>OU744351.1:13415797-14764710 GCA_916610135.2 Macropis europaea | reverse complement strand
TTGATTTGCTGTAGTTCATGTTAACATCGTTTTCTTAACCCTTTTGGCTAAAAACCGACAATATTTTACGACCATATGGGCTGTACACTTTTCTGGTACAAAGAACAAAGTCAAATGTAAATTAAAAATGTATTTTAAAAAGCTGCAACGCCTAATAAGCAATTTAGTGACTTTTTTTAACCTCTTCAGGGACGAATTTTTTACGTTTTCAAATCAGTGATTGTCAAGTAGAATAAAATATCATCAATGTTGCCCTGCGACAATTTTTTTATTTTTATTGATGAGAGATCCTCTAGTGAATAGTTCTCCACCAGTATTTAATTTTTTTTTCACTGAGAATAATTTTGATATAATTTCTTATCCAGTAAATGTTATCCGGTATCTTATCAGATGGTATCCATGCCATCCAGTGATGGTTGTCCAACGGTCGACCATAATCACTCTTAATGTTGGTAGCGAAAGGTAGAAAATTACAAACGATTGAAAATTGCATACCATTTAGCACCTTGGCCTCATATAAAATAATTTCATTCTACATTTTCGGTTTACTTTTACACGAGCTGCACCAGAATAATCGATAAACCTTGTGTATTCAAAGCAGCTTTCGAGATTGGAATGAATATCTGTTTCTCTGTTCCGAAAATGGCGCTCGAGGGAACTGATACATTCGTTAGGAAGGCGACCAAGGCGAGTTGACTGAACTCCATTAATTTTCCGACCCATTTCGTAAACACGTGCGGACAATTTTAAATGCAAACCGCTTCCATGCGTACTACAGGGCGCTGAAACACAATTTCGAGGATACACTGAACAAGGACGAGCAACAAGACTGTATCATATACGCTGACCCAGAAATAATACAAAAATGTGATATAAACGCAGTTGGTTTATTAATAGACTGCGGATGTTTATGCAAATATACATTCTTAGACTTCCATATTTCCTACTTTAAAGCAGCTGAATAAATAAAACTTCGATAAGACTGAACTTGTACCTTGAAATATTCGAAACATATAATTCCTATTTCACTTGTAAGTCACAAAATCAATTTGGATTTATTAAATTGTATAAACATCCGAAAAGTATTTATTAATTAAACGTAGCTTTATTAATAGATTAAATAAATAACTGTGCCACGCGAATACAGGTTCCACAATTTTCTTATAGTTCTTAAATAAACGGTCATGTATTTCTGTAACTTCTTCTTGGTTTTACTAACAGAATATACTGAAGAACACTATATAATACTTCTCTGATTCCACAGTTTTTCTAGAAATTCTGAGTTTTCAAAGTGCACCAGAAATCAGCGGTAAGGGATAATTCCATGAGATCTTTTCAGCAGATCTTCCCTCTTTCGAGAAAGACGTTGCATTCATGAAAAGCCTGAACGTTACGGATTCACCGCCAGGAAATTCGAGAAAGCTCCGATCGCGTGGAACCGCTTCGTTTTCGCTCGTTACCAGCTTCCACTTTTTTTTTCGTCTCGATTTCTAACTCGAGGATAAGGTGGCGATGTTTCATGTTCGAGTGAAACGTCCACCGAGCGTACGCTTAACCCGAATCGGTCTATTTTCGATGGTTCTCTGACACGGCGCCTCTTCTGCGAAGAATCCACCCTTGCGAGCTAGAGTTAGTCACCAAACTGAAATTCAATATGACGCATCATTCTATACTAATTCATCTACACCCTCTGTCCACCCTAAACTTCATACACGCGGCGTGAGTCATCGATCAGACCGCATCGCACCTATTTTTATATCATTCATTCCTTCTGAAGACTGTTGACACGTTCTATGCCTCAAATTTCATATCATTCAATAACTATTGATTTTTACTATACTCTGAAGACAATTAAGATTGCAACAGTGATATAGGAACACGTGTGCAATGTTCAATACTTACATATTTTTTTCTTTTACGATTTATATCCGTGCCTTGGTACAAAAATGACCCAATGCCCAGTTTGCAATTTTTGAGGATGATTATAACTTTGCTTATAATAGTGGGAGGACAGTGACCATTTTGTCTATAATAACGTTTATGATTTTTATGTGAATGGAGCATAAAATTCAGATGCAACGAATTTAATATTGCAACATAAATATATAATAGAAACGCGTATGCAATGCTTAATACTTGAACATTTGGTTCCTTTACGATTTGTATCGGTACCTTGGTAGAAAAAGGGCCGATGTCCAATTTGCACTCCTTTTTTAATCATTATATTAATTCCATTTTGATGCGAATGGTGCATAAAGTTCGAATGCAATAATTTTGGACGCTTGCACTTTTTTCTACCAAGGTACAGATACAGAAAATAAAAATGTGTGTTATGTCTGACCATGAACGTCTGTTTTCACTGGTCGGCCAACGCGTTGAAACATTTTCCGATCACGTTCGACGAATCATTCACCCTGTATATTTACTGAGAAGTCCAGGAGAACCCTACCGAAGATTCCCCGAAGCGTGAAAGAAGCAGGTGAAAAAAAAAAGATAAGAAAGGAAACGCCGCACTTTTCCCTCGCTTCGTTAGTTGCTTGATAATTAAACACGAAGTCATTTGCATCGCCGTCCCCGCACAGGTTCGTTAATTCAATTTACGGCGCCTGTTATCAATTTACTCATTTGCTCGCGCTATCGTCTAACACATTTCCCTGCCGCAAATACAACGAGGAGATTGAACGAAATTGGATATCGGGAAAAATGGCAGAAACGCTGTCTTCGTCAAAATATTTAAATGTTTCTAGTGGAGACTCTTCTGGGACTTGTCGCGACTTGAAGAGGAAGTCACGTGCAAGACGTTCTTTTATAAATAGAACTTGGAGATCCACGCGAAGAGGGCCCAAACAGAGTTAAAACTAAATATAGACGCGTGTAGTGCATTGTTGGAGATTTTCTAGTACATTAACCCTCTGCACACGAGTGGCGCCATTAAGGCGTCGTAATACTTCTCTTTCGAATTTTCTGTTTCGTGTACAGGGCTGAAAATGGTGCTCGCTGCTGGAACTAGTGCATTTAGAATCAAACAACTAAATGCAATTCTTTCGCGGAAAATTAGTAAACTTGTAATCGCGATGTTGTAAAAAGCGTATACATTAAAGATTACTATAAAATTGAATGCATGAAAACGTACTGTAAAAGGGCACACTGTGGAGTGTTTCCCTTACACGTCACACTATCATCTATATAACAGAATTACTGATAGATTCTGTAAGAGTCTGTTGTAGTCGTAAGTAAACATTAATATAAAGAAAATATAAAGGTCACTGAATTTGCTTAAAATGCATTATCAACAGATCTGTAAAAATAAACATGTAAATCCATTTAAAAATGCAAACCTGGCCTTCATATCTCTTGAAATAATAATGGAAAAAAAAATGCATCTTCGCCAATAAATTTGCCTCCTCCTACCATACAACTTTTATATAAACAATTTTGTTGTATCTCCAATATGTTAGGAAATAAAGGTTTATAATATTTAAGGAGAACGCCGTGAGTGTAAAAGATTTCAATCGCGAAGTGTTGAAGAATTATTCATTTACGTGTCAATTAAATTTGGTAGGAATGATTTTACGGTCGCCTAATTTCGGTGATCATCGGCTCATCCAGAACCAGCGGAAGCCGAAAAGCGTAATTACACGAAGGATTCTCGATTCTTTCATCGAAAGCAAAGAACGTGACCGTCTTCCGGAAGTCCTACCTCCGCCGGATGCTCCGTGTACCGGTATTAATTCGGATGGCGAAGCTTCGTATCCCATTGAACTTTGCCCTCCCCCTCGTCGACGACAATCCCCGCGAAACGAAAAATTAGATCAATGCTGTCCACGAATTATTCACGAGCTTATTTCTGGCCGCGCATTGTGCGCGCGGTGTTCGATATGTCACAGAATTTTATTATGCAATTTTGATATTTTATCTCGGACGTTTATTTCACCGAGGAATATTTTCGAGCCTCAATTTGTCGCCGTCCTGTTGCAAAACGGTACTAATTGAAAATTCGCTGTGTATTTAGAACAAAGAGCCGGTTTCAATGGAACTTTTAGAAGTTGCGAATAATGCAGCTGTTATTGTTTGGCTTTCTGGTATCTTTGGTGAATCTTCTGTGCGGAAATGAATTAAAGAACGCTTGTTTGCAGGTGAAATAATTGTATGCATTGCTTAGGATACATAATAAGAGTTTGAAGATTACAGTACTTGCGGAGGGAAAGAAATATAAAGTTTAAGAGAAATTTTCATAACCACATCTCACGTGCGGAAGATTTATAAGTGTACTTATTAACCGTATTTGATAAACGCCCATGGGCGTTTCCCGCACAAACGATATCATTGCATGCCATAATTACAGAAGCATTCAAAAATTGTCGTGTTGCGGCTAAGATTCAATGGAAATAAATATATCATTTGAAGAGACATACTGAAACACTGTTTATCGAAGTGAAACTATAATACTAGACTTCTAAATAAAATAAAAGCAAAATCGCATGTTTTAACTCATGAAAAATAGAAGAGGCCCTATAAAATATTATCACATTATAATACAATTGCTCTGTGTATTTTTATACAATAAAGTAATTTTCTTTTATTGGTTCTGTGATTAGTTGTTTTGAAAATATACTGCCCAAAATATTGACAGGATCTCAACTATCATAGCACTATCCTTTGCACTCCAATGGCGCCTTCGAAGCGCCACAATATTTACATTTCCAATTTTCCATTTCGTACAAATTACCCTGAATTCTATTCAATCGCATAAACTCCACAATATTTTACGAGCAATTTCCCACAGAAACAAATGCAATCAGAATAAAACCCTCTTATTGAAGTCAACTATGCTCGCGTTTCTAAGTTACGAATACCACGTACAAAAGATTCCAAGAGTAAAGGGTTAAACATAGCTACTGATATCCAATGAACAGAAATCATTTCTCACATTCAAAACTCAACAATTTCAGGATGAAATTCTGCCGTTACAGCAGACCAAAACTGAAAATCATTTCAACGAGCTGTATAGATGAAACGCGTGACTCCCGCGAAAGTCTACGCTCCTTTGTCTTTTAATAACCGCACGCAGAGCGGGAGGGACTGAGAAGGGCGTTAAGGGGCTCCACCTGTGGACAGCAGTGGGTTAGATTATCATCGGGCTAGTTCCCCGTCGCCGTTTTCTTCTACGGGAACGTCTAATCGCGACATCGATCGAGAACTATCGCTAAAAAAAGAAAAGAAAACACGCTATCCCGCGTACGGACGCAAGAGATCGTCTCGATTCTCATTTCCTTGCTCAGGTCTCTACGAGTTAGACAGAAACAGAGCGAAGAAGAGAGGGAGGGAGGGAGTGAGAGAGAGAGAGTAACCACGAGTCGAGTCTATCGACCGGTGAGAATCGGAGGGCGGAAGAGGGTCACAGACGCATGGTCGAAAATTCCGTGTGCAGCTGCATGTATTTGCATTGAGGACTCCCGTACGAGGCTCGGGTCATCGGATCCTAATTCGTTTAGGACACGTCTAAAGCGATTACCGCTGCCACGCAGAGGTCGCTAAACGTCGCACCCGTCCTCGTGCTGGTAATCCGTTTAATCGTCTTCGTCGTACGCGTCTTCCTCATCGATTACCTGCTTTTTCGTCTCCGCTGATCGTCCGAGCCGCGGACCAGCGACTCGTGTCGAGAAATTCGTTGACTTGGGGTAGAGTAGGGATGAGGTCTTGGTACGTGCGGGAGGTACAATGGCTGAAATTGATCCGCCTCGAAGTCTTCCGTAAACCCTCCTACTCTCTCGAAATTTCAAAGCGAATTCCCGTTTCGACCGATACCAATCTAACGTGAAGGTAGCATCGAACGGTCTTTTCAATGAATTCATCATCGATGTGGCATTACTGGAGCGTGTCCCGAGGTTCCTGTCGGTTCTTCGGGGTTCACGTCCCTTGGAACCATAAATACACGCGTAACGGCCGCGAGAAACGGTTGAAGATCGAGTAAAAGAATATAGAGACACAGGAATGACGAATATAAGATACAGAGTGCGGGATTGAGACAGGAAACGTTAAGGAGGTAAAAGACAGGTATTGCACGCATTGTCACATTTCTGCCCCTGTTACCTTTCTTCTCTCTCGCTCTGCACCCTGCAAGCTCTCTCTCTCTCCCTCTCTCGCGGCTCCGCTTCACTCCTCGTGAAAATCGATCCGCTACCGGCCTGGACGGCAGTCCACGTCGAATGGCTCCGGAACTGTACCGTCGCAACGGAAACTTTACCTTATTGCACCTCGCCGGCGAAACGAGTACGCGGGGATCCTCACGACACGGCGGCTCATCGACCGGCACACATAAACTCGGTCCTCCGTTTTCCGGACGCTATGAACTACGAGGGAACTTCGATACACCTGACACTGAGAGGACGGTCTGTTCTGCGAGAACGGCGAAGGCGAAGCGAAGATGTTCGAACGGTCGCGAGTACGATGAAACGAAAGAGATTACGCGACCAGACGCACCCTTAATGCGCACCCGTCGGCCGACGACGCCAGACTGCGCGAGAGCGCCACCTTTCTCGCCTATTCCCCTTCATCCCCACCACTGCTCCCTCTCGCGGTCCGCGCTCGCCGTCTCTCTCGCTCCCGCGTCACCGCCGTTCGCTCCGTCCTTCTCTATCTCGTCCACCCTGTCATTTCACTGTCGGTCTTCCGTACCCTGTCGCTTAATTCTATGATTCTTCATTTATTTCATACTTTTCCCAGTTTGTTATGCCATTATTCATCTAATCTTTCATTTTGGAGGGATTTTTGTGTACTAAAATCTGTTTGATTTTTTCCTGAACATCTTTCGTTCGATGTTATTTTTTCTGTTTTCGTCCACGGTTATTCTGTTTCCTGTCAGGTTTCCCATTCTTCTCGTCGTGTTTCCATTCTCCGTTTCTCGCACCCCCTTTCTCGACCGGACCCGTTCCGCACAGGCGCGCGAGCAAACTCGCGTCTGCGTTCTTCCGACTCACTCTGTCTCTGCGATTCTTTCTCTGTTCTTCCTTTTCAGTTTGCTCGAAGACCGTTCGTTGGAGTTAGCGTGATCTAGAGGGAATTATCCGCCCGTTTCACCCTCCCCGTGGCGTGGACACGGTGCGCGACGTCAACCGGCGGATGGCGACACGCGTCTCTGGCATCGTCGGGGGACGTATGACCGTGCAGGGGTAAATTATGCACCTCCGGACGAACCTGACGTGCTCGACGTTCGAGAACCAGGCGGGCTTAATAAATGGAAAAACAAAGAACAGTACTTCAACCCTGTGAGTGCTGTGAACGCGATATACGCGTCAGACGGAAGTCATCAGCACGGATTTAATGATACAGGGTGATCTGGAGAGAAATATAAATATTTTTGTATTTAATGTTAAAAGTCATGGAAATAATAAAGTCGTAAATATAAACGAAATACCCTGTGCAAATACGTACAGTTGAACTTCAATTATCCGAAATTAGGCATTTTATATCAATTACAAGCTAAAATTACTGTCCGTAACGCCTATGTACTTAATTTTGTACCGCTACGAATTTTGACAAATACATCAATATAGAAATATAGTTACAATGTCAGTCAACCTGTTATTAATTTTATTATAGTTCGGATAATCGAGGTTCTACTGTACTGTGTACGTTTGTAATTTTTTATGCGTCAAATGACAATGACTAACATGGAAGAGTACATGCAACCAAAGGGGTTGTTGGTGTATCGATGATTCGTACATTATTCAATATATGGGAATATGGGTGGTAGACATTCTCACGGTTTTCGTGCCATATGTTGCGACCGCACGTAACAACCATCCGCAATTCCACCTTTGTAAACTCGAAACCGTCAACATTCACGAATTCAAGAGTAAACGATAAGTTCATGTCGCTTAGCAGCGACTGATGGTGCGATTCGATTCGAATCGTCGAAAGTACAGCCAATAAAAGTATCCGAATATTTACCAAAGTTTATAAGCGTCCTTCAAGTATTCACATGCCTCCGAAGCTTGCTTCGTACGAATTTCCGGTCGAAGCCGGAGCGATATCGAATATTTACCTTCGAACGAGCACGATGTCCACTATTTTATTGATATACTCTCCTTGTAACATTCTTCAATCGCGAACTCGCTGCTTCGATGTCTGAGATCTTCGTAGGATTGTGAACACAGTCGCGTACACCGTAAACATTCTACTACTGTCACAAATAACTCTTTTCCTGCACTCTATAAAATATAATTTACAATCATAAGAATATCATATCCACAGTTGAATACTGAGAGACACAAAATTATGCATATGAAAGAGAAATTACTTTTGTATTTGATGGTGGTGACCGTCACATAACATCTTTACTACGAACTTCTTATCCGAAGGGATGTTTCATATTTTAAAAAGTTTAAATTTGTCACAAATTTGTAACATATCATTGCGTATACATTATCGTAACCTTTCTTGAGTTCTTTGTGATCAATGGTAGAAAGTACGATGTCCTGGACGGGTTGTTCCACTCGTAGTAACGATGTCGAAAAATTATGGTGATTGGATGATTCGAAATGAAGAAACAGCCGCAATAACGTGCTCTATCCGAATGAATAGGTGAAACGAAATCGAAAGAAAGGATCGTCTGAAGTACGGCTGACACTTAGGTGTGGTCTCGTCGGGATGGATTCGCTATGTCCTGATTAGGGAACCGGCACTCCCACAAAGATTTTGCTATTAAAAAAAGCTTCGAATCGATACACGTCGTTCAAGGGAGCGAAAAAAATACTGTGAAATCCCACGTACAAACGAAACACAATTTCTCATTAAACTCGACCCAGATAGAATGCCGTGAGATTGAACCTGATGTAGGCCTTTGAAAGCGTTGATAACAGTTATCCCTACGAAAACGCAATACGTCTAATCAAAATTACAATTAGCAGCATTTTTTCGTTTTAACTGAACAGCGATCGATTGAGAATTATTTTTACGATGCAGACAGAATTTTCGAAAGATTCTCAACGCGTCATCGTCTCATATAACGAAGTGGCAATTTGCTAATTGAGTACGGTAATTAAATTAACATTCCCCACCGTGGTCATTGATCATTCATCCGCTTGACAAGGATTTTCAGCGCTTTCAGAGATCGATCGAGTACGCAAGGTGACCTTGAACCAGTATAAATGTTAATTAATATGACAGTTGTTCGTTGATGTTTAAATTTGCTCAGATATGGATCTAACATTTATTAATATTAAAATGAAAATTAATTTTTTCTTAGAACAGAGTTAATGAGAAAAATGAAAAGTACCTGAATCTGTTAATCATAAATCGGAAAGTACCTCCGACCTTTATGTTAGCGATAATGTCAGAGCATGCGACAAGCATTTCCCTTACCTTCACGTCACATTGACACCTCCGTCTTTCTCTATCGAAAGAAATGTTTCGAGGTCACGTCACTTCGAACTGAATTTTCTTCGTCAAAAAACTCAAAGGCACTCTGAATCGGAGAACAGACAGCAAATGATTCTTTCCTGTTACACTTCCATTCAGAGAAAACGTACCATTTATTCAGCTAATAACGCAGATTTAATTCATATCGTCTGTTCGACTTTCTAACTCTCGATCTATTGTCTAATTGTAGAATAGCCGATTATATGCAGTGAAATTGTTTTTTCACGACGCTAATTTTCGCTTTCTAGAAAATTAACGCTTTCGAAGCGCCGGTTTCTTATTCAATTCACCTATTTACTAATTAAAAATTTCAGCTGGTACTTAATGACACGTGATATTCACATTATCATTTTGTATGGATAAATAACTACCGTAGTATTAGCGATGATGCCTGATAGTGCTGCTTAAACGTTGAAAGTCAAATCTAAAGTATGATTTATTCCCGAAAATCGAAGATGACATTGAAATAAGTGAAAATAAGTTAGTTTATTGAATCCTTATCAGGAGTAGCCATATGTTCACTCTAACGAGAATCGTCAACACCTGAACCTTCGATAGCTCAGTTGGTAGAGCGGTGGACTGTAGTTGGCAAATTGAAAAAGATATCCATAGGTCGCTGGTTCAAATCCGGCTCGAAGGAATTTCTATTTTAATCTTTTTTTCTTCAAGTAAAATATATTTATAACAATTATATTATTAAATGGGTATTTATATGCATACAATAATTATTTTTTAGTACTTATTTGACCATTAACTATGAAGTATGTTATATATGCGATTATACCGTCATACATCCATAGAACTTTAAACGTGAATATAATATCGTTTAAACTGCGTTGTAAATAATGTTCTATTTGTTACTCATTAATCACTGCAACTATTTTTTATTTATTTCTTGTATTTGTTGCTTTTATAGGTAAGGGGAGATTCAAAACAATTTGCGGCTGTGCCTCGTCTTTGCGATCACTTTCATAATTTCTCAATCATTGCTTGTACTTACACAAATAATGCAATACAGATGCTATAATAATAAAGGATTGCCACTATATATAAAAAGTTGATTAGAAAATCCCGCAAAAAAGCACAATATACATTGATATATTGAAAAATATCTAATTTCCAAGTGTACGCCATATTATAGCGTACATATATAAATTTTTAATAATTATATGCTGGAAATATCGTATGTTATTAAAGAGAAATCCACTTTCGCGTCGAGAGGAACTGTTATAGTAAAGAAAAATAAAAAAATAATTTGTTCGACCGTGACAGGACTCGAACCTGCAATCTTCGGATCCGAAGTCCGACGCCTTATCCATTAGGCCACACGGTCAGTTGAACGAATACCTCCAAACATTTCATATAACGCAAATTTTTATCATTTAATGTTTTAAAATATGAAACAGCGTACCTTCTGCTTCATCCAAATGAAGTTAATGATGCAAATAATTCATATCGTGCCTATTTTTCTCTCGTTAAGGTTTCATGATGATTTCACGTTAAGAACAAAAGAAACCTGACTATATCAGGATATCTGAATTACCGACATGGAAAAAATTATAATCAATATAAACGACTGAAATTGGAGAATAATATATTTTTCATTACAGCATTAAAATAATTTAAACGACTTTCGTTGTAATTTTGCTTCCACCGAACAAATGTTGAATTCATATTTAATTTTTCTATAATTTAACCTCGTTATAAAATTAGACGATTTTTAATGTACATTTTGTATTGTACTTTAGAACTGGTTTCGATGTACTAATTGTTTAAAATATTTGTTCATTTATTCTTATTTTTAAGGCGTGTTTTCGTAATTCTTGAGGTTGTGTGTCTTCATGTACTGCTTATAGATGGCATTGAATGATAGAAACAAATCAACTCCGAAAATGACAGAATAACACCTGCTTGTTAATATTTTTAATTTTCTCAGCAGAATTAATTAGTAGCTGTACTTAATATCTGTCTCATCAAATTTCTTTTTCTTTTTACGTTATATATAATATATATTAACCAACAAAATGACAACTTTTCAAACTCAACTTTTGTATGCTTTGGGAAATAGAACCAAAGCTCTTCCTGAATTGAAAAAATTAATTATTCGTCCTCTGATACAAAGTAAGTTTATTTTTTGTATGTATTTTAAATGTTACCATATGGTTTGTGCTTTAAGAAGGTTGGAAATTTATTAATTACAGTAGCCGTAAAGGCGATAAACCAAGAACACATAGAGGGAGGAATATTAGACAGGATCAGTCAAAAGTATAATGTGCCAGAAGAAACTGTGGATGAATACTATTCTCTTATTTTTACTATATTGAAGGTTCATCTGGGCATGTTGTCTCAAAATGTTAAACCTGTAGAATTCAAGCAAACATTGGAAGAACTAAAGTATGTATTCATTCAGTTATATCAAATATTTGATTGTTATTATTCTCTTTGCTGTGATATATTTTTCTTACTATGTGTAATTAATAAGTATTATGCTGTAGACTATCTCCAGACTGCATTGAAGATTTGTCTACAGTTGTGTATGGACAAAAACGACCAGAGTTGATAGCGGGTTTGATACACAGAACAAAATTTTATGCACATTTATTATCTTGCAAGTGGCGTGTTGATATTACTATTTCTTCTAGGTAATTTTATATTTTAAAATAACAGATATCAATAGAAGAGATTCTCTTCAATATTGTTCAACATAATATGAAATAACTTGTGAATTCAGTTCTTCTGTTTATTTGTAGCATATTAAATAGAGTCTTGGAGCCACACATTATAATGGAATGGACATTCAGCAATGGAGAGCATCAGATATTTGAACTGTCTTTGTCAAGGTTCCATCAACTGAGACACGCTGTAGCAACTATACTTGTAGAAATGCAAAAGGTTGCACAACAGTGTGCTGCAAAAAATATTATATGCAGTTGATAATCATTAATCACCTACAAATTAATGTTGCATGTTTTCAAACCTGTACAGTATCATTGTAGAAATAATATAGATTTAAGTTTTACAATGAAGCAACAACATTATATGTAATAATGTAAATATATAATAAAATAACATGATATGATTTTTGTATGCTTGACCAGTTTAAATTACAATATAATCTCATTTAATATTTAAACGTGTTCAATTCTTTTAACTTTTCCAAAAATTCTAAGTAGTCCTTTTAAACTGTATGTAATTGAGTATGTATCGACTTAACACACAGAGTGCGTGGCGAAAGTCACCTCCGTTTGCGTAGGTGTATCTGTGTCGAGCTGCAAAAGGGAAAGAAGATTTTTCTCTTAAAAATGACATCTTTATTGAGGAATTGTTGGAAACTTTCGCGAAATCTTCCCGTCGCCACACCAAAATGTAAATAAATTTCTGAAATTTCTTTAATATTCTTCTTTCCTGTATTATATAATAAATTGTAAATCGTATTGATAGGTTATCCAAATCTTCTCCCGTCGTTTAGAACAAATACTACTGGATCTGAGAAGACAGAACTTCCAGGTTCGTAAAATTATTATTTATTTTATATTTAATAATTATTTTATGTTGTCGTAAGTGATGATGGTCGTTCTAATGGCAGGTCAATTTAACTTTTTATCATGTGTAGAATAATCAAAACAATTGGTTGCTCAGGACTTATCATTTTGAACAATTATCAAATACAGGTAATAAAAAAAATATTGTGCACTTAATATTATAATATTTTTATGACTTTTACAGCATCGATAGTACGTAAACCGCCTGCTGTGGATATGGAACAGTTAAAGGATTTTGCACGTTATGTTGCTGAATGTTTACCAAAATATGTACAAAAGATTCAGGTCACTGCTGGCGATGAACTCGAAATACTAATTGCTCCAGATGGTATTTATCCGACTATAAGTTTCTTAAAGAATCACCACTATGCTCAATTCACTAACTTAGTTGACATGACTGCAATGGATGTACCCAGTCGTGTATACAGATTTGAGGTAAATTTTTTTAAGTTATTTATCAACATTTTCTAAATACTAAACATTGTTTTCTAATATCTTATAATTTTTAGCTTGTCTACAATCTTCTCTCAGTAAGGTATAATTCACGTATTAGAGTAAAGTCATATACCGATGAATTGACACCTGTACGATCGGTGGAGTCTATACTTGATGCTGCCAACTGGTATGAACGAGAAGTGTGGGACATGTTTGGTGTATTCTTCACTAATCATTCAGATCTTCGTAGAATTCTTACTGACTATGGTTTCGAAGGATATCCCCTAAGAAAAGATTTCCCACTCTCTGGCTATGTTGAGGTAATTTAATAATGAATTTCAAACTGTTTAATTGACTGACTTACATAAAATAGAGATAACATACTTTGTCACATTCCTATAAGATTATGTTTCTATTTACATTGACTACAAATACAGTCGAACATTTTTACAAAACACGTTTCTATATATTTAGGTCCGCTATGATGATGAAAAGAAGAGGGTAGTGTGTGAACCACTAGAATTGACACAAGAGTTTCGTAAATTTGAGTTATCTGCACCATGGGAACAGTTCCCCAATTTCAGGGATGCTCCACCTACTTCTGAAGAAATACCCAAAGATAAATAAGTTAAATTATTAAAGTTTGTTAATAGCAAGTATAAGAATTTTATCTCTGTAAACTTTATATAGAAAAAAACATACGAAAAACGTAGTAAAGAGGGTCACTTTTCAATTCTCAATCTACCGTTTATTCAACAATATTGGTAACTGATGATACGACTATTCATTCCCTTTAATAAAACAGATACATACCGTATATAATTTTTGCAATTTTTTTTTTATTCATCCTGACAATATAGTCTGCTCATTTCTTAGGATACTATAAATGAGATATGCATACTTTATGTCGTTATTTATTTTACATATTGTATAATATTATAAATGTAATTTATTAATTACAAAGTGCTTATATCCTATTTTTTTAAGGCATACTTTCCGGTGAATTGTAAACGAATTGAATGAATAACAAAATTGACTGACCCTATCTGTAATGTTCAAATATATAACAATAGGAGCTGTAAACGTACTTATCCCTTACATAAGAGAAATGTAAAAAGATGTATTCGATTTTTACTTTACATTTATATGTATATATATATATATATATATGCTAAGGAAATTTTATGTGCACTAAATTATATTATTGCGTTTCGTTAAATAACGATAGCACCAGCAACTAGTGCGCTTCTGAACTAAGTACTTAATTAACGTCTATATGTCTTCTAGTACCGATGAGAACTTACTTTCAAGAGAGTAATTTTTTCCCACGAGTGTAAGGCAAGATACTTCCAATTTCGGAGAAAAGAGAAACCTTCCGAGTTTCTTAAAAATAGAACTTTTTTTTGTTTTTGGAAATTATTCCCCTATCGATCCACCAGAAAAAAATGTACGCGTGGACCGTATATAACGTCATCACAGTGCCAGTGGTATATACATAACATTCATTCTAACATCACAGTATTTCATAATTACATTTTCATTATTATACCGAGACACGCTATATCAACGTCTACAAATGATCGTACAATTAAGCTTTTGTCCTTCACGAAAAATACTTAATTGCGCGCAGCGGAATAGACTATAACTTTTCGGGCTTGTCGTTCCCTAGATCGTTTTGTTTTCTCCTGATGAACGGCACGAAACCCCATAACGACGCACCGACCACTAAAATTATCCCGAGGATGCTGAATATCGGACCGTAGCTTCCAATCTGTTCGTATACAATACCACAAATCGGTGGGCCGACGAGCTGAATGATTCCGTTCACGAACAACGAAATCCCGTAAGAGGAAGTCAGTTTCTCCGTTCCGAGCATATCAGCCATGATAACAGCGGTGATACCTACGTAAATACCGGAGGCTAGACCGAAAATTCCGCAATAAACGGACAGCATAGTGTAGGTGGTGGCGAATGGTAAAATGGCTAAAGAGATTCCAGAGATGAACAATCCACCGACGAAGTACCAATGCTTGGGCATTATCGATACATCGGACAGAGCGGAACCACCGATACGTCCTATGAGGTCCAGGATCGAGACGGTGGACAGAAGGAGGGAAGACATGTTCTTGTCGAAGCCTAACGAAATAGCGTAAGCAGGCAGTAATATAACGAAGTTCGTGTAGCTCACGGCGTTCGTGGAGTTTGAGATCAAAATCACAAGGTAGATGGGGTCTTTCAGTAGAGTGAAGTCGAAGAACTTGTTCTGAAGTTTCTCCTCCTGTTTGACCGTCTCCTCTACGCCTTTTCTCGTAAACGTGCTAGATATGGCGTTCAAGGTCAACGTGGAGGCTCTTTCAGGATGCAACGCGGACAGAGTGCTCCCATGGTAGGGTGTGCTGATGTAATTGAACGAGGAGATACTTGGAGATTGGAAGGGTGACTTTCGTCTGGACAATCTGCCAGAATCGGCTCCTCGTTCCGGCACAGCGTGCAGAGCCGGCGTGCTGTGCATCTGACCCGTGATCTCCCTTCCGGTTGGCATACTGATCTTCCTCGTTCTCCCTTGAACAGGCGTGTTCTTATAATATTCTAACGCGACGCTGGACGCGCTCTTTGGTACCATCGGTGCAGGCTTCTCGTTAAAATTCGAAGAAATTACGTTATTCGATTTCTTCTCGTCCTCGGGACTAGTTATGGTTATCGACGCAGCTTCTACGTCCTCGTCATCCGGTTTGCTCGACTTCGAAGCAGGCACCATGTGCTTTTCCACCGGTTCGTACAAAAGAGCACTCGCCCACACATTCAAAGTGACAGCACCCATTATTAATACTGCACCTCTGTAAAAAAGCAAAAGATACTTTAGCGTCTCGTTCGGTCTATCGTTAGGGATCGCTACAGTTTACAATATCGTCACAGGGGAAATTCCACGTGTGTCGGAAGAAAAGACGGGATTTGGAAGAAACGTCAGCGTGAACGTTGCAGTCCTCGTGTCGAACATTTGTCAAAACAACTTGCACGTGGATACGCTACTTCTGTCGGATGCGTTTTCACTTCCGTAGGATTTTAATACATAACAATGAAGAAAAAGAATTCGATAGATAATGAGTACAAGCGTTTATAAAACGCTTTATTTCTCGTATATTCCTTGGACACGTCTTAATTACATACACATGTTATAAATTAGTGTGTCGTATGATTTGTGAATTATAAAAACATTCGATATAAAGAAAATTAATATTAGAAAGTACAGATACTCTGAGATACGGTTCAGTGACACCGTTCAAACATTAATCGATTACAATCTTTTGGTAAGTCATTGACACGTAATAACAATATCTATAAACGCTACAATCACTTCGTTAATATCGAGTTACATATTTGGTAAATTATCACAGATAAAATATCACATAAAAGAAATCTTATATATTCCAGGATATATAAGATTTGTTTTGATCGTTTCTTTTAAATGCAGGTGTCTCATAGTCTGCGCGCCGTTGTCATTTTCCAGCTGGGTCAGACTATGATATACCCGGTTTGTGCGTCAATCTGAAACTGTTTACATAGATTAAACACGAACAAAGAGCAGGAACTCATGACTCAGTGGTATTCATGCAGAACATATTAAGTCAACGAATTAGCGCAATGCAAACGTACAATGAAATTTCTCGAGGCACGGCACGCTCGTACAAAAACACGTACAGTACCCGAAAGCTTTCCGAGACAAAAGTGAAAACAAGCAGAAAAAAGAAAGTATCGAAGACGAAACGGGCATCCCTTTCGCGTTTAAAATTAGCTCGGGATGAAAGTGATATTTTTAGCGTGTTTCAGATCGCGAACAATATTCAGCGGTACGAGAAGTTCATCTTCTTCGAAATCGTATATTGTCCCTGTCTTCTTCCGTTGGAACAGATTCTTCTGCAACAAAAGAAAAAATAAAAGAGACGCTTAGACGGGACAGTAAGTTCGATCTTACAAACTAATCGTGTAAGCTAGTGAGAAAATTAGTTACGTCTCGATTTTGTCACGCGTATAGATTCCACGTGTATCTTATCTTATGTTTCTATTATCGTTATTTAGCGACCATCAATTCTCTCGACGGACAAACGATGTCGGCAGAACGCTGCAAAGAAAACTTTGATAATAAGGTGATTACGCGAGATGCATTCTGATCGACTTGAACCGGCGTGCAACGTTGATTCACGAACTAATTCACGCTTGTTCGTTGCTCGATAAGAACGGAATGATGCTCACGTGCGGGATCGATGAGATAAGGAACACAAAAGATCTATATTTATAATTGCAAAATAAAAATAACGCCATCAACGGGGAAAAAAAAAAATATCCGTCTACCGGATTAGCGGGAAGTCGTTTCACGCAAAATGAAAAACAGATCAGTCGAAGTTACTGCAACTTCCTTTTCTCCTTTTTCGGGCCGTGACACGTTAACTCCAGGCACGTGAGCATCACGCGTTTTCAACATAATGCATGCACACTCCACGTCGAGCTGCATGTTTCCGTGCTTCTGACGAACGTGATTATTACGTGTGCACACGACGAGTGATACGCGCGTACGCTCCTTCCTCCAGTGTGCAACAGGTTTTTCTATTTCAACGAATGCAAGCGATTTCTAATGACAAAAAAAAATGTTATCTTCCACCTACACACGTCCGTGCATCGAATGAACGTTCGCGCTGGTGTCCTATACGGCGATACTTTGAATCGTGATAGAGGTCTTCTGCAAGGATGTTACGCAGAATGAAAGTTATATCATTTACACTGGCAATAAATATCCGATGATCGCGATTTCGTGATAGGATCGCGTTCGAAGTCTTTAAATAACCATCCGGCCAAAGAACTCGGCTTTATCACGATGGCGTGGTACAGTTCTTCGCAGCACAACAATCTTCGCCCTGGTCTACTGCATCCCTGTTCTGTTTTTTTTTATTTAAGCAGTTCCGCGTCTAATTTGAAATACCATTAAAATATATTATTGGACATTTGGACTGGTACAAAGAAAAAAAAAAACATGGAACAAAAATGCATGTAACGGAATATGTTTCTCTTACCTAAACACATCGGAAGCGGCTCGTTATTTACAACCTCGAGTGTGTCGTTTCAGACGGAGACTTCGGGGTTAATATAAAAAAAATATTGCGGTTATTAACATTAAAGTGCTCAGCACTTCTGCTAGAACCGATGATACTTTGCTTTGCACGTGTATACATTACCGTGGCGATTGTCGAATACTTAACATTCGTTATCATTAACGGCAACACGTTTGATAGAAAAGCTGTAAAACAGCTATTAGAAGCTGTAAATTTACAGAGATATACAACAGTAGTTTGTGTACACAAATTGCACGCGCATGGTTTTATCTGAACATCCCGTGAAAGGAACTCTGTGTGCATGCATATCAATCAATCTGGTTTTTTTTTTCGTACGTTTATTTAATAAATTGTAATAATGATATGTATAAATACTCACCAAAGTAATCTTCACAAAATATACAGAACTTTTTATACGACAATAACACTTTATTTACAGGTCTTCGTGAGAACAAGAAGATGCACGTAAGAATACACAAATCTCTTGAATCTTTGTAACACATATACAGTGTCACGTATTGCATAAAATTGGACAATCAAGGCCACAAATCACAAATACAATAAATTTTGTCAAAATTAAAATTAATATACCAAAGCATACTCTAATCTGTTATCTCAGTCAGATAGTTGATAAACTTAGTTATGTGTTCATCAAAAGCAAATATAATCATTGTATTAATTCAAATGATATGAAGAGATACTGTTAAACAAACAGTCTATCAAAATAAAAATAAAAACTCAAGCTTTGGCTTCAGTGATTTGGAATGATTTACTGTTTCCACATTCTTGATAGTTATAAATTGAATGTTATCAGTAAAGAAAAGTCATACCTGTTTACTCGTAAGAATAATATAAAGAACGTACCTGTAACCATATTCTCGTAGAAGAATTCCAAGGACGGGTGGAAGAAATATTGAACCTAATGCACTACCAGATATACAGAGTCCATTGGCAAGTCCACGTAGCCTTACAAAGTAGGAAGTTACAATGTACACTGTTGGAGGGAAAGCTAATCCTGCTCCTGTCCCTACCAAGACACCGTAACTAGAAAATAACAATAAGATTACATACTTGCATTTAATTTGTTTTACATATATTTCCTGCTGAGTGATTGTATGTTTACCTAACACATAAAAAGGCCACAGAATTTGCAAAATAACTTAGCATCATTCCTGCAGCAGCAAATGTTCCTCCTAAGAGAGTTACAGTGCGATAGGAGTATTTGACTGACAATATACTGGAAAGAGGTCCTACAAAAAAGATCATACATTTATTGGGTTATTTTCCAGTTTGTTACTTCAGTTATTCAACAAAATATAACAGATTTCATTCAAAAGATAATGTTCAGAGAAAAATATGATCTTACCAAGTGAACTGTACAGAAAATAACACAAGGCTGGTATCCAAGCAGCTGCAGCAGGTGATGCATCAAAAACCTCAAGAAACTCAACAAACAGGACACCAAAAGATTTTACTGTTCCTGGGATAAGGAGATTGACCATAACAGATGCTAACAGTACCAGCCACCCCCATCCTCCATCCGGTGGGACTAAATCTCCCTCTACTGTTGCATTTTTAACTAAAACAGAAAATAATTATTGATGCTAAACATTGGTATAAAAACAGTCCATTGGTTTCATATTACACACACACCAAAATACTTCTAATTTTCAATTAAAAATCTTTACACTCTCTACACTGAAAACATTGAATTTATGAATCTGATAAAAAAAACAACAGACTGCGCTCGGACGTCAATACCTCAGAAACATCTATTATTAGAACATATCCAGAAAATTCCAAATTTCCACACTCAAAGTACAAGGTATTTTTAGCCATCGACGCGAGAGTAACGCAGGGCTTCGATAAAAGTAAAGCGCATCGCGTATATTCTACTTTTTTTTAAAAATAAAACATGAAGGTAGTGAAATGAACTTACCCTGCTTGGTGGTCCCGTTGACATCGCTTTTCTTCCCATTTTCCGAGTACTGCGACACGAGCTTGTAACTCCCTTTGCTCTTGTTCTGCCCGAATTTGATGTTGATCCCATTGTCCTGATCTTGGACTCGTTGCATTGTCATCGACCTTTTCTTTTACGTTCACAGAGTCGCGCGCGCGCGCTCACGCACACGCATGCATATATATGTACGAACACACGCACGTACGATTCGTGCGAAGTAAAAGCGAAACTAATCGCTCGGCGATTATATGGACGAGGAAAATCTAATTCGCGACGCGTATGTACGCGGCGATAAAGATGTACGCAATGGAGGAGAAAACGATAGGAAGAAACAAAGAAAAAAGGGGGAGAGAGAGAAGGATTTACACCGAATTGCAGCACGTCGTGCACACCAGCATCAAATGTTCACAAACTGCAGCAGGATCGGCGGTCGAGTCTTCTTCACCGATCGCCTCGGACTTCATCAAATCGTATCCGACGCTGATTACGTGCCTGTAGGTTTTTTTGTTCCTGCGACAAGGTGCTCTTCCTCGTGGTCCGGTCATAGACCCTCCAGTGAACGATTTCCTTCGAAACAGAGGGAAATGGTATCCGCGATGCGAGTGACCCGACGCCACGAACGCGGAGCCGCAATGCGCCGATGTCGCGAGCTGTCTCACCAACGACGGGTTCACACCTCCGCCTCTTGCTCTCGATACTCCCTCAAATTGCATAGAGCACGTAAACAATCGCATGTATACGAGATACACTCAGTTGTCCCGTGCTGTCATCCCGTGTGGAGACGCGCCAACGATTCTCGTACCCACGCCACCAACGCGAATGTCACGACGGCTGCGGAACGACTGATGATCAGCTGTGTATCACGCAGGGCCGTTACCACTACCTCCTTCCGCTCCCCCCACCATCGGGTCGCCCCCATGGTTCCCCCACTCCTTCGCACGGTAGTCTATGGCGGAGCTGACGAGCTTCCCCCACCACCGACGCTGGAAAACTCGGGCCGATGGAACATTGCGCAGGGTGTCGAAAAAAGTGGTTGAAAATCCTTCGGTTTTTTTTCTTAATGGAAACCGCTAACATGATGTTCGGAATTATTGATTTTGGAATGACGCCTTGTAGATTTTTTTGTTTATCCTGAGCTTCTGTTTGAGAGAATGTAATTGCTTACAGGAAAACACTTTTTGTGGAAATGATCATGGACGGTGAATTCTCGGTACGGACCCTGATACTTTAACTCTGCTTTTTTTTGTATCTTGCATGATGCTGACTCATCTTCGTCTTAAGTCATAAGGGCGGGTCACATTACATTATACATTCTTCTGATAAAATTAATTTCTAATTGCTTCTGCTTATACAAAATGGTGTAATAAAACATTATAATTTGTTTACACTACGTTCAAGCTTCGATACTCGTAAGCAATTTCTTGATTCGTAGTAAATCATGATAAGAGTTGCGGTGAAAAGTGGATAGAACAAAGAGGTTCATTCATACGAGATTCCGGTCTCTCGATACACATTTGTTCCATAGAACTATTTACAAGATTATTGACAAAAATATATATGGTATATCGGAAATCGTGGTACAAGAGAAAAGGAGGCGATTGTTCGTGTATAATATACACCCTGTATGTAGAACTTCACCCTTCTCCATCTATATATGCATTAGAAGAACAAAACAACATGATTATTCAACCCGTGGGCAGTTTTCTTCCAGTGCCGCAACAGTTCTATACAGGGTGATCCTTAAGAATTTCTGAATGTATGCATTTTTAGTAACACGAATCTAACGGAAAATAACCTTGACTGAGTTACTTCCGAATCAGAAACGCCCCCTACGTGGGTGGTCTAGAATGACTACAGACGAGTTCATTCTTGCTCGCAACAAATACTATAAATAAATACGTGATGACTCCAGATTCACGGATATGAACAAAAGGAGGAAAGAAGCAGATCGACAAAAAAGTCCACCGTAGTGGAAGTGATGAATGATGCATTGACCCTTTCCGGTAGGTGTGTAATCATCAGAGTCTCCCGACGAGATTCCTCTGTAGATCCATCACAGAGACATTTTCAAATGACACGTTGACATGTTTTCCTCGGTTAACAGGTTAAACTGGCCTATTCCTAGTGAGTCACCCAGTATAGTTTCAATCAGTTAAGTGGGTAGGGGAAGGGTACCCTTTAGCAGGAAGAGTGGTGGGGGGTCACCCGAATCGCTTCTCTTGTCGCTCGTAGCTCTCTTTCTGTATCACCTTCTACGAAGCGTGGATAGAAAGAGGTATGTAAGAGAATGGAAAATTTACGATGAATAAGATGACGACAGGGACCGAAGCAGAATAGAATTCGTCGTTGTCGCCGTCACGAATTTAACGTCGATCGTGCGTCCCACTTCGGAACAGAGAAATCGAGGTGGGAAAAACAAGGCGAACCGAACGATAAGCCTCGCGTGGTCGATACTGAATACCGATCACGAAAAATTCTCGCTATCTCTCCACCACGAGGCGACAGATCCGCCTTTCCGCTTATCGCGAAAAGGTAAATTTCAAACGACTCATCGAAAGGTTTACTCACCTCTCGAAAACACGTTAGCCCGTAAATGCCTTTCGAACGTTCTCAACGAGCTAATTTATTGGGCCGTAACCGTTTGACTCACGACGAACAAACTATGTTTCCGACGTCGTGAAGCATTGTTTGTGTAATTACACATTTTAACAGATACGGTTTACCGTTAGATAAGTAAATAGGAATAAAGATGGTATACAAGGCGTGGCGAGAAACGTGGCACGAGAGGGCATAGTTTCGAAGTAAATCATTTCTGAGAGAAGGAATAAGAATAAAAAGTCATAAACGAGTCCTGAAAAACGATTCACCTCGCGCTACGGTCCATTATACTGGCCCACGCGCAGCTGGTCATTGCATGCTACAAAGCTGTGCATTCGTACGGATCATTACATCAGCATGAATTATCAAAATACGTATGTCTCGTTAAACATTTTACAGTATGATTACATTGAAACAAGTTAACAATTGACATCGTACGTATTATAATAAAATATTGCCCGAAAGAAAGAATTTAATAATAATTTTAATAACCAGAGTTTAGGAATAAGTCGTTTTTCTCAGAAACGAAAGCTCGAACGAAACAAATTTCATCATCCCGCGTTATCGTTCGATGAAGGAAATTCGGTTTCTTGAACCGTGAAAAGATTGACGCGGAAGGTAGAGAAGTATCAACGGAGGTCTGTGTAAATTTTCACGCACCGTCATCGCATGATTGTGTGGCAATAAAGATTCTATCGTTTCAGTGGTATCGCGCATCGTTGGCATCATGTGTTTGCCAGAGATGCCATTGTACGTGCATTCGTCGATGAGTGTTCAGGGAATTAAAACGAAATATTTCCAATAGCATGACTGCAACGCGACCGCTAACCGAACTGCTGCTCAGGGCATCGCGATTCAACGAACATGATACAGCATATCCTCTTTACTATTTCACCATATCCTCAACAAATTCAACGATCGTTTTTCTTTCCATCCATTCAACGGGATGTCTCGAATATTTTTCAAAGGGTCAAACAAGTTGCGCACTTCGTTTTTATCAATTATTAAATACATCGACATAGTTGTACGCATAGCGAGGTATCTGTATTGAATCTATAGAGTTACGATAAGCGCGTCTCAAGTATTTTCAATCGTCGAAGACACGGTGTTCTTGGCATTATATAATTATATTATATAATTGCGCGTTTTACGGTACAATGAAACCTGCGGACGAGATGAAGAAAGAACCTGGACACCTGCCGGGCTGGATCGTCGACGGGGACGCGGCGGCGGCGGCGGCGGCGGCGGACGGTTCGACTTGTTGCTCGAGGAACGAGAAAATAATTCACGTGGAAAACGAAACGCGGGATCGATACGCGTCGTCTATCTTGCACAGATAAGAAGGCGGCACGGATCGGCGGCGATACGGCAACGTGGACGCCGTGAAAAGCCGTGGCCAATGTAAATTACGAATTAACGAGCTAATTGGTTCGCCTTCGCAAATTAACTTGAAACGCGCAATTGACAGCGGCAACTACACATGACTCAGTTTATACTCGTTCTTATTAAGCATCAATTG
Organism: Macropis europaea; assembly: GCA_916610135.2. Lineage (NCBI taxonomy): Eukaryota > Metazoa > Arthropoda > Insecta > Hymenoptera > Melittidae > Macropis > Macropis europaea. The sequence continues at coordinate 14,740,128 of OU744351.1, read as the reverse complement.
GCGTTCTGATGATGACAGTCGTAAGAGGGATGCACGGAGTCGACGATCTGCCATTCTCAAACGGCCACAGGGCATCCATTTCATCGGTTGAATCGGAGCTCATTCGTGGAAACCGAGAACATAATCCAGCTACGTGGATAATGACGCGAGAATGCGAGTAAATATTTAACAGAGACTCGCAGCTATGAGGAAACTGCAATGCCACCGCGCTATAATATTTATTGTTGTGCATCGTTCACGGAACATCCAGACAGAGGAACGCGTTCGCTGTCCCTTGAAACTGCTTGCGGTTCCAAAGAAGTTTGACACAGGAGCCTGAATGATTCAAGATATGCCACTAGTGCACGCAGACTTGTACACAAAAATATAATTATTAATAATGGTTTAAAGACATTAGCATAAAGAATAGTAGAAAAGAGTTACATGGTACTAGAATAAAAATTCTACTGAACCTCATGTGGGTCAGAGGGCAGTGAACGTTTTAATGCTCGACGAATGCACGTAATCATACAATATGACCATCAATTAAATTTTATTATTCATATAAAAGTTTTCGTTGGTATTTCTACCAATAGCATTAATATCATCATACTCGTACAGTGGGGTGATCACTGTTTTTATGATATTTTTCTTATGCAATGAAAATGTAAGAGAATCTATTGCGAGAACCATGTTTGTCAAGAAAAAGTACTCGGCCTCTTGGCTTCGTTAGTGCGTCACCGTCGATGCCGTAATGGGCACGTTTAGAGCAAATAGAAATGTTTTTGTCAGCAAGTTAAATTGCTGCTAGAATACTTCGTTCGCGACGTGTGCAGATGTCAACAAAAATGTTTGTTGCGATGATATCAGTTGAAACGGTACGATTTTATTCTAGCACATCCGCAAGAAGTATGCTCTTCAGATTTCGAATCGTCGAATCGATTGGATTTGTATCGCTTTCTTCCTCAACGGACGGACGTTGATTGATATAAAAACAAGATAAAGAATTCCGTCTGGCGCGTGATAATGACTAAATTGGGTTAAAATGACCCAATTAATTTTAATTGCATTGATAATATTAAAATGGGCACTTTGATTATTTGTCGGCTGTTCGTGAAATCGTAACCAATAATTTTTAATCGTGAAATGTTAATGTGAGCAAGTGATTTTTTATTTGAATTATTTTCTAATTAAATATATTTATTCGCTTTCGTAAAAGAAAATATAGCATAACTATTTAATATTACATAACATTTTAAATATAGTTTGAGATACAATGTTTTTTTATTCTGATCACAGTTCACAATTTGTGAAGATTCTGGAATTAAAGCTTCTGTAACTACTAAAGTACAAGAACTACAGAAGCGGTATATAAGATGTTACATAATTCTATTTTTCACTATTATCCAAGATATGTAAGAATCATGGTTTACTTGCAATACTATCTCTGTTTTCATTTTCATTTGATTTTGCTTGTTGCTTTATACGATAATCTGACAAAGCAGCCTTAATTGCATCTTCTGCAAGCACTATAATGTATAAAAAACAACAATTAAATTCTGTAGCTTACTTTAATCAATAATAACTTTTAACAACAACAGTAATCAACTAATAGACAAAATTTTCAGTTGGAACAAACGTTTATATTGCAACCATAAAGTATATTTAGTTAAGAAACTGTTAATATAAAATTGCATAATAAAAATTCTTCTGAATGTACAAAATAATTTTCAATATATCAAATAAAAACCAACATTACTTACTTGAACAGTGCAGCTTAACGGGTGGTAAACACAATTCTTTAGCAATGTCAGTATTCTTCAACTTCAAAGCTTCATCAACCTGGAATAAAAAACATGTTATTCATGTTTGAGTTACAGAATTTACAGAGGTATAAAATTACTTACAGTCTTTCCCTTTACCCATTCTGTGGCTAAGGAACTCGAAGCAATAGCAGAACCACAACCAAAAGTTTTAAATTTCGCATCAACAATCTTTCCATTTTCATCAACCTTAATCTGAAGCTTCATTACATCTCCACAGGCTGGAGCTCCGACGAGACCTGTACCAACCTGGACATCATTCTTATCCAAAGAACCCACATTTCTTGGATTCTCATAGTGATCTAGCACCTGTAAAGTCATTGCAACTCATGTTAATTCTACATACATTAATTTTAATAAGAAATTATACACAGTGATAGCATTCCATGTACAAATTATTGCATTAAAATCATAAGATCCAATTGTCAAGCATTTTTGAAAAATTACTCATCAACAACTCTCAGTAATATTTACATAAAATGCTATCTGTGTACGAAATTTCATCCAAATTGACGATCTTAAGGACTTCTATACCCCTTGACAAATGTCAACATAACCTAGAATTCTCGTACGACGTAAAATTAATCGCATTGTATTTTTAAAAAGCTGGTAGTCCGCATCGAATATGCGAAAGTCAAATGCGAAGGTCAAACTTTCTATATATGCAGTCCAATAATAGATACAACTATACGATATCGATTACAAAAAGTAATGCAATACTGCCGCTGTGAGAGGTTATGGTCAACGCCGCATCACACAAATGATAAAGTACTCACGTTCGCGTGATAAGAAACGGCTGGAACGCTTCGAGATATTAATTTCGAGGCTTTGTTAAGCCCCGAAGGCAACGAACGCAACAAAGACATAGCGTTTACGGGAAAATTGACATCAGTCGCAACGCAAATACCTTTTCGTCACTTCGCACAATAACACACTGATACGATTGATCCACCTACGTTGGTAATAGGTGTGCTTGGTAGCCCTGCTTGTACCTAGAACTAATACTAGAAATTCAAATTCTTTTGAACAAATTAATATTTGCTTTACAATTAATGTCGCAGAATGTTTTTAAATAATTGGAGCGACAGCATTGAGACATGTGCAATCAAAACTACTACTTCTTACTACAATCATTGATAAAAAATTATTATTTGGTCTGTAATTTTTCGTGAGTTTCTCTGGCCCTTTTTATTTTTCTCTAGCTTTCCTGGGCTCCCTGCACTACGTTATTATTATTATTACATATCAATTTACCCTTTCGTCTCTTCCTCTCACTCAAAACCTATATTTGCTTTCTCACATCATTAGCCAATCTGAATTTCGTTGCCATCAGTCTTCCACCTTTTAATCTTTACTGAATAATAAACTGTACAGTCTATAATATGAAAATAATTTAACGGAGTTACCTCAACCATAATTCGGTCTGTATAATTTAAGAAATATTTTTTAAGATAATTATCCACGAATTTCATGAAAGTCAGAAGAAATTTAAATAGTAGTTCAAAACATACCTAACACTATAGACCTGCTAATTAAATGACCATATCAGTCGATGTTGGGTTAAATAAAAGAAGATTTTAACTTTCAGTAATTTTATCAAGATTCATAGAAAACTTCAAGCAGAATATCGAAAATGACATTTCGAACAAGATATTGTTCACGGAACATTAACCTTGTATACGAATCGAGTATACTGGAGATATTGGTTTGCGGAAGGGTGAAGTATCCTCGTGGCAGGATTACGTAATTGCTATTGCATTGTGAAAATCATTTCTATAACGTTATCATTTCATAAGGTATCAGCGAACGTTTTGTAACCACCGTGGGAAATATTCAAATTGCGTAACGCAATCAACCAGTAAGAGATTTACATTGATTTAATTTTTTCGACGATCATCTATTTCGTTTTGAGCTTTCTACCGTGATGATTCCATGAGAACAAACCAGAATGTCGATAATTCGTGATAATAAAGAAATCTATCGTAAAAAATTCTTTATTTAATTAAATTTCTGAAAGGTTGTAATATACCGATATGACCCGGATAAAGTCAAATACGGCTATTATCGCAGACATTGTTAATTAAAATTGAAACAAATATTAATGTATACATAAATGAAGAAGCTTTGTATATGTTACCGGGGTAAAGCACACCCGGATAATTCCGGTCTTTCCGGGTATATCCTGGGTGCTCAGATATCCGAGTTATCCGGATATCACTAGCTCTACTTAATGTTGGTATTTCCATTACGCTCTATTTTCCATTGCAGTGACGAGATGCTCGAGAAAACAGCGAACTTGCCCTGTTAAATGCACCCGGAACAATTCTGGAAGAAGAAAACAAAGAAAGGAACCAGACGAGATGAAAATACGCATCGGTTGGACACAAGAGTGGACGTCAGCCAAACGACTTCGAGAAACCAAGCGTCTGTGCATTCGCGAAGTTGTACGTGGTCCATTTACCACGCCACAATTGTTGAAGCCACGACCTTACGTCGCCGTTTCATCCTGCCACGCGAAAAACGCGGAAGAAACGTGTCGAATCAAACGATACGGTATTCCTGACGCTTGGAGGGAGTATTTAGCTTCTAGAGGGCTCTGCGGTAGAACGGAGGCACGTGCTCTGCAAAAAAATTTGATACCCCGTTGCGTCAGATGTCACGCCACTCACAGACTATGGGACGAGTTAGGCTTGCCCTTCGTGCAAGGAATCCCTGATCCGTGGAAAAATAGATGTTTTCCCCGGGGACGGTTGGTCGAGCGTTTTCGTCGACGGTGCATTATAAAAAAACATAGTGCTCGAACAGCGTTTAATTACGACGGGGACGACGAGGCAGAAATAGAACGCGATGCAAAAAGACACGGTCAATTGAACGAAAATTGTGTTTACGTGAAAACAGATCCATTACATGACAACAAAGATTCTCGTGTGTCTCTGTCTAAGCTAGAAACGTCTAAGAAGTATACAGATAATTTAGGAGATGTTAAGAAAAGAATAGGGAAACAGGTTGATCGATTGGGTGATCGGAAAAAAGGCAATATCGGTACCAAAGCAAAAGGAATAGAGAAAAATGTCTGTAATGCTAAATCAAGTAGACAAGGTCGTACTACTGGTAGCAAGCATGTGATTCGAAAATTCGATCAATTGATGCATGATGAAAAGCGATCGTTACGAAAGCATGCAAGTGATTCGAAAATTAAGACCGTCCAGAGAGACCCAACTGCTTTGGATCATAAATCTGTTCAAACGGGTGGCGTGGAAGAAGAAATCTCAGTCGTGCAAGCTGAGATTTCGAAGATTAAAGTAGAAAAATTGCGAGATTCTTGCAATGAAGATCAAGTGCTACCTAAAACCGTCTGTTGCAATTGCACTCTGCAGAATTATGCTAATGAGAACGTTAAATGTTTTCCAGGTCGTGTGGGCCCACAGGAAGGATCAGACTTATTAAAAAGACTTATATTGTGCAGAGAATGCGAAACTATTTGCCGGAAGAGCAGATCACGGAAGGTGGATCTCACCGCGAAGACTGTCAATATTTGTGCGCCTAATGCAGGAAGAATACCGAAGCAGAAAGTGAACGTAACGCGCGATGAGATATACAGTTGGACAAAGATCAAACTGTGCGCCTGCTTTCAGAAAGCTAGACAACGATTGAGCGGGCTAAATGGTTCGAGTCGCGTCGAAACGAAAAGCAGAATCCTCTGCAGGCGAGAATTGCAATTAGTGTGCTGCAGATGCGACTGTCCTCGTCTGAAGATCGCGTCGATTCGTGGAAATTCGCAGACGGAACGAAACTCCGGGTATAGCGGACAAAGAAATCACTCAAGAGATCCTGCGACGCGGAAACGAGGCAGACATATCGGTCGTGATTCCAAGAATCACCGTTCCACGTGTACCGAAAACAAAGCACGCACCTCCGAGCGTGACCTTGAGCAACCGTTATACTCGACGGCTATTAGACGAAGCAACGATCCGGTAAACAAAAAGTTTCATCAAATTCCAAAGAAAAGCGGCTATAGCTTGAGAAGAGAAGATGTTACGAAACTTAACAGGGAAAACTGTAAGAAAGATGCAGGGGATGTTCAGATAAACTTGCATGAGAATGTAGGAAACGGAGAGACGATCGCGATTCTGCAGGCGAAGAAAAAGGAGCACGACGCATTAATGCTGAAAAGTATATCCCGGTATAGTAAAACTGATACCGATGTCTACGTTAATAGTGACGCAGGGATGTTGCGTCAGAAAGGAAAATCCTCAAAGGGTAGCCGTTGCGTTGAATGTACGCACCGAACTGTCTGCTGTCACAGGAGGAGAAGAGATAGGAAGAAGATAAAAAATATTATATATACGTCGACCTCCAATGGCGAAGAGAATCAGGTCAAGCAACGTTCGAGACCTGATAAAAGTTTCAGGTACCACGAGCCCGACAGCGGCGTATTTGCAGATGTCTCCGATACCATCGAGGACGTCGGTATTAATGTCACGGACCACGACAGATCGTCGGTGACGTCGATGACTTTCATTCGTCGGTTACGAGAGACGATTCCGATAAAGAGACGTCGGTGTCGGAGACGAGAGCAGAATCATCGTCGACCATACGAATCCAGGAAGTCGAACGTTTTGTAGACTTTTGGAAGCTGAGAACGAAACTGTATGCGAACGAGCGGTCAGAATGGAATCGGTTGAGTCCAGAATGATGATCAGCAAGCCTTCACCTAGAACAACACTGACCATGAGTTGCTCATGAGCTGACAAATCTTTCCTCGCTTTGTTTCCGATATAATGATGTTGAAACTGTACAGTCACACGTAACGGTACGAGTGACAAATCCAGATTTCTTTGTCCTTTGGTAATTGTGTACAGTGGGGAACAAAAGAGTGAAAGGAGCATCGTACGCAACGTTCACCTATAGTAGCAGCGCGAAACGCTAGACTCTCAAGGTCACAACTCTCTAACTTTGAATGCATTCTTTTGTGTCTATGTTTCTATTCTGCAATGAATAGCGCAACCGACGAGGTGATGATTCGTCTGTTGCGTTGACATACTCAATCAGAAGTTACGAGAAGAATAATGATTTTTGAGCGCGAAAAGAACGACGCGACATGGAAAAATACGAATGCTACGAATTGCGTGACACCGGTTTACAAATCCATCTACGAGATCGTGATAAACTCAATGAACGGTAATTGGAAAGACCGATTATCTTTCTAGTTCGTCGAACACGACATAAAACAGATTCAGGGGACGCTTGACTTCTCGCTGTTAACAGAAAAACATTTGTGTATAACGGTATCACATCGAATTGGATAATTTTGCCGATTCAGTCGAGCGTAAAGAATATTGTATTTTATTTGATTCAATTTCGCGGAAATTTAGCCAGGACACAGTTATTAAAAAAAGTGAGTAAAGTGAAATTATAACAGCATGATCAGTATCGCCAAGGAGACCTTTATATAAAAGAATTTTCACAATTTCACATTTGTTTCTCACTATCAATGGATTGAATGAACAACTGCTCGAAAAATATAACGATAAAAAAGTTGTTCTAAGATAAGGATGATATTTGTTTGCTAATATCAATTAAAAATAAAATACATGCAAATACTTTATGGAAAAAAAATTATTTAACGTACAAATAATAATCTGCACACAGTGAAAAACAAAAATGTGTACACAAAAACATTTTGTCACTTTGGGAGCACGTTTGTAACATAAATGATGGATGGAGACAAATTTGTAAATCATAATTTCTAAAAATAGTTTATCTAGCAGCAATATATATGACGCATAAATGTAGAAGATTCTCTTAAAACAGGAAGTGATATGAACAAGATATCATATTCATTTCTTTTGACCTTTGAATTATTAAGTATAGAATGAGTTTATAATTTTGTTGTTAGTGTTTTACACAAATATTTACTGCAATTCATAATTCGAAATCTCGATATTTTATGAACTAAAACATTGAATTTTCACATAGTTGTTTCGATACATGGTAGAAGTTTTGCTACGGAATTTCAATATCAAGCATAATCAGTACAAAAATCTTTAGACTGCCAAAGATAACTAAAACAAGATAAACACTCAAAACATTATCAACAGATCTGATGATATAGTTCAATGCTTGCTGTAACAAGTGTTAGATTAGTGCTCGAAAGATTACATTACATCAGGGAGAATAATATACATATTAGGCATTTGAAGATATATCAAGAAATATAATAATTTTTAACAAACGATAAATCATTACTCCAAATTTTGTACAACAAAACCATAGTCTCGTGCGGAAGGTCGATAAACTAGCTTAATAAGCATAGTATCTGAACGCCTATGGGCGTTATCCGCACAGGCCGTAGCAAAGTACGAAGTGTCCTTAAGCTTCCATAACACTTAAAGGACTCATTTTAAGTTCTATGTTGATTAGACACTTTTTGTTCTTCCTTGTTATTACTAAATGTTCCTGAATTCTTCTACCTTTTTGAGAAACATCCAGTAAAGTTTGTTCTATTAATCCAGACGGTCCTGCGATTGGTCTGTTCGTTTAATTGACTATCACCGCCATCTATTAATCGGAGTACGAATCATTTTCTATTGTGTTCATTTTGTACATATATTACGGCTGTCATTGCTTGTAGCGTGATGATGAGAGAGGCAAAAAGTGTTTAACGTTACAGTAAGACTTCTTAAAATGCATCTTCACCGATACAAAAGCTATTTCTGTGCCGTGATGTCATTATTCGGTGATATGCTTTAACGATATATTCTCCTAGTCGTATTTGTTAATTGTAAATAACCGTTTTCTTAATTAAATAATTTTCCATAATATGGCCAAGACTAAAACGATCAGCAAAGTCTGCCCAAAATGCGAACAGCAGGTAAATACGCCACAATTTGTTTGTGATAAGACATTTTGAGTAACTATGTTTTTGTCTGTAAACACATTTTTTATATAAATAAATGAGTTTTCTGAATTCTGGTTAACTAAAATTCAACATTTTGATTATGTTATCAATTTAGGTATGAATGAATCATACACACTCAGAATAATCTTATCTGAAACATATTTTATTTTTACCATTTTGAAACATGATGCTATTATATTCAGTGTATATATGTTAATATATTAATTTAATCAATTTATTTGTCAAGGTTCCTGTCGCCTGCAAAGCATGTCCATGCGGACATTCTTTTTTCAATGCAAGACGTAATTCTATTAAAAGTCCTCCTAGTCCTGATAGCGGGGTAATGAAAACTAGGAGAACCAATCGAATAAAACGAGAAAAGCCGAACTATTATGATGCTTTAGAATATGACAAACAGTCCAAGAAAAGTGCTAAGGTAAGGCTTTGTTTGTAACAATTTTGTAATGTATTGAGACAATGAACTGTGTCTATTAAAGATTAATCTGCCATAGATAAGGAAAGGAACAGATGCTGCCAATGATATAGACTGTCGCCAGTTAAATAAAAAGAAGAAAAGGAAAGGGAAAGGTAAAGGCAAGAATGGAAGTAATAATGGCTTAGGTGATGATGATGATGAAATGGAAGGAATTAATGGTTTGTCACCAGAGAAACAGCTCACATGCTCTTTGATATTGCAAGAATTAAACAACAAAATGAGAGTTGTAGCATGGAAACCAACATGATTTTTGTATTCGTCGTGTACTTCTTATGATCAAAATTACTGACATCCATTACCAGTGGACTCGGAGGTAATCATTTCATACAGATGCTTAAGATAGTATCTATCAGTGACATCATAAAACGTTCAGATAGTACTGAATAATTTTATGTATAAAGGAATAGTGTCAATTCATATGAATTATATACAGTTTTTATTGGTAGAGGAAAGAAACATGATAGACTGTTTTTGATTGTAAGAATCATGTATACTTCATGATAAATTCTGTACATTTTATTTTTTTAATGCTGCATAAACATTTTGTCAAATTTCTTAAAGGCTCACTTATATACCCATGCATACTTACTGATTTATCTTTCACATATAAACATTAAGGCCATATAAGTGAAAAGAATATAACTTTTATTAAAGATCAATGTGTCTCGTTACATCTGTTTGTATGAAAAATATGTATTTCCTACTAAGATTGTTTCTTTCATCGCAGGACCTGCCGCAATTCTTCTTTTTCTACAAATAATCATAATGTAACATGTAAATACGATGTACATAGTGTTTGTATAATATAAGGCAAATTACAACTGTGCACCAGTTTTAGAAACAATTTTTTTTTTACTTTACAATGTATATGTATATAAGAGTTTCGTTTTGCATTATGAATTTTTGTAAATGCAATTCGTGCGAATGAGGATCATTTACCAATAAACGAGAGAGACGTGCATTTATAAATGAAATTCTGAAAATTACCCTTACCTGCCGCGGACGAGGTATACTCGAAATACGTTTCGAAATACACTGAACCAAGCAATACATCATAGCAGAATAATTTTGTAGCGACAAATGTTGCAATTTATTATTTTTCTATTACACATTCGTTCGTTTCGTTAAGTCACATTTGCAAAATATCTTATTCTTTCATAGTCGCCTCTCCTTGACAATTACTGTTCTCCGCGTTAACGGTCATCTTCGATGATTTCGATACTTCGTTAAAAACCATAAGCAGAGGTAGACCTCCCATGACCATACACGTTCCCATACAGAGGAAACATACGGTGTAACTTCCAGTTACATCCCGCAGGTAGCCTGAAATTATGTTCCAACGATAATATCGCTGATGTTAATCCTTTTATTGAACGTATCAACACAATACCTCGGCGACTACCATGCAGAGAATCGACCTTGGAACTTATCAATACGTAATTAATCTTTCATATGCATGCGTCGATATCGTGAATAATCGTGTTACCTGCCAAAGGCGGAATAGAAATTGCTCCAACGCTCTGGAACATCCTAACGAGACCGTAGGTGGAGGATATTTTATCAGTTCCATATTGGTCAGCAAGAAGGACGGGAACTAGGAGAAACCAACAGCCCAAGCATAGTCCGTACATGCCAACCGAACATGCTAGCACGTAGAAAGAATGAGCCATTGGAATAGCCAACACCGCTACACCAGCACCTACAACACTGTCGAACCAAAATAACAACAAATACTTTATTTCATGATGATCTTCGAAATCACTGAAGTCTCCGAGCAAAACGTTTACCTTCCAATGTATCCTTTTCGTCGATCGAACAATTTTAAGTCCGACAGCCAACCGAGTCCTAATCTTCCACACAGGTCGAGAACGGCTGAAATGGCCACCAGGTATCCTGCCTCCGATTTGGTGTAACCAGCCGCGTGAACGTACGCCGGAAGATAGTAGAGCATGTACGGGCTTCCCGTGGACATCAGACTGACCGAGAAGCACATCATGATGAACTGAGGATTCTTCAGTAGAGACAGGTCGATGTACTGCGCTATCCTCTGCGCGATGGTCATCGGCTTCTCCGGCACTTGTGGTTCGTTCTGAGGAACTGGACATACGGCCGGGACCGACGACCTCAACGACTTCAACGACGATCTGGCCTTGTAGACGCAGGTCGAGTCCGTCGAGAGGTCCTCCACGCTGTGCAATATGCTAGAGCTACGTATCTTCGATATCGGCTTCATTCTGAGACACTCGCCGATCACGTCCTTCTCCTCGTCGCTGTCGGTCAACTCGACCGCCACCACGTTGCTCTGGTGAAACAATTCGTTCAACAGATTATGCTTAGCGGTCGAGTCATTGGCGAATATTAAGTCTAACTTCTGCTGTTTCTCCGTCTCTAACTCCTTTGCCGTGATTTCGACCTTTTCGGATCTCTCGGCCGGCTTTTTCACCGGCTCCGGCGCGTAATTGTTCTCCAGGGGCCGGTACAGGGTCGCGCTCACGCACACGTGGAGCATACAACCGCCCAGCAGAAGGATCGTCCCGTGAAAACCATAATTTTTCACCAGAACCTCGATCATAAGCGGAAAAACGAAGCTGCCCGCCGCGGTCCCGGACACGCAGATCCCGTTCGCCAGGGCGCGATGCTTGTCGAAATATTGGGAGACCAGGATGATGCCGGGCGTCGTCGATAAACCACCGCCGATACCTAAAACCAACGCGTTTCATCGTTGTACAAACGTCTGATTGAAATAATAAATCAAATTGTTGTAACGCTAATCGTTCGTTCGTATCTCGATCCCTTTCACGGTCCCATTATCATGCAGTGCCTGCAATTCATTACGTAACGAGCGTCGGAAGCAGATAACGTACTATATTCGTAGAACGTGTAGATATATCTATGTTAGGAGCTCGATAAGATTGATCATCGTGTTTTCCTGGCGAACCTGTTAGAACTCCGAAGGTAAAAAAGAGATGTACCAAGCTCGTGGCAAAATAGCTCATCGTAAGTCCTAGAGCACAGAACAGTCCCCCGATGAAGACGACGGCACGGCAACTGTACTTCTGGCACAGCATGCTGGTCACAGGTGCTGCAAAGAGAGTTGTCTTTAAAGAAACCATCCACCTGATCGATCAGGAACGGTCTAACGATCGACTCACCCAGAGCGAGACAGAGACAGGATAATATAGCCGGTATCCACGAAGCAACCGACGCAGACGAGTCCTTGAACGTTTCCATGACCTCGACGAACAGCACACCGTATGATTTCACCAGGCCAGCCACCCAGAACTGAACGAAGAACGCCCCGCAGACGATGATCCAACCGTAGCCACCGTCCAACGGGACGCACGTGACGTTTCTCGGCTTCTTCGACTCGTTTTTCTTCGGTTTCCTCTTCTTCGTCGTGGAGCTCTTGGTGCATCGAAGCTCCCTGGACTTGGCGATCAACGGTCTGGCCGTGAGGCTCGATATCGTCAGAAGGTTGTCGTTGTCCTCGTCTTCGATGGTTTCTGGGCTCTGGAGGTGCGGCGGGACGATCGGCGTCGAGGTGGCCGTCGCCTGTACGGCCAACGAGGCCGGTCTCTTCGGCGACGGCACCCCGGTGCTCAGATCGAACACGGGCGCCGAGTGTATGGATAACAGGGAGCCCAGCTGATTCTGTTGATTCATATTCTCGTCGATGATGGTAGCGCCGACCATCTCCTGCGACGCTGTCGCGCAGGCGATGGTGTCACGCTCAACCGAATCCTGCAGGCTCCATTCTCGTGGTAACGACATATTTCAATGGCTTCGTTCGCGTGAGGGGGACCGTAATACATTGGAGTTACGTTGCTTTTCCTCTCGTGGCTTCGTTCACCCGACGACAGTCTTTCACCTGGTTCACCGTTACGGTCGTCCTAGGCCCTCGATGACGACCTGTCCGTGTACACGCTCTCCGCTCCTCCGTTCCGGTTCTCCTCGTCGCTGATGATCAAAGAATTCCTGTCTGAGAATTCCGTGGACGTACACCTTCGACGGCCCACCCCTCTGTCGGATCTCTTGCTACCTAGCCGTCGAGCCTCTTGTCACCATTTACACCAAGGTTCTCCAAGGTTCTCCCGTTTCGGTCGTAGGGTGCTTGGTAAATAACTGAGATGAAAGGGGTGCGCACGCAGAGGAGGTCGCCACCGAATGGAAACTTACGGGATCGATATGCGGACACAACTGACGCACTGGCATCTCTCTTTCTGGCGGCAGTCACCACCACGTGGCTTGGCAACAATACGTACCGGGGCTATCGGTTTATTGTCCTGCGGTCGACCCACTTTTCCGCCAGCTTCGACTTTAATTGCATCCAACCCCGTAATCCCGGCACGGCGACGATCTTCGATCTACCGTCGTGCGGATTGCGTGTCCCGATGTTCTCCTTGCAGGTCCGCTTTTAATCCACGATGATCACCGCCGCGGGCGAATTATTCGCGGGGGCAGAACTGGCCCGACGAAGACGTCACGAGTCGTTCGAAGTTTCTAACGACCCCAGTGACGTATTCCGCGTATTACACGCTGCCGGTGGCAGTAAACCTGTCAGGCGGAGATGATTAAACGAAGATTTGAACTGTTGTCCGATTGCCATTTGCATATCCCGTCCCATCGATCGAGAGAGATCTTACGATGCATCGAACACGATTCTATCGTCGAACGGTTCGCGTGAGCCGGGATGGGAGTAGACAGAAGTTAGACGCTGCTATAGAATGTTATGCAATCGAATCGAATTTCGAGATTGTGGGAAAAACACGAAAACCTCCGAAAACTGCGATAGTGGGGACGGAGTCTGTGCGCAGCATCCGAACGGATCAATGAATCCTCGACTTCTGTCTCAGATCCGCCTTCGCGCTCGGCGTTAACACTTGGTCCGTTCATGGAGAATCGCGATAAGGGCGTGAACGGTTCCAAATGAACCTTCAGATAACTTGAAGGTTCACAAATATTTCGTGTACGATCGACGACTGGTACGTCCGGACTTGCCTTCTAAAATATCATCCCCAATTAGAGAAGAGTTCCTCTCAACTTCAAGCTCTGTCGCCTTTTACCTCTGCTTACGTTTCTCTAGAAAATTACCATAATCAGTAACGCAGATCGTATAAGCATAATTTTACAAATTATTCTACGATCCTTACAGCTCAACCTAAATAGGCCCTGACCTTTCGTTCCGATCACAATGGTTCGATGAACATTTGTTAATGTACTTCTTTGTTCTAGGTCGAATTTTACAATGGTGAGATGCGAGAGGATCGTGGTATCTCTTCTTCTGATTTGTTTAAACAATGAACTTCACGATGTCCTGGCGGCACGCAGCGATTCAAACGTTTTCATGATCGGCGGCGTTCTGTCCAACAGAGACAGTATAGAGCATTTCAAGAAATGGATCGACGTAAGTCTCATGACACCGTAAAAGGATGCCAGTCACGATTTTCTAAGAAACCATTGTTCCTTGAAATTTTGTTCAGCATATAAACTTCGACACGAAGTACACCAACAAGAAGCTGAACTATGGCCACACCGTGATCGAAATGGACTCCAACCCAATTAGGACAGCTTTGAGCGTGTGCGAGTCTCTGATTGCGAGTCAAGTATACGCGGTGGTAGTTTCCCATCCTCTTACGGGAGACTTGTCACCAGCTGCTGTTTCCTACACGAGCGGGTTTTATCACATACCCGTTATAGGTATATCTTCGAGGGACTCTGCGTTCTCCGACAAAGTAAGAAATGATCCACTTAGCAGGAACTTCCTACCGGAAAGAGCAAGAACTCTGTACAACGTTAAAACTCATTACAATATTTTTCTAACGCTTGAACCTATCGATGAACGGAACAATCATAATTTCTTCGTTCATCAGAAGGTTTTGTGCAAATAAGATTCCCAGTAATACTTGATTACGTCACTATCACATTACCGGCATTATTACGTGCTACGTGAAATCTCTATACGTATATCCACCGTCTTACAAGACGCGATGATTTCTAAGAACGAAACAGCGTATACGACACGCTGTATATTTTTTTGTCCACAGAATATTCATGTGTCGTTCCTGCGGACGGTGCCGCCGTATTCACATCAAGCGGACGTGTGGGTGGAATTGTTAAAGCATTTTAACTATATGAAAGTGATCTTCATCCATAGTTCGGACACGGATGGCCGTGCCCTGCTGGGAAGGTTCCAAACGACTTCGCAGAACTTAGAGGACGACGTTGAGATCAAGGTGCAGGTACGAGCGACGAGGAGATCTGAAAATAGAACAATTGTCTGGAGGAGATTTTACGTTTACTGTATTTTCCACAATAGGTAGAGTCTGTGATCGAGTTCGAACCAGGTCTGGAGAGCTTCACGCAACAGTTGATGGACATGAAGAGCGCCCAAGCCAGAGTCTGCCTCTTGTACGCCTCGTAAGTGAAAACTTCTTAATTGGAGTTTGCTTGTCTCGAGCTTCAACTCGTTTCTCATCTTATCTTTTGTCGTTTTCAGAAAGACTGATGCGAACGTGATCTTCCAAGACGCCGCGGCGTTGAACATGACCGGCGCAGGATACGTTTGGATCGTGACGGAGCAAGCCTTAGACGCGTTGAACGCACCGGAAGGTCTTCTCGGCTTGAAATTAATTAACGCCGAGGAAGAGAAGGCTCACATCAACGATAGCCTGTCAGTTCTCCTCTAATCGTACATTGACACCCGTGCATGTATGTGTAGACCCGCGTTCAGATAAAGGTTGCTCACTTGGTCGACTTCGTGACTGGAATACAAAGGAATCCTGATACTCGTGCATGGGAGTACTTACGTAACTTGATTAAAACTAATGACGAACGATAATATCTTTCACACTCAACTTTCTCTCTCTTCGTTCTGTCTCTCTGTCTCTCTTCGATATAGACCTTACTATTGCACGTACTACACGCACCATGATTTCACGGCAATGTACAACTGTTTTCAGATCACTGGATTACATCTACTACATACCCTCTTAGTACACCTCCCAATCTGTCCAGTGGATATTCCGATTTGTCCACCAAAACGCTGTGCTTTAAACAATTAGGATATGTGTGTATGAGTAATGTCGCTCTGTGTGAGAAACGAAACCTCGAACCCGTTCGAACACGGCTCTTTCAGATCTCCGGGAGAAGGAAGTGACCCGTAGAGAGATGAAAATAACAAAAATTACCGATCAAAGCATGACATAAACGTTCAGATCTGAAGGGGTTCAGATAAGAGACATCGTTCAAAGATACCTAAGCGAAGCTGTGCGAGCGAGCGGAGATTTAGGAAGCTGTATGTTGCAGGGTGGTCCTCGTGTCCGCTTTGCGGACGATGAACGAGACGGGGCAGATCACGAAGGCGCCGGACGGTTGCGGAGATTCCAGCTCCATATGGGAAACCGGGAAGAAACTGTTCCAGTACGTTTGTCTTCCCTGTATCCGTCTTGTTACTCTCGTTAGGATAGGATTTATATGGCGTCATGCTATCACGAGTTTCACCGATTCAGATACATCCGCAAGGAAGTGTTGCCAAACGGTGCTACCGGTAGGGTGGCCTTCGACGATAACGGGGATCGTATCTTCGCCGCGTACGATGTCATCAACATCCAGGACAATGGTGAACGGGTCGCTGTTGGACAATACTGGTTCACTGTAAGTCGAATTGTAAACAACATTGTAGATACAATAAAAAGACCCTACTTCGCACAGGGTGATTCTTGCAAGGTAACCGACTGAAATATCTCCGAAATTAAAAGAGATACAAAAAAAATGTTCTTACAAGAAATATTCTGTTCGAAGTTGGACATGTTAGGGTGAAGATGACCAGATCGTAGGAGGAGAAGCTAAGGAGATTCCAAGGTCGAGTTTATTTTTGTAAATGGAACCCTACGATTTGTCCCCTATACACTGACAGTGTATTTTAAGAGGAGTATTCCTCGTATGAACAGTGTTTTTGTATCTCTTTTAGTTTCGAAGGTAATCGATAACTTTACAAACATCACCCTGTATTAAGTTACTTAACCCTTTCAGATGAAAATCGTGCACGTGTGCTACGAACCACTATACTGGTCCGAGCACAGGCGTTCATTATAAGCTATGAACCTGTCTATTTGTACAAATTATTACATCTTGATGTCTTATCAAAACCTACATGTCTTGTCAAGTATTTTGCAATTTTATAACAATTAACATCATACGCGTCAGAGTAATGAAATACTCAGTTTATCGCGTGTTTTATTGTAAAACCTTTCTGCACACAGCGAACGTTTTTTTTTAAAATGGTTCAGGATTGAAAGGGTTAATGTCATATATAATAATAATTTTTTAACGTCGATGTTTACGTCGTAGAACGAAACTAAGATGATGCTAAGAATCGACGAGGCGAATATAACATGGCCGGGGCGATTGAAAACCAAACCGAAGGGAGTGATGATTCCTACGCACCTAAAAGTGCTAACTATAGAGGAGAAGCCGTTCGTGTACGTCCGTGAAATTACAGACGGTGAATCATGCCTGCCAGAAGAAATTCTGTGTCCTCATTTCAATGCCACCGATAACGACAGTGAGTTTCAATTACAGCTCATCGTGGCTCGGTCATTAACTGCAAAGCGTTTTCAGGCACGAAATCGTTTTGCTGCAAGGGCTACTGCATAGACTTGCTGAAGGAACTATCGAAGACGATCAATTTCACGTACAGCCTGGCTCTGTCTCCCGACGGACAATTCGGCAGTTACGTTGTCAAAAATAGTTCAGGTGTGCAAACTCCCGTTATTCAACGTTCTAGAATAAAACATATGTCTCGATTACAATAATCATAATCGCTATGAGCACAGTTGGAGGAAAGAAGGAATGGACAGGACTCATCGGAGAGCTGGTCAATGAAAGAGCGGACATGATCGTCGCTCCTCTGACGATCAACCCTGAACGTGCTGAATTCATCGAATTCAGCAAACCGTTCAAGTATCAGGGTATCACTATCCTCGAAAAAAAGGTATATCTTTGACCGTCCTTATAAACAAAAGTTCACTGACCAAAGAATTAAAGGATCGCATGTTTAAATGATTTGTCGTTTAGAAGAAAATACTGCAATGTTAGATATACGTACACAGGGTGAGCCATTTCAACCTTGCCACGCGAAGACCTTTTAAACTATTAGTAATATTGAAAAACGTTTCAGACAAAAGTGCAGTGATTTCGAGGGGAATATAATGGAATGTCAATAATTTCTTTATGGACGTAGGCGTAACGAAAATGTGAAGGTCATTTTCGTTTTTTAATACATTAATCGATGCAACTTTTCATTCTCGCTAATGGCTTCCAAGATATTCGCGTGGAAAAGTTCAAGTGGGACACCCTGTATAAAATTTCTTCCATTCCTTATACTTAAGAACTGTCTAAAATTGTCTAGCAATGGTCCTCTAATTGTTTCGAACAGTAAATTTGTGATAGAGATGTACGAGCTAACAAGAGTGTCTTTATCTTCAGCCATCAAGATCATCCACTTTGGTATCGTTCTTGCAACCATTCAGCAACACACTTTGGATACTGGTGATGGTGTCGGTGCACGTAGTGGCTCTAGTTCTGTACCTCCTCGACCGGTTCTCGCCTTTCGGGAGGTTCAAGCTAGCTAACACTGACGGTACCGAAGAGGATGCTCTGAACTTGTCCAGCGCCGTTTGGTTCGCCTGGGGTGTCCTCCTCAACAGCGGAATCGGAGAAGGTTCGTTGCTCAAGAGCTCAGCTCGCACCTGCAATTAAATACACATTAGGTGTGAATTTAACGCGCGTGTTATCATCGTAAGTATCAGTTCGTGAATGTTCATTAACATTGAACCCTCAGGGGGCGTATTTATATCAGCCACTATTATCTTCCTTTATCAAATGAAGCGTGATTAATCGATCAGTCGAGGACAGAGAAGGAGTAGCGTAAAAATATTTCTGATATCTATACGCTACCACGTTGGAAGGAACTTTTTTTTAGCGTTTTATAAATGATATTTCGAAACTGTTGGCCTATGTAATAACGATATAATGATCGAACAGGTACTCCAAGAAGCTTCTCTGCTCGCGTGTTGGGCATGGTATGGGCAGGTTTCGCCATGATCATCGTAGCCTCGTACACTGCCAACTTAGCTGCATTCTTAGTGTTGGAACGGCCGAAAACGAAATTGACTGGCATCAACGATGCTCGAGTAAGGAAGCTGTAATATACGAATAGCTTTAGATCATTCCTGCGACAGCTTGTTGAAAATAACTGTGTCATGCAGCATATATCTGCATTCAACTCTGCATGTATCGTAAACCATTAACTCTACCTTTACTGGCGACAGTATTGATTTTTGTCAATGCAGCAGTAGATGTTGCAACACGATGTAGTTTAATGTGTAGACGTTGCGTTTGCAGCTGAGGAACACCATGGAGAATCTGACGTGTGCCACAGTAAAGGGTTCCGCCGTAGACATGTACTTCCGTCGACAGGTCGAACTGTCGAACATGTACCGCACGATGGAAGCCAACAATTACGACACTGCCGAAGAAGCCATCAGAGACATTAAAATTGGGTAAGGATGATCCTCACCCTGGTATCCAGAAACAGAAATGCTGAACGGTTACCTAAAGAGCTGTGCGCTTGCAGAAAACTCATGGCCTTCATCTGGGACAGTTCCCGATTGGAATTCGAGGCTGCCCAAGACTGCGAATTGGTCACTGCTGGTGAACTGTTTGGTCGGTCCGGTTACGGAATCGGTTTACAGAAAGGCTCTTTATGGGCGGACAAGGTGACCTTGGCGATTTTAGACTTTCATGAATGTAAGGATTCTTCATCATCGTTCTAAAAGTATTACACGGTCAGGAAGTATTTTGAAATTTGTATCTTCTCAGGTGGTTTCATGGAAAGCCTCGACGATCACTGGATCCTTCAGGACAAGGTACAGCACTGCGAACAATCCGAGAAGGCTCCGAACACCTTGGGCCTGAAGAACATGGCTGGCGTGTTCATAGTGGTGGGAGTTGGGATTATAGGCGGCATCGGTCTCATAATCATCGAACTGGCGTACAAGAAGCATCAGATTCGCAAGCAGAAGAAGATGGAGCTGGCGAGGCACGCTGCCGACAAATGGAGAGGAGCTATCGAGGTATACAGATGAGCGCCGATCTCCTCGATGGAATCAAATTTTGTCTGTTCGATGTCTGTCGTTATCCTTTCCTCAGAATTCTCTGTTACCAAATAAGCCACAAGCTGCCAGGACGAAATAGGAGCAACGCAGGGGATCATTCTCCGCGTGATCAGAAAGTAGTAACAACACAAGACACGATGGTTAAACGATACTTGTCATAGATCGAAGCATATTCACACGCTTTACAAGCTTTAGCAATGTGAGGAGTATTTCTGGCCGTGACCTTGAGCTTCCCAAGCCCTTAAAGTATTGGTGCGAAGTATAGTATGCTAAAACACAAGAATAGTTATTCTTACACCGAAACTGCTTCTTTTATATAGCACTAAGTATTCACGAAATTAGCTTCCTTATATTTCAAACAAGCTTCAGATACTACCGATAGTGATGCAAAGTATCCTCATAGTTTATTCTGAAAGAATCCATACAGGGTGTCCGTTGAGTTGCTTCATCGGTATAGACCATTTCAGGCACTAAGGACATAGCAATGATCCACCTGAAAATCAACCCAAGTCAGTTTACGTTGATCTGTCCAACTAGGACCATCCTGGACTCGTGGGATCTAGATCTAAAATCCAATGGTCCCAAGATGGTCCCACAAATTAAAGGTCGTCTATGTCATAACTAAAAACCTAGAGGTAGGTCAGACTTCGGTCATATGAGGTCAGAATGATCCATTGGTTCTCAAGACACAGATAGAACAACTGTCCGATTTAGGTCCTACGATTCCAAACCGGTTCGGTCTTGATTTTCTTTCTATCTCTCCACGCCTCCGTCTCTTCCGCGGACACCCTGTATATCGTGAGTCCAGTATCATTAGTTCACGTAAGGAGACAGGTGCGATTTGCCCGTATGCCAGTGATCCCTCCTAATCTGACTGTTTGCTGTTCTATCGCAGAAACGAAAGACTTTACGAGCTTCGATAGCCGCCCAACGAAGAATTCAGAGTAACGGCCTGAACGATCCCACGACCGTCAGTTTAGCCGTGGACACGGTGGCCAGGTCTCACGTGGCACCGCGAAGTCCTGGTAGAGCCTGGCCAGGTGACAGCGACATACGCCAACGACCGATTCCTCGCTCGGAAGATATCAGATTGTCGCCGGCCGCTTACACGGCGGACGTCTCGCATCTAATAGTCTGAAAAAATTCATTTCTGTTAATTACTTGGATATCGTAAATACTGAAATGTTATCACTGTCCGAAGAAAAGTGCGTTAGATACGCACGCGTAACTATATCAAAATATAGGTTTGTTTTGTACAATAAAGATCGTTGATTCAACGTTTCTCGTGTGGATTTCCTTGTATCCCCTTTAGTAGATACATGTCATAGTCCCTTTTATAGCGGAATGTGCCACAGTGCTAAGAGCCACTATACTGGCTTCAACGTGCCATGCCAACAGTGCTAAGAGCCACTGTACTGGCTTCAATGTGCCATGTCCACTGTGCTAAGAGCCACTATACTGGTATCAACGTGCCATGTCGACTGTGCTAAGATCCACTATACTGTCTTGAACCTGACACGTCAACCGTACTAAGAGCCACTTTAGTGACGAAGCTTCTCTTTACTGTAGTACCAACACTGAAAGTAGGCGCTTCAAGGTCACTCGTCGTTTATACATACACACTGAAACAAGATACACGCAAAGTTCTGCTTGGATGATCTCGTGAGTTTGAAAATTAGAAGGAATGTGGAAAGTAACGGGTACCGTAATGTTTAGTAAAATTAAGAGGAGGGTGTGACCTTGAGATGAACAGTCTATGCGTCCGAGGAATAATAAACACGAAACGTATTTATCGTTTGCCTGTGAATTTAAAGTTGAACTTAAGATAAATATTTGTTTATTACCTGTTATTTTATTTCATTAAAATAATCGTGGAATTGCTATTATTTCGTTGTAAATAGATTTATTTAGAACACAAGTTATTATGAATCGCATTGTTTAAATAGCGCAAGCATTTTCTTTCGATAACCACCTAAAAATACAGCATGAAAGCCGGTATCTCGCGACGTCGCATTCGAACAAATAAAGGTCTTACCGTATTTATCTGTCGAAGCCAGCAACGATTAATCGTAATCAAATACGTGTCGCTATGCGATTCACCTTACATTTCCCTCGTAATTTTATTGCACATGTGCATATTTATTCAGCAAATTCGCGATTTCGGTGTTGTGCATACACGATTTCGCGATTACGAATTTATTATCGTAATCGTCTAATCGCGTGGATCATGTATTGTTTCCCTCGAAGAGTCGATATCGTCTGCATGTATCGGTCTCATGAGCGGCGCAACTCGAGGGACCGATACATAATCAATTTTTAAATATTTTTAAATAGTATCGCACGTTTCATGAAACGTGTAAAGTGTAGAGTGGACACTCGACGTTTATACGATCGCACTTTATCGATAACGATCGTTTCGAGGCGTCGTGATCATTTACATTTAATTTCGTTTCGAGCGATTCTATATAACCTGCGTTACGATTGGAACATAAATTAGAGCAGTATAATTTAACTTTCAAGAGTAAATAGAAATAAATAAATATTGGACTGTTCAAGAGGTGATCCATAAGCTTTCCCCGCTTTATTCTCCTGTTACCATGGCAACGGGACGCTGGTATTAATGGCGCCGAATGTGAACGAAAACTGACCATATCAATATTTACGATTTGTGGTGTGGTTTGAAGGTCAAAATATTAGTAAAACTCGATGTTCATCCTTCAGACTGATACCATATTATCGAAAATCACTTTTCTTCCATAGTTGAGGCCTTAGCCACACTCATACTAATTAAAAGTTCTTATAACTGCGAACCACCCAAGAAGAATTTTCAACCTGTTCACTTTCCCGGTGAATAACTACCACAGTTTAAATGCTAACAGTCTACAAAAATTCACGAGTATAGTATACGTATATACGAACAAATTTACAAAGTTTCATAAGCATATATTGTTTAGTTTCTGCAAAAAAAATCCCAAAGTATACCCTCGATACATGTCGTCAAAAAATCCAACTTCGCGTATGCTGTTGCTCCAAAGAATAGCATGCAACGAACATAGAAGAAAAGAGTTGGAATTTTAAGTACAGCTCTAAATAACATATCTTACAACACGCGATTTCGTTGTTACAAAATCGGTCACACGAAACGCGCATCAATTCGAACGTTATTCCAGTTGGCAGTTCCCTGCCTTGCCGACATCGTGCGGAGGGGATGATGAGCGCGAGAGGGGCCCCTCCGGCGCAGGAAATTTACGCGCGCGACCGTTTCACGGCGCGAGTTTCCCATCTGTCGGCATTCCGGTGCGCCATGACCACGGACGTAACACACATGCGAGCGAATTGTGTCAAGTTTCTCGCTGCTGTCATTTGACGAACTTTCGTTCTCCACCGTGTCCGGATTCAGTTGATTTTCCAGGCGGTTTCCCGAGCGACTCGCGAACGGAACGGTATGGCGGATACGACCGTGGACGCGACGCGACGTTTGAACGTGAAAAAACAAACCCTCGACGACGCTTACGCAGCGCCAGCGAATTTCCTCGAAATTGACGTGATTAATCCAATCACACACGGCGTCGGCAAGAAACGGTACACCGATTACGAGGTCCGCATGAGGGTGAGTTCAACAGGGTGATCTTATGTTCAAGTATTTATGATCTTCTTAAGTTCGAATCGAACGGGCGACTCCTTTACGTTGCTACCACGTTATCCATCGACGTTCCTTTGTAACATCCACGTTCGCCAGCCGATCGCGACAGAAAAGTATGTACGTTCCTGGCGACGTACGCTATTTACGCTTCAACGTCTACAATTTAATTAATTGTTATTCGTTCAGTAATTCGTCGGACCGGTCGGCTGATTTTCGCGCAGAATCCGTTTTCTTATCGTGATCGTATATTGGTCTCGAACAGCGAAACACGCAGAAGTTCGGAGCGGAATGCGAATACTGTGTTTTCTTTTTTTTCAAATGAATAAGATAATAATAATAGTGATGACGATGGCAATGATTATTCACGGTACTAGGGACGGTGGTAATTTCATTGTGACCATTAGTCGAATATTTCATGGGCCGTGTCTGTTATCTTGCTTTCAGTGATAAAAAGGTGGAGATACAAAAATGCACTGGTGGATATAGAGAATATAGATTAATGTACACAAAGCATGATTGAAATTTGTGAAGCAAAATAAATGTGGTTGAATTGGATAATGAAATTTGTTATTAATATTCAGAAATAGGCAATTATTTTATAATAATACATTATATTTTATTCTGTTTGCAGACAAATCTTCCAGTTTTTAAAGTAAAAGATTCTACAGTAAGAAGAAGATACAGTGATTTTGAATGGTTGAGGAATGAATTGGAAAGAGATAGCAAGGTCAGTTTAAAGAATGTATGCAGAAAATTTTTCCCCATACAAACCAGAACCAGTTTTCGCCTCTTTATAAAAAGTTATTTAAATGTTAATGTAATTATAAATCTAAAGCCATTTAATGGTTTTTTATCTTTTAATATAGATAGTAGTGCCTCCGCTGCCAGGAAAAGCTTGGAAACGCCAGATGCCTTTTCGAGGAGATGATGGTATTTTTGAAGAAGATTTTATTGAAGATCGAAGGAAGGGTTTAGAAGCTTTTGTTAATAAGTACGTATACTGTGATCGCCTTCAGTGTGAAACAGAATAGGCTGCATCCATTAATTTATGTTACACAGAGGTAACTAGTAATTAGAAAATTTAAAGAAAATCATGCTTGATGTTTCAGAATAGCAGGACATCCACTAGCACAGAATGAACGATGTTTACACATGTTTCTGCAAGAACCTGTAATAGACAAGAACTACGTACCTGGAAAAATACGTAATACATAAGTTACAATAAGACTTATTGCAAGTATATTTTCCTCCCCACCTTGAATATTTAAAGTCATGTTTGATTATTTTAAAACATTATTCGAAAATTTTGAAGGATCCTTCCATATTCGTGTAATATTTAATTGAGCTTTCAATGCTGTGATGTCAAATTAGGGTACTTATTTTCTGGGTGCATTTGTGTTTGAAACACATTTGAAAACGTTCAGGAGGATCTTATTACCAAGTATCAGTTACTAAGGATGATCACAAAAGCCTTTTCACTTTTCCTGTTTTTAATAATATTGTAGAAATATTGGCTTTTTAAGAAAGATTTATAATTTGATATTTATCACTTTCAGAGATTGCAGAGTAATGTTGTATACAACAGTTCAATTAATATATAAATATATAAAATTATGAATTTAAATATGGCTTGAAAATGAAATATCAAGATAAAAGCTATGCCTTTACAAGTTGTTTACTGGAAAACATAGTAAATAATTTCTTTTTGCTTTTTATAATAGTTTGAATAGAATTTATATATTTGTAGTATTGTTGTAGTAATATTGTATTTTGACACCAAAAGTATTTAGAAAAATGAAAGAAATAAAACGTGATATTTTACTATTTATTTTTCTATTGGACAACTTGTAAGTAGCATATAAATTTAATTGTAAATCTCATGAAAAATGTTTATAATTTGATAATCTCTACATAAAGAAATGTTAAAAAAATCGAAGATTTACTGAACTTGATTCTTTGTTCAATAATGATAAAGCGTATATAACTAAAATGTTTTGAATCTCCTTGTTATATACTTCTTGTTTTATTGTGAGATTAGGATACAAAAATAATATTACCATTGTACTGAAATCAACAGTAAAATTAATAACTTGTACGTTGTGTTTTTATATTCTTTGAATTTACATTATAAGCAACACTTCTTAAAAGTTAATAATTCAAAGGGACTGTGTACAGGGCATAGATTAAACTATTTTACAGTTTTTCATTTAAGTTATAGTTTGTATTGAAAGAGAACCTTCATTAAGTATATTTCACTACTCTATGTACATATGCTTGTGCGTGTACGTATACGCGCACATATACACTCACGCATAAACAGAAGTATTGTATATCAATATAAATAATAAGAAACATAAGAAAAATTGAGACTGTGACTTACATACTACTTTAAAGCTTCGATGTGTATTAGAGAAATCTTAAGGAGTTCTACTTCTTTTAAAAGATATGTAAGGAACTTATCAAAAAAAAAGAAAGCAGTGTCACCCATTCAGGATACATCGTTTTGATTGAATTCTAGGAAAATCTTTATACAGTTAATAAAACAATTAACATGGTTTCCTATATTTACACTGCATTTCTTTTGTACA
Source organism: Macropis europaea (assembly GCA_916610135.2). NCBI lineage: Eukaryota > Metazoa > Arthropoda > Insecta > Hymenoptera > Melittidae > Macropis > Macropis europaea. Next base: position 14,713,521 of record OU744351.1, on the reverse strand, counting down.
TGTATCTTTGGACAATCACTATTCAACAATTTTTTTATTGCATTACTCTCTGTTTAAAATAGAGTGTATAGTTTCGTTTTTTCTCTGATTCCAAACTTTAAAACCTTTAAAATTGAAATAAGTACAGTGTCAGTACTCGGTACGTTATATAAGATATTTTTTTCCTGTTCAATGAACTGAACTTACTGTATAATCCATACTTATAAGTATACATCTTGTTTAGTTTTAATGAGTTTTTTATTTTTAAAGTATGTGTCTATATATTTACTCACGCAGTCTTGCTCTGAAAGAAAACAAAAATAAAAGATATATTGTATGAAAAAATAATTTTTATTAATTCTATACCATGCATTCTTTATTAAGTATTTTCAATAACATTGTTAAATACTAACCAGGAAATGTATTCTCAATAATGAGCATATCAGCTACATGTTTCGCAACTAATTTGAAGAGTTGCCTGTCTTTTATTTTTCGTTTTTTGTAAAATGGCATTAGATGTTTCACAATCCACGGTGCTATTCTTTCTTTACATGCAGTCAAATGTTCTTCGATACAAATCGGTGAATCCGGCATCATTTCCTCGTCATCGGACTCTCCAAATAATTCGATAAATTTTTGTTTCACCCGACCATGTTTTCTATAATTTTTTAACGACAATTCTGTCATCTTTGTCTTCAGTTTTGATACTTGATACACACGTTCAACGAACCAAATACTGTTCGCTCTACGTTTTTGTTTGCTTTCTGTGGTTTCATTCTCTGTTGGCAATAATTTATTAGCTTCTCTATTTTTCATCTCCTTATAATAACTAAAGCTATATTTTCCACTATTTACATTTGATGGTTTAACATTATTGCTTTTAACAGAAGTAACATTTGTACTATTGCTACTTTCAGGTAGACGAACAGAACTACTATTGTTACATGGAAGAAGAGAATCCGTTTCTGAACACATTTTATTAATCTCATTGTCTATATTAGCCTTAGTAACACCTGAATGTTTCTCTATTAATGTCATGAGATCGCTACTGTCATCGCTGTCGCAAAACATGTCCTCCATGTGTTGTAAAAGCGAATCTTGTGAGTTTTCATTATCGTTTTGAACACTACATTGACCGTTTATAATTTGAGTATTAGCATTGTCTTGTGTACAGTTAAAAATACTGTTTTCTTCTTTCATCATTTCTTCATCAACTATCATTTTATCGTTTATCTCTTCATCAGACTCATGATTAAATTTACTATGTTCTATATCATGGAAGGAAGTAGAATTTACAGTAGGTGAAGCTGTATTGTTGTATTCAAAGGATTCAGGTGTATCTGGATCGTCAGTCACATTATCTTCATCTTCCTCTTTCTTGTGAGGCAATACTTCTTCACTGGAAGATAGTTCCTCACAGTTGGATGTAATACAAACACTTTGAATGTTGTCAGCTCTCTCCAGCTCTGCCCACGAATTAATTGTCTGCACTCCAACATCCACCTTAGTCGACGGTGTCTCTAAAAGTATCACTAACTTCTTATATGCTTTCTTCTCTGATGTATAAGACTTTACATCTGAAATCTATAAACATCTCAATATCAACCGTCACTCAGTAAATAAAAAATTAAATTAATGCGGGTACTTACCAATTTTAACATATTCTGCCTATACAACGTCGCTTCTAAGGATGATCGAACTGCATGCAATTCCAACTGATTCGCACAATTTTTCAACAGATCGCATGGGATCTCTTCATCCTTGTCTTTGTAACAAAGAATGTAATTGGTGAGTAAACACTTGTGAAGATATGAAAAATACACAGCACGAACCTGTAATGTAAACAATTCGTATTAGTCAAAGAGAATCAAGGTACATTTTCAACAGTTTCTGTCAACATGTAAATCACTGAAGTTCAATTGTAACAAATTAACGAATATAAATATTTCTTTGTGGTTGCGTTAACGCTCGTTGATTGTTTTGTTGTTCAAAGCGAGATATACCGTGGTTGTCAGTCGAAGAAACTCATCGTTTGGATCGGTGGGAATTTGAAGTTTGCTCGTCGAAAGAAAGGGTAATGAAATCGACAAGAGATTGTTAATATCCTCGAGACTAGTGTTGTCGTCATCGATATCGCGTTCCTGTTTCAACGTGAAAGGCAGGGACATGTCCGTTTGCTCCGTTGTCGTCATTTTATTCTGCAATTTGACATGAAAATTTTCACAGATCTATTTCAAATTTCTCACGCACGAGCTTTGTGAATATTCACCACGCGACAGTGTCATGTTTAACCCTCTCGCCGATGAACTCAGTCGCGGCGGACCGATACAGTCCGTGCTGAATTTATTTCACCGAACTTTTAAGTTTTCTACGTCGAAACTTGAACATGACTCAAACTTTGAACAAGTAATTTTAAAATTCTTCTTAAATATGACCGTTTCAATATTTCTTCTTCGTCCACTCTTTTTTCTTACTGTTCACTTGATTTATTTTTATAATCGAACGTTAGACGAACCTATTTATAATGAAATAAAATTATGAATGATACAGAAGTTAAGTTTTAAAACTGTTCTAATGACACGAAAGGGTAATTAAGTAAGAAAAACCAGTTCTATGAATAAAGTTATTTATAAATAATCAATGGATATTTCATATTATATTTGTTAGTGTAAGATGAATAAGGAAATTTTAAGATCGTTTTAACAGTAAATTTTATTAGTATAAGCGACACGGCACATCTGAGCCAACATAGTGGCTGGTAGCACTGTGACCGTTTCCACCCCGTTCGTACGTCGTACGAATTGAACAGCGAAAGGATTAACGTTTTTTTGAATGAAATTGATGCTTATTTGCAGTGTAAGAGAAATTTTTTTGTGTATCAGAATCTTTACCAACGTTAGAATGTAATAAATAAACAGTTTTGTACAGTCGAGCGAGAAGAACGTTTATTATACGTATATACACATTTGACTGCTATAATGTCGAATTACTAGCAACTTCACTCTCATCGGAGTTCGCAAGTTTGAAAATAACTTTCGTATAATCCATAACATTAATGTTAACACATGATGTTCATAAGTATATTCAATGTTTGTTTACTATGTTAATTGTTGTTTAACATTCTTTAAAAATCCACACCGGTTTCGAATGTAAAAGGAATACTAGTGATGGGTTTAAGATGCTTAACTTCGGTCCAAATATTATTTGAACAATTTAACAAATGATACAATATTTTGAAGCATTTTAAATTTGTATATGAATAAATGTAAAGTTTAGTAATAGCTATTCAGTATACATGGGAGATTGTTTTCTTCTTGTAGTGGGAAATATAAACATTGACAAGTTCTTCTGATCTGTCAGTGTTCTATATATTTGTCAATAGTATTCTTAATATCAGTTTATTCCTTAATTTAATCGAAATGTTTATGGTATAAAAAATACAAAAAGTAGAATCAAGAATACTGGATTCTTAATGGTCTTGATTTATTTTTGTACTCTTTTGATGCCGGTTTTTAGGAAAGGAATGCCAGATTTGCGATTTGTGTTAATATACAATGAGTTTTATACATCATAAATGTACTAGAATTCATCAGTTGTCCCTAGTCTCTGGTTCTTCATCATACGCTGCCATAACTTTTTCCATTATTTCCCAAAGCTTGTCTCTTGTCAAATCTTTACAAAATACCTGAAAACAGAGAAGATTTTCACGTTTCAAATTTTAAACCCAAAACTTCTATGAACTTTCATAGAAATTTCTGTTACCCTTACATTAAACCAAGGTTGTTGGTCGCATTCATCCATTAATGGTACCACTACACCATAAATTTGCAATGAAAGGTTAATGCAAGCAATAGCTATTAAATTAGGTGGATACTCCAGTATGGCTGGAGAATGATGAAAATCTTGTAAAAGTGCCATGCTGGTTTTTGCAACAGGATATTTAGACCATTCTTCTTCTCCAAACCATGCTTGTAAAGATCTCAGATAATGTAACATGTACTAAAACAAGAATGTTTCATTACTTCACATGAATATAATCATTTCTATACTAAAAACATTTTAATGTTTACTTTGTGTGGATGTATAGGAGTCACTTGAAACTTTAGCATACGCATGATCAGAAGTTCTGCTTGAACGATTGCATCTCTCATACTCCAATACTGATCTCCTAATTCCAATGGTTGAGATCCTCTGTGTAAAGTACTATAAGACACATTCATTACATCTCTTATTTTTAAATTATCATCCTTTACTTTTCCTGCTAAATAAAGGCAAGTGGCAGCAATTAACTGAAACATACAACTCTATTAACAAAGCATGTCACAGATTATTTTCAATACGAATGAATTACTCACATAATTGTCATAACCCCCTGGAGTAGCCTCTTTTAGAAACCTGTGAAATAAGGTTGCAGCCGTGGCTACAGTTAAAGGATGGGCTTCCAGCTTCAAACCTAATATTTAGAAAACAATTAATGACCCTCTGTGAATACACTTTCATTGCAATCTGAAATTGAACAACGTACCGCATTCGAATATAAATCTTGAAACCGTAAAGCTGTCACTACCTTTGGTGTAATCGATCGTGATACTTTTCTGTAAAGTATTTCGTTTCTCCCGTTGCATGGCCAACACATCTATAACATCCTTCATTTTGGAACTGTGAACATAAAATGCACTTCTGCTGGCTATACGCATTGACGCAGAAAAAGCTGAAACTCTACAAAGAATATCTTACGTGAAAACATGCGAACAGAAGTGAAAATTATAGAAACCCGATTGTGATAATCACATTTCATAGTTCATTTCTTTCATTGACTCCAGAAAACAAATGCATTCGCTACTCCAGAAACTGGCATGCTGGTTGTATTTAATTCATATGATAAATGATAATTTTTATTGCATTAATTCAGTTAATATTGCACTGGATCTCTGCGTGCATAGTGCACATTATCTGATCGAGATGAATCATTATAGCAGAATTTTATAAATCGTTAACCGGTGTTTACACTGTGTGTAACCACAAAGAGAATCAACCTGGACCGCTTTCGTCCGTCTATACTAAAGTTACCTTAAAGTTTCAGTACTGGTAGGTTCCGTCGGATTCATTTCGACGAAGTCACACTCGAGTTTGTCTAAAAAACAATGAAATCTATTTTGTTACAAATCGTGACAACAATATTTATGTTCCACGGACTGCAAATGCCGATATTGCCAACATTCTCGGTACTTGGGATTTCAACGTCGCATGTGAAGTAACTAGATTCGAATAGTTATTCCTAAAATTGTTTGTCATTTGCTTACACTGTTGTTCAGAATACTTGAAAGACGGCATTCCCATCTATGATGCGAGATTCTGTGGCGCGAACCACGGGGCAAGTAACGCCATCTCTGACAGAACCCCGGAATTAACTATCGGCATTCAAAATGGCGCCATCTCTGATATAAGTCCGGAACTAAATAGCGAAATTCCAAGTGGCGCCATCTAGCGAAAGGGACCCGATTATTTACAGTAAAATCCGCCAGGGGCGCCCCGAGCGTCACACCGTTGTTTAGTTCCAGATCCTGGCAAAAGATGACGCTGGCGATTTCTTATCACGCAATCCGGCGAAGCATTTATGAACTGAATCAAACGTCACCCGCTATGAGTGTATTGGGAAGCTAAAGGAACCACAGACTAAAAATAACTTTTTAGAAAATATACTTTGGTCATGATCATGTCCTCAGCATATTCGAATTCATGTCATAGTAAAATAAAACAGTTAGGACTGTAAAAATTTAGCGATAAAGAAATTTATGAACAGGTTTCACGACTTCTTAGTAAGATGGCGCCACGTGATTAGATCATTAATTCTGCTGCTTCAGGCTGACGTCAAATCGAAAAAATTAAAAAATCAGACTGACGAGCATTAACAATAACTTTCTGAAAAATGTATTTTGGCTATGATCATATCCTTAGCATATACGAATTCATGTTATAGTAAACTGAAAGAGTTGGGACTGTAAAAATTTAGCGATAAAGAAATTTATGAACAAGTTTCAGGACTTCTTGGTAAGATGGCGCCACGTGATTAGATCGACAATTCTGCTGCTTCAGGCTGACGTCAGCATATATATAATATGCATAACATAATATGCATTTGTTCAAAATAACGTGTGGTATACGGATTGTGAAACTTATTCAGTTATCTTAATGAATGCACAAACATGGAATTAATGTCTACACTGTATGCAAAAAATTTGAATTCAGCATTTGCAAACACAGTGTATTCTTATCTATTATAAGAAATGCCTCTGAAGGGAATCAAAGTTTTGGAATTGAGTGGACTAGCACCAGGCCCTTTTTGTGGCATGATGTTAGCAGAATTTGGTGCTTCGGTCATCAGAGTAGATAAGGTATACTCAAAATTACAATAATTCTTTTGTTCAGTTTAATATACTTTTTATATTTTATTGTGGGGTACTCTCCAGTAGAAATAATAATGCATTAAAAACTTTTTTAACAGTCTCCTTTGTTATAGGTGAATGTGTCTAATAATTCCCTTGATTCTCTTGGACATGGAAAGAGGTCAATCGCATTGAATTTAAAACATGAAAAGGGTACTGAAATATTTAAAAAACTGAGTAATCAGAGTGATGTAGTGATAGATACATTTAGAGCTGGTTTGTATTCTCTCACAGTCATATTATAATCATAATTCTCTCGGACTGGTGAAATGAATGTATTAATTTTCTAGGTGTAATGGAAAAACTGAAACTGGGGCCAGAAAACCTCATGAAAACAAATGAAAGATTAATATATGCTAGATTGACAGGGTATGGACAGAAAGGACCTTATGCACACATGGCTGGGCATGACATTAATTACTTAGGTTTATCTGGTACTAAACATGATTGACAATTTTACACAACACTTAACTCTTTTGTAATCCAATTTTAATGTACAAAATAATTTACATAATACTTAGGTTTATTATCCTTGTTTGGCCGTTATAAGGAAAAGCCAATACCACCAGCTAATCTGGCTGCTGATTTTGGTGGTGGTGGACTAATGTGTGCCTTTGGTATAATATTAGCATTATTTGAGCGCACAAAAAGTAATGTTGGTCAAGTGGTTGATGCATCAATGGTAGATGGATCAGCATATTTGGGTAGTTGGCTCTTTAGGTCTCAGAATATTCCAGGCTTGTGGGGAAACCCACGTGGTAAAAATATGTAAGTATTTTCTGACCAAAATCATGTCTAATTTGTTTACACTGTTTATATTTTTTTCTTGATTGAATAAATAAAATATATTTCTGGCTATTTTCCACAGGCTAGATACAGGATCACATTTTTATGATACTTATGAGACAAAGGATAAAAAATATATGTCTGTTGGAGCAATTGAACCACAATTCTATGAGATATTTTTGGAGAAACTTGGTCTTTCAGAGGATGAAATGCCACAATTTGAGAAATTTGAAGAAAATCGCACAAAATTAGAAGAGATATTCAAACAGAAAACTCAGGCAGAGTGGTGCACCATATTTGATGGTACAGATGCTTGTGTGGCGCCTGTTTTAGAATTAAACAATGTCAACCTTCATGCACACAATAGAGAAAGAAATGCATTCACAACTCTGAAAAATGATTTAGTTTCTCCAAATCCTGCTCCCTCTTTATCTCGTACTCCTGGGATGACAAAGGGTCTTCAAAAAAAAACAGAACCAGGTGAACATACAGTAGAAATTCTTAATGAATTAAATTTCAAGGCTGAAGAAATTGATGAGTTAATAGACACTGGTGTTGTTAATCAAGGAATGAAACGTTCCATGCTTTAAAATTGAACATTTATGTACCTTGATATATAAGATTGTACAGTGTAATATAATTTTTTAATATTCTTATATATATATATTGTTACTGTTACAATATTTTGTTATAAATACTATTTAAATAAATATTTTTAAATACAATAACACATTTGTTTCGGTGAATAAAATCTAATAAGAGATTCTTGTCTTTCTTAAAAAGTATAAAAATATTGTATATATTAAAATGTAAAAAAATTGAATATCTTTTTAGTAAAAGGTGCTAGTTGTATAGTTTAATTGCAGCCACAACTGTTAATAACCATATTTTTGTATTTTTTTAATACAACATTGCTGTCATCCAGAAAATAAAGCACTGATATTGGTGACAGTTTTGTAGGAACACAATGCGGCTTTGGTACTTCATTTGGTTTCATAAGATGTACTAAAGTTTGCACTATAGCATGATTAGTTGCATTCATATGAATGTTCAATGGAAAATTGCATTCTCCACTGCAGTAGTAGGCATCATATCCTTCTGGAGCTATGATCCAATCATGCCACTGAAGGTCTTTGAAGCTTAAGTATAAAGTTTTAATACTGCATGTGCTTCCCCTTTTTCGAATTGCAGAGTTAATATAAGGATTCCTTTCAATGTTTAAACTATTAAATTCTTGTTTTTTGCGCTTGTTATCTCTCTTCTGTCTAAATAATATTTCGCGGTTGTTGCGATTACGAAAACTTTTAAAAAAGCCTGCCATAAATGGTTGCTTATCTGGAACTCCTGACACACCTACAATTCCAATGTCATCTGGTCTCATAATGTGACCCGTGTAATCAGTATGATGCACTGCTAAAAATAAACCACGATTTTCTTTTGGATACCTGACCCAATGTTCAAGAGCTTTGCTAATATTTAAAGTTATCCATCCTTCTTGACTAGTTGTACTATTAACAGAATTTATGTAATGTTTAACCCGTCCTCCATCTTTTGTCCGTGCCACTCTGTATATTCCTATTGTGAATGATTTATTAGTTCCAATATTTTTGTTTAACGCTTGATATAGCCATAGCTCAGCTGTCATAATGTGCTCTCCTCTTGGTACCTCTGATACATCAAACCAGATCCTTTTTCCTCGATTAGTCTTAGATGCATTACCAGAATGTGGATTGTGAGCACCAAAAGTCATGATTAAATCACTTTCATCAATTACATTAACATCATGACCGCTTAGATTAAATTCTTTCATATTTTCATAGCTTTCTAGAATTGTTCTGCCTTTGTCATAATACACATGATTTTCATAAATGTTTAATAGAAATTTTGGTGCTGACCTCTTTACCAACAATGCTCTGCGGGCAATTCTTTTTGGTCTGTCAGGTAATCCAAGAATATTCAACAATTCATGCTCCATTTCTCGTTTTTGCTTGTTACTGGCAAATTCATGTAAAACTGTTTGATCAAATCCATTATCTACGTACAAACCACTTGTTCTTTCAGAATATACAAAAGTTACTGTTACCAAAAGGAGTAGTATACCTATAATATAAATTTTGTACATTTTTTACTTTAATCACAGTGAGATCTTAAATGTCTGTATTTAAATATTATTTGTACAACATTTTATATATAGTTACTTAATTATTCTTAATCTGTAATGTTCTCATCATATAAGACTCCCATTGTCAGAAATGTACTTGTATACAAACAACTAATGTGTTCTCATACACTTCTTGACTTGGAACTTACGAGTTTGTTTACAATAATATTTATCTTTCAAATTATCTTAAATGACTACTAAAATATTTATTTATTTTTATCCATTTCTTACAAATGAAATTTACAACTAACATAGACTGTTTAATGGTAAAGGACACAATAGTCGTTGTATTAAAAATATTACACCAATTTTCTATCATACAAATTGCAAATGATAGATATTTATATAAAGCATTAGAACAACGTACTTAATAAATAAAGACATCATTTTGAACTCTACCCATACAATAAATAATGCGCAATAGCAATGTACAATTTTATTATAAGTGTTGAATAACTGTTACAATCTACGTTAGCAAACGTGAAACATGTACGTGTAGTATTATTATTTGGGTGGTGGTGGTGGTCGTATCATTTGATCAGGACGACGCCGTTGTCCAACTGGAGGAGTGGACGCCGCTTTTATCGGTAGCAAGGAACCAAACAAAACGTGTTGAATAACAGGAAACTTTGCTAAAACCTAACATTCAAAAAATATAAATAGTTCAGTAATGTTATCATCACATTTATTAAAAATGATGAACCGATACCTCAACTTTATACATTCTCATAAGACCAGCATTCACTTTGGACCATGAGGAAACTGCACTAACATTCCACAACTGATTAGAATGTTCAGCAAATGGGCCTATCTTTACCTAAAATAATTATTACATTTAAATGCAGTAGAATTGAATCATACAAACTTCATGTATATATGTATAATAGACATGCACATACCTTTGAAATAAATTCAATACAACCAAGGAACATGTATTGCTTGTGATATGCCTCAATAATTTCTTGATCAACAAAGTGGCGAGGTTCTATACGTGCATGTCCTGAAATATTTATGCTCTTACATAAGTATATGTGTACATATTACTCTTCTGACATATTACTATCAAATGAAGAAAAAAATACCCATTAATTGAGCACTTCCCCATATGAAAGGAACAAATTGATAGTCATCTAAGCTCCAAACACCATGACTGCCTGCTGGTTCCATTCGGTATATCAACTGCAATCTGCGTACTAATTCAAGGTATCTTTCAAGAACAAAAATCATTTTAATACACACAAAATATAAAACTGTTTCCATTATACGACATATGTATTACCTATTAAATATTTTTATAACTACAGCAACTTTGTCTTCTTGTTTAAAAGCTCCAATTTTAAACATGCAACACAAGAACATAAGAAATGCCATTTCATGCCCTGTACCATAATCTATACGTGTTGGATTACCAAAACTTTCATACAAATATTGAACTATTTCAGGAACTGCTCTATGCAATTCTTGAGGTAATACTTTTTGCAATTCTTCCACTCCATTCTGAAACATTGTACACCAATCAATTTTGAAAACTTTCATGTAGGAATAATGCATATTTACCTGCTGTAGTCTTTCATGCCATGTTCTAAACGATTTGTTACCAAATCGTTGAGGTTGTTCGGTTGGAGGTATCTGAGTTATCCATTCATCAAATTCATTGAGCATCCCAATGACATTAGCTATCACAGGACTTTGAGCGCATTCCAGATTCAAAGCCTTTCCTTTAACTGACTCGTTCAAGGTCAATATGAATCCCAAGTATTCCTACAAAAATGTGTCAGTGTCAGCACATCCTGAAATGTCAGGATCTTCATCCCATTGGATTCATCTTGCACCAGAAAGCTTCAAATATTAACAATTATGAGATTCTTACAAAATACGCTTCAGACTTCTCCCAGACTGCCATATCAGCCGGTATTTTGATTGACTTCTTTGGAACGACGAATTCATGGTCGTCGGCTAAAAAAATATTGCAAAACAGTTTGTTTATTTGATTCTGGCAATCATTCGCGTGTCATTTATACAGAATACGAACGTAATATTTGAGGTATGTTTGCGGGTTCCTTCGAGGTTGACATGATAGATAATTCGATGATTTAACTATGATTCATTGATAGTTTTCGATATAAGAAGAGAACGTGTATTCGCTGTGCTGCGAAACATATGACGCACGCGGTTACTAAAATTCAAAACACTTTAACGCTATCTTTACTACAATATCGCTAAAATCGAACACAACACTCTATATAAATATTATTAATTCGATAATCACGTCCGTATCAGACGAGGATTCCTTTTAAAAATCGAAATTAAAGCGCACGCGATCCATGATGGTGATGCAGTTCAATTCTGATAAATGCAAAACACTTATTGTACATATAGAGTGTTGAAGAGTTATAGGAGCAAATTGATCCGGCCGGTACTGTACGCTGACTGAATCCTGAGATCTGTGGGTGGGTTATTAGCACGTTCACAGTCTCATGCATCACACGTGGATCAGAACAATTTTTATTCAGAGGTTTGTTAAATAAATAAATAGGAAATAAGTATACACGAATAGTAGAACAATCTAAGACTAAATTGTTGGTTAGTATTAATCTAAACAATTTCTACCTATAATTCAGCAACACCTTGTATACGTGAAATTACTATTTCGAAGACCAAGACCAACCTGATAGTGTCTAAAAGAGTTACTAGAACGTATGAGTGGGTATAGTGATCAATGAGTTATCGAGAAACAGTTTCCCCTAGCTATCAAATCTTTGTGTATGAAAACATTATGTGATATATGTTGTTTCCGAAATTCGAATTACTGCGTATATTTTTAGAGAAATGAACGTTAGATCTATTACGATTCTCTCTACGTTTTACGTTAATTCGTACATTTGGTGTAATTTGACATAAATTGTATGGAATCGATGGAAATTAAATATTGAGCAATGGTAAAATTGCCTGTATGAACTTGTGTTCTTTGATGTTGTATGAGATGTGCAGTATTTTGTAAAAAGAAAAGACCGTATTTATATGTAGCAGGTTTGTAGATAAAATGTAAATACAGAATCATTTTGTTATGTTTCATAAGTTTCTCTCTTTTTTAACTCTTTTATTTTTCATAGAATCATTTGGGTAGTTTAGTTATCAGTATTATCAATAGTATTTTAACACTGTTCTTATCAATTACAGGCATGAGTTATTCTAAGGAAGAAATTGAACGAAAGCGTTTGTTAGCACTGCAACGCAAGAAGGACGTTCAATCAAAAACTAATTCTCCTAATGTCACAAAGCCAGAAAAATATGTTCCTTCCCCTAACAAGAGTATTTTGTTTAATGCAAGTAAATCAACAAATGTACCTGAACCATATGGGAGCAGAGGAAGAAAATATGTTGAATTTAAATCAAAGTTTGGAAATAATACATTCAAAAGTAATGCAAAGTTTAATAAGCAAAAGGAACGTTTTAATCCCATTGAACCAAAAAATTTCTTTGCACAAAAATCACGTATTACAGGAAAATGTTATATGATAAGCAATGACAGATTTCAGTTAGAAACATCATCATATTTCCCTCCACTTATTGATACATTAAAAGCAATTCCAAGCAGGTCATATGGTAATATTCATAAGTTTAATATGAAAAGTATGACATCACTGGATAAAGACAATAATTCATATAATACTTTTTCAGATATGAAATCTAAAACTTGGAATTTTCAATTGAAGGATTATGAAAATTTAATGGAAAAGATTATTCAATTCAAGTCTGACGTACAAATAGCAGGATTACCAAAGACAGTTCTTCAGGTAATATACATAAAGATTACAAATCATTATCAATTAATTATGACATCCTATAATTTTTTTAGATGTTCAGAAAAAGTATCACTTCTGATAAGCCTGATGTAAATGTTGATTTGTCAAGCCTTGATCCTGAGTTACTGCATTATGTAATGCCTTTTCAACGTGAAGGAATATGGTACATTTTGTTGTTCATTAATTTTCATTAATATTTTTAAAATATATTTTCTCAATTATAAATACATGTATTTTTGTTTGTTCCAGCTATGGAATATCTAAAGGTGGTCGCTGCATGATTGCTGATGATATGGGTTTAGGAAAAACCATTCAAGCTTTAGGCATTGCACATTATTTCAGAAACAATTGGCCTCTTCTTATTATTGTTCCATCTTCAGTCAGGTTTAGTAAAGAAAAATAAAATATTACTTTCTACATTATGCCTCAATGGAGATACAAAGTTGGTCACTGTGACATATTTACATAAGAAGTGAATATGGTTGTTTGAATTCAGGTATCAGTGGGCAGAAGCAATATACACATTTTTACCATCCGTGCCCGCACATTATGTTTACCATTTCTCGAGTGTAAAAGATTTTCTCGATAATACCAGAATTGTTATTGTATCCTATGATCTCTTGGTGCGAGCTGTAGACGTATTTGAACGACGAACTTTTGGCTTTGTTATAGTGGTACTTATTTCAGAAAATACTGTATATCCTTTAAACACAATTTTTATTTCCGTTTAATTATACATTTTATCATAACTTCTTTTTTATAGGATGAATCTCATGCATTGAAGAGTGTCAAGACTGCTAGATTTAAGGCTGTAAAGCGTGTAGTTTCTCAAGTGCGTCATGTAGTTTTACTTACTGGAACACCAGCTTTGTCTAGGCCTATAGAGTTGTATTCTCAGATAAATCTTATAATGCCACATTTTATGGGGTAATATAGGAGTTTTAATATTTGTCAGTTATACTATATATATATATATATAAATATAATCAATTTCAATATTATCTGTATACAGATATCAGGAATATGGAGTAAGATATTGTGCAGGAGAGAAAGGTGCATTTGGATGGGATTTTTCAGGGTCGTCAAATATGCAAGAATTACAATTATTGTTAAAACACACTTGCGTAATTCGAAGATTAAAAAACGAGGTGTTAAATCAATTACCAAGCAAAAAGAGGTAAAGGATGGATATATTTATATCTGTTTGCTTTATCGTATGAACGTGGATATTTGTTCTATTTGTTCTAAAAATTCTAGGGAAGTCGTCGTATTAGATCCAGTTTTAATAAAAGCCGCAACGAAAAACATGGTAGAAGTGTCCAAGACATTGGAACGGAAAACTTTAAATGGTGTAGAAAGGCATAATGCTCTCCTACAATATTATAATGAATCCAGTATTGCGAAGGAAAAAGCTATATGGTGTGTTACATTTTCACTAAAATAATTACACGGATATAACATTTGTCTAACATTTATACAAATCATGTTTTAGCGATTATGTCTCCAACTTGTTTAAAGAGAAACAAAAATGTCTAGTCTTCGCCCATCACCAGAGTGTCTTAGATGCCGTTTGCAATGTCGCGGAATCTATGAATATAAAGTAATTCTATTATTTATGTACAATGAGTATAATCGACAAAATTCTTTATTCACGTACAACGTTTCAGATACATCAGAATTGATGGAAAAACAAATCCGGAACGTAGAAAATATGAAGTTGATAAGTTTCAGAAATACCCCGATTGCTTGGTAGCAGTTTTATCAATTACAGCGGCAAATGCAGGGATTACATTAACAGCCGCACAGCTCGTTATTTTCGCAGAATTGTTTTGGAATCCTGGAGTACTTATCGTTTACACTATTTTTCAATACAATAGTTACTTGACATCTACATTTATTAATTTAATGCGTTGTAGATATTATGCCAGGCCGAGGATAGAGTGCACAGAATCGGCCAAAATGAGAATGTTGTCATTCGTTACTTGGTTGCAAAACAAACTGCAGATGATTATTTGTGGCCCTTAATCAAGCAGAAGATGAACGTACTGAACGAAGCTGGACTCGATCAAGATTTTTCCCTTACCGATATCAGTATTACTAAACATGCGTTAGATTCTAGGCAGACGACATTAGATTCCTTTACAAACCAAGAACAACGCCTAAATAGATCGGATGAAAAGATAGCACAAAGTGACGAGAACAATGAAAACGCAACTCAAAACGTTTTATCGGGAAACAGTTCTGAATCAATAGGTGAATTTAAAGAATTGCTTGAACTGAATGAGGAAGAATTCAATTTCTGTGATTGGGATGATACCGAATAGAAGATTTATTTTTCTACTGTATATTGTTACATTTGCCTAAATATGTATGAATGAACCTATATTCGAAGTGAATCGGCATTTGTGAATGACTATATTAATATTTTGTAAAATGGTAGCGTTTATTATTCTATTTATATATGTTCTTTGTACACATTATAACTGTTATGAATAATTAAAAGTGATATTTTTATAATAAGAAATTACTAGATCATCATTTACTTCAATAGTAATCTAAAATTTGATTACACGTTTTGAATGCGCATACGGGAATTTGAATTTAAAATACCCGGTGATAGTGATACCTTCAGCTTATGCTCGTAAAGTCACTACGAAGCAATAAGTAACTAGATTGAAATGTTTGTCATTGTTTATCTTGCGTGAGCCGGTTGCATGTTGTCTCTTTTCGTATAGATAATTCCGGTCGCTCGTGTACCTTTCAAAGCCAATGTGTGCTCCGCGGTTTAAACCGTGTGTAAACCTCCGTTTATATTGTTTATAATAAAGACACGTACGATGTCAGTTTTTAACGCGCGGCAACTTTTGGATGTATTATATAAACGTTACCTAATTTCATTGCCATCGATAAACTTATCCAGAACACAAAAAGCAAGTATCACTTTTTTGAGGTTAGAATAAATCTATTTACATTCGGTAATTTCGACATTACATAATATTTCAAAATGATATGATGTATATTTCTGATGGTCTTGTTGTTATCACTATTCCAAAAGATAGTTTTCCACAAATTTCACAGGATACACCGTAATTGGTTCAGTGACAGTATTTTAATTATTCCTTATTTCTCTTCTTAGATTTTTATCATTTGTCTTACCGGAGGATCATTACTATTAGGAGGTTTGGCACAGTTCTTAAAAAGACGAAGAAGACATCCTCTCCCTCCTTCGAGAAGACCTTTGAGGGAGCTGAAACAAAGATTTGCTAATGCAAAGAACTCTAATTTTGGTAATTTTGTTTCAGCGAGATATAATCTTATTAGTAGAAAGTATTACTGAATGTAAAAGTTAAAATACATTGTAAAGTGCTTTTCGTGTTTGCATAGATGCACAGTCACAAGCATCCTGGGCTAGAAGAAGCGAAGCAAGCAGTAGGAGTCACATAAGCGATCGAGCGTCGCTTATATCCTCTGTTCCAGGAGGTCCAGACGGTGATGTAAGACTAACTCCACAACAGTATGGTGTTCTTGGTAAGTTGCTCTTTTCAGTTATGTATAATTCCCATATTTAATATTTCTTAGAAGATTTCAGAATATTATGTCCTGGCCACTGTATCTTATTTGATTTATAATGTCAAGACTTTCTAGATTAAAATTTTTTTAATTTATTGCCAAATAAAAAAGTGGTTTTCTTGTCTAAAAGAAAATTCAGAATGTATTTATTACACATATATAGAGGATGTGATTAAATAATTTTTATTTAATAGAAAATAATATGACAATGCACGTTATGTAACAAAAAACAGATAGTGTTATGCATGCATCCATAAATTAGCAAGGGTCGAGTACATTTTTACATATACATATGTATAGCATTTATATTTACATGATAATGTACAGCACAGTAGATTATTCACAAATAATCTGCTCAATGCAGATAGCTGCAGAAGCTAAGGGTAGTCCCTGGCGATGCTAAATTCATTTGTTTGCACTGTAGTCTTTATTAATATCTTCTCAAAGGCGTACAGAAGTCTGAAGGAGCAACCAAAAAATAAGCGGTAATTTTTCTGTTCCAAATATAGATTATCCTCTATCGTTTTCATTGTTTCTTTTGTTAATTGTTATCCTGAAATCGTACTATTCAACTGTTTTGGGCCACGTCCATTACATCACTTTATTCACAATGAGAAAATATTGCTCACAATATTAAACATCATAATATCTCGCATCTTCTACCTACTTTTTTCATCTGTTTCATTTAAACACGTAACATTCTAAAACTCACATGTCTCAATCTCGCAACAAATTATTGCTTTCTATGATAATCAACAAATTATTCAACAGAATATGTCACATTCTTTTACGCCTACATAAAATTTTATTGAATATCACAATGTTGTGATTAGGCTTACTTCGATAAACGTTATTTAGAAACCCATTAATATCCGTTTTGTTCTGTCGAAAAATGAATGTTTCGCGTTATTTGTATCGATGCTACGGTATAGTAAAATATGATAATTCTAGAATGTTATTATCCCGGTCGGGCAAACCTAGAAACGGTTAAATAAGTTTACAATAATTACATCTAGTAAGAACGTAGAAATACGTGTTATATACATACCAAATACTTTGCGTAAAAAAAGAACGATCGACAACGCAAGAACATACGAAAATATTTCTTTTCTCTTTGAACCATTTTAACTAAAAGTGTTTAAATTAAACGCGGAATTAAATAAGTCCATATTTCTCTTTCGCTTATCAAGAAAATGTACCTTAGAAATTATTAACATATCTATACAAATTAAAATACTGCGTTCTTCTGTCGTTA
Organism: Macropis europaea; assembly: GCA_916610135.2. Classification (NCBI taxonomy): domain Eukaryota; kingdom Metazoa; phylum Arthropoda; class Insecta; order Hymenoptera; family Melittidae; genus Macropis; species Macropis europaea. The sequence goes on along the minus strand of OU744351.1, from coordinate 14,695,518 downwards.
CAGTTTCCGTTTACAATAATCTAGGAATCTGCAAGCCCTATCACTTTACACTGCAGACAGATGGGTACATAAAACACTATTCAGCCCTTGTTTTTAAAATTTTGAACATAAATCATTTCTGGAAGTATCAACAGTTTCTTGTAGCTGCCGTTGAACAATTTTTCTTCGACAAAAGGAAATTCCATATTGCTTCGAGCTCACGAGTTTCATCTTCTGTTAACGTTACGTGGATAGTTACAATTCTTGCGTTTCATCTAAAGATCATCGAACTTTTACATCAGTCACGTAAATGATATTCAAATAGCTTCGAACGATACTCGTACCCATCCGCCTGTACTCTACGTATTCTTACATGCTACACCTTTATAAATCTTACAATTTTCTAAAATTATACTGCAATCTCAAAAATATATTGTAGCTGCATTAACTCGCGCATCTGTATCCCTCTTTTCTCATCTTCATTTCACCCATTTCATTACAAGCTAGTTGCCCGAGATAATACCTGCAGTAATTACAAACTCTCTTTGAACACGATTCTCAAAGAAGATATCCACATCATCAACGTCATCGTCATCATCGTCGTCGTCATCGTCGTCATCGTTTACAAGCTTTTTTTTTTTAAGTCTTCTAGAAGATCTAGAATTACACTTTGCGAAGGCATAAAATAGTTAGCTGGAAAATCGATTCACAGCGGAATTAGTAAAGACGGAATGTCATAGTTTACATTCAGTTATTCAACAATAGAGGTAATGTTAACAACTCGCCTGTTAACATACACATTGGCTGCAATCGCTTGTACTTAACATTGTTATGAGACTAGCTCATCATCCTTACGATATTCCTTTGCTATCCTAAACGTGTATATATATTTTTTTATGTATATATATATTTATATTAAATATCATGTTTTTTTTTTCTTCGAAAGGCAAGCATATGTCAGCGCTGATATCGCAACCCTGACGATCAGCGATTTAACCAAGGAGCTTTATTTCGTGCCATAAATCGCTATGTACGAAATTACAGCAACAATTTTCATTTTTTTTCCCTTTTGTCATGTTTTTTTTTTCTTGTTGTTGTTATCTCTCTTCGATACTGTTCTACGAATATATTACTATTGCAACTTAGGATTTAGGACGTGTCTCTCTAGTCGCGCTTTCACGTGACTCTGTGTACGATGATCGTCGATATCGGTATAAGTATTATGTTTAATCTGAGTAAACTGGTTCCAGAGTGGGAGGAGGAGACCTCTACCTTGTTCTTCAGCGACAACGGGCCGCCGTCGTCGCTCTGCATGTTAGACATGTCGGACTTCTTCGGCGGTATGATCATGTTCTCGTCGTGCTCCTCGTCGTCCTCCGTCTCTTCCGCCTTATGCGTTTCCTTCTTGCTCACTTCTTGCGGCGCCACGGTGGTGGTTGTGGTGCTGGCTTCCGTAGTCGGTGGCACGGTAGTGGTAGGAACTAGACTGTCATTGCTGAGAAAGTAGATAGGACCGAATTCAGGCGTCACGTCGAACATGCTCTCCTCTTGGCGTATACCGCTGATAACACGGGACTTCGTTTCACCGTCTTCGTAATGCGAGATTAACGTTCCGGAATACGACACCTCCATGTCCGTGTAATTCGCCTTCAGTGTCACGTTGATCCCTGTGCCAGGCTCCAGAAATATCTCCACTCTAATTTACAGAAGAAAATGTCATCACGTTGAACAGAAACGATCTTGTGATCGTCAGATGGTACTCACGTGTACACGTCCGTACGATTGTTCGTCTCCTTGGTACCCCACATTATTTGTGGCAATGCGGTACCGTTCGTCAGCGTGATCGATGTGTTTAGGCCCTTCAGAATGGCGTGTCCTTGCCCCCAGTACACCGAATACTTGTACGTATAGCCGAATGCTTGCGCCATGTTCGCAGCTTCCGCTCCATTATTGGCGATCGTCGCCTCTCCGAGCACATGGGCCGTGCGTTTAATCACCCGCTTTTTAGGCCAATTTAATTTAACCCTCGTCAGGTTGTAGTATATCGGCTCCGTTTCAACGAGAACGTCACCCGATTTTGCGGTTCCCTCTGTGCCGTCCTAAAAAGATACACGGCTCGCTAATGGGGTCTAATGGAAATTGATCGACTACAGAATCATTCGACTGACACCTGTACAATTAAGAACAGTGTTTTTAAATCAGGATATTCTTCAATATCCCTCTACCATGATAGTAGAAAGTAAAATAGATCACGAGAATCACAGAACTATTATTTATGAGAAATTGTAATTATAAATAATTTCGTTACTTTGGACAGATATTACAGTCGTTAAAATTATATTCTTCCGGGAATTCATTTCTTTTCTAATTTCTTCTATTTGGAACATCATCGGTAACTGTAATTTTACGCAGAGTGCCTCCTGCGAGATGATCAATAAACTTTCTCACATATTCAGCAGACAATTATGCGCAATACACGCTCTATACACTGAGTTTATTTTATTTCATTACCAAGACGAAAGTTGTTTAGTCTTGCTTCAAGTGCGGCAATAAGTGCCAGCTGATGAATGAAGAGATTGTCTGTAATTATCAGTCCGAGTTCGAGTATGAAAAAGATACAAGCAAGAAAAATATAGTTTTATTACTATTTCACTGTGAATGCCTCTAGTACATTATTTATAATACAGCTTGTTAACTAAGATAAATGGAAATAAAACAGACCCATAGTGTACCTGACATTTATTATTCAGAATAGCCAGAGAGGAACACGTCGACAAAATTTACTGACGGGATACTACCCTGTATCTAGTTCACTGTGTACATTTATAAACAATTATACACCAGAAATGGTATTATTTTATTTCTCTAAAAATACAGGGAGTTCGCAAAAGGTTGTACCAAACTTTAAAGGCATATAGTATTAGAAAAAGAAATGATAAATGTTTAATCAACATGGGTCTTAAAATAAATCCATTAAATGTTTTGGACGATTTTAATCGCTCGATATATTACTACGGCCTGTGCGGAGAACGCCCATGGGCGTTTTTCTAGTGTACCGACTAAGCAGGTTTACTGAGCTTCCGCACGTGACACAGGGTTGGTACATAAATTTATCAGTAATGCAGCAATTCGTGTAACAATAAGCCATTATTCAACGACATAATCAAAAATGAGGAATAAAGTTTTTTGTGCAAAAAATTTACAGGACACCCTTACGTCACGTGCGGAAGATCGATAGATCTACTCCCTGAGCACGTTATACGAACGCCTATGGGCGTTATCCGCACGGAGTACAGTAATAAATGAAACATTTGTTAACGCTTAAGCGGTTCATTTCAGGACCCATGTTGATTAAACATTTTCTACTTCCTTTCTCGACTGCTACAGACCTCTAAAGTTTGGCACAACCTTTTGTGAACACCCCGTATTCATTTTCACGGGAACGTCTTTCGAACATGTACTCATGAACGGAGGCTCCCCATTCATCGACCGTAGAATCGCGTGCAGCAATTACTTACCGCCCTCACGTAGCTGATGGTCCCAAGATTGTCGTTGGAATTCAAGATTCCGATATAATGGGTGTACCTGGGCATCGTCGGGTCGGTATCATCCTTGTCATTGTGCACGGCGTGCCGTGCCACGAACATCTTCTCCGTGGCCACCGCTCCCAGGGGAGTCGGCTTGTATTTATCCCAGTGCTCCCAGTTGACGCGGGCCGCATTGTCCACGTTCTCCAACAATTCGTATTTGTCGTACGACTGCACGCTGCCGTGAATCGTCACGGTGCATCGTTTCTCGTCGCCTCGCTGGCTCCCAGCCACCCAGACGGTCGTGTGCAACACCCTGCACACGTACAGGGGCCTCTTTCTCTCCGACTTCTCCGCCTGATTGTTGTACGAGTCGTCTGAAAAACGCATCCTCGACAATCGTAGCACGGCACAGGGCGCGGTGAATGGGAATTCTCGCGTGGAAACGCGTGAAATCGTCTGGCTCCGGGAAATGGTCGCTATTCAAGGGGATGAAAAGATTCTGCTTCTCGAGACGGTCTTCGAGAATCGTCGCGATGAATAATCGCTTCGAGGGGAATGTAAAGGCTTTGTCAGACAATTCTATCTTATGATTTAGAAGCTGGAATTGTTAAAAGTCTGATACCGAAACGCTTCTGTCCCTATAAACTATTGTCAATCGGATGTAGGTGTATCAAGACGACCGCATTGCATTGGAAATTAACTTGTACGGTCCTGGCGATACAAGTCCCGACAGTGGGAGAAGAAATGACGTTTGAACATGATATATTTGATTTCTGAACGTTCCTTTTTAGTTCTAAACGTACCTTCCGCTTCCTCGATCTCGAAACCGCCGATGACGATTTCTTTCGAGCGATCGTAGTGAGCTCGCGGCAACCAGTTGAGGGTGGTCGAAGTGACCAGTTGATACTTCGACAGAATGTGCACGCCGTTGTCTGCGTTGGCGGTGAGCAGCAGGACACCGAACAGTCCCAGAGCAAGGTAGACTCTCAGCCAAGACATCTGCAATTACATAGTGATCGTCCCTGTGTGCGTGTGTAAATTCGTTCGTCACTCCCGTAGCCGCGTTGAATCGCAACCGTGGAAGGGTTAAACGCGGTAAACGGAGAAGACGAACCTCCTAACGAGATAGTTATTACGATACTGCAAGCTAATTCGGTGGTAACCCGAGACACGCCAGCTTCTGCCGCAGCGAAAAAGTGTCAGCAGCTTTTAACGCCGTGCACGTGTTATTTCCACGGTGGATACCGTTAAGCGAGAAACGATAAATCCTCCCGACTAATACACGTATACGCATATATTTTTTTCAATAACAATTGCATCCTGATATCCCCTGACAACACGAAAAATAATCCAACTTTACGTAATATTTCACATTGTGCCGTACACGAGCGACCTTAACTTTTGTAACAGTAATATCTCGAGCCTTTGTGATTATGTTTCTGCTTACAGAGCGTATCTTTAACACAGCCCGAGTATAACTGGATCTCGCGTTCTGCCTTGCTCTTGCTTCGTGTTTTCGCTTCAGTTCATACCGAGGAAACGAAACAACCTCTAAACATAACGAATAAACCGTACGGAAGGCTAGTCAAAACGGTCTCATGTTTCTCCACGTCGTCCCGGCATGCGTTGCTGATTATCGAAATATCAATCTGAAGATAGATCCTGTCTCGGCGAGAGATTTTACGACGGTCCGGTGTCATAAATGAAATACAATCCGGATTTATTCGCGTTCTCCGCTCCCCGGCCGTTTCGCCGCTTTGATACCCTGATCGCTGCCGTGCAATTAGGATTTTAATAGGCGCCGAGCATTTTTGTGGCTTATCGACGCCGGCCACGGGGTTTCTCAACCGTGTGAATTGTGTGTTGCACACGGTGTTACCGCACGGTTTAACGCGAAATTATTGGTCTCGAGGAAACGCGAACGCGCCAGGTAGTTCAAGGTGTACCCGGTATACCTCTGATAGAAGTTACTGTAACGGTTCCGTGGCATATCCGTTTACGTGATAATACACTTATTTTATAACATTGCTGCCCCACTGCGTTTCATTTCTTCCTTTTAATAGGAGAATTTCGATTGGTGGTGTTGAAAAATAATTTACATAAAATTGTGGAATAAAAGCGACGAAGAATTTCACGAACTAACGGCGTTATGGTGAACGATCAAGGAGAGCTTCGAGGGAAATTTTAAGACGACTGTTATGGGAGTCACCCGTGACCGACACGTTCAATTTTCTTTACTTAAATAATTACCGATTTGAACGATACTCCAAGCAAACTTTACAGTGCAACAATTCCATAGAGATGCATACAAACGATTGAATACTTAAATATTTTTTTCCTACGTGATTTGTAATAAAAACAGCAATTTATCTTGTGTCTGATTAGGAACGGCTGCTTCCACTGCGATAGTCAACGCGTTGACACGTTCCGTACCGTGTGGGTCGTATGCGCCCCACGCACCCAATTCGATTATTCTAAGTAAATGGTAATATTCTTTATATTCCGATTAAAACGAACGCCACAATAACAGTACCAAATTATTGGTATATCATAAGACAATTCAATGTTTGTGTTTTTAACGTTATGTATTTATAGAAACTTATTTTCACGCGTCTGAATAGTTATGGAATTTTTTACTATGGCATGGAACGCGTTAAAAGAGCATAAATATTTCAGTGCGTTAGTCTCGTCTGTGGAAGATTGTTATGTGTGCTCTAGAACGCGGAAAAAACGGCGGTCGACCGATTTTTGGAGCACGCCCTAAATCACAAAGCACGCTCGTAATCCACTTTGTGGAGCGAACGAGATTAGAGGTCACAAAGAAATGGACTCCTTTTGTACTCCGCTGCGTAAAGAGCCGAACAAAAGCGTGTCGTTTTACCCGGGGAGCACAAAAGAGCATCTGTGTTTTAAATGATTTTGGAACGCAACCAAGATCGATTTCACTCGAGAAATTGTACATGCGAGCACCGATAGATTTTCGGAGGCGTCGAGTGCGTGGGCGTCGCCGGCGCCACGGATTTAATTCGATGAAACAATTAGTAATTCTTACGAAGTCCTGTAAACTTTTATACTGTCCGTATTATACATTTTTCGGTCCAAGCTGTCCATCGTCGTGTCCACTTTTAGGTCTCAGTTAACACATTCTCTCTTTTTATAGACTATGCAAGCCATAAAATAGTTGTTACGAATGTTCAACTAATTAATCTGACATGAGTGACAAATCAGTTTTCACCGCAACACTGAACGCCTTCAAACCTCGAACATTTAACACTTTAAACTCCTTTGTCGGGTGTGACTCAACATCGATTTTTAAATTGCCAGTTTAAATATGTATTACATTTCTCAATATTCTTTTTTACCTAGATAAGCAATATTACATGTATATGATCCTTTTGGTAACAAAAATGTCCTTGAAGCGTTTCATTGTACCTAATTGGTTCCTTTCAACCAACTGTCGTTTGAAGTATGTTTCAAATAAGACACTTAAAATAATAAATTATCGAAAAGAAAATTAAAAAAAAAATTAGGAGTTCAAACGGTTAAAACAACTCTGTCTCCCTCGAAAAAACGATATACCACCGGGTAACGATCGCTGTGAACCGCACCTGACAGTCCAAAGTTAATAAAAAAAAGTTTCAAGGAAAAAGCTGTTAACTTTCGCCGTAACGACAGCTATTTCAAAAAACGAGGAGATCGTACGGGAGATGTGTGAGGTGGCCTCGAGTCGGAGCATGCTAGTGGTCATAGCTGACGAAACGTTTCCGTTCTCGTCTATGCATCCACGGAAGTCGGTATTGTTCGAGTATCAGCGTCGATCGAACGATCAAAATGGGGTTTGGTGGCGGAGATACCTCATTGTGCGTTTCTGTGTAGAAGCAGCGATGGTTGGTCGAACACGTAGAATGACTGGCAATAAAATCCCTGCCCTGTTCTAGCTGTGCCGTTCAGCGCGTTAGAAACTGGGAATCTCCTTTATTTGCACCCTTTAACCCTTTCACTGTTTTATTTATCATGATCGAGGGGCGCGCCCGTGCTGAATTTGTTTCACGTTCTCCACGACAATTTCTGTGTGAAATTCACAATTCCAATGCTAACCCTTTGAACTCCCAATTTCTTTCTAATTTTCTTTGTCCGTAACTCCCTGTTACTTTAAGTGCTTTATGTGAAATGTACTTCAAAGGACAGTCGATTGATGGGAACCGATTAGGTACGAACAATCATGTACCTGAACACTTGAAGGACGTCTTTTGTTACAAAACAGGGTCATATACATGTAACATTGCGTATCTAGGTAAAAAAAAAATATTGCGAAATATAATACATGTTTAAACTGGCAATTTAAAAATGTCGAGTGTGACTCGACATTGGAGTACCTGTGAATGGAGTCGATGTCGAGTCACACTCTACAAAGGAGTCCAAAGGGTTGATTCTTCAGGTTGAATTCAGTTTACCTTTGCAAATTTTATTGTCTGTGATATGTCATATTTTCTAGCTGCGTTTGGTACTATTTCTTGTTTAGTTTACTGATTTTAGTTTCCTAATGAGACATTGATCGAAGTTATTTATAAGAGAGTAATGAAATAAACTACATTTTACGCAATGGAAATTCTAAATTCGCATGTATTAATAAAATGAAACAAACAGCGAAAACCTGAGAGAAACTATCTTAATGCGGTTCTTATTATAAAATAGGCTGCTTGGAATGTCTGAGCCAGTATAGCGGCTATTAGCACCTTAACACGTTCCTCCTTATCCGTACGTCGTACGGTCTAAACAGAGAAAGGGTTAAAATGATTTACAACTACTCCGAACCCTTACGATAAACACGTGAAGCATTCGACGTGACTGACGTGTCTTTTCATTACGCAATCGTGATCGTAACTGACAACAAACTTATTGGTTTTTCAAGAACGCTTGGAGAAAGGAGACAAGAAGAGTAACGAATTTCGCAGTACGAGTTACTGAGAGTATTGCGTGTCTGCTGCACAACTAAATCGAAACGGGGTGAAAAAAAGCCTGACACGAAAGGAAACGGTTTCTACAAATTGAACAAAGGAAGTTGGACGTTTTACACTGCCGTAGGATGTTAAACGAAACGATGACTAGCGTTCGCATAAAACGATTACGCTCTATCGCTCCGGCTTTTATACGGTTATAAATTTCTCTGGGTATTGAATACGAATTGTTCTATCGAATTCACAGGGTGTACGGAAGATAATGATCGTGGCTTTCAGATTTATCGATAAAGTTCATTTTGACGTGGAAGTTGAAGGTAAAAATTTCTGTTCAACCCTCTGGAACCGGAATTTTCTTACGTATGACGAAAATGATGTATCAGATAAATGATAAAATTTGAATCGCGGTATATAAACATAAATAAGTATAATAATAGCGAATAGACTCCTCCATTCTCTCTTGTCAGAAGAAAACTAAAAATTCTATTGAAGCCACAAGAGTTGTATCACATACTTAATCACGAATATGAGCAAATACATTTAGTACGATCTAACAGAGCGAACAAGAGAACGTGATGATCACAAACACTATACTAACATCGGCGAACGCAACGTGACATTACTAATGATTGGAATATGTAAATTAAAAAAGAAAAAACTGATCATTCATTTCAAGGACAAAGTTAATTCCACGACGTGTTATCTCCACAAATGTCCATCGAACACGTAGAAAATTACACCTGACAGTTCATTACTTCTACCCTGCACTTGAACTTATCTACGACGGCTTCTGTGCTAAATATCGTCCCTTTCAATATTTCCCAGATAAAATCAGCGATTTCACCGATCAGCTTTTCAGCCTTAAATGGCCATTTATTTTTGGCGTTCGACCGTGACATTAACCCAGATCCGATGGAATGCCGATCGGTTATCATTCGACCGAAAATAATAGGAATAAAGTGCGTGACGGGCGTAGTAGGTGGGCCGTGTCAACAAGTTGCACGACGTTGCTCGCAACCGGTTCCCGATACGCGAAGTGCCACCGATAACGTCCTGAAGGCACGAGTTAAGAGCTTCCACACGTTCTCTCTTTTTTTTTTTACACCTGGTTTCTTGTTTTTTACCTCGAGACGATTCGAATTTAATATTCATGAAACGGACGCCAGCTGTTTTCATTCCGCGCGGTGCTACGTGCTCCGAAAGCATTTCCCTTTATTCGACTTTTTCATCGCGTTCCACCTTTTTTTCCCCCCGTGTTACATCATTTCCTTGCGTCCACGTGATTCACGTACGAATCGCGTTCGCGATCTTCAGCCATTTAATCAAAGGTGCTCGTTCAGGAGACGACCTCGGAGGGCCTGCCGCGATCGTTTATCTCTGCGTCGAGGTTTCCGTGGAATCGTTTGCAACTTCGAATCCATTAACACGGTGACACGATGAAGAAAACAGTGTCCACTCTAATAGGTATATCAATACCCCAATGATTATTCAGAGTGACCAGGGAGTAAATTTATGAACTTTGACCAGCATGGTTGAGAAATCCTATTTGTGTAACTGATGGCAGTGAAGAGTATCAGAAAATTTTATTAGAAGGATTAGTAAAGTTACAGTGGCGTATAACAGTTTCAGGATACTTTACTTTGTAACTGTTCTTTAATCAATTTTTTATAAGGTCTAATTTATGAACATCCTTAAAAATGAGAGGCATGATCATGGATCTCGATTCTATCTTCTGTGTGAGTTGTTTGTTGATTTTATGTCGTTTAAAATTCGAAATAATTTTTCTTCTGCGAGAAATAATGATACATTTGCTGTCTGGAAGTTGTTGCACGCCACTGTATGTCTATGGAAGGCTGTCAATTTGAATGTATGTAGAAAGAAGACAGTAAAATAAAAAATATATCTCGTTTTATGTTCGAAACGACTTGCCAAATATCCTTGAAACGTCTGTCTCTTAACTCCCAAAACACCCTATACAAATCATTAAGAGCAACCTTCTATTATTCAATCTCACGTTATTTCGCATGGTCACGGCAATATTAGAATATAAATGAAATCTGAGAGAGGTTCAGCGAAATACGATTGAAAACTCGACCATCGAAATCGACTGCAGATTGCCCCGGAAAGGAGTACCTATATATCTGTGGTTCGCGATTCTGACAGGCTGACCGCGCAATTCAATCCGCGGCGCATCAAAGGGAAATCGAACGTAATCAGTGGAAAAGGGGGAGAAACAAAAGATGAGAGGGAAATATGTTCCAGTCACCGATGCGTCGGCCGCACGAGAAGATTTACAGTCAAAGGGGTACGACGACTATGCATGCGGCATCCATTATTAACCCGACTCGTCCTTCGTGTAATTCGGTCAGACTGGATTCGTATATTTCATTTGACGCCGACCTACTGACCTTAACAGTACAGAACTCTTATATCACTCGACCGTACCGGAGTTTATTTAATTGAGAGCGTCGCATACCATAAGGTACACGCAAAGAGAGATACGACGAGACTGTTATCATCCGTGGGCCAGCTCACGAAATTCAACGCATCCGCTGCCACGTGACCGACGATTACATCTGACACCTCTGAAGACGATGAGAAAACTTTTGTGCTGCACGAACGAGGCTGGAATTTATTAAATTTTTTCAACGTCTTCGGTACACGGAGTAAGAGAAACTCGGTTAATTCCATAGCACTGCATAATTGTTCCTTTTTAATTGTAATGAGTAGACTGCGGATGTTTATGCAAATATACATTGTGAGACATAAATATTATTTATTTTAATGTAGTTACGGAAATGAAACTATGGTAAAACTGTATTTTTCGCTTTAAATGTTGCAAAATTTATTTTTCATTTTACTTATTGTGTAGAACATGCACCTTTCACGTGTTTAAATATATTAAATTGCATGAAGATCCGCAGTCTAGCAATGTGTGTACAAGTTAAAATATTTATATTGCAATATATTTCTCTATTTGATCTGCTAAACAATGGTTTGGTCTATAAAATCTGGGCATAAATATGAGATATTTTCCAGTTAATACTGTGGAATTAGCCTAGTTTCTCCTATAAGAATTATTATTTACTTGAGTCAGAAATAATATAAATATGTACGTATGTTAGTACATGGAACAATGGCTGTCTGAATTTCCTGATTGGATCTGACACTGTTCCATATATTTGTTATGTGTGTTCATTTTATTTCTACTCTGTGTAAATTATATCTCACTTCTTCTATCCTCTGTAATGAAGACGTTGAATTTTAAACAAGCAATGTATACTGTCAGCTCACTAAAAAAGTTCTAATAAACAATGCTCTCAGGTGAATCATTTACGATTCTGAGGATTTGATAATTATTAGAGCTGTAATTTTTCTCAAAGACAACTCTCCAGTTGCCCATCTGAAGATGTTCGAAGATAAATCAGGTGTTATACTTATAAAGTAAAAATAATTCTTTGGGTCTTCAACCTCTCATAACTCGTACCTCCATTATCGATAGCCATGCATTCAATCTCGTGCAATCAGAGTCGAATCGTGTTTTGGTATCGCAACGATCCTGTGATTATATGCGATCGAACAAAAGAAACAACCATAATCACGCTTAATTAGCCGGTGATATATATATTGGAGCGAGAAGAGCCTTTCGCCGGGGATTCTACGAAACACCGATGAAATTAGATAATTGACTTTCACGTCGAATTACTACGGAATGCCTCATAATCTTCGACTGCCGGCAATTTGAGAGAAAGTGCAGGAATCCTCGAACGGATCTTGTTTCGAAAGCATCGAACGTTTCGATTGATACATGGAATCTCCGGATTCAGTCTGTCGATATGATAACACGATTTACTACGCCATTACCTACGGTAACGGGGCTGGTGTTTCAGCTTATTACTATCGCGTGCCTTTACAAACACGATTCACGTATCCAATTACGGTATTATTCCAGGCCTATCGCTCTTATCGTTGAATCTTCGTCGACGTGGGAATGTCAACGCGACAGACAAGCCGCTTTATTGGAATTACTAATTTTTTAGTGACGCAACCTTGCATTCTGACACACATCCAACGGACGTAAACCTCTCCAGGGACGAGTTTGTAAGATCAACAATTACATTTATTCATTGCGCATCCGCGGCTATTGAACGAGACGAAAAACAATTTTTTTGAGAAATTCAGGAGGCCTTGATGGTGACGCGTGATCGTTAGGAGTTGCATCTTTGTCAGCGGTAGTTTTAATTGAAGAAACACACATCCAACGGACGTAAACCTCTCCAGGGACGAGTTTATGCGACCAACAATTACATTTGTTCATTGCGCTTCCACAGCTATTGAAGGAGACGGAAAAGAATTTTTGGGGGACATTCATGAAGCCTTGATGATGATGATCAGTAGAAATTGTATCTTTGTCAGCAGTATTTTTAACCCTGCTGTTCTCCTCGGGTCCATATGACCCGGAATGAAGATTACATTTCCATAGGTACTATGTTTTTAAATATTTCTTTTTAATATTCAGTGTATTTAAACTTTGCGTTTGCTTTAGTATTTCACATTTCTTCAGAGTGAATTATTTCGGAATTTATTTGAATACGTTGAATGTTAAAAAGAAATATTTAAAAACATAGTGCCTGTGGAAACGTAATCTTCATTTCGGGTCGTATGGACCCGAGGAGAACAGCAGGGTTAATTGAAGAAGAAATGTATGTATACGTGTTGGTAGCAGTGAAGAAGCTAAATAGAGTATTTGATGTGCGCTGCAGCTGAAAGAAAATTCGTTGCTATACAAGAACATGATTCGTGCATCGAAGGTCGCGTTTTAGATATTCGAAACCTTTTCGCATCGTAAAAGGAACGAGCACCGGTCGATTGCGCATGAAAGGGAACAGTCTCGAGGGTACATATGCACTGATAAATAGATTACGGCCCCCCATCGTCTCGAAGCGCAATATACTCTAAATAAAATATTCTGCTGATTCTGTATCAAATTCTTGCTCCGATCGGTTCTTGTATTTCCACGGCATTTACTTTATTAACCTCTTCCCTGTACTGGCAAGCTCTATTTCTTAGAGCAGTATCTCGTACAGAAATAGATTCTCTATAGTTCGTAGCTTCTCTATAGTAGCTTATATGTAATTGTTTTTGTCAATGGAATGACATGATTTTTTGCATAAATCGATTCTTCGAGTTATTTTGAGTATGAAATATATTAGGTAAGGTAATCGAAACTTTAAAAACACTTTGAGTGCCACGCTGCATTAGCTGAAAATGGCAAACTTTCTAAATTTGTATACAAAATGAATGTAACCATGAATTCTACCCTTTTAAACAATAATATCAATAATATTCATCACTTTTTTTACTGCTTCTGTTAGAACTTACTAGGTATATTTTTAATGTTTTACATAATCAAATAAATAATGATTGAATTTGTGTCACCCAGATTTGGGCGACGTGACACTCAAACTGATACTTTATGAAACATGAAAAGGTAAAGAAGTGGCTATAATAGTAATTTTTTGGATACAAACTATGACACAAATAGAATTCAGTAAAGTACTAATACCTTCATCCGCAAAATGACTCACGCAATCGATTTTAATAAAACAAAATCATATGACTATTTGCAAAAAGAATGCACTGATATACCCATGAAAAGATTAATTTTTCTACATCTTCATTTAAAACAAAGCTATAACCTGCTCCACTTACTAAACTCTGTACATCACTACAACACACGAGACACTTTATTAATCACGTCTCCGTTTTAAAATAAAATTCACGTGTCAGAGCGCGCGTGAAGCAGGAAAAGGATAAAACGGTCGAAACTTTTCAGATTGACGACGTCGTAATTAATTTAAATGGCGTTTTATCCGCGCGCGCGTTCGTGACGGATTCATACGATCCGGCGTTCCGATTAAATAATCCCTGTGCCGTGAGAAAATCGTTCTCGTCTGATAGAAAAATTAGAGGAATTTTCCACTAGAAAACATCAAGGGTTAACTTGTTGCAATTGCGATGCATTTGATGGCGGACTTCCTGCACGATCGGGACCGGCTGTATCGAAACGAAACGAGGGTAAACACGGGGTCGTGCGACGGTAGATAGGGCATGCCCTTGCCGCGGAATACGAAATGAGGAAGGTATCGACTTTCCACGGTCATGCTATCAGCGTTACCATGATAACACCCCCCCGCGCGCGCGGGGGCGCTGCCAATCTAAAAGTCGAGAGCACTTCTTTATGGGCATGCTCCTTAGCCACGTGTGCTGCACGACTCTCAACGAGCCGTAGGGCAAACGAAAGGTGCGACAAGTCCTTCAGACTGTGGTAATGACGAGGAAGAAGTAAATTCTGGCTGGTACAAAGCAAACGTCACCGGAGACACCTTGGTGCTACACGGCTCCGCGTGTGTATGCGCGCGCGCGAGCGTGCTCCGCGTGGATGTGTACGTGCACCGAACAATGGAACAAGGGGTCCACGAGATGCTCGTGGGTTTATTTCTTTACCTTTCTCGACCGGTACACAGAGCGGTCCCGTAAAAGCGAAGGATAATCGAGTTATATCGGGAACGGCTCGCGTGAAAGCGATACGAACCGATGAGTCGATACTTTTGCTAAGTCGATGCTATTGCTGATCTATCGAAACGATTCAGGATCGGTTACGGAGTGGATTTTCGTCTCGAGCCGTGGAACCGATAACCGTGATTCATTGCGTGCCACGAATGCGTCAGCTTTCACGTTTAACCCTTTGCACTCGAGGGCTCCGGAGCGGAGCCATTTAAAATTTGTCTTTAAACTCGAGGGCTCCGGAGCGGGGCCATTTAAAATTTGTGTTCAAACTCGGGGGCTCCGCTACGGAGCCATTATTGTTTAAACACAAATAATTTTCAGTTCATAACATAATGACAGCAACTGTGACTTTTCTGTTTATACACATATCATTTACTTATATGTAAATATGTTTTTTCCATTGAAATTGCTCCGAGTGGCTGGTAATATGAGTAAAAAAAACCTTCGAGTGCAAGGGGTTAATTCGGAAGGGGTAAACGTGCTGCGGCTCGAATGCGTATTAAAGATGGAATTTTGAGAAGGTTAATCTTAGCTTCGTAATGACAGAGACATCTTTTCGATATCATTTGTAATCTTCTTCGAAAGAATTTTGTAAATTGATCAACTTCTGTTGCTATCTAATCGTGTGTCTGTTAGTATACAAACACGAGGTACGTTCACCAGTACAGGTGTAAAAAGGACGGTTCACCTTGGCTGTACTTTATATGCAAATCTATTTGATGAACACACAGTAGACAAATGCGAAAGAATACTTGAGGCTGGAGGCAGTCGCGAGCCGGTTTTTTTAAGGACGTTTTGTCCGAGCGATTCCCCATTTTTTTTGTCGAGTTACGTCAGTCTCCGAGAATATTTTGTCACCGGTTCGCTGGTAAACGCTCCGCTCCGTCGGTCTGACATTTAAAATCGTTAAAGAACTCCCGCTCCCCGTCGATGCTAATTGTTATCGCCGTCGAACACACGATTCCCTGAATCGTCATTTCCTTGACCCGAAAATTCTGCGTTGAACGCAATTAAAATGCTCGCGATCTCTCTGCTTGCGCAACATCATCGCTGCAGTGATAGCCATCTGTGTCCTTCGGGGGCAATCGTTGAAACAAGTGGTTCAAGTGCAACCGGAACGAGGCTGGACGAAATATTAACCCTTTTGCTGTATTTTCCGTACGATGTACGGGCATGGTGGAAGGAATTGAAGTGCTAATAGCCACTATACTGGCTCTGACGTTTCGTGTCGCCTATACTAAGAACCACATTAACCCTTTGAGCTCCTATTTTTTTTTAAATTTCTTTTCAATAGCTCCCTATTATTTTAAGTGTTTTATTTCAAATGCACTTCAAAAGGCAGTTGGTTGATAGGAATCAATTTAAACAATTTTTTTTCATTAATTATATTGAAAATAGCATTGGAACTTTGCTAAGATCTGATATTTGTAGTAAAAAAAAATATTGCGAAATATAATACATATTTAAATTGGCAATTTAAAAATATTGAATGTGACTCGACAAAGTAGTTCAAAGGGTTAACAATAAACCTGTTTCAAGTTTCTGCTGCTTATTTCCATTCTATTAATACACGTGAATTTAGAATTTCGTTGAATTTAATTACTCTGATTCAAATACAGCTTCATTTCATTAGAACAGTGCTAGAATGTACCCCAGTTTAACTGTATATCTTATTATTTTACTTTGTTTTATATAGCTTCGATTAACGTCTCATTAGAAAACACTAAATAGGGGAAATAAGCAAAAGGAAGTGTAAGAAAGTATGAAATATTATAAACAATCGAAACATTGCGATTCGTCGTTGGAAACGTGGAACGAAATTTAGCACAGGCACGTCCATCGATCGTAACGAATTCAGCAGCGAAAGGGTTAACTGGATAACGAGGCGCGATCAATTATTCCGGAAGAATTTCGGGTGCACCGCCGAAAAGCGCCGCCGGCTGAATTTCATCGTGGAAATTCCTGTGACGGACAACCGCGGTGCCTATTTATCACTGTCAAGGGCACCTATGCAACCGGATCGTCTCTCTGCAGTCATTGTTGAACTCATTTCCGTCGCTCGATTGACCGAGCCCGAGCGTATTGAAAATTTAACCACCGGTTTTACAGTTAGAGAGACCCCCTGTTATCATGGCCACCGATGACACCCAACCGCTCGCGGAGCAACTCGGTTGCGAGTGTTACGCTAACGGTCTTAATCCTTTCTCTATTACTTATCCGGCAACATTCTTCGGCGAATCATCCCGATGATTCACCCCTCTGCCGGTAAAAAGTGCGCGAAAACAAAACCGCTACGCCGGTCTCCGGGTGTGCAGCTCTTGAACGTTCTCCGCGGTTGCTGTTTCTCACGGATCTCGAGAGAGGCTGACGACGTTTTGATCGACTTCGATCGAGCCGCCTGATAAAGTCACCGATAGTCTTTGCACCGTGAAGTTAACGGGAAGATTAATGAGCTACGATCGTTCCGTTGGCTGCTCGAATAATCATTGCATCGCCTTCTGAAATTCTAGGTATGCCTTTCGGTCCGATCTACGACCAAGCAGACGAGTTAATAACGTAACATGTTACAGAAATCAGATTCCAGAGACTATCAACGAACGGTGCAGGTTTGAAGGAAACTCGTAAGCGTTTCGACGTGGCTCTTCTTCGAATTCTCTTCGTTAGGGCAGTGCTCGAACGCCCACGAGCCGACTAAATAATTTGAATACGTTCACGTCGTCCTCCTACTTGTTGAGTTTACCGAACTCTCTGACCAGAAACCTGCGTCTCGGAGTGTTCGGGACTTCGTAGAACGATACGATGGGAGTCGTGGGATTCGTGGGATGAGCCTACGCGGTTCACAGCGGAAATAGGAAGAGATCTCACGCGTTTGGACCTCGGTTTCATCGAGATACCGAAGATCTTTCCAGCTGACGTGGCTCCCGTGCCGGTATAGTGTGACCTCCGTCGGTCTACTTTACGAAGGCAAACTCTGGTGGGGGGTACGTACACCTTTTACCCTCTTCTGTTGCACGGTGTACATGCTCTCTAAATGCTCGCATTCAATCCAAGGATAGTAGGAATATTAATACGCTTCCGAGTGTACGTACGTGCTGCTAGACGTATTCTGTCGCGTGAAACCGGGAAAAGGTACATACACCGATCATCGTGTCCTTGGTAGTTCGAAGGTGTAGAGAGAGGCTGGTGAACAGAGCTAATGGGGGAGAGAGGAGCACGCATGATGTTATGAACCAGATAATGAAAATCAGAGCGAGCCACGTAGGTTAAAAGCTCGTTGCGGCGAGCGATAATGATGTCACTTTTATTAGCCTAATCAGGGTCGAAGCATCCTCGACAGGGGATCCACTATTACCTAATAACCGACACGATCTAATCGTGTATCTTGTTACCCATTGGAATTTGCATCCATCGACAGGTCATCCGCGATGCCACTCGCATAGTTCGCGCGATCGATACCCGAGAGCTTCTTCTATTCAATGGATTCGTTCCAGTTCTTATTCTTGCTCCTTTTAACGGCGAGTAGCATTTTATTTTCTGATTTTCATTCTCCCGATGAGTCGAACATTTTAGAATGGGTTCTTTCGATTGCAGTGTGATCGGAGAGGGGCTTTGTACCAGCTATGTGTGCAGAACCTCGCCCATTTTTCTTTCTATTGATACGTGCGTTAGTCTGTTATCTCCGTGAAAATATGGTGCAATTAAGTAGATATTATTATATTAATACACGGAATTTGGACTCGTGGCACGTGTTGGCGATTTGCTTCCTTAATTTGTGGTTGTTAGCTCGATAAATGAGGATAATGTAATTGAGCAGAGTGGTGCGAGGTTTTGTGAAAATAGGGGCACTGTTACCATTATACCTGTGTAATTAGCGTTTTCATTAGGCGTGCCTTATGCATCCGACGCAATTATGTTTCATTTTCATTCAATCCTACACGTCTTCATTAGCTTGATCAGCCGTAAGTACGATTCAATTATGCACGTATATTGATCTTGTTTACGAGGTCGGGTTGTTTATAGAACATTTGTTACCCGCCTTTCGTGGTAAAGGTGGGAATTAACGTAGTGAAAGCAGGTGAGTGCTCTAATGTCGCTAGAGATAGGAAATTGAGAAATTTATTGGAATTAAATTGCAAAGCTTTGAAAGCTATTCTGCAGTCAAATTTTTCTGTATTAACATTTTTCAATAAATACAGGGAGTATTCAATGAGTAATGAGAATTTTATTAAACAATTTCCAGTTCTTACTGGCAATGCTACAACTGTACACTAATTTCATCTATAAATAAGCTTTGGAGTATAAGAGCTAGAGCTTCAATGGAACTTTCAAAGTTCCAAATAATACAGCATTTATTGCTCAGCTGTTCGATAAATGTAATTGATTTTTTCCGTAAGTATAAAAGAAAACTGTGCAGAAGTGGATTGAAAAAGCTGCTCTGCCCAGTTCTTCGAGGGCGACATTGAAAGGCTCATTTATAGGGAAAATCAGCGTGTAGGTGTAGAAGGATCATAAAAATGTTATAATAAAATTCTTGTTATTTATTATATTTCCAATGTATTTTGAGGCATGTGTTTGTGACTCCGTTACATTCGCATTGGCTTGTTGTGCATCGGGATAGAAGCCTCTTACAGAGCATGAAGGATACGCGAATATCGGTGGTTGCAGGAAGTGCGCGTGTGCTAGGGAAATTTCCAAGTTCACCAGCGCACCAGGCACCTCCATCGATCTGCCGGTGCGCCGCTATTGCTACATTTACGGCATTCACTTTTATTCGAGATTCAACGGGTACGAGGTATTGACCTTTGAACTTGACCTATACAGAGACTACACCTATCCCCGAGCAATTACACGAACGCATGAATTTCCGAAAATCAAAAACACCGTACGCGTTCACACCTCCGATCCTGCGAATCCTGACGCAAATTACGCAATATCCCCGAATCCTCCCGCGATCGCTCTGCCAACCCCTTTTGGAAACTTTTTCGAAAACCCTCACGAATTCCTCGAACCTAATATCACTTTCGATAACTCCACTACACCGTATTCCATCGACAATAAAAACCAATTTCCCTACGAGGTGCGGGGCGGAATCGATTCTTCGAAAGAATCGAAACTATTCGACCGTACAGAACAGCAACGCCTGTCCGATGTTCAATAATCGTAGAAGTCAGTCGTACTTACTATTGCATTATCTTAATCCAAACAATGCGAGTGTCCGAATACTGGCATGAAGTCTTAACGCGGTGTCCCACTAGATCCCGTTTGTTTTTATCCCGATCGTGTTTTTCTGTTCTGTCTCTCCCTCTCTCTCTCTCTCTCTCTCTCTGTGATTGTCGTTCGTGAATTTCGCGTGTCAACGATCCCCCGAACGATATATCGAAGCGAAACGAAAATGCACTACACTCGACGGCGGCAAGCCGAATAACTGACGCCAGCGCGAGGACCCAGCGTGTCCCACCCCTCCTCTCCCCTCCACCGTCCGGCGTGTCAATGTGAGCGCGTGCGCGTGTGTGCACGCCTCGCCCCGTCCTCGTCGCACCCGCGCGGACGCCGTTCCCTCCGTCTCTCTCGCACTCCCTGTTTCCAACGTCGAACCTACCTCTTCGGAGCTCCAGCAGCGCACTAGCAGCCCGCGATGCCGCAACGCGTGCCCGGAGCACACTTCGAGAGACCGCGCGCGCCTCCCAGCTGCCGTATCGACCCCTCCCCATTGGATGACACATCCTCCAATAACGAACCTCGAAAAGGATTACGTCACTCGGGTATTATTGACGCCAACCATCCGGCAGCAGCATCGCTAGTGCTGGATTTCTTTCGGGGTATCTTTTTCGTTTAACCGTCCCGCGCGGGGGGATGCGAGGATCCTCTCGAGGGCTACGCCGCCGGAGACGTCGCGGTACACCTCTCCGACGGGGCTAGGCTGTTGCCCATTAGCCGCATAATTGAAGAGCTTATTTCCTGAAACATCTTAAATCCACTTTGACGGAGAAACGGACTGCACGGGGTGGTGGAAGAACGTATGGGATGTTCGAACGTTGAATCGGGATGTACGATGAGAAACGATCTTATCGAACTCAATAAAAGATATAATTAACTTGGGGTAACAGATGAATGTTATCCTGGTTTTAAACGATTTCGGGTTGAAAAAATTGTTTATAAGTTGGACAGTAGATATGTCGATTTATGCTTCGAATTGGAATGTAGCTTAAATTGAAACGAATGTCGAACATGCTCTCGTGTTCGATCACTTGCACCCCGGAACTTTTTCGTGAAGTACGCTGGCTTCGATCGTGCATGCATCGTAAGGATTGACCCACGATCGAACACGGAAACCAACGCCTATGTTCACCCATGTTGTCACGTTGAATGTAAACATTAGTGAGGAAATCAGTAATTGGAACATCAACAGGTTGCGTTACATGAACAACGAGAAGAACGTTAGCAGAATTATCGTTCGAATAAGCTTGTACCCAACAGAATTTTCTCCAGAAGAAAATCTCCACGAACGGAACATTTCTTTGTTAAATAAAGAATACACGTTGCGATGTCAAGCAGTGCAGTTCACAGCATCTTTTAACCCATCGCAAGATTTTCATTTATGTACAGATAAGCGCTTTGAAGCAGTTTAGTTCCGATGAATAACATTTTATGTAAAGGAGAATCCATACAGCTTGCACTTCCTTTGTAGATTTCAATGGTTTCGTTTGTTCTCTGTTACGACCGACCAATTAAGACTCGTTTCGTCGCAAGAGATTAAGTCATTCGACTTTCGATCAAGAATTACTGAGCTTCAGAAGTTAATGTCTCATTGCGACAAAATGCAGTCAACGTAGAAAGTGTCCGCGCAAAGTGTAGGTTAATTTCCCGTACAATTTTCCACTCAATTTTGTGTGAAGCCTTTTACACGAGATCACCTGCGTCATTACCCGGTATTCTTAGAATGACCGAGTGACGCGTCCTAATGCGTTTTATATCAATTTATCCAATTCGCACTTGCGTAGATACGTCACTGGGAAACACCCCAACCGTGCTCCCTCTCTAGCGAATATTTTTTTTTTTCTCCCGATGCATCGACCCCCTTTCGAGCTGCAGCAGTTAAAGTAGCATTAAACAAAACTGAAAATTCCGATCGAAGGGAAGCTGGTCCTTTCGCTCTCACCCTAACCTAGACCTAACCCTATTTGTATGCAATATACAGGGTGTCCCGTAAACTGGTACCGTATCTTATTCCCTGTTTTCCATTCGAACCACCAGTTGTTACGCTACACCCTCTATAATTTACCGTTGCATCTTTCGAAAGGTGGAATCTAAATTTTGCACGTGTACCGATAATAACCTTGCACTTTCCATCAATGTGAACCTATACGCCCATACAGCATGTAATAAGACTTTATAGACAACCATTGACGTAGCACCGAACGAAGTTCATCCTCGGTGTGGATTGAAAATAATATACAGGGTAAAAAAAAGAGGTCTCAGTGTTTGGGAGCATTTAGTACTCACAAAGAGGACTAAGAAATACCTAATGAACCTATGTAGGTCCGAAAATTTCTCTGTCAAGAGTTATAAGCGCTCGTAAGTGCATTTTATACGATAGATAAGCGTCACGTGCGGAAAGCTCGTCTGCCTACCACATAAGTACACTATCTGAACGCCCATGGGCGTTCTCCGCACGGAACGTGGTATTATGCGCAAGACTTATGAATGTTGATAACATCCAGAGGATTAATTTTAGGGCCTATGTTCATCAAACCTTTTTTATTCCCATTTGGGAGTACTGCGTGCCCACAAAGTCTCGGTCTCTTTAATACCCTGTAAGCGCACTTTCGGGATGTTGTCTTTCGTAATTGATTCGGCCAGCTTCTCGACTTCCGTTCCGGCGCGATTATCAGCGACGAAACGTTGAATACGGGTGAATGCCGTCACCGACTCGGAATTTAAATCCTGCGACAGTGACAACATTAAGTAGGTGCTCTCAACCCTTGCTCTTCGCTGACTGGCTGACACGCCGGCCAACTCAGGGTCTCTCATTTGTAAATCTTCTGCGGTTGCAAAATCAGTCGTTGAACTTATCGTTGCCACTTGCGCCGGTGCCAAGTACCGGAGTCGCGACTCAAGCTTCTTCTTCCCGTCGAAGCATTTCCTGGTTCTACTCTGAGCCGTCTGCCACTTCTTCTCTCGTCCACTTTTTGTCTTCATAATTCTCGAATGATTCGATAAATAATTTAAAGATACACGCAGGATGGAACACTTTATACTGAATCATCAAACAGGATTTCGAGCGCCTCCTGCGTGTACACTGCTCGATATAATTACCGGATAACACACTTTGATAATTTAGCGCTCATTGGGGTGTCATATTTAAGTTTTGTATTATAAACAAGATGTATAGGTATTTTGTTTAACACTTCGACTGCCATATCACCTACAGTCACTCCCATAAGTATTCGTACCCTTACTGTCTATAAAAGAAATTTATAATTCTATAAACGAAACATTTTCGTTATTAATTGCTAAATTTTGTCAAAATTTGGACTGAATAAACTTTATACTTGTGTCAATTTACAATAAAAGATTTATTGGAAAATCTCAGACGCATCACTTGGTTTGAACAAATTTCTTTTATAGACAGTGAGGGTACGAATACTTATAGGACTAACTGTATGTTTGGGTGACACACAGATTCAATCATCATTCATTTAATCTTGTATAGTATTAATAAATGTATCGAACAATGTATCATAGAAGCATTAAAAAAATTATAAAAGTTACTAATATCATTGACTAAAAAGGGTAAACTTTGTGTTATATTCATATTGTATAAGAATGTAGACAGTTTGCTATTTTCAGTTAATGTAATGCGGCAGTCAGCGTGTTAATGTCGTTCGTTTAAGTAATAAGTATTTTATTAAAAAATTATATGTGAATAAGTTATCTTATTCTCGAAAACGATGCCTTGTGTTAAGAAGTACTCTACAATTTCGACGTACTCTTTAATCAGAAATTATTCTGTAATACTATAATTATATAGTGTAATAGAATAATAGTATAATTATGTCTAACAATGTAGTAATTCAGCCTGTGTAATATCACAGTAAGGGGAATATTAAAATTCCGATTTTAACCGAGGAATTTGATTGCTGGACCGATACTTCTTTCGTCAACCGATTCGAATATGGAGTCTGTGTAGGAAAAAGATGGTTACGAAAAACAGTTATTCCATAGAAAGTTCTGTCTGTGCTGGTCGTTGGTTCCGACATGAACAAAAACGGGGACCAGAGGACTGCATGGTTTAAACGGTGCCTAAACTGTGAGGGAAGTGAAAGTGTCGGATCTATCCCTTTCTACGCGGTTCGATTGTAACTGCAGCTTTAAAACGAGCACAGAACATGCGAAGCAGCTCAAAGGTTGAATAACAAAATGACGGGAGATACAAATCGAAAGTTGCTTTTCGTTTTTGCATAATAACGATCCCCAGAGTACTGTCATGTCGATACTCATGACTTCGGTGTACGCTGCTTCACACTATTGCATTTTAAATACTTCGTTTTTTATTTAACAATGAGAATAGTTGCTTAGTATTTTGATATTAACGTTGTGCAACGTTAACCGAGAGTACAGGATTTGCAGCGTCGAATTAATCAACTAATTTTCGTAGAGCTTTAATCAGTCTTTTACGCTCCCCGTGCATTGCTTTCACCGTTTCCAGAAAGAGATCCAATCAAAATCGACCAGACTCATTCTCAATCGATGTTCAAATTTTCCTCAGCTTTAACTTTTATGATGCTTTGGGACCAACCGCGGTTCGATATCTTTACACGTTTCATCTACTCTCTCTGAGGTCTAATAAAAAAAAATTCCAAGACTCGATGTCCATGTAAGGGTCATCGACTCTTGGACTTCTTTTTATTAAACCTCATGAACCTACGAGTGACCAAAAATTCAGAAAGAAAAATTTGGTCGATTCTGAGCACACTCCTTCGTGTAATGAATGAACGATGGACGTATCTCTGCAAAGTGGAAGCGTCATCGTGCTCATTCGGCACTCTTTCCTGTCCGTTTCTTGGAACGAATTACACCGACTTCGAATTCGTAATTCGAAACAATTCATTACTCCTGGCCGGAATGAAAATTGACAAACGTAACACGATGTGTAATTGAACGATGCAGGATTGGAGGCACTGGAAAAGGCTCTCTATTGTTGGGAGGATGCTCTTACGGCGTTCAGCTCTTCACTCAGTAATGATACGCTCGCATTACCGTCCAAGGCGGATGCAGCATTTACGCACGATGTCCAAGAGCTCCTTGACATGGGTTATCAAATCCAGAGCCACGCGGAACT
This sequence comes from Macropis europaea, assembly GCA_916610135.2. Classification (NCBI taxonomy): domain Eukaryota; kingdom Metazoa; phylum Arthropoda; class Insecta; order Hymenoptera; family Melittidae; genus Macropis; species Macropis europaea. The sequence continues at coordinate 14,670,139 of OU744351.1, read as the reverse complement.
CCTCTTCATCGACCAGGTAGGCTTATCGGTGCACCTCCTTTTCTCTCTCTCTTTTTTTCCTCTTCTCTTTCCCCGCTCCGTTAGCTCCGTTATCCCGTGAAATTATTTGACAGTCTGAAACGAAGCGTGTTCATTACGCAAGCGTGTTTTCGAACGCTGAGCGTCTACAATTTCTTTTTTTTCCAGGGTTCGTCGGCGATTATTTAACACCCTCGCAGCCATTACGCCACAGCGGAGCCTCGATTATACGAAAATTGGCCATCCTATGTCAGTTGCAAGTTAAAATGATCAAAATGATCATTTTCATGTGAAACATAGTTGCAACATGAGTCATCCTGTTCAAATGATCGAGGCCCTTCTGTACTCTCCGTATTTTCTGTGCTTTGTACATTTCTGTAATCTGCAAGCAATGTTCGTACGAGGTTGTTAATCAATTTTGTCGCGTATCAAAAGTAAGAATGTGTCGTTAATTAGTTCAGAGTCCCTTGAGTCGCATGTAGATCTTGATGAAAGAATTAAGAAAATCGAGTAAATTTTTACTCAAAATTCGACAACAGATCACTCGAGTTTCTGAATTTGATAAAAAAACGGCTGGACTCTTGATGTTCTAAGATTTTCCATCTTGCAACTGAAACGTTGAGTTCTTGAATCTTGCGAGATTAAGAAATCTTTTCTGCGTCACTCGCTGCCATTCCATTCCGCTGCATTCATCAATTACTTTCTCGCTCTATAAAAAATACGAGAATTAATCCAATTTAAATGATAACTGACCGGAGTAATTAGCGCAATGAGTCACTTGACCTAACGCAAGGAGGGATTATTACATAGGAAGTTCACGGCACGGTCACTTCTTTCGTTCGTATCCTTAAAACACGTTCCGTTGTGAAAGTTTGCCAAAAATTAACACCTGCGATTGAAACGTTTCCTCTTTTTATTCTTGATGTTCGCCGCGTCGCGTCACGCAGTCTAAAATCAGTTACGAACCGAAAAATATTTATTGTATTTTCATTTTTCCATAGCACTCGGTGTTATTCCGCAACGAGAGCGAGGAGAGCGTGGACAAACCTTCGAACATCGGCACACGGGTATCGATAAAAGATAAGGCCGATGCTGCGTCTTCCCCGGAGTCGTTCGAGTCTGCCCGCGATGGGGTACGTTCATGAATTGTTATGGTTTTATAATTGAACACGATCGTTGCGTTGTACTAAATTATTTCAATGGTATTCAGGTGGCAGATTTACGTGAATTCGAAGAATTTTCCGAGTTTTTCCCGCACTTCGAGAAGCAGAAATTGTATCACACCGCTCTGAAGCAATACGAAGATAAAGGTATACCTTGCAGGTAAGCGCTCGACGTGATCGTCAACATTTTCATTTCCCGAGTGCGTCAGAAATGTTTCTTGAAATATTACGCTTTTGCAGGCGGCTGCATACGGAGCTGGTGAAATGCGGCTCGGACGTTGAATATTTGGCGAAAGTGCATTGCTTGAGACAAGCGTACACAAAATTGTTCACTATACCTTCAGCGACCGCGTGGATCGCAGATATAGGTCGACAAGTCATTAGTGATTTGATCATGTATGCAGACAGGGTACAACACAACATATATCATTTAATTCTGTTAAGGATCCATGCGTGACTCGTACACTAAACGGGATTACTATTAAAGAATTCTTCATTTCAGGATCCTAAGGATTACTTGATGCACTACGAACGAATGTTGGAGTTTCTGCAAGAGCCAAAGAACCATAGCATGATGGAAGAAGAATTAACTGGAAGAGGCGTGAAATGCATGAATTTCTACGACGTTCTGATCGATTTTATTCTATTGGACGCGTTTGAAGAAGTTGAGAAGCCACCATCGACGATTAAATCCATTTTACAAAACAGATGGATATCTGCCAGCTTCCGTGAAACTGTAAGCATAATAAAATATAGCGCGATAGCTTGTGCCCTGTTTTCTTTTGTCCATGTTTAATTGTGTTTGCAGGCGACTGGAACCGCAGTTTGGTCGGTCCTCATGAGTAAAAGACAAATGCTGAAATACGATAAAGGATTTCTGGCACACTTTTACTCGATCTCTGAGCAAATTTCGCCGGTGCTTGTATGGGGCTTTTTAGGTCCAGAGGGAAGTTTACACTCCACTTGCCATTATTTTAGAGATCAAGTCATCGAATTTCTTGTAGACGTATTTAATTTCTTTAAAGTAAGATATACCACTGTTGATGATCTCGCTGAAGATATACTCAGGGAAATGAAGATAAGGGTTGAAAATATAAATCAAAGACTTTCTCTTGAAGGCTGCTAATTAGACGTAAAAGAAAGATAGATATTACATGAAGGCATTCTACATAATAAAAGAGCTAATATAATTAAGTAAATTCAGCAATGGTCAAAAGGTATAGCACCTGTTGTCCTTCAATAAGTTTAGAATGATTATCCTCGAACAAATTGAAATGTCAGCAGTTTTTCTGCTTTTATAATTACTGCAGATTATATATAAATTTATTCGCGCTTTAAAAACAAATGCGTGTGCGATTGTCCTAAAAAAGAAACACTTTCGTGTTTGTGTTCAGAATTTGTATTTATAACAACTGTGAAAAGATGCTGTTAAACTATGTTGTTTAACTATATTTACAGATTTTTCTCTATTTGTTGTAGATAGAACTATTATTTAGGCAATACTATTGCTCATTGTACATGATATGAATTGTTTAATTGTCCAGAAAAAAAGAATAGGTAGACAGCTAAGTAATCCCAGTGAGTCTAAAACTTAATATTCAGATAACTTTCATTGATATTATGATAAAATTATATAGAGAAATCAATTTAACACATAAATGAAACAATGTTTATAACGAGAAATATGTTTATTTCACACATATTTGCATACATTATAAAAATATGATATGAATATTGTGTAAGTAGTACAAACACTGACTGATGCTCTAAGGAGAATTCATTCAAATCATGATCTAATGATTTCAATATATAGTTCTTTATCACATTTGAAGCTTAAATTTGATATTCTAAACAAATAGATACGTTTTCATTATTTTCTTGTTTATTATACCAGATAAGTAAATTTAAAAGACAAAAAGTAAATTAGGAGTAATTCCTTGCAGGATTTGAATTCTTTACATCTAATATTTAATGTGTTATTAATACAAAAATTTTATTTTTAAGTAAATAAGTTTATATTATCTGTTGCATTTCTCCTGTAACCTTACATTCAGATTTACACTATTATTAGAAAAGACTCGCTCAGGATATTTAACTATAATTGTTCTGTTATGACAATGAACCATTACTGTTTCTGCATTAAAAAAAAAATAGATTTATATTAGGCAAATATATACTAAGATTGTGATGAGCCACGTTTAGTATTTAATAATAGCAAACAACACAACTGTGTTAGTTCCTTGTGAATTTCATAAGTCAGTACCATATAATAATGTAGCAATTAATTAACATACTCTGCATCAACTAATTACTTGAAGATACGTACATTTTATTATCAAAATTTCTAAAGATTAAACGCATTAGATTTACTTTGCACTTTGTAATAATAAAATATCTATGCGATATTGAAAATAGAATTATACATTGCCAAAGATGAGAACTGTGACTAGTATGTGTACAAAAATACTGATCTTAGTTCCATGCTATTTCAACTGTGTTATACTTCACATGTTATGTTACAAAGATATTACAAAAACATTCCAGTGATTGTGATTGTACCTTTCACAAATCAATTGTCAAGCATAAATACAGTAAATTTTATGTACGTAGGAATATGTGACAAAAATTATTCATTCATCATTATTGTCCATTAATATTTGTGCTGTATGTATGCAGGAAATTTGAGATACCGTGTTCATTACTTTTTGTTGTGAAAAAATACTCATTTGTCTGTAAACAGCATGTTTTTCCTACAGCATTTTTTTTAGAATAATTGTTTAACAAAGCTGCCATTAGAAATAAATCAAATATATGTAGAAGAAAAAGTATTTATATGATCTAAATACATAAATACAACTACTACTAAGTATTAATTTTTTCCTGAACCATCACTTAATAAAATTGAATGTGAAAGAATTATATATACTATTTATTTTTTGCTATGCCTACCTTTTTGTTTCTTGCATGTCATTCTTTTCAACAAAATTATTTTGTATCTTTTTAATAATAGTGTTATGTTTATGTGTACAGTCATATTAGAATCCTTTCTAAGTTATATGAATGATGTAAAAAGATAATAAAAAGTATTTTATTTACATAGTCAACAGTATTTAGAACTTGTTCCAAGTTTAAGTATTGCAGGTACATCATAAACCAATCAATTAAAAAATAATATAAATTTTATTATATTGTGTACACTGTTCACATATAAATTACCAGAATATATGGTTCATCATTTCATCGTCAGATTCTTCTTCATCTGTAGATGGTACATCTGGCATTATTTGAGTTATATTATTCTTACGTTTGTACTCTGTAAAACTTTCCCTTTCTATGATGAAACATAATTTTTATTAGTTTGTTTACTGTTTCAAAGTTTTCAGTAGTTTATAAAGTATAACTTAATCAGTCATTTATTGATAATCTGATTATAACCACAGACATGTAATGATATGGATATAAAAGGTACATTTATAATGAGTTACATGTAATCAATACTTTAAAACAATTACCTGCAAATGAGAAAGGAGTCACAGACCAAGTATTCTTATACAAATGATCTGGATCTGACACTATAGAATGATTTTTCTCCTTTTCAATGTGTAATCTTAACCACTCTGTCCCTAAAAAATGTTGTAAAAATTATAACATATAGCACATGACACATTTTGTAAATATGTGATTGTCTTACATTTATGTGCTTTTATAAGTGTAATTTTAATCTCTCTCCCTACATTCACATGAGTGGTTTTGTCTGCTACTACTGTCCCAAAAAGATATAAACAAAGATAATAATCTTTTTCGTTTACTGTAGTGCTGAAAACAGATGCGTATACATTATTTACACTTAATTAATTGAAAAAAAATCAATGGACACGTTATCGCAGAAATACCTGAATAATAAATAATCGCATTCAACTCTCAAAAAATAATTGTCGACATCCTGTAGTAAAATACGTACAATAACTGTAACGTCTGTTTGATACCATACGATCTTTGGTGTAAAAAATTTAGTAACAAGTCTTGGATAACCCATTTCCTTATTCAAATTTTCGTTACATAAAACATATTTCTTCTCTATTATGTACTTTCCACTTAACCTTTCTAGATATCATTTGTAGAACGAAAGAGTGTCATCTATGCAGGATAATTATCATACTTTTAGTTAAAAATACAGTAGATATAAGATTTTGGAAAGAAAGAGTCCTTACAATAATTCTTTTTCATAATAAATAGAGTCACCACTTGTGTTGTTACGTTACTGTAAACAAAATTAGACGATCACACTTACATTATTTGTTGTTCTTTAAAGTATCAAAATACTAAGAAAGCTTCAAATACCATGCACATTGTACACCGAATAAAAATGTTAAAATATCAGGTATATTTTCTTCATTTCTGACATTAGATAAAATGTCCAATGTTATTAAAAAACCCGAATCTCTAACTGTTCTGAGCACTATATTTAGCAAACAAAAACGTGTCAGTAATCCATTGTCACTGGAGTAAAATTTCTATACGCTATGCCTTCAAATCTCAGGACTAAGCTGTCGAACTATACCTACGTAACAACAGTTTCATTCAAACTTGGTTACCATACGATTACTCTAAAAATTGCATAAAATCGCTAAGCATACTTCTAATAAACACATTTCTTTCTGCAATTTATTGGAACGAAGCGACAAACTAACAAGTTCTAATGATATTTCATATTTTTCATTGGTGAATCTTTTCAACCGCCTAGTTACGAGATTTTCGTATCTTTTACACTTTCATTTAGATAGATCTGTTATTCTACGGATTATTACAGAAATATTGTATCGTGATAGAACGACTGTCAAAAATTTTCCCGATAACATGGTTTTTCCACGAAAATCCAAATGTGTAGTGCTCTATGTAGGTCATGTTCGAAGGCCAATGAGTTCATTCGGAAGCGTAAGTTGATAAGCCGGGCGTGATCACGGTGAAGCTTCGAGCAGGTAGTGAAAATGTCAAAGAACGAGGACAAAAAGGACTCGTCATCGTCCACGTTTCGAAAAATCGACGTCGACCAATACAGTGACAACAATTTCAAAGAGGAGGATGCCGACGGTGGATTAGGAGGGCCAACCGGTCCAGATGAAAACGAAATTTTGACACTTCTTAGCCAATATCCTTTTCATCGCTTATATCATACAGTTCTGTTAAAGATCTTTCGTTACATTGTATCGTATTTTCCTTAACATCTTTTCAAGGGTAAGAATGCCGATGCTTTGGTATCAGTGTTAAAATCTGCGCCACTCGGGTGTAAAAATCAACAAGTTAAGGTAACCTAAATGTCACATCTTTTCATTTCTGTTTTGTCAAACTAAAAGTTACTATACTTAGTCAACATTGGTTCCAAATATGTTACTAACGTTATTGAACATTTTCAGCTGTTTAATTGTTTAATGTATGAGGTGTTTCATGGTATATGGATATTTATTTATTATGTTACAGGATAACGCACGGAATTTAACGCTAAAGGTTCTTTTAAGTATAAAAGCGAATCAAATGGACGATTGCTTAGCACAATTAGATCGGGACTTAGTGGATGTACTAATGAAATATATTTATCGAGGGTTTGAAACGCCGACGGAAGGCAGCAGTAGTCATTTATTAATCTGGCACGAAAAGGTGTACAATATCAGTGGCGTTGGCAGTATTGTACGGGCATTTTCAGACAGCAAACGTGCTTGAAAATTTGTACATTTCTCCAATAATGTTCATTACAATAATTACCATTAATTCTTACTGTTACTCATTGTCATTGTTAATACAATGAGGATGTAGATAGCCAACCATTCAATTTTCCATGTGGGAAATACAACACATTTGTGTACATTTGTTAACAATAAAGTAATTTTTATTTCTTATACATTTGGAGAGGTGACTTTCTTATTTGAAATTTCCAGTCTCTTCAAATATGTAAATAATTTCTTTTTCTTTCACAATTCTGTTCAGAGTAAACTTTGATGTTGTATATGAAGTAACAGCATAACCACATTGAAAATAACATTTATATCTTTTTATTATAATTTCATGTTTCACGTATCTATGTATTTATCTGTGCATAATAATGTTATAACAACTTAATACATAAATAATAGTATTATATATATTTTATATTAAATGACATTTAAATTCTATTATCAAATACATAACAAAATGGGTACATTAGGATATTATATGCTTTATAATGGTTGTGAGTAACTTTATTGTTGTGAAAGAATCACACTCGACCTTCACTTCTTAACTGAGCATTCATTACTCACATTTATCTTTCACTGTGAGCATTATCATATTTGTTTGATGTATTAAGTACAGTGCACTCACAAATACTGCATTTGCTCTGTAAAAGTCACAAGATTTAATAAATATTTAACTATCTAAAGTACAGTGTTGTTTACTTGATAGGAGTAAGTAAATAAAGAGGTCATAAAATTAATTATTAATACTTACTGTCCTTCTTTAAAATACTCTTTTAAAGTATTGCTAAATCTTTTACTATATTTCACAAATTCTCTCTTCCTTTGATCCAATGCTTGCTTTCCTGCAGAACCACGTATAAATGCAGTAACTTCATTTACTGCATCTAAGAGTTTCTTTATCGCACTTGCAATTTCTCTAGAACAAACATATGATAAATACACAACATAAAATAGATAATAAAGGATCACAATATGAAAGAAACACACAAATATAGATACTCACTTGATTGTTTCTAAGAAAGTTTTACGATCTGTTATTTCATCAGGGATTCTACTAAGTATTCTCTTTAATGAAGTCGATTTACGATTCAGTTCTTGAAAAGCATCTTCAGATCGAGCTGATCTATATTCCACAACTATAATTATAATATACAAATCAATTAGAAATATTCTCAATGCCTAATTGTTACTGTTTTACTTTATCTCAACATCATTAATACCATCATAATCAGAAGCCGCTCCTTGCAATCGCAGAACACTTTCATTCATATCCAGATTAAGTTCTGCTCGTCGTATTATACCGATGATAAGATCATGTGTGATTCCTGGATGAGAGTTTTCAGCTTTTAAAAGAGCTGTGCGTAAGGCCTGAGCAGCCAATACATTTTGTCTCTCCAACTGCAAAGGTAATGAAGTAAATAATCGGTTTTAAAAGATATTCACTTTACAAAGTGTATCTCTGTGTGAAATGATCTGATTCATTCAACCATTATGAACAAAAGACTAGATTTTAAGTACCTTCATTAATATTGGTCTTAAGATGACAGGAAGAACCAGTGATGTAACTGGAGTCTCATCGCCCATTGTCATCCTTTACAACGTTTATTGGTAAGGACACCTCGAACGCAATTAATCCGTTCACGATTTCAAACTTAACCGTGGTCACTTCACTTTTCATACGGATCCAGCGGACGTTGATCAAATTGTTTACATTAAAAGATCGATCGCAATCATGCTCCCGATATGACAGCTGTCACACTCCACTATATCATTCTAAACGAGGTAAACAGGCTGTGCAACGTGATTTTCACACGAACATCTTTATCCTCTATTTTTCTAAACCGGAATTACATCCTTTCGTAGATTTTATCTTAACTTCAGGACGCGTTACGATTAATAAGTGATCTTACGACTCGAAAGCAAAACTATTGGAAATGTGTTAAATATCTTCTCATTTATCACACGGTTTTATGAATAATTTTATATTAGGTAATTTCTAAATAACATGTTTAGCGAATAAATATATTCCCTATTAGAACAGAGTCGTGTGTCCCAGGTGACGAGAGATCAGTGAAATAGCGCCTTAACGTGTTGCGATTGAAACGATTGCGTTAACGTGTATGAAAACACCGACCATAACCTATCACGTTGTTGGTAATAATAATTCAATACGGAATGCGGTTGTTTCGCTGTATTTGCGATTGTGTTAAATAATTTGTACAGAATTTAAAATACATTTTCAATGATGCTGGAACGCAAGGACCCTGAGGGGAATTTATACGTTTTCGTAAGTCTATTTGTTCCGGATAACCTCAGTTTGTTCTAACATTCTTCTTTAACTTTATATCTTTGACAGAATGAAGAAGATTTGCCGTACGAGGAAGAAATCTTAAGAAATCCTTATTCCGTGAAGCATTGGCAACGTTACATAGATCATTTGAAAAGTACAAAGAGTAGTAATTTAAACATTGTATATGAGCGGGCGTTGAAAGAACTTCCTGGAAGGTTAGATTTTTGTTTTTTCACTGCTGAATAGACCTTTCATACCGAATGTTAATGGTTTTCTCTGTTTAGTTACAAACTATGGTACAATTATCTACGTCAACGCGTCAGTCAACTGAAGGGACGATGTATAACAGATCCTCTTTACGAGGATGTGAATAATGCATTTGAGCGTGCTCTGGTGTTTATGCATAAAATGCCTCGGATATGGATGGATTATTGTACCCTGATGACTGAACAATGTTATATTACACGCACTCGTCAAGTTTTTGATCGGGCACTCAGAGCTCTTCCTATTACGCAGCATCATCGTGTGTGGCCATTGTATATTGAATTTTTGAAGAAACATAATGTATATGAGACTGCTGTCAGAGTTTTTAGAAGATATCTCAAGGTAGGATCAAATGAAATTTTGTACAAATGAAGTTTATTAGCATGTTCTATTAATGCAGTACATGTTTTGTATTTAGTTAGCTCCAGAAGATACAGAAGAATATATAGAGTACTTGATATCAATTGGAAGATTAGATGAAGCAGCTGTGAAACTTGCACAAATTGTTAATCAAGATGACTTTGTATCAAAGCATGGAAAATCGAATCATCAGTTATGGAATGAATTGTGTGACTTGATATCAAAGAATCCTTCTAAAATAAAATCTCTTAATGTAGATGCAATCATTAGAGGTGGTTTGAGACGTTACACTGATCAGCTAGGTCCCCTCTGGAATTCTTTGGCAGACTATTACGTTCGCAGTGGTTTATTTGAAAGGGTATTAAAACAGTTTCTTTTGTGTTGATACATGAATAACTAAAATTTCAGATGAAATAATTATTATAATTTGATGCTCAATAGGCGAGAGATATTTATGAAGAAGCAATACAAACGGTGACTACAGTCAGAGACTTTACACAAGTGTTTGATGCTTATGCTCAGTTTGAGGAACTTAGCCTTAGCAAACGAATGGAAGAAGCTGCAAAAACTCCTACAGAAGATGGTATATATATATAAATAAATACAATTACTGTTATTTAAAACTTGTAAATTCTAATTTTCTGACATTTATTTACAGACGATATAGATTTGGAATTGAGATTAGCAAGGTTTGAACATCTAATGGAAAGACGATTATTGTTACTTAATTCTGTATTATTGAGACAAAATCCTCACAATGTGCAAGAGTGGCACAAGAGAGTTATGCTTTATGAAGGACAACCACATGAGGTATAAAACATTATTATTTAACTCCATAATTACTTTTTAAACTGTCTAATAACTGCAACTAATAATTTTAGATCATTAATACATATACTGAAGCTGTACAAACTGTACAACCGCACTTAGCCGTAGGTAAACTGCACACATTGTGGGTTGCATTTGGCAAATTTTATGAAGAAAACGGTCAAATAGCAGACGCTAGAGTAGTTTTTGAAAAGGCAACTCATGTTCCTTACACCAAAGTGGATGATCTAGCTTCTGTATGGTGTGAGTGGGCAGAGATGGAAATTAGACATGGGTACAATAATTTTTCAGTGTTCTTTCAAAGCGAATATGCTGATACTGTATATCTAACATAATCTTCTTTTACAGAAATTATAAAGAAGCACTAAAACTTATGCATCGCGCCACTGCTATGCCGTTCCGCAAAGTAGCGTATCACGATGAAACAGAAACTGTTCAAATGAGATTATACAAATCTTTGAAAGTTTGGTCTATGTATGCAGATTTGGAAGAAAGCTTTGGCACGTTTAAGGTACAGTATTTGCAACAGGATATAATTTTATTCACAATTTTATTACCGTTTATAACTTTCATATTTTTTTTTGCATAGACATGCAAAGCTGTGTATGATAAAATAATAGATTTAAAAATTGCAACACCACAAATTATTATCAATTATGGCCTCTTTTTAGAAGAGAATAAATATTTCGAGGAAGCTTTTAGGGTATGTAATCATTATAGGTATAATTTGATTAGAACTGAGCAGATTTATTTTAATATTTACATCTTTTTAATAGGCATATGAAAAGGGAATTGCACTTTTCAAATGGCCAAACGTTTATGATATATGGAACACGTATCTTACAAAATTCTTAAAACGTTATGGAGGTACAAAACTAGAACGAACACGCGATTTATTTGAACAATGTTTAGAACATTGTCCACCGAAATACGCTAAAGGTATTAATTACTGCATATTAGTTAGTACAATTAAATGGTTTTTGAACAATTTTACTATGTATTCGTTCTCTTGTTTTTGATAGCTTTATATTTATTATACGCGAAGTTGGAAGAAGAACACGGCTTAGCTAGACATGCAATGTCTGTGTATGAACGAGCAACCAGCGCCGTTCTTCCTGAAGAAAGGTTTGAGGTACGAAAGTATTAACATACTTTCAGACTCTCATAAAATATTCGCAGTATTGTATTATCTACTTATAATTTTGCAGATGTTCAATATATACATAAAGAAAGCAGCCGACATTTATGGTGTTCCTAAAACACGGCAGATATATGAGAAAGCTATCGAAGTCCTTAATGAGGAAAATACGAGAGAAATGTGTTTACGATTTGCGGAAATGGAGACGAAATTGGGAGAAGTAGATAGAGCTCGAGCAATATATGCACACTGCAGTCAAATTTGCGATCCAAGAGTACGAACTATTATTTGATTAAACATTTTAAAAACTAATGTTCATATTAAATTTTCATATATACATTTTTTAATACATAAAATACAACATTTTCATATTTTATTTAGGTAACATCGAACTTCTGGCAGATATGGAAAGAATTTGAAGTGAGGCACGGCAATGAAGATACGATGCGTGAAATGCTTCGAATTAAACGCAGTGTTCAAGCTATGTATAATACTCAGGTGAACATGATGTCTGCACAAATGTTAAACAACGCATCGAATCCACCGTCCGATATACCAGCAGATGCAATGCGTCTTTTGGATAATAAAACACCAAGCGCGGGTAATTTATTATTTTAAATTTTACAGGCAAATATAATATCTTTACTCTTAAAAAAATGAAATGTTTGCTAATATAATAATACAATATTACAGATAATGTCGGTGCGCTGAAAGATAGTATTAAATTTGTTCGTGGTGTGACGGAAAAAGACGGTAAACCGGAATCTCAAGTAAATAACCCGGATGAAATAGATATTGACATAGACGATGATACGAATGACAATGAGGCTGACATAGAAGAAGGTAATGTAGAAACTGTAGTAACACATTTAGGCTTTTATTACATATTATCACATGTAATGCATTTATAAATCATTCTGCACATTTTTCAATAGCAACATACACATTTTATAACTATATAGTCTTCTAATTCGTGTTTTGTTTCAGATATACCCGTTGAAAAACAAACTATTCCATCACAAGTGTTTGGTAGTTTGAAAGCAGCTGAAGGCGAAGAGGATTAAGCAGTATATAAATTACAATGCGCGGAAAAAGAATGTGTAAATAAAGGTTTCATAATGAAATTGCAAAATTTATATTTACATATTATAATACTAATAGCCGTAAAGCCTGTCATGTTCAGAAAAAAGAATTAAATTTTATACGGGACGTTTCTTGTAAAAAGAAATAAATCACAACACCTTTTAAACGTTAAATATTTGTCACAAGATGTTTGCACAACTCTGTTATTCTACTACACCAGTTTTATTTTTAGATTCAAATAATTCTTAGCAGATACTATTTTGTGGCATAACGAAGTCCAATTGAACACGGAAATGTGTTATTTATTATTACAAGATATTAAATAACATATCTTGGCGGATTTATAAAATGGAGATCATTATAGACTTCAGATTCATCCATGTCAGGATCACTTTGCATAGAAGTTTGCTCATTACGAATGCCACCGAATACTATCAATTCGCCTCGACCTGCTACGAGGGAATAAAGTATTCTCTCGTTAGGACCGGATTGATTACAATACTTTAAAGGAATCCACGAAGCTGTACATTCATCACACAAGACATTCGTGATGTCCAACACAAATATCGACAATGTGTTTCCCGATTTTTTTGCGGTTTTTGATTGTATCCTTCGATTTCGAATTCTCTCTTCCATTCTTCGAAGAGATTCTAATTGACGTTGCCGATTACTATTTGAGCCATTACGTATCGGTTCATCGCGGAAAGCAGCCATGCTTAAAACATTGTCATTGCACAGTGTTAAACTTTTTGTAAAATTAGGAGTATGAGATGAAGAATGCGCATTCTGTGCAGGAGCTCTTGAAAAAGCTCCACGTCGGCCATTAACATTTACATCTCTATCAATATGGGGAAGATTTCCTTGTCTAAAAAATGATGAATACAATTTAAAAATCATGTAAATTTGTTGCCGATAACAGTAGCTTCTTAAATTATCCAAACCTTTCATGCAAAGGGGTTGATTCGCGTGATTGTGGTGGAGCTGTTCTTTGGCAAGTGACTTTTTTCATTGACATACTATTTGGTTTGTTCTGATACTTGTTCATACTAAGAACGATAATGTAATTTCCCACCTATTAAATTATAAAAGTGTGAATATTTAATAATACAAAATATTACAATTATAAATTATAATTAACAGAATTTTATGTTATTACCCTGCAAGCTTGATGACACCAAATACGAGTCGGTGCCCATTCTGTATTGTGCATATTTACTTTTCTCCATGTCCAAGCTGAACCTTCCATTTTTAGCAACCAAGCATCATTCATAGCGACATTAGGTCCAGTACAACCTCCTAATTTCAGAAATATTTAAATTCATTACAATAAACTGCAATATTTGCAATCAATTCTTCGAAATTAAGGAAATTTAGTAAATATCGATTAAAAATTTATCAATCACAATAAATATTATTTTAAAATTTTTACCTAGCACAAGAAGGTGATCATCGCCAAGCTCAATTTGGGACTGACCATAACGAGGTGGAGGTTTCAAATTTGATGTGACTTGTTTATGCCAAGTGTATGAATCCAAATTTAAACACCATATGTCATTGGATCTACCTCAAAATAAGATGGTACTGTTATTATAAAATCAAATGAAAATGTCCAGGTGAAATTCAGTGCTTTAAAATCTATTATTACCTATATCCATGGCATATACCACCAAAAACAACCATATAATTCTTATGGATCGATGCAGAATGTGCTGATATTGGTGGAGGTGTTTCCAATGTATTTATAGCAATCCACCTATTTGATTCTATAGAATACATGTGTAATTCATTGAATAATTTCCATTGCTGAAAACATAAAACATATTGGCACTTTTAACTACACAGTTACGTTAATCCTCATTATCATCAGTTTCAAGTGTAAATACCTGATGCAAGGGATAAGGGGATGGATGGCAACATCCACCAAACAAAATAAACTTCCTTTTGTAATGTAACATAGTCGCGCAGGCCTTGGGAGATGGGTAGCTTCCCAAAGTGTGTAACCTAACCCATGTCCTAGTATCTAAATCCAATCTCCATAGATCATTGAACGTTGTGCAAGTAGCTGTACATCCGCCAAACACATACATAGAATTTCTGTACATGCAAGCGGAATGCGAATGCCTTTTTCCAATGATAGGCTTCCATTCGATGGATGGCCAAGGATTCCAAAGTAATGACCCATATGCCACTGACTTATGGAAATGTGCTTTATTGTGCTGTATCACATCTGTTTCAAGAATAACTATTAAAAACTGTACCAAAAGGGGAAAGTTTGAACAAGTCTACGTACTTTCTGTGGCATGGAACCATCTCTTTGATACGAGCCTGCATTCTTGAAGATCTTTGTAAGGAGGGATCAGGCTTAAGATGTATTCTAGTAAAACATCCGGCAAATCGTCGATCTTACACTCCATTTTATAAGAAATCCTTTTTTAAAAACGTTCTACCATTGAATGAGTAATACTACTTTCAGCGTTTCGATTTCCAAGCCACAGGAAAACTCTAATTATCTGGAGCGATCGAAAATCATTTTTCTTTGGTGTTACTTTCCAGTGACTCCGATCATTATCAAACTTATCAAATAACAAATTTGACATTTCGTCATCGTATAATGAATATCCAGGTTCCAAGTGCTCATTTTATTCGACTACCATCCTCCCCTGAATTATTAGGATTTTCGTAAACAAAGATAACCTAACACATGAGAAATCGTGCAGGCAACTAAATACGAAATAGTACACCGTCGAACGAAATACTTGTCAACCCCACTCCTGCCTCCCGAGAGACTATGAAAGACGACATTCCCATCTATGAAGCGAGGTTCTGTGGCATGGACCACAACGCCACTGACCGCAAGAATGTGGCGACGTCTACTTCCGTGCAATCGTTCCGTCGAAAAGTGCACTTCCGGTGAAAATTTAATCCGCAAAGAAGTCACACCTAGCGACCTTTACTTTCGGGATGCAAACACCATTTTCCCGATTTTCCAAGGAAAATTCCTTTGTCTTTGTTAAACCGTCATGGTGTGAATATCAAGTATATCAGTAGTTTTATATTTCGAGTTCTAATAGAGTTTAGCATTTTATGTACTATCGCGAATATTACGTTAATAGTTAAAATAGGAAATGCATATAATACTTGTTAAATAGTTTAACAACGGAGTTTTTATTCCATAAAAACTTACATACAGAAAATATTATGATTGGAACTGCGGTAGCTCCATGAAGACAGTATGTTAATTAAATAGAAATGAAATGTTATTAATCGCGAACCCGTTGCAGCAAACTAAGTTGTGCCAATTATTCTTTAATATAAACGATGTATTAAACGATTTAAAATATCAATAGTGAAATTCAAATTTGACTATGCCTGTTTAATCTTAGTACTGGTTCACGTTTCGATATATCCAATTCATGAAAAATAATTAAAATCGAAGTATGATTAAAAATCAAAATAATTATTTAAATAAATCCAAAATTATTTAAATGTACCGAAAGACCATGTATAATAAACGAAGAAGTCGGATAAGTATACCGGGTAAGATCACGAAAACCCAAATTAATTAACAATAAAACAGTATTAATTAATAATAAACAATAGTGAATGAATGTCAAACGAGGGCAGTAGTGAATATTAAACGCGATGAATATTGATTAGAAATGGTTTAGAAAACGATTAAACGCGAAAATGTAATATGTTAAGCGCAAGGTGTCAAACGACGTTGGCGATAGCGCCGTCCGAAGACAAATGAGGTCCTCCGCAGCGCACAGCTAACGCGCAACGCGTTGCGCACTTCGGTGACACGCCTCACTACACCTGACAACTAGCAGCTAATAAGCGTATTTTCTTATCAGTTGAAAATTTAACATCTACCGTGCGTGCGTTGAATTGTTATTTATCGCTCCAAGGGTTTTTTCAACCACCCCCGCGGCTATCGCCAGTGCACGTTAGTAATTAAAAGTGTCGGTACACTTTATCGCTAAATTTATACAACCAAACAGTGTTATTTTACTATAATATGAATTCGAATATGCTGAGGATATGATCATAGCCAAAACACATTTTCTAGAAAGTTATTTTTAATACTCGTCAGTCTAATTTTTAAATTGTTTCAATTTGACGTCGCCTGAAGCAGTAGAATTGTCGATCTAATCACGTGGCGCCATCTTACCAAGAAGTCGTGAAACTTGTTCATAAATTTCTTTATCGCTAAATTTTTACAGTCCCAACTCTTTCAGTTTACTATAACATGAATTCGTATATGCTAAGGATATGATCATAGCCAAAATACATTTTTCAGAGAGTTATTGTTAATGCTCGTCAGTCTGATTTTTAAATTTTTTCGATTTGACGTCAGTCTGAAGCAGCAGAATTAATGATCTAATCACGTGGCGCCATCTTACCAAGAAGTCGTGAAACCTGTTCATAAATTTCTTTATCGCTAAATTTTTACAGTCCTAACTGTTTTATTTTATTATAACATGAATTCGAATATGCTGAGGACATGATCATGGCCTTTAGCTTCTTCCTTAGCTGGTTTCTTTAGCTTCCCAATATGCTCATAGCGGGTGACGTTTGATTCAGTTCATAAATGCTTCGCCGGATTGCGTGAATAAGAAATCGCCAGCGTCATCTTCTGCCAGGATCTGGAACTAAATAACGACGTGATGATCGGGACTCCCCTGGCGGATTTTTTTATAAATAATCCGGTCTCTTTCGCTAGATGGCGCCACTTGGAATTTCACTATTTAGTTCCGGGCTTTTGTCAGAGATGGCGCCACTTCGTGTTTCTACAGCTCCAAATCCCTGTGACACAAAAAATACATTGGATGATAGGTCTATCCTATACGTCGTCAATGGTGTAAAGTTCTTTTTTCAAATGAAAATTCACGATATTTCAAGAGTTCTGACTTTATTTGAAAATAAATTTTTCTGAGCAAGTTTGAAATAGTAGAAAAGAATAAAGTCCATTGTATTGCTTGAAGAGGTTTTCAACAACGTCTCCGCAGCGCTTCCCATGGGCACTACAAGCAGTTCTTTAATGAAAATATTATGTTCGATAATATTTCTGCTGTTGCTGAGTCGTCAAGAAGGAAGAAAGGTTGAAATAGATCCAACGAGGACAATAGTATGGGGCCCCGGCTTAAAACCAGATAAAATAACGATGCGAGCAAGATATATTTTTTTACAGCTTATCGATTCAGAAGGAAAAAAGTATGTTTCGTTTTTCTTCAGTTATTTATGAACTAAAGTTTACTATGAAAGTACGAAAATGAACTTCAAGTAATTACTATTTTCACAGTAGGTGTTTATATTAAAATGTATACTATTTTATTACATCCTTTTAAGTTTAACACAATCACCAGGAAAATATGTAGTTTCTGCTGATGTACAAGGTGAAACATCTGCAGGACACGTATGCCATGTGTGGACACAAATTTTGGATTGCAAGGATGGAAGTTTTATTGTAAGGTACAAACTGCATAGTACATGCTTCAATTTCAACTTAAAAGTAAAAATCAAGAAATATGACTTACCTATTGTGGCTGTGGAATCTAAAGGTACACTTGACTTTCTCAGAATTGTTATGTACTTTGTTCATTATTGAACAATAATTAATTGAAATTCAATGCAATATTGTAGGTCCTGTTTACGAGGAAGAATGTTACTGTCCAAATCCTTCTATTAATAACTGGTTAAAAGAGCTAGAATGTTCCAAGAATTATACACAAATGCAACTTGATCTCCTTCCTTTTACAAATGTAGATTTTAGTAAAATAAGGCAGGATATCATAGAAAGATTCGACCGTCCAGGAAGTATCAGTCTTTGTCACTATGTAGTTAAATCTAATAAAGTAAGTAGCACTGTACCTTGGAGTTTCAGTTGACTGAAAAATTTGTTTGGATTAAACTAGATGAAATAAGATTTTTAGAGAATGTTATGGCCGATATGTGGGCTTCAAAATATTTATGGATTCCATCCTGTTGTCTATTGCACGAAAAGTTGTCTTGCCAGATATTGAATTATTTGTGAATTTGGGAGATTGGCCACTTGTCCCCAATGCAGGAGAGAATTATCCTATTTTTTCTTGGTGTGGTTCTTCTGATACAAAAGACATTGTAATGCCTACTTATGATATCACTGAATCAACTTTAGAAGCAATGGGAAGGTATATTTTATATGCTTAAACAAATTCATATGTTAAACGATTATTTATTGTCTAACAATAATTTAATACAGGGTGATGTTAGATATGCTATCTGTACAAGGCAATACAGACACACCATGGGAAGAGAAGATTGAGAAATTATTTTGGCGAGGCCGTGATTCCCGTAGAGAACGACTTGATTTGATTGATATTTCAAGAAAATATCCCGATTTATTTAATGTCTCGATTACCAATTTTTTTTTCTTTAAAGACAAAATAGATAAATACGGTCCAGGGCAAAGCCACGTGTCTATTTTTAATTTTTTCAAGGTAAAGATAGTGAGTATTTAGATCGTAAAATTTTTATCTTAAAGTAAATTAAACATTACTCATATTTTTGCAGTATAAATATCAGTTAAATATTGATGGTACAGTAGCTTCATACCGATTTCCTTACCTACTCGCTGGAGATGCTTTGGTTCTGAAACAAGAATCAAAATACTATGAATTCTTCTATAATGATCTTGTACCTGGAAAGCATTATGTGGCAGTGAAAAGTGACTTATCAGATCTTGTTGAAAAAATTACATGGGCTAAGGAACATGATAAAGAAGCTGTACAAATTTCCAAATCTGGTAGACAATTTGCAAGGGATAATTTGTTACCACGCGATGTACTGTGTTACCACGTCGTTTTGTTTAATGTAAGAATGTTCAATGAAAATAAGACAGATTCAACTTCATTTATTCTTCTTAAATATATATCATTGAATAACATGTTTTTCCTCTACATTTCAGGAATGGAGTAAACGCTTAAAGAGTAAAGTTAAGATACTTGACAACATGGAAGAAGTGCCGCAACCTAAACATTCATGTAAATGTTACAATGACAATGCAAAATATAAAGAGGAACTATAGCATTTGGAGATTTATTAAGATCCTAATGATACCATTTATGTTTATGTAGCATTTCTATGTGAAAATATATCAGTTTAAATTTTGTATGCTCTTTTTGTAAATAATATATACATTTTTGAATGTTCGATAATTATTCTGATATTAATAAATTCCACTGTGAATTCTACACCTTGAAAATATATTTTACAGTTACGATATTCATATATAATATTTTTACCGATTATCATGGAAATGATAAGAAAACATGATACAGGTAATTAGAAGTTAAAAAATCTCTAGTTAATATACATTTTCACCAGAAGTAAAAATTGTTCTTACCTATGTTTATGAACGAAAAGAATCCTTGAAGGAAATAACAGGAATCAATTTGTAGATTAATAAATCTTTTAATGACAATGAAGAAAATATAAAATTAGATAAGTAAATATAAAATTAACTCTAAGGCAAACGTGTATATTGGAAGCTGCAAATAGGTAGCACATATTGTACCTTTTTCATATATTTCACGTCGGTGCTATAGATATGTTTATGCTGCATTCTGTACACCGATGATCAAGCAATTAATGCACATTGTTAAGTGCTGTACAAGCTAGATGTTGTCAGAATTAAATAATGAACATTTACAGTTTTCCTAACATACAAGGTACTATTACACAGAAATGAGTACATACATACATACATACATACATACATATATATACATACATAGTTATGTATATATACATATGAATATGAAATATGAATACATGAAACTAAAACTAATATTACAATCAAGCAATTTTAAAGCAGTACTCTTATATATTTCTTCGTTCACAAACAAAATACTTTCAGAATGTCATTCGACTTTTAATAAACTGCAATCTTCAAAGTTCAATCTTTGAACTTTCTCAAGGCACGTTAAAATACGTACATGATATACAATGCCTACAAATTATTATTTTGTATCAAAGTATTTCTTGGTAACATTAGTCTGCGTATCTTATTTAAAGAAAAACGAGACAACTGAATGAATTCTGAATGATTTTGTATTTATAGTTGTAATGAACTTTCAGCAGCACCTTTCTTTATTTATATATAATTCTCTATTATCTGCTTCATTACGTAACACTGGACGATATTCTATTAAGAATTAAATTAAAAGTTTATATGTCATTTACTCCAAATTTGCAGATAAACCATTTATATTAGAACGAATATCATACGAATTTACATTAGTATACTCTATTGTGGAGGTGGTTGATATCCATAGCCTCCATATTGATTTGGTGGTGGAGGTCCTTGAGGTCCAGGTGGAGGAGGCATGTGACTAGCAGGTGGTCGTGGTGGATATTGAGGATAACCTTGTCCTGCTGGTGGTGGTGGGTAACTCTGAGGAGGATATTGTGGATGTCCATAATGCTGGCCACCTTGTGGTGGATGAGGAGTATACACCTTAAATACAATGAATTTATATAATATAAATCTTCATTATAATCAAAATAGTATTTACATCATCTAAGAAAAACAATTCTCATAATTAAACTATGGTACCTGTGGCTGTCCACCTGGTGTGGGCGGTACATATGTCTGTGTCGTAGCTGGTCCATATCCAGGTTGAGGTTGTGGACCTGGAGGTGGAGCAGGACCTTGTGGTGGTCCAGATGGTGGTTGAAATCCGCTTGGAGCGGGACTTTGAGATTGCTGTTGCTGCGACGGCGGTGTTTGAGACTGTTGTTGAGATTGTTGTGGCTGATGTGGGGATGGCTGGTGTGTAGGAGGTTGATGAGCTGATTGATGAGAAGGTTGATGAGGTGATTGATGAGGAGCATGAGGAGGTTGATGCGGGGACTGATGAGGTGGCTGATGTGGTGGATGCGAAGTTGGATGAGGAGTTTGATGCACAGGATATCCAGATGGAGCAGGAACTGGAGAAGCATAACTTCCACCCTGTGAAGTAGGCGGTGGACCACTGCTCGGTGGATAAGTTTGAGTTGAAGCGGATGGTGTGCTTGTTGGTTGACTACTCTGTGCATAGGTATTGACTCCAGTTGCAGAGGCAGTGCTGAACGGAGGAGATGTAGAAGCTGGACCATACTGTGTTGCACCAGGACCAGGACTTGGTTGATTACCATAACTAGGCTGAGGACCAGTATTCTGTTGAGATCCAGGTTGTGGAGGTTGAGCAGCACTTGATGTAGGGGGAGCTGGGTAATTCTGAGGTGGAACATTGTTTGCATATGCTTGAGAAGAAGGAGGAGGATAACTTCCAGGCTGACCACCTCCATACGCATTTTGAGGTGGGGCTTGAGATGGAGGCTGTTGATAACTTGGTTGTGGACTAGGACTACCATATTGACCTGGCTGTTGTTGTTGACCACTGGAAGGGAAGTTCTGTTGAGAAGGATTGGAAGGAGGATAACCTTGTTGATTTGGTGGTGGTGGACCGTATCCTGCAGGAGGCTGAGCACTTCCTGGTGGTGGATATCCACCTGGTTGAGGCCCATAACTGTTCACAGTTGTTGGAGGACCATAGTTTGGTTGTGATGATGCACTGTATCCTTGTTGTTGAGAAGCGTTTGGTGGTCCATATTGGTTTGGTTGTCCCGGAGTGTATGCTGATCCTTGTGGACCTTGATAATTCGAGCCAGGAGTCTGATTACTGTATTGTCCAGGATAGCCTTGTTGAGATGGTTGTTGAGGATAACCTTGAGGTCCACCCCTGTATTGTTGTGGTCCAGGTGCAGTAGGTGGTCCTTTAGTGAAAGAAAATATTAATGTTCAGTGAAGAAGCAATATAAATTTGACAAAAATTTTTAAGTATTAAGTTAAAGTGTAACATACTGTTTATAGTAGGTCCTTGTCCAGGCATAACAGGACCACGGTATCCACCTTGTGTCATTGGTTGCCCTTGACTAAAGCTTGACATTGGTAATGTTGGTTGAGTATTTGGAGGCAAGTCTCCTCCAGGTCCGGCTGATCCTCCAGGACCAGTAGGAAGTACTTGTGGATTCATCATGCCATGTTGTGGTCCATTAGGAATTCCTTGAGGAGGCTGTATCAAAGATACAAAGATATCAATACTGTACTTTTAATTCATACACTATACTTCATTATTCATTAAATTTTATATAGTAACACACATTACTTAAACACATTTAATCATCATTAAAATATTTCTTACTGGTAACAATGCTTGTATATTTTGATTTGCATCAGCAATCGATGCTAAGTATACCAAGTTACGATGTAACATCTGCTGGTATCTAAAACAAATTACATAATAAATGTACTTCTATCATAATATCAAACATTTCTGTAGTATTCTGTGTATGTTACAATATAAATTTTACTTACTGTATACATTCTTGAGGTTTTCCTTTATTCTGATATTCTTGAATTGTCTGTATAAGTTGACTGTTCTCATCTAGCATCTATATAAATAGATTCATAGGTGTTCACACAGATTATAAAACAATCTAATGCTTGCACAAGTCTCACTATTAAATTAGACCACCGTTGTGCTGTCTCTAACAAAGCATCACATCATAATATTAAAGATAACTGATAATATTCATTACCTTCTGTATTTGGGCAGGATTTGGCGGCGGTCTACCGCGTTGAGCAAAGGTCACAGACATGTTTCCGTGAATTAAAAAATCTTCCAAAAAATCACTCTATGCTCGATTCTGTTCCACTCACGATCCTTTCAACGTTACTGGCAAACCGTCGATCCTTCCTTCCGAATCGCTGTATCCATTCAAAGGTTCAAGACTTCGTGTCGGTTGTCCACATTGCTGCACGGTGGCCCGAACGTCTGCGAAGATACCAAATTCAGCACGATTTTTTCGAAAACATGGAAAAACTTACGGAATCGGACGAACCTTTCCGCCGAAAAAATTTCTAAACACAATGAATCGCCGCTATGAATCGGTTCGCAAAATTTCCAGCTTCACAAATAAGAGATGGTGGTTGTTCATTTCTAAAATAGAAAGCTTGGGAAAAGAGCGTACCGTGTGGCAAATGTGCGAACTATCTCGACGAAATATAGTAAAAGACGATAAAAACCCGAGAGAATCATTATTTGCAACCCTTCGTTTCTTTCATAATGATGAGCATCTGATTTTGCGCAATTAACATTCCAAACGAGAGCTTTATCGAAAACGTATCGAAAATAAACGATTGCATGTGAAACACATGCAATTATTTTGATAAATAACACCCGTATTCTTATTCGGCATATGAGATTTATATAAAAAGTTCAGTGAATAGCTTTTTTTTTCAAAATACTGGTTGTTTTGCGATTTTACTATTTTTCGTCTTAATGATGACGTTTTATAATTTAGTACCTTCATTCCGTATTTTGTTTCGACAATTTTATTCGAAATTTCAGTATAATTTAATATCAATACCAAATACAATGTGATATCAGTTTTTTAACTGTATCCCTCGTTAAAAATATGTTTTACTTAATGTTTTTTTACTTGAAATAAAAAATGTTATCTAAAGAATTGAGAAATAGTTTTATTTATATCACATTATTGCCGATTCATTTCAGAACGACCGTCTGATTACAGAGCTTCCTGCAATCTTACCGTATCATGGTGAATATAACCTCAAACGAGTAACGATAAACCGGATTTATTTTGTAGTAACAAGGAATTATTTCGCTTTGTCACTTAACGAACATAATATCCAGACGTCAAGATGACTTCGGCGAAGGTAAATTGCATCGATTATTGTAAATCGATCCACGAATTGCAATGTCTTTTATAATTTTAGATAGAGTTTGCGGTAAACATGACTTGTCAAAATTGCGTTGACACGGTACGTAAGAGTTTAGCCGGCGTCGATGGAATTGAAAGTCTGAACATATCATTGGAAAATGGAAACGTTGTCGTTGAAACGAGTTTACCGTATTCTGTAATTCAAGAGAAGATTGAACGGTCTGGTAAAAAGGCTGTGTTAAAAGGATATGGAGGTAGAAAATGAAAATGATTGAAATAAAAAAAAATACTACCAGCATGTCGAATTTTATAATGTGACATCAAATAATTAATTATGTTATAGATAATTCCAGTGCTGTTGCTATGTTAGGAGGCAATTCAGGCTATAGCATAAGCAATCAAATAATGGGTGTCATAAGGTTCGCACAGACTTCCAATGGATGCGTTATAGATGGGACTGTCGATGGATTAACGCCAGGGGATCATGGTATACACATACATGAGTGTGGGGATATTTCAGGAGGCTGCAACAGGTTGGTACATGCATACATGTTATTCCTGTAATTTGAAGAATATCATCTCTATATTCTGCATACTTTATTTTTAGTGTTGGAGAACATTTTAATCCGAATAATACTGTACATGGCGGTCCTGAGGATGATGTACTTAAACGGGTAAATGATATATATTATAACACTGACACAGATATAAAGTATGTGATCATTATTGTTGAATGATAAGAGGTTTTGTTGATTACAGCATGTTGGTGATCTTGGAAATATAACAGTAAATGAAACTGGTAGAGCTATTTTTAGGAAAACAGACAAACTTATACAAATTCCAGATATCATTGGAAGATCTTTAGTTGTAACAGAAAAACCAGATGATTTGGGGAAAGGTGATAATCCAGAATCTAAACTAAATGGGAATAGTGGAAATAGGTAAAGTTTTTAGTATATTTGCAGCAGTAATGCAATGATCATACTGTATTACTCCTACTTAAAGTTTAATGAACATCTTTTTAGACTGGCTTGTGGCATTATCGCTCGTTCATCTAGTTTGTTTCAAAATACCAAAAAGATTTGTGCTTGTGATGGACTTACATTATGGGATGAAAGGGATAAAGCTCGTTTGGATAAACAGGAGTCTAGTAATTATTCTGGAGCAAGTAATAACTGTACAGTACTTTAAGTTTTCATTCATTAAAGTAATATAGCAATTTAATTGTCTTTATAGTATCAAAGTATATTTTTTATTATATATACTTTGCAAATGTAAATTCTAATTATGTACAATTTACTTAACAAAGCCATAACATCTTATTTAATCATATAGATCTTACACAAATTTTATTTTACTTGTAACATGTACATTAATGATCCCTTTTAATAAAACATATTTTTCCTTTTGCAGCAAAATTATAAGTTACATCAAGAAATTCTACCATGAATTTCATGTGATGAAATGCATTACTCATTCCATTAGGTTTTGCATGTATAATGCAAATGCACAGAGTACTTTGAATTTCTCTTGAGATAAAAAAGTTATATTGTGTTTTAATGTAAATATTTTAACAAGGATAATTTGTTATATTTTTATGAAATATTTTTATACATATGTACGAATAAAGTACCTATTAATTTAATAATTCAATACTGTGATCTATTTACTTATATCATACACAAATCGTTTCGATTCAATAACAAACCACATAAGGATTTTTGCATAAATCATAGACATTCATTACGCTTAGTTTCTATGGGTCTTCAGTCAGCCAATTACAAATGACGAAATTATGAACGATTGTGTAGTATAAACAGCATTCAATTCGTATATGACAACATTTCTTACCAGAATGAAAATCTTATATAGCATTATGTAATATTTCTTGTGTTATCAACACAACTGTATATTTTTTAATCGAAATGAAATGTGTTCGACGAAGATATTCGACTGTCACGTAAACATAACCTATACCACATATGCGTAAACATTAAGAATTTTATAACGTAAGACACTGAGTGTCGTAAAGAGTATTTTAAAATGGGTATTCGGGGTTTAACGACTTACATAAACAATCGATCGGATCGTTTCCTGGAATATTTCGAATTGTACGATACATATGTGGTAGTTGATGGTAACAGTGTATGTTGTCAACTATATTGTTGGCACGCAAAATGTAATTGTGCGTTTGGCGGTGATTATGATAAGTACGCTCAATGCGTATCAGATTTCTTTGACGATCTGTTAAAGTGCAATGTGACGCCATTGGTTTTAATCGATGGTGGTTGCGAGGATAAGAAACTGAAAACAGTCATAAACAGGACCAAAGACAAAATTCAAACAGCATCGTCTTTTTGTCCGCTGTCTCAACAGAGATCATCATTTTTGCCCTTACTGCTAAAGGAGGTTTTCAAAGATGTTGTGCAAGAAAAAAATATTAGAGTGGTACAATGCTTATTCGAAGCTGATAACGCTATAGCTGCAGTAGCAAGAATCTTAGATTGTCCAGTACTTAGTTATGATTCAGATTTCTATATATATGGATCATCGTATATACCATTCAACACAGTCGACAATTATGTAGTCAAAAGATCCAATGGAATTGGTTACATGAAGCGATGTAAAATTTATAAAGTCGAGTACCTATTCAATCATTTCAAGGGACTAAACCATTCTGTGTTACCACTGGCTGCAACATTGTTAGGGAACGATTATGTAAAACGTGGCACATTTAAAAACTTCTTCCGTCACATAAAAGTGCAAGGTGCCTCACGAAAGAAACATAATTACAGACAGTGTTGTATAGAGGCAACTTTTGTTTGGTTGAGTAACTATACCTTAGAGAAAGCTGTGATCGCAATTCTAAGTAGACTATGCAAATCCTTGCGACAAACAATACTGGACATAATAGAAACTAACATAAATAGTTATACAAATGTATCTGCAGACATACTCGTTCCATTAGGTTTCTCCAAAGAGTATGTTACTCGAGTGAATACACATTCCATAAACAGAACTTTCAAATTTAATGGAGATATTAATACTTTAACATACATAGAGGAAGTCTGTGAAGATGATGATTCTGAAACAAGCGAAGACGAGGAAGAAGATGATACTGGAATAGTGAACACACTGAAAGAATCGGAGTTTGTACCTACTAATGTACTTGTTAACAAATTGCCTGATTGGTTTGTGAATGAATTTCTTATGGCCAGGTATCCATCATATTTTATGGATTTGATAGTTCGGCGCTTATATATTTGCCCAATGCAAGTGGAGGATTATTATTCTCCTTCAAGCATTGTAATAAGTTTAAAAATTATTAGGGTTTTATTTGGACTGTTGATATCAGGAGTAGATAATCAAATTGGTTCCATGGCATATATGACCAGAAGTGGAACTAAGACAATTGCACGTTTTGAATTAGAAGGTGCAGAGAGTATATTTTCTTGTAAATTTCCATCTTTATTCAGTCTCAGAGAAATCCCAATAATCATTCGTAGGGAAATTATAAATAACACATTAGAAATTGTGGACAAGCAATGTATAAATGAATTTCCATCAGAATGGATGTTATATATTGCTTGTATTAAATACTGGATGGGACAACAAGAGTTGTACAGATCACAAAAATGTTATTTGTATTCTTTACTTACCTGTATGTTATTTAATGTAATAGATTCCAAGATTGGAAGACACAGGAATATTTATAACTTTCAAAATAAATATAGTGTAACACTTCAGGCTATACAGCATAAAAGAAAAGCAAATGGATATAAGCCACATTATTCAATGATTGTTACCATTGCTGATGCCTGCAATGAAATTGATTATGATGATTGTTTGTTAGCAGCACCATTCTTTGTTTCTCACTTCGAGATGGATAGGAAACTGTACTCAAATCCAAAAAAGTTTAACAAATCTATTGTTCACGCGTTTGCAGAATTTCAAAGTTGTTTAAGGCACACTATGAATTTGAATGCCCTCTTAGGATATCCTTATTCACAAACCAGGGTTGCTGATTTGTTTAATGGCACGTTCTTATACAATTTAAGCAGTAATTTAAGAACCCGCAATCATATGGAGGGATACATAAATGCTGTTCTGCACAATTCCCCGAGTGTTCTTAGATTGTATAATGTACTCTTGTTGAAAGTAAAACCTTTGCTGAAAATCTTGGAATCGGAGGATGTTAGTTTCTGTAAGAAACAAAAAACAAAGAGCAAACATACAAAGTCTGAAAGTGTAGCAGAAAGTGATGCAGAATATTTTAGCGCAGATGAAAGTTTAAACGAACCAGAATTTTATGATGCTAACAATCTCTATTCCATTCTTAATTCTGCATGATAATCAAATATATTATGTACTATGTGAAAGAGTTTATTTAGATTTTGTAAATCATGAATATGTATGTATACACATATATCATTTTATTCTAAAATTGTATACAAAATGTATAAGATAACAATAAAAATTGATCATGTATAATGATACTATTTTTACTCTTAAATGACCTATTAAATATATCGTGCATAAAAAATCTTATTTATTTTTCTTTACAATTAAAATATTTTACTTTATGTTTTCTCTTCTTAATGGTAGGATGTTTATTAACTGGATTTTTGTTTCGTAAAGTATGCGACTCATTGTACTGAAAATGAACAACACATTTGGATAATGACATTACAGTTAAAAGGAGAGATAATTAAATGTTCAATTACATTTTTATACATTTCCCAAAATGCAGTAAATGCTGTTTTAAGTGCATATGCTTCCTGCCTTAAAGTGGGTAAACAATATGAATTTTCTCCATGTTTAATTATTAAACCAACACGGACAGCACAATTCAATTTCTTATTCAATTCTTCTCTAAATGTTTTTATATTGTTGTCAACTGGATAAGAATTATGCAGATACTCACTAATAAGATTAGAATTTACATAAGCTTTCCAAAATTGCAATTTCTTTATGGCTGCACGAATCATTTGCGGAGTTATTTCAATGTGACCTCTAGCTAATAGATTTTAAGATATACCATTTATTAGTTAAACGTACTTGATAATAAAACAACCTTATTATTTTTCCATTTATAAATAAAAGCTAACATGAAATAGAACCTTATAATAAATTTATAATTAGAATCTTATGCAACTTACAGGAATCATTGCTTCTATTATCCATATTATTTTTCATAATACTGAATTCTAAATTATTGTCTTGACAAGATTATCAATCTGGGCACATTGTCTCTTGCTGAATTTATAAGGTCCTGAGTTAGTATTGAAATTTCCAAAAACAAATACAAACCAATTCTATCGTTTGTAATTGTTTTGAAAGACATGTGTTGGTAAACATTTTTTCTAGTTACTAACAGATGATTTTCTTCTGCTGTTAATAGAAAATGTCAAGCATACTTTCAAAAAATTACAACATATTTTAAAAACAACTGACACTACAAAAAACCTCAGAGTTGAGGCCAAACGTAATTAAACAGTGATAAATCTTTAACATGTTATTAATCTGCTCTCATTGTTATCAAATTTTTCTGTTGATTTCATTTTTTAATTTCTTTGTTATCATAGAAGTTATCATAGTTATCGGATTATATATAGAGCGATAAAGCACGTAGAACAAATTAGTCAGCATTGTATAGAGAAACAATAGAATGTTATAGCAAGTCAACTGTTTGAGCCTACGCGTTAAAAAATACAGTCTATTCTTAAAATGGGAATTCGAAGTTTAACATCTTACATAAATAAACGATCAGATCATTATTTGAGATATTATGAATTGCACGATACGTATTTAGTAATTGACGCTAACAATATCAGTTGTCATTTATATGCTTGGTACGCAAAATGTAATAATGCATTTGGCGGTGATTACGATAAGTACGCTCAATGCGTATCGGATTTCTTTGACGATTTGTTGAAATGTAATGTAACGCCGTTAGTTTTAATCGATGGTGGTTTCGAGAAGGAAAAACTGCAAAATGTTCTACGAAGGAACCAATCAAAGATTGAATCAGCATTACTCGTTTCTCCTGTGAATCAAGAAAAAACGTGGTTCTTTCCTGTGCTGATGAGGGAAGTTTTCAATGATGTTGTGAGAGGAAAGAATATTAAACTCGTGCAATGTTTACTTGAAGCTGATAATACTATAGCTATAGTAGCAAATATATTGGATTGTCCTGTACTCAGTTACGATTCAGATTTCTATATGTATGCAGCATCATATATACCATTCAAAACATTAGATGGTTATACAGTGAAGAGAAACAATGGAAATGGTTTCATGAAGCGCTGTCAAATTTATAGAACTGAATACTTATTGAATGCTTTTAAAGGATTGGATCAGTCAGTATTACGACTGGCTGCAATGTTATTAGGGGACAATCATGAGGTATCAGGTACTTTCAAGAATTTCTTTCGCTATTTGAAATTTGAAGAAAATTCCAAGGTAGGAGTTAATTACTGACAGCGCATAGAAACAACTTTTACTTGGTTGAGTAACTGTACCTTAAATGAAGCTGTAATTGAAATTCTAAGTAGATTACGTAAACCTGAGCGACAAACAATACTGGACATGATAGAAACTAACATACATATCAATATACATGCAGTTGCAGAGATACTCGTTCTGTTAGGTTTCTCAGAAGACTATGTAACTCAAATGAATACACATTCTGGAAACGAAACTTTCAAATTTGATGGAGATATTAATACTTTAACGTACATAGAGGAAACCTGTGAAGAAGATGATATTGAAACAAGCAACGAAGTGGAAGAAGATGAAGCTGAAATACAAGATATATTGAAAAATTCAAAGTTCGTTTCCATTAATGAACTTATTAATATTTTGCCTACTTGGTTTGTAAATGAGTTTCTTATGGGACAGTACTCAGCATATTTTATAGATTTGATAGATCGACGTTTGTATATTTGTCCAGTACAAGTGGAAGATAATAATTATCCTTCAAGCATTATAATAAGTTTAAAAATTATAAGTGTTATATTTGGATTGTTGATATCAGGACAAGATAGCAACATTGGTTCCATGAAATATGTGACTAGAGGTACTGAAACTATAAAACATAAATATTTCGAATTAGAAGGCACCAGTAGTATAATTTCTGGTAAACTCCTATCTCTGTTTAACCTCAGAGAAATTCCATTAATCACTCGTAGAGAGATTTTAAACCATAATTTAGGAATTGTAGACAAGCAGCGTATAAGTGAACTTCCACCAGAATGGATGTTATATATTGCTTGTATTAATTACTGGTTACAACAAAAAGAGTTATACAGATCACAAAAATATTATTTATATTCTTTACTTATCTGTATGTTATTTAATATAATAGATTCTAAGATTGGAAAATTCAGACATATGTATAACTTTCAAAATAAATATAGTAAGATCCTTAAAACTATACAGCATGGAAGAGGTGTAAGTATTTCTAAGCAACAATATCTAACAAATGTTGCTGTTACTGATGCGTATAATAAGATTGATCATAATGATTGCTTATTAGCAGCACCCTTCTTTATTTCTCATTTTAATATGGATAGAGAATTGTACTTACACCCAGAAAGGTTTAATAAATCTATCGTTCACGGATTTGCAGAATTTCAAAGTTGTTTGGTCCACATTATGAATTTGAACGCTCTTTTGGGGCATCCTTATCAACAGCCCAAAGTTGCTAATTTGTTCAATGGTACATTTTTGTACAATTTATGCAATAATTTATCATTCTATGACATTGATACATACATAAATACGAACTTTCAAAAATCTCCAAGCCTTTTGAGAATATTTAATGCGCTCCTATTCAATGTAGAACGTTACTGTACATTATGTTTAGAGTAAGCTACTTTTGATAAAAAACAAAGAAACTTTCAATAAGTGCATTAACAACTTCTTTATTATTATTCGTTATCTTCAATGTTTAGTAAAAAATGTCAGGCACATTATTTTACAAAACAAAAACAAAATTTTTATTTGAAATCATATTGTTTATTTGTCATAATATTATAATATTATAGATTACTTACAATGTTAATATGCTCTTAGTGTAAACAATTTAATAAAGCTGTAATGTAATATATTGTTAAAGATTGTATATATAATAATTCCCTTAATTTTATAAATATGTATGTTCAAAAGTTTCAACATATTTTAATAACAACTTCCTGATATCTTATTTCTGAGAGCATTAACTTTTAAATCATTGTATATGTATACGACGAATAAATTAATTAACAAATGAAAGTTAAGGAACAATTAATACAGAAAACTGTACAAAATATAGTATTGATTAAATTGCAAAGCATATTCAATCATTTGTAACACTACGTTTCATAATACAGAAAAATATATGATTTAAATAAACTATAATACATAAATATCAGGTACTCTACAAAGAATATTTTTGCATATGATAAATGTTACAAGAAAAGTTCTATTTTATAATACACAGCACCACATATGAAATAATAAATGATAAGAGTCAGTGCTATATTCATCTATATAATTAACCATTTTTTTTAATTCTGATTTCCTTTTGAATAAAAATTGTGTTACTTGTACAAATATTACTTGTGACTAAATTATAAGTTGATGCATTGGAGAAAGTAATACAAAGTAATACAAACGTTTGTGCAGAATATCTTACTCATTGATTAAGATGATTGTACCCAGTTCTCAATAAATTTCATGTGAGAATATTGAATAAAATTATTTTTATACTGATAATGATTAATGTTACTCAAAAAATGTATTAAATTGTTCACAGCTAATTGCAGTGCCTTGGGGAACACCAAATATACTTATTAGTAACTATAAAATAACGTATGTACAAGGTAATCTTAATGATAGAGTAAAGTTGATTTCCATATAACTAAGGGATTTAACAATTGAGGAATGTCTAATCATTATTTTCATTAAAATTTCATAATATGATCCCCAAAAAAAAAAATTAAATTTTATGACAATTATCATCATTGGTAAAAACCAATAAAAAATTGTAAAACATTTAGAGTAAATTTTTAGTAACAATAAAAAAAGTGTATGTATCTGTTAATGCATATGTACTTATATGCAGAGAGGAATAAAAAGTTAATGCAAAACTGAGAAATAGTAGTGTATAGGAGAACAGAATATTCAAATTTCATGCATTAGTTCTCCATTACTAACATTCAACTGAAAAAAAGATTGTTAATAAATGCGTTATTATTTATAAAAATGCTCCGCTGTTTTTAGTTCCATTAAGGTATACATGTTACATTTCTTTTCATGAACGTGTTTTAAAAGAACTCTTGGCATTAAAATATAATGTTATAAAAAGATTAACTAAAATTCCGTATAAATTTTATCATTAACAACAAAAGTTGTTTACTGTTGGATTACTACTCAATCTTGATGAATGTTTTATTTTCATATATGAACGTAACAGTCGAATTAGAATACTTGAAACAATATATTATTATTGATGCATATTGCACGCACTGTCAATTCTTTTAACTTGTTATGACAACTTAAAATTCCTTATCTTCATCGATTTATGTCAACAACAAGTTTTCTAATATTTTACGTATTTCCATTAGGAAAGTATCTCATTTAGAAGAAAGATACTATACCGTGTTAAGAAATATGTAACAAATTTCCAAGCTGCAATGACGACTCATAAGCATACACGTTTGCAAATCAGTTTTAAATTAGTGAAGTACGAAGCAGCATTGTCTACGCATACCTTCTTAAATGTAAAGGTATAGCGACATAATTATTCTTAAACGCGATACAATAAATTTAGCAATACAAAGATACGAATGATATAAAATAAATTCATTCATTGAGTTATCTATCTACCGTTTGGACGAACTTCTGTTCAATATTATGTAGACAATATTTGATGCTTGCTTTATGATGAACTGTCTGATCAATAACAATTCTGCTAACCAATTTGTGGTGTTTTCAATTTATAACTTCTTATTAATTATTGTTAAATTTATGTTATATTTTAATTTAAAAGTGCTTTCTTTTGCGTTTGTATAATTATCATATTTTATGACAAATCAGTTTATAATAATATACAGAACGTTTGGGCATAAACATATCATCTAATTTTCTTTAAATGTGACGAATTAAGAACTAAAAATAAACAATGACTCATTAAAAGCTCTAACAAGATCACATTGGAAAGAAAATTTTTCTAGGAATATAGTCGTTTCTTGAAACTGTTCAGATTATGTATGACACATTTTTTCTTATCGTCATAATTAAAGCAGGAAGTTAGATAGCCTGTTTATGATAGGACAGCTTATATATTGTTACATCTGTACACAGTCATCATGTTTACTATATTTTACTATTGACCGTCATGATCTTTAAATAAATATAATTATTTTTCGTGCAAAGTGTATATAATAATATAAGCTCAAAGAAATCTTAAATTCAATCCCTTTACCGTTCATAGCTCATTGTTGTTCAACAAAGACTAACAATCCTATACTAATCACTAACAGACGAACTGTACAGTTCTTAATTTAAAGAAAGCGCTATTTTATACGGTACAAACTAAATTGTTTCGAACTATAAATAAAACAAGATTGCACTACCATTACAGACATTTTTTAAAAACCTCCAAACTTTGTATTCTATTCTGTAGCGTCATTCTACCAAAAGAACGTGCTTTATTGCCTCCACCAAAAAACACGTGTAAATTAGGTACTTTAAACTTCGGGATTTTTCCCTTTTAAGGCTTTTTAGATGAAAGCTGATAATTTGAATCGACATAAGATAAATAATATATAAAATGTACACTGTGATATCACTATGTCATTCAACCTCCACTGGGCTCTTCATTCCATATCTTTACAAAGTATTGTACAGAAAAAACAATTACAATAACAAGAATCGTATCTATGAAGCTTTTTAACATACTTATACTATGGTGTTGTTCACCTTGATCTCTTTTTCTTACAGCAAGTTGCTCTACCATATACTGTATGCGATTGAGCTTCTCTCCATATTCTATCATTTGGTTTT
Source organism: Macropis europaea (assembly GCA_916610135.2). Classification (NCBI taxonomy): domain Eukaryota; kingdom Metazoa; phylum Arthropoda; class Insecta; order Hymenoptera; family Melittidae; genus Macropis; species Macropis europaea. The sequence goes on along the minus strand of OU744351.1, from coordinate 14,634,448 downwards.
CTACTTCTTTAATGACATCTATAATCCTAAAGGAATCATATTATCACAGTCAGAGCTGTTATAGAGAAGTTACTGCTATTTTGTTACTATAGTGTAATATGTCTTACCTTACTGTAGAACGCTTTCTTTTTCCTATTGACTGACTAGAATCTGAGTGTACCTCTGCAGATGAACTTCCAGAGTCATGCACTGTCTCTGTTAATGGCAAATTATTGGACAGTTGCCTCTTTGAAGACTTTAATACAGAGAGTGAAGAACGGGATTCAGCTTGCAGAAGTGGAACCTGCAATAGAAACAGTAAATTGTCAAAAGATTAGAAACGAGTTGTTTAAAAATAAATGTAATAAGCATTTCAATTAAATTGTAGTTTAAACGTATAAATAAACTATTTGTAATACATGCTTTCATATTCCTCTTTGTTAATGTATAACTATCGTAAAGAGAATAATACTAATCATGTTAGTGTTATAAGAGCAAACAAGTAATTATAATTAACAGATTTCATATTTTAAATAGGTTCTAATGTTTATACATTCATTGCTGCATAAATTATCAGAGTCGATATAATTACTATATTTAGAGAACATCGGTAAGAAATAGTACATTCTGGGCTTAAGAATGGGAGCAATAATTTATAAGGCACTGAATACAAAGCCTTTGCTTAGATATACCTGAACGAAGCGTATCACTTCTCTACAGCAGATGTTAAAAGCAAGAAGGTGTATAACCATAGATACAATATTAACTCTATAAAAGACGTAAGAACAAAAATGTACATCAGCGAGCATATATAGTTTTGTTAAAACAAAAACAAAGTTTATTATGAACATAATGGGTTTATACAATTTTCAATTTGAATCTATTGGATATTATAAATGGTAAAATATCGCAACATGCATATTGACCCATTTTTTTTATCGTGCAATTAGATGATGACGGAAACGTTTAATTTTAATTTTTATGTTCATGTACCTGTGTCTGTGGATCGGTTGAAACGATACTACCAGTGCGCATAATTGGTGTCTTGTGCCTAGTTTTTGTACGCACGATATAATCTTGTTCATATTGCACAACATCGTTTCTAGGATCCCAAGGTCGAACATCCGCATGTCGATAAACCCAATTACCCGTTATAATATCCTGTTAAGAGTAGAAAAGTAAAAATAAATCTGAAATTTGGTATGAAACCGTATTAAGTGTAATACCTGAACAAAATATTTAGGAATCCATTCTTGTCCTTTAAGTTTTCGTTCTTTAGCGCGTTCCCTTTGAGCTTCTTCTAATTGAGTTTTTGCCTCGGTTGCCGCAACTTGATCATCTCGATTGATTGCTTGAGTAACATCGTACCATAATTTTTCACTTTCCCATGAACCCTGATGCTCCAAAGGTACAGTATATTTTTTCAACCTCTTTCTACGCACTTCCGGAGTCGGATTGAAGAACAAGCTTTCTTGCTACAATATTTGTTAACATACTATTAATTTATTCTGTTACATGCTATACAGTACATGTGCGTGTTATTATGTTTTAACCTACTCCTGCTCTCTTATCGGTAATTGAAGTTTGACCGTCCCAATATCCTGAAATAGTAGCAAGAGTTTGCTTCCCAAGACGGATGGTTCCCGCGACTTGATTCATTTGATCTACACCGCCAAGGAACGGCTACAGAAAAAGTAACATATTTTTAAATTTGTCAGTTTTCCGCTTTAATAAACAATTTTGTATATTACCTTGAGCTTAAATTCCAATTCTGTATGATAACCTGTCTTTTCGCAGTTTATATGAACCTTTCCACCTAATTCCATTGATAATGTTCCCATCAGAATACCCTTACAATGAGCATATGGTATAGTCATTGTATAATCCTCTCCTCTAGGTAACATTGTTAGTATTGCAACACCATCTAAAACTGCTGATGTTGAATTTCCTAAAAAACCGAATACATATTTTTATTTAATATGGTTTGTTCGTAACTATAACTTAATACTTTTCCATGCTTCGCTATTTATACTATTAATGTAAAGTATGGCATTCATTATAACATAAATGCTTACCATAAAATTTAGATTTAGCAATAATTGTAGCACTAATGGTATATCCATCTTGTCGATTTGTAACATAAAACCCTGATATTGGTGGATGATGAGATAACTATAACAATAAATTACAGGTTCTTAAAACAGTTAAGAAAAAAAATAGTTATATTATTTGATGGTAGAATTCAGATTATGCATAAAAGAGATTATGGAAGATAATAAGAAACCTTACTTGCTCAGCTATATAGAAAGTTCTTGAACCATTAGGATGCTGCCAATAGCAACGGAAAGTTTCACCCAAAAGTGGATTATATGGTTTTTTTAAACCTTGAGGTTTCTTATAGAAACCAGATAAATACCATTTAACAACTCCTTTCATCCGGGTAAATGCATCATCTTCCAGTACTGCTCTTTAAAAGTAAACAAAAAACAACAAGTCAGGCAAACTTCTAAATTTATATAAATAATTTCCGTATTTGTACTTACTGAGACAATAAATCTGCATGATAATAGGAATCAGCTAATTTTTCTAAAAATGAACGAGGTTCTAAAATAAATGTCGGCAGAACCACTTTCGATAAATCCATGCCAGGCCGAACTTGTTTCATTAAGAACCATATTAGAGACTTTTGTTCTTCTTGTAGTTCCGTAACAACTTCCCCAGCCTACATGACAAATTGAAGATGTATTTATACAAATTATTTGTAATATTAGTTTTATTACAAGTACTGTTGCATAGAACACTATGATTCAACTTACCACTCCCAGAACTTCATGTTCATTCGCAACGTACGGAGTTTCATTAATCGTTTCAGGTTGATCTTCTTTGGCCGATCCCTCAGATTCACTATCCGAAGCACTAATTTCTACATCAGCTGCCACTCCATTTTCTGGTTGGCTAATGTCGTCCAGGTCTGTGTGTGAGGAGTGTAGAGGGTCTAGCGTTACTACTCGTGGGGTGTCATACTCAAGGACATGTACAGAAGGGACAGTCATGCGACGAGTGGAAGATGAAACAGATTTGGATGTACCAGAGTCAAAGTGGGACATGCTGCTATAAACATCTCCAACATTTAATGCTTCCACAGAATTTGAGGATGTGATAATCTCAGTATCTGTGACAGGTGTTGGAGATCTATCTCTAAATTGTTTGTCCCAATATGCAACTGCGTGGTACAGATGTTGGAACATTGGAGTTGGTGAAGGACAAACACTTTTAGGAGCATTTGTTATAGAAGGTGAAAGTGGTTGTGGGCATGATAATAAACGTCTTTGAGGTGTTGAAGGTGATGGAGGAGCATAATTAGATAAACATACTGTGGGTATTAAAAGCAAGTGTTTAAGGTAACAAATGCCAGGAAGGGAATGATAATAATGATATAATTAATGGTGGTAATTTCCAAGAATAGTGCTTAACTAAACATTTTTCTGACTATAGTCCTTTTTGTATGGTGGTTAATCATATGCTAAGCAAATGTTTGTTAAAAAAAAAAATGTTTAAATACAATACATTTACACGGACAAATACATTTTTTTTTACTGAAAAATAACTGAAGTTAGCTTTATGAGTTAAAGTATTCAACCACTATGAAAGTAACTTTGCAATTTCAAAACATTATATTTGTTCTATTGGTATAATAAGTAATTGTGCTTTTCCTTTCATACAAATTATGTGAAAGAGAAAAATAATTCAATGTAAGTTGTTTACTCACCTATTACAAAATTTATTTTATGTGTCACAGAAAATACTATTTTATGTAACTCACCATGTTCATCAAAATGTTTTTCATAGTCTGCTTCACTCCACTGAGTTTCATGAGTTGTTGTAGTATCATGTGGTAAAGAACGAGGTAATGCACTTGTAGAACGTACTATTAATGAGGAACAACGTAAAGATAACTCCAATGCATCCAACCAACATTTACCAGCTGCCTGTGAAGGAGCTCTAAAGATCAAATAAGATGTTGGCAAAGGTTGTACAACAGCACCTGAAAACATTAAACTGTAAACACATTTAACTTTTTACTACATTTGCAGGAAATTTATTATTTACCAATGGCTTCTTTTTCTGGACCTCTGGGAGCCCATATGGATTGCTCCAAAGGATGAAACAGTTTAAAACAAAATCCGTCCTTTTTGCTTGGGCGCTCTATCACTTGGCATGTATTAAGTAAGACTGTTCCCACCCAATGATTACTCTGCAATAATTATGTAGGCATAACTTTTAATGAAATAAAACATAATGAAATTAAAATTAATATAGATGAGCACTTTTGTTTTAGGACTTTTATACAGTAGTAGTAATCCAGGTTTCAGAATGCACCATAGTTTTGTCCAACTCTTTAATGTTCCACGAACTTTTAGCCAATCACTCATTAAAATAACAGTTGGATCCTTAAATGAACTTAAAAGTGCATTGGCCACTCTTTTCTTTTCCATTCGATAATTTTTTCTTTGAGCCTTGTATGACTCTTTCCTTGTTAATTTACAAGAATCTAAAGACTGAAAAATTATATATGAATGAAAAAATGGTGGTAACCAATATAGAAAAAAAAAATAAGTTGTATGCTTTAAAGTTATTTATCACTTACCTTATCAGACGCATTATCTGTCTTCTGGTTACTGTCTCCTGTTGTAGATAATCCTATAACAAATAAATTACTCAAATCATTTGATTAAGTTACATTGCAATTACATGTTGACACTTTTATAACATGTATTCACTATTCTTTTTATTACATTTCTTACATTTATTAATGTTATAAATGTTAATAAGTTATTCACAATAAATTATTGCTTAAAACATAACTTTTCTCATTTATAGAGATTATAGTATATCAATATGATTATTGTTTAACAAAATATATTAAATAAGCTATTAAATAACATTAATGTGATCTGAAATTAAGTGATTTTTATGAGATTATTTCTGCCTTTTCTTTACATAAGTGTTTTGGAAGATGATTAAATCATACAGATGATAACTAAATATTGTCAAATGACATTATGAATTATTGTGTAAAAAATTATATTATGAAATTGCTGCTGATTCTGTCTAAGAACTCTGTTATAATTTGTTACAAAATATGACAGCATTAATATTTACAATTAATTAAAACTAGAAGCCTGAAAAAGTATACAGCATAAAACATTCACGCAGTAAGCTTAGTAAGTTTAACTTTAAGACTTTTATGACAAAAGAAACTTATCATTCTATATGGAAGCGCTTAATTAAGGGACTTGTAAAACGTTTAAAAAAAAAACAAGATGCAGTTTATTTGTTGTAAAGTACAGTACAAATCTTGTACCTTATACTTGTACATTATAAAATGAAATTATTATGTGTAGCAGACCTTTATTAACATAATGCATTATGCAGTTAGCATTTTTTATCATTTTTCATTGTCATTATACTTTTACAATATTTTAAGAAATTATGCTTAATATAATACAATATACCAATTCTGTTAAATTTTATAATCCAAATAATACATTCTACATATTAACACAAAGTCTATAGAACATTAATCTTATATAATTATTATAACGAAATATTAATTGTTCATTTATACTTCATATTCATAGTAATGTATATAGTACATATATTTCATAATCTGTCAGCCAAAGAAGACTATACAATGTAAAATGATTACATTATAAGATTACAAGTTTCAATAATATATATGCATGATATGTATATATATATAGGAAAACGTTGTAAGCCAAACAGGAAATGAAAGAATACAGTTTCTTAAAACTAACTGCCTACTATAACAAGTGACGTATAGTATTAATTTACACAAAAGTTAAAAAGCACCTGACAAATTTTGAATTATTGCCCATTATGATATTAATATAACTTTGTAGTTATACCTGGAGATAGTGGAGGTGCAGCAGTTGTTAAATTTACACTTGTCGATAGGGACTCTGTTGATGGAACTTTAGGTAATGTTGTAGATTGTACTTGAACACTGCTTCGTCGAAGTTGTTGATCCACTGGTTCTATATATATTTAGTTTGTTTTCAGTCACAATTACTATTTATTGTTATCTTTAGTTTATTTCATGAAATTACAAGTTCTTTCTTCTTTCTTTCAATGTATGTGACTAGTTTTTGAAATTGCAAACTCTTTAAACTCTTCAGCTATAAGCTATTTAACAGTGAACTAATATAATGAAAAGACTAAAATTAAGTAACGCCGTATTGCATTCTAAAAGTACAAATTTGTTTTAGCAACATGAACCATGAATTGCTAGTAACAATTAATATTCAATGCCAAAATTCACAAAAAACACAGAATTATATACAATACAGTTTCAAATTTGAATGGAATTTGTTCACTTGCAAAAGCAAAGTATAGATAGATGTATATATATTATATCATGCAGAAGTATATAATTTCATTGCAAAGGTTGCACACAAACTAGAAAAAAAGTAATATATTATAATATTACAGTGTACGCTATTACTTTCTAAATGTTGTAAAATATGTTTCTAAATTACTTAATCAAGGTACTACTAAAAGCCATAAAACAAATGTAACAATAAATCTTGTAAATATTAATGCATGCACAAAATACGGTACAAACATTACAAAATGCTTCATGCATTAGATGTATTTACAATTTTTAAAGAGTATAATTTTCACTAACATATAATATTTTTACACAAACTTATGAATAAATGTATATGTCATGTAATATACTATGACGTGAAACGTGTGCTAACAGCATGAATGTATTATGTTAATTCAATACATCCAGATAGATGGTATTTCTATGTTTGTTACAGTATGACTCATCATTTTACTTAATGCAATGATAGTAATGGAGATCATGTTTGAATAATAAACGCTGTTGACTTATATATATATATATATGTATACATATTATAAATTGTACTCATAAATTATTCTATAAAATAAAATGAGAACATAACAAATTATTTTAAATGAGAAACAGTGATTATTACACTAAAAATAAGTATGTGTAATCCGAAAATATAGTGTTATACATATGTATATACACATATCTACTTATTGATTTCCATGATTCTAATACTGAGGCCTTCTACTTATACACACAATCCATATTAATAAGCCTACCTAGCTTACTTGGTAATGTACCATATCCACTGTCACTAATACCTTAAATAACAATCATTTATAACATCAATATTTTAATCAGTACTTAATAAATCATTAAATAAATATCCTTAATTAACACTGAACTTTGTAGACATAAATACATGTTTAAAAAATATTTCTCAAATAGTCTTGAGTTTGCAAGTATCAAAAAGAATGGACAAATAAGTTCACCTTCAAATTGTGATGAGACAAAAAATTATTTTACAGTATTTCTTTCTGAATGTTATATAAGTGTTACACACGTGTACATAAAGTTAAACTCATTTCAAAATAATAATGTGTTTTTATCAGCAATCCATAGTTTTTCATTAAATCTTAGCAAGACATTTGTTTCAAATGCTACAAAAATACTGTGTGAGAGTCGTACGATTTAAATGTTACTTACGGTTACTGAGTGACCTGCTAACATTCGGTGGTGTCATGGTTTTGAAAGAATCGGAAGCACTTCCAACAGACACAGAATGAGTATCTGATTGGGATCGTTGATCACCACCGGGTACCACAATCGGTTGGGAACTCATGATGGATCTGTCATATTAAAAATGATTAATTCTAATTTGGGGAATCGTAATTAAAAATAAAAAACTATTAAATAAATAAAAACATATAAAATAAGAAACTCCTATACGCATTGTGTAACTACAATTACCGGAATCAGAGAATGACATAAATCATAACAACGATGGACACATGACATGTAATGCATGTCATCATGAAGTGCTATGTAATGACAGTATGCTACGTAATGACATCTATGCTAATTTACATTTTACAGATATCGGTCTGCGTTATATTTCTCTGTAAAACACGTATCACAACGAATCACAGACCTTATCGAGTAATAACCATATAAATGAGAAACACATTCACTGGTACGAAAAGTATGCCTATAATTTTTAACGTATTACCATAACGATAATTTCGCCGCAATAGCATGTTATTCGCTTTAAAAAATTGAAAAAATAAACGAGAATATACGATATCTAAAGTATTCGCGACTTACCTTGATCTCGAACAACTGTTTGCTACACGAACGCGAGAAGTACAACGGCGCGAGCGCAAAATCCGATATTCCATTGATCACTCGCTCTTATAGCTTAACTATAAACATATGGACTTGCTAAGTTATTCACGACGTGAATACGCGACGCATAAAACATCGCGGTTTTATTCTCGATTATCGATATTATTGCCCGACAACTTAGTTCTGAGCCCCGAAAGCGCGACACAGAGCATTATTATAGCAATAATCAAATATCGTTCGACAACTTAGTCTTAAAATCCGTGGGTATTAATATACTGACAACGAATTACTGACAGATTCTTGTTGCTAAACAGGATTCTTTTATTTCTTTCCAACCAAAAATTCATCAGAGAAATATATTATTTATAATGAAGATTTGTCGCAGTTCGTTCAGACACGCCTTCAAGACTCAAGACTAAGTTGTCGAACAGTAGCAGTCTGTTTCATGCCAGCCAAAATTTCATGAACACATTTTGGTCACTTCCCTTAAAGTATATATTTATCCTTGTGAATATATGTAGCTCGTATAAACTTTGGTAATACTTCCTTTTCGAGGTATAAATACTTATAATTCGAACGATTCCCAGTTTCACAAGAGCGTCTAAAAATTTCTTTAGATATTCTTAACAATATCTTATTTGAGCATAATGAGTATGTACTGTTATTAGCTACTGACGCAAAGAAAATGACAACAGTACATGAATTTTCTTAATATTTTACTGAAATCGGTAATTTCAAGGTCTTCTACGGTTCGATAACTTAGCCTTGAGATTTGAAGGCGTTACACAGTGCGACCTCACTACAGCGACAAAAGCTCATCAATGAAGCGTATCGTGCGCAGTGAAAATTTATCATCACTTAATAAGCCCCACCTTCGAATCTCAAAACTGAGTTGTCGGACTGTAAATCATCGAACCGCGAGTCCACGCGAGTAAAACGAACACGCTCGATCTCCCCTTGCCGAGACAATTATTTGTATTAATACGATCCAATCAAATTCGTTATTCGATCAATCGATGAAACGTCTGATCGTGGCAAACGCGACGACGCGTTAAACGATAATCCAGATGCGTTTCTTTCTGTAGATAATCGTGTAATGTTCGACAAAGGTGATATTAAAATTGTATAATTGCGTCGATGAATGGAAATTGATGCAAGTGCGCAATGTGTCGGCAATACCGTTTAGGCGCGATCAACGAAAATACGAGTTTCCTTTCAACGGTGAATTATTTTATCGAGTAATTCGTGAATTTGATTAATTCGAGAAGCGTATTTGCGAAATTATTTACCGGAGCTTATTAATATTGATGCCCATGTGTATCTTCGCATGTTACACGTTGCACTAATTATCCCATCGGCAGAAGCCGATTAACATGACATCGAGGAAATATCTTTTACATAAGATACGATATATGTAGATGTTAAGATCAAGAGTCGTTAATCGAATGACCGAACGATACGATCAAGCGTTCGAGACAGAACTAAAGGGTATGGAAAAGAAACGCAGCCTATATTCTTTTAGATTGAACGTACCGAACGTTGGTTAGTTATTACGTCATAATTGTGACGTCATCCCAACTAATGAGTTTTCTTAGTTTTCAGAAGTCATATAATACAATTGCGCGAATATATCGACAACTGTATTCAGCACTGTAATTACTTTTTAAATTATATTTATTCGCTGAATTGTATTCAATGTGTATGTTTAAATATAGATTGATTATAATCTAGAGCAGGCCTGGTCCCCTTAAACTACGCGCCACCGGTAAAGTAAGAATCTGGTCTGGCGGCAAGCGTTCGAATTGAAAAATATGTTCTCTCGCGGGGCATTAATTTTGTTCAGACGATATCACTGTTTTAAATTACGCAACTTGTACATTAAGTTGGTATGTGATAACGCATTCACTGATTTGGATTATTTTTAAAATTTGTTTATTTATTAATAATAGGGGAAGTATAATGCACGGACAAAATAAAATAACAATGGTATTGTAAACATAATGCGGAAATTAATAGTCGATTGAATGCTCCGATTTCGACTGTTTATATTGTTTAAATAACTAAAAGAAATTCTTGCGTTTCCTAAAACCATCGTTCTTAAAACTTTCGTACTTGTCGCCATTGAAACTTGCGTCACGTCACCATGGTAACGTGGAAGTATATAGAGTGGGCGAAGCTTATACTTTATTCGATTATGCCTACAGTCAATTTAATAACATTATCTTATCAGTGTATTTATTAACTGGTCGGTTATAGCTACTGTTGCGTTTAATTTAAGGTATCATTCAACTGTGTATGAATAATTTAATCAAGGATTAAATTGTGAGATACTACAATCTCATGGACACTATTGATTGAACGCACAAGTCTGACTGAGTAACGTTATCTGACGTTCAGCTCGAAAGGTGAAGTTTTAATAAAAGATGAATCGTCATTCTAACAACAACGATTATAAAAATCGTACGGAAGTGCCGGCGGAATTAGAAAGTCAATTTATTTTACGCGTACCACCGGTAATTTGAGTTTTCTTTCTAGCGATGGTAACCTTAATCTAATTTATTTGAGGTTATGGTGGTCGGACAGTGGAATGTTTTATACATTGACAAGAATACTAATAATTACTTTTTAGGAGCCAGCGCGAGTTTTACGAGAAACTTTACGCAGTGGTTTGCCGTTGAAAGATAGACTGGCTATAAAATTGGAAAATGATATGCGCTATGGAGAGGTTAGGATTGACCACTGGCTGCTTCATGCAAAGGTAAAGATCATGATGTTTTTTTACTTAATTATTTATGTTTGAATATCATTATTTAACTTGTCTTTGTGCTGTCACAGATTTCTTTAATTTCTTGATGATTAAATGCTATGTTTTAGGTTGTCGACTTACCAACAATAGTAGAATCCTTAAAAACCATTGATAATAAAAGTTTCTACAAAACTGCTGATGTGTGTCAGGTAAGAACATTTGCAGTGAAGCAGTTTAGAGAGAAATTATACATAAAATTGGTTGTTTGTAGATGTTAATTTGTAAGGAAGAAGACGATCATACTACAACAGATGAAGAATCTCCAGTAAGACAGAAGAAGAAGGATCCAAACAAAGTAGATAAAAAGTTCTTGTGGCCCCATGGTATAACACCTCCTACCAAGAATGTAAGGCGTAGAAGGTTCAGAAAAACTTTGAAAAAGAAGTACGTAGAAGCTCCAGAAATTGAGAAGGAAGTGAAACGCTTATTGAGGGTAGATAATGATGCTGTGAATGTTAAATGGGAGGTAATATGTGAAGATGAAGATCAATCGAAACCAAGTAAAGTATCATCATCCGGGACAGTAAAAACTAAACGAGAAAGTATCAATGGTAATACATCTCAGAGCCTTGATGTTGGTAAGTAGTATGAAGAAAAGTATTGTGGAATTAATGAATAAGATGTATATACTTTTTATTTACAATATTCTTTATATTTACAGCGGAACATGATATATTTGGTGAAGCTGTAAGTGATAGTGAAGATGATGATGAAGAAGCAAACATAAATGTTATGGAATTAGACGAAAATAGTCGACTCTCGGCAGATAGTAGAGTGTCAGACTCCAATTCCATGCAAGCTACATATTCAGAAAAATCTAACACCAATGTGACAACAAACAGCAATCTTGTTACTGAGTTCAGTAAAGAAATGTTCCAAAATGATAGTCACTGTGAAACAGAAGGAGAAAAACCAGTAGATACACCACCAACAAAAGTACCTAAGCTTGAGCAATTCCATTCAGAATATATTATTCCGGAAAGTTTCTCAGAATCGCCATCTGCCTCTACATCAAAAGGTGTTGTATACACGTTGTTTAATTCGTTCCACAATACACTAATATTATAAACGTAGATATAAACAAAACTTACCGTTTCAACCCTACAGATTCCTTACAAACGCGTCTCGCGACGTTACACGCCGAATTAGCGGAGTTGCGTCAACGAAGACAACAACAGGAAATTGAAATTGCCAATATCGAAAACGTTAAATTAAGACAAAGATTTCAAGAGATATTGGATAATTTACTTTCGCAAGAAATGCAAAAAGTTAAAGAGGTATGCGTTAGTATTATTCCTGTATTTGTAGTATTGTTTCAATCAGGTCAGTACAAGACATTAAGAACTATATTTACATTTCAGATTCAAGACTTGGAAATGGAGTAATGTCCAAACTGCATTATATTACAACAGCAAAGCATTGTAATCAGATCAGTTTACCCGGATCGTCGATTACGTTTCTTTTATCCTTTTTACTTTAACAGTTGTATCAATTATAAATAAAGATACATTACACAGAACAACAACACATAGTTCTCTGAACTTGACAGTGCAATTCATTCGAAACATGCCGCGTTAGAGATACCGCAACGATTTGGTGCCTAACGATTGGTCATTCCTCCGCCAATGAAAACGCAGCGTATCGCTGCGCATACAAGACGACAAGCGTAATGGCTGGCTCTCGTCGAATGTAAATACAGTGCAGGTTCTTATATTCTTACAGTCTCGAATACTATCGCGTCGAAAGGTAATTATTCACGCTTGCATATTCTTTGATCTTTCCAACGTCTTGCAATCTACAGTAACAATATTTCTAATTAAATTACTCCCATTGTTGACGATTGTCCTGCGTCTCAAGCACTGTTTTTTTCTTGTGGCGGTAACGCCAACGATTTACCATGTACATAGTTGTACATCCGTCAATCACCTTTCTCGATCAGCGTTTTTTTACTATCACGAAATTGCACCTAATGTCATTCTCTGTTTCATTATTAAGGATTTACGAGCACACGGTACATCTATAAACCTATTCCATACTGTGCTCTAAGTGGTACAAACTGAGTCTTTCGTATCGAGCGTAACTACGTTTTTTTTTACCGTACACCGTTTCAGTATGTCACAACGATCGAGACAGTTTTTAGTGTTTAACATCTGCAAACAATGCTTTTTAATACGACCAGCTGCATAAACACATACATACGCAAACATTCCACGTGTCCTATGACCGATGCAATTATTAAATTGCTGCACGTAGAACGGTGTCGCTCAGAGTATGGGACGGTGTTTGACAGTAAATAGCAGGTTGTCAAAATTCATATCGGAAGCACCATATTTCGTGTAAATTATGCGAACGGATGCGTGCCACGACAAATTCCGTGCTACTTGTTCAATACGCGAACGGACATTTTCGCATAATTTCAGTAAAATATTGTAAAACATGCAAGCGTAGCAATTTCACGTTATGACTAACGCGCGATAAATATATGAAAACGTGTAAATGCTTTCCATTTAAACGTCCACGTTACGATGTGTAATTAGTTCGAAAAATTATCGCGATCGGTACGTTACGTGACGACATTGGTATAATTACGATTACAGATTACAGTAATGTGCTTGTTCGTTGATGCGATATACGAATATTACGAGCATTATTTCATTTTCAGGTATAGATCTCGCGATCGAACGGCACTGATCTGGTAGCGATGGCCGACGAAGGATTCGACCTTTGCGAATGCATTAGGAGGCAAGAATTCGCTGTGCAACATTTGCTGTCTATCGTAAGTAACGATCGAAAGTGCATCGTTACACGTAAATCTGTCGATACGTTAACAACCTGTGTTTTTTTAAACGCATTAAAATTTTGTTTTTTTTTTACTCAGGTTGCAAAAAGCAAGTGTTGCAGGTACCGCGTTCACCGATGACGTAATACGTTCAGAAATCACAAGTTGTCGTGTTACGTACGGGAGAAATGATCTTATGTGACTGTCAAGAAATCAGATCACGTTATTAGCATTGTTTCGATGTCGTGAATTGAATTGTTCGAAAACGAATCGGCTGATTATTTCGCAATCTCGGAGCATAGCAATCAATGGGATGTACGGTGTCCAGCTGCAAGAATTTCTCGTGACAAGCAGTTTTAACAAAATTTGCGAATGTTGCACATATGACTCGCGATCGAAGAGACCATTCTATTTATTTAATGATCGTGTACTTTTTTACAGTGTAAGAATCGTTAAACTTCCGTAATCGGCGATCGTAATATTTACTGAGCGGACACAGAATAAATGCATACGTACTAACTTCTGTTGCATATATAATTTACGTACTCTTGATAAGCAATTTCTTAAAATTACTTTTAACATTTTATTGTTCTAGTTACGGCAAAGTCAAAATTACTGTACGGATGATGAATGCTTCAGCATGTCGCGACGTATGTATTTTTGGTTTTCATTCACGTCCACTGTGGATTATTGACTGATCATTTTTTTTCTGTTTAAGTTCCTCGACCGAGCGATTCTACGTCGAATTTTTTTATGACCTGTTTAATTATCGCATTCGTTGTTCTTATGTACGTTCTCAGACCGAACTCGCTTCGTCAGGCTAAGACCGACAATGTTAAAGATCGAGATAACGGACGTGTAAGTGTTATCGCTGGACTGCGGATTTTTATGCAAATATACATTTTTAGACTTCAATATTTTTTATTTCCACGTAGATGATAAAACACAACTATGACAGAACTGCGTTTTGCGGTTTAACTATTTAAAAATACATTTTTTATTTCATTTACTCTATTAAATGTGCATTCTTCACTGACTCGAATGTGTTAAATTGCATAAAGATCCGCAGTCGAGTTATCACACTCATTTCATTAGTAATTTTTAACAGATCATATGGTTTTTCTTTGTTTAGGACTCGAACGATGATCCTCCTCTGCCGTCACTGCATTAAGAAGTGCAATACAGTAACGCCACGTATTTTCTTGTGTATTTGATAGTACAATCTACTGAGCTTATAAAAAAAAAAGAGGGAAAAGACAGAGGATAATGATGAATAATTTGTCCAATTTATACATCACTGCAGTACATTTAATTCGACCTTGAAAAAGAAATAATTTCCTATATACATTTAAAACATACATTTCTACACGTAAAAAGAATATCCGTTCTTTCTCTCTCTCTCTCTTTTTCCACTCAGTCTTATTACTAACGTCTGTCACATGCCAGGAGTGTGTGTAAAAAAATTTCACATGAATATTTTCGTTATATATATCGTGTGAAGAAAAATGAAATCGAATCTCCAGTATTGCATCATAGATGTAATGTAAGGCATCAATTTCGATATCGCACTAAATTGTGATGAGTAAGCTGAAATAAATTGTCCTACAGCGGGTTGTCACGGTAATTGCATCGGAATGGTCATGGCAACAAATGCTGAATTATATTTTGATATCTTACGTTATTGTAAATAGACTGAGTACCTGCAATTCAATAGCATTGTTGCACTATGCTATTTATGTGAATCTCATTGAAACGTTATCGGGAAAGTGTAGATTGGAATTCATGAAATTAAAATAATACCCAAAATGAAGCAAAAACTATGTACTGGCGCCCGTTTATTCTTCGTGATTCGTGTCTCTAAAATACTTCAAAAATCCTTTGTTTTTTAAGGCAAAACTATGATGTTAAAGATTCCGTAATATGATATTCTAATAATTTCTTTAAAGCGAATAGTGGGGACGGGATAGATAACTAAATACGAGTACGATAATATTACCGCAAGTTCGTACAATATTAATAAAAGTATATAGTATTGGTGAAACATTTTTTTGATAATTTATGTAATCACTGATTTACTCCTTCCTGAATGCAGTACAATTTTCTATGAGATTAAAAATCGAATTATTTTACGTGAGAATTTTGCGAATTTTTTAAACATTGATGACGTAGCTGTACGAAAATGTAACATAAAGAAAACGGAACGTAATCATTTTCTACGTTGAATATGAAGTAATATAACTTAATCTCTTTCACTGTTGTACATTCCCCCAAAATATTTGTGACAATAAACTAAATATTCTGCATTGCACGTCACGTTTTTTTTATTTTCTTGAACTAATTTATAGAAGAAGATTGGTACTTTATGATAGAGTTTTAATTTTTTGATCTTAAAAATACAGCATTATTATTTTTCAAATGGGCAGTAGAATGTATTTCCATTCGCTTAACTACTATTATATACTGATGCTTATATTGAAAAATAGACATTACAATTAAGCTTTATATATCACACTTAATCATAGGTAATTTACATAATATTTACAAATAATTTCTATACATATGACGAGTATTATTTATATTCTTAAAAATGAAAATACATATAATTAAGAACCTATAAACAAAGCTAGTTAATGAATATACTACCCGTCGATAATTTAATGATATATAAAACATAAATGCTACATAAACCTGTGTTTTATTTAAGAAAGTAGATATGCACATAAGAGTTGGATAACTCAGATCTAAAAAATTATAGTTCTCGTCGAATCTTACTGTTATTTTTCTTTACTTCTGTATCGAATGTTTCCATGTTTGTTCATTTAATTGATACTTTCATATTACAAACTACACAACTACACAAGAAATAAATGTATTGCAGACGGATTAACAAGAAGTGTACATGCATGTCATTGAAATGTTTCTGTTGTTGCTTTCTTGTCATTATTACAAAAACATATTCCCATCTTATTTACATATATACAAAGCTCTTTAGAGTTGGCGAATCTTTTTCTGCAGTTGATCTTCTTGTTAAATAGTACAGACAAAAGTTTTTTCATAATAATATCAATGCATAAGTTCTTTCCTAAACTGTAATTTCAGTTTGCTATTTACTCAATTCATATGTACATATGATAAATTATTATAAATAAAAATAGAATTGAGTGTTATCAAGTGTATTTTTTCTATCATTTTGCTTTATCGTATAAGTGTTACCAAGAACAAATTTTTTACACGCATGTATTTGATTCACATTATCCTTACCAGTAATACCAAGAATAATATTCGTCAACTCTGAAATGAACTAAACTTATAAATGAATATAAACTATACAATATGAAGAAAAATATTAATGTTTAAAGTAGTTGTGTAATGAAATCAAAGATTGAAAAAAGTTTGTCAATTATCAAGTGGCATTATGTTTACATACGTTCAAATATATTGTATCAAAAATGCCACTAATTAATAGGAAAATACTATAAATATCTTTGTACTTTTCTTGAGACAACACCGAATTTTATTAAAATTTGTTTTCTACTTTTGTGACGTAAATAGGAAGACCAATTACAAGGACGATTGTATATTTTATTTCAAGGCTTCACCTTCCACATAAATTAATTATGTGAATCTATCTTTCAAGAAATATTTCATAACTTTCAATAGGCTAATTACAATGACTTAGAATTAACATTTCACGTGACAATAATTAATAACTACTGAAATTAATATCTATAAACAAAAAACGATTTTAAATTGGAAGCGAAGTGTATTTGGTATTCCTTGATTAAAAAGATACTTAATCGAAAAAAATAAGTAAAAATAAACATATTGCCTTTATAATTCTTGAATAATAAAAAAGACATCTGTATTTACACGTGACATACAGTCTAGATAAAATACGTCATTCTTTTTGCATAGTTAAAAAAATGGTTCATTAAATCCCATTTCCAACTTTATACTTTCATAAATAATTAGAATTATTGCTTAGTTTACTTGTATACAAAATCTATACTCGTGAAATGTAACGATTACTTATTCTATACCATGATTCCTAAATGAACACGCAATCATTCTTGATGTAGTTTTGCTAATGTACATCTCACTTTCTGCAATACCTCTGACATTTGTTCATACTTACCTGTTGAATCTGGTAGATTCTCGAAGTTGATTACGTCGCAAATATTTCTGGAAAAATGATCAGACGATGGTAGTTTACTGTACGGAGAATTGCTCTCCAAAACCGGTGTACCCAAGTCAATTGATTTTACACTTCCCTGGCTTGTGTTGGCTGTATGTCGTCGAATGCGATTTGCTTCTGGCGTAACTTCATTACTGGGCGGTGGCATATCCGAATTCAACGTTACATTCAAAGAATTATTCTTCGATAAAACATCAGAATTCGATTGTGAATTTGATTCCTGAAGTTCTACAAGTAATTGCTTTTTTATATTTTCTAAGTCAGTCAACGACGGTGAATTCGTTCGAGAAGCCGGTAATGCACTATTTTCCTGCAATATTTCACATGATCGTTAGTATTTAACAAAATATTTTGTTTCATTTTACGTAATTTACAATCCATACCGGGGATTCCGGCAATTGGAATTCTTGGGAGTGATAATCTGAATCTCGAGATGCTGCCAGTGATTGTGGTTCTGGTGGCTTTGGAGTAAATTCATGTGGTTCTGGTGGCTTTGGAGTAGATTCATGTGGTTCTGGTGGCTTTGGAGTAGATTCATGTGGTTCTGGTGGCTTTGGAGTAGATTCTTGTGGTTCTGGTGGCTTTGGAGTAGATTCTTGTGGTTCTGGTGGCTTTGGAGTAGATTCTTGTGGCAATGGTGGCACAAAATGTCCATTAACAGGTACGGATTCCACAACACTTTCTGTCCAAAAAAGAAAAAGAGAAATTTCAATATCGTGTCCCTGTAATGATATGTTCACACAGAAGTGCTATAAATGTGTCCACTGTACCTTCCACATCTTCTATATCCATTTCACTAGGTTCTGGTGCCGGACTATTTTTTAATGAGGTATTAGATATTTTAAGCTTTTTTCTTTTGTATCCTTCATCAGCTTTTTTCCCTCTTAGCATCAGCAACATTGTTTCTTTGCTATTAACAGATTGCATTCCTGATGCCCAATAATGACCCTTATCCTATCATTTACAATAAGTTTTCAATAAATGAAATTCATAATAATGTATTATTTCTGTTAAAGAAATGATGTATTTCTGGTTACTTAGATTACTTACATCATCATAAGTGCCAGGTGGAGGTGGTACATTAAAACCAGGAAAATCATATATTTTCTTTATATCATACTGATCCCTGTCACCTTCATCAAAAACTGTTCCTGGTTCTTCATTAGGATCATCCTCTGCGACACCATCAGAGTTAAATAAAGACAAACCAGAGTGTTGCAAACGTGCTTCCTCCAACCACCCTGGAGGGTAGCCAAGTGTTCTCATTCTAAGAAAAATATTTTAACATACGAAAAGAATAAAAAATGTTTGTCATCTGGTATAAAAAACTTTGTTCCTCATGTCTGAATTTGAATACTATTCACACTTAAAGAATTTACATTTTTTTTTACATATATTAGAGTTTAAAAACAATAACAGTTGTATTTTTAATAGAATTTAAATCTGTTCTAGGAATTTGGTTGATATGAAAATTAAAATTAAATCAAGTGCAATATAAAGACAAAATAAAGTGTTACAATTAAACAAATAAAAATAATTACCTATATATATGCCTAGGTAGTTCATTATCTTTAAGACCCAGTGCTTTACGCAGATTACTACTTATTTGACCAGGAATCATATTACCAAATTTATATTCATCTTCTAAATGGTATCTAAGACTTTTTGCATTTCCTTTCATATTAAAATTTTTCCGGTTTTTATTGATGTTTGCCTGGTTACGTGGTTTTGTGCAATCCCGTAAATTATGATTATCCATACAATTAAAACACATTAACTTTGGAGCGCAGTCATCCTTCGGTTCTGAATTTGGTTTATCTTTTGACTTTTCAAACACATCTTTGTATTTCTAAAACAATGTATACAATGATATTATATATATATGTATATATTGATGATAATAATAATAATCATTAAAGTAATCAATTACATATTATTTAGTATTACTATCAATAAAATTTAAATCATTTTTTTTACAACAAAAAGACAGACCTTTCCGTATGTTGGAACATCAAAATCGTCTTTAAGCTTTGGCTGTGTATCTACTGTAAACAATGTGTCACAAATTACATCCTGACTATCTTCACTTTCTGTAATTTCGACAGACTGACTTGTAGAGTCAATATCGTCCCAAATGTCTAAAGTTAAAGTGTCATCATTTTCTTGACTTTTAATCTTGGAAGATACTAACTCTTCTAAGAACTCTTTTATTCTTTTACTATACTGCCTAGAAAATTAAATACAAAAAATAGGAATATAAACTGTTTTAATACAAATTACCTTCAGGATTTTAATAACTCAGAAACCATTATTTTACACATAATTCTGTCAATCTATGCGATTCTCTTAAATAATCTAATACAGTGGTAAAAAACAAAGTAACATATTTAATATCAGATAATTAGTTGTATTTACTATGTACGAGAATAATAAAAATCACTGAAGAAATTGTTAAATTACACACAAACATTTGTTTTGAACATCTTAACCCACCAATGAAAATAGAAGATTTAACACGTCATTTTAAAGTGCTTGTATTTTCCAATAAAACAACTTTTTTTTTATTCGTTTTTAACTACAAACAATAGTTGCGAAGACAGATTCGGAACATTAAAGTATTTAGTCAAAGATTATACGGAAATAGACATAGAAGTTAGGATTAAGGAGTCGTAAAAGTTATAAAAGAAAAGAAAGGAGAAAACGGAGGGAAGCGCAAGAGGCCTATAAGAAAGAATAAGATAATAAGCAGTAAAATAATAAGTAGGACAATATTAAAAAGAAATAAATGATGAGAACAAAATGAATGAGACCAACGGGGACATAAATGTAAATGAAGTCCAAATTTCATTGCTGGAGGCTGAAATAAAGAACATACATACGTACAACTACAAACAATAGCGGTACCTAACAAAAAATAACCCAGTTAACAGGTTGAAAAAAAGAAGTAAACATCACTGCATCCAATTTCTATGATTATTTAAAAAAACAGTAACTTGTGCAGTAGAATTCCTGGTACGTTAGTAAACATAGTCTCTACATGGTATATCAACAGTAAACGGAACAGTTTCTTACCGTGAAACACTCACGTCCCGAAATATAACCTTAAAGAGTGGTTTCGCGACGTTCGAGTCGTCGCAACTTTGCGGTTCAGGAGTGTTTCCTTTATCATCGACGTTCGCAGGAGCGTCGATTCTGTTTGTGCTGTTGTCCGATTCGGAGACTTTCTCGACGGAACATTCACTTTGATCATTGTCAGTATCATTGGTGGCATCTTGGCTCGAGTCCAAATCAATCACCTCTTCGTCGGTGTCGTCGATAGTGATCGTAGAATTCATGGAAACGCTATCGACGCTGACACGAGGGCATAGATGAAACCTTTTCACGGAAACTCGCGGCTTTCCCGACGCGAAAATTTTCTCTGTTTTCTCTCTTCACTCGTAAAAAAAACACGACGCTTTTACTTCATGAAGTTTCACGAAACTTTGCCGCAGGGGCGCTCTGATTCGTGCGTCTGTTTTCCCGAATTCCCAGTGCAACAAAAAATATGTATACATACAGCGGGGCTTCGATTATCCGAACTGTAATTAGCAACAAGGCGATGCACATTCTAATAATATTTCGCATGTAAATTTTAATTTTATATTAGAATGTATAATTAAATACATACAATCAGTAATGATAATTTTAATGGTAGCTGTAATTGTTATTCCAACGAAATATACTTTAGAATGAATTTTATAATATAGTGAATGCTTTTCATCTGTATTTAATTAAAATAAAAGAACATTTCTTTAATTAAGTTAATACTCCATAAGTATTTCGGAGGAAATTTTGGGGCAGATATAAATTAGTTGCCCTTGGCAGATGGCGTTGGTGGTCAAATGTACCTCGTTTGAATTTCAGAGGCAGTTTAACTTTGATAATTTGAAAAGTATGTTTGTGACATGGCCAACTAAGAATAAAGATTTGCATGAAATCTTACATTGAATTGCAAAGAAACTAACAGCGTCCTTGATCATTTGCAAAATAACATGTACAATGCCTTTGTTGAAACATATTCCAGATTCATACACCAGAAGAAAAATAGAATATACTAAAAAGAATGGCTTGCGACATGCTATTTTTGTTGCTGAGGGTAAAAGACTGTTTAAAGGTTATTATAAAGGCGAATGGAGGAATGATAAAAAAGAAGGAAAGGGTAAAGAATTGGACAGGTAAAATAATATGTAATAATTAACATGCCCATTGCTCCTGACCCACAAATGATTCAGAAGAATTTTAATGCTAATTCCACCTCATTTTTTTTTTTTATTTATAACTCATACTAATATTTTTACATTATTATACAGGGTGAGTCATGTAACATGTTACAAGTGAATATCTCAATCACCAGGGAAGATGAAAAGAATTCTTGATGATAGCATAATGGTAAAAAGGAAGAATCATGAGTTATGTATATTGAGCTAGTTTTTTAATCTCAAAGTCATCTTTAGATTTTTATTAAACAATATACGTCTTTTTGTCTCAGAGTCATATAATACAGTACAAAGGTATAATTTTTTAATGTCCTTGAGGCATCAGTTTCATTGTTATATGAATATTAAAGTGAAAGTCATTTTAAAGTTATGTAAAAGTATTTACAGTCTTAAAATATATGGGACTAAACAAAAAATTCACTTCAATTTAATGTGCACCATTGAATAGAATAACGTACTTTTGTAATATCAGAACTGAGACAGTTATTTAAGGTGCCAGGTTGTGATGACTCACTCTGTATGAGTTTATACATATAAGGCAACTGCATCAGAACTCTTCTGAACCACATATGATTTAATGGCATTATAGTTAATAAAATAATTATGTAACAGCAAAAACGAACGATTAATTAGTAATTAATAATTCAATCATTCGAAATTTCACAGAAATGGATGGTTGTACAACGGCAGTTGGCTAAACAACGAAAGACACGGTTATGGTGTTCTAAGCAAAATTTCGAAAGACGGAGTTACTCGTCAACGTTACGTAGGCGAATGGCTGGCTGGAAAGAAGCATGGTTTTGGATGCAATTGGTTCAAAGATGGTAGCTATTACGAAGGAGAATTTGCACAGAATAAACGGCAGGGTTACGGTTGTATTTGGTACTGTAGCGGAGACTACTATCAGGGCACTTGGGAAAACGATCTCTATCATGGTACAGGAATATATGTAAAAGGTTTTCAAACACTTTTTATATCTCTATTATGCTCTATGGCCAACGTTATTATTGTACGAATCAAGAATATTTTATCAAATCAAACATTATAAATTCCAAAGCCATTTTCAATCTTTTTATGTTATAATCTTGAACTGAATATTTTTTAGCTAATGGCAACAGGTACGAGGGCCAGTTCGTTGAGGGCAAGAAACAAGGTCATGGTATATTTTATCACATAATCACGGGTCAAGAACAACGTGGTTTCTGGAAACAAGATTTCTTTATCAACGGGATGATGTCAGACATGTACTGGCGACAATCTGCTCCTTGTCCTACGCCTTACCCTATTCCACCGGTATTTAACGATACCATAACAAATTTTTAGAATGTTTATTAAGCTGTTGTAACTCCTCTGTTTTTGATTCATAGATCGAACTGGCAGAACAGATTGAGGATTCTGAAGTCAGACAGGAAATCATTAGCGGCGATCAAACACCGAAACCGATTTTCCATGAACGAACTTGTAAGAGAAAATTTAGGCGCACAATCGCAAACGTGTGTGTATCCAACAATACATGTCCTTGTTTGGATAGCGTATTGTAAAAAGTTTTGTTGCTGTTGTTGGAAATTCTTCGACAACCAAACACGGTAATGTAAAACACGGTACAAAATGAAATGATGTTCACTTGTATAATTTATTCCGGCAAAAGCGCCTCAATTCTATGCACATGTATACGTCGACGCATGTGTGTATAAACCGTCTGTCCGCATTCGATACACTTTTCGAAATTATGTACAATTGAATCGCCGCATCTAATGGGCTCGCTCCTTAACGTCGGCAGTCAAATTGTCAAGTACAAACGCAAGAAGGATCATACAAATCGTCGTTTATTTGCCCGTATACAAAGAGCTTGAAAACTTCTTGAGCGTGGACTGTTGCGTGAAAAAACGAATAAACTCTTACAGAATCGCTGGCGATGTTTATCGGGGGAGGCACGTTTTTAAAAAAACGAGATAAGTACATCCAGTGCGGACTAATCATGCATACTCAACAAAGTATGAGTTTCCATTTACGCTTGCTCCTCGAGCAGCTACAGGTAGCACACCGAACAATAAGCTCCTATTGCGTATCATTATTGTTATATTTAAGTCGCTACGCGAGAAAGGGAATGTTTCACGTTGTGCACAGAGTTTCTCATCGAACGTTATTTTCATTTAACTGTACAATTTACCAAATAGGTGTTCCATTGTACAATGTAAACGCGAATTTTAGACTGAATAACAAAAGGAGCAAAGTCTTTTCTCTCGCGTTACACGGGCGATCGGTGCTGCTGCGAGAATGTCTGGCAATGATGCTTTCTGCTCTCTTCTTACAGGTGAATTCAATATTCCATTAAAAGTAACAGCCGTGTCAGAGATTCACCACTCATTGTTCCTCTACGAGAGGCTATCACATTCGAAGGTTCACAGCAGTAAAACGCAGCACTACGTTCAGACCACGTGCGTCACACCGGCCTGTAACAGATTCACACCGTTTCTACCCTCGACGTCCGTCGATTCAATTTGTTCCTTAAGTAACTCCAGTTCCCTTATGCCGGAAACCGTCACCTCGTACTTGTGAGCAACCAGGCTCCTGTAAAAGTGTATCGCGAAAGCGAGGAAGATTATCAACACTGGTATCAGCACGATGCAAGCGGACCAGGCGGCCACCTGCGAGAAGTCGTAAAACTTCACCCAACACAGTATGGCGATTTCCAGCAGAAACAAAAGCAGTCCCAACAGAGTGGAGAACGCCCACGCTACTTCGATGTACCAGTGCAACCGTTCGTGTGGAGATTCGTGCACAAGGCTTATGCTGTGCAGATTGCACACGGCTTCTATGTTTGGTAGAATGCACGTCGATATCATTAGGGCTAGCATGTGAACAGCTACCAGCAACGTCGTGCACACGGCGAAAGCGATTAACATCTCCGAAGGAACCTTCGTGTCGGAGTTCAGCTGCACCTCCACCATGGCTACCTGCGACGATAAAAAAATATTCCTTGAATAATTTTTATAAGGAACCCTATTTAACTTAAGTTATATATAAAAAAAAGTATGATCTTGAACTAATACTTCATCGTTTTTTTACAGGTACCTCTGTATTCTAATTTCTTGAAGAATGACGATGAAATTTTAGAAGATACATTTGAAGCAAAAAAATGCTCCGTTACGTACCATGGCGAAACCAGAAAGAAGGGCAGACGTTTTGCTCGACGCTTTAAGCTTCGCACGGCTGAGCTGCAGTTTTCTCCACGAGAGATAACCCGGTGTGTGAAGGCCATCTCCCGACTGCGACATCTTCGACTGGCGAACAGAAAGCAGAAAACGGTGGCAAATTATTCGGAGGCACGTAAGAACTTCCATGAACGGTGATCGATCACATAATGCGTTCAAAGTGATCGCAGTGTGTCTCCCGGTTAACCGCGGGCACGGTAGCCGATTATGTGATCCGATTTGAACTTCACTGATTCGGATTAACGGACGGTACGATAAAAATGGTTAATCGAAGTCAGTACACTCGCACACAATGTGAGCAGAACAAAGTTTCAAGATGCTTGTCGTGTTACACGGTGCTTATGTATTTGTGCAAAGTAACGTTATAGAAATTACTGTACGCATACTGGGTTGCTGAACAGCTGACATCTAGTATGAATAACTAAAGTATGCTTGCTGTTAACCTACGTCATTCTACACGTACTAGAATACATTTTAAACTACGTGATTTGAAGTATACGTAAAAATTCTTGTACGAGTTTCTACATTTTCACGACAACACGTGTACAGTAAAACTCACACCGGAGACATGCTTTCCTAGTGTTCTGTTCAACATGATAAATGAAAAAATTTACATGTAAGTACTCTGTTTGCGCTCGATGTTTTCTTTGCAAACATTCTGGAGCGCGATGCAGCAATAACGGTGGCATTCTTTCAGAATTTCAGGCTGCACGTCCAATCGTAAAATCAACGTTAAAAATATATCCAGATAATTGCACATCCGGAGATAATCAGCGTTCGGATAATTGGCGCTCAGCTGAACAAGAAGCACGTAAGAATGAAAGACACGTACCGAAAGTCGATGGCAACGTCGGTGCCAACGGGAGAACTTGCCAAAAGTCCCGCGTAGGATAAAAAATCACCAACGGGTGCTGAACGAGAAACAAAACAACAAGGACAAAATTAATGAGAAGGCATAGGAGGAGACCCAGGAGTGTGCTGACAGAAATCGATTCGACTGCGGGAAATCTGGCAAGCGAGATTCGATATCGATCGGCGTGATAACATGAATGTTCTTGTAAATATTAAATTCTACGGTTAATATTTAAACCAAAGGAATTCTCCTGTTCTGTTCGTTCGACGTACGGTAAAGCTTTGTAGACGATACTGTTCCTCGGCTAGCCTTGTACACAGGATACGCGATAAATCAACTCCTTCGCACCCCGTTTCCCGTGCTATAATTTTGTCCCACGGAGTGCTCGTGGCTTCTGCTCGAGAAATTTGCGTGCCAAAAGCTAGCGTTAAAGCGTTTACGTTTTCCACAGGCTATTCCGCTTTATGTAAGTTACGTCCGCAGGCAAGGATAAAAGTTGTTAAAGCGAGGATAATTATCCCCCTCGTAATCGTGGGATACCGATTGCGCTGGCATCATTAACGGAGGCGGTATCACGGTTTAGACAATTCCGATTGATTTTATCCGCGTTTTCAAGGATTTGAACGAGACTGAAATGAATTTCATTTGCTCTTGCTCGATGATAAATGAATAGCAACACTTCCAGGTAACAATAAACAACCGTATTCACGATGCTGTTTCCTCGATCGTACATCATCGATGGGCCGTCTTTCTAATGCACTGCGTGATTTATCGAATAAAAGCGATAACGGGCGAATTGATCTTCATTGTTGGGGTTCAATTATGAGGTAACTGTAGCCGATACTGTTTCAGAAGTTGCAGGACAATTTACAATTCTCACTTACATATTAAATCGTAATTTTTAATGTATTTTTTCAGAGTTGTTCCTGTTAGAAGATTTGGATTTGAAAGTCTTGCCCGTATCATGATTCAGCTCTACAGTTTTACAAGTTCAGTACACATCGGGCCACTTAGCACTGCAGCATCATCAGGATCTAAATGCAGGATACTTTAGGCGCTGAATTTACTCACTAAAAATGCTACAATTTCCGAGATATAGATAGCATCAAAGGAATTTGTGCTTCAACATTGCACTCGTGGTATCACGCTCAGCCACGGTATTGCTATGTATATATATACAAAATACCCTGTAACTGAAGATGAGTTCAAACAGGAACAAGTCCTCACAGATAGCGAATTAAGCGTGGTGACCAAAATGTAATGGAGACTGATTGCAGGTGACAGAAAGCGGAGATAAAGAGGAAACGAACGAAGCGAGGAGATCAAAGAGACAAGGGGAGACAAACCGACCTGACAGTCGTGGAACCGCTTGTGGAAGCAGTGGCCGTCAGCGTTGCGCAGATGTGTGCGCGCCACGTGTACGTGAATCGGCAAATGCGAGGAGGGGAGTACCGGTCCGCCCTCCGCGCCAAACACTGAATTGCGTCCAGTGCTCGTCGACCATATGGACATCAGGCTTGATTCTTGTGCGGCTCTGACCAGCGCTGAAAAAGACAACACATTGTACAACATGATCCAATTGTAGTCGACAGTATGAAAGAACGCCCACAGAAATTCATATCGTGATCGTAGGGATACTGAGACTACTGTAGGGACGCCATCTCTTGGCTGGTCAAGGACACTTCTTCAGTCTTGCACATTTAGACGCGACACATGAAAGAATTGCTCTTCTTTTAGCTTTGTGCCCTTTGACGGGTGTGCAAGGCTGGAAAAGGCTTTGTTGCAGAGACATCGAGGCTAAGAACTTCGAGATCAGTTGTCTGGTGTAATGGTACCGACATTAGGATTTCTATAAATTTTAATAAGAAATGAAGGAGAAATTGTCTTCAGAGATCTAGTCTTGGTGACTCTGTAATGGTGCTAATGGTGTTCAAGATAGCGGGGTAGCCTGTTAGATATCCGGAGATACAGATTATTCCAGTATGTACACTGTACATACCAGAACGCTAGCGGTACTCCTAAAATTTTATCAGGACCCGAATGTACGACCCTCTCAGAAGCCAAGTTGATGAATTCCATGAACTCAAAGGAAGAAAAATAGAAATTCACAGAAATTGGAGTTCATCAGCTTGGATTCTAAGAAGCTCATATCTCTCTTAGAATATCTATAAATTTTCTAGGATAATTCAGGGGTACTCATGTATCAAATCAATTTCTTGACCATGCAACGACCTTCAATCATCTTAGCGTCTGTTAGACATGAGTTATTGAGATCTCCGTTCAATATCCATTTTATATTTAGGTATTCATTTGGTATATACCTAAAACATACGGTCAGCCTTTGATATTCAGTTGCATCTGAGTTTACATAAGACCGAGTATTTTTTAAAAAATTAAAAATGATAAAAGTTTAATGGAGTTTGCAAACATTTGACCAGTTAATTTTTACGGTGCAGATGGTGAAAAATGTCACGACTTCGGACTGACAAAATCAAAACTTCATTTTTATTCGTTGAAATGGATTAGCCAGGGAGCTGAACGTGGTCTGTGTCCGAATAACGAGGGCGGTGTACGCGTAACAATCCGTTTAATTCGCGTGCCATTACGCAAATGATACGTTTCCCGTGATCGTTCAACACCACCACGGACAATCGAACATTGAAACGCATGCGAGGACAGTGTTCTCCTCATCCACGATGATTCAAAATAGGCGCTAGTACGGGTGATTCAGAAGTTTGTATTTTTGTTAGGGACGTAGGTCGTTGCACTGGACAAGGTGGTCGCGGATACATCAGTGCTGAAAATAATCTGGCATTCAAAAAATGTGTGGAGGATCGAGTAAAGATAACCAGGTCTAAAATCGTTTGTAAGGAGCGAGAAAAAATGACTCAACGGATTCCGATAAGGTTATCGATGACCGGTGCAAATCGCAACTCGGTTTATAAAATTTAGGAAGGGGCAAGTTCGTGGTATAACGTACTCATTGTGGCATACTTTTCCAGCTGGAAATTGTAGACGTATGAACCTCTCAGAAACCAAATTGAATAATTTCAATCTCTGTGAATACTGTAAAAGAAAACAGTGTTTACATCGGTACCAGTCTTCTCTACTTTTTATTCTGTGAAGTTGATCAGTTTGGCTTTTGAGAGGCTCGTTCGACGTTCGAGCAACTGTTTCCACGAATTTAACCTTGATCCTTTACATCCAAAAAAGCGGTGGAGGCAGTTCCAAGATTAGTTCGATGTAAACACAGGACACAGCATGCAGAAACCCGTTTTTTCGAACCATGTCGATAATACGAAAATCAGAAGGTGGTGCATATTATCACAGTACATATTTGAATGTCCGCCTTGTAAATAAAGCGAGACAAGTACACAGAGCATTCAATGTGTCAATTAAAAAAATATTTTTGCGAAGGTGTTGCATCTGATAAAAGAATAAACCAGCTGTGCAGAGTGTGCACTTGGTAAACGAGATAAAAGAACGCAGCGGAAGACCGTATGAATTGAAACTAAAACGAGAATGTTATATTTTTCTTAACGAACATTTCACAGAGGGTACAAGAATAAATTTTACCTGAATTCAACGAAATGATTCATGAACAATGGTAGAGAAACGGAACGATCTAGGGGTACGAACAGAAATAGAGGAAAAAATGTTTATTTAGGTTTGATTCTTGGTACATGTTTATTCCACGTGCAAACGTGACTCGTAAACACATCGATCTCTATTTCTTTTTGCGAAAGCGCAACGAATCATCCGCATTAGTGTAGATATTGCAGCTAATATCGTTTGGAGATACGTGCCAATATCACTAAAAATACAGGGACCACAGAATACGCGGAGCTCCTCGTGGCGGCTCGCATACGAAATTAAATTCTGATTAACCCAAAACCTACACACTAACTGAACAATACGAACTAGAATCACTTATTCTGAATTATTATTTTTTTTAAATGTATAGTACACCTGCGATTTTAAACAAATTCTGACACCTGGTTTGAGTAAAATATCGTCGAAATATTTTAAGGCTTTCAAACGAAATAATTAATTATGACATTAATAATAAATAATACGTCTTTACTTTCGCAATCATTCCCATTCACGATTCCACTCTCGCCTACTTTCTTTTTTAAACGCCGTCTGCACTTTAATCGATGACTGTTTTACCATCTCTCACAATATTGCTGGTCAGTTATCTGTAATCTCTTAACGCAGGTCACGAAACGGACGAATCATTATAGTGGCGCGTAGCAGAGGGTCGTAACGTGGTTGACAGTGAGGAATGATTATGTGTAGCTGATATACCCGTGACGAACGCGTCATCGTCGAGGATAACGAATTGCCGGGAACCTTGTTCGTACAACTTATCACTACAACCAGAAAAAAATGTGCTGTAGTAATATTGCGTGTTTAAAACAGAAAAATATCTAGGAATTGCTTTCGACGGAGAATAAACATGATGAAATACAGCTGGAACACAGGAACAACATAGAACCGGAGTTGTAGAATGACAACAGACAGGTTGATTCTAGAAACTGGAACAAAATCTGCACTGCAAGATGTAAACAGGAAAAAATATGAATTGCGTTTTGGACTTCTCATTTAGTAGAACGTCCTATTTTTTTATATAAACTGATTTTCCCCATCATTCTGTGCATATGAGCACAACTATCGAAGCCAGAATAATTAATAAGATACTTCACGTTTTACGTTACATGATCACATAAAGAATATTCCAAAGTAACTTTTAGTTGAATCGTATCCAAAATGACAGTACAATGTGGTAAAGTATCATCGTTGCACGCGATTCGATACAAGGTGGCACCGATTACCCATTGTCACATTTTGCGAGTGACGGCTGGAATCATGTTCCTCTGTAACTCGTCACGCATTACATGCAAAATTATTTCGAGTTACTTAAAAGTTCCTCGCAGTCGTCGTTTCGTCGGCGTTCAAACTGAAATTACATCGATATTCTTAGTACCGTTTGTAACACGGACTGAAGCACAGGGTGTGTGGCGCAAGACGCGTGTTTGGTAACACATACCGACGTGTGTTTGTAAACCTGCACTTATAATTACCATTTTGAGGGCGGCCAGAGGAACGAGCGTGCGGACACGCGAATTCATCGCGAAGATCGTTGCCTGTATCAAGGATGAATTCACGAAAAACGCGGACACCGAGGATATGGGACAGAGCACTTGTTGACAGTCACGAATTCGCGTTAATTCGACATGGTGTTATTGAAGGATACATAAAAGAACGGAACGGTTCGCGTGGACGCCGGATCACGATGAATGACAACGACGAAAGGCACTGATGTACTGAATAAGAACGCGACGATACAGCGTCGGCGGCGAGCGGCAACGAATTCAGCCGAACTCGGCCGATGATCGCCGACCGCGTTCGGCCATCTGCGGATAACTTGGACCGACTCGCGATCATATGACGTAAGTTTGGTCTCGTTCTTTCAATCTTTTTTTTTTGCAATTACGTCTCTTACGTTCATTAGTACGAAGCTTGAATATGTATTGTTACAGACATAATAATACCATTGGATTTTAAGCAATGGCTTTTCTCGAACTCAACGAGGATCGACCCTGTTACGACGATCGAATAGCGAGTTTTGTTTCGGTAGAAAACATGAATGAAATGCTTGCGTGTGTCTATGAGGATAATTTGTACATACATGGTAATACTACTGTATATAAATTGTATACATAAATTTATCGCATACGTAAAAAATACCAGTTGAATGTAGTTGGTCATAATATTGACAAACAGTACCATGAAGATTGATGTGAACAATAAAGAAATAGTATGCAGGAAAGTAGTAAATTGTTAAGTATAAAGACAGGAGAAGTTTGTTATTTTAAAATAAAAGTATCGGTACAATTGCTAACAATGTTTTGTTATTAATTATCAGTGGCCCTTGTGCAACGCCACAACGTATAGCAGAATAAACCTCTTTTACGATTTTAAAAGTGTACTCGATTCCACGACTCGGAATCCAAGAGTCATTTATTGTCAGCAGCATCGCAGAAGCACTAGTAACGGTCACCCACCCTGCGTTGATACGTGGTCATCATAGCTTAACTTGGGTGATAGCGATTAGACTAGGAAGACACGCGACAATGATTATCCCCACTCCCGATTAACGAATTCGGCGCGCGACCCTAGATAGGGTAGCTGCGCCGCAGAGCGCGTCATTCTCCCGCGACACTGATACCGACCGGAACTATTGACAGTTTATCTGCGTTCTCATCTAATCATTCTCTAATTAACTTCTGATCACTATTCATCGTGTTTATACCCCACTATCGTCTCGTTTAACATTATTTAACCAGCCCGGATTATTAATTAATATTTGTGAATTATAAATTAATTCGATATCTCGGCTCATGATCCAACGGTTTTCGCGTGTTAACATCACGCGTGTTTTAACTTGGTCTCTTTAATTATATGCGGTGTTCTCAATTAGTTTAAACATTTCCCAGTTTATTATAATTAATTATTTTTAAATTGAATAACATTTCGGTTTCATTTATTTTTATTAATTCTAATTTTATTAGTTCTAAAGTTCATTGTTTCATTCAAAAGGTCAAGTTTTCTTTGAGAATACTTTTTAGTTTGATTCTGAGAATAATGCGACTGAGACGTGTTGACGTGTTTCAAACTGCACGTGTTCAGTGAAGAATGGATGAAAACACAGATCAGTGAAATTCACGCTAACACGAGTTTATCGTCTTTTTAACGACACAGTTTTAAATTATTTACCGTTCATCAAATACTGCGGACGCGAGATATTATACACAGTTAACATCGAACGAAAATGTTAAAACAATAAATATAGAATATTTGTTTCGTTACTAACATTTTACGGATTATCCACAATTATTTCAACAGTTTGATCCGTTCAGTGCTAGTACATATATTCAGTTATATTTTTTTTAATTTAAAACACCTGTACATCGTTTTTCTCAGAGATTTCTGAATCTGTAATGCATGTAAACGTATATAAGTTAAATCTGTCCCTCGAGGGCTTAAAACGTAATCGTGTTACTAAATAGAGTGGCGTTACGAAAATCTCTGTAGGAGACGGCGCTTCGCAGACTCAAGTATTTTCGCCAGGGCAAACCGGGTTGCAAAGTGGTCGGCTGGTGGGTAATTTTACTTAGGCTTTTCCTGATGGCAAGCATCCAGGATACGACCACTATCGAGAAACGATGCGTCTGTTGTCATGGTCAGGGCACCCCTAGCCTACTTTACCACTGGTACCGTCTGATCTATTTTAAAGCTTCATTCCTACGGTGAAAATTCACTTTGAGAAACCACCGGCTTGTTTTTCATCGATTACGCACGCTTTGCCTATAGTAGACACCTGAAATCTTATCATCAGCCGGGTTTCCAAACACCGTCGATTATAAATAAATTTTGGCCGTTTGAACGCCGCTGTTTTCTCTGAAAATCTCATGATTTCGTGTCAATAAACCGTTCGATCGTAAAAGATCTCCCGTTTTTACTGGCCGATAGTGTATACAGAAAATTCGCGATTTTCAGGACAGACGAGTTCTGCGCTCGTCTGTTTCACGCGATGAAGTTGATACGATTAGATGGAACTTCGTGAAGCTTCCTTGTTTACGTCATTCACGCAAACGCTGTTGCTACAGTCACTGGGTAAATGCTACAGTAATCTAATATTTCGAAGTCGTTTTCTACGTAGGTGTTTCCAATCAAAATTCTTTAGCGGCTTGAAACAATCGATTTCATTGTTAACCACATTACAGCAGAGATTCAAAATGTGTCCGTACGAATAGGATAGACAATAGATAATACATAGAGCTGGTAGAACGCACTGAAAGAAATAAAAAAAATCTGAATAAAAATGTTTACTTGAAAATGCAATAAATATAGTTCAGTGGTACTTTTATTTCTTTCAATGATAATTGGAAGATCATATTCTTAAATTTTGTATTATTCAGTAAGGATTAAATCCTATGAAATTCACAAATATTATACACAGTGAACATTGAATAAAATTGTTATGATATTGCATACTCAATTTTTTTTCCATTACTGATATTTAATAGATCGTTTAAGGCTATTGAAAATCCTGAGCTACTGTTTTGAGCAGCATAATTCAGCAACACCCTATGTTCTGCCAGAGCGTAACATTCTTAGGGTACACTCGAAGGAGTTAATTGCTCGAGAATAGCGAAGAAAATAGGCATGATGCGCGAGAAGATAATCGCAATAAATCGTATCGCGCCGTTAAACTCATTTCCTCCGGGCAACGCTGTCCTAGAATCTTAATTAAAGAACGTCCATTCTTTCGATCGAATCGCATTTCGTAGAACCTCCGAAATTCCACGAATTTCCGACCACATCGAGACTTCCTGATTCTGATGTTTCAGAATCTACATAAAAGCATGGATCTTCCAAATAAACAACCACAATAGTCGATGCTAAATCACATACGAGAAAAGGAGAACAAGAAGTATAAAAATTTCTTTATTATCAGCATCTGCTCGCAACCAGCTGCATATTTATCGTATCCTGTTATCGTTAACAATGAATGTAGATCGTCCATGTTGTCTTATACAATCCATGTAAATGATCTGATCCTCTTAGCACGGATTATCAGAATTGAGAAGGATCGGCTGTAATCTGCGTTTAACCCCTTCATGGATACGTGTATGTACATTTAGTTTTTTAATTCGAGTATTGTTGAGAAAGTATTTGAACAAACTAAAAGCATTAATGTCTTCAAGGCTGAATGTATAACTTCAGAACAGCTTATAATTTATTCCGCATGAATTCATAGCGATTGTATAAAAAACGGAAAACATATACATATGTGTATACTGATCATCATGTATTTGTCAACAATATTTAAATCTAAAATAGTAAAATATGGAGTACAATTCAGACTAACAAATATAATATAGTACTACAGCATCTCCAAATCTGTGTCTGATTGTATAAAACGTATACTTTATTTTCTCCAAATCTTCCTGAAGATTTTCACCCTCCTTGCTGTAGTTAGTTTATGATAGTTTACTATCTATCAAGAACAAAGTCGTCCCCGATGACGTTGCAAGTACGAGTCGCGACGTATTAACGCGAATCAAACGCATAATCATAACCGAGTGCTTCTGCTCGTCGATTTCCTTAGACTTAAGTGGAATCAAGAGTCAATAGAGAGTATCAATATCGATGTGTCTTCGACTTACGAGTACCGTTGCTGGCTCGACGCTGTTCCATGTTCACGTGCGGCACATTAATCAACAACGACAGAGGGGTCTTTCTGTTTCTTACCGAAAAAAACAAGGAAGCACCGTATACGAGCTTCGAATCCTTTCAAGTTCACCGTTCCCTTTCACCGTATCGAAACTCTGTCACTGTATCCTTGGCCGATGTATCCCGGCGTTTCGCACTGGCGACGCGAATATTTCGAATATTTTTAGGCGACTCGCGTTCCAACCGGTGGAAACTGGAGCACGAGACGAAAGAAGATTTTCGTCCCCGGCCCTCGATACGAGAAGCGAACAACACGGGAAAACTGGAAACGCGTCGTGCACGATATCGCGCGCATGCGACGAATCTATCGACGATCGTTCGGATAAATTCTATTTATCGTTCTCGATCCGACCGACTCGTTCTGCAGCCTCCCGAACAGCCTCCGCATCGGGAGAAATCGAACGAACTTGGGTGATAGCGTGTTATCGTGCGTCCTCGGTCACGGTACAGCGTCGAGTGAGCAGCTTGACCGAGCTTCAGAGAAAGCTGCCTCTCTGGGAACCACTTTCCTCCAGGCCAGTGTTTCCCAACGCGTTTTCCTGGAATCTGCACGGAAAATTTGATGCACCCTGCATTCCACGCACGTACAGTGACGATTATTTTTTTGGTTCAGAAGCAGTCGGTGGGGAAGATTGATGAGACAGAAATGCAGTGGCACGGGATGCAGCGAATACGAATTTGTGTATTATAGGGTTGTCCTCAGTGTGTGATGAGCCCGGGAAGCGGATGCTTTTTGGGACTCAAACGCGGAGAAAGTAGAAATGCGATTCTTTGGATATTTGGGTGTTTATTGGAACGTATCTTAAGCTTTCTGTATTTAAAATTGTATTAGAAAGTATCAATATTTGAACGAGATAAAGCGATTCTCGTAAAACGTGTATTTACGTGCTCGGGTGGACGGTGTACATGATTTTTTATCAACTCTTTTATACTCCCTCCCTTTTGACAGAGGTTTATTTTGTTTCGTTGAAAAGTGACGATAAAGAAATTTCTGTTACATTCTTATGTATTTTCTAAACCAAAAATGTATACGTATGTTACAATAAAAACTGCCGTACGTTGTCGGCACGCTATACAATGATTTTTTTTACTGCAGATGCTTCAGAATAATAATATTGAACCATAGAATCACATGCTTATAATTTTACATTGCTAATGTATCAGTGACATTAGTCGGAATTTTTAATTGAATTTAAATTTTCGATCATACAGGTGTTACCTTATATTATCATTACAATATTACGGCTGCTGTTCAAATTTTTTAAAGAATTGCTAGTTATTTTATTAAATTGCATTTAAGGCGATCACTGCTGATTCACACGTATATCAATGTGTTGCATTGTGTTTTTTATCCCTTTCAGTATGCAACGTAAGAACCACTGTTTCGGGTCATTGCCTTCAAGGTATAAACATGAACGTGTATAGCTTCGTTTCCGCGTAGAACCTTGACTCGATTTTCTACATTTAATGACACAGGTTCCTTGCGTAATTGACGGTCAGAATGTACACGGCTTCCTTCGAACAATTTCACGCTTGCTGAATTTCAGAAGAAGAACTGTCTCCTAGTAAATTGTTGATCAATAGAAAAGCACATATATTTGGTTACGGTCTTGGATGTTTAAAGATTACACAGCAAAGAAATTCACAAAAATGTGCGTATCCGAAATACTTCGAAACTGGTGACCGTGTCATACACCGAGCCCGCTTACGTGCCTAAACAGTTACGTATTATAAAATGAAGAATAAATTGTAATTCGAATGCCTAGTTCCTCCTGTTTCGCCGTTTCAAAGCACTATAGTTACTGGCAATATTATAACAACCTGTAAATGAAATCGCATATATAACAGGTGAATGAATTAAAGATGAGGACGATGCAACGTAACGCGATTAGCGGCGACACGAAGTGAAGTCTTTGAACCAATAATACGCTCTTAACACAGATATAAATCGAAACTAAATCTATTACGCGTATCAAAAAATCTTGTGCAAAATAATTTGATCGACAATTAACGCGTTGACTGCCACATTGTATTGGTTGAAAATGGCCATCTTTCTAAATTTCTATGCAAAGAAAATATAATCTCAAGTTAAAATCTTTTTAATCAAGAATATTAGGAATATTCATAATTTTTTTATGGGTACTATTAAATATTAGTAAATAAATTTATGAATACATACTAGAAATGATGAAATAAATAATAACTGAATTTAAGTGTCACCCAAATATGGGTGACATGGCGGTCAAAGTGTTAATACTTATGTCAAAATATTGTATGTATTTACATCATTAAGTTTGTGCACTAGCAACACTGCGGGCTAAAATTACAGAAGCATATAGTACTCGCAAGTAGGTTGAAAAATGCTTAATCAATATAGATCCTAAAATGACCCCTTTAAGAGATATAGACATTTATAAGGTCTTCGTATCTTGCACCGTTTCGTGCGTAAGACGCCCATAGGCGTTCCAACGACATGCTTTATATGCATACGTGTCGATCATCCGCACGAGCCGTATGATCTCGGAAGGTGTAACATGCATTTCTTTAATACTCAAGATCATATCATGTTTACATCAAATTGAGTCGTTGGATTTGTCAGGATGTCCAGATTAAGTTTTGAAAATAAGAAATGAGTTCTGCTTAAAACACTTCTTAAATCTGGTTTAAAGAAATTAGTTTCTAAAAAAATTCGTCACTTTGCAGGGTCCTTTAGACACAACATAAGTTCATCAAATTCATCTCACGTGATCAAAATAGATAGACCACCTTGTACATAAGAGAAGAATGACGCGTCAAGCAAACGAAAAAGTCATGCGACTGCTTTTCCTAGATGTACCATAAGATTTCAAATTTGATTGTTCTAATTACTTCAACGAAGCACCGAATATAGCTAAAGAATCACCGATCAACGTGCATTCTCTAATAAAAGAATATTCCAGAGAAACTTACTGTAAACGTTCCTGGTGAGAGGAAAATTCTTTCGACCTCGATACCGTGTTTCCCTTTCGAAAATTATGCCGGTAAACGCCGATAACGTATCGCTCGCAATAATTCTGCATTCTCCGATGCAACCGACTATCACAGTTGCATGAGCCGTTGTCACTGCGTACACCAACCAATCGAACTATTTCTTCCGTGAAATAACTGTAATTCGAACCACGAAACACCGTAACGCGTACCACTTATCATCCTACGCCATGACTCGATCGATCGAGGCCTCGCGCGGGCTACAGTCAATATTCGCTATATAATTCCGAGACCCCGCGCCAGATGGCGCGGCAGGCATTTCGGAACCGGCGCGTCCGGATTTGATTTCTTATAATAGAATTTATGGGCCCGCTTATAAACGAACCAGCTGCTTTCACGGCCAAAATTATCGAGGTCGGGACGACGTCGACGCACTACCAACGAAAATTCTAAACATTCCATTACAGACAACACTCCAAACACTGACAGGTTGTTGCTCAGTAAACAAACTCCCGCGAAACAACACAACACATCGTCAATCTTCCTAAAGAGAACTGACGTCTTCAGAATTCTAATATTACTCTTTCTTACGTACTTCAGTGACGGTATGAAGCAAATGGATCACTGAATGATTCATATAGGAAAAACAGGGTATTGCTATAGTACAATCACAAAACATCTACCATGGATTCCTCACTCTGACAGTCAACATTAGGTGATCTGACGATCGACGTTTACTCACGAACTCGAACGTGTTCGAGGTTATTGAAGGTTACGTTGCATGGTTCCCAGCGTACGCTGTACCCCGCGGAGGAGGAGGAGCTCATCTCGTCGAGGTTCGATCGCCGATGACGGATTTTCGATCGTTTTCCCTGACGGTGAACGCGAACGAGGAGTTGGTGGGGGCGACGCCGGTGCCGTGGAGCGCCGAGGACGGGGCTGTGCCATTCTTCAGGCGCTGGTCAGCGCGGACCGTTCGTTTTCAGTGAGCGATTGCCTCTCGATCTGGAGCGCGGTCGAACGCGACCGCAAGAGACACCTGTTGCACCGTACGGTAAACCGCGGGTTAGAATAGTAATAATCATAGACAGGATCATTATTGTTTACCGAGTGAAAGAATCCTTGACGAACCGCGCGCGACTTTTTCCTTCTTGCAGAGTGAATAGTCGAACGACACGGTGAAACAATAGTTGACGTTCTATTTACGGGACGGAGGAGGTACGAAGAGCTCGAGACTCGTCGCCTTTCATTGGTAATTTGTTTTATGCTTCGCGAGATAACATCTTCGGCTGCTGTACGGAGTGCTTCTAATAAGAGCCCTCGAAGCGGTCGTCTCAGATTTGAATGAGCTCTTGCGTGTCGATAGATCGTGTTATTACTATACTGAATGTATAATAGCTTGTGTTTTTTTAATATTCAGAGAGTACGAGTAATGAGAATTTTATTGTAATTCTATGTACGTACACTTATTCCAACTATGAAGAAGCTTTTTAATGCCGATGTTAACTTATTGTTGTACTGATGTTCTGTTTTTGAAATTCGGAATAGCGCACAGCAATTGTTCTTTGATTTTCACACTTTGTATTAAAACAGATCCTACAAGGATAAGACTTATAGTTCTTCGATTAAAGAAACTTCTGAGTGGT
The DNA here is from genome assembly GCA_916610135.2 of Macropis europaea. Classification (NCBI taxonomy): domain Eukaryota; kingdom Metazoa; phylum Arthropoda; class Insecta; order Hymenoptera; family Melittidae; genus Macropis; species Macropis europaea. Next base: position 14,594,222 of record OU744351.1, on the reverse strand, counting down.
TCTTTAAGAACGATATTGGTATGTTTATTCATAGGTGAAAGTGTAAAAGAATATTTTATAATAACGGACACTCCATTTCCATTCGCTTCAGAAATCTGAAAGATTAAAATTTACAGATTTTAGGAAAATAATCGTGAAACAAATTTTGAAAATTTCCTGTAGTATTTAGCACGTTCAAGTATTATAAAGTTTCATCATTAACATCGTATGATCGGTGTATAGTTTTAAAGATGCGCGGCCGTTTTCAGGTTGTTGCTCTTTCGAGTCAATTAACTCTTCCGTATGAACCAACCTTTTTTGTATTTCTTTTCTTTTGCTTAGTGCACGCTAGTCGCGTTTTCGAACGCCTACGTTATTAAACGAAAGTGCTCATTCGAATCCTCGTATCACCATTCTCACCTTGCAAATATTATACCATCCTTGCGCGTGGCAGTAATCTCCTACGATCTGGCAATAAGAATACACCGCACATTGAACACCACTAATTTAATTTAATAAAATAATATCCCATTTTCTTAAAACTCTAAATACAACCGAAAGGTTACTAACTTTTATCCCGCTGATTCATATAAAAAAAGGCAAACTCTAGCTATAACATCGTTTTCGCTTTGATAAAGTGTTCACGTGGTAGAATTCTAAACAGCAATCTAGTCGCAATCATAACGTCAACAGTTATCACGTCTCCGCATTTCCTTCGCGCGATCCCATTGTGAAAGACAGTCATGGAAACAGAGCCAATCTAAAGATGTCAACCGTTAAACATTCCATTGACATTTGCAAAAGTACCATATTGCTCATTCAGCCGGCTGATGTATCCGTTTATAAAGATTCGGTTCACGTAGGAAGGAGTAAAGGAGCCGAAACGAGTTCCACGGAGAACCATAGCTCACATGCAACTATGCCCGGTCGCTTCGCGTAACGTCGCGCTGATTAGCATATAGTAACGCACGGGACATCTATTACGTTCGATCGATAAGAAGTGACGGGTGTTGAACGCTTTATTCCGCTTTCTAAATTATACTCTCTTTTCACGACATCACGGCGGTCGCGTGGCGCTGATACACGAATTGGTTCTCCGCAGGGAAAAGCGAAGAAACGGAGGACAGGTTCGCGTGACACAGTGCCTAGAGCTCCATACATCATCGATTAATAGCTAAGGAGACCGTTGACGGGAACCGGATCGTTACGAGGCTGAAACGAGAGGGAAGGAAGATCGTGAAAAAGGAATCGGAGCCACCGCAAGGCGTGTCGAAAGGCCAGAAATGTCGAAGACATTGAATTTGGCGGATAACCAGCGATTCGCGTTGATGAAAGTAAGTAAGTCGTCACGCGTGTGTGTTGGCCATCCGATTTTAAAGGGTCGGGGTCAACCACGTTTCCGGTAAAGAAATCAGCATGTCACTAAAACATTCCAGGGAGCATCCTCTCATTTCTCTGCCCGTTTTATAGGTGTATTTTGGGAGACTAAATAACATGTTTTTGCGAAACTTTGCAGACTTATTCATGTACGTCTACAGCACATTCATGAATTTTTGTGCATTGTTATCATCTAGCAATGAACTGTGGTAATTATTCAGTGGGGAATAATAATAGCTTGCGTGATAACTGCTGTTGGAGTCATCTGAAATCGAACACTCGAAACGAGTCATTTGTAGGAATGCAGCTAGCGTTTGAACTACGGAAAAGTAACTATATTAATATTTATTATTCATAGTGGTTTGCAGGTCAAAATATTAGTACAAAAAATCGATGTTCTTCAGATATCTAAAATTAAAATGTCGATTCTAAAATTAGACCGACTGAAAAACTTAGCCACTTATTTCAGTCTCGCTCTGTGTAATAGTTTATGCGGTGACAGTGAAGAGAGAAATACCTAGTCAATTTTCCTTAGAATTCTAACCATCAATTACTTAAATAGAAAAAACTGTAAAGTGCCACTCACGGATTATATTCACGACAATTAACGTGTTCAAAATATCGGTACAAGTTAGAAAAAAATAATTATATGGAATCACCATTAAAATTTTTTTGAAGAACATGCGAGTCAGTGTGCTGCATAAAACTCCTCGCTAACCCTTCGAACGGTCAATTTCCTTCTAATTTGACCCGTCGAATCGAAAGGACAGGAATTCTCCTTGATAAATGTTTTCGTAGGCAGACGCTATACGGTATAGCAGTGACGTCGAAGCAGGAAACGAATCGCGAGTTGAAACTAAAAATATTGCACTAGGGTCCAGTTTCTTTCGCAATGCGGCACGCAAGAACCGAACGATCAGCAACTTCTACGTCCACCCGGAATAACAGGTGGACTGTGCCGTGTACGAGTTTCGAAACTGTGTAAACAGAGAGAGCGTAAAATCGTGTTGCACGGCGAAACTATGCCGCGCGGAGATGCTTCACGATTAATTTGAATAAATATATAATACGCAGCAGAATCGGGAAATCGCGTGTTTCGCGTAACTAATAAATACCCGCCACAACCTTCGAATCCATCGATGATGAAACATTGAACTCTGACAGAACAGTGATTTCTGCGACAAGGAAGAACGTACATATGTACACACACCAGACTTTAGAATGATCATGTTTGAAAACTTCCTCGATGCATTACAGATGCAAACAACGCGGAAACTACCAATTCACGTTGTGACGTTGATCTGGAAATTTCAAGGTGAACGCAATTTCTTTTTTGTGAAATCCTCATTACCATTCGCGTACATTGCAAGTTAGAGTTTTCGTCGATGAGACAAACGCAGATTGTTTCATGAGTCATTCTACGGGATGCTTCACAAAAATTGGGAAAAAATTTGGGTTTAAGTCCTATACGTTGAAACAAGAAAAGTAGTTCATATAAATGTATGTCCAAACATGCGTCTTTATCGAAATATAATTTAGTTCAGCGTTGGTACACATATACATTTTAATCGTCATCAATGCTGTGCCTGTGTCTATTTCTTTTCTGATACTCGTTATAACGATCGTTCTGTGTACGTGTAACTTTCGTTTGCTTGTAAATTATCAGGCACTCGGAGAAGTAAATACAGTACACTTCCGTTTGATAATCATTAACGTTATAAAAATACACGTGTACCTATTTTGAATTCATTTTTATCCCGTTAATATTCGTTTACGGACGTATGTTTATATAAACTTTGTTTCTTGTCTTGACGCATAGAACTTATATTCACATTTTCGCCTAATCTTTTCAGAACACCGTGTATCTTCGTTTCTCTGTCTATGAGCGATGCAAAAGTGCCTCGAACGAGCATTCTTTTTGTCGGGACTTTCGTCTGGCTGAAACGTGTCATTATCTGCGAGATTTCACTCGATGAGGATCGCTTTATCACGCGAACAGACGACGGTACACCTTCCGTCTTCGCGATTTCTTCTGCGAAGCAACATCTGTTCGCGCTTAGAGCAACTCCTTTCCCCGTTCGATGTGAAACACCGCTCGTTTTATAGTTTTTTACGCAGTAATCGAGAGGAAGCGGTTGCCGTGCGTAAAACGGCACTTTCTTCACCCCCAACGCCGCGGCTGCTCGCAACGTGACGCTCCTGAAGATTAGACATCGACACACATCTCAGATTTCGAATTCTAACAGTACTGTACAGGTCGTAAACAAATTCCATCAGATTTTAGGATTACGATCGATGGGAAGATCGGTCAAAGTCTCTTGTGGAACTTTTTGAAACGATCGATTCTTTTAATTTTTAATTTTATGGTACACCATGGTGTGATTTGTTAAAAAACTCGTACGTTTATAGAGTATTTTCAAAAGATTCTCTAAGGTTGTATTTCGGGCTGTCTGTGAGTGTGCCCTTTGAAATACCTTGAATAATTCAGCACATCCCAGATTTCGAAGTCTATCCAACAGTACGGTACAAGTCGTAAATAAATTTCATCACATTTAGGATTTCGTTCGATGGGAAGATCAGCGTCTCTTATGAAACTTTCTTAAACGATGAATTTTTAAAATTTTTAATTTTATGGTGCACCTTGATATGATTTGATAAAAAAGTCGTACGTTAATAGAGTCTTTTCAGAATGTTCTCGAATATAGTATTATAAGTGTGCCCTCTGAAATACCTTAAATAACTCAGTCCCCTCTTTGGATACCCGAATTCCAAAGATGAGTAAAGGAACAGTTATCACGTGTATTCGATGATCGTTCCACAGAAAATATGCACATTGTTATCAGTGTTACATATAAACAGTGGACAAGTCACCAAGGCTACGTGTCTCGATTTCTTGAGAATATAATTAACCTTTGCAGCGATGAATAACATTTTCATATCGATCACAGTACAGCCGGCGATTAAATGTAATTAAATGTCAGTGGAGAGACACGATTTTTCTCTCGATTAAACGTCAATGTAAACCAAATGGTACTTAATGAAATTCTAGAATGCAACATGTCACAGACATTCGGATGCCTGTACCTCTTTTTGAATTAAATGATTTCAGGCGCTGATGTCACAGTCGGCAGTACAGAAGCACATGATAGTTCTTAATTATGATGATTCTGGAAACTGTGATCGGTGGATCCGCAGAAAACGCATAGGGTCGCTGCTGTGTCTCGCGTGTCGTTGCAAACATTTTTCTGGAAAAGGAACCGGTTTGTTACCAGTGAAGCAATCGTTGCACATATCACACGATCTTCTCACCTTCAAATTTTTTACTCGTTTTTCTGTAATATTATTTTCCAGACAAGGTGCACGGACATATTTCAGACATGTAAAACGATAAACATTGTCACGGTAGCTGAAATGAACACGCTGGGTGTCCTGGGGCGGGTGCCACTGATTTAATTTACTTAAACAACGATTCCTTTACAATTCTAAAAAACACTCATATTGAATAGATCAATATTTTTTTCTTCATGAAATTCTCATTTAGATAGCTATTATGTCTGTAACAAATCAGAAATCAAGAAAAACAGATAAGTATAGAAATATGACTTCATAGTAGTTCCCAAAAAAGGCTAAAGCATTTTGAAAAAATTAAATACACACAAATTGTAATGTGTCTAACTGAATATGCACACTGGTAATCAACATGTTAACAATGTAAAACGATTATTTTTGTTTTGTCGGTGATAACATTTGGTACCTGTCATTGATGGGTGTACCGGCTAAAGACAACCGGCTTAGATTGACCCAGTGAACTACCTGCGTGAAAGTAAATGCAGGCGGTTTTGTAAACCACACGAAATGAAACGATCGAGTACATATTTCGTACTAACTATAAAATAGTCGAACCGTTGCACGGAAAAAACAATTTGCTTTCACTGATGACGAACCAATGGGACAGGGGCAAATTTTCCGTTCGACCGACCACCGTTTGGTATTATCAAACGCCTGAACCGAACTCGCACCAGCAGATTATGGTTCAAGCAAATAAATTGTGCGTCGAAACTCGTGCAATTATACACGCGTTAAGAACATTCATTCAGTTTTGCGTAATATTATACTTCTTGCGCGAATGATGTAACTGGCAGAGAAAGAGAGAAGCAAACCGAATAGTCAATTACGTGTGACGCCTTTTTTTTAAATATATATATATATATATATATATTATATATATATTATATACATAATTTTCGTTATGTAACCGTGCGTGTAATTTATACGAACCTTTTTTTGATTCTAGTTTAGGAGGTCGGTTCAAAATATTCTGCTACCGCATCACGACGATTACTTTCTACTGCGTTGGCTCCGAGGTATGAAATTCGCTGGAAACGTCTAATCGAGCTGTTTCTCAATTTCGCGTGCATTAAATTCGAGATTCACCGTGTAGACGGCTATCGCGCGTAACATCGATTGTTTATGTCCACTTATTTTGATTGTAATCAAAGGATTGTATTTTTCATGGTACGACTCGTTTCTTGTCAGATGCGTTTGTGTTCAAGATTTTTACACTAAATTCTGCGTATCAGGTTCGTTGTAAAATACTGTCGAAAATTATTATTTATTTTCTATTGCATGTCTTCTATAAATAAACTGCATGAAAATGGAAAGCAGCCACAGAAAAATGTGGACAATATAATAGGAGTTTATGAAATGAATTAATTTTAATTAGTTATTAACTTCATCATTTGTTTTTCTTAGTTTTTTTACTCACGTTAGTGTTTTTCAATTATTATATACAGTTATGTTATTTATGTAGGTTTGCATATAGCAATTGTATATCTAGAATCAGTAGAGATTTTGCATCAATATTATTCTGAATCATATGTAAGTAGGTCAGTGGAATGTTGAGAGATGTATGTAGATTATGAACCTGTAAAGTAGGAAAACACGTGTAAAAATCTGAATAGAATTAATTTGAAACCTAGTACTATCTAATAATGTCTTTCAATTATAATGATTTGCGTAGAATGAGAAATTAGTAATTAATTATACATTTATAAGAAGCTTGTACAAATACGAGAAAAACATTACAAAGAAACAGTTCCTTGTTGCTAAAATTGGCAGGAGAGACACTTTAAAATAGAAAGGACTTACTGACGTATAGAGTTTTAAAAAGTCTGCAAAACATAAGAGGAAAACCGGTATCAGAGGATAAACACATATTCGCAGGAATATTTTACACATGGTGCTAATGTTACTTATGTTTCTAATTTATAGAATCCACCGAAATTTCCATATTCTCCCGTTTTTATAATTGAAAGATTTTACATAATTTATGTTACAATTTTTTCATGACATTGTATGAATAGAATAATTAAGTACATATAATTTTTCAGCTAGAAAATGGGATCCAGCTGCTGCAGAAAAGATGCTGCGAGACGTAAGCATATTTCTAACACCTGCGATAATAACATATTTGCTTAAAAAAATTCTATTCTCTTGGAGAATCTATGCAGCACTACTTTATGGTAATCAGTGTAATTTAAATTTGCACAATTTTCTATAAACATATTTTCGAAGTATGGGAATTTGTACGATCATTAAAATATGATGTTCGTGAATATAAAATTTCTAATGGAATCCAGGCGTTTGAAAAAGGCCGCTGCTTTCCTGGGAAGAGTCTTATCCAGACATCTATGCCTCTGGGCGCACACAATTGCGATAAGTTGCATGTTTGAAGCGTTGACTATTGAGCTGATCAGTCATCAACCTTTCTCGGAATAACACCGACAAATTCAATTTAGAAAGTTTCAAGAAACGCGTTCCCAATACAGCCCCGTAGTAAATTTCGCCATGACTAGGAATACCCGCAAAACGTTCGCCGCTCGCGCAAAAAAATGCATTCTTTTTCAGCTCGATGCTCGCCAAACGACAATCTGTGCTATTGCGACACGGCCTTTCTAGATTACGCTTTCTGCGCTGGCGATTTTTTTATACTCACGATCGATAAATACAGGCTATTAAAAAAAAATTATCAAGATATACGAAGTAGACAGTACTCAATTTCAATTTTATTTACACAGAGAAATGCTAATTATCATTATTGTATAGTTAGAATGAATACTTATGTATTTAAATCGAATTTTGTTTGTGGGGCGCATGCGACCCACGCGATACAAAACATGTGAGCACTATACAGTTTTTTAAAAAGAAGAATTTAAAACTTACCATTTAACAAATGTTTAGGGAATATACGGTAGAAAATATTGTTCGATTTGGTCAAAACACAAAATTGTTTAGAGTATAAATAATATTCATTTTTTGACCCATATCAGACATTTCTTATTTAATTTGGTGTGTGCTACATACCCTGTAAGTCTTCACAATTCTTTTAATTCCCTGTGCATACGTAATTAGGTGTTAAATCAATTAACTCGCGATTGGATGACACGTACAATGTAAGAAGAAAGTTACAGTGAACCATGAAATTGTAAGGGGACATCGGTGTGTGTAATTCACAGTTAAGCTTGAAGCGTAAAGAGAGAGTACCGCAAAATGAATTGTTTGCGGTGTAAACAGTGCCGATGCAGTGTTCTATTATTTGTACGTTGGGTCACTTTCATATTTTGAACATGCTCCTTTTCCTCTTTAAACGGCAAACAAGCTTCACAGTACTCGTGAAATGGGAATACATTTGTTAAAAAAGGACCTAGAATACCTTATGGGGTGTCTTTTGTATTTTAATACATGTTATTGTTTCTGTAGTATTTATATTTATAATATTTTAGATTTAATTACTTGAAATTGAATTTAACATCATTATATTTATTTTATTGTCGTAGTTCACTTAAATAAAGAAGTATGTATTTAATTACTCAAACATTAAATATTTTACAATCTCCAAAGACTATACACCATAAACATTCAGGAGAAATATTATAATATTACAAATGTATGTAACACCTTTGTTCATTCCTCAAATTAGCAGACTGTTAAAAATTATCCAGCAGATCCTTTAATTCTTTTGAGTGATATATAACAGTCTATAAAAAGTTTTTTGATGTACATAAATTCAAGTAAAAGTTTCGTTCGCGTTTCCCAATTCCTCGCCACCATTCACCGATTGCAAAATAAGGAACATGCTACTCGATCGCCGGCGCAACTCCTTTCGCATCGTGTGATTGCCGATTTCTACAATTAACGTTTTTCAAAAACGCGAACTTTGCAAGGCAGTCATTAACGTCCCACTGCGCTAGGACTTTCTTCTGGTATAAAATTGCGGACATTGCAACATGTTGCTCGCAACCGTACTTCCTTTCTCCTCGGAAAGCAAAACATTATGCCTGCAGGATAACTGTTTTTCTTTCTGCAATTACTGGAATCACATTTGTTAGTTTATGCTCGTCATTGCAGTCTTTGGAGTGGCGGAAACAATGGGAGGTGGACAAATTACACGAATGGGATCCTCCGCAAGTGTTGAAAGATTATTTGCCTCATGGTCTTACTGGTTTTGATAAAGACGGAGCACCAGGTAAAATTTCTTTGAATCTTAAAGAACTTTTCTTAATTAAATTAATTGATTGAAAATGATATTTTTGCAGTGATCGTCGTCTACTTCGATTCGCTCGATATTTACGGTATTTTGCACGTGGTGTCGCGAAGAGACATGATAAAAGTCACCATAAAGTGTTTGGAAGAGTATTTGAGGCTGTGTAGGGAGCAAATGCAGAAGCATGGACCAGCGGCCGGACAGGTTGCCGTGATCTTCGATATGCAAGGATTTAATTTGAGACAATACCTGTGGAGACCAGGTAAATCCATTCACACTTCTCAATTGGTTACGTTATGTAAGCCTTTCAAATCACTTTTAACTATTTCCAACCATGTTTTTTCCTTGATTGTGTTTCTTTTGGTTCAGAAAATACATTAGTAAATTGGTTACATAAGATGAAGAAAATTGTTCTTAAGAAATTCACGTCTGCAGATGTGATTGGTACCAATACAGTTCTTGTTGAATCCTTGTGTTATAAAAGGAATGTATTTTAGAATGGAAATAAAATTATCAATACTTTTTTAGCTGGAGAAGTCGTAATCACCTTAATTCAAATGTACGAGGCTAATTATCCGGAAATTTTGAAGACTTGTTACATCATAAATGGTATGTTTTTATCAGAGGATAGATTAAAAGGCAGTGTGAACTTCGAATGCACTGCTTATACTCCATTACCTGAAACTATGTAGATAACAAAGTATTTAAATAATCATTGTTCTGTTAATCAAGATTCTACTGTATAGATTAATTCATATGTACTAATTGATTGATATTTTATGCAGCTCCAAAAGTGTTCGCCTTCGCATTCTCGGTTGCAAAAAGATTTATGAACGAGTACACGTTATCAAAAATTCAAATATACAAGGCTGATCCTCCCAAGTGGCAAACGGCGATATTTTCTAACGTTGCAAAGGACCAAGTACCCGCCTACTTTGGAGGCACTCTTAAAGATCCAGATGGCAATCCAAAGCTTGGAACAAAGGTAACCATTCATTTTTCAAGGTTTCATAAAATCCGTATTACAGAAATGAAATACAGGTCTGCCTTGGAGGTAAAGTTCCGAAAGAGATGTATGTAAATAGCACGGATAAGGACAATAAGAACGATTTGACAACGGTCACGATACGAAAAGGAGGAAAACTGGAACTCGACATGACACCATCCGAAATGGGATCGTTATTAAGGTACATAAATTGTTTACGACGTTGTAGTATTGTATACTAACATGTGAACGTTTCTATAGTTGGGAATTCCGTACGGAGGACCATGACATTAAGTTTGGTATCTTGAAGAAAGACACCAACGGAACGAAAAAGGAAATTATACCTATGCGACGAGTAGCTGCTCATCAGCTAGACGAAATTGGAATTCTGACGTGTGAAGTACCTGGCACGTGTGAGTACCTGCACGAGGTGAAACCATGAAATATCAGCGATAATCCTCTCAATCGATAATTTTATCTGTTCCAGATTCTGTCGTTTTCGATAACAGTTACAGCGTTCTGAGGAATAAGAAAATTCATTATTCTGTGAGACTTCTACCGCCGACCCAATCGCAGGAGATCACGCCTGCATCGTAATAAACAGAGCTGCAATAAATTATTTACAGAAAACACATTCCTTTGAACATTACGAGCATTTTAGAAAGACACTGACCTTACATTATTATGTTTGTATTGATACTATGTTTAAGTAGAACAAATCGTACGGCGAAGAGAAATGCGTTCTTATATTATAAAATTGTTCAAATTTTATAAACATAACTTATTTTTTCATTTTTAAGACTAACTTTTGTATGTAAATTTATTGAACGTTTTAATTGTATTACAGATATAATGTTTTGTTTATGGAAGTTATAACTATGACTACTGTGAATGTAAAAAGTTCATACATGCATTATAATTAAGTGTATGTATTTGTACAGAAAGGATAGGAAATTCTACTGAGGTTTCTAGCAATAAAATGAACAAAATTATTATAAACATATTCATGTGTAATATTTATCATGGCAGACTTACAGAGTTGCTTGTTTGGAATCTCATTAGCTCAGTATGCAGAATTAAGCTAATCATCTTCATCATTGAGTAACATTTCAATGAGATCTACTTTCAGGCACTGATCACCTTCCAGACGTTTTTGTGTACCCCATCTGGCCAAAGTTGGCAGAACTCTTAACTTCGTTGTAGAATTTGTTCTGAATGGGCAATTCAGATCTTTCCAGCTGAAACGAAGGACATTATTCTGTTTTATTTATTGCTTAAAACTTTTTAAAAACTTCCTCAAATGTTACAGAAAAGGTATGCACATACTATGGTCGGTCTCCAACTTCAACCGTGACTACATGTGCTTTTTCCGGAGCAGCTTTCAATCCTTCTTCTATGAAAGGTTCCGCTGCAACAAAAATGCAATTTTGTGTTACTATGAGCTGTCAATACATCTACATACTTTCATTGATTCCAAAACTCTTACACTGCTCATAAAAATTGACTTGAATGTGCTTGTGTCAAAGAAGGTATTGATGGAAATGTCATGCCAAAGATATGATATACAGGGTGTTGTTAAATTACAGATGCAAATTTTTTTCTCCTATAACATTCAACATTTTGGAAACTGTTAATTTTTGGATATATGTTTACTAAGACCGTTTTGTTTCTTTAAATAAGTTCTGTCAGTCTGTAAAGTTTGCACTTATAACTCAGAAATACTGTGTATATAAAAATTAGGTTAGGTACGAAACAAATGATAGAAGACAAACAGTTGTATACCTTCGACACAGTCGGAACACCAACTTTTACCATTAGGAAGTTTTGTACCGCTGAACAACACGAAAACCGGTTCATTCCCTTTCAAAGTTTCGATAAAATTGAAAAAGTTCTCGTATCCCTCGACACGGTGACGCAGAACCATCTTCTATAACGTTTTTAGAAATCTTCACCGCGATACTAAAGCTTTATTATAGAATTTCTTGTCAGAATACGTTCAATAGATAGGTATATTACGGTTTCTTATCAATTTGAAATGGTGACATCCACTGCAGTAGATACTCCCGTTGATCGAATATAATCTGACTGATAAGAGAACTCTTTAATTAATAAGGTTTAATGAACTTGAACTCGGTAAAATATTCGACAAACTTTCAATTGAAATTTGTAATACTTATAGGAAAACCGAATTTTCCATTCGAAACTTGAGTATTCGTCTGTAAAATATTTATCAAAGTATTAGCAGGAAGTGTATCGTCGGTTAACAAATTTTGAAAGTATACAGGATATCGCAAAAAGTTGGCGCCAAGAATTATTCGACACACCCTGTACATATGCAACGAATACATATGTACTTCGATTTCTGCGTATAATTTTTGCATTGTTTGCAATTCATCGCAACTCCTTATTTATAAGATTTTTTAAATATAATTAGTTTGCGGTCGTCGATGAGACGCATATTACCACAAAAATGTCGAATCCAAATAAAAAATTAAAATGCAAACAAGCTTTTATTCCCTCGTTACATGGTTACAAAAATTATACATTCAATTTTTATTCATTAATTCCAGCGTTAAGTGTCTCGTAGAATTGCAGTTTAAATTATAGCCGTAACGCACAAGCAACAAAAGTTTCATTAACACAATACACTTTTCAGTATTCTTTCTGCACATCTTGCATATTTCTTGCGCACGTTGCTGTATTTTATTTGCATATTTCAACATATCTTATTTCCATAAACATCCGCACTCTCATAACTAGCGAACGAAAAAAATGTGGAAAGCTTGCGCAATATACCGGGTGTTCTGAAATTAATTATCTTCACTTTTGGCACGCATACGCATTCACTTAGTCTTTCAAAACAGAAAAACATAAATGTTCTATGCCTACAGAATAAAAACAAATATTTCGTTAATCATAGAATCAATTTCAGAACACCCTATATACAAGAAAATCAAAAAGTTGCTGCAAAAAAACAGAATCGAATGATTCGACCGTACTGACTCGTCCAAAAACATGAATAATACAGTAGAATTTCGATTATCCGAACTCGGGTCATCTAAAAATTGTTCATTCCGTGTCAGTAACGAGCTAGAATTATCACTGATAACAATATATACTCAATTTTATACTACTACATATTTGACATTCTAAAATAAAATTATGATTTTCACGTGAAGTCTAGTTACAGTGTGACTCATTCCGTTATTAATATTACAGTTCGGATGAAAGAGGTCCTACTGTACATTGTAGATTCGTCTCGTTAACGAATTCGCGGAATTCAAACTTTCCGCGTAAAATTCCGAGCGCGAGACGCGGCAACAGTGCGCGGCGGCTCCGCGGTTGTCGATTCGCGGCTGAGTTCGATCCTCGCTTCTCATTGGCGGAGACCGTGTATCCTCCCATTCTGATAAGCTCGTGATGACGACGTTCAAGGACCAATTGGAGAGCACGCGAGGCGAGGGTGTTTGGCATGGCCTGGGACGGGGCAGCTTGTTCGCAGCGATTCAAGGTTTTCAACGTCTAACAATATTGCAGGCTTGTCGTGTTTCTTTGCAAAGTGTATAAATCGTTTTATTTTGAACGATCGCGTCGAGTGTCGCACGGCTAAACTAGAATGGCCGCGGTTTTCGACATCGAGCTGCACGATGCGGATACGGTGAACAGGGATGAGTCCGACGACGATGTTATCGAGATCGGCGAGGTATATTTTCATTTTCTCCGTCTGCACGCGCCGAACGCCACACGCTCACCTTGTCTCTCCCGCAATGTTGTTATCGTTCTCTATTTCCCCATGCAGGAGGAATACGACGCGAATCCGAACGTGAACGAGATAACCGAGTGAGTAAGACGGCCCACCGCACGGGCCACACGTCCTGTCGAAGGTAACCGACTCGAGGTAATGACAATTTCACGTTGCCAGATCGGAAGGTGTCGAAACGGTGCCCATATCCGAACAGAATGTGAACCGCGGACGAGAAAGGGCCGGACCGCAGGATTTCGAGCTCTGTAAAGTGATCGGGAAGGGTGGTTATGGCAAGGTCTTTCAAGTGCGTAAAATAACGGGTAATGACAGTGGCACGATCTTCGCGATGAAGGTACGACAACAAATTTGATATTGATTTCAGATTGATTTGATATGTACGGCAGGTGCTGAGAATTGCTTTCTTTTCAGTGCATCTGAATTTTTGTTGGATAAGAAATTTCGGTCTGATGTTTTGTTCTTGAATTATATAAGTTCTTTGTCTCTCTTTGTTTCTGGGGATCTTTTATAGTAACTAGAGCTTTTGTCTTTGGTTTTAGTGGAAGATAGTTGAAACATCATAGAAAATCTGAAATTCATTTATTGATTTTTCTATTTTTATCTTTGTTAAGTGTGCTATATAAAAGAATATGAAACAGACATGAAAAATATTAAGAGTATTAAAAATATACATTCTTGGAATAATAAAGTTTCTTTAATATCATTGTTATTTGAAATAATATTATACATATTTCCATGATTTACCTTACATACATGTATTTTAAACATAGGTATTGCGTAAAGCTTCAATCATAAGGAATCAAAAAGATACTGCACATACCAAGGCAGAGAGAAACATCTTGGAAGCTGTAAAGGTAAATTTAAATTCTATGGCAATGTTTCAGACGATATTTATGATACAGTGCCGTCTGATTTTTCATGTAACAGTGTGTAGTGTAGACTGAAATTACAATTCCTCCAGCAGTAGTGTTTCTACATGCATCATAGTTGTAATGTTGTCAAGCAAAGTATTATGAAATGTATATTGGAATATGTATATTTTTACCTGGCAGCATCCTTTCATCGTAGACCTTATGTACGCTTTTCAAACTGGTGGCAAGTTGTATCTCATCTTAGAGTACATGTGCGGCGGTGAACTCTTTCGGCACTTAAACGAGGAAGGAATTTTTCTTGAAGAAACTGCTTGGTAGGTGAAAGTGAAAGAAACTTACTTTTTTAATTGTACTTTATATTGTAGTTGAATTCATAACAGAGAAATTGTGGATCTACTTTATTTGTGCAGTTTCTACCTATCGGAAATAATATTGGCTCTTCAACATCTTCATTTACAGGGAATTATTTATAGGTATTTTAACCTTGTTAGATATGAATTTAATTATAATATTTAAGTATATCACATCCATGGTTTTTTAATATGTTTACTGATATTTTATTAACAAATTTTCAGAGATTTAAAACCAGAAAATATCCTTTTGGATGCAGAAGGACACATAAAATTAACTGATTTTGGTTTGTGCAAAGAACACATTCAAGATGGTAGTGTTACACATACATTCTGTGGTACCATTGAATATATGTAAGAAAATTTTTAATACAGACAAGAATAATATTCTTCAATTGATTAATGTTATGTGATTTAATAAAAGGGCTCCAGAAATTTTAACACGAAGTGGCCATGGTAAAGCAGTAGATTGGTGGAGTCTTGGAACTTTAATGTATGATATGCTTACAGGCTCTGTAAGTATAACTGCATACATTAATATAAATTAATGTGATATGATTTCTACGTTTATACATTAAATTTTCAGCCACCATTTACATCTGATAACAGAAAGAAAACCATTGAAAAAATTCTGCGTGGTAAGCTAATTCTTCCACAGTATTTGACACCTGATTCCAGGGATCTCATCCGAAAATTGTTAAAGGTAAGTAATCTGAATTATAAAAGATACAATTCATTGAAACATTTATGTTTATTTCTTATAGAGACAAGTTGCTCAGAGATTGGGATCTGGACCATCGGATGCAGAGCAAATAAAGAATCACCAGTTTTTCAGGCATATCAATTGGAACGACGTCATTTCCCATAAATTGGAACCCCCTTTTAGACCAACATTAGCGAGCGAAGACGACGTGTCGCAATTTGATAAAAGGTTTACGACATCCGCGCCAATAGATTCACCCGCGGAATACACGTTAAGTGAATCCGCCAACAGAGTATTTCAAGTGCGTTCTGTGCTTTGTAACATAATAATTCATTGTAACAATTAATTTTATCATTTAATAATGAATTTCAATTCATTTCTAGGGATTCACTTACGTGGCGCCTAGCATACTAGAGGACATGTACTCACAGCCTCGAGTAATAAATGCTAGGAGTCCACGTAGGGGCAATATGCGTGGTTTTTCGCCGCGAACAACACACTTTCATTTACATAATACGCACGTACAAAGTCATAGGTAAGCATCTTTTTTGTCTGTTCTAACGCGTCACGACGTACGTAGGTATTACATAATGCACTCGATTTAAAATGTATATTCATTTAATTCTGCGCGTTCGATAATTGTGGCTATGCCGATTTTCAGACACAATGGAGTTGGACATGGCAACATGGAGGATACAGAAATGATCGAAATAGGCTAACTGCCGCTCGTTTTATAGTGGAAAATGCTTAGCATTTGGTCCTAACTGCTGGATATCCATGACCGATCCTTGTGTCTCAGGGAGGGATTTTATAAAAATATAGATGGAGTAGCAAAAGGATAGGTCCAATATCCAGTACTTCATTGGATATCCAGCAGTTAAATTTAGCTAATTTTTTTTTTAATCAAACAATTATAATAAAGGTACTAATTAAGAACTATGCTTTAAGAGCAGCGACGCAGCAGTTATTTGGTAGCGAGTAATTAAAAAAAATATATATATTATATATATATATATTTGTGAGGAAAAAGTTCGAACGATAAGTAATCGGAAAGGAAAGATTTTATTTACTTATTCGTCGTTGGTCACGTACGTTCTAACGAGATCCATTAATTCACGCATATTATAGTCGAAGTACTGCATACGTTTCATTAACCTGTTAATACGTAATAACCTATTGTGTTTTTGTACATAAAAATCTGCAGGTTGGTTGGATATTTATATATATAGATAACAAAACGTCATATATGCTAAGTGCGACAGACTGAAAAATTTCAGCACTTTTAGGGACTCATAAATTATACTGTTATTACAAAGTTTGAGGTTCAACCATCCTGTAACACTTGTATATTTAAAAAGCTTGTACACGGCGCACGTTATTTCGATCGCAGTGTACGCATGCTTAAATGTGATTGATTAAACGAGACAACAAAAAAAAGACAAATAGACTTAATAAAAGAAAACGAAGATTCACAGCTGCCACAACCGCTCCGCCGCTCAAAATTCCATACCCGGTTGTTCATTTGAGAAAAAAAAAAAGGGAAGATATTTTCAGCAGTAATAACGTTTCCATGGCAATAATGTAAACAATAACGCGTCTACATGATAGTCATAGACAATGTTTACGTAATACTGCAACGGAATTGCATTTGTACAATTGAAAGTTCCTAAGAAAAGTGAGTTTAACTACAACGTGCCCCGATATTTCCAAACATACAAATATTTTTTGTAGAACAACTCGTTTATTCATTATGTAAAAACAGGAGAATTGTCTTTATTTTATTGTTTACGCCTTCGAGTCGCAGGCCTTTGTTGCGGTTTTGTGCGATTAACGAAAGATTTAGCATAAAAACAAGTTACCATGGTAACACTGTTACTGCGAAACGTTAACTTTCATATGTATGTCGTATTTACGCTCGTGTTTACACGCCGTTCATCATACTATCGCAATTCATTTAAGTGACATCTATTTGTTACGTACATATGTACATTATTGAACATTGTACACTTTTGACGTAAACACGTACACCCCACACACGTACACACGATATAGTAAAGATAAAATAGTTTAAAGTGTAAGCGTTTAGAGTGACGGTTCGTCGCTCACCGAAGGAAAAAAAAACTCCAAACTACCCAAGTGTTCACAGGCCATACTAGCCGAAGTTACAATTTTATCTATTTACAGCGAATAACCATGGTCGAAATGTTCAATCGGTGAATAGAATTTTCTTTCGCGAGCACACACCGTCAGCGTCTCCCGAAAGTTCTCTCTGCTGCGAATTTGATAACACTGCATTTCGACTGTGCATACACGGGACGAACGTGTACCATATACGTACATGATTATACTATTCGCAACTGTACTGTATTATAAACAAGCGTGTATTCCGAGACGATAATTTATAAGCCACTTTTTTCCGTACGTATCGAAGGATGTATTTTCAATGTTGAAAACCGAGAATCTGTCTACAGAGTCGTTTGAGTACTGTTCGTCGTGTTTTAATGTTCATGAACATTTTTCTGTAGTATGATGGTGTCGAGACATGATCGTGTGAACGATGGTAATTTTTTGTTACATCGTTTCGAACGGGTTCACACAAAGTATATGGGATTTATATTTAAACTGATGAAACGACAATTATATCAATAGCGACGTCACAGTGTATCGTCATATCTATTTAATGTACTATAATTTTTTTATGCGTTTTTTGATAACCAAGAACCTTGTACAAGTTCAATATCGTTTTGAAACGTGTTACACTTAACGGAGAGAATTTCATTGTTAACACAATAATGAACTTTGTAGGTAGATTCCATTAATAACGTGCTTTACAGACAAAATCAACTTTGGTGCTGATAATTCGTTCATTTGATTCCATTCGAAACGGCCTGAATCTAATAAATTGATTTTTATATCTTAAAAAAAGGAAACTATATAAATATATATATTGCTATAGCACGTAGTGCTGTGCTAGATCTTGTACATTACGTTCTTATCGTAGCGTTTGAAAGCGTATGAACGAATTTAGCGACAAATTAAGACTTACTTTTTATGAGTTTCTTTTGTGTATAATATTAACAAAAATAAAAGAATTATGGTTACCCGAGGCACAAGATATATTAGTTAAGTGCTTGAGAAAAAAAAAGAAGAGAAAAATATCATCGAATGATGTGTAAACGAAACTAGCCATTGGCCAGAAGAAGTGATAAATGGTTTATGCTTCCAATTAAAAGAAATATAGATTCTTCAATTTACTTATTGCTACCATGGTTTGTAATCCTCTGAATCGTATTTACGAATAAATATAAATGATTTGTGACACACGTTCATCGTTTCAGTCTCACCCTACTGTATTGAACCGATGGTACTAGAGCATAAGCATGAAATATTGGTTCCGTCAAGGTCATGCTGCGCATACTCGATCACATTTAAGAATAATAACCCAAGATCATGAAAAAATATTCCATCGACATACTTTCTAAAACTATAACGAATCTTTTGACTCATAGATCTGTATGTGCCTTCTTAAGAGTCCAGACATGTAGCCAGGCCATAAACAAAACTTATGTCCGATAAGGCTCTCGATTAAACGAGCGACCTTGAGCAACCGGCGTTTTACGGCTAGACTCTATCCGATTGCACGAGCATGCATGCAATGAGAACGAAGTGGAGTAACGTCATTCGCGTGGGTGCGACGATGCGTGGTCGAGGATTCACGGACAGACGTGCTTGGATCGCAGATGATCCAGCTCGATCGTCGCATCCACAACGAGCTCGGTGACTCTGTGATCATGTGCGCGCGTAAATGGCATCGGAACGCGTATCCTTCCGAAGGCGTGAACGTTTAAACGGTCGTCAAGATCGCGAAGGCGCGCGTCGATGTTGGTGTCTCCGATCGATCGTTTCGAAATCGATTAAACCGCGTTTCTCTGGAGAAAATACACCAAGTGTCGACGATGTTATCGTCGCTATCGAGGATGCATTATAGTTGACTACGAGTGTGGATATAGTGTCGACGGCTAATTCGAATTCATGGGGTTATATTTGGGATAAATGGTGACCAGTTGGAAGATCGACAGAAATGATTGGTAGTTCGAACAGAAAATTTTAAGTGACTCTGGAGATCGTAAATCGATATTTCGAATAAGTGTAGAAACAATGCTGATGATTCAATAATAAGGTCTGTCCTTTTTTCTGTTGAATGTGAATTCGTATAGAATTATATTAAAAGCAGAGTTCAATCGTAGATTATTAACCCTCTCAGGACGATAAATGCATAGACGCGTCCGATAAATCGTCCACCGTGTGCTACGGGCCACCGCACTGGTCCGGGCATAGCTATGTATTATACAAATAAAATCGATTTGTTTCGTTACACATTTTGCGAACAATTCCAGCACACGGTGAACGTTTCTTCTCGGAATTTTCAGGGGTTAAAGGATTAATTGAATTGATTCTCAAGACAGATTATTTGAAGTAGCTTTCAATTAAGTGGATCCAATCTTTGCTTCATAGGGAGTGTCCACCGGATGCAATTAAGGAAGCTGTTTGTTGTTGTTATTATTTTTTACTGCCGTATAAACGATTATTATTAAGTTATTAAGTAAAAAGATTTTTAGGAGCTTCAAAGTCGTTAATAAATTTTATTTTTCAAATCGATTAAATTTTATTTGTCAAATTGCAATTTTCTTGAGATTTTTTGCTATTTGTTCGTTAGACTCAAGACGTTCTGTGAGTAAACTGTTAGATCAGGTATAAGTCGTACATGAATAGCATGATGAAGTTTGACGATGATGATTCATCGTGATAATTTGAATACAGGTTCGCGGTTGTCTCGAATCGGTTGATCGAGTGCCAACATCGAGAACGACGTCAGCGTCGCAGCTTCCGGTCCCCTTTGCCGGTAAAACGAACGATCATATGCAAACTCTCGAACGAATTTTCTCAAGTACTTGTCAAGTTTAAAACGACCCTCCAGATGACTCGATTTTCGCGATGTGACACAGGTTAGTGTTTGAAAATTGCAATATTACATCGTTTGCAATTATTTTCTGAGTCCATATTGAAATTTTGTTTAGCCAAGATGGTTGAAACTGAGTATGTATCAGAATTTTTACAGATCTTCAAATGTCTTCTCAATACAAAAAAAAAATACAATTTACCTTACCCCGGAATTAGTGATTTTAAGGTTCAGACTTTTTAAATTTTTTATTTTCGATATTGTTAATTTGATTATCACTTTCTTTTATTTTGTAGATAATAATAATAATAAGAGCGTGTATTGAAATACATCGAGATTGGTACCGCAACGGATGTTCGCCAATTTCCTCTTCGAGCGCTTCAACGATAAATTTCGATCGAGTAATTGTGATCCAAGATGGTGCGGATCGTGCGATTATCTCGCGCTAAAGAAGAGACGACGCAGGTAAATTAATCAGCGGAACGAGGATACAATGAATTCGCGTGGGTAATTCGAAGCGAAGGACGGTCCGCACACTTCGTTTACCTAGAATACATGAATACATTTGTAGGATATTGTGCCATTAGTCATAGATATTTCAGACTTAAACAGAAGTGGAAGCAACGGCAAATCGGATAATGCATTCTTGTCTTCACCCTTACTGGGTTATTAATTAAGTTCATATTATCGTTAACTTCCGATCGAAAGATTTATTAATTTTTTAAACCTTTGGCTGCTATCGGAGGCTGAAGGTGCTTGATAAAGGCGCTCACCGTGTACTGCCGACGCCCATGGGCGTTCAGTGCAATGGCCACTATATACTACTGCGGCTCGGCCGCACGCAGCCGTCGCCTTGTTTCGAAATAGCCCGAATTCAATGGGTTAAATGACTTACAATTTTCAAAGTATCAAAATTATTGACCATTTGTAGGGACACTGGAATTAGACCCCTCAAGGTGTTGAATTAAAAAGAAGAAACGACCTTTACGGATTTAGTTTCAGTGCTTCTGCAACTGTACTTGACCTATCATTACCACTTTTGCTAACACCAGTGGATCAGTCATTAACCACTAAAACATTTGTATTGTACCTAACACTCTATTATCTCAACAGCTCATGAAACTACTGTTATAGTGCATTTTACATATTAGATACTACATACTGCAGTATATTCTACATCTTAATGTTATATTGTAATCATTTATATTTTTGTAGGTAAACAACATGAAGACCACTTATTACTAACTTTGAACCCCTTCAATTAACCCAGGCAACAATTCATTTTACACAATATTTGAGATGCTACTTGAATACTAACTTTTGTAACAAAGAGGGAAACACAAGGTAACACAGAAGCTACGTTCTGGTGCATACATGTATTAATGTATTTAGAGGTCTGTTAAGTTGAGTGTTAGGCATGTGTACTCAGCTGTTTTTGAAATTTCATTTCCTTGGAAATGAAGCCACAAACAAAAACATTTTATTATACATTTCTCATTTGTTTCTTCATACAGAATCAGTCTGCTTGCCTATACCATCTGCATCTCCCTATCCTGTGTACCAAGGTATCTTTTACATCTGCAAAATTTAGAATCCATCGTTAGAGTGCGACAATTTTGTTGATTCTTAAATGCACATCAGTACTCCCGACAAAGAAAAACTATTATTCCAGTCTCGACAACAAGCAGAAGCTCTCTTTCAACCTCAGTCTCGTAGAGAGCGATCGAATCGATCCAGCGTCTCAGCATCTTCGGATCTCTCTCAAAACCACGTTTCGGCGACGCAGTACGAGGATGACTCTCGTTCAGATATTTTCAGTCGCCTCGGTGCACAAGTATGCTTTGATACGCATGTAAGCCGAAGTATCGTGGCGCCTGCACATAGAGAGCGATCCAACTGGCGACAGAATCGATCGAGGGTCTCAGCAAACCGCAGGGTGCTGGATCGATCCTCGGATCTCCCTTAAACTCGCGTTTCGGCTACATAGTGCGAGAATGACTCTCGTTCGGATATTTTCAGTCGACCGGTGCGCAAGTATGCTTTGATACGTGTGTAAGCTGATGTATCGTGGCGCCTGCACGTAGACGGCGATCCGACTGGCGATCGAATCGATCGAGAACCTCCTCAGCATCCTCGGATCTCCCTTGAACTCGCTTTTCGGCGACATAGTGCGAGGATGACTCTCGTTCAGATATTTTCAGTCGACTCGGTGCACAAGTATGCTTTAATACGCATGTAAGCTGGTGTATCGTGGCGGCTGTATATTCGCGTCCGTTTCGCTCGCTCGCTCGCTTGCTCGTGGCCGTGCCGTCTATTATTAGTCGACAGTCATCGTAGTCGGCTGTAACGCGCCGCCGAGCCACAACGCGGAAAAAGCTGGAAGAAAATTCGACGTGAAAAACACGAGATTTTCCCCGTGGCGCGTGCCGACGAGCAACCACCCCGACCGTGTCCTGCCGGCTGAGTCCTCCCGTCGCTGACGTCCTAACGGACACGAAGGATCTCCGTTCGATACTCCCACGGCCCTTGGAAAGGATGATTCTCGCACGCTTTTCACTGTGAGTCTACGCTGCCTCGCTCATACTGCGTCTTTTGGCCTTTCTCCCTCTCTCATTCTCTTTCTCTGCTGATCACGGTCTTTCTTTCAGTGAAAACTGTTTCCCTGAGACTTTCATGGAGATTTGGGATCATGTTGGTTCTTCATTGGAAGATCTGTTGGTTGACTGAAATTTAGAATCTGTGAAATAGAATACTGTGTCGATTCTGTAGGGTTTCTTGATCATCAATGTGTTCTTTTAGGAGCAGCTTCTTTCTTGGAAAAATCTTGCTAGCCTTTGTAGGAGGTTTTAATTCATTTTTTCTTGAAGTTTTGGTTCCTTCAGGTGATCGTATTCCTCAGATCATGATTCAGGTTTAGGATCACATTAGGTTTTATTAGACTATTGATTGTCTGTAGTTTAGAACCGTGAAAATACTCTATGGAAGCTGTAAGGTTTCTTGATTTTCAAAGTCTGTTTTTAGGAGCAGCTCCTTTCTTGGAGAATTCTTGCTAGCCTTTTTAGATTTTAATTAATTTTTTCTTGAAGTATAGGTTCCTTGAGATAATTGTATTCCTGAGACTTTGATGATAGTTTGGGATCATTTTGGGTTTTATTAGAGTGTTCTGTCGTTTGTCTATAATTTAGGGTCTTGGAAGTACTTTATGGGGTTTGTGGGGTTCCTTGATCATCAATGTCTGCTTTTAGAAGCGGTTTCTTCCTTGGAGACTGGCAATCTTTCTTGAGACCTTGCTGGAGGATGTGAAGGGTCTGCATAGCTTTCAGGAGGTTTCAATTGATTGTTCTTGACATTTAGGTTTCTCAGGATCATTCTGTCGATGCTGTAGAGTGTCTCAATCATCAGGATCTCCTAATAATAGTAGCTTCTTCGCTGGAGAATTCCACTTGTCATGTTGCACTTTCTCAAGTAGGTAATTCAAAATAACTCTTATGATAAGGAGAGTATTTGTGCAGTAGGATCTCTGTCGATCAAGAACCTCTTAGAGAAACAGATTCTCCTTTCGAAAAGCAAAATCAGGTCCTGTGACATTGAGAGAAGGTAACTGAACCTTCCAGGAGGTTCCAATTAATATGTTCGCTGCACACCCGAAAGATACGATAAAAACTTTTCCCAATAAACAATCTGCTTTTTAAAAAGATTTATTATAATGTTATACAACGTTCATTCATCATGCTTTTGTTTATAATGAATTATTATCCTATTATTTCATATTTTTACGGATGGACTACTAACAGAGCTCACCGCCGATCTTTCGCCATTTTCACATGACTAGACCGGTACATAATTATATACACCTTTCTGTCTCACTAGTATTTGTGTTCGTAACTAAACATCTGTGTAGACTGTATAATACAGACACCAGTAGTAACAATAATAATAACAGTTATTTACATCTGAACGTCTGAGTTAAAGTTGGTCCGACTCGCATGTGGTTCATGGAACGACGAACGCGTTAATTGCATAAATCTTGTTCTTTCTTAATATTTATCAGATCATAAAATGTTTGTGATAATTGAATGTTCATTCATTTAAGTTTTATTATCGAAAATAATGAATAATCTTGTAATCCACCAAAGATTTATTGGACATGTTCTTCAAGCTACCATAAAGGAAATTGATTTATCACCAGTGGCAATTTTATGCAAACATAATATTGTTACTAATTCATCTCTTTTGATTTGCAGATGAGGGATGTAGTTTCGCAGAAAGGGAACACCAATAACAATCACAACAACAATAACAATAACGTGACCACTCTGAAAACTAAACCATCTTTGGAAATCTATCGACCTCCAGGTTCGTTTGTCGTACTATTTCGTACCGTATAATTTTCGCATGAGAACAAAGGATTGACTTGGATTGCTTAAATTTGTAGGTGGTAGATCGGAAGGAACCACGGCGAACGTGACCAATCCGCGATTGAACGTGCACGCCAAGGAGTTCACTATGAAGCAGAACGATTCGCATCCTTCTAAGTGTGTATAAACTACTTACGAAATGCTCGAGACTCGGTCGATGTATCGAGAACGCTCGGAAGAATGTTTAGAAAGCCACAAAAATGAGATTCCTCTGAATGGAAATAATCTTCAAGCCGCGTTGTTATTATGATAAGACCTCGATTATCCGAACTGTGATTAGCAACAGCATGGCTCATATTCTGATAACTGTATTTCACACAAAAATATTAACTTTATGATAGAATCTAAAATACACAGTGGTATAAAATAACACAGTCTCATTAATGATAATTTTAACTTGTAATTAACATAAGATGACCAATTTTGAGATGACCGGAGTTCGGATAATCGAACTACTCTACTGTAATTAATTAAAACCACCGGAATAACTCGTTTTTCCTAACGCCGGGTCATTTACATACAAAACAGTGAATGTCGGGTTATAAAGTATAACGTCACATTAGCATGCGAATGTATTAAAAAGAAGACAAAGGGTTCGTTCTTCGTGGTTTTTGCTTGAGAAACGGGTCGATCGTTGATCGGGTCGAAACAACGACGCCTTTCTACGGAAAGTAAGAGGAGCCAAAAGTAATTTCGCAAGTAGATTCATTTTTTTTTTCTTCGACATCCTTGCGCAACACACATATCACGGATTAGTATTCGAACTCACGTTCGAAGTGAAAGATACGGTGCAGAATTATGCCGGCCCGTTTCGATCGCCTGTTAATACTTTTGCATTAAAGGATATTACGTCAGTGTAGCTTGCGTCGAATGAATTGCGATAACTTCTTAACGTCCTGCTTGTACGTATAATAATAGAAACCAATAACAATTGTAAATTGACCTCCTTTTAAGAGGACATGTACACATAGACACTCCAAAATATGGTCCATCTTTGAGAATTTTGTTTGGAAAAACTATAAACAACGTTGATATGCAGTTTTTCTACTGAATTGTACATATTATGGAGTGTATACTGTAAAATTTTCAAGTAATAATATTAAAGAATAGCGAAGATTTGTATATGTTTGTTGAAACAGGTCTCGGACGAATGCTTCAGAGCGATCTCCGTATTACTTGCAACACAGCAAATCCAGTGGCAATGTTCACCGGTATCTCTATGCTCAGCAACAGCAACAGATACAACACACGCTTCAGCAACACCATCATCAAACGTCTCGACATTCTCAAAGCGGTCACCACTCGACCAATTCAGCGTTGAGGCAAACCCATCCGCTCGATACATCAGCGTCGAGCGGTAATATTTTACATGTGAGCATCGATTGACTTCTAAGATGATCAGACTTACATTGATCAATTTATTTAAAGCAGAAAGTTTGTTAAAAGTACTTGCAAATTAACATGTCCTGTTCTTTAAATTATACATATTTTTTATTATTATGTTCATATTTGTAATGCGTGTAGATGTTTAAAAAAATTCTGATACCTAGATTCAGTGAAAGAATATCTGAATTCAGGGAAGAAGATGTAGAGTAAAAAGTGTAGAATCAGAACCCGATAATCTCTGAAGTATTGTATGTAAATAGTGTAATGAATCAAATGTATTTTGTAAAGCAGGGCTCGGGCCGGGTCCACTTCAACATGGAGCAAAACGAAGTCAAGCCAAATCCAGTGAAACCAGGCAGACTCACGAAATCGTTATCCTTTGTCTCCACGTACGGTCTGAAACGATCAAAAAGTCTGAATGCTGCGGATGTGTTAGCAGCGAAGGCAGTGAACATTTCAGACGCATCGGAATTGGGAAAATTCCCCTCGGCGATTCAGGATTCGCTCCTGAGGGCCATTGAAGGTGCTATATTCAAAACTTTCCATTTAGAAGCTTTGACTGTTCATTTAACATTAATTTTAATTTATTTAATAGATCCGAACCTGTTGAACGCGAGAGCCTTGATGGAACTAGTACGCCACATCCTGGAGAGGATTGTCGAAAATCGCAAATATGCAGAACCAGCTGCAAAAGTTTGCATCACCATCATAGAGGTTGTTATTTGTTCTATAGTTACTTATTGAACCCCTTGCCCTACAATCTTTTCAATAATTACCTGCACTAATGTTTACTATTCAAGTGTTTACGAGCTACGATTCGCGAAGTACCTCTGTCAACATACATACAATATACTTTTGGCAATCATCCAAGAGACTCTAAAAAGCTTAATGCAATAATTGTAAAAAATGAATGCGAGTGACTATAAGGCAAGGGGTTAATATTAATTTCTGATACCTCATGAAAGGTCTTTGATGTAGAAAGAAGCTAAAGAAACGTTCCTGGAATCCTTGTTGAACACGTGCCAACAATGGTATCAGGATCGAGCCAAGATGCTGTACGACGGATCGAGTTGTCATCGTTATTCCGCCTTCATGACGTTCTTGAACGAGATGTACTGTCAGGTACGTCGTACATCCGGATGTGGTTTTAACCTGGCAAAAACTACATCTGCTAACCGATGTTTAATGACGTCTGAGTCATGCTTCTTATTGGATCTTTAATTCAGTTCTACAATCGCTTGTTCCGCCACGTTAGCGCGTTCGTTACAGAGCAGTTTATTTTTTGTTGGGAGATTGAATCACTGACGTATTGATGTCATGAATATGTATGATCGCAGTTAAAAAGAAGGCAGCTTCAGTTGAAGACACAACAGGAGGGCGTTCCTCCCGGACGTGTTCTCCTCACGTTGCTTTGGAAGTGCTGTCAGGATTGCTTGCAACCTCCAGTTGTCAACTCTCTCGCTGAGGTGAATGAAAAAGGAATATAAAATATTTCTAAGAGTGAAATAACTAATGTATAACGTAATTATTCTGGACTTAATTTATTAACATATTTCAATCGAAGAGTTGACTTGCAAAGGGTGTTAATTGTAATTCACATTGAGAATTTTTTTTGTATTTTTAAAGACCGACTGTCTCTTCTTCATTCTGACGTGCATCGGCAAGGACCTGGACATGGAACTGCCAGCCCAATTGCAGCAATTACTCGGAAGTTTAAGAGACGCATTTCTGGCGGAAGATACGATATTGCCTTCAGTTCGAAAAACATTATTACAATTGATCGAACTTCACGCGGCGCATTGGCAGCTTCCAGCACCGGCGGTTGTTTATTATTATCCTGGATCGACCTCGAAATGATCCTTCATCCTTTCGGTTCCTCCGTCCATTCGTTGACTTTGTGCGTGTCGAATATGCATGAATTTAAGTGACTGGCTGTAACGTTAGCACCTTGACTGCCATGGCTGACACGTACTTTCAATTATTTATTTCATCAAGAATTATAGGGCTGATAGAACCATTAAAAATTTGAAAATTATTGACACACTGCTCAAAAGAATTAGATTGAAGGTTCATACAGTTAGTCTATCTTCTATATGAGATAAATAATCTTATATAAAATTATATAATCTTATATTATGCAGTATTACCATAAATAATAGACATATTCTAATATTACATACAGCAATTTTTCTATCATTTCTAACATTTGGTAGATTCTTAAGAATCTCCCCTAATTATTTTGAGCAGTATGTTAGTAATGAAGAGCAGAATAGTTTGAAGTTACATGCATTTTCTATCAATGTCTAAAAAGTCGTTTTTGCCTTGTACAGGCAGTCAACGTGTTAACAGAATTCTTTATACTCGAAAACGAATCCTGCGAATAAAAATGAAACGAATTTAATTTATATAACGAGCAACACTGTTTCTCATTATGAATCAATTTTTACAATAATCAATTCAACCGTTCTAGATCCCCCTAAAATTCGTTTCATTTTATTGATCTGGTTTCACGCCAACCGATGTTCTTCCTCGATCTCGCGATAATGAATGCCATGGAATGATCACGAGTCACTGCGAAATCATTGTTCGACCTATGCGTCAGCTCGCAAACACTCGTGGTCCCGTTGTTACAGCGAAGGATGATCGTTCGTCGTGCAATTGTACAAAAAAATGATTTACGACGATCGGTATTGCGTCTCCGTTCACGACAGGACAGCGTACGATCTCTTTGTGCCAATTAACGTTCATCCGGGCGTCCATCCGGCCCATTAACTTCGACACTTTTGCAGTTTCAAATTAGAAATTTCGTTAGTAAGCCAATGGGTTAGGAAATCGGGACGATCGGAACCGGTACGCTGTTTGTCTTGGCTACCGAATTATCGTGTCTCGGCGAATATCATCCGAGAGTGTTCACCTCTCGCGGTACAGGTTCATGGCTAAAGCGGGACATTGGAAACGACCGGCAAACAAATGACGAGCTCACGAAATTTTTTGTACAACGGGTGCATCGTCGTTCGAACTTCCGACTCTACCTCGAATTTTCCTCGGCTTTTTCCGTCGACACGACCGCACGAAACGTGATCAACAAAAAAATTGGGAATCCGAAACGAATCGAATGAGAGTATGAGTGATAGAACACGTCGAACGATTAAGAGAGAAACGAACCTTACGATTTAAATGCTTGCGACGAATATACACGGTGTTTCTTTTACAAACGTATGTACTAATGTATGAACAGACCGAGTTAACGCGATTCTAGCACACACAGGGTGTCTTATTTCCATTTATAAATTCATATAATTCGTGAATTACGTCAGACAGAAAGAAATAGATTTTAAAGGGGTTGAAGCGGTATAAGAGGCAGTACAGAACATGTAAATGGATGTCTGTTGGATGGAGACGGTTACGTTCAAGATCATTTACACATTTTTTAAAGTAACGCATGTTATTTTTTCTGCTTGACGTAATGTGCAAAATAGGTAAAAATGGGACATCCTGTACGGCTCTGGGTGCATTAAACTGTGAAATCGAACAAGGACCCTACAGTCCTGTGTACAAAACAAGATTCTTGAAGTAGTGACTGCGACTTACTTAATCCTAAAATATACAAGAGCAAGAAATTTGTTTTACCACGTCGACTTTGTTATTCATCGAACGGTTGATTTTTATTTCAGGTGTATGCGTATCCTGGAATGAGTTTATAAGCGAAGGCACGGTGCTAAATAAAATAAACGTCTGTTTGGTAAACGTTGGTGAATCATGATTCGAAAAGATGAAGAGGATCGGCCAAGCAGAAACAGAACGATGCTCGTCGCGACATATACTCTTAATAAGGAATATTCTCGTGTGATCTCCTTCTCGAAATGCAATCGCCTTTGCAGATTCGTGTCAAGGGCGATAAAAATCGCCTGGTAACCGCGATCTCTCTCTCTCTCTCTCTCTCTCTCTCTCTCTCTCTCTCTCTCTGTCTCTCTCTCTCTCTCTCTCTCGTTCTCGACAACTTGACTCACGGATGCACCTCCTCTTGGAGAACGTTCGCGTGTTTGCTTCGCCACTAACGATTTCAACCAAATTTTACGACATCGATAACACCGTCTATTCGCACCACAACGGATAAAAATAAACCTACTCTTGAGGATGATGTTATTTTTTGTTTAGCCCCCCAAATAAATTTCGAGTCCTAGGATCCACGGAGAAATCTTATCCAGCATCAGGATGTTCTCCAAAGGTGTTCTGAGAAGCATCGCGATCTTGAAACATCAGGTCGACGAACCAAGAGTGGCTTTTTGGGCTTGACAAGAATAAAAATAGCTAGTGTTCAGTTTTATAGTAAATTTCCTCTTGTGTACTGAGCATCCCAGGTGCCATACTCCACAATTAACACATCTAATATCAGACTTTAACTAATCTTAAATTCTTTGAAATTGAGTGTACCAGGGATTAACGATAGGCATGAAATCTCTTTAAATCCGATTCTGAATCCTAGGACCAGCGAACCCTGTGGGAAGCCTCCTGGAATTCCAGCCTCATCAGGATGTTCTCCAAAACCGTCCGCAGTAGATGTCCAATTTTGAAATCTCAGGTCGAAGGACCGAGAGGCTTCATTAAAAGAAAATCAGCTACTATCCAATTGAGTAATAAATTTCTCCTCGCGCATTGAACATCCCAGGTACCATACTCCACAATTAACACATCTAACATCAGACTTCAACTAATTCTCAATACTTCAAACTCAAATGTACCAGAGACTAACGATAGGCATGAACTCTCTTTAAATCCAATTCTGAATCCTAGGACCAGCGAACCCTGTCGGAAGCCTTCTGGAATTCAAGCCCCATCAGGATGTTCTCCAAGGCCACATACAGGAGATGTCCAACTTTGAAACCCCAAGTCGAAGAACCAGAAGTGGTTTCTTGGGCTTGATAAGAATAAAAACACCTACTATTCCATTATGTAGAAAATTTCTCCTCGTACATTGAACATCCCAGGTACCATACTTCACAATTAACACATCTAACATCAGACTTCAACTAATTCTCAATACTTCAAACTCAAATGTA
The DNA here is from genome assembly GCA_916610135.2 of Macropis europaea. Taxonomy (NCBI): domain Eukaryota; kingdom Metazoa; phylum Arthropoda; class Insecta; order Hymenoptera; family Melittidae; genus Macropis; species Macropis europaea. Next base: position 14,562,826 of record OU744351.1, on the reverse strand, counting down.
CCAGAGGCTAACGATAGGCATGAACTCTCTTTAAATCCAATTCTGAATCGTAGGACTTACGAACGCGGTCAGAAGCCTCCTGGAATTCAAGCATCATCAGGATGTTCTCCAAAGCCGTCCACAGGAGACGTCCGACCTTGAAAGCTCAGGTCGGAGAACCTCTCTCGGTTTCGCCTTGGGTAATCGGTGCCGCGTACTCGAAAACTAGGCCTGCGCCTGCGGTGACGTCGCGATGTACACGGCGAACGATTGACTGTAAGAAGGCTAGGGTGTGCAGAGAGGCGCTGGGAGGAGAGACGGAGGCACGCGTTCGCGGTAACGAAACAAATAGGCCGGCGACTTTCACCGCCGTAGCCAAGAACGGCTACGACAGAGCCGAGCGCTCTTGGCCCAAAGCATACCTCGTGTACGGGATATACCCTCGCTCGCCGTTCTCGAGGTCCTCGAAGGTGGGGAGGATCCTGCTTTTCAGACACGAGGCATACCCTGAGACCGAGCGAGCCTCGATTCTTTTTCTTTCGGCCGTGTCGCACGTGATATCTCCGTCTGTGACCGGCACCCAAGTGCTCTCAGTGTCATTCCAGCCTTCTTCTGTGCCTCCGTCTTCGACCACCTTCCTCCGCACGGTCTTGCATGCCTTCTCCGTCCATATTTCTCCGATCGTGCACGCTCCTTCGCCGCTGTTCGGACCGTCCAGTCGACGGACAGCCTATGGTTTCGTCCGGATAGCCGCGCGAGTGTGTCTGGCACCGTTGCTGAACAGTGAAACCGTCGAAAGAAATGCACGGGTGCGTGTTCAGAGGATTGTGACGATGCTACGACGAGGACCAGCGGGCTTGTCGCGACTCTGCGCCTTCGGTTGGCTACTTTGGATCGTCTTACCTGCTGAAACCGGTAGGTGCATAGACCAGGCCCGACTTCCAGCCAGAACCGGCGACGAAAGTGTAACGAAAGTGAAAATATAGGGGAACCGTGCGTGTTTCGCTGCGAGGTATCCTTCTCGTGTCCTCAGCTCGTTGCTTCTTCGCCTGCAACCTGTCGAAAGTAGGTCTCCGACGAAGAGACGAGTGTCTCGGCCTGGAATTCATCGTGGTCGTCTTGAGCCTCCACCTTAGCGCTCGGATGGCTGCGAGATTCTTCGAAATTTAATCGTCCTTGATCGTTTTTGAAAGGATTTTTCAGTAACGTATCCTTCTATGCTTGCATCGAGTAGTTTGTCATTTGTGTTTGATGAGTAAGCCCGTGTCTATTTGTTAACAGTGGTGGTATGTTAATTGAAAGTGTTAATTCTTTGATATATTTATATTGGGAGTACAAAATAATACTGTTGGTAAAGTTTTGTCGAGGATTTTCTATTGTATTCCATTTCTTTGGAGGTTTAATTGAGACAGATGGAAGACAATGATAGGAAACTATAGACAAAATACAGTTTGTCATACAAGTTTTCAGTCACCTTGAATCATCAATCACTCGAACAATATTTTCTAACTAACAAATATTGAAATCCAATCTCTTCGATCGACGATAATTCTAAAACGAATTCGAATTGTCGGTCATAAATTCAAAATCGATAGCCGGATGTCGTTATCGCAGCTTCGATCACCTGTATCCATGTGCTAATTTATGTGCACAGGTTGATTCCACGAACAATTATCCCCCAGCTCGGTCAATTCGAAACAGGCGATCGAAAATTGAAAATCGAACATTTTATACGTTTTCAATTCGTCTCGAAGGGATTTCAATGCTGTGGCCTCTCGTTTGATTTACTTAATTAAAGATTTCCACTTAATTAGCGTTCGCAGAAGGAGGACGATCCTTGAACTCATCTTCGTCGTTCACTTTCGATTTTAGAAAAGCCTCTGTCCCGTTTTAAGTTCGCTAACATTCCCTCATGGAAATCGCACTTTCTTGCGTGTGCAGGCGTTCTCGTTTTTCAGCGGTTACCTGTTGTCTCTTGCAGGAGTGCTAAACAATTATGCGGATAAACAGAGGTACGATGGATGGTACAACAACCTCGCACACCCGGATTGGGGATCGATCGGCAAGTAGTTTAAACAATCGCGTTCGTTACACTGTCGACGAGCTCTTATTTGATGATTCTTTTAATTGGCGAGTGAAAGAAGTGAACTCGTGGATGGAGAATTGAAGCGAATGACATGCTGAGTGTCAATGAAATGAATTAATTAATAATATGTGAAACGAGCAACTGATGTTGAATATATGAAACATATTTTAATGTTTAATGATCGAGGAAATAAATGATGTAAAGAATACCAATGAAATGAAATGTGTGAAACAGAATGGTTGTTTGTAGTAACTAATGAAATGGGTAACTTGTTGAGTGACAATGAAATAGATGAAGTAATAACATGTGAAATAATCAAATGAAATTCAAGATAAGGAAAGAATTGTTTGTGTTAGGTAACCACTGAAATGAAGAACATGTTGAGCAATAAGAAAGGAATGAAATAATAATATATTAAATGAAATCATAGAATTGAATATATGACACAACATTTTTGTTGATTTTTAGTAACTGATGAAATAAATAATTAGTTACCCATGGAATGAATATGTTGACTGCCAATGAAATGAAATGAGAACAAGTGAAGTAAATAAATGAAATTGAATGCATGAAGCAAAATTCTTCCTGACTGAAATCTGCCAAACTTGTAATTAGTAAGGCACCTTATAAATATTAATTTTCTAATATAATTCATAAAAGAAAAAAATATTTAATTATACTGCTCATTTTTTATTATTATTTGAATGTTGATATTACTAAGAACTCTTATAAAAATTGGCAGGCATTTAATTAAATTAGATAAGGGATAGCAACAAGCAGAGATCCCTGAAGTATGAAAAATGGATTCAAACGTTTTGGAAATGACTATGTCGATCGTAGTCCGATTAGCAAAGAGTGAAAGGTAGCAGAAGCGTTTATTTTCGTTTCAAAGAGAATCTATAAAACGGCTAACAAAAACGTAATGCTGTAAAAGAGGTAATCGACTCCGCCGACAGAAGTGTTATGGTTCTTTAAGCATGGAAATTGCTGGCTTTCAGTGTGTCCACACTAACACTGATGTGACGCGTACAACGCTATTAATAATACATTAACATAATTGTACGTCAAAAAAAGGGATACAACGTTTATGGTAAAATTGCGTACTTATCCATGTAGACAAACTGAAGAAGCTTTTTAGGACACTGTTATTAAAAAATGCAATTCCAAAATTAGCAAAGTCAATCCTTAGTTTCATAATAACAGGGTATCCAAAAATTCTACTAGAAAGTAGAGAACACCTTTACAAATTTCCATCATAAATGATCGTTGTTGTAAACAACAAATAAACCGATGAATTTTATTTATTATACCTATTAGAATTTTTGTACCTTTCTAAGTACACCACATGGTACTCAATATTTTTAATAATAACTTTTTAAGGAAACATTTACGAATTTACTGTGAAGTTACGTTTACTATAGTCTTCTTACACAAAATTACATTCTCTATTAGACCTCAGCTACTATAGGGACACCTACAGTATAAAACTATACCTTTCAAGGACACTTCTCTTTTATTTCCTCCAACTCTATCATTATTCAAAACATTCAAATAACACTGGAAAATAATAGAGACCAAAAATAAAGGACACATGTTAAAGTTAAGATGAAATAACCTTATGGAGTCTATGTTTAATGTCCCTGCAACAGTGTCCCTATCAGCTTGGAGATATCCCGTAGAAAAGTGCTCGTCGACAGTGTATTTAACGAAATCAACGAAACTAAATGGAGATACGAAATATTCGTGATAATCTTAACACGGTTGGTACCTCCATAGACAGCAGGCTGATACGAAAAATGCCAGCAGCATATTCCGATGGGGTTTATGCGTTGGCTGGCCAGGACAGACCTTCTCCGAGGAAACTCAGCCAACTGTTCATGCAGGGTGACGATGGCTTGCCATCCGTCAAAAACAGGACAGCGCTGTTCGCTTTCTTCGGTAAGAATTACTCTGTACTATCTTTAGAACACCCACAAATTATGGCAACCCTTTGAGTCCTATGGTCGCATACATGCGTCTGTGAAAAACGTCAGTATGAACTATAGACGCATGTATGCGTTTTTATTTACGGTTTTCAGTGGAAAAATTAATCATGTCTCTGCCAGGTGCAGGTAACCTTCGATTTGAAGATTTTTGGAGGTTTTTCCAAATTTTTGAGATGCCGAAATCTTTAAAAATTGTCAGAAAACTGCATGAAAACTTCTCGATTCATTTTTACACGAGGTATCATCCTCGGTTGTATCACAAATTTTACTTCACCCCGTATATTATAAATTTATTGACAGCATGTAAGATGAATGAAACGCGTTGGCCATTTTATTATAGGCAACTTGAAACTGTTAAAAGGTTTCATGTTACTTTTATGAGAAATTCGTGAACGATCGAGTGACATCGATGCCCGCACAGACGATACTTTATACTGGATTCTCGAATGACTTTCGATCGATACATATCTTTTCCCTTTGTTCTTCTCTTATCAACGATGCTGTCTACGATCGACCGAACAGTTAAAAAAAATTTACATTTCAGCAGTTAGAAGAAAAAACTATTTTAAATTCAATCCACCGATGTCGATGATTCAGAATTCAGAACTGTATCCTGATCAGCGTTTCAACAAAAGGAACGGAATTACCCATTCCTATAACTATTTAGCGATCGTACGGTTCGCGAAAAACTCAGATGAATCATCGAATAATTTGTTTTGTGAACAAAATCTTGGTATTCATTTCGTAAAAATTATCGGACGCGTTTGGAAGGAATTGACACGGTTCGCGTGGCAGGATATCGATTCATCGGGGTCTCATTCACGAATGCGATTGTAGTAATATGCAGAATAGTTTGTCACGAATTACCGTTGTATTCGAATATCCGTGTCGAGTTGTTGCGCAAACACCGCGAAGCGTCCGGGTTGGAAATGAATTTCACGAGGTGCAGCGGAATTCTTTTTCGCTTGTTTAATTTCTACATGATAGAATCTTTCGCGTGGAGTATAAATAATTTATATGTCGGTCGAGCAACGTCGTGACCGCCAAAACTTCGAATGCTTTTGTAATGGGAAACTCCGGGTGTATTGTGCAAAAGGAACTTGCCTTCATATCATGCGAAGAGTGCGTCAATCGTCCAGTTTCATTATTTACCTTGGAGGAAAAGACGGATCTCAGACAGACACGCACACAGGGGACTGCAAAAGTTTCCTGACACGTCATTTTGCAACCGTAGTTTGGCAATTTAAGGGTTTATGACAAAGACGACAGTAATAATTATAGTTATCGACTGGGCAATTTATTAACATAAAATTCATCGAACTATGCATCCATGGGTTATGCTTATATATTATTTTTAAAAGAGGACTGACACGCCATAGTTTACTATTCTTGCGATGATAATCTCAAAACAACAAAATTTCTAACTACGTGACTATATAACTCGTATGTTATATTACCATCGCAATATTAGTATTTTCCAAAATGTCGTAGGAATGAATAACATTTTGACTCTACACTGCATTAGTTAAAAATAGCAAACTTTCTAAATTTGTATACAAAATGAATATAATCATAAACTGTACCTTGTTTAATCAATAATGTAATTTCACTGCTTCTATTAGACTTTATTAATTCTATAAACGATCAAATGAATAATGATTGAATTCATTCGTCTCCCAGATATGGGTGACATGGCACTCACAATCGTTACTCGTCACTCACACTCTTGTTAGTGTGAACTCAATGAAATCACCGACGCCAGTGCTGTGCACAACGTTCAAAGTGTTAACAGTAATTCAAAAATAATTGAATCTCCCGATCAGAATGACTGATGACAAAAACTACCAGCAACCTCTCTATCAACGTGTTAATAAATATCACAAGTTGATGAAGTTGTTTCTCGACAATCGGATAGCGATTTTAAGAAAGTATACGGCAGGAGGAAACTGTGTCCGCGGTTCAGCAAAGAGAATAAAAAGTGGAAGAATAAAAAAATTCCTTGTGCACGTTCAGGAAACGTTGATTTCAAGGAAAACCGAAAAAAACGATGAAGAGTCATTCGAGAACCGGTCCTTTGATTTTTTATTCACCCCGTCACGCTCGGAGGTGTCATCCTCCTGGGCTTACAGAAGGGAACGATGATTTTTAGGGCAGCTGATCACGTCAGAAATAATCATGGCCAGCGAGAGCGGTTGCCCCATAGAGTACCATCGAATCGACGTGGACAAATGCGATCCGGTTTTCGACAAGGAGTGCCAAGGTAACAAGTACATTCCCTTCCGTCGAGCGGATTACGACCGCCAAACCGGACGCAGCCCAAATAGCCCTCGTGAACAGGTAATTCCTTGCTTTCTTCGACGTTCTTCCTCTTCAAGGTACCCTCCTTTTCCGTGTTGCGACCTCAGAGCGTCGAGAGTCAGCGTGGAGAGACCGAGACTGGGCCCTTCAAGGTCACTGCTTCGGTCGGACACGTTTCAACGAATTAGGTCCATTCGGAAGATTCGATCTACTTGTTATTGTCATGATTATTATTGAGGACTTTGTTACATAGTTGACAGAGTTGTTTAGATACAATGTAGGGAGGAAGATGTGTACAGGGTTGTTTGGAAATATCGTCTACAAGTTTGCAGGTCTTTTGCATAATAAATTGAAATTGAATACAAATGGTGCTGATTAAAAAATAGAAAATTCTGAGCCGTCCACACAGGAAGGATTAGAAGATCTGTTTTTATTCGGTTTAGCGACTACTGTTTGTATGCAAAATTTTGTATCGTTTTTTAAAAGTAGTCTGTACGACAGACATATGTTACTGACGGTGCTAAAAAATGAATTCTTGTATTTAAATCAAAACTGCAATAATATTCAATTGCAAAATAGCTCATACAGAAAAGTCACTGTGTATGTTTTCAAGAAACAAGGATTCGTCCTATTATTTAAGAAAAATGGTCATGAAATAGCGTGAGAGATGGTAAAACAGTTATTAATTAAATTGAACAGTTGAGAATAAATAGTTGAACAATGTGTAACAGGAAGTGAGAAAGTAAATACCTATTATTTATTATAATCGTCATAGTTAACTACTTAATTTGAAATTCTTAAAATACCAAAGAACCTTTTGTTGTAACCTACTAATTTAAGTAGAATTCTATTTCTAATACGTTGTCTCAGTAATCGACATAAAAATTACTTGTTAAAATTGAAAAGAGGAAACGATCTTGAAATGCACAATTTTGGTCTCTCCCCTCTGCAACTCTATCTGCAGAATGATCCTAAACTCGAAAGTCACATTAGAAAATTAAATTATAAAGAACGATCCTTCTGGAAGGCATCGCGTTCGTCACAAATCGAATAAGCGGGATATTATAATTACAAATGACAGGGAAAGTGACGGTGATTAAGAGCTCCATAAGTAACGAACGGTCTGTACGAGGCACATCATAATTAGAATACTGAATAGGATCTATTGAACGTTCTAATGAGACGCTTCCTTACAAGGAGCTCTCTGCGTCGATTTTCCGTTTCTAATCACGTCGAAACGTGTATATTACCGCCGTGGCGTTTGACAAATCATTTTTCTTCGGTGATTTCGGGAATGATCGATTAGTAAGACTTTATTCTCGAGATAAGTCGCGAAAAGTAGCTCTGAATACGTGAGGTTGCAGATAAACAAAGTGACGAGCTGGATCGACGGTAGCTTCATCTACTCGAGCAGCGAGGCATGGGCGAACACCATGAGGTCCTTCAAGAACGGGAGCCTCCTCATGGAGCCGACAAGAAAATTCCCCGTGAGGAACACCATGCGTGCTCCGCTTTTCAATCACGCCGTTCCTCATGTCATGAGAATGCTCAGCCCCGAACGTCTTTATCGTGAGTTCCCTATCTTCGTACGTGACTGAATTTCACCTTGGATTGCACACCGCCTGGAAAATAATATAGATTTCTTTTTGGAAAAATAGTCGTAACCCTTTCACTGCTGAATTTTTGGACAGTGACTGGCACCGTGCTGGATTCACTCGAGGTCCTGAAGTATTGTAATTTTAACTCCTCTATGGACTTTTTAAGGTTTCTGGGTGTTGATGGGTGTTTGCATGGTCACTAGGGTTTGTATGTTAACATATCAATGAAATAATTTAATACAATTTAACTCAATCTACGTTTTTGCTTTCGATGAGACTCTTGCACTAATGTCTGCATTGCTTCAGGGTCTCAGTCAATCTAACTCAATTTAAGTTGGTGTTTAGCTCAATTTAACCAGGAAGTGTTTACTCCAAACTGACTCAAACTACTGTTTATGTAATCTTACTCTATTCTCAACAAAACCCTTGCACTATTGTTTATTGCACTTCAAGTTGTCATTCAACCAGACGCAATTTAGCTAGACCCTATTTGATGTAGCCCAGCTCAATCTAATCAGAAAGTGTCTAGCCCAACCTAACTCAATGTAATTCAATTTCACCCAATCGATCTTCGATGTTTATTGCAAGGTTCAGTTAAATTTTGATGAACTATAACTGCAGCTAAGACAAAATTGTAGATTGTCACATAAGAAATAACAGTTACCACTAAAGTGGATCTCCGTACAGACGATACAACATGCTAGAACCAATATAGTGGCTGCTAGTAAGTCGCCCACACTAAAGAAAACGATCCCAGTGTGCAATTCTAGGCTTCATAATATTCTTTTCGAATGATTTACGTAATAATTAAAAAAAACAGTTCTTGGGGACCCAAGAACGAATCAACATCCTCCCCTGCTGGCCCTTGGAATATTATTTTACCGATGGCACAACATAATCGCCGCTCGAATACAGCAGGAACATCCCACCATGTCCGACGAAGATATTTTCCAAAAAGCTCGACGAATCGTCATAGGAACACTTCAGGTGAAAATTTCGAAATAAAATTAACTCATATCCCTTTTACCATACTGAATGCGTCCTTTCAGTATAGCAAACGTCATTGTAACACGTAATTCTATATCCTCTGTAATCGTATAACACCCACGTAACGCGATATACTAATTTTACACTACTTGAAGAATTAACATGAACTTCATGTGAAATTCTATTTTTACATGTACAAAAATTAATCAATTTTTCCTTTGTAATCTTTCCAATCACAGAACATTATTCTTTACGAGTATCTACCATTACTGTTGAACGAGGATGTACCCGTTTACACCGGTTACAAACCAGACCTCCATCCAGGGATCAGTCACATATTTCAAAGCGCAGCCTTTCGTTTCGGCCACACTCTCATACCACCCGGTATATACCGTCGTGACGAAAATTGCGAATACAGAAGAACTAACACCGATCAACCAGCCATTAGACTCTGCAGCACCTGGTGGGATTCGAACGTAAGCCTGAACGCATTGCCGGACCTCTTCAGGAACGTTCAAGCAGGATGAAAATTAATTTCTTCATTGTCTTGCAGGAAGTCTTAACGAACAGCACCATCGAGGAGCTGATCATGGGCCTGAGCTCGCAGATAGCTGAAAAGGAGGACAATCTGCTTGGTACGGACATCAGGAACAACCTGTTCGGGCCCATGGAGTTTTCCAGAAGAGACCTGGGCGCATTGAATATCATGCGTGGAAGAGACAATGGCCTGCCCGATTACAACACCGCCAGAGCTCACTTCAAATTGCCTCGCAGGAAGACGTGGAATGAAATCAATCCAGAGTTGTTCAACAAGAATCCTTCTCTGCTGAGAACACTGGTGGAGATACACTCGAACAATCTGAACAACGTGGACGTTTACGTCGGTGGAATGTTGGAGTCCAGTTCCGGTCCTGGTGAACTCTTCAGTACAGTCATCAGGGAGCAATTCCTGCGGTTGAGGGATTCGGATAGGTTCTGGTTCGAGAACGAGGAAAACGGGTGGGTGAACTGAGAAAGAAGTCACGTTGACACTGATCAACAATCTTGAATGAGTTTATTGACATTGTTGATTCTATAGCCATGTTGTATTTGGTTCTTCAAGATGGGGAGTTCGAAAAAGAAATGAAGACTTTCTTATAGAGGATTGCTGATAGAAAATTTTGTTTATTTCTATTCAGACTTTGTTCTTTAATTTCATTTTAGGCTGTCCATGTCATGACGTCTTCCAATAAGATAAATTATGCCACAATAATGATATAAACACTCTAAATCGCACAGAAGTTTTTCTTAATCAGCCAAATTGTATACAGAGTGGACGACTTATATTGAAAATATTTTTCAGAATTTTCACAAAGAGCGAGATCGAAGAAATTCGTCGTGTGAGACTGTGGGATGTGATAATAAACGCGACTGGCATACCATCGGAAGCTATACAGAGAAAAGTGTTCACCTGGGAGGAGAATGACCCCTGTCCTCAACCGTACCAATTGAACTCCACCATGTTGGAGCCCTGCGTTCCGTTACAACGTTACGATTACTTCGAGGTGATGAATATTCAACAATATTTAACACTTTCAGTAAATACTTCACAGCTAAACACTTTCTGTAGACAGATCTCTTGTTGCTGTACTGTGTACCATACTGTAATTTGGACTCTTCAATGAATTTAAAAAGATGTCAAAACCAATGGAACTGTGTTTATTGAAGTCACGATGGGATTTATAAGATCACAAATGAATATATTTAGTAAAAATACTTAGGATATTGTTTCTATCGAGAATGTAAGCCAAAGAAATTTTGTGAACGCATAAGGACCTCTGTAGTTTATCCTGATTTTGGCAGACGCATATATGCATCCATATACATGTTATTATTTTGACAAATAATTTGTCACAGTCATATATAAGTATACTGCGGATCTTTAAGCAATTTAACATATTTAAACACGTGGAAGATGTACATTCTACGCATTAAGAAAAATAAGAAATTAATTTTGTAATAATTAAAGCAGAAAATATAGTTTCATTTTGGTAACTACATTAAAATAAATAATATTCAAGTCTTAAAATGTATACTTGCATAAACATCCTCAGTTTACATATAATAAACAGTTATTAATTTCATCCCATTTATAATACCAACTATTTAAATTCCTGTCTTATGAGTACATTGTATTTTTCTTTGTTATTCTCTACTAAATAAATAAATATCCATTTTTATATTTATTAATAGAACTAACAATTATAATTTTCTTGATTTTTAAGGGAAGTGAGCTGGTGTACATATACGCCTGCGTTTTCCTCGGTTTCGTGCCGATCCTCTGCGCAGGAGCTGGCTACGGATTGGTGAAACTTCAGAACAGGCGTAGAAGGCGATTAAAAATTCTCCAGGAAGCGATACAGAAGAGAAATGACGGTAAGATATGCGTCGACAAGATGATCGTGCGCGAGTGGTTGCATGCGAATCATCGTCGGCTGGTCAAGGTGAAATTCGGGCCGGAAGCGGCTCTTCATATCGTCGATCGCAAGGGAGAGAAACTGCGCACCTTCGATTTCATCGATGTCAACACCGTTACCATGGAAGAGTCTCAGGTACCTTTCACGAAAGTCATGTTCGGCTTTTACGAAATTCTGGAGCTGAGGAAATCTCCGTTGCGCAACGTCGCCCTCTTGCCAAAGCGTATAAACACATAACAATTGATCAACGTAACAATGTAGCAAAATTTAGTAGACCCGCATAGAGTACACGAAACGTAATTTTTACGCTTTTTAAATTCGTGCTTGGGTGGTGAAATTTTGGACAGGTGCGAGGGCAATGAGAGACCATGTATTCAAATGAAAAGTATCATTCACTTAAACAAAAATCTGTTTTATACATGTCTTCACATTAAAAAATATTATTTTACACCTCTGTTGCAGTACAAATACATATAATCGAATTACAATTGTTTAATGCATTACTGAATATTGATACTCAATGAATTCATGAAAGAATTATTAATATATTAATGAATGTTACAGTGAGGGGGAGCTGGAAAGTAATAACATGTAATCACTATATTGGATCAGATGTGGAGTGCTGTACATGCTATGAATCACTTTACTGATGAAGCTCTAATAAATTCAGCACGGGTATATGGAGTGACTCATGAAACTCATCAAGCGAATACGTTATTTCAACTTTCTTTTATTTTACACTTTCTCAGAGCATTGTTCTGTGAAACAAGGTTTTAATATTTATCAGAAATTATGTCTGCGACAAGGATAGAGTTCTATTACAAACTGTATCCATAACAAGGTTACAATATCAATAACAAATTACATTTTAATCGTGCTGTTAATTACACCAATCTGAAGAAGAAAAATAATTATGCAAATACTTGATCAATTTCATAAGGCACTGTACATTAAAAATACTGTACCTGTGGTACATCCTGCTAGATATGACAGAGTTCACTAAAAATGCTGAAATTGAGCTACATATTTTATTCCTCCCTGTCTATATCATGTACTGCAGTCTTCACTGAACACGCTAAGATCAAATTACACACTTACAATATTCAAAATACTTTAAAACCCGAGTTTAACAATTGTAAATCGAGCTATCACGTTCCTACCACGAATCATAATAACTAGACTACGGATCTTTATGCAATCGAAGACACCCGAGTTCATCAACCGCAAAATGCAGTTCCGCCATAGTTCTGTTTCATCAGCCACATGGAAATAAAAAATATCAAAGTCTGAAAATATATGTTTACATAAAAATCCACAGTACAGTAATAACGCACGGGTGGTTCTCCAAGACGAGGGATGTCGTAATTGACCGCAGCCCGTTATGGTTCCTTTCTCACGCTAATTATTCGTTATTTAGGAGAACGAGAGCGGGCATCGGAAGGCGTTGGTGCTGTTACGAATACCGCGGGACTACGACCTTGTCCTTGAGCTGGATTCCCTGGCCTCGCGTAGAAAGTTTATTGCGAAACTGGAGGCGTTTCTGGCGTCCCATAAGAAGCATTTCACGCTGTCCCAGGTCGGCCGGGACATCATGCTCGCCAAGGCGGAAACGAAAGAACGACGTCAAAAGAAACTCGAGCAGGTTCGTTTCTCTCCTTTTCAGGGACGAACGTCGAATATCCTGTTCTTCTCTGAACGAACGACTTCTTGCAGTTCTTCAGGGAAGCCTACGCCCTGACTTTCGGCCTGAGACCCGGCGAAAGGCGGCGACGGTCGGAGGACAGCGACAGCGGCGAAGTTGTCACCGTGATGAGGACTTCGCTTTCTAAGAGCGAGTTCGCCAGCGCTCTGGGCATGCGAGCCGATGCTGTCTTTGTAAAAAAGATGTTCAACATCGTGGACAAGGACAGAGACGGTCGAATTTCCTTTCAGGTAGTCCATCTTCGATTTTCCGGAATCCACAGCGGACCTTTAAGCTTATCTTTCCGGTCCGTTTGCAGGAATTTTTGGACACCGTTCTGCTGTTCTCCAGGGGAAAGACTGAGGATAAATTGAGAATTATTTTTGACATGTGCGACAAGGATAGCAACGGAGTGATCGATAAGGAAGAATTGTCAGAAATGCTCAGATCTCTGGTAGAAATTGCACGAACAACCAGTTTGTCTGATGACCACGTGACGGAGTTGATCGACGGAATGTTCCAAGTAGATCTATGCTGTTTTATTAAATTTCAGTTGTAGAAATGCTGAAGCAGACTTCTCAATAACATCCTTCTTATTATAGAGTTTCAAAGTTGGATTTTTCTTATGGTTTAAAGTGTCTAAATAAGAAACGATCTTGAAACGTCTGATTTTGCGTTTCTTGCGATGGTAGAGCAGAAGTTAACCAATTGTTCATTTTATCAGGACGCTGGCTTGGAGAGGAAGGATTACTTAACGTACAACGATTTCAAGCTGATGATGAAGGAGTACAAAGGCGATTTCGTAGCGATCGGGTTGGATTGCAAAGGCGCGAAACAGAATTTCCTCGACACTTCCACGAACGTAGCTCGCATGACGAGTTTCCATATTGATCAACTTCCGCCGGAAGATTCGAAGAGCTGGACACGCAAACAATGGGACGCGGTGTCGACATTCCTCGAGGAAAACCGACAGAATATATTTTATCTGTTCGTCTTCTATGTGACCACCATAGCTCTTTTCGTCGAAAGATTCATATGTAGGCACTTGGACTTTTCTTTCAAATTTTCTCTTGAACCTGTTGACTGGAGAACACTTGTTGTCTCGCTGTAAAAAATGGCTCCATGATGAGGAAAACGATGTTTAATTATTTGTTATAGAGTACTTTAATCTGATAATCGTAGAAGAACTGTAAACTGATCTTTATAGATTTAGAATCACAAACAGGAGACATTTTTTGACGAGAAATGGGGACCAGTTAATTGGTTCACCCTGAAGAATGAATTATTGAAGATTACTGTGGTTTCAGATTACTCCTTCATGGCAGAACACACGGATCTAAGACACATAATGGGAGTTGGAATAGCGATAACCAGAGGATCCGCTGCCGCGTTGTCTTTCTGCTACAGCTTGCTCCTCCTAACGATGTGTCGGAACCTTTTGACAAAACTTAAAGAATTTTCGGTGCAACAGTACATTCCTCTGGATTCTCATATACAGTTCCACAAAATTGCAGCTTGTACAGCTCTGTTCTTCTCTGTGCTGCACACCGTGGGACACATGGTCAATTTTTATCACGTATCCACGCAACCGATCGCTCACTTGCGTTGTCTGACCAGCGAGCTCAGCTTTCCAAGCGACGCTCGTTTGACAATCTCCTTTTGGCTTTTTAAAACAGTGACAGGTAACTGTTCAGGGTCAGTTGCTGGAAATTGCCATCGAAAATAATTTATGACTTGTTGACGAACCACTTTCTTTTTTATACGTCTTAGGTTTTATAAAATCTCAAGATGGCATTGAATTTTTAAATGGCACTGTGTGTCTACTTCAGAACAGTGTATTATCAGATAAAAAAATAATATATCACAATATGATGAATTTAAGTGATTTCTACCGAGACAGTAGGCTAAAATAAATGTTTAGAAAATGTGAAGATCACTTTCTATCAGATGAAGATCAAACACAACATATTACATTGAGTTAAAAATTATTTCAGATGGCAGTTTATAGAGACTGTTCTGTGTACCACTAATTATACCCGTCCAAAATGGCTAGAAAATTGATTAGTCACTTGTATTCTATTTCTGCAGGTTTAACTGGAATCCTGTTATTCGTCGTGATGACAATAATCTTTGTCTTCGCTCATCCGACGATTCGCCAAAAAGCGTACAAATTCTTTTGGTCAACGCACAGTCTGTACGTAGTGCTGTACGCGTTGTGTCTGATTCATGGTCTGGCCCGATTAACGGGTTCTCCACGATTCTGGATTTTCTTTGTCGGGCCAGCCATCATTTACTCTCTCGATAAGGTAAATTGGACAATGCCATTTAAGCAAGTCAATTTCTATTTGACTGATGTTTGCAATGTAATTGGATTAATCTATTGAACACTTTTGGCAGACAGTTCAGTGTAGCTGGCCTCCATGTTACATGGAACTAAATACTGTTGTAGGGACGCAGAGATTAGGAACTTCAAGGTCTCATCATAGTCTTACCTTCGTTAATGTTCTACGATGTTCATTATTTTTATTCTCATTCTAATTTTCACAATAGTAAAATTGTCAAACCAGAACGTTGCATGCATCTATATAAACAAGTGATCTTGAAGTGCCTATTTTCGGTTTCCTTACTGTAGTACAAAAGAAGGTTTACGTTCCAAGGGATAATAAGAATATATAATTTTATTTTTGTAATTATCGAGTACTTTATTTTTATTAAAAATAGTCTCAACTGAGCAATATTGAAAAATGAGATCCAGCAACCAACACCAGTTTCCATGATTCTTAAACGTTGTTATTTATATTTCACAGAAAGATACAGTAGTCCAAAAAAACTGCTTGTTCATTAATAAAACTTCAGTTATAAATTCAGGTAACAATCAAGCCAGTAATGTCCTATCCTCTTGCAATTATTCCAGGTAGTCAGTCTACGAACCAAGTACATGGCGTTGGACATCATCGAGACGGAACTGCTACCATCGGACGTGATCAAGATCAAATTCTACAGACCGCCAAACCTGAAGTACCTATCCGGTCAATGGGTTCGTCTGTCGTGCACAGCCTTCAGGTCGAACGAATTTCATTCGTTCACCTTGACCTCGGCGCCGCACGAGAACTTCCTGTCTTGCCACATTAAAGCCCAGGGACCGTGGACCTGGAAGTTACGCAACTATTTCGATCCCTGTAATTATAACCCAGAAGACGAGCACCCGAAAATAAGAATAGAAGGCCCGTTCGGTGGTGGCAATCAAGACTGGTATAAATTCGAGGTCGCTGTGATGGTCGGTGGTGGCATTGGCGTAACACCTTACGCTTCTATGCTCAATGACCTTGTCTTTGGCACCTCCACCAATCGATACTCCGGTGTCGCCTGTAAAAAGGTAACCGGAAGATCAGTTTTATTATTGGGTACCTAAATTAATTTTTTATGATTCTCTGGTCCTATTGGACTCGATGAAAAATGCAATGTCATATGCATTTTATCACTCTCCATTTTACTTAAGTCACAACTTTACTGAAGAAGGAAAACTCAGTACAAAATAGAAGTTCATTCATACAAAAATCCTTTCATGCTCTTAAGAACAAACTCATATCCTGTGATAAAACAAATGGCAATATAAACACATATAACTATCAGAAAAACATAAAATCATAACACAAAGTACAGCTTTAAATCATAAAAGAATTTAATCAAAAAAATCAATTAAAAATGATTCAGTTACCCTGTATTATAATTCTAAGTCCCTAAAAATTGATTTTGTTGTCGTAGGTCTACTTTCTGTGGATATGCCCATCTCACAAGCACTTCGAGTGGTTCATCGACGTGCTGAGGGACGTCGAAAGGAAGGACGTCACTGACGTCTTGGAAATTCACATATTTATTACGCAATTCTTTCACAAGTTCGATCTGCGTACCACCATGCTGGTAAGTTGCGTGATCCTTGCCACTTTGAAATCTTCCATGCAACATACTGCAGCAGATATACTTCTTGCAGTACATCTGCGAGAACCATTTCCAAAGGCTGTCGAAGAAGAGTATATTCACAGGACTGAAGGCGATAAATCATTTCGGTCGACCCGACATGACGTCGTTTTTGAAATTTGTTCAGAAGAAACACAGCTACGTTAGTATATGAAATTTTTATAATTTTTTAAACGTTCTATAGAAAATCGTTACGGGCTTCAATGGGGTTGCAGGTCAGCAAAATAGGGGTATTCAGTTGCGGACCACGTCCTCTGACGAAGAGCGTCATGTCGTCTTGCGACGAGGTGAACAAGGGCCGCCGTTTACCATACTTTATTCATCATTTCGAGAACTTCGGCTAGTCCGATCGACGCCAGACAAAGACGTTCCATGAGTCTCGTGGAACACCTGGAGTGTACATATTTACGCGCGCAGCTTTTTATTTATAATAAGCATTACATCCCTTATTTATGAAAAATGAATATTTTGTTCGAGCTACCGTTAAGTACGCCCGTGTGATACGACATTGACAAGCAGAACTGATTAGACCGCTGTGTGTCTTCAATGTCGCAACCCTAGGACTCCTTAAAAACTCTCATATTTTTTATAACCAATGAAACTATTTTTTTAACTTATTCTAGCGTGTTAAGTGGCCGTAGAAGCAGTATATAAACATACAATGAAACGATTGAATTGTTAAGAAGTCCTTGTTCAATCCCCCTCATCCTCCTCGGGAGTTCTAGGGTTAAAATGGAACTAGACTAGTGAAGTAGAAATAAGATTTTTATTTTGGAACGTTCAAGAGTTCGTTAACAATCGAAAGAATTGTTTATATAAATAACAGAATCGTCAGCCGTTGATGATTCTCCTTGACGAAGACGGGAAAGGGTAAGACCAATTGTTTTTACTGGAGTCCTCGTTACCCTCGTGTTGAAACTCAGAGGACTCGTGGGACGTGTATCCTCGATTTATCACACCTTGGGTATCCTCCTTGGCGTCGTGTCTGCTTTGCAGCTTCGACGACAATTGACTAAAACGAGCGGACAATTTTTTAATTTAATAAAAATCGAAAATCCATCTTACGTCGATTCAAAGATACGTCTAACGTGAACCAGGGTGACACCTTATTATACGATCTCCAAACGAATCTTCGATTTTAGGTAATCTCCGTCTGATGTTCCTCGTATCGAAACTCTCCTCTATGATAACGTGTCGATCATACGGTGTATCGTAATCAACCTCGAGTATAGTGGAAAACTGATGAGGGAATATCATATCGATCGCTGTTATCACCATTCCAGCGAACATACATCCAATGCCTGAAGAAACACAATTTTTTCAATTCCGTTGCGAATATGTGGGTTATTTAATTAAAAAAAAGAATACTAACCAGCTAGTAAGACCAGCCAATAGTTCCAGCCCAGGTTGAATGCAAGAATGGACCCGTCTATGTGTGCTATTAACGGTTCACAGGGTAAAAGTGCCCAGTATATCAAATTTGTTAATAACATACATGTGCCGGTAAAAACCATGCCATAGGCTCCGTATCGTGGTACCACGACCAATAATAAATTCATCATAGCCCACGAGGCAAAGCATGTCCTAAAATTGATGAAAGGACACGAAGGTTCACTTAATTAATACGGTCTCTGTGCTCTGAGACATGTGTGACTCAAAATAATTTTTTATACTGATCCTCTGTTAGACTTTTTGCATTTTTATAACTCAGAACTTGTAGAGTAATTAATACTTAACAAACTGCTACATGAAAAGTTTTATAAAATTCTTTATAACTCAGACAATATTCATGACATCTTCTACACACTTTATGTTCAGTTTGTTAAGCACTATGTATCCTGTAAATCCTGAATCCTTTCCTTGAAGGATCTGTATATGCGTGCATACAACAATTTTGCGTTCCAATTATTTTAAAACCAACAATTGTCACACATGGGTGTCTAATTAAGATATCATTGCCTACCAGAGCATAAGGGATGAATAATATCCGGCCTGTCTATATTTACTCCCCCAGGAGAATCCCTCCTGATGAAGGCTGAAGTATTCTGCCAAAGAGACTATAGGAAACGGTGCTCCTTGATTCAGAGCCTGCTTGAAGGCACTCGTCATCTCCCCGGTGCTGCGCCACCAGAACCTCTCGTTATACTCCACATCCTCCATCGGATGCTCGCTGCTCGGTATCACTTTGCAAAAACAGAGAAACATTGTCGTGAGACGGCTGTCAGACCACCGGCGGTTCGGTTGGCTGATTGAAATGTTCATTTCAGTGACTCACATCGGTAGGTGATGTTTATGTGCATCAGACCGATGTATCCGCCGATTTCAGCGGTGGTCTTCTGCCTGGAGTACGCGCTGTACGTGCTGACGATGGTCGCTGAGCTGGTGTGCCAGGACGATCCATACTGAGCCACTGCAAAGTTTGAAAGGTATTAAACCAGCCTAGGGTGCCTGATAGGGCAGAGAAAAGTCGGTTAGGCAAAGTGGACCGAACCTTGAATCGACGCTCCGACGAAGAGGCTCAAGGTCACGGTGAGAAATGTGCTGAATCTCTGGAAAATCCAAACCGATTACTCAACTGTCAGACGGCAATCTTGATCATCGCAATATCGTTCATACTGTCTGCTCCTTAGTTCGCCTCATCGTTCAGTCTCTGAGAGTCTGAACTCACGATTCTTTTTACCTCCTTCCGTACGCCAGGGAATATGACTAGGAATGCCGTGAAGATGGTGCCAAAGATCACGAACACGATCACCAGAGGTACGTCGCCCGTGACTGGCGTACGATTGCTATAGCTGTACAGAGTAGGCCCTCCGTCGATGCGGAAGGCGTCGAACCATCCCTTCATCCTCTCGGCGCGATTTCGGACGTCTCAACCCTGAGAGAACCGGCCAGTTCCGGTTCTCCGTGCAGACCGCTTGACATCAGAGTCTCTCCCTGAAAATCCGGCCGAACGGACTCGATCAGACGCGGAATCGCAGCGAGAAACGGTTCAGACTGGTTCTGGCGTTCAGAAGGTGTACCTTAGATCGCCACGCTCGGCTAGCAGCGTCCAAGGACGATTGTTGCGAAACCAACGGACAGGCGGACAGCTGCGCTGCAAACATGGAGGCACGAAGGCACCGCGGACACTAAGGCCCCGAGTAGGTTAACGGGTCTTCGAAAGTGACTTCCAGCAACGGGTGGAGGGGAAACGAGTCCTCGAGAGGGGAGGATGAAAGAGAAAGACGGGTGGGGCTCGCAGAAGGAGACGTGCCCGACGGTGGACGATCAGCTGAGCCAGGAAAACGCGGTCCGGAGGTACCTGGTCGTTTTATTTCGGCGGTCCGATCGATGATCCCGGATGACGACACCAGACCCCGGACACGTGAGCATGGATCGCGTGGCATGTCCGATGGCACGTCGGAGACTTCGACGCCGACACCAACGGTGACTAATCGAGCCAATTGTTCCCGGAAAGTTTCGTTTGTCTCCTCAGAGTCTGCTCTTTCGCCAACATTCTTGCCATGTTGGATCAAACTCACCCTCCCATCACTCTTCACCCTTAAGCTACGGATGTGTTTGATATAAACCGCAGATATGTTGTTATAATGTGGACATAGAGTCTGTTGGAATTCAAATCGTAAAGAATGTGGAGATACAGAGACTGGACACTTTAGGGTCACTTCAGGATGATGGACATTATTTTTCAATTCTGTTTCAAGTTTCAAAATGATAGAAGCTGCGAGGTGGAACTTTATATTTCATTTCAGTGTGGAAGAGTAGATGAAGAGCAATTTGGAGTGCCTATTTACTGTATCTGTATTATAGTTTATATTCATTTGTTAATTATTCAAAGGGATGGCACCTTATTCGGATAAAGCTTTGATGAGGAAGATCCTAATGATGTTTAGTGTAATACAATCGTCACATACTTCGAATCTCGTTGCATCTACCAAATCATTATCTGCTCAGATAGTTCAACAATTTTATAGTTGACGATAATATTCCTTAACAGTGATCATTTAAAATCAGTTCAGAGAATTTCAGGCTGGAGAGACCGAGAACATTTTGAAGAAAGGTTAAAAAACTGACTGAAAACAGTATTCAACATCTCCACAGTTAAAAATGATTGTACTCATGAATATACGCTTGAGACTATCTTCAAAAACAACATTAGCTGTTCAGCAATCAGTCCAATTCTTAATTGAATAGGTGTCTAGAAGAAGGGCGTATGCTACATTTCATAAAATTTACAGAAAAACGTAAAAACAATTTATTGCTCACTGTAGCAATTAAAGAAGCAGCTGGTCTGACACGCGCCCTTCTTCCACCTTGAAAAATAAATAATAATCCAATAATGAGAAAGTAATTTATTAAGTGCAAACACAAAATTGGGTTAAAAAAGATTCAATAAAATTCCTTGTCCCTTTCAAAAAATTTGTAACATACGCCCTTCTTCTAAACACCCATTTAATTAAGGTTTAACCCTTTCTTCCTACTGGCATTAGCCAAAATCGCTCATGGCGTGCTGCAGACGCCTATAGGCGTCAGACGAACCCGCTCATCCTACGCTACCTTCTCCCATACGCACACAGCATTCGCCCCAACATTTCTTAAAGAACATTTCCCTAAATAAACTAATATTTACTTTCCATCGCGTGGAAAAGTCCTCTGAAGCATTGCGTGCTGCTGTAAGCGAGCGAAAGAGTCGACGAGAAAGCTGCGAATCTACGGTTCACGCGAGCGAACGAACGATCCAAATCACCGATGAAGCTTTCCGATCGGTTCGGATCGTTCGTGGATCGTTCGCTCCCAGCCGCATCGGTCGCAGCATGTCGAACACCGGTCACAGGTGTCCGTAGGACAACGAAAACGAACGGCGTCGGTCACTGGAAAGTACCGGCGACCGTTTTCTCTCGGCCGGCCGCGTACTTGAAGTGAAACTCAACGGTGCCAGGAGAGGTATCGTATCCGGTAGCGGAAGCAGCGAAGTATACCGAACATCCCGTGGCGAGCAGATCGAGTGGTATGCGTCCAGGCTGGTCCATAGTGCCGGCAATAACTCGGTCTATTTCAGGACGTCTAATTCGAGCCGGGTGATGGTAAGCTTTTGAGGCAGCGCTGCTGGCATCATCCACCACCACGACCTCCTGCACCACCACCACCACCACCACCGCCACCGACGATAACCACCGGAACGAGGAGTCCGGTGGCAGAGGCTGCCGCCGTTCGCGCAGTCTCCTCGCCGCCTAGGCCCCCAATACACCGACCGCTTCTCTGACCCTTCAAGGTAACTTCTTCAGCATTTCCTTAACGCTCCGACACCGCCTACTGCTTCAGGGTAGAACTAACTGGCCCCTCAAGGTCACAATTTCTCCGCCTACACGCATTCAGACACACACGCGGACAGCTTGCGCTTCTGCACGGTCGGACGTTGAACGGTTGGCAGGTACTTTTTGATCGGTATCTCGGTGCGCTCATTCGTTGTTATTGTTATTAGGTACGAGAGAGTGTAACTGTGATATGAGGTGACAATTTTTCTGCCTGCACACGCGGAAACAGACAGACAGTTTCCAATTCGGCACGGTTAGACGTTGAACGGTTAGCAGGCTGTTTGATCGGTATCTCGGTGCGCTCATTCGTTGTTATTGTTATTATGAGCGAGATTTAGGTAGAAAACAAGTGTAACTGTGAAACCAGGTGACAATTTTTCTGCCTACGCATGCTGAAACCCACAGACGGTGGCTACTTCTGCACGGTTAGCCGTTGAATAGTTAGCAAGCTGTTTGATCGGTATCTCGGTGCGCTCATTCGTTGTTATTGGTATTATGAGCGAGATTTAGGTACCGGAGAGTGTAACTGTGAAACGAGGTGACAATTTTTCCGCCTACACACGCTGAAACACGCGGACAGTTTCCGATTATGCTCGGTCGGTCGTTGCACAGTCAGCAGGTACTTTTTAATTTCGATACGCTCATTTTTGTTATTGTTATTATGAGCGAAATATAGGTACGAGAAAGCGTGGCTGTGAAACGAAGATCACAATTTCTCCGTCTGAACACACAGACGGTTTCTACTTCTGCATGGTCGGACGTTGAACAGTTAGCAGGCTCTCTGATCAGAATCTCGGCACGCTCATTTGTTGTTATAGTTACTATGAGCGAGATTAAAGAACGAGAGAGTGTAATTATGGAACGAAAGTCGCAATTTCTTCGTCTGCACACACTGAAACACACGGACAGTTTCCAATTCTGTACGGTTAGCCGTTGAACAGTTAGCAGGCTCTTCGATCAGTATCTCGGTGCGCTCATTTGTTGTTATTGTTATTATGAGCAAGGTATAGGTACCAGAGAGTGTAATTATGAGACGAAAGTCAGAATTTCTCCGTTTTCACACACAGACAGTGTCCACTTCTGCGCGGTTCGGTCTTCAATAGTTAGCAGCCTCTTTGATCAGTATCTCGGTGCGCTGATTTGTTGTTAACGTTGTTATGAGCGACATTAAAGAGCAAGAGAGTGCAATTGTGGAACGAAGGTCACAATTTCACCGCCCGCGTACACTGAAACACGCCACACACACAAAAGTTGAATACGATCGGACGTTGAACAGTTCGCAGCTACTGTTCGATCGGTATCTCTGTATACGCTCATTTGTTGTTATTGTTATTATGCACGAGAGAGCGTAGCTGTGGTACGGACAATAGAAAAAAGGGACAGGGCGACATGGATGATGGAGACGGACGAAATGAGCGTAACGAAGCGGAGTTGAGATATCTGTATCGAGAGTCGTGTCACTTTTCGGTGTTTTGTGATATTCAGGGGTTTTTTTGGGGAATTTGTGAAGTATGACTTGGAGTAACAGGTGCATGATGGAACGATTTAAGATATTTTTTGAGAGATTCTTTAAAGCGACACGGTGCTCCGGTGTGTGCAAGTGCAAAAATCCTGACCTTGACAAGACATTTTAAATCCTCCCTATAATAATTCTTCTTCTTTGCACATAACTCGTCTGCTATGATCACCTAACCATAGGGCAGTTCTATACACTCCCACTCCTCATGCAATTTAACACATCCGAGTTCGCGAAGAATGCACATTTTGCAGAGTAAGTGAAACAGAAAATTGAAACCTCGACATGCAGTTCCGTCGTAGTTGCATTTCGTCAGCTGCATGGAAACAAAAAATACTGAATTCTAAAAATGGCCAGCGGTCACCATTGCTAAACCATCATTAGACTGCGGATGTTTGTGCAAATATACATTTCTGGACTTCTTTTCTTCTTGCATCAATGCAGTTGAATAAACGAAACATCAACAGGACTGCATTTGCTCCTTGAAATGTTCAATACAAGTAATTTTAACTCATCGAATGTCCTTCATTCACCGGTGTGCACGTATTGAATTGCATAGACATCCTCAGTCTGCCAACCATTCACCGTGGAAGCCTGTTTGCTCTTAGACCAGATCAGTGACGCGTCGCGAGGATTTTTTGTCCGAAATGGGAGTGAGTGGTATCGGGTTCGTGATTGAAATAGAGTGAACGCGGAAGGAGCTCGTCATCGACGGGTTCGGTAGAGAACGTGGAAAGCCGTGTCCGTGGCCAAAACCGGTGATTTCGGGCAACAAAGTGGCTTGCTCCTGGCAGTGTTCCACCGGACGAGGAAAAAGTGCGTGCGCCACACGGGGCGAAGAAGAAGGCCGTGCTTCGTATTTTCGGTAAAAAAGCGTGGAAGGCCGAGGATGGTGCTTTCTCGAGGTGCCGGTACCGAGAGCCGTCTCTGCCATGGTGAAACTTGGCCGGACTATTTATAAAGCACGACCTCGTGGCATCGCGCGAGTGTGTTCTCTTCTTGCCTATCATGGTCGTCCCGCGTGCAAACCAAACTGACCGGAACTTTCCTCCGCTTTCTCACCCTCCTTACGGCCCTACTCCCGTTTCTTCGACGACGACCGACCTGCAGCTTCGATCCTGGCTCCCACGTGCTCACGGAGACGAGTATCCGGCGAATTTTCAGTTGGAATATTCTTTGGACTATGTAAAGAAAGTGGAGAAGCTCGCGAAGCTTCGAAAAGGACCACTATAATGGTGGTGTAGAGTACTCAAACGGTGAACCTAGGGGAGGTGATTATTTAATTTGGAATGGGATTTATAGGGTAAGGAAGACAGAAATCGGGTGGAGTAGATAGGGAATGGGTCTCGAGAAGGTAAAAAAGGTAGGAGCTTGTAAAGCTTTGAGATGAACCGCTTATTGGTGTAGAGTACTCAAACGGTGAACCTAGGGGAGGTGATTATTTAATTTGGAATGGGATTTATAGGGTAAGGAAGACAGAAATCGGGTGGAGTAGATAGGGAATGGGTCTCGAGAAGGTAAAAAAGGTAGGAACTCGTAAAGCTTTGAGACGAACCGCTTATTGGTGTATAGCACTCAAACGGTGAACCTAGGAGAAGTGATTATTTAATTTGGAATGGGATTTATAGTGTTAGAAAGACAAAAATCGGGTGGAGTACATAGGGAATAGGACCTGGGATCATTGCTTTTACCTAACCAACTACCAATTTCCTCTAAATGACTGTCCCTACATATTCTTAATAAACCCTTTGCCTTACGATTGTTCTAAGAATTTCGTGCAATAAACCTCACTGTTCAAGTGCTAAAATGGCCTGATAAATGTCTACCGTCTATCAACACGTACAATTCGTTCTTTAACACGTTCAAATTTGATTTAATTTAATAACTATTGATTTTTGCTATATTCTGAGTAAATTTAACATTGCAACACTAATATAGACACGCATGTACGATACTGAATATTTAAACATTTTCTTCCTGTACGATTTATACGGAAAAGAGAAATGTATGCAGTGTCTGACCAGTGGTGGCTGTTTTCACTGTAGCAGTCAAAGGTCTAGCAATCCTCTGAAAGCTAAATGTGCTATAGTGCAAAACTTGAATTAATTAGAACACAAGAGAGATTCATATTTGTAACATATCAATCATACTCTGCGTCACGAGTGTGACTCGTTATTGTAAAACAAATAGTTAAAATGTCCTGCGTGGTGCAATGCTTCACAAGACAGACGTTTTTCAATGAAGTAAAAATTCT
The DNA here is from genome assembly GCA_916610135.2 of Macropis europaea. Taxonomy (NCBI): domain Eukaryota; kingdom Metazoa; phylum Arthropoda; class Insecta; order Hymenoptera; family Melittidae; genus Macropis; species Macropis europaea. The sequence goes on along the minus strand of OU744351.1, from coordinate 14,536,696 downwards.
GAAGAATTCCGGACCATCAGAATTCCGAAGAATTTCCACGCGACTGTAAATCGTAGATTTTACAGTAATCAGGGGTGCGTTTGGATTTTTCTTGAATGACTCGAGGTATCTGGGAGGCCATTTTAAAATCGAGCGGGGGCGTTTGGAAAAACACGGGGATTTGTTACTCTTGCCCGCGAAAGAACTGAATGGGTAACGCTGTTGCGCAACACTCGCCGATTTATTATTGGTACCGAATGAAGTGTTTGTTTATCCGTGGAAGACTGAAGACAGAACGTTTTTATTCGCAGCGTCTCTTCCTCGACATTTAAAAAATCAGTCGAATTTCTTCACCAACGCGTTGACTACCCTGGAGGTCGTCGTTGGTCTCCAATTTAATTTAATTTTGACTGTTAAACAAATAGCACGTGCGTGATCGAATAATTAAAGGTATTCTTTAGCAATTATTTATTTATTAAAAATAGTAGACTGTTACAATGATACAAGTTGGAAAATTTGAGGAAAAATGAGAGATTATCGTTACAAAATATTTTGTACAGTAAGAAGCTTGGTATCGTAATATAAATAAATTAAATTGAATATTGTAAGTCAGCGTTATTCAAAATTCTTCTTATTTACATTCATAATTAAAAATATTTGAGAAAAAAACATAAAAGTCTAGGTGAAAATGGGCATTTGGCATTTTGCGTGACGTACGTGACTGGGCTCAAAAATACCTAATTACTTACTAATACTACTTAAAAGCAACCAAAAGACGCTCACAATTGCTTTGCTGCCAGTGCAATCAAACGTCCACTCAGTGTTTAATTACAAATATGACTAATTCAAATCCATTTTCTTCGTCTCCTGAAACATGGCCAGTTTGCAATTGTATCATTATTCTTCCGGAACAGCGATACATACAACAAAATTTAGTAGCTCAAAATCTTTAATATATTTGGCTCCCTTCATACTATTGCGTTTCATCAAAAACTTTTAACCAGGAGTTGTAGTATTCCACTAATTTGGTAATCGAGCTCGAACTTCCTCGAAAATAAATTCAAGGATTCGTTATTAGTTTCTCTGGAAGCTTCCGAAATTAAATTACAGTAGAAGCACGAATAGTTCGTCATTCATTATCATCTAATCAATCAGAAATTATATTAAATAGCACCAACGATATAACGTGTTTAGAACTCGAACTCGTTCGTCATTCATTATCATCTAATCAATTAGAAAATATAGTAAATAGGACCAACGATATAACTTATTTAGAACTCGAACTTGTTCGTCATTCATTATCATCTAATCAATTACAAATTATAGTAAATAGGACCAACGATATGGCTTGTTCAGAACTCGAATTTGTTCTTTTTAAGTAGCATGGGCCCGTCAGGCCCAATCCTATGCTCCATAGGGTTAATAAAGAAGCTCGAAGAACCCGACGGTCGTTCCAGATTTCGCGATCCATCGTCAGAAACGTAGTCCAGTTGTTTTCGAGGTGTTCTGTCCGATCGCACATGTGTGTCGGCGAGAAAAGAATCCGCCGCGGTCGATCGTTGCATCGAGGACGTGCGTCGTGGTCTCGCCAAAGAAATCGCCGGGAACTTCCTAATTTCCCTGATTCGCCGGAAAAACGGGTCAGAGTTATTTTCGCGCTGGCGACGGCGTCGCGAATCGAGAAACGAAAGCCGCGGCTAGACCTAGAAGCGGTCATTTCACGCGTTGCGGCTCTTCGGGAGCACATGGTGCACGGGTTCGAGGAAACGGAGAATCCCGTCGTTCAGCAGACCGGCTAGAAATGGGCACAGATTAAACGAGCCATCGTAATGGAATCAGTTCAATGTCGCTGCTCCAGACTTTGCCGCTAATTGGGGCCATCTTCGAGAATAATGCCTCTGTGCCGTGCAGGAATTCTGTACGGAATTATGTCAATGCAATGGAACATCTCAGTGTGAAGATTTTCTTTAATCAAGCTTCTATCTGGATTTTTAATATTTGATTTTTTACTGTTTTCTGCGGTTCTTCCACTGCTGAGTGTTTTTAATTGTTTAACGTAAAGCTAGCAGACGTATCGAAAAACATTTTAGACGAACATTGTATGATTTGGAAGAGGACATTATGGGGTGCCAATAAGTTTTCTATGTATGCAAATGTGGAGTTTAATTTTTGTACTGCTGATTGGGACCATCTTCGAATACAATGCCTCTTTAGTGTGCAGGAATTCTGTACGGAATTATGTCAGTCCCATAAAACATCACAGTGTAAAAATTTATTTTTATCAAGCTTCTATCTGTTTTTTTTAATATTTCATATTCCATTTTTATTTTAGTTACTCTACTGTAGAGTGACTTTAATTGTTTAACGGGAGTCTACAGAAGTATACAGAGTGTCATGTTTGAATCTATCCACGAGAATGTCTTGGAAATCGTTAGAGATATAAAAAAATATTTTAGACAAAAATTGTATGATTTAGAGGAGGACATAATGGGGTGTTTATAGATTTTCTACGGGTGAAAATGTAAAGACTAATGTTTTTACTGCTAATTGAGGCCGTCTTCGAGAATAATATCTCTCTACTGTGCAGGAATTCTGTACGGAATTATGTCAATGGAACAGCACGTCACAGCGGAAAATTAATTATAAACTTGATACTATTTATAATACTCCGGAAGAAAATTTTAATCCACAGTCATTAAATGTTTATGCATGTCGAATAAAAAACATTTAAAAATGTGCCACCAAACTAGTACTGGGTGACTGCCACAGTGAAAACAGTCACCGCTGGTCAGACACAATATAAGTTTCTCTTTTCTACATAAATCGTAATGTTAAAGAACAATTAAGTATTCAGTATTCTACATTCCTACCTCTATTAGTATCGCAGTGTTAAATTTGCTCAGAACATATTAAAAATCAATAATTAATTAATTAAATAAAATTTGAAGCGTCCTGTGGCAGTCAACGCCTTAACTATTTTTCTCGCGTTCCCCCATATGAAAATACAAAAGTACACTGAAAAAAAATTCTATTTTATCCTGAACATCTGCAGAATGTAGTAATCGGGATAAAAAAAAATGTTCTTCAGGCTCTAATGCTTCTTTCGTTCGATCAGAGTGATACAGGGTGCAAAATGTTTGTTTTTTAATTCCAGGCGCCCAGTCGAAGCAGAGGATCAAAATGTCGGAGACGGAAGGTGAGGTCTTTACGAGCTGCCGTCACGATGTTCTTTGAATATCCCACTCAGTGGCCTAGAAATAATGACTATCGTAAATAGATAATGAACGGGCGAAACGTCGAGGAACTCAGGGAAAAAGTACGACGATCATAGCTGCTGGCAATCTGCGAAAAGGACGATTCTTTTTCTAAAGGACTTCGAACGTAACACGATTAACGAGAACCAAAGAAGAAGTGGAAATAATTTCGTTCTTCGTCTTCTTCTCTTAATACGAAGAACCTGCACGTGGCTACTAAAATAAAAATCGCGTACCTTCTTGCGAAGTAACTGATCTTTGCTGTGTTTCTGCTACGTTTAAACACCTCTTCACTAAACACGCAGACTCTATTAAAAGCTCGTTTGAAAGAGAAAAACGCGTAATCGAACACGAAAGAAAATTTATTCGCTATTTTATTAACGTCATTGGGTAACATTTTTCGAGCCGTTTATTTTGAAAGTGGCCAGAGTTCCGAACAAAAAATTACTTGCAGCTGTTTGAGTTACAAGCAGATATGATTTTTTCATCTGGAAATAATTTATTGTTAATTTCTCTGAGAATCCTTGCTGTTGGGTCGATAGAAAGTTTTATATTAACAGGAATTGCTAATATATTTATTTTGAAAGTGGCACAAGTCGATTTTGCGAAAATTTCATTTTAGATAGATTGTGTTGCGTGGCAACAATTTTGGCACGTCTAAAATGTATCAAAGAAAACAATTATTTGAAAAATTTCAAACAGGCTGAGATATCGGAGGATTTGATAACTCCTGTTTCTGATAATGATCAATAACTTTGAATACTATATATAATACATCAATTATGAATAGATGAAATACGCTTCTCTAGTTTCAAGAAAATGTTCATTTTGAAAATGGCTTGAGTCACTTCACCACTATAAAAAAATTGTATTCATTAACATCTGTAGAAAACTAATTATAAAAAGGAGAATTACAAGTACTCAAGACTACAAATATAACATAAACTCCACAGCAAGCGATCAGATGTTTAGAAACCTTCGAAGCCTCAAATATCTCAAAACTGCAAAGTGATCTACGCCGCTGTTAAAATAAAGGACTCTTTTATCACGATCAATTTCTTCTCACCAGATATCATAGTCATCGATTTTCTTTTTTAGTATGTTTTCGTTTCGGTTCAGTAGGGATGAAATATTTTCAGATATTCGAGCTGTAGTGCAGAACACTGATTTCGACAGTATCATCGAGGGAGAGAGCGGGAGGTCCAGCTCCGTGGACTACCTGGACACCTGCGAGGACATCCTGAAGGAACCCGCGAGAGTTACACCAGTGGACTACAAAGAGGAAGAGATCCAGGACGGAGGAAGAATTGAAGAAGACAAGAAAGTCATCGAGCCAGAGAAAACGGAAACTACGAAACCAGGTTCGTGATGTATGGTAATTCGAGGACAGATGCATCACTATTCTGTGAAAGATTTAATTACTGTTAACCCGTTGACCACTACGTGCCACTATAGTGGTTTCTCGCGAGAGATTCGACAGCTCCTCCTAACCAGCAGTTTCTTTTATTTTTTTTTATCTGGCACCTAGAATATTTTGAGGAAGTGGACAGGAAATGCTTCGCTGTTTTTAATAAAATGCTCTATGTTATTATTTATTATTATGTTTTACTGTGCTCTGAAACAATTTTCGAACTTAAGAGAAGTTACAATAAGAGCAAATAATTTTTTAAAGCAGTTCCTGGGAAAGTTCTGTTCCATTTTTTTATTTGAAAACATTCTGAGACTCCACTTTAATGGTTGATTAATATTTAAATTGTATTGAACAATTGACAACAGAAAAATTAGAGTAATGAAGAAACAAAACTGAGGAGAATAGTTTTTAATTAAATAATAGTTACAAATATTTAAGAAATCTCTTCTTTATTATATAAAAAATATTTATTATTCGCAGGCATAAATGTTCATTTTAGTGTAACATAAAACATAAAACTCCTTTTACATTGAACCAGTTGATTACACTATAGTGGTTTCCACACTTTCATAGGATCTATTGATCCAATTCTTTGGTAATTGAATGATCTATTGAATTACAGTTTGATTATTATGTGGTAGTAAAGATATACGATAGAACTTTTGTGCGTCAGTTCCACGAAAGAAATCCAGGTGATCGCTATAATCGTTGGCCAACACACATATTCGTGTAATGGGGTCCGTGTAATAATACCGACTTGTATACGCCCGAGATCTAAATAGCAGCGGATGTCTAACCGGAATGTTATAATGATCGAAAAAGATGGTACCAAGTCAACAGGATGTGAAACTAATCTCTCGCAACCTGAACCATTCAATTTTCTTGGATCACGATTACAGTGCAAACATATTTTATATCTCTTTTACAACTTATGAAGATTCAATTCGTCACATAGAAATTTCCTGATCAACTCCACTTTCTATACATTCCTCAATTCTAATATCTCAGCACAAAACCAACAATATGTAATTAAATTTCTCTACATTTTATTTTATGGAGTTGATCAGTTAAGCTTCTGAGAAACTCACCTAACGTCACACCCTATATGTTTTCTGCTGAGTGCATGTACATTCAACGAACAGAAAAGCCCCTTACATCAATTCAGGACTATTCTGTTCAATAGCAGTATAAACATTTTAATCACAGACTCTTCAGAACTTTCTCACAGACCTAACAATTAAATTAATCCCACTCTAACAACGAACCGTTCAGTCTAATGTGTTAACAGTCAAAGCTCCATCATCCCAAACAGAATCATTTCTGCCGCAGCATCCGAAAGTGGTCGAGCGCGGGGTAGCGCGCAGGTTGTATAAAAAAAGGAATTAGGGGAATCCGGTGGCGCATCGATCCTCGAATTACCGAACCCGTTCGATCTTCAAGCAAGGCCCGTAACTCGTGGGCAGCTGCGAGGCGTTGAACGAGCGACCGAAAATAAATGCCGCGGAGAATCCCGTGCGTTTTAAATAAAGCGAGCGCGATAGCCGGTCAGCCTCCCTTTCTGCTCGCGTAAAACGCGCCGAGCGTTGTGCACGGTTCTCTCCACCCAAGCGGTTAACCGGCGTGAAAGAGACGGAGCGAGAAAGAGAGACTGCCAGAAGTCGGTCGAGAGAACGGTGGTCAGGTCGGCTGAGGGTTCAACCCCCGTCTGGTGTCGTTTCTTTTTCAGCGGTTCCGACGCCGGAGACGTCTGACAGCGTGGACGGTGGCGCGAGACGCGAGGAGGCCGTGTCGACGAGGGTAGGGGCCGCAGGTACCACGGATGGACGCAACGAGTCCGCGCCAGTCGGTGAGTGGAATTCATTGCCGGTACTGGTAGAGCGTCTTCGGGAGGCTCTCGAGCTCTCCTTAGCCACGAGGAGTCGGCGCGACGACGAGCCGCCGACGACGGTGCCGGAGGACTCCGGCGTCGACTCCGAGGAGGACTTCCGCATACGCAGTTCCATGGAACAGGCGCTGGGGGACTGCAAAGAGCCAGAGATTAAGAGAGACCTCAAGTTCCTGGAGGATCTGCTGTTGTCAGACATACAAACCGCCCTCTCGCGACTCAGAGAGACCTTGGAGCGCACCGACGTGGCTGCTCTGGCGAAACACGGGGCTGCATCCGATCCCACCAGCAAGCTGCACCTCCTGAGGCTGGTGTCCAGTCTGTTGTCCAGGTTGCAGGTGCCTGAGGAAACGAAAGTTGAGAAGACGCCTATCCTGACCGCTTCAGCGTCCAGTAAAAGGAGAAGGGGAACCAGACATACCATAGGAGTCTCTACGGAAGAGCTGGCCCGTGCCAGAAAGTGGTTGGAGGAAGGTAGAAATTGTTTGCCCTTGGACGATGTGGTATCTGTAATAAAAGAACAGAAAGATCAGATCGTTAATGTCCAGGTGGATAGGAAGCCTGAAGAAGTGAGGGACAAGTGCACGAAGGACGCTATTAATCAGAGACAGCTGTTGGAGGATAAGAATAAGGAGATACGGGAGAACGGGGTCTACAGAGGGATCCAACAAGTGGATACCGATGTGAACGGGGAGACGAATATGTACCCAGCTCCTTGTAGAGTGAACGTTGGTTACCAAGGTAAAGAGAATACCGAGAACGACGTTGACGGCAACGAGGAGAAGAGTCGAGTGAGCAAATTGGCTGCTGCGCTCAGACAACGTGCAGAGTTGGCATCTGCTGGAAAGTATGGCGGTAGTAATAAATTTAGCGTGAAAAAATCGAAGATCAAGCGAGCAAACACTATAGATATACCTAGTTACCTGAAGCTTCAGGCTGAGAGCCTTGGACACGAGACGACCGGCTGTGTCTCCCTGAGACGACCCATAAACGTCGGAGACAAGACAGCCTTCAACTCAGTTAACGTCACAGTGCCTACCCTTCAACCGAAAACGGAGAACGACCGGAAGTTCCTGGCTCTGATCAACAAGAACAACGAACCACCGATAACTCCTCCTGTCGTGCCCTTCAAGACCTTTGGCTTCGCGAAAAACATGGACATGCAGTCATTAACCGATAAAAACTGGAACAATCGGTTCTCCAACATCAAAACCACTTTCGACAAGCCCTCTGGGAACGAGGGGCGAGAAAACAGACCGTCCCTCAAAGCTAGAGCGAATAAATGGTTCCCCGGAGTCCCCCAGCAAGCTTATGGTCCTCAGAATGAAAGAACTCCAGGCTCGAGTTCGAATTTCACCGCTCCAGCCATGAGAATGGACTCTGGGAGCGGTTTTAGACACGCTCCCTCGTCACCCTTTCGAAAGATCGAGAAATCCTCTGCTACGTCACCCTCGAAGGTGCCTCCGTCCTATCACTGGCCTAAACACGCCCCAGCGCCGACGAACACCCTGAAGGAGAAGGCTAGAATGATGTTCGACCGTGAGACCGTGCAACCACCCTCAAAACCGAGACCAGATGCAGAGGTTCATGAGAAACAGGGATTCCCTCGTCCACCGTGGATCGATCAGGATAGACACGAAGGGAAACAGAATAGCACGGTGACGGAGAACGGCAGACTGGATTATCGATCATTCTGCAAGCAGTTTGCTCCCTTCGTCGGCAAGGGTTCAGTGGAGTCGAAGAAATACGAGGAACAGCGTAGAGGTTCGCTACAACGGGACAGGATCCCGGGTGTGGTGGATGGAAAGTTTTCCTTCAAAATGGTCCCCGATAAACGAGCGCATCAGTTCCCTCCGGTTGAACGAGTCAAGGAGAAGTTCGGTGCTGAAACGAAAAACGCGTTTGAAGTAATTAAAAGTGGCTACGAGCGTGGTTATGGTGAAACGGACTCGAAGACGAATCAGTTTGCTGACGCGACCTTGCGCGGTAGCTCCTCGGTGGCTGTTCAAACGGGCGTCGACGACGATCACCAGGATGAGGGACGTTCGTTCAGAGTGGCGCCTAGGATCCCCAAAGGCTCGACCTTGGTCTGCAGCAACGCTTCCGTCCAGACTACCAGTGATTTGGAAAGGCCGACGATATCAGTGAGTGACGTGGAATCTGGAAAACAGTGGAAACCGTTAAGTTACGAACAGACTGATACCGATCTGGCTCCTGATCGAGTTCCCCATCCGGATCAGCGGATCGTCTACGATCATAATCAAAATTACCGCCCAGTCTCCAGTGATTCAGAACTAAATGATCCTACGATACTTCAAAGTCCTCGTCAGGTGTCCGGTGAACAGGATTTCAGAGAGAGTGCACCCTTCCAGGCAACAAAGAGTTATCAGACGCAGGATGAAGAGCCTCAGGACTATTCATCGTCGATACCTCTTGATTATAACAAATTGAATGAGACGTCAGAGACGAGTGAGAAGGTGGCAGACTGGTCTGTCGAGAGTCCTAATTTTCCGGACGATCAGAATATTCAGAATCAGGACATCAGTCCAGAGGTTGGTGTCGTGACGCGATACACCTGCGCGATAGCAACCGTTTCATCCTCTGTGGACAGTCCTGAACCGCATTCTGAAGAAGTGGTGATCGATTCAAGGGCATCCTCATCTCCGTCGCCTTCACAGTGGTCGTCGTCCAAGTCCAGACCACCGACCAACGAGACCTCGACACCAGAAGATGAAATCCGTCGACACAATTTGCTGCAGCAGAGCATCGTCCGCCGACTGCAGAACGAGATCACCACCCTGAATGAACAACCCCAACAATTGCAGTCCTCCTACGGCCAGCACTTGACTGTCAGTCAATCCAGAAGCATCAGTCAACCGACTAACCCAGTTCAACCCTCGCATCTCCCTCAGAGTCATCAATCGTACAGTCAGCCCGCAAACTTTGATCAACCTTCTGGTTCTAGGGACAGATCGCCTGGCCGAGTCGCCAAGTTCTTGGCGCCTGTCCCACAGAAGAAACCGGAACCTCCTCCAACGCATTCACCTGTTCCGGTCGGTGCGACCAGAGTTGGTGCCCTCAGGGATGCTTACGAACAGCCGCCTACTACGCAAACGAAACCGATCAGCAAGGAACGTTCTCCGATACCAAACGGAGCAACTCCAAACGACTCCAGTGACGAGTACCTGGTCTCTTGCGCTACAAAACCATCCAGATCCATCGTGCTCTCGAAATCAGAGTCCTGGCATCAACTGGCTCTGTCAACTCGTGCTCCTCGAGTTAATGCTCCAGCTTCAGTGCCTAAGTCTCGCGCTTCTTCTCACCCCAAACCGCCTAAACCGAGGTCACCGTCGTCACAGAAGCTGAGGTCCAAGCAATTCGAGGCCTCCTCCATGGCAGACAGCGTGAAGAAGATGGAGGACAAGATCAGACAGTATTTCGATCATCCGGCTGACGCGGTAGAAAGCAGAGAATCTTCGAGGCACAGACGTTCGCCTCGTGCAGCTGCAAAGGGAATGGTCGGATTATCTCGTAGCCGCACCATGCCAGGACTGTCCGATGAGAGACTGCGTCTGTTGATACCTGCACCGCAACAAGTACCTCTGCTGAACGTGAACACCGCGGACGTTGACAAGGTGTTCGACGATTTGTTCGAGGAGACGACGAGGACGGATAGCCAGCAGTGTTGACAGGCTGGACCGTCGTCCTCTTCATCATCTAGCGAGGGATCACGCGACTTCCTCGGCTGGGACCCGTTGTCCCTTGGTCCGATTGCTCCGTGTCGGGGAAGAACAGTTGCTTGGTACCGTGTCGTGTGTTTCTGTCGCGTTCTACGTTAGTGTCGTGGAGATTCCTGAGAAAGAAACAGATCGTTGAAACGACGAGAGCGCAAAAGAGTTAGGGCGAGAGTGAAGGTCAAAGGAGTCGACCATCGGAGCTCGAACGAAGAGGATCAGCGACCGTGAACGAACACGAAGACGACGCGGAGGAGTCGTTCGTCGTGTGGAAGACTGAAAAACGCATCGATTGCAACGGAACATAACAAAAGAAACGTCGCTCCTCTACGTTTTAATCGTTCGACCACGACAAAGCACGCGTGTGCTTTTTTTATTATTTTCATCTTCTTTTTTTTTCTATTTTTTTCTTCTTCTTTTGGTTTCTCGTTTCCGTTTGAACCTCGAGTCGCGCTGCGAACACGTTTTGCGGACGGACGTTGAGAGTCGCTAGAAGGTCGTGCCAAACCCCGAATAAAGCAGTGAGTCACAGCCCTTCTTTTGTTGATCCTTTTTTGCAGCGCGGTAGCGTGTTAGCTTGCACCACCCGGACTGTGCACGAGTTTAACGTAGTACATGTAGGCGCAAGTAGAAGCTCACAGGAACGCAAAGACACGACCGTACATACGTTCTCCTCTGAGAACCGCTTGGATTCTTGGTGGAAACGGACATATAATCATACTCCACGCAACCGTGCCGCGTTAACAGAGCGGAAATGTACCGCACGATCCACCTTTCGGCGTGTTGTTCGAATACAGTTCAATTAACGCCTGGCCGGTCGACATGCTTTCCCAATCTCACCTACTAATCTGATCGACACGATGAATAATACATCCGCGAGGCAGGAATGTCTCTAACAATGATCAGAACATTTCCGAGCAGTCGTTTCACGGTTCGAATCCGCTTCTGTCAAGCATTCTTGGCAGAGCGCGAACGATCCTTCGATCGACGAGGAGGAGCCCAATTCGTCCTCTGATAGACGCAAAAATAGTACGCGCGTGCACGTGCATTTATTTGGAGATTGTGAACGCTCGGGACACGCGCCAGACAAGCTTCCAAAAGTCTTTACTCGTCGAGTCAATGCAGAATCGACGAACCTGCCTCGAAACTCGGCTGTTCGCAGTTCGTTTGTACAGGGTGCCCCCGAATCTGCCGGCTGAACTGTGCCAGTATGTTCCGCGCCTAGGAATAAGAAAGAAATGTTAGCCAAGTATGACGTTTTGACAAACCATTTATGGCTGTCTGATCGTAGAACATTTTCTGCTTATTTCTGCTTGTTGGATGTACTGGTACCGTTTGGTCAGGAGAACCTGGCGCACCCTGGACACCGCCACTTTGTTGTCCACGTGGGTACGAGTGCGTGTGTGTGTGCGCGTGTAAATCACGCACGAATACCTGCTGCGCAGACACATCAGGTGGCGGTGCAAAAAAGAAAAATCGAAATTTCGTTGCTTGGTCCTCACACGAGCACACGTGCCTCTTAGTTTAGACATCCACAGCTCCGGCGTGGTTTTATTTTCTTTTCTTTTCTGTTGGAGCGATTTCGTCATCTCCTCGTTGCAGCTCGATGCAAAACAGAAACGTTTCAAAAACAGAATCGTACACGATACGACGAGATCGTGGTCTCGTTGCCGGTTTTTTTTTCTTTTTTCACACTGTTGATTACTGCGGGATCCGCGACGAGGTTGAGAAACGAATGGTTTTTTTTTTGCCAGATCCTATTTTTCTTTTTCTAATAATTCTCACATGCGCAGCGACTTATTCACAGAATGTCTGAAACAACAACCATAGACATAGAGATTAACCATTGATCGGTTGATAAGAATGCGTTTCGATGATACCCTAACTAGTTTGCGCTCACCATCACGCAGCTTCTCGTCTCTTTCGTTTATTTAAAACGGCCCTCTTCGTTTTTCAGCCCGCAAGAAGCCACTATCGCCGTTTGCCAAGTTTCGTGAACTCGACAGACAAAATAGCGCCGCTTCGTCACCGAGGTAATTGAAGAATACTCTGAACGAGTATTATTTATTTGCACCGAGGCCAATATTAGCGATGGAACAGTGAATGACTGCTAGAAAACAACGAACGCAAAGCCTTACATAGAGCTGCTCCTCCGTCATTGCACATAAAATCTAAATAGATCAAAGTAGATGTTTCTGGATCTACTTACAAGGAGAGAGTTTGCAGATATAATTAACACCTTGACTGTCAAAGTAAAAACCTAGTAAGACGCATTATGAAATGCTTTGTGAATCATTAATTATTCAACTAAACTTGATCTGCCAGCTCATGCAGTCCAACATCACAGTCAATGCGTTAATTGTACATCTTTTTATTTTGCAATAGACTGATCTCTCCAGGCGTACACTTTATATTCAGCGCATCGTTGTAACATTTTTTCTCGCCAGCAAAGACTCGGGTTTAACGCGTGCCTTTTCTTTCTATATTTAGTCCCGTAAAGTCACCGGCAACAGAGTTTCGATTCAAGTTTACCGAGCCAACGGTACGGGACAACGCGGCGCAAATAAAAGAGCGGCTACTGGCGTGGTGCCGTTCCAAGACCAAAGAGTACGAGGTAAATCTCCGCGTTGTAAATGGAGCTTCGCGCAGTTATTTACAGAATAACTGCGTGTCAGAGTGTAAAACCGATCCGCAGCTGTTCGCGCTTGCGAAACTGCCCGAGCCGCCGTGCGTCAAGACGTTCGCGTTTTGTGTTGCAGAACGTGCAGCTGGATAATTTCTCGACGAGCTGGAGCAACGGGCTGGCGTTCTGCGCATTACTTCATCATTTCAGACCGGACGCCTTCGACTATCACTCTCTACGGCCGGAGAACCGCAAATACAACTTCGAGCTGGCGTTCACGAAAGCCGAGTAGGCAAACGCTAATCCTTAACCCTATCCTTTTATCGCTACAGCTAGCTGCACGGCTCGCAAAGGGTCAATGGAGAGTCTACAATGTTATAGGAGCCATTAGGGATCGTACCATAAGGAGCTTCACCTGAAAAAGACACTACTATAAGTGGTAGAAAATGAGAAATTGGTCCCACATCTAGCTATCACATTTCAATATTTAAATAACACCAATGTTTGCTTACTTTATAATCTACATTTGCAACAGTGTTTCTTAGGAATGATGCTCCTAACAGCATGGTCCTTCATGGCCTCTGTAGCATTGCAGACCTGAAATACAGTCACGTTCAACGGGAACTGCTTAATCTCTGCAGAAACATTGACTTTTGCATTTAGAATTGTTTATTATCTTAATAAGTAGAATACATAGGAATAATTAAACATTTTCACTCTCAACTTCAGGGTCGAAATGAATTTTTGTAGTCCTATTCAAGAACTATTCCTTTTGGTTTGCAGCGAACTGGCCGGGATCGCACCGTTGCTCGACGTCGAGGACATGGTGATGATGCGTCGCCCGGACTGGAAATGCGTCTTCACCTACGTGCAGTCCATCTATCGCCGCTTCAAGGACGAGGATTAAGCATCGAGTTCGACGGCGTTCCGCAGTGCAAAACCCGACGTTCACCGACTCTCGCGATTCCATGATCCGCGAGACGGTATCCGTTTTTTTGTCGATCATCGAGGAAACGGCGCATTTCTCCGAACGAGATTGGGAAAAGACGATGATCCTGGTGCCGAGTCCTATCGGGACGTGAACAGCTGAATCCTGGATGCCCGCTTTTTGGCGCGTCCAGCAACAATTTCACGCGCACGACTTCCTGGCAGCCTTCCGAAACGTAATAACAATTTCACTGAAAGATGATGCAGCAGATAATGATTTCCTCGAACACGCAGTGCTGTGCCTTTAACGCAACACCGCCAGCCATTGCCAAAACCGATGTTCAGCGTTGATGTTCTCTCAATGGAATTCAAGGTCTTCTATGCCAAAGATTTGTGAAATAAATATAAACGCGATGTTGGTAATCTCTCTCCGTTAGTACCATTTGTTCCTCGTCGTCGACGTTGTTCGTGAAACTTTCTCGAAGGGTTTAAACGCGTGGGACGAGAGCCTATCGGAACGAGCGAGAAATACTGAAACACGGTAATATTATATAGAATGACGATCACGAGTTTTAGAAAAATTATTTATTAATTGTAATCAAAATTATATAATATATACGTTATATGTAGTACTCTATGAGGTAAACATGTTTGTAATCGCGGCTATAATCTTATTTCGAATAGATGGCAAATTATGAATGAATAATTATTTTTTTTTTTAATGAATACATATAATTCTGGATGACTAAATGCAACTAGAGTAACGTAAGAAGCTCTTCCATTCTTAGTTCAGTGACGATTACTTTCTGTTCAGACTTATTCATCATGCTACGCGTCAAAATACACAAATGACGAGTGCATTATCTCCAATATGGAGACGACGGTTATACATATTTGAATCATAAGGCACCATTTGGCACTCGATTGCAAAACATTAAAAATTAAAGGGTACTATCTTCTAAAGAATTATTTATATCGTTTCTGTCTTCTCCAATCATCTCCTGCAACAAAATAATATCATATTAGTAAATGCAAATGATTTCTGTGATAGAAACAAAACATGACCGCCGACTTTACCTGAAGAACTTCAACAAGTGCCCTAGATTCATCCAACATTTCTTTGTATATACGATTTTCATCTTCTAACTTCTCAACACGGTTAGACAGTTCTCTGTTTTCTACTAAAGCGTCTTCTAACGCTATCCTTCGTCTTTCGGCTAATACTTCCCAGTAATTTTCGCTAGGTCCAGCTGTTGTAAGAGATTTATTTTAAGAATGATAACAATACTGCAAATATTTATATTTTTGTTACTCAGTGAATAATAATCAACACACCTTCGGATGTCAAATCCTCAACTTCAATTTTGATCTTCTCTCCTCTGGCAGTCTGAACAGCCTTGTCCTTAAAAGTTAATTTTTTACGCTTTGGAGCATCATTCTTCGATTTTTCAGTCACATCGCTGAAATACAAAGTTCTATAAGCTCGACACGTTCAAGGATTACAAACGCTGACGCAGATCACAGAATTTACTTACGCTTTAATTGCTTCCTTCGTTGGCAAACCAGATCTGAGCATTCTCCCACCACCAACCAAGTTTTCTTTGTCGGTGGCTGCTGGCTGCAAAACGTGCAAAGACTTTCTGACCTTATCCTGTTTCGATAAAAGAGAAAGATAATGATGTACCATCAAGCTTTCACATGCGATTAATAATACCATGCGAATCATGAGAAAAACCAAGAATTAGTCGAATATACATATTTACATTCATAGTATGTAAAATGGAAATATACTGAAGTTCCAGTTATGAACAAAAGCGTTGAACAATGGAGCTTCTTGAACAAAAATAAAATTACCTGTATGTACACAATGCATTCATTGAAAATACAAAACTATTTTTCACTAAATCGGTTAATAAAATTTGCCAAAATATGAAATTTTAATACAACTTCTGAGGATTAGTTCTGAACTCTTTGAAGAGGCTTCAGTACACAGGATATAATTAAAAACAACATGTTTCATTACTAACCTCGGAAGCAACGGTTTTGGCGGCAGAAATCTTCGTACCACCTCCAGGTTTCATGATAGTGGCCGTTAGACACACGGGTTAATTAAAACGGTAAAATAACAGTATAAAATCGGTGTACCAGCGAGAATCAACAGACTAATGGATTATTGTTTCTGCTTTTCGATTATACGATGTTTCGAGCAGATATTCTGTTATTTCTGGTGTTCGAGTTGAGCCCACCCTCGTCCCATCTGCGCAACGAATGCTCGAACAGACGATGCTATCTTTTCCCGCGTTTACTGGGTCACCTTCCGTTTAGTACCAGCCTTCAAACTCGATAACGATTGTGAACGAACAATTGAAAGAATTAGTACTTTCTACGGACAATAATAAAAAAGAGAATACGATTTTTGAAAATTAAGACGCAGTGGATAGATCTAAACATTAACAAATGCGCGAATAAAATTAAATAATTAATCATCGTCAGGTGTGAATGTTTCTAGACCAGTAACGGAATGAAGCACCATCTGGTTAGTGAGATATTTATAGAACAGCAAGTGAAAAAATAACATATAGTTAAAAGTCATTTAAGGTCGTTGAAAATTAATTACAATGAAAAATAATTTAGTGTTCGAAATGGTGACCTCCAACATCGATGCCTGTTTTAAAACGATTCATATAGGAAATTTTTACAAAGGAAAAGTCCCTAGAGATAAGCGAGCCAATAGTGCACATGATTCGCTTAAAACTCGGTATAGTGTTGATGAAAATCTGACTTCACTCAGATGTAAACATACTTTTGTTTCATGTCAGCTGGTTTCATCGTGTGTTGGTGTTCTTTAATATTATTTTAGTAGAGTTTACAGCAGGATAGAAGATTACGTTTTTTTAAACAATTACGGAATAAATAAATTGTATACGAATTATAAACTGTATCAATGGAGACGGTTCCGAAAGATCTACGAGGTTTAAGAGCATGTTTAGTGTGCTCTTTGGTTAAGGTAATATTGTTTTTATGTAATATTGTAATTGTATTTTTAAATTAATAATTCGTGTATACGACTTATAAATATGTGAGTGTCATTGTAGACGTTTGATCAATTTGAGTTCGATGGTTGTGACAATTGCGATGACTTTTTGCGTATGAAAAATAACAAGGACAATGTATTCGACTGTACAAGCTCTAATTTTGATGGGTAAGTTATTTCAGAAATGAGAAAACTGTGACTCATTAGCCTGATACTGTTTGTTCTCTGGTATAAATCATGAAATACAATTTCCAGTATGATCGCTGCAATGAGTCCAGAAGAAAGTTGGGTTTGCAAATGGCAAAGAATAAGTGAGTAACGAATTGTCATCTACATTTAATAAGTTGCGATTAAGCAAGAGAAATATCTTTACTTTATTCATGTACACCTTTACAAAATTATAACAGTTACATTATTTCATAGTAAATAATAATATAAACTGTTATTCTTTGTCCAGAGTTATTTTGACATTCATAATTCTCTTAATATTCCTTTGAGTTCCTAACGAACGAACTGCGTTTTAAATCTCATGTATGGCAGTGCAAATGACAACGATATAAATCATGTTCTGCATAATATATTCGTGTATATATTTAAAGGCAGCAGTTTGTACAAGTTTTGAAGCCAATATTTTTGATACAAACAATGCAGCTAATACAAAACGATGTAGTAGATGTATTTTCAATTTAATAAGTTTGTCTCTGAGATTCTTAATGTTAAATACTATTATACATTTATACAGAATCGGTAGTAATAATATGTATGACGGTATGCATAATCCTTAAGGAATATGCTCGTGTGTGTACACAAAACTCTTTATCAGATTTTCACAAAAATCTTGACATGTTTTAATTTCGTGTGTATCCTGCATGAATTTTTACATATTCGATTTCATTGTTAAACGAAGACGACGCAATATACAGAATTTCTTTTGCTAGCTGTAATTTGTTGTGAAAACTGAGATTCGATTATTTTTCAGATCGGTTTTGCAAGGGTGTGTACGCAATATCAGTATCTGGACGATTGCCGGCAGGTGTTATCAGAGAGATGAAAAGCAGAGGAATAGTATATAGACCGCGTGACACAAGTCAACGATAATTTCAAAGATGTAAATGTAAAATCCCTACCGCACCTTATTATAATATTACATAGTAGAATATCTTAATTTTTTGTTTGACTCGCGTTTCGTAATTCACTATGAATTTTATAAGATTTTCTCGAAAATATTAACTCGATTTGATTGATATGAACTTTTGTTCAGGTTCAAGAACTCTCTCGCATTCTTTTAACCATTTTTTTTTTACTATGATTAAGATTTTGTAATGTTTCCTCGTTTTTTTTTCTATCCGAAAGGGTTATTTACTAACATCCCCCACTAGCGTTCTCACTGTCTGTACACTTTTTTAAATGGACTAGTCAATAATATCTTGAAAATCTTCAGATTTAAAGAATATATACAACGTATATAGAATCCACTTTTCCTTCATCATATACATGATCCATTTCGTAATCATACTCTTTTGTTACGCGATAAATATTTAAAAATGTTAATGTTTGATTTTTCTAATTATCAATTAAATATAAAGTTAGTCTGTTCTGTTTCCTACAAATCTTCGTGTAATAAGTTAATGCGTGTACATTAGAAATTTACGTACATAATTTTTTTCGTTCTCTTTACGCAGATCAGTATCAAATATGATTGTTACCTGGACATACATTCGTGTGAGTATAGAAAGACGGGTGCCGCATCACCGGCAAATGACTATTCACACAATTAAGCCATAAATTTGCGCAAGTAACGTGATAATTATTTTCATTATAAACTACCCTGCCACTAGTGATAACCGTTAAACAAAGTGAACAACAAATGGCTTCTCCTTGATGTAAAGGCCAAGCTGGTAGTTCTGTGACAATCTGGAATGTATTTAACAATACTCCTTAAGGATGTAACAAAAAACTTCCTTACAAATTTACATTAAGGTTACTACGGTTTTTTAAATTATTTTGAAGCTAATAAAATGTAAAGAATGTTATTTCTTACTGGTATATTCGCGTAAAATGGTTCCATTTCTGCCCAAATCCGATCAATATCCATTAGCAGTTCATCGAATCCTATTATGTTGATATCCATTTCCTTATATGAAAAATTAACACGTCTACAAACAGCCGCGACCTCGGCTAAATCTGAAAAGCAAAATGATACGATGAACGAATAAACAGTATTTAAAAGTATGACAAAAAATGATTTATATATTGCTTACTGCAGAGAAAATTATATCCTTGTGCTGAATTTAAAACTTCATGCAACACAAGCTCTGAATTAATGTTTGTAAATATATTTGCAGCTATTTGTAATAATAATACACAGCTTTCCATATATTGCTTCCATTCCCAGTATTCAGCCTGTGAAGGTAAATGAATTACAACTGATTTTTTTATGTATGTACTCTTTGTACAGCATATATAAAAAAAAGTATAAAATATAGACCTGATGTGTAGTATCTGCTACTTGTTCATCTTCTGCATTTGAAGGTAAGAAAGACTTAAGATCTAAACTAGGCACAGATCCTGATCGAGTTAATGCATTTGATGATGCACCATTCATGAATTCTATACTATTAATTGATATGGCATCTTCCTTCTGAAAAGCTTTCCCTTAAAAGAAAACAATCATTAGAATATTATTTCTACTACAATGAATAAGGGGTAAAAATAATATAATTGAATTACGTACCCATATCCAATGAGCGTTCTTCTACAGTATCTTCAAGTTTAAGATTGTCAAATGATTCAGAAATGTCAGGCATGAGATTGAAGTCTGCTGTATTCGTGTTATTATTATTGTTAGTTTTAAACTCAAAGTCTGTAAATATATCAGAGAAATTTTCAGTATCCAAAGTATTTGCAACAGAAGTGTCTGTTGCTGGCTGTTCTGCAGATACAAAATCTCCAAACTCATCAGTTGACTGATTATTGCAACTTGCGTTTAAATCTGGTTCTGTTGACACAGTTGTTTCTTGAACCAATGCACGCAAGGCACTATACTTGTCCTCAACAAGTTGGAGATTCATAAGATCCTGTTGAGTAGGTTCTAATATTCCTGATGGAGCCTAATCATAATTTAATATTAAATAAATGCAACTATCCAAGGGGAATATTCTATATTAAGAAGTATTACCTTTTCTGTCCACTCTAATTTGCTTATAACATCTTTATCATTAGTTATATTTATAACTTCCATGTTTGCATGATCTTTTACATTCTCACTATAGTCCCTGGGCGGATCATTGTTCCTTATCACTGTATCCTTAAGTATTACTGTTTGAGATTGATTCTTTATTGTACACTTAGGAAATATATCTGGTAAACAATCTACTGTCTGTTGATCTTTAGTTTGAGGTGTATTTAAAGATGTTGGAGCAATACGAGCTTGAATAGTACCATGCACAGACTTAGCATTTATGTTATTCTTCTTTGACTTTTCTATAGGTTTCTTAACACCTAGATTATGATTTGCAAGTCTGCTACCAATAGCTGAGCCTTGTTTAGTATCCCATATGGGCATGCTAGGAATGTTAGGAATTGGAGCACTTTGAAACTCAGTAAAATCATCACAAGAATCTGTCACAGACAAATGCTTAGCATCTAACTGAGGACGAGTACTCTGCTTTGCATCCTTAAACATGTTATTTAAATCCCATACAGCGGCAGAAGAACCATGAGATCTATTATCAAAACATGAAACTTTTCCAGGTACGATATTTGTGGTTTGCACATTTAGATCCGAAGATATGACTCCTTGCGGTTGTAGTTTTCCCTTTCCTTTAATATCCGACAAATATCTTCCATCCGAACCAATGAAATTGACTTCACCATTATCATTAAGGCTTTGATATTTAGTCGCTGAGTTCAACTGCGATACAGGTTGTAGATTCATTAAACACTCGATATTTAAGTACGGCGTAGGCGGAAATGGAAGTTGATGCAATACATCTAAGCTATTGAATGTGTAAGAAGCCTGTGCAGCGGCAACCAGAGCCAGAACAATGTATAACTCCTGTTCCGTGAGTTGACCAGCATACTTTTGATTCGCCAAGTTCCATATATGTCCAAGAACTTCCGTGGGAAGCTGACTAGTGAGCAACAGGGGAAAGACTTTGTTTGTGTCAACGAGCAGCTCAGTTTGCATTCCGTTCGATCTGACTTTGTCCTCTCGCACTGCTTCCCACACCATTTTGTAGATCGGCGGCAACGTGGTGGAGTTAGTCCACAGCCAGGTGGGCAATTGATTCAGTCTTTTCTCCATGTGGGTTTTATTCATGGTGGATAAGTAATCGTTGGCCGAGCTTCTGCTATGACGAGCTTGAATTACGTGAACTCGTCGAGGAGAATAATTTCATCCTTCAGCTTACTACCTTGGTACATACATCAACGTGAACACTGTAAACATTTCACTGGCTCATACGTGGTGGTGGTGGTGGTGGTTTCAACGTTCACGCATGTTGCTTGTTCTGGGATCTTGATCGACGGTCATCATCGTGAAGAGCTTGTGAGAAAATAGCCTGACGTTTCGATGATAGCTCGACGAAGTTAGATCTATCGATTCGAGACAGAAATATTGGGCAATTGCGTGGCAGGCTGCTTGACAACTCTGGTGTCAATCAGGTGGATGATCGACGACTAACTGAACGACGTCCTGTCACGAACGCCTATAAGCGATGAGCGAGATGGAGCTCGTTCGAATTTCAGTTTCAAGGTACTTCACGTACCTGTGATAATTACTGCCCGATAACTTAGTCTTCGGACCCGAGGCAAGGCTGATTGGTCGGTCGAAAATCTTAGGGTAGACGGAACATTCCTATAATGAATTTTTCGGCAGGTGTGAAACAACGGAACACTATTCACCTGTGAGAAGGTGTTAGTAATTCGTTGTTATTGTAGCAAAGTATCTATGCCACGCCTTCAGATCTCGAGACTTAGTTGTCGGGCTGTATCGACGCTAACGTTATTAAAAATCTACGAGAATAATATTTATCCGATATTCGACACGACAAAACATGAATTATAAAATTTCTTTTTCGTAACGTGAATACTCTTTTCAAAAATTTTCATTTACTGTGTGATATATAAAATATCCATTAACGATTAGAGACGAAGAGTATGAATTAAATATCATGAGACATGAACTATTCAGAAAGAATTGCTTTATGTCAGTTCTATGCATGTATCTAAGTATTAAATAGTGTAGTTACATGTGAACTGCTCTAAGTTTCATTATGGCGGATATTCACTATATTGATGGCTTCAGCGAATGTTTGTACATCGTCCCGATTGACAATACCAAATAAAGTGAGTACTTTTTCTGAAGATTTATGTACGAGTTTTAACAATTTATTGAAATTTTAGAGTTTCCTGAAATCACGTTGATTTATACTACAAAAGAAAGCTTGGAGTTGTACAAGGAAAGAAGAAAGTATTGGGGTATGTAAGATAACCTAATTTCTGCCGCTTCAATATTTTGGACCGCAAAACTGTAAGCTTCGTGTTTTTAGGCTCGTTTGTAGAAAATATTGAATTTGATTAAAAGAATACGTGAACATCGTTCTCAGGATGTCGACGGATTTTTATATACGTTATTACGTCGGTCACAAGGGGAAATTCGGGCACGAATTTCTCGAGTTCGAGTTCAGACCCGACGGCAAACTACGTTATGCGAATAACTCGAATTACAAGAATGACACAATGATTCGAAAAGAGGCGTACGTGCATCAGTGCGTAATGGAGGAATTGAAAAGGATCATTCAGGACTCTGAGATTATGCAGGAAGACGATTCTCTTTGGCCGCAACCGGATCGTGTCGGACGTCAAGAGTTAGAAATTGTAATTGGTGATGAACACATATCGTTCACCACCTCGAAAACTGGATCTCTGTTAGATGTTAATCAGTCTCGTGATCCGGAAGGACTGCGTTGCTTTTATTATCTTGTACAGGATCTTAAATGCTTAGTATTCTCTCTAATAGGACTCCACTTCAAAATAAAACCTATATAAATGTACAAGTTCATCTTACGATCTACTCCAGGTTTAAGTGAATTTATTGTAATTACTTGACTGTAAGGAAATATATGATAATTTTTAATTAGCTCTGTTTTGAATTTTTTATCTATGTTTATTATATTAAGATTCATAGAGACAAGGAAATTATTATCTACAAATGAACAATAAGTTGATATGAATCAAACTATCAATTATACCTATTGTATGCTTTGTTCTTTGGTTCTATGTAAAAAAATTAGTCCATTGTACTCTGGCAAATATGGATTGTATTTTATACAGCAGAAAAAATCAGTAATAAGAATTTGTACAAAGATATAAAGTGAGTGTGAAGAAGTCTAATGTTTCATTCTACTAGCTGACATTAAATAGATATTAGTATTGATAAAATATAGATCATTGCAAGAGGCAAAAAGGAGATTCATGTAAGTATATGATTCTAGGTTATAATTTCCTAACCTTTATATTAAAACCTTCAAAGTATCAAGACGTAGATATAATTATATTTCCAGATAATTTTGCTATAAATTTTTTACTTGGATAATTTTTAAAGATTTACATTGATATATTATTTGCATATGTAGTTTTTAATACTAGTGCAAAAATTACTCTATTATTGTTTTACCCTTTTGCAAGTTTCTTATTGCTGTTCAGGTCACAATAAGTGTAATTGTTTCAATATTTCAAATTATATAGAATGCGTCATATTCTTGTGACAGTGCTTTATTATTTATTACAGAAACAAAATGTCTTCTCAAAATGATAAATCAACTGTTCAAAGTGACAGTGAGCACAATGGTCGAGCTGTTACAGATTCTGTGCATTCAAGATTTCGTTCTGCACAGGTGCAATGTGATATCTGCGATCAGTACATTGTTGCAAATCATGCTGCCATAGATAGACACTTCAATAGCTCTCATCCTTCCAAACAACACTGTTGTTACTGTAGAGGCAAAGTGTTCACGTACACGCAAATGCCCAGCGACAGTTCAACTGAACCACCAAGACAAGTTGTTTTCCACAAATGCAATAGGTCTTGAAATGAATGTATTATATGACTGATCTTTAATTTTAAGCATTAGCGAGAAGAGAGTGCAAAAGAACATATTGAATATGTTTGTACCTTATAATAAAATATATATTTCTTATAAAATATTTCTACATCAGTGTGTGCAATAGAAAACACAGTAAAGTATGAGTAAATGTAAGTACAAAAAATAGTTCAAATTGCAAATGTAATTTTACGTAGCTCAAAAATTATAGCTGAAAAACAATTTTTTTTTATGTACTATACAAATAAGAATTGTAAAGTTTCAGCTTATAAATACGTTAAAATTTATTTCAAATACGAAAGTACATGCATTTGTACATAATGTGATCTTACTCTTCAAATGTGTTACAGTTAGCAAATATTTATAGTGTTCTTGAATTTACAAGAAACAGTTACACAAAATACATAATGTAACAATAATTTATTGGAACTTTCTAAGTGCTAGCTGTACTTTAGTAGGCAATCTTCTACAAGATTAGTGAGGAATCTATAAGCAATGGAAAGGAACATATAATTTATATTACGAGTAGCATAATACAATAAAATATAAAACTAAATATTAATTTTGAACTAATACTGAAAGAAAGGTAGCCAGTGCAGGTTGTATAATACTTGTTTATGGCAAAATAACTGACATAATTCATTTAATATTTCATTATATTTATATGTGTCAACACTTGCCAATCATTTTCATTATTATATATAAATATAAAAAATAATTCTGCCTCGCATTACATGGGTAAACTGTTCTCAACTTTATCTGTGCATTTCTATACTTAAAAATATATTGCATCAAATTTTATATAAATGCCTTAGAGTCTCATTAGTTTGTGTGCAGTGTTTACAATGATAATTACTAGATCGCAATTCGTACATTCCAGAATGTACAAAAATACAATAATACTGTTAATATAATAAGTGTGACTAGACAGTACGATATATGGTGTAATTAAAAGCGTTTTCTATATATATTTTTTCAAATCAAATGATATTATCGAACTCTGTACCGTCGATCTTTGATATAATAAAAACTATCAAATATATCTATCTTATTGTGGCCGAAAATTCTATTCTAGACATGCTTTTTCAAAATCTTATCTATCACCACATTTTGCCTGACGCATCTGATTATATCACTTCTTAGCCATTTCATTATAAGTTTTAAAACTGATTATAATTGGACAAATATCATATTTTAAGAAATTTATATGCATTTCTTAAACTATGAATCACATTTTTAGCACATTGTGCGTGCAATTTGTTGAATAAATCAATTCTTTATAGCTATTCTTAGTGCTGCCAGAGTTAGTATGTACAGAATAAAAATATACTTCCAATTACGCGCAAACAATAATTAGCTAAATAGATACTTCATATATCCAATGCATATTAAGTCTGCTTTCTGAACATCCATGAGGCATCTTTACTTTTTCATTCATACGAATGGCTTTTTAAAAATAATTTTAGTCTTGTAGGATAATCTGTCATTACACCAGTTGCTCCAAGATCAAAAGCCTTCTTGAATTCCTCGTCCTTATTCAGTACCCAAAAATAGACCTGCAAAGGTATATTCAAATATTTTTGTAGCTGTGTATTAAATACTTTCTTAAAAATCTAATGTATTTCTATGCTTATCACATAAAAGAAAGGTAAAATGACTTCTCATTTATCTTACTTGTATTCCACGAGCTCTTAAATGGTTAAATAAACACGGCCTCATTAGCAGAACATTAACTGTACGTACAACCAGCTTTTCCAAAGGCAAAAATGTTGGCTTCGGAGCTCCTCTGCGACTGCAATAATATGAATTTTGTTAAATACACTCAGTTAGATATTAAATAAAGTATTTAATGTACCGTAAATAAATTGAAGGCAGAAATATTTCCAGATGTGTTTCCTTCAGAGGTACAAATGGTAACAAACCAGTGTACATAAGAATTATTAACACGGTAACACGTTGCATAGAAAAGAACAAGTTCACATTTGGATTCTGGAAAAAACTATGTTATTAATTTCAGTATACACATTTTTTTTTAATTATTCAAAGCACAAATTAATTACCATTTTATAACATTTTTGTGTTATTTCATCACTAAAATTTCCCCATACAGTATATTCCTCACGATCATACTGTTTTATTAGGTCAGACACCTTTGATATAAGTTGATCATCATTAATTTTAATATCAATATTAATTGGTATATTAGGAAATGCCTCAAATACTTCTTTCAGCAGAGCAAATTGCCTCTCTTCTTTCTTCTCAGAGCCAACATACTCCTTATCTGTTGAACTATAGTTTTTAAATAATTTCATTCAAACATACATTTTCAGAAAAACCATTCAGTAAGTACCTGGGTCAAAATCTAGGGGAAGACGTGACTTCAAGAGAGGTAGTTCTTTGTAATTCAATTCTGAGATGTTCTTATTCATACCCGTACTACGTAAAAGATTTTGATCGTGCGATACAACAACCTCTCCGTCCTTAGTGAGCTGGCAGTCTAACTCCAGCATTTCCGTTCCAATTGCCACAGCCCTGAAATAAAATGCTCATTCATTGTACATACATCCATCGAAAAGAGAAACAAGCATGAAGCATACAAAGAACATCTAGCACAATAAGTATTGTCTTTAATCATAGTATTGTGGCCCTGAAACGATGAATAAGCGTTTTGACTAACCGTTTGAATGCACGCATAGTGTTTTCATAGCCCTCTCCTGCTCCTAAAAGAATTTTACAAGATTTATGCATGAACGTGCGATTTACGTACGTAATCGGGTAAACATGATCGCGAATCCATCAAAAACGAAGAAACACACCGCCTCTGTGACTGATGTGCTGGCACGTGAACTTCACCTTTTTCTTTTTGTGCAACAACGTCGGATACTTGAACAGTATCATCGACGTTAACATGTAACCCCCTATCAACGTGTACATCAACATCTTACGTCTTTTTCTTGGCCCTTATTCGCAAAATACACGGAAACATACCGCTACCATTTGAACATGCTTCGAACAGCAAGCGAAGGTACACGTTGTAGCAGAAGCACACGAGAATTTCGTATGAGCAACGTAACGACTACATGACAGTCATTGTTGAACTTCATGTATAAACAATGACTTCCACCAAGAGGGGCCCCTCACGCGGTTTTCATTCCCACCACCAGCTCTTTATTCTTTGTGAACGATGCGAGCAATCTTATGCCAGTAAGTACTGAACGTACAGAAATTTCATTTTCTTATTTCCAATGAAAGAATTAGCAAATTTAACTATTTATCCTGTCACTACACTGGTTTTTTATCATTGTGCCGATTTGATACCAAAGGACACATTAACTTGGGAAGGTGAAGGACGGATGAGGGTTAACCTCTTGATTGCTATCGACGCATGACAAAGTCGCTCATCATGTGCTGCCGACGCCCATGGGCGTTCAGTGCAATGGGATAATATGCATTATTGGAGCTAGGCCGCACGCGGCGTGTGCGACACGTTTTTAAACACCCCGCGAAATTAATGACACAAGTGGCGCCACCTCTAACAAGACGTCAGAATTAAATACCGGAGTAGCAAGTGGCGCCATCTCTGACAGAAATCCGGAACAGAATAGCCAAATTACAAGTGTCGCCATCTAGCGAAAGGGACCCGATTATTTAGAGAAAAATCCGCCAGAGGCGCCCCGAACTTCACTTCGTTGTTTAGTTCCAGATCCTGGCAGAAGATAGCGCTGATGACTTCTTACGGCCGCAATTTTGCGATCATTTATGAATTTAATCAAGCGTCACATGTGCCATCTTCTGCCAGGATCTGGAACTAATCAACGACGTACCGCTCGGGGCGCCCCTGGAGGATTTTCCTGTAAATAATCGGGTCCCATTCGCTAGATGGCGACACTTGGAATTTTGCTCACTGAAATGCTGGTTATTAGTTTCGGAATCCTGTCAGAGATGGCGCCACTTGTGACTTTAATCGTGTACTGCATATTAAGCCATTGCACTAAACGCCTATAAGCGTCGGCAGCACATAATGAGCGACTTTGTCGTGCGACGATAGCAATAAAAAAGGGTTAACCCTCATTTTCACAACTTAATGTGTACCTTGCTGGCAAATCGACATAATGATAAAAAATTAGTATACTGAAAAGATAAATAGTTAAGTTTGCTAATTCTTTACTGAAAATAAGAAAATGAAATCTCTGTACGTTCAGTACATTTCAGCATAAGGTTGTTCGCGTCATTCACAAAGAATAAAGCCGTATGTAAGGCATATTGCTTTTTCATATTTATCAAATTAACACAACGGTTGAGTCAGGGTTAATAATTTCGAAGATATTCGCGTGGATCGATTTCAATCGGACACTCACATCATATATAGATGGGAATGTCGTCTTTCGTAACGTCTCTCGGGTGGCAGGAGTGGGGTTGACAAGTATAGTATTGCCCGGATAATGTTCGCAAATTTTTCCCGGTTATGGTTCGCTACACTACTGTATTGTGGACAATGGTGTACATGTACACCTAATGAACGAACACGAGCAATGTTCGCCGATGTTCGATGATTACTCCTCGTTTAAGTTCGTTCTGATGTTTTTGGATGAATTTTGAATTGACAGCCACTTCTCTGTATTTATCAACTTATGAAAAAAGCGGCTTGCTTATGAGACTGTAAATGGAAATAAAACATAAGCGTATAAATATATTCTTAAAGATTTATTATATAAATATTATATAATATTGTATACAGCATTAAGTGCAATTAAATACAACTTCAGTCATAAGGATATTACAGCATTAAGTACGATTAAATATAAGTACAGTCATAAGGATAAAATAAAAGGACGAGAAGAAATATGAGAAAAATATTCAATTCTGATCAAAAGAGAGCGAATCACGAAATGAGTAACTAATATCATGATTATAGTTCGTTCGACGAAATAAGAACACTTCTTGAGACGCCATCTTTAGGAGAAACATGAAATTGTGACTCGAAAGGAAAAGAATAGAACCGAACCAAACTGTGTTCTATACGCGTTTTTTCGGCATTCATGAAAACACAGTATGCGGTTTCCTGTCTTCTTCGACTCCAGCCCGTTAATTGCCGAACGGAGAAATTAATTAGAAGCTTCATTCGCGCAACGAGAGACACGAAACGTGTAATTGAACTTGTACGTATTCAGAAATTAATGTTCGATCTGAACGGTGAAGTTGCTCGTATCATTTCCGTTTTGGAAAGAAATTTTCGTTCAGGGTTTGCTGTTTCGGCGTTTGAATGGTCGTCGTTTCGAAAGGTGCGACAAACATACAATGCGAAAATATTAATTCTGTTTTCCTAATTAGTGTAGAGTGTAAACATCACTGCGAATCTGTTTTTTCATCGTTTTTGTCAAAGACCTCTGGATGGGTCAGAGATTACCGTTAGACGGTTGTAAAGAGACGATCGCGTAAAATCATTAAGTATACAGAATCCAGATATTTCGAATAACTGGCGAATAGTAGGCGGCTGTATTAACCTGTTGGATGTCTCTCTTTTATCCGTAGGTCGGAGCTTTTTCGAATGCACCTGTTAAATGAGTTCGGAAGCTACCTTTACGAGAATGCGTTTTCGTCAGCGTCCCTCGCTCGTCTGACGAGATGTCGGATTCGAATTCACCGAAAACAGATCGAGGTAGTCCAAAGTTTTCGGGAAATCTGCGTCAATTCCGATTCCAGAGGAAACAACTGAAGCAATTGAACATGTGTAAGGGATTTTCGATTTTCAATTTGCACATCGACGCAACCGGTGTCCATGTTTTGTTGTTATTTTCATTGAAATTAATTTTCATTTTTTTTTCTGTGATTGTTACTCTTTGTCCGACCATGTAGATTTTTGTCTGTTACATTTTCGTTGATATCAGAGTGGAAATATGTAAATGTTGATCATTAGAGCGGAATGACATTAATTATAGTTGCTTTTATTGTTTTTATTCAGCGGATGACGACAGTAATCTCATTAGTCCCGAGATTCAGTTTCGTCGCAAGACAATAAATGTGATTGAGGACAGTGACAGTGATACGGGTGGACCTACTAAAAATACAAACCATTCGGGTAATAAAGACAAGGTATATAATGTTGTTAAAATGTTGTAACTTGTACAATAGACATTGTAAAAAATTATATATACATACAAATATTTTTATACCAACAGGAAGTACTTAGTAACACGAATTGGAATAGCGATGAAGGTGGAGGCGATGATGAAGCAGATTCTAGGAATAGTAGAAAGAGGACCTACAGAGAATCTCCTAAGAAAAATAAGAAAAAGAGAAGAAAATTAAATACTGAAGAAAATGTAGATATTGATTCGGATGAAAAAACTTTTAAGGATAAAGTGTTTGATAGGTATGCATTCGGTATTGTGGTAACTTGTAATAATATTAATGTTTTCATTATAATACTTACAGCGATGAAGATTCAGATATAGAAATATCTAATGAACTTACGGGTGATAAAAAAGCAGTTTTAGAGTTCATGCAGAATGCCCTTCCGTCTGAATTGCTATTAATGTCCCAATGCTCTCAGAAGAAAGCAAGTGCCATTGTACAAGCAAGACCATTTGAAAATTGGAGAGATCTGGTTCAAAAATTCCAACATAATAAATACTTGGATACAGAGTTATTGAATACAGCTCAAGTAAGCCACAAAAATGATTGAAGTTAATAATTGTGTTATGATTTTATTAAAAATGAAGTTATTAATCTTTGCTGTTATGCTTGATTAAAATAGGAGTTACTAGCTACAAGACAAGCAGTGGAAAGTCTTATGAAGAAATGTCTTCGTTTATCTACAAATATTGAAAGAGCTGTAGCTGCAGGATCATTAACTGTTACAAAACAACCACCGGGATTGTCACCAGAATTGACATTAGCTCCATATCAAATGGTTGGTCTAAATTGGCTTGCTGTGATGCATGCACAAAATGTAAATTGTATACTCGCAGATGAGATGGGCTTAGGAAAAACAGTTCAAGTAATAGCCTTTCTCACATATTTGAAAGATGCTGGCCTTAGAGATGACAAAGATGGGCCACATTTAATTGTTGTTCCTAGTTCAACAATGGGTAAATGGATATTGCATATTTCTTTAATTTTACATTTTTTCTATTCATAATGTATTTTATTTTTACGTAGAAAATTGGAAGAACGAGTTGGAAAGGTGGTCACCTGGTTTGAACGTTGTACAGTATTATGGTTCTCAGGAAGAACGAAAAGAGATGAGATTGGGCTGGCGGAACGGAGATCTAGACGATGTTGATGTCTTGTTAACTACATATAATTTAATTAGCAGTACACCGGAAGAGCGTAGACTATTTCGTGTTATGCCAATTCATTATGTTATTTTTGATGAAGCTCACATGCTGAAGAATATGAGCACCATCAGATACGAGAATCTCGTTAGAATTAATGTACGTAATTATTTCTATCCGTTTAGCATTTTTATTGAAAATGAAATTATTGTGTCGTCATTATTTCATAGGCGAAACATCGAATTCTATTAACGGGCACTCCTTTGCAAAATAATCTGTTGGAATTGATGTCGCTCTTAATATTTGCCATGCCTTCGATATTTGCTGGTAAACAAGCTGATTTGAAGAGTTTATTTTCGAAAAATCCCGTAAGTCTTAAATAATTTCTTGACTAAAGTAATTGTAAAGGAAAAGTGTTATATTGTACATAAACCTATGTGTTATGTTTCAGAAAATGCCAACAGTTAAAAAAGACAACGATCAGCCGCTGTTTGAACAGGAACAAGTTAAAAATGCGAAACAGATCATGAAACCGTTTGTTCTTCGTCGTCTCAAGTCCGAGGTCCTTCGAGACTTACCCGAAAAATCTGAACGCGTAATAAAATGTCCATTGATTGAAAAGCAACAGAAGATGTATACAAATTTGATCGCTGAATTTTCGGCCGAAGCTGATCAAAGCACCGAAGTTAATGGAATCGGAATGATGATGCAGTTGAGGAAGCTAGCGAATCATCCGCTTTTAGTACGAGATTATTACAACGAATCAAGATTGAGAGTATGCAAAAATTTTTACTTGTCACACTGTGCATTATAACAGATAACTTACACAATTGATGTTTTATAACAGATAATAGCAAGCAGGTTGGCCAAAGAACAGGGGTACAAGCAAAAGAATCCAGATTACGTATTTGAGGATATACAGTGGTTGTCTGATTATCAGATCAACCAGTTAACAAGAACGTACAAAAGTTTAGCTGGTCTAGGTTTACCTCAAGAACTCATCCCTGAATCCGGCAAACTGAAGATATTGGACGAACTACTGCCAAAGTTGAAAGAAGGAGGCCATAGAGTATTGATTTTCAGTCAATTTACAATGGTATTGGATATTTTAGAAGAATATTTAACAATCAGAGGGCGGACATTTTTAAGGTGCGTTTTATACTTTAGCCATTTACTGCCATTCTCGGTCGTTTATCTTTTCCTCGAATTTGGATATTGTAGACTGGATGGAAGCACACCAGTAACAGACAGGCAATTTTTGATAAATCAGTATACGGAGGACGAGGACATATTCATATTTTTACTGTCAACAAAAGCTGGTGGCTTGGGAATCAATTTAACCGCTGCGGACACTGTTATAATCCATGATATCGATTTTAATCCGTACAACGATAAACAAGCGGAGGATCGTTGTCACAGAGTGGGTCAGAAACGGTATGCAATGTTTTATTG
Source organism: Macropis europaea (assembly GCA_916610135.2). Classification (NCBI taxonomy): domain Eukaryota; kingdom Metazoa; phylum Arthropoda; class Insecta; order Hymenoptera; family Melittidae; genus Macropis; species Macropis europaea. Next base: position 14,504,014 of record OU744351.1, on the reverse strand, counting down.
CCACTTTGTTTTCTTCTAGAATTAGTTTGTCAGAGAAAAAATGTGTTTTCAGGCCAGTTAGTATTATTAGATTATTAAGCGAAGGCACTATAGAAGAAGGCATGTATGAGCTGGCTCAGGACAAATTGCATCTCGAACAGCAAATCACTGGCAACGAAGGTAAGCGTCGTGTACAATATTTCGCTCTTCCTTTCGTTTTTAACCCAATGCTAAAAATGAAATTTTCTCGCAGAAAATGAAAGCACAGAGAAAAAGGGTGTACTGAAATTACTTAAGGTGACATTGGGATTGGACCATAACAGATCTTTATCACTGTCCCCAACGAAAAACGCAAAAACGAGCAATGGAGTATTAAACAGCGAAGCAGATTGTAAAATAGAATTTTAAAATTAATTTACATATTTTGTACTAGCAAGAAAACTTGATATCGTTTTTATATCTATGTACTCTCGAGCCTTGTGATAAAGTACTGTTGCAACAGCACAACAAACAGATGGACGGATAAAAATTTGCATCGCGCGTTGTTTGATTAATTTACTGATTATACACAGGAAATTTTTTTCTTAAACGTATGTGGTCCTGGAGACGATATTTATGCATTCGATTAATTTTAATTATTTTTTCTACATCATTTAAGGAAGCAGTTTTATATTTATCTACGTATATATTTAAATTTATTTCTAATTTCGGTGTTTTGTGATCAAATTGTCGTATTTAAATATGTGTTTGGTGTCAATCATACGAAAATAATTAAGACTGCACACTTACTAATTCATGTGGGAAAGAGTAAAGGTTTGAAGGTTTTAAATTGAATAACAGACAAAAATTGCGAGGAAAATAGAATACAATGTGAGTGATATGTCGAAATACGTATTTATGTGGTAATATTGCACACATACACACACATTCCTTGAGAGATTATAAAGTTCATTGTACAAAACCATTAAAGATATTACACTGCTCATCAGAAGTAATTTATTATCTTAAGATGCATTTCTATTAGGTTTCCTATAGAATTTGACATATGGGAGAAATCTTAGGTAATTTACATAAATAATTAAATAAATTAAGAATTTATAATCAGATGTTAACATTAATAAAAACTATTTCAAAATATATGGACAAATTTTAATACATACTTTTCAGTTGTTTATTTAGTCAGTCTAGGGCTTGAACAGTCACGGTATACATCCAAAATTACACACAAAATAACTGACAATACCTGGAGCTAATCAATCACTGTATCTTTTTTGTTCTTTCATTATCTACTAAAAGCCATGACCATGACCTCGTGGATTACAAGGATCAGTTATCAATTTTTTATCACTTTGTAATAAATTCTTACTTTCAAGAGAACATATCTTAATGCAAAATCTGCAAAAGTAATAACTTGTTACATCACGAAATTTAATCTGTCTAAGTAATCCATTACAATTTCATGGTCAAAGTCTCGTCTCTTAAGGATATATCATATGATTGATCATTTTTCTATATCAATGAAGAATATACTGCGGATCAAGTGTAAGCGAAATGTTGCTGCATACTATTAAAATACGTCGAATCCGTAGAATGTTGCTGAACTAACGCGGAAAGAAAGGGAAATTCCCGTGACGTCACACAAATACCTTTTCACCTTCAGCTATGCATGCATCTGTAGTTGCACTGTATAGATGTATGCTTGCATTAGTAACATTACAATATACTCGTTATATACGATATAGTAAGAATATTCATAATTGTTATCACACAGGGGAGCGTTTACGACTCGTGCGTTATAGCTGTTATGATACGTAACAATCCGTCGCGTCGAGATGAATTATCCCGAAACGATCATGCTATCGGGATAGCAATAAAAAAAGTCAACTGGTAATAGAATGTAGCTGTTGACTTTTTTTATCGTACGCTCTATGCAGATAATCCATGACGTAAACCCAAAACCACATACTTCCATGGACGGAATTCAAACGCGCAGGATCCTGTCGTCAGAATGTGCAGAAAGGAAAATTCCTCTGACATTATCTCTGAATGGGTTGTCGCGGTCTATCGAATGCTAATGGCCAATATTATAATCATGGTAGTCGTAAAACTTAGAACTATGCTCCCAGGTGTGCAGTGGAATTTTCACGCGTTGGAATTCTTATCAGAATTTTATAATATTGATTATAACAAATGATTGTGGATGTATATATTTTTGAATTAAAATTTTTCTGTCCAAAGAGGTTGAAATAAAGTGCTAGACTTTTGCAGATTCTTAGATAAATTGCACGTATGAGGAAAATGAATGAATTAACCGTGCGTCGGTTCGTACTTAATGTAAGGCGATATTAAATCTTTTCAAATCTTTATTGTCGTTACCGATAGTCTATCATTTGGTATGAAACGTAATCATCGAGTTGCACGCGGTAATCAAAATGCATTTTCAGATTTCGTGTCGCAGATACGCTCTTGTTTCATTCAAATTCGCGCAACATCGTCGTTTTAAACAATAGAAGAGGAAACGGTAACGGAGTGGGGGGAGACGGAAAGTAGGGGAACAGTGAAGTGGGAGAAATCGGAGAAGAAGCAGCGATGGGTTCGGGTCATTCTGGTACAAATTATAAAATCGTCAATCTCTTCGAAGGCGATTGGAAATTGGAAGATTTAAAATTTTTAACAGTGCCAATAAATTTTGAAACTTTACAAAATTTTCAAGTACCTTCAATTTATCGGAGATAAACATTTCAAGATCTGAAATAGTTAAAAATTGAAATGAGAAGGTTATGCGACTGTAACTTGAAAACTTTGTTCAGAGTCGGTGAGTACCCATCGCTACGATAAATCGGAATCCGCGAGAAAGTAGGAGAAAAATCTGGAGGAGGGCTACAGGTAAGGAAGCAGGATAGATAAGATAGAAAGAGAAGCAAGAAAAATAGCCGAAGGGAGGGAGAAGACACGTGCTTCGAAGGATCCACAATTTCCTAAATCCGTACACGTGTGCGCAGAGAAAATGATTACTGTACGCGCAGGTTTGTGACATTTCACTGAAACGAAAAATAAGCTCGAAGGATATAAATCGCTCAAACGACTCAACCTTGTCATTTGTTTGACATTTGAAATCCTAGAGCTTTCCATTCTTCTCTTCGTTAAAGAAAAGATTATGCTCTAAATCCACTCGATAGATAGCATACCTCTTTCCCTTCATTCATTCCATTATTCTGTCTCTTATCGAAAATATCAGTTATCCGAATCTTACATTAGACGACCTTGAGCGAATTACAATTTGGATTATACGGAAGTCAGTTAACCTTCAAATGCCAACACCGAAAGGGAGTCTGACACGTTGTGTCATTACTTTTTACGTATTGCCGGACAATAGTATGTAATGTGAACGATGATCGACAGTGTTATCGAATAGAGAAATTGAACCGAAGTAACCAGAAACACGCAGACTGTGCCTGTGCGAGCTGCGCATTATAGGACGGGACTAAAGGAAGTGATTGGCAGGATCTAGCAATTTCTCCGTTCTTCTTCACCGTGCATCCCATTTTCCGTTTGCTCATACCTCAACGACGAATAAGTATAATTACTGTTTGTCCTTGCGAGTTCACAGAAGCTGTTGTCTTCTTTTTTTCTTATTTCTCAACGAAACCGCCACCTATCTACGTAACGAGTGGATGTTTTTCCTGTCGTACGTTCGGATGTACCGATACGATCATCGCACGGTCTCGTTATCTGCACGTGAAAATAAGAAACTAATTAACTGTCACGAACTATAATATTATCTTCGAATTATTCAAATAACAGCAGTCTCGTTTTTGTCTCAACACGATCTACAACGCGTTGAAGATCACGGTGAATTTCTCATACGGAGAACGTTATCCAGCGATACGATAATATGTACATACATTTAATCGACGTTTGATCTTCATTACTATTGTACTTCAAGTCGATAAGGCGGAATTTGTAAAATTTTCCACGTTTCCGAACCGTTCTGTGTAATTAAACATTTCCGTGCAAATTCTTTTCAGAATTTTCGTACTATGTCCAAATTACATTCTCTTCTGGTATAGTTATAAGTAAGTCAGATCTCGCGTAAGATGATCGAAAGTGGTGAACTTAATTTCGTTGCAATAGAGCATGACGTCGCGCCAGATTATGCGCAGTGTTATCAGTTCGGAACGATTACTAAAAAGAAACTCCTGCTAAGTAAACATTTTCGTTATATTTTTAGAGCACCACGCAAAAAAAGTTATTACATCTTTTTGCCTCTTGTATTCATACAAGAAATGGTAAAACCAGATTCGATTCTCGTTAATCTTGTCCTATAAAAACAGATGGTCACTTGAGAAACGAAATTCAGGTGTGCCGGACAAGTACTCTTGAATCACAAATCAAATCATTCTTCTCAGGCACCGAAGACTCCAGTGAGGCTATCTAAAAATGAATTAAAAAATAGTAAAAATAATATTCAGTCAAATTGGCACGTTCTCTATCTGTGACGGTGAGTAATGTTAATATTAAATGATTCATTCCCGTGTAACGTAATACCTAACGCAGAGGGTCTCGATTATTGCGAAAGTCGATTCACAGCGAATAAATGTGGAAAATCTTACGAAACCAGTTATCAGCAGGAAGTAGTCGATGCCGTTTCCGGCCGTGCGAGAAAATCGGCGGTTTTCCGTAAAACAAAGGGTGGCGGGGGGGTTCTTTCGTGCCGCTTATCACGAGGGTGGAGTGTTTTTCGGGACCGAGCTGGTTCGTCTTCGATTCCGATCTCGGGGCCGAACCGAATCACGGAGCGAGTGATCAACGAACGAAATCGCGTGAACCACGGTCGCCGCGATACTATATAAATAATAGTTGCGGCGAACGCCGATCAGTCGAGTTGCGGCGGTCTTACCTGTCGCAGCGCGGAATGCACCACTGTGTCGTACCATAAAATCGAAACGAGAGAACCGGTCGTCCTTTTTCCCCGATTTTTTTTCCACCGCCGCATTTTTCGCCTTCACCTTGCTCCTTCCGTGTCACCTCGTGGCTCCGACATTGACTGCCGTCTGAATTTCCTCGACCGTCTAGCCGCTTGTGTACAGAAGTAGTGTAATCTCTTCAGGATGTCGCGCGACAATTTCGGATTTACCTCGAGCACGGTGAGTAGTTGACATTGCCTTCCGTCGTACGTTTACCCTAAACCGTTTACAATTCGCGGCGGCCCCCCGTGTTCAGGACACGCTCACAGTCTCCGTGTGTACCTGAAGAGAATTATTTAGGAATCGATATCGAACACGACGAGTTACGGCGAACCGTTTGAAACTGGGAGCCTCTAACGAACGTACCTGTTGCTCCGCTGCCTCGCGCGCTCAGTTTATGTACGTTATTTCCGTAAGGGGTGATTCTCCTTTCAAGGGTTGCTTCGAGGGTACACTTTGGGATTTTCTTTTGAAAAAAGCGAACGGCGTATCTTTATGAAACTTCGTAGGTTTATTTATATACATTTATGCTAGAGTCATGAATTTTTGTATATTGTTATCGTTGAAAGTATAGTAATTATTCACCGAGGAAATTATGCGCACGATAACTGCCGCTGAAGTTGTCTGAAACGAAGAAGTTAGGGAACTCTTGAATAGATGATAACAGTGTACAGAAATTCATGAATGTAGAATCAATTAAAAGAGGCTGAGAAAGGAGACGCTCTTAATCTGTTAGCTGTGTATGACGAGTATACTCGTCGTGAAGAAATGGCAATTCCTTGTGCTAGGACGAGTATACTCGTAATCTCGTCATTTTTGCGACACAACGTAGGTACACGCTTTTAAAATAGGGCTGCACAGTTAACAGGTTAATGGACGTTTAACCCCTTGCAGAAACGAGTCACACTCGTGACACAGAATTTGCGCCATATGTTACAAATACGAGTTCTATTTGAGTATCAATTCTTTAGAAGCTTCCGATGTGGCACCTTTGACTTTCAAAGGGTTGTTGAAAACGAATTCTGTGTGCCGATGGTCGTCCTTCATTTATCAAGGCACTCGAAGGGTTGAATCGTAAATTTAATTTCACGGAATCGTTAGTAAAGTCGTATGACAAGGTGTTAATCAGTAATGAGAATTCTTATCACATTATTTTGATTCTTCATCAAATTCCTCTTGTATTCATACATTTTGTTACAAGCTCTTCAACCCTTCCAACCCCGAGATTTAAGAAAGTTCCTCAACGTGTGCTGAAATTTTCTACCGTAGAACTTGCGTTAGTCTGAATATTTTATTACTATAATTTGTATGATGTTAATCGTTAAATTATTTCAATGTTAAGATACTGTAAACTGTTCAAGGAAACGTATATATTTTAATCAGACGCGTTGATGTAATAATCCCGGTGGAAACGTAGGTTTATAGCGTAGGATGATCATGTGCGCTCGGACCAGTATAGCGGCCCGTAGCACTCGGTGCACGACTTTTCGGAATCCGTACACGGGTTCGTAAAACTGAAAGAAAGCTATATAACTTCAGCTCTATTCTTCGAGGACAAAATTAAAAACGTTACTTGTAGTCGAATTGTGAAATAATAATCATTATTGAAATTCTCATTATTATTATGTAGTATACCCACTACATAAATGAGATAGATAAAATAAGTGTCTTTATACACGAATTTTTGTAACTGAATATTAAAGATGACTGATAAGTGACATGAAATTCGTTCTTTCGCATTGTTCCGCCAATGAATCACATTTTATTTACATTTAAATAATGTCTAGTAAACAGGAAGAAAATACAGCTTACATCTGCGATCGATATGCGAAATCTGCAATTAATTCCAAAAGTATATCATTAATTTCGCGAGACGTGTTTCCTTCTCTCGGTGACATGTGCTTACACAGTAAAAAAATTTCCGTCGACACCGACGATAACAATAACAAACTATGTGCCTAGCGTTTATTTACTTTCAACTTTTTATGAGTTAATTTGTAACCGCAGAAACGCTGTTCCCCGAAGCACGTGTCCAGACAATTCGTTTTCAAGCTGCTATTAGTTCTTTACAGATAATATGTTTATTTAATTGGGGATTTCGTAATAGAGTTCGGGAGTAAATATTGGATTTTCGATATAAACAAACATTTGAAGGTGAAGATAATTTTATAATCTTATGCTACCGTATTTATAGAAATTTTGTCTATGTACAAGTAATAATTATTTCCATAATTTGCATTATTTCAAACTTGGTGAGCATTTTTTACTCTCAGAGGCGAATAAAAAATTGTTTAATGAACGTAGGTTACAGAGTTAACCCCTTTAAGTAAGGGTTGAATGTATTATTATAGTTCGTGCGGAAAACGCCAATGGGCGTTCGGCTAAATGCACGTAATGAACGCGTTTATCAAATTCCGCACGAGCCATCTGTGTCAGTTTCGATTGTTATCGATGAAGTTTGTCGAGAATCTACATCTCGAAGGAATCGAATACATAAATTAGCGAGTCGATCAGAACCTCTGAGATGTATCGACTCGATCGATACATTGTAATATCGATCGTAAGATGTCACTCGATGAACGATCTTTCGTTACGTTTACTGTTTGTCATTGCTCGAGTAATTGAAGGATAATCTAAGATTAATTAGAATAACATGCATGTAGAATAAACATAGCTTCATTCATAATAAATTACACGAAATAAAAATTGTTTTGAATAAATATTAATATACTTCAGTTGATTACAGAGTGGTCCACTAAGAAGTATATAAGAACACATCACGATGCAATAATAATTGAAATTATCAAGAATATAATAACTTTTCGAATGTTCGAAATATTATACACATTAAATACAGTATGAAAAAATATTATAATATTCTATACTCAACATTTTTTTAAATCCAAAATTATTGAAAATACTGAGCTTCTAATTACATATGTTGAACAATATGTTTTGTCTACCGATTGAGTGCTTCATAATTTAAAATCCTATACTTAATTACCATTTATAAAAAAATCTACATATATGTTATATTGTAATAATGTTGACAATCTAACGTTATATAAACAAATATTAGTAATCTGCACATTTACAACCATAACCTTGAAACGGAGTCCTCTCTGTTACCAAAAAAATATGTGCCAGACGTAGATTACAATGTCGATTATTATACAAATTGCATTTTAATCGAATTGATTGGTAGTTTTCTGATCAAACCGGGTCGGTCGTTTGCGGTTACCATAGGGAATGGAAAGTCCGAGCAGGAGCGAAAAAATTCAGTATGTCGAAGGACAACAATCGACCGGAACTGCTTGAAGTATGACGTACATGATCGTCACAACCGGGGAAGTCCACGATTTCGATCGAATCAGATTTTGTTTCTCTCTTTTGAAATTAGGATTGAGATGCTGGGTGCTCGTTTTTTTCGACCGCAATTTACGTCACTGGTACGTGAAATTCGATAGAAAAAGTGAACTGCTTCTATCGTGTCGGTCAGTGAAACCGCGTGTCCTTCGTATCAGGATTGCCAACTTATACTTTGTCTCTCGAACCGTTCCCTTTTTACGAGCACCACTTTTTGCTATACATTCGTTATGGATTCTGCGAGAGAATTAAGCAATTTCTCCTCGATTTCCGAGTCGTTTTAATGAGGTTCCTCTTTTTTTGTGGCAACAGTGGTACCAGTCTTAAAGGACTACAGTGGAGCCTCAATTATCTGAACTAGTTTTCGTTTTTTTTTTATTAATGTCACAAATTCTTTATTTCTGGACTTCATAGTTAATTGTTGCATTCAGTATTTATTCCACTGTACCTTGAATCTGTTCGAATAATCGCATGTTTGGGCAATATTAAGTTTAGATAGACAAATGTTTCAGTAGTGCTGGGTTTCGATTATCGAATGTTTCACAGTGTTGGAATTCGATAATTGAATTTTTGAATAACATTAAATTTGATATTCAGATAACCGAGATTCTATCGTACATTTAAAATCGATCAATATTTTTGTATTTTCTCAAATTTTGCTCATTCGTACATGTACACAAGCCTTACATACTCCTAGTGTTAATTTTTTCCCTAGACCTCAGGGCCTGGAGGGTGAAGGAGTTAAAGTGCCGATTTCATGAAACGTTTCGAATCCTGTAACTTTTCATAAATAAAATAAAAAACAGACAATACGAAATCTAATAGTACCATTCAATCAAAACTATTGTACAAGTTTGCATATTTTTTATTTCATTTACGAATGCAAATTATAAAGGTCCATTCAGTACGAAATGTTGTGAAATATTATCTCGTTAATTACCAACGCAGAAATTTCCACAAGACAATCAAGATTTGCAATGATCGACTTCCTTTGCGCAAACTTTACTCAATAATCTTTCGAAGTGGATTATAAACCTTAGATTAGAGTGTGGAATTTCAACCCTATCGTTTCACAGTCCATGTCTCGCAGATAACTGAAATTACAGTTCACAGAACAAGGATTAAGGAGACTTAATAAAATAAGACATTCTTGAGTCGTCAATTTTCGCATCGATAACGGAACTGTCCATCGGGCAATATCGAAATTTCGTGGGGAATTCGGGGTTGAGCCCTTGCGGGCGACACATGTCTAGGGCGTCCTGTTATCAGGGATGTTTTCAAAAAAGTTCCATGATCGAGGGAGATCCGCGTTCGATCGTTATTATCAGGTGAAATCTTCGAAAACAAGACGGCAAACGGCCGAGGCAGTCCGAACGACAAGCTAAGTAATCAGTAAAACAAACACATGATATCGCGGCTAGTATTGTTATTGAGGGCAATAATTTTTTTTACGAGATACGCTGTCGATGCCAAGGTGGATCGTCGAAACGCAAACAGAAGCTGTTCTCCATCCTCCCTCTATCTTTCTCCCTCCCTCTCGCGGCTGTTGTCGGATCGTTTCGAAGAAAACAATATCAAGAATGTTTGTTTGAATTTTTCCATTCGTCGCTGCAAATCATAGGTCGACTTGCCTTTTGCCGCTCGAGGTTTACCCTGGATCCACTCACGCGACAAGTACCTGCAGGAGGATATTTTGATTTGTTGTTAAATCCGTTGGACTATCTGGAAGCACCTGTTGAATCAATACTCTGGAGTAAAATTATGTAATTCAATTTAATTCTCTTTTCCTCTCATGAGAGTCTAAAATAAAATAATCGATTATTAAGAGAGCCTCATGTAATTTGTCTAAGTACCTAGGTGCATAGTGTACAATACAAAATTCGCATTTGGGCCAGTATTGTGGCCTGTAGCATACGCAGACAATTTTTTGACATTCATTGTGATTGTTGAAATAAATAATCGATTTTTAAGATATCTTGGTGTATTCGTCCAAATACTCAGGTTCACAGCGTCTAATAAAAATCTGCGCTCCAATCAGTATTATGGCTTGTAGCAGGTACAGACTATTTTTCGATTTTGATTTTCATCAGAATAAAATAGATTATTAATAAAGCCTGATATAATTCGTCTAAACACTGAAGTTCACAGCTTACAATAAAAATCTTTGAACAGGCCAGTGTTGTGGCCCGTAGCACACAGAGACGAGTTTTGTACTTTGACGTTCGTCATCAGAATAAAATAATCGATTACTAGAAGAAAGTTACTGTTTTTTTCTGGGAAATGTGTAACAATTTGACCTAATCCGGTTGGCTAGACTGCTGCAACTGTTTTTAAGCGTTTCAGACGCCTAAATTCTGCCTTCGACCCAAATGAAACATCGAGATCCTGATTAAAATTCTCGACAGACAAAAGAAGTTTAACGACGATTTTTTGTATCTTAACTGACGAACATGACATTGTAATTTTAATGATAATTTTGCGAAATCTCGTTGGAGAATGATCACGTGAAAACAAGTTTGCCAAAGCGCTTTTGTTACTCACTCAAAATGAGACTGCGCTATTCACGGTCACGTTTTCTTAATCGTTCATCTCAGACAGAGCAAGAATGACTACGGTGTTTTGCACTGTGTTTTTAATGCGTTAATTATTGAGAACTATTTTATTTTTTTTCCATGCATCATCTACGTAAGAAGTTTACGTACGGCGGAGACAATTATACGTGATCGATGTCATACGTTTCCAATGAGATCCTGTTTCTATCGGTTCTCAAAATGTCCTTGCATTCCCACGCCTTCGATAATACAATCGACTGCTTCGTATCGATAGCACGGGTTACGCATGTTCTGCTATCTCTCGGTGATAACTGACCAAATTCAGGTAATTCATATCACCGCGTGTATCTACATTGTTAATCGTAATGTAATAACACGTGTTACTCATTTTTCCTCTATCAAGCAATATAAGACATTTAACACAAAAGTCAAGACTTACTATTCAACAAATTAACAAAAAAATCGAGAAATTTCGGAGCATGTAGTACTTGCAACGGGGAACAAAAAATTCTGAATCAACATAGGTCTTAAAATGGACCCTTTAAATGTTATGAACGTTTAAAGACATTTCATATATTGCTACCGCCCGTGCGGAGAACGCTCATGGGCGTCCAGTTAGTGTATTTATTAAACGAGTTTAATCTCCTTCCGCACGGGACGTACGGTTATCGTACCAATTTCTATACTGAAGAAATTACTTCTCTCAAAAATTGAAACTAATTCACAGACCCATGTTGATTCAATGATTTTCATTTCTTTGAATGAGTACTGTATGTTATACGCCTGTAAATTCCTTGACTTTTTTATGAATCATTCCGTACGTAGGTATTCAAGTTTTATCTGATACATTGATAATAATTCAAAGTGTAATCATGCATGTCTAACGTGAAATGTACGTGGCTTTTTGTGCGTTGAGGACTCTATGATAATGCTCGATAGTATCACGAATGCGAACAACACGCACGCGTTGCATTATGTAACGTGTAATTCGATGATTAAAAAGTTGCAACGCGCATCCTTGATTCGTTTGCGGTCCATAGAATATTCATAAACCCGGAGGAGGTGTGAATGATTGCTATAAAAATTCAGAAAAGAATGTGAATGATCATATCAGGAATGATCAGATTTTTTTAAAAGGCGAACGATATGATCCGCCGATTAGAAACCGTGAAATAACTTTCTATTCGGTTGGTCAATCAAATCTGCCAAATCGATGCTCTTTTTCGTCAACAATAACGCGATTTAGAAAGCAACGCAAGAAAATATGGAAGGTGCATTTTATTTGATCATCGATCGAAGAACAACAGACTACTACCTCGTATCGTATGTTTTCTGAAGAGCTTCGTAAAAATGGAATACTCGTTCAAACGTTTTGCAGTTGCTATAATATAGCGAGGTCGTCGCGAAAAAATGGTGGAGTAGATAAAGAACGTTTTATGTCGAACATCCCGGTAATTGTATTGTAATTAACTGAATTATTTAACGATAAGGTGTGTCTGAGTTTCCAACAAACACTTAACGTTACCTTTGTACGAATTTTGTAATTTTTCTTTGAAACGCAGCTGAGTACATCGATTTTAAAATATATTAATTTTATTGTCAGTCTCGTTTGGCAATTTACAATAAAATTATAATGAACGTAATTGAATGTTAACACAGAAATAAACATTTGCTCGTGAAATGGTAATTTTTCAGAGACACTCTGTCAAGACAATTCTCTGTCTGAAGAGTACGTAGAAGCGTCTCGTGTTGAGACTTCCGGTGAGACTCATAGTCGACGATTGCTTAAAATTGCTGAGTGTCCTCCTCTCGTGTTTCTCGCTAATTTCGTTGGAGCTGAGGAAACGTGTCACTTTCAGCAGGACGCTTTAGAACAATGCGATTATACGTGCCTCGGAGATGTTGCTCGTTATCGTCTCTTGGAAGCGATTGATAAGCTCGAAGGAATTTCGGTCATCTCGCGGATTCGATGATTAATTCCAAGCGTGTATGAGTCGTAAAAAAATATTTCTTTCGACATTCTGTACAATTTCGCATTCATGCTTTCTTTCCATAGACGCATGCGAATATAATAATTTTTTACATAGATCGAAAACTGAATACTGTCAGATAAATAAACAATTTTCTTCGATATAAAATTCTTTAGAGCTAGGATAATATTAATTTTTGGATCCATGTTTATTAGACACTTTTTATTCCTTTTTATCAGCACTGTGCACCCTATAAGACTTAAATAATTTTTTTAATAAATTTTTGAACAATAATATTAGCCTCGATGAGCTCCTATTTTGGTTTCTGGATCCACACGAGGGTACCTGCAGAAGTGCATGTACTTGAACACGATATTAGCGATAATTCCACGGTGTTATCAGGAGTTTTGATTTCAAAGTGGGCCACGATTAGGATCTCGAGCCATGTCTTCATTATAGGATAACTTCGAACCCCGTTCGTCGTGTATTGTTTGCACAATGATGTGATAAATCCGTTATCGCGCAACGTTCAATGACTTACGAAAAAAAAACAGAAATTAAAAATTGTCAGATGCTTGAGTCGTCGAGTATGTTGGTTTGTAGCTCGCATATATTATCGCTTGTCAAGCGGGAAGAAGGATAGATCGAATTTTAATGAAATCGCGGTTCATGTTATTACACCGTCGAATGCCTGTCGAGTGATTTTCCTCTGAGGAAGATGATACCAGTCGTGGCTTTTAATTTTTTGCTAATTTATACCTTGGAGATTTTCCTATCGATTATCACACGTGTGATGAATGACTGTTATCTAAATTGTTTTGAGCTGATTTCGATCGAATCAGCAGTGGAACGTCAAAATTGTATTAAAACACAACTACTGTAGTTTTTCAAGTTTGGGTTTTAAATTCAGCTGTAAGCAAAAATTAATATTATAATTTTAATATAAAATAAAAAGCAGGTTATCGAATAATTAAATTTTTGTTTGTAAAATTTCAAATTCAGGTGTAGGATAAAGTTTGGGCTATTAATAATCGATTTCTAATATGTATTATATAATATATAATTGTGATAATTCTGCAAAATAAATGTTTGTAGTTTCAATTTTAATAAATTCGCTGAATTAATATATTTTACAAAAATTTTAACGTATTCTTTATTGATCAAATAGTGTGCCAGGTTTTCTTTGATGCATAATTGCTATAATTCCCCAAAATGAATTTTCTATGTCCGAGTTCATAATTTCCACGCGGAAATTGTGATAATATGTTTTGCAAAACTGTCAGTGCACTGTTTACCCAGCAAACAGCCGAAGTTGTCTCAGTTTAAGGTGCCGAAGTATGCAAACGAGGTGCAAATTCTTCGGCAATTTGCATTCCTCGCACAAAGTAGAGCCGCGCTTATAATCTTCCTTGAATGATTTCGAACTTTCATAGAACTTTTTTCGCATAATTTCGCGGCCGCGTAATTACCGTGCAAATTGACCGGCTCGTTCGTCCGTCAGACGTTGCAATTACTTGTAACGTGAAGCACCAGATGAAAGGATACTTAACATCTCGGCTTTGTTTCCTTTTAATTTTGCAACAGTAATCGTGCACATAGTTGTGTTCTCTAAAACCTTCACACCTTCAATTTTAATTCATTACAAAACTCGACGAAGAATTACAGAAGAGCGAAGCTCCATCGAATTTGTTTAATATTTGGCTACGAGGAGACTAGAAATATGTCAAGTCTGTATAATTTGTAATTTCCGTTATCAGCCGTGTGGAATCGTTGGAGAATTAATTAATCAATTTGAACTAACGCTCAAAGTATTTACTGAACGTGGAATCGATTGAACAGTTCAAACAAGTTTGATGTAAACACCGATAGTCACAACATCAATCAAACGACTCAGACACGACTATGCATATCAGCAGGTATTTCATAATTTACCACGATTGATGTCGCATAATTTTTTTCATACAAACTACGACATGCAGAATTTCTCTCTTGTCTCTGCAAAATTATTCAGAGGCTTGAGTCTATCATGATTCGTCACGGATAAATTACACCGTTCGTTGCAGCGTCTCTTCGAGTGAGTTAGAACCGTATGAATTGTCATAATTCGATTCAGAGGATAGTTAACGGTTTTCAGTGACACTGAACCGACATTGAGAATTGTTAATCGGTGACGCGAGATGCAAATTAAATTACACTGTATGGTCATATCTTATGTGGAGCACGGATATAGCTATTATTCATTCTTGATACGATTGTTTTAAGTGTAACATATACTTTCCGACGACTCAATGGCTTCTTCCGTCATTATGGAGTTCGTACCTTGAGACCGTGTGTAGAATTCCTTGATGACGCTTTTAACTGACTCATGGAACCATATTATTTCACGGAACAGATTACGGAACTGTAATTTCAGTTTTATTAAACTTCGCACGTATTAAATCGTGGAAAAATCGCGGGCGAGCCGGAACCAGTAGATACGGACATTCTTGATCAGACGCTGCATAAGTGATGCGACAGTATCTTCTATCTGGCAACTTCGATATACCTCCAGACAGGAGATTACAGATTTTAAGCAAATTAAACACGTTATTAGCATAAGGAATGATAATATTAAAAATTGGAAGTCTGTTGTGACTGTCACCGCTGACTTAATTTAATTAAATGACAATTTTGAAAGACTTAACATCGCAATAGTTATGTGCACAGAATACAGCTTAGAATACAGATTATACGGTCGAATAGTTAAACAATTTTTGTCTCCACGATTTACAATAAAAATGGAGAATTATAATGTGTCTGACTAGAAGTGACACTTTTCACTGCATCACTCGACGTAAATTAAACTTTTTAGTACTCCCATTCTGAAACTGATAAATAATTTTATAACCGGTTTAATAATTAAATGCAAGTGGAACTACCTTGACGTTTTAGAATATTAATCTATCGTACGTTCCATGTTTTTATTATAACGTCTTAACAGCCCATTTATGTATCCATTTTCCAGAATATTTTTTACTTGCATCTAATCCTACAATACACAAACGTTTAATCTTATCACAAAAGAATATTTCAACTAAGTGTCACTCGTTCTTAACAGAATTATCTATAATTACAAAAAATTCTATACGATCATACTACTCAACACGTTGAACGCCACAGTGACAACGGCCACATCTAATCAGACCTATTTTTATATAAATCGTAAAGAAAACAAGATTTGAGTACTCAGTCGTGTTCTTCTGTTCATACACTATTGTTCAGTATGAAGTTTGCTCAGAATTTTGCAAAAATCAATAATTATTCAATTAAATATAATTTAAGGTGTCGGTCACCGGTGACAGCCAAGGCATTCAACGTGTTAGCACTTCGATGGCCGCTGTCACGTACGCGTGACTTCATTTATTTAAATGACACTTACGTAGAACAAATAACCTGGCGTACCTATTATTGATGAAAAGTAAATAACCAAGTACTCATCAAATTGGAATGACAAAACAATTGACATATAAAGGAATAACACAGAATATGATAGTAGTCAATTAAAGTCGTTTCAAAAATATCCAACGACAACTAATTTTCGCTGGATATTTGCGGCCTATTGGCCTAGTGTGTCTACAGTGAACCATGAAACATTAACGCTTCACTTAAAGAACTCCGTGTAACAATCCAATTCTTTAAAATTCTTCAAGTTCTGATTTCCTCTCAGCTCCTTCGCCCCTAATCGCTCCAACTCCATAAGAACTGCTCAATTATCCTGCGATCGGTGTGGTCAGGATCGGGACAGGCATTCTAGAGGAAATTCTCGCAACAGGTTGTTCGACGGGTTTCAAGTATTATAGAATGCCCGACGATAGTTATGGAAAGGTACAAACGGGATGTAGCCGGCGAACATCTGTCCGGCGGCTGCAGCACGTGTCCCGAAGATGCTCGTTCGTCTCTGTATTTTTTACTTTATCGTGTTTACGATGTAATCGCGATAACGATAGTTAAATCACGATAACGCCCGTTTACGACAGCCATCGATCGTGAACTGGTCGTAAATGGAAAATCCCATTGGAAATTCCGCGGCGGCGGGAGCGTGCAGAACTAGTACATGCTGGCAGGCAAACTGGCAGCTGCGGAGGCAGACATATTTGCGTGTATGAGCTCATTGAACGTCGTCGGCTTCTTTCATAATACTTTCGCGGTTCGATTGTACATGTACGCGTGTCGTAATAGCATTTACGGGAGGATAGTAAAAGCCAAATTGGCTGCCAATGCCGTTCAGACGCGCGGTGCCTCTTCGTAATGATAGCGAAACGCTCGTCAAGGCCGTAGATTGCGATTCAGACTTGTATTAATATCGAATGAATATATCATTGAGCGCAACGATGTTACATGATTTACTAATGGCTGCTTCGGATGGACGAGACTTTGAGTATCTTGTCCTGGTGGATGTTGTAATTATTGACGTCTTCGAGGCGGGGCACCTCCGTGGATCGGTTGGTCGATTTTGATTTAATTAGAGGATTATTGATGCTCTGCCTCCGGGGATCATTTGTCAAAAAATCGGTGACACTTTAAAAGTGCGGAGATGATATAAAGTAACATCTATGTGTATTCAATCATGTAGTTACGGATTTTTATGAAGCTCCCCCGTGGATGGGTTAGTCGATTTTTATTTAATTAGAAGATTACTGATGCTCTGCCTCCGGGGGTTATTTGTAAAAAATTTGGTGACACTTTAAGAGCGTGGAGATGATATAAAGTAACATCTATGTGTATTTAATTATGTAGTTACGGATTTTTATGAAGTTCTCAGCAAATCTTAATGTGATATATAGCCTGTTGGGTCTTCAGGGTCGAACTGCGTAGTATGTTCTATGCGGAGGAACGAGAAAAAATGTTATATAATGAAGATATGGAGATAGGTTCATTTGTTGCTTTTAGGATTTTGTTGTACTATACTAATGATTCTTACGAAATTCTGAGCAAGCTTAATATTGATACAAGAATATACACATAAGATTGAATATTCAAATATTTATTTGCTGTGTGATTTATATCAAAAGATCAAATTATGTAATGTCTGACTAGGTACGTCTGTTTTCACTGCAACTCTCTGGTTTAAATTTTAAGGAAACTTGATAGTATAATAATAGTATAAAATAAGAAGAATATAATTGACTAATTAAATGGTTGTCTGTATTTATAAAAACGCAGTTTGGAGTGTCTGACTAGATGTGTCTGTTTCCACTGCAACCCTCTGGTTTAAATTTTAAGGAAAATTGATGTGATAATGATAGTATAAAGTAAGAAGAGTATCCTCTGATAATTAAATATTTGTCTGCATTTATAAAAAACGCATTTTATCTCGTCTGACTGGGCACGTCTTTATCTACTGCGGCAGTCCGATCTGAAACTTTGATGAAAATTAACACGTTCTCTGTCACAGTAGAAACTTCCGTATCTAGACAGACACGTGAAAATGGCTATTTATTAATAAACGTTATTGATTGTACAAATATTTATCCATTTGATATTACACTTTCTATTTCTACTGTCATTTTAACGTGAATGTTACGCAAAATCTCATAAGGGTTGGTAGTTCTGTAATCAAATTAAAATTAAAACGGTACACGTGGCAGGGCACGTGTTAATATTACAATATTAATATAAAATAAGAGACTTTTCCTGTATTATAAGAAACTATATTTAATTTGTCTGACTAAGTACGTCTGTTTCCATTGCAGACCTCAATATTTTAAATTCGGAGGAAAATCAACAGTACAACGATAATACAAAATAAGAAGTATATCACACAGTATCTCAATTTGGGTATCTATAAATAAAAACGTACTTTAACGTGTCTGACCAGGCGCGTAATTTTCCCCTGTGCCCCTTCGAATTACCCAATACATTCTTTTCCCGTGAATCGCTTCAGGTTCAAAGGAACATTTCTGCTCAGAGTACCGACAGAGAATCATGCAAATTTTTATATTCAGAACGTGTCGAATAGACTCATTCGTTTGGTCACGTACGTGTAACAGTGCGCTATCATCGCGGTTTTGTTTGGTTTTCACGCTGATTCCTCTATCATTCATCTTTGACCGTGAATCGTGCGGTGACAATCAGTTTTTCCTGTGGATGTCCCTCGATAGCTGCTCGCACATACTATTTACGTTACGAATCTAATACTAGGAAGCGATGTGCGTTGATTTTTATCAACGACAGACAATCAGTCGGTTCTTTACGTCAGCGAAATAATTCAGCTGACCGACTGTTTACATCCGGGGGAATTTTATACGCGATCCAATCGGACGGACAAGAAGAAACAGGACAAGTTTTTCATTATTCATTCTAGCGCGAAAACGAACTCTGTTTGAACGAACGATTATTCGAGAGTTTATTCACGCTTCATTATGATAATCAGCTCCATAAATC
The DNA here is from genome assembly GCA_916610135.2 of Macropis europaea. NCBI lineage: Eukaryota > Metazoa > Arthropoda > Insecta > Hymenoptera > Melittidae > Macropis > Macropis europaea. The sequence continues at coordinate 14,484,757 of OU744351.1, read as the reverse complement.
AACTGGCTAAATAAATACGTACGGTGCGCGAGAAATTGATTAATGACCGTTTAATTCAAGATAAATAAAAATTTGAAATTGTAATTACTAGCAGTGGTGATGCTTCTAATTAATATATTCCTCTCTTTTTGTTTCAGGATACCTTGGATAATAAGAGGTGGAGCGCTTCGAAAAATGATCAAAATGGGTACGAATCGCAAGAATACAATCTCTTTGAAGAATCTTGATTTTTATTCAATTAATGTTTGATTTGATTCTAGTTACGAACCAAGCCACAATCGCTCGAACGTCTACATCCTTGAACTTGAGGAGAAGAAGAAGACCGTGCAGGAATATGAAGAAGACTATGATCCGTATGAAAACAGGGTCGTTGAACATCCAACGACGTGAGTTTCATTTTTTTTTTCTAATCGTCATTTCGCGTGATCAATTCATCGGTCGATTTGCTCGTTTTCTATTCCCATCACGCGCGAGTTTCCTCTGTTACGAATGTTCGATTACGATAGTAGACGACGAAAAATGCGCGGGAAATATGTTAATGGATACGTTCAGTCGGTTAACGCAATCGTGAACATTTCCATAATGTTGCACGCCGTGTGCATGCGAAACAACGAGCCGTTTATTCCGACCGCGTTTCTCCGGATACAAATTACCTGGTAATTTGTTGCGTCGATTAATCATCGAGCGGAAGAATGAAAGAAACTGTGCTGAAATGCTCAGGAGAATGTAAGAAATTTTAAGAAAAAATTTTACACTCCCTTGATATCACCTAAATTTAATTTTGAATATTGTCGACAAACGAACAATATGTGAATGGAGAATAATCTTTTTGTATTTATTACTTTATTTAAAAACGGGACCATAGACACCCAATTTCAGAAATTAGGACACAGACATCCCTTACAATTTTTTCAATAGCTATCGGCACTGAAGTTTATTATTCAAGCGTCCTAAGGGTGAAACACAGGAAGAATATTTATCAACATGTACAGTTTGCTTTAAATGATCCTAAAAAGTCAAAGGAGCTGTAATAGAAAAGTTTTAAGAATTCATATTTTAATGAAGCTCATACTCATAACATATAGACTACTGCTATGCCCTGGATGCGGCTTAACCTGCGATTTTTCTGCGTATAATTCGAAATATTATGTTTTTTTTCTTTATATTTTGTAGCCGGGCGAATTCTCTTTCGAGCGTGCGGGCGTCGAGCTTTGCCATCTAGCGGCTGTGCGTGAACTATGCCAAGAAAAAGTAGTCCCATGTTTTTTTCTCGATAAAATATAGCCTATTACACTCTGTAAGATGTAAAGAAGTTACTGTGAAAATTTCATAACAATCGGTTTAGTTGTTTCGGAGATTTTCGAGAACATACAAGCAAACTCTGTCTCTTTATTATAATAGTAAGATAGAGCATAATCTCCATCATGAATGTGACTCGTTGTTATAAGACAAGGAGTTAATATTGAATTGTAGTCAATTTTCATTTTATTGATAAGTATTTAAATTTAGCCAGTCCAGTTTTCGAATACGTGATCAGAGTGGAATGATAAAAATTTCAGGGCCCTGGAGACGCTGCTGCATCTACTGAAGGGCAGTTTAGGAACCGGAATTTTGGCGATGCCAGGTGCATTTCACAATTCTGGTTATGCTGTCGGTATAGTGTCGACGATAGTCATAGGTCTGCTTTGTACTTATTGTATGCGACTTCTCGTTACCTCGCAATACGAGCTCTGCAAACGGAAAAAGGTGCCATCGTTGACGTACACAGCGACAGCGGAAGCCGCCATGTTGGAGGGTCCAGCGCCTTTGAGATGTTTGTCGAAATCTGCTGCGTAAGTATTTTAATAACATTTCTGCTATAATTCCCATTTCTATGAAAAACGGACGCTCTGGACAAATTTAGAATAAAATCATCGAATACAGTAGACCCTCGATTATCCGAACACCGGTCATCCAAACATTAACATTCATATATGACTTAGAAGCTACCATTATCATTAGTGACAGTATGTATCTAATTTCATACCGCTATGCATTTTATATTCTAAAATAAAATTATAATTTTTATGCGAAACATAGTTACAATGTGAATCATCCTTTTACCAATTATAGTTCGGATAATCGAGGTTTCACTGTACTTTAAAATAAAATATTAAACTATTTATTCGATTCAGAGTTAAACTTGTGAATTTTGAACAACTTCTGAACAATTGAAAAAAAATTGTAGATATTTTGTAGTCTTCATTTTTTATTTTGTACTATGTAGAATTATTAAAAACAGTCAAATACTTAATGTAAAATTCGCGAGCTCACAATGCGGTAAAATTGTCGAGCAATCGTTTAACGAAAAAATATTTGTTCACAGTCACATAACAAACATATTCCTCATGATTTATCAACTGGGATGTTGCTGCGTGTACACCGTGTTCATCGCCACGAACCTGAAGATGGTCAGTACAAGTTAATTAATAAATCTCTAATTAAATCCAGACCTGCATGATTCCATATGAACGTAATCACGCTAATCTCACTTTCGCTCATTTAAAAAACAAATACACACATTCTATACATACAGAGTGTTAAAGAAAATGATTCAGGATTTAATATAGTTCAAAGAATTAATATTGTCGGAGCTATAAACAATTCTTCCTTCTGATTAAACCCTGTAAATCGTATGAATTTTCAAAATTCCTCTTTCTTTCCTCTTTTAGAAGAAGAAATCCATCAAAATGGCATCATAGCCCCAGAAGCGACCTAGTCACTCGCTTTACCCAAAACAGAGAACAGTTTCTACCTCCACCAACATTACCTTTTCTACCATCATTCACTCAAACTCCTGAACCCTTTCTTAAACACCCTGTACATCATACGAACGTATCACACAAATAAAAATGTCTTACCGCATCCAGACAACCGATCTCACGGCTGTCCGTAGAATCAACGGAATGACGTCAGATCTTTCGCAACCACGCTACTTTCCGTCGGTCGTTTTTTTTATTTTATTAGCGGAAGCAGCCGAGAGATTTCGCTACCGCTCTTTATTAACCGTATTAATCCACTTTTTACCGCGAGGAATCTCGCCGAGACCAGACCGTGTGGGCAGAGAAAAAGAAGCATGTAGGTCAGGGAAACACGGCGCGAGGAATAAACGATTAGGCGGTCGCCGTAACGAACGGCTCCACGGTGCGGAGTCAAGGTGATAAGCGTACACGGGCAGGTTCGTTGACATTTCGCGAGAAGGGAGGATGTGGCGATCGTTATTTACGAGGACGACATCCATTTCGGACGTTGTCATCAGGAAGCGGTGTTCGGCACGATGATGAATGCTAACGCCGGCCGTGACGATTCATTTCCGCGTGTTTCCTTGAGATCCGAGGCAAACGCACCTTGTCTTCGAGCGTCCCCAACCTTCGGAACGACGGCACAACCAAATCGTGACGTTGAAGCTTGAGCTCGATTCAATCTGTTGGGTGTACAGAGCTCTGTTGTCCAAAATCATGTGGAGGAGCCAGGCGTTTTGTACAAGAACGTATGTATGAGTGTATAGGAGCATGCCTGTACCCTAACACTCTGGCTTAGAGACGCAGCATAACTGGTTGCAATGTTTGAGTGTAGATAATTGTATCTCTCTGCATGCGTGCGACTTTTTCTGGTACTTGTGTCTTCTCTATGATCCGGTCTGCTCTTGTCGAGTTTTCTTAAACTTGATATAATCCGTGTGTACGTGTATGTAGAACTCTGTTGTCCAAAATCATGCGGAGGAATCAGACGTTTTGTGTAAGAACGTGTGTATGAGTGTATAGGAGTATGCCTGTACCCTAACACTCTGACTTAGAGACGCAGCATAACTGGTTGCAATGTTCGAGCGTAGATTATTCTTGTGTTTCCCTGTCTGCATGTGTGTGATTTCCTTCTGGTATTTGCGTCTTCTCTATGATCTGATCTGCTCTTGTTGAGCCTCCTTACATATGAAATGTACCTAAGCGTGTTTAGTGAGTGATTCAGAGACCATTATTGGAGCGTAAACTTGTTTTAATCTGTGTGTAGCTTCTTCTAGCGTTGGTGTATTATCTCTGATCTGATCTTGTTGAGCCTCTTTAAATATGAAATCTGTCTAGGAGGTGCGAATAAGTACCCATAATGTAGTAGATTGGATGCTTGTCTTTTGCAATCTACGGCTTCGTTATTTGGAACTCTTGTCATTTCGTAGAGTTTATTTTAGGAGTGTGAGTGGTGACCTGACTCAAAGGTAGCCTCTGCATTAGGGTAACTAACAGTTGCAAGTACCACAGTCTTGCTGTAGTGGCTCCATGACTATCGAGAATGAAGAAACGAGGCATCAAAGATGCACATACACTCCAGAAGCTTAGGATTCATAGCAATTGAACGTCTTCTAATATTGATACCAGCAATCGCTTTACTGTTTAAATATTAAAAACAGTAGAATCTTCTCGAATGCATCATAAAGGTTTCTTTGTATCGAAGAATACAACAGTATTCAGAATGAATCAGCCGATGTGATGAATTTTTGAAACGCGTACGGCAGTCAGCTCTCAAGGATAACCGGATTAGAAGATCTGCGTTTAGGAATTCAATGCAGGATCGCATGGAGGTCCGCCGATATGGGAATCGGAAGGACTCGTTCGACCTGTCGTAAATCTCGAGAAAAGGTCGATTTTCTTTCATTTGAATGCCTCCGTGTTCGAACAGCGAATTCGCTTCACGTTCGTGGACTGAGTGAAAATTTCAATGGGTCGGTTCGGTCGCGGCTCATTAGCTCCGAGGGCTTAGTTCCTCGTTTCTTTAACCGATTAACCCTTTCACTTTGGCTCTCGTTGAACAAAGATATGCGAAAGGTGCTGAGAGTGCAACGGTAGACCGGGTACGACTTTGCTTCGTTTATTTCTTGCCAGCGAATCGCCTGAGATATTCTGCTGCTTCATCATCAGTCCGTATCATCAGACTGCGGATGTTTATGCAAATGTACATGTTCAGACTTCCATATTTCCCATGTTAATGCAGTTAAATAAATAAAACTTGAACAAGACTGCGTTTGCTCGTTGAAACATTCAAAATATGTATTCTTTATTTTGCTCAGTTATTGAATGCCCATAATGCACGAATTTACATATATTAAATTGCATAAACATTCGCAGGCTGTTTATCATCGTTTTTGGAAAATCTTAAAAAGATGTATGTAAATAACTTCTGACGAAACGTGGGTGCTGGAGTTTTTATATCAAACCGATAAACTGCGTTTATTAGCATATTTCGCGCCGGTTATGTAAAAGCACGCCTTTTTGCACAGTTCTATTAGATACCGTTGCGAATATCTTCAGTCTCCAGTTCAGCAGGAAAATGTCAATACTGAATTCAATTGCTCGTTATTACTAATTATATAACGGTCTCACGAGTGCGAGATGTTTATACAGTGTAGCATGGGCCTGAAATCTGTTAAACAACTTTTTCTATAAACATTGCAACAGTTAACTGTGCGAGGCGATCTGTTTTACCTGAAGATGTCGATTTTATTGCGAACTCACTGAGGACTAATGATAATTCGTGATATTATTAATACTGTTTGCTCGATAGTCGAGATAATAGAAAGTGATCAGCTAATCGTGGTGTTTATAAATCATTATTGCAATATTATTCATAGATACTATTGAAATATTATTTTCATAAACTAATAAATGGATTCTTAGCACAGCTGAAGTTGGAGAGAAAGAGTGCCACTAAAGTGTCTCTCAGCACCATCGCATATACACCTAAAATATGTCACAAAAGTGACCTTTAGCACAGTTGAAATGATCAAGAGTGCCACCAAAGTAGTCCTCAGTGCACTCGTACAATTAAACGATGTCACTAGTGTAACTTTCAAAACAGTTGAAAATATCCAGAAAAAGTGCCACTAAAATGGCTTTCAGCAAGCTCGAAAAGATGATCGAAAAAGAGGACTCATTAAAATAATTCTCTCACAGCAGAGTAGCTTATAATTAGAATGGCCCTCAGTTCTATCGATATGTCCACTAAAGCGGCTGCCAGCACAGATAGCATTCCAAAATCGGTCTACTTGTGTCCGTAGACCACAGTGAACGGGTTAATTGAGTTAGGTTTCCACAAAGTCTCTCCTTGCAAATCGCTTAGTGATTTTGACAATTCTAAAACAAAATTGATGGATGGTCCAACTGTCCTAGTAAACAGGTTACCACAGTTACGTCTCCTCAAAGTCTTCCCTTACAAATCATTCGATGATTTTGACAATTGTGAAACAAAAAGATCGGTGAGCTGATGGATGGACCGACTGGTCCAGTGAACGGGTTAACTGACAGTGAGTTAGGCCTCCTCAAAGTCTAATCTTATAAATCGTTCAGTCAGTTTCGTAATTCTTAAACAAAACGATCAGTGAACTGATGGATGGTCCAGCTGACCTAGCGAACGGGTTAACAGAGTTAGGCCTTCTCAAAGTCTCCCCTTATAAATCGCTCACAAGGGGAACACCAGGGTGTGGAAAGCGCTTTTGGAGCGACAGTAGGCATAACTTGTAGTACACATATCCTGCAACAAAACCCTAATGGGTTTCCGTAGAATGGGCGTTGGTTTTTGAGATATTTTGGTTCAAAGTTTATAAAATTTTGTTGCAGGATATGTGTACTACAAGTTATGCCTACTGTCGCTCCAAAAGCGATTTCCACACCCTGGTGTTTCTCTTGTCAGTGCTTTTGATAATTCTAAAACAAAACGATCAGTGACCTAATGGATGGTCCAACAGCCAGTGAACGGGTTTAACAGACAATGAGTCAGGTCTCCTCAAAGTCTCTCCTTATAAATCGTTCGATGCAATTTGATAATTCTCAGAATCGATGGGTGGCACAGAAGAGTCGGGCCGCATAATTTTCTAAGGAAAATTCCAGTCGTCCGGTCGGCTGCAGGTAGCAGTGAGTAACTCGTCCGTGGAAACTGGACGACGAAGGAGAGGTTTCCTACGTGTTGGTTTACCCAAGCACTGGAACGTGTTCCCAACTGCGCAATCTGACAGATAGTTACCCGATGCGTTACGACACATGTTATTACGTTAGAACGTTTAGTTAGTTAACGTGGATGCAACGCGACTGTAGCTACTATACCACCTGACGGATCCCACTTGAATTTGTTCGACAGTGAGCGTTGAAACAGCATGAATCAAAAGCCTCTGGAGAACGAAACTTTTACGGGACCAGGACCATGACCTTTTGCGAACGGCCGAACAATGTTGCCCGTTCGAATAATCGACGCGTTCCGCCGCGGAGTTTCAGCAATCCGCTCGAAGGCCTGCACGGGGATAACTGTAAAAAAATGGCAATGTTTACGTTCTGAAATCATTTCGCTGGAATTTTGTTGGATTCTGTTTAAAGACCTCGCGTGAGTCACGGTGTTCGAACGTGACGAGAGTTCACAGCGTTGTAAAATAGTGCAGTGTCGTTTAATTTAATTAATTATATACATATACGATTTTAGGCCTCTCAACACTTTTGTTCACCGGGTGCTCTTATTATGAAGAACGAGATGTTACCCGAGATATTTTGAGTCTTTTAAATTAATTGAGATATTGGTATGAATATTTAAACCTCTCTAACCGGAATTCTGACAAATGACAAAGTTCGTATCGAAGGATATAAATGTAATAATAAATGAACAGACTCCTTGGTAGCAGTATAGTCGTAGAATATAATTATACAGACTGATACATAAACGAAATAAGATTTAAAAAATATAGATACATAGGCATGTAACTTCCAAGTCACATGGCGTTATAGAAGGTTAAGGATATATTAAAGAGACTTCGATGATTATTTATGTTCGCAATTATCTGAAATTTCTGATAAAAGGTCAGAATAATTTTCGTTTTCATTATCCATTTTATGGACGTCCTTACATTCAGATTATGAAGCGAGATAAACAATGGAAATGTCAAACAGTATGATTATAATTAATGATTATGATAATTATTTCTATATAACACCGAAATATGAAGTCGAAATTTTTAATAACTGAACTTGCGATTGTAACAATTTTCACCAGACACAAAATGACCAATAAATAATAGTTATTCAGTAGGAGATCTTATACTTTCCAGAACATTGCATTTGTTCACAATCTGATTATTTCACGTTATTATCTCACACAATTATTATCATCTCCATAATTTTTACCACCGATAAGGACCGACAATGGGTTAAGCGGAAGTTCCAAGTGGTTGCGATTCGAGTGTTGCAGCAATATTTCGATTCGTTACATAATACGATGCATACCACCGGCTGAGATTAGTTCAATCCGGCTGTGACAGGAAATAAGGTTGTTCCCGGTGTTGTAGAATTTTTTTCGACCTCAACCGGTTTCACATTGATTCACGTTGAAGAAAACCGATACCTGATTGTTCCTTTTCGCCAACATTAACTGTTAGTTCACGAATCTGTTGAATTAATGAGAGTACATTTTTTTCCTTGAGTCTATGGCTGGGTTTGCATTGATAAGTTACTGGTAGAAGCAGTCAGCCTGGGTAATCTACTTACAAATCACCGGTACAAATTACTTACCCATGTGAACACCAATTTGCCCTGAGGTTGGGGCCTGGCTAGTTACTGGTATAACTAGTCAGCCAGGCTATTCCACTTACGAATTGCTGGTGCAAGTTACTTATCAATGTAAACACCTACTTGCCCTGAGGTTAGGGCCTGGCTAGTTGCTGGTACAAGCAGCCAGCCTGGCTAGTCCACTTATGAATTACAGGTACAAGTTACTTACCAATGTACACAGCTACTTGCTCCAAGGTTGGGGCCTGACCAGCTCCTTGTACCAGTTTCTGGTACTCGCAAGTAACTTACCGACGCAGACGCAGGCTAAGTAACAACAGCAACACGTGCGACCGCTTTTCCTGCTCTAACTGCCCTTGTAATCTGATTAAGGTGTTCTGCCCTCTTAATCGCACATCCTGAGTTAAAGTGGGAATTAAAATAGCGAGAACAATCTAGCACGGTAGTAGTGTGGTCGCAAAAAACGGCGATGGACCGAAAATGGAACGGCCCAAGGCGGTCTGGATAGTAGAAGCGGTATTTCGATTCAACTGTTTCTTTCTCTGGCTGCCTTTAATGGCAGCCGATCGCTTTGCAATCGAGACCTTACCATAGCCACTCGCGCAAAAAGAAGCGTCAATGTACTACTTAACTCGTTCGGGAAACCGTGACGTCAGTATTGTTACGAAATTTAATATCTTGTTGATAAAATGAACAGGGTGTACAGTTAAATCGCGGTGGAACTGAGAAGAAAACTATTCATATAAAATAATAATTTTTATTAACAGATTTCGTTTTGGAGATAACTGAAAACTACACGCTAAGTTCCTGCTAATATTCATTTCGTTACGTGTTAATTCGTTTTCATCATTGTCGAAGAATTGAAGGAATTTTCACTTGTCCAAACATTAGTCACCGTTTCTACTTACATTAAGAAACTTACATTACCGATCAGTATTGATGGAAGTGATACCATTTTACTATGTATCGAGTCGAAGAATTAGTGAAATCGAAGGCCCAAAATGAGTGGAATACTTTCAACAATTTTTAACATCAGAGTGCAGATGTTTATGCAAATATCAGAATTTGTTGCTTCTAATAGAGTTGAAAACATGGAACTTCGACGACATTATTTTCTGTGCTTTAAATGTATTGTCGGTTTCAGTTAATTCAGAAAATGTGCATCTTTCACGTTCTTGAATACGTTAAATCGCATAAATATCCGCCGTCTAAGGATAATTATATAACCCATCTCATTGTCGATGTCTGTAAATGCCAACGCAATTGGAAGAAATGAACATACTGCGTCTGTAAAGTATTATCTTACTGCAACGTTCTTGCCTTGAATGTTAGAACGTACTTCTACGTCGAATGCAAAAGCGCACTGATACTCTTCCGAATCGAACGTAATAATACTACGTCGAACACGATCATGCATCGAGCTCTGTCATGGTATGCTGTGCAGGTCGTGCTACTATGTAATTTCAATAAAATCGTGATCGATAGAACCTATTGCGTGCTCTCGATTTTATAGTCGATTAACAAAACCTTGCTGTTACGTGTACACCTTGTAACAGTGCACACAATATACTACACATACACACACACGCACACAGAGTTCTATACATTTCTTCGAGAATTCTATACAGGGTCCCTTCGTTGAAATAAAGCTGATTTGTATCGTGATAATAATTATACTAGCCTAAGTACTTGGGACACTTATCAAAATTATCATTTAATACTAATCAAATTTACATACCAGAGAATGTTACGAAATCATTGCAGGATTTGAGTATACACTGTTCTCTTCTATATTTTAAACCACCAGAGTTATGTATGTATGAACATAAAGATAACATAAACTATTAGCACAAAAGTTATTTCAATTTTATTTTTCAATGGAGGACCATTCTAACGTTTATTATAATGTAAATATCCATTGACATCTGCTGATACAAACTGTAATAATGTAGCAAATTTCAAACTGTAGTGATGTTGAATTAATAGCTTTAAGGCATGCTTCAATACTTTTTTGTAGAGAGTGAACAATTCCATAGACTAGTGCAGTCAGTACTATAGAGTTCCATTTAAAAAAAAATTGCAATTGCACTTTTCAGAATCACCGATGCATAAAAATGCATAAACTCAGTTCCAAAATATGCTTCATTCGAAACCATTCAATTTTATCTCACAACATTTTTCTCCATCTCTAACAATTTTAAAGATACACCTTGTCCCAGTTGCGTGGAACATCCTGTACAAACTGAACGATCAAAACAAAATGATTTCGTCCACATCCTTAATTAATTTGATCTATTACCCATTTATGTAACGAATTACTGAAGCTAAGGGTATGTTTGAACTAACCCCGCAGGGGTATGAAAATTAGATAAAATATCATATGTTCGACGAAAGGTGCAAGTGTCCCAACACTTCTGAACGACACTGTATACAAAGTGCGTACGCTGTTTAACCGTTGATTTACGTAACACGGCGATCGAAAGAAACTCTTTCTTCCGTGGAACAGAGAGAAATTTAGATCGTACCAAATAATCGTTCCACAAATTCCGGGGAAAAATGTTGGGCACCGGTTTTACGTTTGTTGCTTACATAACCGCGAACGCTAAGCGGTACGTGTTAAATACTTCTAGGCTCCGTTTCCGGTTGGCCTTGAATCCGGAACGTAACGATATCGATGATCTCTGGACCGATAACGATCATTTGTACTATTGTTAGCTGGCTAGGAGGATGGCGACAATTAACGGGACTGCGCTATAATAGACGGCGTTCTCGGTTAGTGGGATTTGCGTCCGCTTGATAAGGATAAGATTTACAATAGCTTAGGAACGATTATAAAGATTTACAACGGATTCGAGGGAAATAGAAAGCCAGATGGTTTACATTCGCTTTGCCACTGAATGATCTACGCGCTAGACTCCGAGTCTGAACAACGCGAGTGCAGTTTTTATTTTGACTCATTTTCAAGGTTTGAAATCGGACAATTAAACTTTTGCTTCATCGTCGATTGAGCCACGCGTTTTTTCGATGCTTTGGTGTTCAAATTTAGAGATTTGAAACTTACAATTTGCAGCAGTCAGTTTGAAGCTCGATTAATTGCTATCTACAAATTATTGTGAATTGGAAACAACTGTTTTAGAATTTTTTTTCGAATGAGGTATTAAATTGATATTGTTTGTTAAATCGAGAGGTTCAATTTCTTAATTAATTCCGAATGATCGCAAAGATGAGTGAGAATCAATACAAAACTGGTTTCAGATCACCTAATCGAGATAAATAAACAAAAGGGGGTACAAAACCGAAAATCTATCGTACACGTACACACAGGGCGAAGATTTGATTAGGAGTTTTTCTGGGATCTTTCTGATGCATAAAATAATACTCATGAATATTCATCACATACTCATCAATCCTTTATTCAGAAAAAAAATGATACAAAAGATTTTTATAATGAACTACATCAACATTAATGTCAATCCTAAAATCCTGCAAACACCACTCATACATTCATAAAGAAAAATAAACAATTCTAGACCTACTATTTTTATACAGTATGTTTAAACTGGCTACACATGATTATTTTATAATTATTCCATCAATAATTATCTGTTGATAAAAATACGAACAAATTGTTCAAACAAAAGCTGTTTAGTTTGGACTATTTAATTTTAATTTTTAAGTTTCAATTTAATTTTTCAACAAGGAAAACTATACGTTTTTATGCATAGTGTCCCAAAATTAAACATACTGTATAATTCCACTATTTTTTGTTCAATACGAATTCTCGTTTCGCTGCGATAAATAATAATTATCATTATCTCTCTGCAGGCGCTGGAACCTTACGTGCAGGAGCTTGACGTAAGAGTGTACATGTTGATAATCCTGCTGCCACTGATCTTCGTCAACTGGATCAAGAACCTAAAATTCTTGGCCCCGTTCTCGACCATTGCGAACTGCATCACGTTCGTCAGCTTCGGTATAATCCTGTACTACATCTTCAGGGAGCCATTGAATTTCGAGAACCGAGAGGCTATCGGAAAGGTCGAGAATTTCCCTCTATACTTTGGCACTGTGCTGTTTGCTCTTGAAGCTATAGGCGTGGTAAGGCTCCTCAACCTTTAAGGTCTATTTTGAACATGTTCACAGTCTCATGAACTATATGTCAGGTGTGCTCTGAGCGAGCAGTGCAAACTATAGCACAGACACCGTGAACAGGCATGCTAAGGTCACTTCTCATCTACTTATTCAGACTAAATTATGGCAACGTCTCAGTTTGAAATTTGAACTACTAGTGCAAAGTCATGAATATCGTACCCTAGACGTGACCTTGAAGTACCTAGTCTCTGTGTTTCTATAATAGTAGTATAATAACTTGTTATAAACAAGTATGTACCTGAAAAGTGTATACTGTCTTTTGTGAAAAGCTTTTGAGACAGTGAACGTGTTAGCACATTGACTGCCATTTAACTACCAAATCATCAAAAAGCAATGAAAGTTACTATGTAATATAATTGTCTGAAAGCACTATCGTTTGAAGTTACATACATTCCACATGAATATCTAAAAAGTGCTGTAAGTAATTTCTGGCTAACACAGTCAGGCAGTCAACGTCTAAAAAACTGACAATAAGTTGCCACTTGGAAGTGACTGTAATTGTTCACTGATTTCAGATCATGCCGTTGGAAAATGAGATGAAGAAGCCAAAGAACTTCATCAAGCCCTGCGGAGTGCTGAACATTGGAATGGGCTTGATAGTGTTCCTCTACACTGGACTAGGTTTCTTTGGGTACATTCGTTATGGCAACGCAAAGGGTAGCATCACGTTCAGTTTAACAGAACCATACTACCTGGCCAAGAGCGTGCAGATCCTCCTGGCTGTCGCCATCTTCTTCACCCATCCTATTCAGTGCTACGTTGCGATCGACATCATCTGGAACGAGTACATCTCCCCCAAGATGGAGAAAAATTCTCACAAGCTCCTATGGGAGTACGTCGTGAGGACCTGTCTCGTTCTTCTCACCTGTAAGTGGATTGCTTTGCTAGAATACTATGTGTTGTCCTTGAAGAACCAGCGCCCTCGATCCTTAAAATATCTTAATGAAGCAGCCATTGGCGATTATCTCGCGCAAGGCGTTCACTGTGACGTCAAACGACGACGCCCTTGCTGGGACCACTTTGGTCGTCATTTGACGTCATCAGCAAGGTCAACTGGACTGTGCGACAGGTGATGCTGGAAGTAAATGCAAAAATGTTACTGTAAAACGTACTTGTGTTCACTTGGGGCATCTGCTTTTAATACAGTGTGTTTTACTGAATTGGATGATTACTTTTGTAATTGCATCCTGGTGCTATTGATTAACTACTGCTAGAGATGTGACATTGCTTCAAGTAGGAATTAAGTAAAATATAGTTGAGCTTTGTGAGTCATAATAGAATAGGAAGATTGGAACACTATTGCATGCATTCAGGTACATCCATCTTGTTTGTAAATATGGATTTAAATAATACCTTGACTCTATTTTATTTGATTAGGAGGATCTTTGATAAAAGAGTATAACTTCCAAGAAAATGACAAGAAGCACTACAATCATTCTTTCTTTTTGTTTTCAGTTTTGCTGGCCATAGCGATTCCCCAGTTGGAGCTGTTCATATCCCTCTTCGGCGCCCTGTGTCTCTCAGGCCTAGGTCTAGCCTTCCCCGCCCTCATTCAGACCTGTACGTTCTGGAAGGTATCCGGCACCACCGACAGGGTCCTGATGGTAGCAAAGAACACGTCCTTGATGCTGTTCGGACTCCTGGGTTTCGTGATAGGAACGTACACGAGTCTCCACGACATCATTTCTTGAAGCCCGTCGCTGTGGATCGACGAGTAGAACATGAGAATGAATGGCAAGAGGGGGAAGAAGGGAGACTGCGATCTCGACCTGGAGAAAGCGTGGCAATGTGATAACGTAGTGAAGTTTCGTCGCCTAAACAAGTACCTAACAAGATGATCGGCCCGCGTCTGAAGCGTTCAGACGGGGATCCTCTTTCCAACGGAGCTGTACTCCGTGAATACGCTTCGACCATGTGATATGAGACTGCGTCTCGTTTCGTTCGACCGAAACAGAAAGAAGATGCACGCGATGCGTCGTTTCCGCTTTTAGAGAACCTACACTCGACGTCTGAGACGCGAACGGAAGTGAAAGAAGCCTGTCACCCGACGAGGGATCGGTTCGTCCTCGTCAACGTGTTCCGTTAACGTTCAATTTGTTCAAGGACGTAGGAGCTGACTCGAGTGTCGCGAGTGATTGATAGAATACAATCGATTGAATGTTCACGAATAAATCTTCTATTATTTATTTAGAATTAGACAGAACGAGAAACATTGTAGTCCAGTTCTGACGTAACTGCGTTTTTAATGATGCGTTTTTGAGATTCGTCGCTGAGCATTGCCAGCACCGTTTTTAAATTTTCCGTGACTAGAAAACGAGATGCGACCCTACGAAACACTCGGATTACTATATCATTTCGTTTTTTATTCAAGACTTTTATACCTCGAGTGCAATGCAGAATGTTGAGGAATCCTCCCCCGACTCGTCCCGGATGAAGGATCGGCAATCTGAAATCAATGATACTTAAAATCGTTTATGTTCAATAAAATGATGCTTTCAGAGTTTTATGCAAATATGCAGCAAGTCATTCGAAGGCCAACATGTTCACCCAAGGTCCTGACGTTCTTCAAGAATGTTGGGAGATCCATCTGAACTCCAGACCTCCTAGAATTCCATACATCCTAAATTACTCATTGGATTTGTAGCAGTATATTAAAAGTAAATTTAAGTTATATTATATTAAACTAAATTTAGTCTCTGACCAACAAATTCTAATCCATTCATCATATTTTTCAAACTTCTTCCCATCAAACTGGTTTTCTTCATTATTTCAGAGACCTCTGAAGTTGTCACTTTGACTGTGAAGGGAGTTCAAATTGCATACACTCCTTGAAGAAGTGGCTTTAATATATGAACAGCCACTATAATGATTTCCAGAACTGCTCATTAGTTGCAACTTTAAATATAAATAATAAGTAAGGTATATTTATCAAGGTAAAAGAAGAAAGCATAACATAGTCAATGAATAAGACATGTTGAAACTCAAGACTCTGATCTCAGATTATAATCCATTTTCAGTAATCACAGTCTGAAGCAGCCATTCAGTGCATGTTAATAAATAGAGTATATTTATCAAAGTAAAAGAAGAAAGTATAACAAAGTCAATGAACAAAACACATGTTGAAATTGAAGACTCTGATCTCAGATTAGAATCCATTTTCAGTGATCACAGTCTGAAGCAGCCATTCAGTGCATGTTAATAAATAGAGTATATTTATCAAAGTAAAAGAAGAAAGTATAACAAACTCAATGAATAAAAGACATGTTGAAATTCAAGATTCTGGTCTCAGATTATAATCCATTTTCAGTAATCACAGTCTGAAGCAGCCATTCAGTGCATGTTAATAAATAGAGTATATTTATCAAAGTAAAAGAAGAAAGTATAACAAAGTCAATGAATCAAAGACATGTTGAAATTCAAGATTCTGGTCTCAGATTATAATCCATTTTCAGTGATCACAGTCTGAAGCAGCCATTCAGTAAATGTTGCCCTCTTAATGAACAAAAGACTGCAAAACGAAGAAAATGTTAAATAGTACAAGATCACATTCAGATTTTAAGCTTGTCACATCGAATGAAATATCAAGTTTGAGTTCTTGCGACGAAATTGGGAACCAAAGTCGCTGCAGTCGTTCTCGGGGGTGAAAGTTCAGTAGAGGTTGACGAGAACGTCGACAGATGTCGCCTGTCCCTGCTACGGGCGTATGGATCGCTTATCAGGGGTGGCTGCCCTCTGCTATCGAAAAAGCAACCCCTGTCAGAGTCCCGTGAACGTTGCACGAGTGCACGAGTGCACGTGTCCACACAACCCCATGAGGATCACAGCTCCGTCCGTGTGTGTGCGTCACGCACACGCGTCTTCAGGTCCGTCGGTGGCTTAACATGGGTGCCTGACACCCGACGTCCGTCCTGTTTCAGTCTCTGAGAACGTAAGTTGCGAATCGTAGACTGCTGCACCGAAATCGTGTAGAAGAGCACGAAATGCATACGTAGAGCCTTGAAGAGTCACTTTGCACGATGGCGAAGGAACCCCTTAGTGGACCATGCGATGCAGGAACCTCGAGGATCCGATGATCTTTCATTGAATGAAGAATCGATGACCTGATGCATCTGAAGCTTTCCTCCTTTCTGTGTGGGTGTTGTGCAGTAGTTGATGAAGATTTCCTATAGCAGGGCCATAGAATGAGGGCTCTCTTGCAGTTGAGTGATTTTCCTCTCTGTAGTGTCAGTGAAGAACATGCCTTTGATTTGTTAGAGCTGATGATAGGCTTTTTGGGGACTCTTGAGTGTTTGTAGTAATTTGGTAGATTAACTAAGTAGTGGATGTTGGTACTGAATGAAGGCAGATACTTTTCATTTGGAGAATTAGCAGTCCTTTAAGCAGCTTTTTTAACTTGGTAATTATGTTGCTGAAGATGAATAAGGGATCAGGTGTCTGGATGATTTTGAAGAATCTACCAAATATAAAAAAATGAGAGAAATATTGCATGCGCAATATTATAATACTTTCACTGAGAGTTTAGTGTACATGGTATGTGGAGCGAAACTATCTGATCCTTTATTCACTTTCTGCAGTATGGTTGCCTATACTAACTGTAAATCTATCACGAATCATTCCAAGTTTTGTTAAAAAAATTCTGAGTATTCTTACATTTTTAGAAAATCAATATTCTCAATTTTTGTTTAGAAAATTAGCTGTAGTAATTCAGCAATTAGTCTACTAGTAGAACAGTTGTCAACCACCCCAAAAATCATTCAATATTTCATTTTTACCAAGTTGCAATGCCTTTACATTGAAGATGAAGAAAGACGAAGGGGTAAGTGTTAAGGTCTATTGAAAATGGTGCTTCGATCAGGTTGATAGGCTTTGTAGATCGTGTTTTATCGTTTCTGAGGGGATGATTTCTGCTGTAAAGTAAATCGTAACGCCCCCTGTGACCGTAATACCCGTTTCACGCGTCGATCGATATATTCTCTGTGAAACGTTAACGACAGTGTGCTCGATTTCTCGACGTAGGTGAATAACAGCCTGATGACAGTCTCTCGCGTACCATTTGCACGGTAATCATTCATGGATGCTCTGATCTTGATCACGATTCCATCGAGATCGGGAAACAAGGTGCCAACGTTTATCGCGATTACTGATAACAGTAACGCCGTTGTGCAAATTCTCATTATACTTTGAACTCCTTGTTATGACAGATTAACACCTGGAATCACGTGTTCAATCTGCTGAATCACTTGTAAATGTCGATAATTATTTATGTTTACGTGATTGATTATTCCGTTCACGGAATAATTAAGAAATTTTTGTTTTATCAATTGAAAAAAGTGGGAGGTACTAAGTTGGAGACAGTGGGGGATATTAATATTTGCAAATATATTTTTAACGTTGGATGATTTTTCTGGTGATTGGTGTTGCTTTATTAGAGTGTGATAGTGTATGTAGAATAATATAGGATAATGAGAATGAAGAATAAAAAGTTTGTAGAAAAGAAGTGGTAGATTTTTTGGAATGATGTTGAAATCTTGAAGACAAGTGACCTCTAGCTTTCTTGCTCCTAGCATGATTGCAATTCCCTTTTCTGGGGCAATCGATATGCTCCTTTCCAAACTTGACGGTAATATATATTTATAGGATTTTCATAGCCAAATTGGTGCACTTATTCTTCCTTTATAGCCAACCTTGGAAACCCGATCAAAATATTATTCTCAATTTCATGTACCTATAAACGAAACAATGAGACATGTAATGAAAAGTAACTGTTCCACGAAGTAGGTCGTCAGAGTTCCAAAAAAGCTGATGAAAGTTAGAAGATTGAAACGAATTACATATTTCAGTAGATTTAAATTTAATTTTATAAAAGGTGTACATTAACACGTTGAATGCTGTGGGTGTCACCGGTGACCGGCACCTCGAATTTAATTTAATGAAATAATTATTGATTGTTCAAAATTCTGAGCAAACTTCATACTGAAACATTAATGGAGGAACAGAAGAACATGATTGAGTACTCAAATCTTTTTTTCTTTGCGACCTGTATAAAAGATACTAAATTATATCGTGTCTGGCTAGGTATGGCTGTTTTCACTGTGCCACCCAACGTGTTGAATTACTATAAAAATTGCATGAATTTGATCCAGTTCTGTTTTTTCAGAAAAGCTTTTGTCAGTCAAGCTCGCAGAATGTACTGGCATCAAATGTTGGACATTTAAGAAATCAATCAATAAATAACAGAATTACTTTTTATTTACAGCTTCAACAGAATTTACAAGTTTCTTTCAATTTCTGCAAGATAATTCTATAAAATTGAATTAATCACGAAGAATGCTGCCACGCAATAAATACAGTAGAACCCGATCATTCGAAAATTCGTCATTCCGTGTCAGTTAATGACACTGTGTACCTAACAATATACCACTGTGCATTTTGCACTTTAAAATAAAATTCTCTTGTAAAACATAGTTACAATGTGAGTCATCTTGATACAAATTAAATTCAAATAATCTACATCCTACTCTAAATACTATAAAGCCCAGTGAATATTAATGATAATTTGTTTAAGTACTCACAAAAAATAATTTATGAAGACAAAACAGTAAAACCATGGCAATAAAACAATCAAATGATGAAAATCAATCGATACTGTTTCAGAGATCCCATTCACAGCTCCAGATTTACTCCTTTGACTATCAGCGTCTGTGGGCGCTCGACGTAGCCGTCCACCGCGTGCTGTCGACGCCCATGGGCGTTCGGCGCAACGGGCCACTGCGACCGTTGCAGTTCGTCCGCACGCAGCGTTCACCTCGTTTCCAAGTATCCCGCGGTCAAAGGGTTAATTGCCCCGTCTCCTGGCGAAAGGGTTAAAAAAATATTCTTCTACGATCGCATCGTCACGGATGCGTTATGCGAATCGCTTCTAAATCCTCCGGTGCCCCCGTAGGCGTAGTTTCTAACTTGCATCACGTGACGGACGGTCCGAGACGGGTGTCTGGTTGGAAATTGAAATGTTCGTTGGTTCAACCAGTCGCTAGACATCCTCTGTCGCGGTCACATTAGAGTTAGGAAGTTCCCTCTTAAAGATCGTGTTACCAGTCTGGCCAGCGAATTTCGGTTTCCCTCTTTGCGGATGTGTTTAATCTGGTAAGTTCAAACACACGAGCTTAGAGCTCGCCTCGTTCACCCTGACTCCTCAGACCTCCTTCAGCCGCTTCTTCGGGTCTCTCGAGAGCATTTTTACTTTTAAAACTCCTCCAGTATTCTGGACGGACGTGTATGTTCCCCGAAAGTCAGCATGGTCCGGGCCTGTACGCTTCTTTGGCTTCTATTTTCGAAAATGTCTTTCTGCTAAATGTAAACACTTGTGATGCAGCAACACTTGAGATAACAGAGATTTCGTCTTAGGCTTGTTATTGAATTTACTTTGACAAGTTTGAAAGAGAGCTGCGCAGTATTATGGCAAGATTTCGTGATGATTTCCTTCGCTCCTATTTACGACGTAGTAAAAAGTCTTTCTGCCAAAATAAGCACCTGTGAACCTGTAACAATTGAGATTGCAGAGATTTTGTTTTATGCTTGTTCTTGATTTCATTTAATAAGTTCGAACGAGAATATGGTAAGGAGAGTGTTCAAGTTTGAAGCATTTTTTTATGCTGATGGTTAAACGACAGACGGAAGTTAATCTGCCAAATATAAGCACTTGTATTGCTGTAACAGTTGAGATACCAGAGATTTTGTTTAATACTCGTTTGTGAACTCATTTGACAAGTTTGAAACACAACACGGCATTTAGGTTTGAAGTTTTTGGCATCCAGAGGGTTAACATAGAGAATTTTTTAAATATTCATGCTTCCCAACCTGTAGACATTTACTAAATCGATTAATATCATATGTTCGTTGAGTGGTACCATTGGAACCATTTTGGTACCAGTATAAGGGTTCCAAAGAATTTGATGCTAAGACACCTGTCGTTATTCAGTAGAATGAAGAGGATGGTTGAATTTGGGAGGTTTGATTGTTGGATTTTCTATTTTGTGCTTGTATGGACACTCGAGAGTCTGCAAGTGGTAGCCATGCGAGCCAGAAGCTTGAAGAATGGAATTATCCGAGTAAGATTGTTCGCAGAAGGATAACAGGTCGCCGATGCGATGTCACGCCAATTGGTACGAACAAGCGGTTCAACTATTGCATAACAGTTCCTTCATCGATCTTAATAGCGCTTGCTTTGCTACGTTCATAACGAAGGAAAAGATATTAGGGGTCGTTCGATTGAATATCGAGAAATTTTATCAGAACTTAGAAAGAAACTTTCCTGAAATCTTGGTTTCTTGGCTTGAAGTTCAGCGTCACGTGTTATCGATTTGAATTTGAGTAGAACAATAACAGATCGATTGCCCAATGTCACAATTGATTTTTTTATATGAGATTTGAATATTTTATTTCAACATTGGAAATCTTTATTTTTGTCCCAGTATGTTTTATTAATTTATGAATTAGGAAAAGCACCCCTTTTCTTCTGTGAAGTGCATCTAAGTTGAGCTCAATTTTTTTTTTGAGTGTTTTGAATCGTTATCTAGAGTAATTTTATTGTTTTATTTGTATATTGGGGAGTTTTACTTTCTGTATTCTTTTGCTATTAATTTATGAAGTTGTGTACAAAATATTATGTCCATTTGCACTTGAATTAAGCTTTGATTTTCCTTTTAGAAATTATAAAATCTTATCAGAAAGAATTTTAATATTTTATTTGAACATTAGGAATTTTTATTTTCCACATTTAGAAGTCTGCAATTTATGAGGTCATTCACAGAATATTTTGTGTGTAAACTTTTCTATGGATTCATATTCAAATTGTGCGTAGATTTTCCCGCCAGCTATTTCAACGCATTATCAGCAGTAACTTTAATATTCAAAATTAGTCTCAGAATTTCCTTTCGATTGTCTCAGAACCTTATCAGAACGAATTTCTTTGTATTCTTAGTGAAGAGCCGCGAGTTGCACACCGCAAGGTGGATTTGTTCCGACTTATGGCAACCCTAACATGCTAGCTAGTTAGGACATAATCCTTTCATACCACTAGAATCTACCAACTCACCCCTAAACTCTAAATAGATCAATACAAATTTCACTAAAATCAATATATCAATTCTGGTACCATTAATATCGCTCAATATTCAGAAAATCATTTTCATAACAATTATTCTTTTCCACGAGAGATCATGGCTTCCAGAAGAAAATTGGAGATGAAGGTTTCTTGGAAATAGATCGAGGATTATGATGCTATAATCCCAGAACAATAAAACCACCCCAATCTTTAAACAGACCAATATAAATATTACAAAAATCAACATTTCAATTTTGGTACCCTTAATTTCATTCAATATTCAGAAAATCACTTTAATGACAATTATTCTTATCCACGAGAGATCATGGCTCCCAGAAGAAAATTGGAGATGAAGATTTCTTGGAAGTAGGTCGAGGATTATGATGCTATAATCCCAAAACAATAAAACCACCCCAAACTTTAAACAGACGAATTTAAATATCACAAAAATCAACATTTCAATTTTGGTACCCTTAATTACATTCAATATTCAGAAAATCACTGTAATGACGATTATTCTTTTCCACAAGAGATCATGACTCCCAGAGGAAAATTGGAGACGGAGGTTTCTTGGAAGTAGGTCGAGGATTTTCCGGAATTCGGTGACTTCGTTCGTCGGTGTCGCGATTTCGCTCATCAGGTGGCAGAATGCATTCGCGATCTAAAATTAGCGGACGAGTAAATGTACGGGGCCGGTGACATTGTTTCGGGGCTGTGTGTGACGAGCCGGTTTGACGTGCTCCCCTAATACGCCCTGAGGAAGTCAGAATTAGGAGATCGATTACTGTACTTAAGCCGCGAAGGGCGATGCGAGGGCAACGGTCAAGTACCGCAAAGGTGACGCTGTAGCTTCCCGCCGAAAATTTGCCCAACCATCCGGTTTGCAATTTCAACGATGCAAACTTAAATAAACTATTGTAACAGTGGAATATTTTACACTTTTACGGCCATTTCGACCTTGTATGTAATTATGTAATGAATGTAAAAAATTATACAATAATTCGAATTGTATAATAAAGCTTTTCGACTTTAGATACATATATAAAATATATCTAATAAAGTCTAATGGGGTCAGTACATGAAGTATTAAAGTTGCTCATATTAATGATTAAAAATTGTATAATTCGAGAGTATGTCCATTTTATATAAAAATTTAGAAGATTTGTCTAATACATTGTAGTCAAAGTGTTACAGGCTTGATATTTTAAAATCATTTATTATTTATATTCTAAAATCGTCTCAAGAAGATCATTGATGACTTGATGTAAAATAATCAGTGGCTGAAGAAATCGATACAAGGTGTATAATTCGAATATATATTTCAATATACATTAAATACAAAATAAGTGTGAATTCTTTTACGAAGTTTTCTTTAAGTTGTTTCTTTCTAACGACGATTTATGTTTGTTTGCAGGAGAAGGCAGCGATTAACGAAGAAATTCAATAAAAGCACCTGCCAGAGTTTCGTGAGGAAGAAACGAGTCAGTTTTGACTGTAACAGGTGAGAACAATAATTTTC
The DNA here is from genome assembly GCA_916610135.2 of Macropis europaea. NCBI lineage: Eukaryota > Metazoa > Arthropoda > Insecta > Hymenoptera > Melittidae > Macropis > Macropis europaea. The sequence goes on along the minus strand of OU744351.1, from coordinate 14,461,410 downwards.
AACCCCTAAGTAATCAATTAAATCACTCATCAAGGATTAATAACAAACCTCTATTAAATTAAAGAAACAGAAGGATAATTCTGCAGTGAAGAACTGAATAAACAATAAATATTTAACGAAAATTAAATCTGTACAATTTAACAATTATTTTTACTGTTAAAAATAATTTTATTGGACAATTGTGTGTTTGCTATGATATATTAGAATGACACTGTCTATATTAATATTTATGCATACAGGAATTTCTTCTGTTTGCTACTGAAGCTTTATTGCACGTGTTTCTTGTGTTCGTTGCAATTCATAAATAAATTATACTATTACCTCCGGAACATTCACGATCACAGAGACTATTTAATCGTTGTTTAAGAAGATCTAGAGTATGTACTCACGTGCACGAGTAACATTGATAAGCTTGAACTTGGCAGACCGTTCTAAGAAGAGTCGTTGGATTCCTGATTGCGTAACTTCGTCGTTTGCACGATTTTAACGTAATTGTTCTCTCGTGACACTGATTCCGTATTCATTCCACGTTTTCGACCGATAAGCCTCTGCTGCAACGTGTCACTGATAAATCAACCAAGAAGCAGTCAACAGAAATAGTCATATCATGAACACCCCTAAAACTCTTTCAATAATTGAATTTTAATTGCATTTGTTACTGTCCAATATGTAATATTTTATGTTAGTATTTTATTCTCTGTACAATTACTTTTTTAAAACGATACGTTAATAGCGATACAACAAAATTTGCAAAGAAATGAACGTTCCACAGTTCAGGTCATTGCATAAGTAATGTTTATCTTGCTTAAAGAATTATTGTAATTGTTTATCAATCTTGATTCGATTCGAATTCAGTGTTCGAACCATTCCTGGGCGACAAGTATTTAAATTATATTTATTGCTAGAATTTATTTCTCATGTGTACAATGCTCCATGTTTGTACTAGTTGTGTCTGTGTACATATCTGTGCGTATGTATCCAGAGTGAGAGTAAAATAACTAGATTTTACTAAAATGAGGGCAATACACACCAATATTAGAGTTACCTGTGAATATTTTCGGTCAAAACCGAAGATTTAAATTTTTCAAGCAAGGAATCGAAAAATTAGCATAAAGTTGGAATGCAGTTATAGAGAATGATAGTTGATACAGAGTGAATCACGAAAAACAGGCCACCTAATCATCTTCTTTAGCTACCCTATTTTTTAGAAAAAAATATGTTTTCTGTCATATTCACCCTATAAAACCATTAAAAGTACGTTTGAAAATTATCTCGTACCATCAGGCTAGAGAAGATAATTAGATGGCCCGTTTTACGTGGCCCACCCTGTATATTCTCGACCAATGAGCAAGGTATGACAATTTTTGTGGGTGCATCAGTGTTTCGTGCGAAAACGACGTCACTCGTGGAATGACCTGGTATTAATAGCAACCACCAATGTCAATGACCAAATGAATTTGTTAAGCAGCCCGTCGTGGCTGTTACGTCGAGTTAAACGTGGCTTTGTGCGAGATAATAAAGCACCATTGACATAGACAAATGATCGCCGAATTTAACTTGTCGCAAGAGACGAGGCTGTGTCAAGGATTTGTTTCGCGACGTCGACAAGATTTAGAGCTTTCTCGTTAGGACGCGTCTGTTGCATCGAAAGCTCTCCTACCATCTACACGTTTCTCCGAATACGATTTCATTTATTTCTTCGAATTTCACCACGACAATCTCAAATAAATATTTTTCTAATTTGTATTGTCGAAGAGGGATGAATTCAACGAATTTGTTTGGGACAAATTGTATTTGGAAACTGGGTAATTGAATTTTTTAGAAATGTTAGGTCATTTCATGAGTAACGTCATTTCGTAAAGCTAAATTTAAGCATAATTTTAAAATTATAATTAATTTTATTCGTGGAGATATTGATCATTGTCTTGAGTAGTTTTGTTCCAGTGTTAAAATCATTTTTGAATTCTTAGGAAAGTTTCTGGTTATTTGAGTCTACAATTTATCTTAAGTTGATTTTCTTAAAATTTTGAACAATTGAACGATTTGGATGTTGTTGTTTAGTTGTTAATAGTTGTCTGTATTATTATAATTATTGTCTAATTACTTGACAGAAGTTCATAATGGGTAATTTCATGTAGCCAATATATTAACATCCTGTCACAGTGAAAACAGCCATACCTAGACAGACACTCTCTTATTCCCTACCTCTACTATAAATTCTGAAGGAAAAAGAAAGTTAAATATTCAGCTGATACTTGTAATTCTACGTTATCGTTGCGATATTAAATTTCCTCGGAATTTGGTAGCAATCAACAATTATTTAAACGAATTGAATTTCCATTCTATTCTTTATAAACAGTTTTATAATGTTCCTTTTATAATTTTCAGTTAGAATCGTTTTTCTTCAGACTGTGATACAGACGAATGTTCATGTACACTTTGCAATGCACCATCCTGACTGCAGAGATGATCATTATTTAATCAAATTGAAATCGTGCGCCTGTTCAACCACGGCAGCCTCCACTCCACGCGATTTACACGCTAATTAGATAATGATTTCCTTGTTTCTGAATGTTTTCCTGTTTCGTGTTGGACAATCACAACGTTTACATGGAAAATTGGACGAATCTCTGCTGAAGCGCTGAGATTCTACAGGGTGGAACAAAACATGAGTTATGGTTACGATATATTTAATTTTATTAATATGAATAAATTATTTCTATCACTGATAAACAATACAAAAAAAATTATGTAAAATAATTTCTGTCAGCTATATTTTACTATGCAGGTCAACTGATAGTTACTCTTCAAAGTTCATAAATTAGAATGATGCATTGTGTATAAAAAAATGATAATACTAGTCTATACAAAATTTTGCAGTTCAGCAAAATTTGTCTCTGTTCTTTAGACTGACTTTTCTGAAAAACTAAGCACAACTGTAAAAAAATATACTTCACCATTTCAGCTCATTCAGAGCTATAGATTCACCCCTAATTCGATCATACCACAAATTCACTCCACCCTGCGTATCCACCTCTAAAAATTCCCTATAACGCTTCTAAAAATATTTAAAACATTCAACCACAAAATCTATTATTCCCCCATTGTATAAAAATTTCTAAGAATTCCGTGCGTAGAAACGGGCAGATGAATCTTGAAAGCTCGAAGTTCTATCGGGTCCGCACGAAGTCTGTCGAAGTGAAATTTTCCTTTGTGGAAAGTTACAGCGATTTAACGATTCGTCGAAGCGATCGCAGCTTCTCGGTTGACCGATGAACACTTCAATAATCCGTTTTCAAACGGTAGCGATACGAGACACGGAGACGAGGAGAGAGAGCGAGAGGGCGAGAGGGCGAGAGAGACAGATTTTCGTTCGTGCATGGAATCATTTGGCGGAACAACGTATGATCAATTGGCAACGCAGAAACGGCGAAGTGAGAATATATACATATATATGCACATGCAGACCATATAACCTTCAGTAAGTTAACTACATTTGACCTCAATGCAATAATTAAGAGCAATCAGTTCGCGAAAGAATGTGCTAAACCCGTACACACGCGCCACGGAACAGATTCGCAATGATGAATTGCCATTTTTATCTACGCTGCATTGCCCCATATCCGCCAATTGATTAGAGGTTTTAATGCACGAGCCTTCCCGGGGATGTAGGTCGTTCTCTGATCCTTCTGGCAGACCAGCCTCCAACGATCCTAAGTCACCGGAGACATCATCGTCTTGCTCTTCGATTTAATCAGATTTTTTGAAAATTTTGGGTAGCAGGGTTGTATTTAATGATTTTCGTGGAATTTTGAAGAATGCAGGTTTATAAATGAATTTTTAGAACAGAAATGTTTATGTAAGATTATTTGACTTGGTTGTGATGTAAATTGTTTTCTTAAAAGCTTTTATCTAAAGCTTTAAAAAAGGTTCTGCACCAATATCTGTTCTTCCATGAAATTTTATTTGGAGGATTATTTCCTATATTAGAAAATTTAAGTGGAGTTATTCTATATCTGAATTATAAGTTCTACATGGTGTACAAATTTTTATGGTGTGTGTAATAGTCCTCTGTTCTGGTAGTCTGTTAATATAGATAAAGGGAATGATGAGGGATGTAAATCAACAATAAAAAAAATTCTTGTAAAATTTCGATCTGCTCAAATTTATTAATGAATTTTTAGTGTGGAACAATTATGTCTACAGGTTCAGAAAAATTAAAAAGTATTAAGAACGCTTCATATAAAAGAAGAGGAATGTTCCTTTCGATGTACAAAAGGATTGCATAATTAGTAGGTTTTCAATATTATAAGGGTCGAGTTTAATAATATCTTTCTTTCTGTTGAGAATACAGAGGCGACGAGGAAAATCGTGCGGCAAGGAGAAATGGAGAACGCAAAGGAAGAGACGATAAATATGCAGCTGATCGGTTCTGACAGTCCGTACAAGTATGTCTGATTCTACTTCCAAACTTGTCGAAACTTATTAATTCAATACACTCACGATTCTATATAAAATTGATCTTCAAATTCCTCATGTGAACGTTAAACATGTTGATCTAAAACTTGATCCATTTTAACACCTTTCTAATTTTTCAAATATTAACAATTATACTGCTGAAATTAATTACAGACTTCTTTTATGATTTATTGTTCATTAATATTTCGAACGCTAGGACAGTTCTTTAAATAAATATCGAATAACAATGTCATAAAGGTAAATACAAAATATTTGTTTGAATCAGTGATTTTCAATGAATTATTAAAAATTGTTGAATTCTCTGCCTCTGATGATTTCGGGCAGCATATCAGTAAAACTTTGCGCCACTATACTTCGAAATTCAACAAAGCTCGGGGAGCATACGATTACATTTGCAAATTGATGCGATTGCAGAGTTAATAATGAAATCGCCGGAAGTGGTCTAAATGCATCGGAAGTACCAATATCGCCGGCCACAAACGTAGAAGACTACGACCCCCATAAACATCGAAATAGGCCAAATCCAACTTCGTAAGTACTTAAAACCCCATGCAAAAAATTCCCATGAACTTTTAAGTTAATTTACATGCACAACAATTATTTAATACGTCGACTGTCACAGTGAAAAATACCGTACCTGGTCAGACATGTTATAAAATGCTTTTGCGTACAATAGATATTTGAAAATAAAAATATTTAATTATACGAGTGTGTTCTTAATCATTTTTTTTATTAATATTTTGATCTGGACGTTAGTTCGAATTTTATGAAAATTATTAATTATTTAATTCAGCAATATTTGATGTGCTGGCCCATACAGTCCTACGTGACACTCAACGTGTTAATTGTTAATTAATTTAAATTTTGTGTTAATCTGTGCAATATATCATAATATTCGTCGACTTTCTCGAAGTATTTACAAAAAATCTGTGGACCGAGTGAATCTACTACAGAATAACCTGCGGTTGACAATTTCATGCACATCAACCCAATAGTACGTCCTCCTTCAAAGATTGCACCAAATTCATCAGTCACTTACAGCCCCGTCCTGTCAGATGAACGCCAAACAATTTCAAACTTTGGGAAGAAAATTCTGCCGCAGAGAGAAATTGATCCACCGTTCATCTGTTTGCAGAAATGCGGAGACGTTGATTCACTTGTTGAAAGGGAGCCTGGGCACGGGGATTTTGGCGATGCCGAATGCGTTCTGCAACAGTGGACTCGTGACCGGTGTGATAGCTACAGTGGTCATAGGGATATTATGCACTTATTGCTTGCATGTGCTAGTGAAAGCTCAATACAGACTGTGCAAACGGTTAAGAGTTCCTATATTGAGTTATCCGATGAGCATGAAGTGCGCTCTCGAAGGAGGTCCTGTCTGTGTCAGATGGTTCGCCCCGTATGCACCGTAAGTACCATCGAAAGCTCGGTCGAACTTCTCCTCTCTTCGACTCTCTTTCTCATCCCTGTCACTTCTGCAAGCTTCAACTCGAAACTCTTGCGGACTCATGGATTAACACTGAAACGACGGGGCATGAACTTTACCCTCACAAGGACTACCGTCGTTTATCAATGCGCATATTAGTTTGCAAACTGATTCTCTGTCTTTGATTGATCTCTTCGTTTTGAGTGCGGTGCAAGTCACTTTTTGCTGATTAAAGACTCTCGAGGTTCTGAATTTTAGTAGTTTGAGTGACATGTCATTCATACATGGGTGACACGGAAATTTGTTGATGCATAAGTAGGTGAATAATTTGATTTTCAATTTCGTAGAGAAAAAGGGGTTGAGAAGATTTTCTGGTAGAATATTATGTATTGAAGTTGATTGAGTAAAGAACTAGTTATTGATTCAGATTGATGATTTGTTGATGCATAAGTATATGGATAATTTGATTTTCAATTTTGTAGTGAAAAAGTGGTTGTGAAGATTTTCTGATAGACTATTATATATTAAATTGTAACAATAATTTTCATTGTAATAATAATTTATATATTGAATAATTGAAATTAGTGTTCGTGAGCTTTGATAACTGTGTTTTAAATGAAATGCTCATTTTCTTAAATGATACAGTGTCTGACCATGATCGACTAGTTCTACTAGATACTTCACTTCAGTTCTCGTTCGAATCGAACGCAAATTTAAATGAAAACCAAATTGAATTCAATTATGTTTGTCAGAAAATATGGAATATATTCCAAATTGATAATATTTCTAATCTATTTGAATCTAGATGAAATAAACAAAATGTACAAGTGGAAAATATGAAATATAATAATCTATCGATTCTTCTGCTTGCAAACTTTCTATGCTAAGTTAATGGAATAACTTTAACTAACATTAAAATCAATTTAAAATTTACACAAATTTCCTAAATAGAACGGACAAAATTCATGAATATCTTCTATATGCAGTCGTCAGTATTAATTTATACCCTCTATGTATCATTACTATGAACAAAACAATTCTAATGTACCTTTAAAAAAAAACACTTTTCTTCTCACAAACAAACAAAATTGCGTACATGGTCTTTCACCGTGCACAATCACAATAATTTCTTATATTTTATTACAAATTAACTTGTGAATGCTCTGTCCATTTTCCACTGAAACTAACATTTTTGCAATAATCACATTGAAACACTAATTCCTGCCATGTCATATCTCTCTCTCTCTCTCTCTCTCTCTCTCTCTCTCTCTCTCATTCTGTCTCTTTCTGAAACACACGCGAGAGTCTAACAAACCGCAGACAGATCCACGCACACGCACGCACCTCATCATCCCATCAAGCGGTTCAAGGTTTTCAATGTAACATGAAAGTTGATGTTCTTTCCAGAGGACTCGTAGACGGGTTCATGATAACGTATCAGTTGGGAATATGCTGCGTTTATATCGTATTTGTAGCGTCGAATATAAAGCAGGTAAATAAAGCAGGCGCAATGGCCGTCGAGCAGACTCGAAATGAATTTTTTCTACCGAACCGTAACGAGAAAAGCGCTCCAGTAAGAAAGTGAACCAAAAAATAAAAAAATAATAAATGAGAGAACGAACAGTGAGATAAATCATCGGTAAATAGCGGGGCGAAAGGAAAGCAGTTCTTCGCTGAGTATGTTTTGTGTTTTGTTTGGTGGAACAGGTGGCGGACCAGTACTGGGAACCGTTGGACGTGAAAACGCACATGATCATTTTATTGCTGCCACTGATTTTGATCAATTACGTTAGGAATCTGAAGCTACTCGCGCCGTTTTCCACTCTGGCGAACGTAATCACGTTCGTCGGCCTAGCGATGATCCTGGTTTACATGTTCGATGATCTGCCGCCGGTCAGCGACAGAGAAATGTTCGGGACGATGAGAAACTTTCCGCTGTACTTTGGAACCACCCTGTTCGCCCTGGAAGCCGTGGGGGTGGTAAGTCTGCGATATTTTATTTTTTCCTTCGTTTAACACGCACGCTACCAGCGGCACATACGTGTGACGGACCGATTCTCTTTTGAGAACCCGAGTCACACATATGTGACAGCAATAATTTGTCGTATTATAGCCACATGAACAAATGAAGTCTCAAATCTGAAACAAAATATGGTCTGTGGTGGACGTTTTTCCCCCTCGAGGAATCGATTTTGCAGAAAGCGCCCTGATAAAATTGATTTTTATACTTTCGTATTTGTCAGAGGGTGAACATGCATAATTTTCAATATACAAACGACAACACACATACATCAGCAAAACAGAATACATTCAAACGTAATTTCAAAATAATCACTCTTTTAAAAACTCGTATACATACATTTTAAAAATTTTGAGTAGAAGACACAGATGTCCTACTTTTATTTATTGTAACTCTTTTATGTCCTGCCAGAGTGACTATGTTTTCTCCAAATTGTAAATCCAATAAACCCTGTATTTAGGCTCGACAGAGATCTATAGATCTATAAATGATTCAGAGCAGCATTATTGGTGATCATCAGACATTTTCAATTTTATTCGATAACCCTCGATCGATCTATCATTTGGCCTCATCGATCATACGAGACCAGTGGCTTAGAATAGATAAACGGCGCCGGCATATCGTTTAATAAACAAATAGCCGGTCGGTTGCGGGGAACTTCGAGATTGTCGTGATCAGATTGTCAGTGCGTCAATGCAATCCCTGCTATTATTTGCCAGACGTTCTCAACCTTTCAACTTCAGTGACTCTCAATCACTCTTCGATTTTAAAAAGCTGCATAATCATTTTCAAAAATATAAATCTCTAAAATTGTTATAATCGTACAAACTTAGTTTTATCTTTGTTTTCTTTCTTTAGAAAGGGGGTAGAATTAGAGTGATATAGCAGAGTTTGCAAATTCTTGCATATTTCATGCGAAATTGTTTACTTATCTGAACTCTTTATTTTAATATTGATACAAGCAAAATTACACTGACAATTTGAGGTTCCAGTAAAATATTCAGCCTGGCTGCAATATTATTTCACTATACAACTTTTCTGCTGTCTTCGTATTGCAGAAACATTGCAATTTATTTACATAAAAATTAATGTTCTTTCTTCTGTCAATTCTCCCTTCTAACAATTTTCCTGTCGCAGATAATAGCGCTGGAGAACAACATGAAAACGCCACAGTACTTCGGCGGTTACTGTGGCGTCCTCAACATTGGAATGACGGTCATAGTGACTCTGTACATTCTCATGGGGTTCTTCGGCTACATAAAGTACGGGTCCGATGCTGGCGGCAGCGTCACCTTCAATTTACCTGAAGAGGAAGTGTAAGTAAGCTGAACGTTTCAAACACCCTGCACATTCGACATTAATAATTGTATTTCACATGAATTGATTTTGCAGAATGGCGCAAAGCATCAAAATCATGTTCGCGATAGCCATTTTTATAACGCACGCTCTTCAGGGGTATGTGCCTGTTGAGATCATCTGGAACACGTATCTCGATCAGCGGATACAGAGACGAAAACTGTTCTGGGAGTATGTTTGTAGGACGGTCATCACTCTTGCCACGTGTGAGTGGACATTTATTTAAAAAAATTGCAATTTTAATCTTTCGATAGCTGTTTTCGTGAATTTCTGTAGTCGAGGGGTTGGATATTGGCTGCTCAAGGTCACTTAAAAGCTATCCCCTCCACATTCTGTAATTGACATAGCTCTATCTGTGGAGACTCCTCAGAAACTTCTTTAATTTGTTTAAACACACCTTTAAAGGTGATCAGTGAAAATTTTCTTACTTGAAACAGCCTGTACTTTACGAACTCTAATAATTAGGATTTCATTAAGAGGATTCCAATGATGCGTGTGCGATTTTGAAGAATAAAATCAGTAGATAGTTAGATTAGATTTAATAAAAGCATTTATTGCTGAATTTCGATTATACAACATTATTAATAATGTTTCTTCTTTTTCCTCTGCTTTATACACAGGATAAGTCCCTATAAATTGTCGTCTAAAATAATTTTGGACTTGTCGATGTTAAAAAAAAAATTTCCACTTATACAGCTGGTCTTGAACAGTAAATATTTTCTACCTCCACTATAGCTTCTTCAACACCTGTGCCACAGAACAAGGAAGCCTCGAGTCTGCTCCAATTTCGAATAACAATTTTATTACAATGATAGTTACAAGAGATTTCCAGATGTCAGCTGTGTTCTTGTGGTGTTATGCTCCAATATACTTTGAATCATTGCAGCTGGCTTCATCAGGGTCTAAACACACTGATAATGATAGTGCGCCTTTGGACCCTGATGAAGCTAGCTGCAATGCTATAGAATGTTGGTACATACTCCGCAAGGGCATAACTTACACCCGGAAACCTTTCGCAGCTATCATCATAGCAACCAGAGAGCTTCAAAGACCTCAAGAATTTTCTTTTTCCAGTCACGCTAGCCATCACAGTGCCAAGACTGGGTCTCTTCATCTCCCTGTTCGGCGCTCTCTGTTTATCCGCCCTGGGGATCGCGTTTCCAGCGATCATCGAGATCTGCGTGATCTGGCCGGAGAACGACCTTGGTCCGTGCATGTTCATGCTGATCAAGAACGTCTGTCTGATAGTGTTCGGCCTGCTGGGCCTCTGCATCGGCACGTACGTCAGCATCGTCGACATCGTCAGCTCGTTCAAGTGAAGCTCACCGGGCCACCGACGAAGAAACAATGGAAGAAAGGAAAGGAAGGGGTGGAAGAACAGTTTGTTCGCGTAGGAGACGCGCCGCGGCTTGTCGGTTTTTAGCTTAAAGTGCGGCGCCATTTTTAGGTAGACAGTGGCCCTGTAAACGAGAAACGAAAACGCAATGGCAGAGAGTCTTTCTTTTTTTCTAGGGGAACGCGAGCAGCCAGAACGCATACACGGGATTCTCACGCTTCTCCCGCCGTTTAGCATACTTAGGCCGAGTTTAGATGATCATGTAGGGGCGCGGTGTTGGGCACATTTGTCAGGGTGTTCTGTGGGCTTGAAGTCGGGGTGGACGCTGTCGGATATACAGGGAACTCTGTGATCTCTCACTGCTGACTGGTGTTTTGGTTGTTGACCACAGTCGGCACTGAGAGTTTGGTCAATCTTTGAAAGTCCATTTTGTTATAGCAATTTTAATGATAAAGGAGATTGTGAAATTCTACAGTAAATTGAATTGCTTGGTACCATTAGTGGTGCATGGAAGAACAGTCATGTCTTGGTTGAAGAATACATTTTTTAAATATTGTAACTAGACGTCTCGATAATGTTTAATGTAATTTTTTAATGGAGGATGTTTGAACTCGAAGACAGTATTACGCAGATTGCAATTTCTTCACTGAACTTGAAGAGCTGTAGTGATTGGATAAAGAAGGACCAAATGAAGAAACCAAAAATAATGGTCTGTTTAATTACACTTGTTCTGCGTATTTTAACAGGCTGTAACCCTTTTCTGAAAGGGCCTCTATAGTTTCAATCTTCTAAACTTTTGGATCCAAAAGTATTTCGAGTTCTCCACTGATAGTCTACTGTAAAATCACCAGATTCTTTTAAAATAATATAAGACTGCAAAGTTTGGCCAAGGAAGTCAACAGCTACGACTTTCATCGGTGCTATCGATACTCGTCCACTCGTCATCATTCACAGCAATTACAGTTATTCCACTAATTAACTTGAATATTCCTGACAACAGCAGAAGCAATCAAGTCCCACTGACTGAATCTCCAAGTCGATTGGAACCATGAAAGTATTAAATCAGTAACGATCCATACAATTTTTCTTCTGTTTCTTTTTAAATAGAGTGATTATAGTAGACGCCCAACACTGACCAGAAAATACTCTTCAACATCGTCGATGAAGTCTCGCGACAAAAACCTGTGATCAACGAATTTATACAGGAACGAACGACCGTGCATTTCTATGGAATTGTTGAATATCGTCGTTGAAGAAGTTATACAGATTAATATATTGTACACGGATGTTAATTGTTCTTCAACTTCCGGTAAAGACGTTCAAAGGCCTTTCTTTCGTCTCGGTGATACGAGTACTTACGTTCACTATACACGTTTCAAAAGCAATACTCTCGTGTGCATGTATGTACTATGCACGTGATTCAGGCGTTGAAGACGAAGTATAATAATTATTAACCAGAGTCGCCTGTGTCTTGTTAAAAAAAGAATTATTCTGCCTGGCGTGATATGATAGTTAATAGCCAAATAAGGGTTGACTGAAAACATAGAAATAGCACAATCAATGAACATAAAAAATACTTTGAACACACAATAGTAGTAGAAACGTAATTGAAGAATATACCAGTGGGACTCAAAATGGCACCAGTAACATTCGAAACGTTAATATAAATTATTCGGAGCTAATAGAAATACACTGCTCAAACTACTTAGAGGATACTTAAACGACTTATTGTTTATTAAATTGTTCGATGCTATAAACGCTGCAAATATTACGTACAATGAACATGGAATAACAATGTTTAAATATAAGATATAGAATATATCTTTAATATAGTTAAAATTACTGAATTACTACAATCCCTGAGTGTGTAATAACTTTGAGCAGTATAATTATGAAAAAGAAGAAAAGAAGTATTTGCACGTAGGAGGATTTTCTTCATATTAAAATTAAGATTGTATAGTGATTTAGTAGACTCTGTAAAGACACAGTAGGTACACAGGAGGACTAGACTTCGCGCACTTCACTGAAGAAATATTAATTGCCTCATAACCTGAGGCTGTAAAGCACTTTTTATGAAAATAGGACTCAGTAGATTATAAATCAGCTTCTGTTGAAGCAAAATGAAATGAAAGTACTCTCCTAGGAAGAAGAATAAAATTTTTTGTGAATTTCTTCGTCGACGCCTGAATCTCGCATGCCATGATCGTACACCATGATGGAGAAAAGCGATGCAGAAGAGACAACAGAGAATAAAAGCAGAAAAAGAAGGTCTAACGCGTTGACAGATCGCCAGCAATACGCATACACGTAGTCCATTGTTATTGCCTTACCTTTTTATCAATGAAGCTTGTATAAACAATTCGCCGCTGCTGACAGGGGCAGCGTGATCGCTCGAACAATGAACAACCAAAGAGATTATGCTACTTTGTACCGTCACTGCCGGGAAATTGCTCGGATCGTCGTGAAAAAAGAAGAAATACAACGAAAAAAAAAATGAAGAAATTAGATCGCGATCTCGCATCGTCACCGACGAACGATGTTGTGCGTTATAAATAATTATAAATAACTGTTCGCCGTTACGTTTGTCCGGACGAAAATTCGCAACACCTCGTTTTCGAGTTTTCGACGGGACTAATTGCACAATCACCGTTAAACAATTGTTGCGTGAATTTTCGTGTAGAAATTTTATGTTTGTCCGGAACGCTCGCCATTTTGGAAGTATTTTTATTGAAGTATTCGCTGATCTTTTTCGATTTTCGGTACTGACAGGGAAGAAAGAAGAAATATTTTGTACACTATTTTTTTTGCAAAATATTTGAAGCTCAGAAATATTTTTTTTTATTTTATTTTGTATTTAACAAATATTCGAGGGAATGGACAATTTTTAATAAGTGTGAAGTTTCAGTTTCAATCTCTGATCAAAATTAAATATGAAATATTCTGTATACTATTTTTTGTAAAATATTTTAAAGGACTGAAACGTTTTTGTTTTATTTTATTTTGCATTTAACAAATATTTGAGGTGACAGAAAATTTTTAATGAGTGTGAAATTTCAGTTTCGATCTCTGATCGAAATTCAATATTTTAAAATTGGAAATCGAGTCGTGTTAATATATTTTATTTAAATTTAGAGCGAACAAATTGTAATGAAAATTAGAAGAATATTTAGGAATAACTTTGAGGGCTCGATTATGAGACAAGAGTGAATTTTTGTATCGAAAATCGAAGATCGTACTTACGATTGTCTGGACAGTAAAAGATTGTTTAAAAAAATTAATTCGCGTCCACGGACAATTTATTGATTTCCGACTGTGCCGATTCATTCACGAAAAACGATCGTCGAGTTTTGTATGTTTCTAAAACGGTTTCTCTTAAAAAGATCTGCATTTTGTGTACGTTTTGAAACCTGAGTTTTTTTCCATTATATTTCTGATATTAAATAAACTCTCTATTCTTACCTGCGCCGTCTGACTTATTTCGAACTTTTCTACTTGCCGCCATTCAAAATGTCTCAAACGTTAATAAAGAAACTGTCATTTAATAATAAAAAATTTGTTACTCCCCTCTGATACTTTTTAATGTATTCTTCTTCAAAGTCCAATTTTAATTAATAATAATCCGATACTCTTTTTATACGAAATTCAGAACGAAATGTTTAAATGTTAGTTAAATATTTATTACTGTGACAGTCGTTCGATGTTTCTTTATTTGAACATATTTTGCACTTTCTGTGGAATGCTAATCAATTTGTGAAACGTTCAATCGATAATTAGTTGGAGAATATTATCTGAATACGTTTTACAGTATCCCGAAACAACAGCTTTGTTATAGAAAATATTGTAAAATACTAGCGTCTTAATTTTTTAATCCTCTACGATTATAATAAATATAAATAAAAAAAGAAGAAAATGACAATGGGGTAAAAAGCAAACATTCTATGATGTTTTTTTTTTCTTTTTATACAATGTATTGTAATTTTCACTAATTCGTACGGTTCCTAATGAATGCTTCGTCAGACCTAAATTGGGCTATTATTTTTGTTTGTAAATTAAATGTGCAACACTACGATCTTCGGGGGTCGACCCTTTCTGAATCGATCTTTACAGGGGACCTTAATTTACAATGGGAAAAATCAGTTAAAAAATCTTTGCAACCCTCAAAAAAAGCAAAATTTTAATAAATTTCTAATCCACCTCGGTAATTTTGATAATTTTTCACGATTTATTTTTTCCAATTGTTCGAAATATCAATCTTTTTTTACATTCGTCTCACTTTCAAAATTCGCTTCAATTTCGAGGGCACTGTACATTTTTTTATTCAGAAAGGGTCAACGGACTTTTCTTTTTAAACATTGCAAAAAACGATCGAAGTAGACGAATCGATCGTGTCGATTCCCTCGTAACAACTATTTTATTCTTCGGGACAGAAATAAGGTACGTCGATGTTTAAATATACGCTTCTTTTTTTATACGTGGAAACCGAAGGATACATCGTATAATATTAAATCGAACCGCGACACATTACGCCTTTCGTCGCCATTTTGGTACCTCTTAAATTACAAGAAACAATCGCCATTGAACAGCATCGAACATACCCTACAAATATTCTACTTCGAACGCGTAACTCAAATCACAGAAGAAAACGAAAGTACATGTCGAGATGTCGGTAATATCAAACTATGCAACAACGAAATAATAAATAATGTAACACGACAATTCATCATAAGAAATTCGAATTAATTCCAATATGTCAAATTACAATATCTATAAATTAATTTTATTAACTCTTCCAGTTGCAAGCATTGTATCTTTCGATCTATATTATAATATTCAGCTGTTGTTATTAACTTAATAAACGTATCTTACAGTTCAGCAATCTGTCGAACACTCGCGTGAAACTCGTTGGAAAACGGAAGCTTTTCCTCTTGTAAAGAAAACAGACCATAAAACAATAATAAAATCATCCATAGAAGACAACAAACTAAACATCACAGAACTGAAATCAAAGTCGTAAACTGAAAGAAAAGGAAAAATAATTATAAAAGACCTTTTGATTTGCAAAACGCACCGCGTTTCTTAAGGGTTAAAGGTGAAGCGGGGGGTGACCTTGAGAAAGAAGCTGCGTTTCTCCAACTATTTCGATTCGCGTTCAGAGAAAATGAATGGTCGATGCAAGGGGACCACAGCTACGCCGGCGGGGCTGGAGAACCGGTTGCAACGCCAAAATAATAAAAAAAGGACAGAAGAAATGAGAAAGAAAAAACGGAAAAGAAAATTTTGGATTACGCGTGGTCACCACTGAAGTAACTACTCTGCATCATGAACAGTTTGTCGATGGGATTGTGAATAGCCGCGTGCAAACTCTGCGACAAAGATGGTGCCTCGTGGGACGTGGGACCATGATGGGAATGGGAACCGCTCTGGTGACTACTCTCTGCACCACCTCCACCCTCGTTTTCGCCTATGTCGAAGCCAGCTTCCGTTCCGTCCAGCGACAGGTCGCTGCTGCAGAAACTCTCGCCCGAGTGACCCGGGTACGCGTCTGAAATTTTTCAAAAAGTTCGTCAGATCGAGTGTTTCTTTGGAAATATTTATCTCGGGGATTTTTGAATATTTTAGGGAGGACTGTGGATTATATTAATACTCTGGTGGCTGCAAGTGGCTTACTAATGGAAATTAGGTGTTCATCATCTTTGTAAGACTTCTGTTATTGTTGTTATATCGATTGATTTTTTTTTTAATTTTGTGGATAATTGTTTGCTTCTTATTAGTGATAACCTTGGTTTTTTTTCATGTAAGTGTTATTTGAAAACTGGGATCTTGTGTGCGTGAAATGGGACATAATTTGTTCTCCAGGCTAGAATGAGTGTTTGAATTTGTTCTCCAGGCTAGAATAAATTCTTGAATTTGTTCTCCAGAGTACAAAACACTTTCAAATTATTTTTTTATACTATAACAAATTCTCAAATAGTTCTCCAAGCTAGGACAAATTCTTAAGTTTGTTCTCCAGGTTAAAATAATCTTTCAAATTAATTCTTCAGGCCAGAACCAATTCTCAAAGTCGTTCTCCAGGATAGAACAAACAGTCAAGTTTGTTCTCCAGGTAAAACTGATGCCCCAAATTAATTCTCCAGGCCAGAACCAATTCTCAAATTTGTTCTCCAGGCGAGAACAAATCCCCAAATTTGTTCTCCAGTCTCGTACAAACTCTCAAATGTGTTCTCCAGGCTCGAACAAATTCTCAAACACTTTCTGCGCATTGAACAAGATGTGGATGGACGGATTCGAACGAATTTTTACGGTGGAAAAAGAGACTTACCGTCAGGCGAGTACGGGTTATTGGGGTTGAGCGGTTGGGTGGCTGAGGGGAAGCTAGAAGATTCCCCGTCGCGCATGTTCATGGCGCTCAAGTAATGACCTGCGAACGAGATCAGACGATTGGCATTGTACCAACAGACATTCAGCAAAGCCCCATTAACCAGTCTTCGCAGAAATCGCGATTGTTTTACGTCTAACAACCGCCTGATCGCAAAGAAACAGACAGGGTACCATGGCAACCAAATCGGGTAATTGTAATAGGAATTCGCCATAAGAAGCTGACTACTGGAGGATGGGTACGAATTAGGACTCAAGCATCTAATAAATAAACTTCTTAAATAAAAGACAGTGCTGTGAAGCTTTGAAACTCTGTTACAATAAATAAAAAATAAATTTACAGAAGCTGTAGATAAGGAAAATTTTTTAATAATTTTTAATTTAACATTTTAATATTCATTTCATCGTTTGGAAACTTCAGTATTTATTGTTCACTCTTTGAAGTCAATGAACGAGTTTTCATTCCCTTTTTCTGCCAATTTCGATTAATTTGAAAAGGTCGAAAGATGTCTTTATCAATTAATTTCTTCTGTAAGTAGCTACCATTAAACACTTTCCTCGCATTTCATCGAATTTTAATTTTGAGAAGTTACAAATAGAATAATGTTCATCTATATTCATTTAATGAATAATCTTTCTGTATTTCTATTTATTATATTTCTACAGATAATGATTAAGATTATCATTTCACAATTTTAACTTCCATTTTCATCCTCCAAAGTGAGTAGACTTCCTCATTGATCACACTCTGAATACTCTCAATTAACCCTATCGGGGGTGCTTCAAATAATCAAATTTTGCTACAAACATCTACTTTTAAATAAAAGAAAGGAGTGATTACAATGATTCAGGAAACACCCAAAGAACACTTCTAAATAGTATAAAAAGGAGAATCTTACTGTGATCACTGTGAGGACTTTCTGTCCGTCGTTCTTCTTTCGGTTCCTTGTCGGATCCAGGCTCGGTTTTCGCTTTCCTCTGTAACTTCTTCATTTTCGCCCGTTGATTTTGAAACCAGACTTGCACCACGCGAACGCTGAGGCCGGTGTCCTTCGCGAGGGCTTCTCGAACTTTTCGACAGGGTTTCGGGGAGACCTCGAAGGAGGCCTTGAACTGGCGTCTCTGCGCCGACGTGAGGATCGTCCTGGGTCGTTTCGGACCTCGACGACCGTCTCGTGGCCGATTTTCGTCCAGCAGATCGTCATCTGCTAAACAATTTCCTCGTCAGACTCGTCTGGAGAATCTCTAAGGCGATTTCTAAGCGAACGTACGCATCCAAATTTATAGGGTGTCTTTAAGGAGCAAGAACGCTGGGCTGGAGTATGACAGGAAATGCAATTTTGAAAATAAACCAAAAATTGCAAAATTTACGTCAGTCGTAGCGTTCGTAATATTCACGTTCACAAACGATATTTAAAAAAATTAATAAACAAGAATACTAGGTTTGAGTGTGGCAGAGAATGCAATTTTGAATAATAACTAAAAATTGCAAAATTTACATCAATCGTAGTGTTCATGTTGAGGAACAATATTAAAAACAATTATAAGCAAGAACACCAGATTGGAGTGTGGCAGAGAATGCTATTTTAAATAAAAACGGAGAATTAAAAAATTGATGTCGGTTGTAGTGTTCGTAGTGTTCACGATGAGAGATAATGTCTGGTACTGCGATAATCAAATTTGTGCGTGAAAATTTGGAGCAGTCGGAGGATTAAACGGAACGGAAGAAGAATATAGAATGTCAGACACCCGAAGAAATTTCATGAAACCGAAAGTTGTCGAGGAATGGGAGCGCTAATTGAGTAATTGATCCAGGAAGCGGTGACTAACAAACTGCTCTTCCATCAAGAAGTCCAGAAACCCTGATCTCTAACTTCGAACAGAAATCATTCACTATTTTAGTTACACGTGACAAAATTCGTACTATCTTCTTTTCGTACATTTTCGTTCAGATTGGCGTATCTTTTAGTTCAGCGAAAGAAATCGTTTTCATGGAAGAACCTCGAGTTCGAAGAATCGTTTCTAATTACGCTTGGCTTAAGTGTAGTTACCTTGAAAAGAGACAGCCTCGATTCGAAATTCCTGCAGGTTTTTACTTTGGATGTCTTTAGATTGTAGTACAACCTGCGAACAATGCAACAAGGTATGTACAATACGTTCTCGAATGTGCCGTCGATCATTTCATCGATTCATCTTCGCGAATCGTCTGAATTTTCCTTTCTTTTCTGTCTGTTTTAGCTTTTCTCTGCGGATCGATCATCGCGACGTCGAAAAAACGAGCAAACGAAAGTTCGAAAAAGCCAGACTCGATTCGACAATTTTTCTCGTCGTTTTCACCGTTTCAAACCATAATTCTTCTCGATAGATCGCCAATCTCGATTGCTTTCGAAACGAATGACAAAGGAATCGTGTGATAGTCGAGCAGTTTGCTGTCAAACTTGTGGAACGTTCGCCGGTTCGCCTGGTACGCTCGTTATGAAACGCGTCGAGCAACGAAACGCACGTGGAAATATTGCAGTTTTTCGATTATTCTATCGCCGAGAGGAAAACAGAAGCTTTGGAAGAGAAATTGATAAAGTGGTGGCGGGTTGAAGAATAAAAATGCAATAACGAAATGGGTCGTCGAAATAAATTGGAACATGGTTCACGTCGCAAGCTCCTACGAAATTACACATTTTAATGTTCATTACGGGCAGAATTCAATAATACATCGCATGCTGACAAAAATTCAATCTGCAAGCATTCCAACATTCTTTTCACTTTGTGGAATGAACATTTTTTGTTAGAATTGGTAAGCTTGTGCTATAACTTCGGATCCATGCACATACACAAAACCAGAGATTCGTCAGACAGGAATACACAGTCAACAATCTTTGATATAAACAAAATTTGTTCACGAGAACTATTGATTATTAATATGGAAAAATTGAACACAAAGATACTGTGCAGAATTTCTTTTATTTGTAAGCACTTTGTAAGCTGATATCTTTAAGAAGAAATATCCCAAAGAGTCTCTTTAATTTGTCTTTAACAATTCTAGTGTCTTATAAGATTGTTGAACAGAAGTGTTTCAAGTAATTTTCATATCTATTATTTATTTGTTATAATCTGTTATTGAGGTAAATAAACTATAGGTTTGCATCTGCTATTTGCAAACATTCTGTCAGTAAAAAGGAACATAGCAAAAACAGTCTACCTAAGTTACTCCCAAGTTTCTAGTACCCTATCATGCTATACAACAAAAGATCTTAAAGCAACATTGGGACTATTTGAGTATTTTAACCAAGTGTTTAAGCAGCTAAATAATAGGTATCAACTTGTAAGCAAACATCTTCTAAACAATCCTCTTGAAAAAGGAACTTGCTAAGTGGACTCACTACTTAGCACCCAACTCCCTACTGTTCTATCAAACTTTACAATAAAGAAGCTTCAAGCAAGTTTCTACTGATTGTTTAAATATTTTAACCTACTGTTTAAGCAGTTAGATAGTACCTACAGACCTACAAGCAATAATCTCTAAAAGGAACATCCTAAGAAGTCTCTTCAATGTACTCCTAACTCCCTGGTGTCTTATTAAATTATGCAACAAAAGATCCGAAGCTACTCCACACCTATTATTCACGTATCTTAACTTATTATTTAAGTACTTAAATGATAGTTGTGAGTCTGTAACTAAATATCCTGTAAACAATCCTCTCAAAAGAAGAAGCATGCCATGCAGACTCCCTACTTAGCTCCCAACTGCCTAGTGTCTTATCAAACTCAACAGCAGAAGAGTCTCCAACAAGTTCATACCTATTGTTCAGCCTTTTTAACTACTATTTAGGTATTTAAGTGAGAACTATGAATCTACAATCATTTCTAAGAAGGAACATGCAAAGCAGTCTCTCCAGTTTACTCCCAACTCCCTAGTGTCCTATCAAACTGAACAACAAAAGAGTCTCTAACAAGTTCATACCTATTACTCAGCCTTTTTAGCTACTATTTAGGTATTCGAGTGACATCTATGAACCTAAAATCATTTCTAAGAAGGAACATGCAAAGCAGACTTTCCAGTTTACTCCCAACTCCCTAGTGTCCTATCAAACTCAAGAACAAAAGAGCTTCAAGCAGTGATTCCAAGCTCCATCGAACCACCGAATCATAAGGATTTAATCACGAACCTTGTGGACTGTTCAGGTACAACTCGTGCTCGTAGTCCCGTCGGCAGATCGGTTGTCCCTGACGGAGGAAGTAGTGTGCACCCGGTGGCAACGGTTGCCCGCACATGCAACACGCGAAACACTCCACGTGGAAGACCTGACCCGGTAGTCGCAACACGAAATCCGAGCAACTGATCTTCTCCATGCACCGTGCACACTTCACCCCGAAGATCCTCTCGTAATCAGTTCGACAGTACAACTTCAGCTCGCGTATGAAGCACGAGTGCGTTAAAGGCGCCGCACAGGCTGCACAGGAGAGACACTCCTCGTGGTAGTTCCTTCCGGCGACCTGCATCACGTATTTGTCGGCTATGGTGCGACCACAACCGGAACAAATCGTCTCCAGCAGGCCCGACTCCGTTTTCACCGACACCGACGGCTCTGAAAACCAAGTTCGTCGTTTTTCTGAACGGTTTTCGAAATACCTCAAAACACTGTCCTTCGAGCTTCCTTTTTCCATTACAGTTCTTTGTATTCATTCCTTTGGAGGGACTGATTTGTTCAGAGTGGTTTTGTACACACCTCACTATACACTGCCCTATGATTAACACGTTGTCTGCTTGTACTCAAGCTCTATTTAGTTAAATAATTAGTATGTTTTATTAAATGCTGAATAGTAATGATGCAAGGTGGTTACTGTTCGTTCAAATAATAAAATATCTTTCTCCTTTGCGATTTATATTTTAAATATTATATTATAATGCGTCTGACCAGGTGTGGCGGTTTCTACTGATGCGCGTAACGTCGGATGCCACAGTAGAAATTCCGTAACTAGTCAGACAACAACAATAGCTTCTTATTAGTATACCTGGTTAAATGTACAAATATTTATGCATTTGGTATGAAACTGTTTATTTATATTGTCATTGTAACGTGTTATTCAACATTTCGTAAGGGTTTATAGTTATTTGATCACATTCAAATTGTTGCGTGTACCATTATGAACGTGTTAACATCTGGACACCGAGGTTTTAGACAAAACACACGTGTTATCGTGTCTCTAATATTTTATTAGCTTCTATGAAAACTGAAACAAATATTCTTCGATCTCTAAAAGTTGATACAGAAATTGAATTTTAATACCTTCCAGGGCAATGGGATTAATGAATTATCTTAATTATCTTAATTTTGACTAGTGATTTTGCATTCGTTCGCCTGATACCGCGACCATAAAATTTTCCATTCGGATGGAAAACGTTCCATCAGAGTGGGAATAAACGTACGCGAAGTGATTTCAAATGATATGGCTGTCAGACTGAGAAATGTGATAGCGTTCTGGAGCAAAGCAATATTGCGAGTCCCATGAAATTTATTCCGTCGCTTATCGATTGTCGATAGTGATAAAGTTATGTTACGGTAGAACGCAATATGATAAGTTCCTATTTATGCGAACGCCGCGATAGAATATTTCTATTCAATTAATTCCGGATAGAAGATTTTTATGTGAACGATAACAGGTTAATAATATAAAGTACTCGAGCATTGGTATACAATTCAAAATCATTATACTGAAAAGTTAAAAAATTTCATTACATCCCACGTTAAATATGGAAAAATTCAATTTCTACGATTCTGATAAAAATTTTGATAAAACCTTTTTATTTTTACAATATTAAATATTTTTAGAGGTTTGTAATAAATGTTTACTTTCTGGCGCAACGTGAAATAGCAAAACACATTTGTCATTCACTTAAATATCATTTTTCCAAAAATCAGCTGACAATTGGAATTGCTCAAAAATGAAACGTTTCCTCCTAAAATTAGATCTAAAACTCTTTTTTCTATGTGATACCAACAACTATATTCTTATACCTAGAAGCTATTTAACAATCTGAGAAATTGGGCCAAAATCTTCCATTGTTTAAGATCCTCCCTTCAGCCATTATGCCTCGGGAGAAAGTCTCCCACGAACCTAAGAATCCACCCAATCAAACTCTCTAAACCCCTAAAACCCCTCTAGGAAAGAAACGAAGCTAGTGTCGAAAATATCAACTTACCAGCATTATTATTATCACTCGCAGGTCGAAAGGATATAGGCGGTGCAGCCGTGCCAATAATACGTGAGCCAGATTCATCCTGCCTATTCAGGCTACCTGGTAGCGGAGGATAGAACTCCAACATGGTTCCTATCCTCGAGCCAACAATCCCTCAACCGACACAACCGAACGACACACTGCTCTGAGTCCGTTGTAAAACCCCCGAAACACCATCCACCGACCCTTTCTTGCAGCTCCTCTCGGTAGAAGTCACTGCGAAAGATCAGTTCAACCCTTTCGAGTCGTCTGAAGGGAATCTCCGAGTTCTCGCGTAGCACAGTGCACAGAAGAACTTTCGATCACAGTCACTGGGTCCAGAAGGGTCGAAGGTTAACCCTGTCCGGTTCTTCTGGGTCGCGACAGGTCTCAAGAGAAGATCCTGTGGCTGTCGCGGGGCGTCCTGACGGATGTCCAGGTCTGACGAGACGTCGACATCCGGTCGTTCTGCATCCTGACTTCGTTTTCTTCCGGTGGGTGGCAGAGGGGGTGGTTTCTCCTGTTCCACGGGGTCGTGTGCTCCGTTGACAGCCCGAGTACGTGTCAGCCGGCCGGACTCTGAAGCTTTTTTGACGCCAGCCACCGAATCGACAGTGAAAATCATCCCCCACCCACCTGGTACCGGCGCTGTCCTCCACCCCACGACCAGATAGACGACCCGATCGACGAAGGGTGAACCCCGGGGGCGGGTTTCACGAGCCAACGCCGACACGGAGCCCGATTGGCGGCCACGGGAACCGCCCTGGGAGATTCTAGCGCTGGTAGGGACGGTGAAACGTCAGCGGTGCTCAACCGTCGTCGCGACGGATGCGTGGAGATCAATATCGGGTCCCAGTGACGTATCTACGGAGGAACCGGCCACGATATCAGGGATTATGGCCTGTCTGGGAAGTGCAGGTGTAACTTGTTGACACGATGAATGCTACGGTGAAAGCTGCCCTACCTAGCTGGACGTGTTGTTGTGGACTGATTTATCAGGTTGATCGGAAGGTACTGTCGTGTTGTAGCGTTGAATATTATTAATTATTGGGTTGAGTTATAAATAGTTTACACATAACAGATCGTGTGAGTTCTGAAAATTCAAATAGCTTAACTGGGCTACTGGTTTTTGGTTTATATTTGAGAGTAGGAATCCCTAAAACGTAGACATGCCGCAGAAATAACAGTAATTATTCTTTAATGGATCATCGATAAATATAAGCAGACAAAAATTGGAAGTACTTTATGACTCAACCCAATGTTTTTTATCATTCTTTCGGAAGGTATGTTCCTGCGAAAAGACGTAAGGTAGATGGTTATAGAGAACCATGGAAATATATAGTAGAGTAACACGTTGAACGCTATGGTGGTCACCGGTGACCGACATCTCAAATTTAATTTAATTAAATAGTTATTGGCTGTCGCAAAATTCTGAGCAAACTTCGTATTCAAACAATAATGTAGGAACAGAAGAACACGACTGAATATTCAAATCTTCTTTTCTTTACGATTTATATAAAAAATAGTAAATTATAGCGTGTCTGATTAGGCATGTCCGTTTTCACTGTGGCGTTCAACGCGTTAACCAACCATTTTTTGATCAGCCTAACAAATGTAGGGTGTCTTCAGAGTCCTGTTGTGGGATCTGTGGGTGTATTCTATAGGTGAGGATGAAGAAAGAAGTTGTAATAAATGTTTTCGGTTGGAGATTATAGCTGCAATTATTTTATATTCATTATCATACAGGATGCTTCATAATTGATAGTGTGACCGAGAAGATAGGGATTTTATATGACAAAAATACGTAAAAAATATCAACTAAATTGTTTCGTACGATGCTTTGTTTTCGAAAAAAATTACTTTAAAAATTCATTAGCTGTAGTTGCAGTTGACTACATTTAAACCTAACAAATGATGTTTCAAAGGCAAAACATAGTAAAATGACTTAGTTGTTTAAATAACGTTGTTGTTAGGATATATGAAAAGGCAATGTGATTGCTTGTAGGAGGCCAATCAGGATTGTGAATATAACTGGAAGACAGACGGACGTGAATCTCGAAAAACTGACATATTGAGTGCATCGATGTTTGCTGGTTCATTGTTCGTATAGAAATCATATTTGGCAAATAGAAAGCTAAGGGCTTCTTTGTCTTTGTTCTCCAATCGGGACGCGTAATCCCCTGTATAAAGTACTTCGAAGTCGATATGAAATCTGGCATCGGGTAAAATATTCTATTGACAGATAACCAACTCATCTTGCTCCGACAATAATAAAAAGTATACTCACGAGAGGAATAAATATTATTTTAATTGGCTTAAAAATTGAGATTGTAGACGGATGAACTAATGTTGTCTTCAGTTGCTACTTAAGCTGTCTTCAGAATTAATTATACTTTCGCTTCATTCGTACTTTCACAATTTGAATATATTTCTATCTTCTGTATTTTTCTTTTTTCTTTGGATAGATTGTACATTTGTTTATTCTTATAAAAGAATTTCTTCTTTTACAAGAAAAAAACACTCATGTATTTAATTAGAAAAGAAGAATATGGTCGAAAGAGGAACATTCTGAAGATAATGAAATATATTCGAGACTAATAAATTGAAACACGTTCGCAATAGAAGAAAATTTCCAAAGAATGCTAACGAGAAAGAGACTAGAATTTTAACCAAAAGAAGAAATACTTTCAGAACATTTTCATCCAAACGAAGAACATTCCACCAACAAAAGAATGTCTTCGAGACAGAAGAATGCCACTCACAGAAGAAAACTTCAAACAAAGAAGACAACCAAACTCAAAATTTCGCCTACACGAAAAAACACCCCCAGAACATTTCCACCCGAAAGAAGAATACTCCAAACGCAAAAGAATACCTTCAAGACAGAAAATTTCCATTCACAGCAGAATTCTCAGCAGAGGAAAACCTCAAAACAACCTAGTCCAAACATTAACCTACACGAGCAGGTGCTCCCAGAACATTTCCACCCAAAAGAAGAACACCCCCAGCACAAGGGAATACTTTCGAAACAAAAGTCTTCGATGGATAGAAGAAACATCCTTCCGCCGGAGGAAACTTCCCCAGGAGGCAGAATTCTCTGAAAACTCGTCTTGAGGCAATATCGCAAGGGTGCTCCTCCCGGGGGTGCGTGTATTTTGTCGCGAAAGTCGAGTCTCATCGAGTATTTGGCCGTTTGTCAGTCCGCGTAAATACGCGACAATGCCGTCCTTTGTGCGGCTCGTCTATCAGCGATGTTTGCCAAATAAAAGCCTATATGGGGGCGATGCTCTTTGTCTCTGTTTCGCCTCCTGGTGCACGGCTGGACTCCTTCCTCCCCTCTCCCCCCCACCCGCCCCCTCTCTCTCCGCGTCCGAAATGATACGCCTAGTTGCCTATGAAACTCTGGTATGCCCCTTCGGTGCTCGTACAAAGGGGCATCAAGTTGGCGGTAATGGTGATGCAAAGTATTTCAGGGGTGGAACACGTGCGGGATCGAGGGGTGAAACCGGTAAATCGGCTACGACAGACAGCATACGCTTTGACCAGGGTGGAGGGGTGTTTTTGTGGGATGAATTTGTAGGAAACATTAGGTGTCACCTTCAAGAAGCGCTGGAAGATGATGCTTGCCGGAGAACTTGTCGTGGTTGTCGTCTTACAGGTAATGCTTTTCAATGGGAATTGTTTTTTAGTTTTGGGATGCTGAATGTTGTTTTCAGTATAGCTTCAATTAGTGTAACTTTCGTTAGGAAACATTAAGCAGCAGTTTTAGAAAATGAAATTTGTTGTACAACTTGCTGTAGCTGTCGTCTTGTAAGTAATGTCGTTTTTAAATGGGGTTGCAAGCATCAATAAATTAACAATTGCAGTTGTTTTTAGTTATTGAAGTATTGATCATCACTTGCAGTGCCACTGTATTAGTTTGAAGATTTATTGAAAATTATCAAGCAGTCTTTCTGAAAACTAACATTGCAGCTAACTTCATCAGGATTTCTCTGCAGGTGTTCATTCTGAAAATATTCAGCGGGTCACCGTCATTAATACATTAACAATTGCAGTGGTTTTTAATTATTCAAATACTGAACATTACTTTCGATGTTTCTGTTCGAATTAAAAAATTGAATAGATTAGGTTGCCAAATGGAACGATTTGACGATGCCTGTCGAATCGAAATTCGATTTAAACCCGATTAAAATTTTATCCAAACCTTGCGTTAATGAAACACCGTCTCTAACAGGTCACGTGTCTCATTCTACAATTGACAAAATAAAAATCGAAAAAGTTGGAACGCTATACAGAACACTTTGACGACGTCATCCGAATCGAAGTTCGATCGAAATCTGAGCACGGGCCGGTGTGCAGTTCGAGTGGTCGATATCCAACACGGTCTTATCTGGAGCATAATAGAAATTAGGGAAAAGCCGGTGACCCTAGCGATTTCACGGCGTATAAGGGCGGAAAAGTCGGGCTGGAACCCGGGGATGAAATATGGTTCCTTGCAGGTGCATCCACCCCATCCTGTGGATCCCGTTCGAAGGCATTGTTCGGGATATGTGACACTAACGCCATCCGTGTAATTATGCCGACACGGTTCCAGCGTTGTTTCGTCACAAAGAGGGAGACAACACCCCCCGGTCCTCTAAACACCCTTTGGTCACGCATCGAGGGGGTGTCTGTGCATCGTAATACGTGCTGCAGATTTTTTCTCCTACGCTTGCCTATAAATGGTCGAATTTATTAATCGTGAATACGGGATGGTGGATGGAGAAGTGTCAGTCTGTAATCGATGACCTTGAGGAATTGGTAAAACCGCAGCTATTATTTAAGAATTTTTTTTAACCCTTGTGGTAGCGTTTCTGGTCAATTTTAAGGGTTTCTTATTTTTGTTGTTATTATTATTGCAGATTTTTTCAATGCAATGTGGTTCTTCTTTTGAGAATTTTTTTCAGTTTTCCACACGTGGCTCAGTGTGCACCCTTTGGTCACGCATGAAGGGGGTGTCTATGCATCGCATAAGGGCTGCAGATTTTTTCTCCTAAGGTTGCCTATAAGTTATCGAATTTATTAATTATGAATCTAGGATGGTGGATAGAGAACTGACCTCGAGAAATTGGTAAAGCCACAACTATTATTTAAGAATTTCTTTCAACCCTTGTGGCAACGTCTCTGGTCAATTTTAAAGGTTTTTGTTTTTCTTATTATTAATATTGAAGATTTCTTGATAATAATAAGAAATTTTAAAAGGAAATGGGAGATGGCTTTCCTCTTTGGAATTTTTTCGAGTTTTCCGCACGTGGTTCAATGTGCACCCTTCGGTCACGCACAAAGGGGTGTCTCTGCATCATAATACGAAGCTTCTTCGAACACGTTGCGGCATAGAGATTCACGGAAGGGTGGGCTGCATTTAGAATTACCATCATTGATTATAAATTGCTCGATACGCGAGCTGTACAACTTGATTAGGGGAGCACAGAGTGAATAGAGCTTAAGTAATTCTCATTTTTATTATCTACATACGTCGCTCGATGTCTCGGTGTTGAAGATATGACCTTACAATTGTTAGTAAGAGCGCGATTAATAATTAATTTGTGTAGTACACACATGGTTCTTGTATTCAGATGATCATTACTGTTTAGTTGTTTCGTAATAGTATTTCCTCTAATCTGAAATAAGATTATTAATGAGCAAACAACGGATTCTTATGCAAATATACACGTTTAGACTTTAATATAGTAGCTGACAAAACACAACCATTGTAGGACTGCATTTTGGTCTTGAAATGTTTAAAAGCATGTTTTTTGTTTCACTTACTCTATAAAATGTGCATTCTTCACGAACTTAGATATGTTAAATTGCATAAAGATCTGCATTAATTCAAATGAAACTTCTGGTCAGGTGCAGCAGGTATAGCAGCGATATAAAACTATTTTCTGAGTCTGTAAACAACTATTCTTAGTCTGTGCAATTTGTGATTATTAAACTGTTCAGTGTATACATTAAATTTTCAAGAAAAATAACTTAGCTTCGATTGAAATTATGTGCAATTAATTTACACAATAATTACACTGATATCTGAGGTGACAGATTGAAAAACGGAATACATGGAAATAGTTTTCTGTTGCAAACTTTCAAAAAATTTCCATCAATAATCGATTATTTTTATATATATAAAAAAAAAGTGGATCGAGGTTTCTTTGGTCGATCGACGGTGTCGGAGCAGCTGCACCCACCGGGACGTCCGACGTACATACACACAGGGCGTCCCGACGCTCCCGTTTCGCGTATGGGCGCCACGGCGCATTCCTGACAAAGTAGTCATCACGCATTCCTGGGACGCAATCGTGAACCTCCACCCTCGTTAACGAAAGATGGATTCGTGCGCGCCAGCCTGAAGAGGACGCGTTATTACATTTTATCTAGGGCCCGCGGGTGGAATGCGCGCTAAGACCGTGGAAGGGTGAAACAAGCACGAGGACACGTGCCAATTTTCAAACGGCTCCTTTGAACGATCAGACACTTTTTTATTTCTCGAATTATCAGTCGAAGAGATGGGTTTTTGAATTGTTTTTGGACTTCCAGGTCGGAAATGTTGAACTCGTTCCGCGTTCTCGATTTTACAGTTCAGTGAATGTAATGTACAGGGTAAGGGAGGAAAAGAAGAAATGTCACAAAACAGCTTCATTGGGAAATCAATTTTTAATACTTTAGTGCGTCAGTGAAGAAACAAGGTACAATGAATGTAACTGTATTGTTCATGACATGAAGTTATAGGATTCAATTCATGAGGAATTGAAAAAAATGAGTGAAACTATAATTGTTTTATATTATTTTAATATTTTTCTCAAGTTGAACACTGCAGAATAAAAATGGATACACCCTGTTCTTACACTTACCCTTCATTTACATTACAATTTAGGAATAATTTGTTTTTATTTAACCCTCTATAACGCCATGTGACTTGGAAGGTACATATCTATATATTTATATTCTTTAAGGTTCATTTCCTTTATTTATCGCTGTGTACAATTATGTATATTCCACAAACATGCTGTCACCAAAGAGTCTGTTCGTTTATTATTATATTTATTTAGGTTTCTATACCGTGATACAAATTTTATCAATTATCTTTATCATTTACCTGATGTATCATTTTCGACATATTTAAAAAAATTCCGGTTACAGAGGGTAAAATCAACGATTTTACAATTTAGTAATAAATGTTACAACTTCGGTCTTCTATTTTTCAGTTTTATAAACTCCATGAGTTAGGTTCTTTTGGACGATTAGACGTTTTTTATTTTTCGAATTTTTAGTTAAAGAGATCAGTTTCTGAAGTGTCTTGGGAGTTTCAGATCAGAAATATTGAATTCATTCTGCTTTCTCAATTTTACAATGTAGAAGACGTTCTGGTTCCCTACTTTACATTTTTATTAATTCTATTATATTGAGGTGTAATACTAATTTTTAGCCTGCAAACCGAGATCTCTGGACAGTCAAATACCAGGACACATCAAACCGTGTAATTTTCATCGTTTCATCGACTGTGTCCAGAAATCTCAGGTAAACGCGACCTTTTGGGTTCTTCTGCCCGGCTCCCGCCACCTCAGGTACGCGATTAGACGATCGACGATGCACTGCTCGCTGATTGGTCGCACCAAGCTACCAAAAACAGTATAAAGACCCGCAACTTTCGTATACCAGCGGATTCTCACATCAACGCCACACCGAAGCAGATCTCCACGCTGCCCAAACTTGTAAACACACATCGAGCAGTCTCAAACACCCCAATAAACTACAACAACGTACTGCAACCCACACCAGTCTTATCATTCATCGTTCAAATTACTCACACACCGTTAATTCGGTAAGCGAGTGTACTTGTGAACTCTTCTGAGTTAGGTTGGGCTACACTGTCATATTGAATTGGGTAGGCTGGATTAGATTCTTTCGAACGATCAGACATCACTATTTTTCGTCTATCTCTTGTGTATTTGGTTTTCGAATTTTTAGACGAGGAGTTAGGTCTCTGGACTGTCTTGAGAATTTTAAATAACGAAGACTCAATTCATTCTGCATTGTCAATTTTATAATTTCTTAAATTCCATTGAATCGCGGTTTTATGTCTAATCGATTGCGTCAGGTTGGGTTCTATTATACTTTTTATTAATTAGGTCTTCTATTATACTTTTCAGTCACCTCCCATATTCTTATTATTCGAATCATTATTAAATAGTCTTATACAGTATTCTTCTCTCATCGCACACGATTCTTTTCCATTCACACTGCCATGCTCTTCACATGATCTTGAATTTCCACATCTCAACAATTCATCCCCCTTTCTCTGTCATAAGAAATAAAAACATTGCCAGAATGTAAGACACTCGGTTTAAAAGAAACGAACAAATGCGGAGAACCAATTAAAATAATTCTTAAGTAATTTTGTATAGAATCATTAATTTAATTGGAGTTTATTTTGTTTAACAAAAGCATGTTAACAACCAGGGATGAAGATCGACGACCTCAAAAATATTCATTCAATTACCAGAAGTTTCGCCTAGCAGACGTGTTATTGAATTGTTTTTCATCCTCTCGGCAGAAAGATCATTTTTTAAATATTTTTAACGATTTCTGAGTGAGATTTTAGGGCGATAACAGATAGTTTTTAGCTCGAAGGAGAACACAGAATTCCCGGCACGGTATCCCGCCTTCCTGCCGTGCCTTTCGATCCCGTTTCACTTTGCCGTTCGATAAAAAGGACGCGCCGTGGAAACGGGAGCGGGAGAGCAACAGCAACGATTCCGACTCACTCGACACTTTCTTTCTTTTCGGGCATCGTGTTACCCTGGAGAATTTTT
This sequence comes from Macropis europaea, assembly GCA_916610135.2. Taxonomy (NCBI): domain Eukaryota; kingdom Metazoa; phylum Arthropoda; class Insecta; order Hymenoptera; family Melittidae; genus Macropis; species Macropis europaea. The sequence continues at coordinate 14,429,352 of OU744351.1, read as the reverse complement.
TGAAGAACGCCCAGAGAGGCAGCGTCACCGATGCAGAAATTCGAGGGAGAATACAGGATCCTTTTAGCTGGTCCGCTTCGAAGAATTCAACTTTGTTCAATTCGTCAAATTTTCGAGTTTTTAATTTCCAGTCGTCCGAATCTTCTGTTCTTCAATTATTCAACTCCATGTACGTCCAGAGTGTCAATTTCGTCGACTTTATAGGCATTTCAACGGTCTCAGACCTCTGGTTATGCAAGCGCTCAAACATATTATTAATAATTTAATTCTATGAATTATCGAATTCATAATTGGATGAATTATTCGGCTATTGAAATACAGATCGTCCATTTCATTAGATTTGATGTACAATCTTTCGAATTAGAATTATCTTCAGTCCTTTCGCATTTAAATTTTGTTGAATTCGGGAGAAGAATTTGAAAGTAATTGAAAATTGAAAAATTTGTGCGTGGAAGGATTGAAAATAATTGAAATTCGAGAAATTTAAACAGAGAAGGATTGAAATTCCGGCGGTTTAAACAGAGAAAAACTGAAAGTCGAAAGGTTTAGATAGGTAAGGATTGAAAATACTTAAAATTCGAAAAAATTAAACGGAAAGAATTGAAAATAATTGAAATTCGAAAACGTTGGATAGAAAAGAATTTAAAATAACTGAAGAAAAGACAAATAATTTAAGAGCGAAGAAGATTTCAAGTGAGACGTACTGAAGAAAAATGAATTTTAGACCCGAAACTTTGAGGAACTGAAAAGTGGAAACAAAATGTAAAGTTGAAAAGCAGTAGAACTGAATATCTGAATCAATTATACCACATCATTGCGTCTATATCTTTCACTTATTCTACTCGAATTCCTCGTGGGTCACGCGATCGTCTCAACAGCTCCATTCAGCGTTTACTCGCAAAGCAAAGAATACTGTCCACTGAATAATTAAAAAAAAAAACTACTATTTACATATTCATACTCCTTATGAATATATTCTTCGCTCTTTGGTATTCAAATCGTACTCGTTATGAAATCTTTCCACTTTTCCTTCTTCTTTTCCCGAGAGTCTCGAAGCAAATTGCTCTCTTATTCGCACTTCTGCCGAAAATATTCCCACGCCAATGGTATCTTCATCGCGAGCCATAAATGCTGCCATCGCTTCAAGCTCCACATCATTAACAACCACTCAATTATCAGACAGCAAGAGTTTTAATTACTCAACAGTATCCAACCTAAGTTGAGCATTTTTTATTTAAAATTTTCAAGACAATCCACAAATCGAACTCTCCATCTGAAAATTCGAAAAATAAATATTTAAGAGGTAATTACAAGAGGTAAAACAGTAGTCTAATCTAAAAGTGGCATCACAGTTGATGGAATTTAGGAAATTATAAAAATCTCTCCTACTTCCTCTCAAACAAAAACCTAATACATAATGATTCAATTTCAATTTCTAAAATTGAGCAGTATTTAATGTTCCAAGATGAACAAGAAAAATCAAGTGAATCAATAATTTTCAACGACTTGCAAATGAGCGTAGGCGATTCAGGAAATAGTGAACAATTAAAAAAAATTTATAGAACCCAATCTGCGCGTCTCTACAACACCCATACATGAGAACCAAATAACATCAGGACTCGTGTAAATTACGTTCGATTTGACGGTCGTTAACCCCTTGCCTTATAATAACGAGTCACACTCGTGTTGCAGATTCTGGCCCGTAAGTTGCAAATACAAGTTTCACTTCAATACGAATTGCTACAAATTTTACATTGCAGCACCGTCGATTTTCAGAAAATTATCCAAAGCAAATTGTACGTGTCTACGAGTATTCTTCCAGCACCTTCCCCTATGGCACATGAATAATAAACTTCAGCGTCAAATAGTTGCTGGAGAAACAACGTAAGGGAAGGGGTTAAAGAACGGTCGCGGCAATTGATCCAACGGAGTCCGATTGACAGCTGAGAAGAGAAAGACGTGTTTTCACAAAATTATTCAAGCTCTGCCACTCTTTGTAGAATTTTATAATAAACGGTAAATAGTTAAACGTGTCTTGTGACGGCACCCCCCGATGCGGCAGTACCGTTCGCACAATTTCAAGCGGTAGAACGTTGCCTGAACTCTGTCAGAGGGTTTCAGACGATCCCTGGAACAGGCTCCAGCAACAGAAAGCTCGTTTTCCAAGCTGTTGCGCGGCCGGGGTCGCTCGAAAGATGATCTCCAGCGATTAATCGTCCCTTATCGATCAGGGTATAAGCGATCTAAAAAACAGCAAGGGATCCGGGGCATCCCGTGACGGCGACAAGTTGTTCCTGTGAGCTGGCCTGGCAGCGATCGTGTAAGGTCGCACGGACGCCACGTGCCGGCGCGTGCCGTCGCTGTTCAAACGCGCGGAAAATCGCTCTTTGAACTTCTGTATTCTCCGTTAATCGCGATCTAACGCTCACCTTCGTCCCGATATATCTATTTTTCGCCGGAAGTCGGACCCCCGGCCAGTTTGGAGGAGCCAGGGTGAATCCCAACGGCGCACGGTGCGGCTGGATGATAGAATTCGCGACGAAAATCGAAATTCAGCCATAAATTGCCAGATATTGGAATGTATGTACGTGAACTGAAATTAGTAATTAGTGGATTGCGGATTTTTATGAGGTTCAACATATTTAAATATGTGACAAATGCATATTCTACGGAGTAATCAAATGAAAAATAAATTTTGTAACGTCTACAGCGGAAAATATTGTATTATTATTGTTTCTTTTCGGTAACAACTTTAAAATAAATAATATTTATGTATTAAAATATTTGCATGAACATCCGCAGTCTAGTAATTAGAATTGTACAAGTCTGAAGTCTCTGAAGTATCTGAGGTCTCTAAAGTCTCAGAGGTCTGATGGCTCCAAAATCTGTGAAGTCTCTGAGGTTTGAGGTCTCAAGTCTCTGAGGTCTGAAAGCTCCAAAATCTCTGAAGTCTCTGAAGTCTCAAGTCTCTGAGGTCTGAAGGCTTTAGAATCTCTGAAGTCTCTGAAGGTTCCAAAATCTCTGAAGTCTCTAACATCTTTGAACTCAAAATCGAAGTCCAGCTTCAGCTTGAATTCGACTAGAGATTCAGGTCGGACTAGAATTTTCACATGTCCACATAAAACTACTTCATCTAAACAATAAACAATTGTAGAGCCCACATTTATTCCAACTTCTCTCAACACAGTCACCTGAACTCCGGATCCACTACCGTTAGACCTACTCCTAAAACTACAACCTGTACTCGGGCGCCATTTTAATGAAATCTGTCTCCAGAATGAGCAACGAGAACAAATTTGATTTGGCAGCATGATTCGTAACGACGCTAACAGAACGAGAAATTCGTCGAAATTCCGGTGTTTGCCGTAAGAACGGTTCCCAGGTTTCGAGGCTCACCCTTGTTTTTCGAGCACGGGGCGCAAGTAATTTCGGAAACCCGGTCACTTTGCAAATAGTTGCTCTCGTTTGCGAACGCTATGAAGATTTCATGGCGATCGTTCTTCCTATTCAACGATCAGGGGGCCCTGAATGTATCGTATTGACAGAGGCCACGTGCCAGGAGGAGCATCACGTGCGCACCTACGCCCATGGGAAACTGAATCGGTCCGCTGATCCACCGAGAGATCTCTCTACGAAAAGTCAGACTCGCCTTTCAATCTCTCCTTATGAATATTTCAATTCATTACAAGCCAATATATTGCAATACGAACGCATCCGCAGCGAATTTTTAAAAGTGCAACGTAGGTTAACATTCTGAGACTTGTTCCTGATGTATGTACCTATGGTACATCAAATTTTCAGTCATACAATGTAAAATGAGGCTTGTAAAGTTTGTTTAGAATTCTTGTTTGTTTGTTCTGGGATCCTGAGATTCGATTGGAGACAGTTGGAACGCATGAGAGCCAATTATAGGCATCTGAGATACGAAGGACCATGCACTTCAGACATGGAGGACCTAATTTGGGAAATATAGGAGTCGAGAGATCTTATTCGGGAAACCTCAGACTCGTAGGACTCAATTTATGGTGTCTATGTCATGATATGGAAGTGCTCATGAGTAGAGTCCTAGAATCTCGAGGTGGTCCAGATTAGAGTCTTAGGATCTCGAAGTGGTCCACACTAGAGTTCTAGGACTTCGAGGTGGTCCAGATTAGAGTCATAGGGTCTCGAGGCGTTCCAGACTAGAGTCTTAGGACCTCGAGGTGGACCAGATAGAGTCCCAGGACCTCGAGGTGGACCAGATTAGAGTCATAGGGTCTCGAGGCGCTCTAGACTAGAGTCTTAGGTCCTCGAGGTGGACCAGATAGAGTCCCAGGACCACGAGGTGGTAAATACTGGAGCCCTAGGACCTCGCGGTAGTTCAGACTAGAGTTCTAGGACCTTGAGGTGGTCCATACTAGAGTCCTAGGACCTAGAGGTATCCTATACTAAAGTCTTAGGACCTCGAGTTGGTCCAGAAAAGAGTCCTAGAACCTCGAGTTGGTCCAGAAAAAAGTCTTAGGACCTCGAGTTGGTCCAGAAAAGAATCCTAGAACCTCGAGTTGGTCCAGAATAAAGTCCTAGGATCTCGAGGTGATCCCAACTGCGTTCCTAGATTCTCAAGTTATCTCCAATTGAATCCCATAACCCTGAAACGGTCCAACTCAAATCAATACCATCCCCAAATGCACTTGCTTCTTGCTGACGAGTCACAAAAGATCAAAGACTATTCTAAAATAATCTGGAGCTTGAAATAATGACCAATCGACTGGTACACATTATGTGTTCACGGATGTAGCAGAGAGCACGGTGCACGTCATTTTCAAAGGCAACGCTCAAACACACGGGGTAGCAACGTTCAAATATTGTTCTTTGCCAAAATCACATGAGCACACGGCCGATTCATATCCGGGATGACGGGCGCGATACAAACAACCAAAGCTACCGGTGTGCTTTTGCTCAAATTGTTTTTTCGTTTCATTCCATGTAACGTTTCTTCAACCGAACGTTCCAATGAAAAATTCATTTCCGACGCTGTTTACGATGGACCAACGATTTCTATCTCTTTCGTTTCACCATGTTACCATCATTACGAATCTGAACTCTAGACCTAGTGCAATATACTACGTAGTGAAAGATTATTCCAAAGAATAGCCCCTAAGATTCGATGCTCTATTGGTCGCATTGCGACTGGAATTGCTGTAAACGTCTGTCAGAGACAAAATTTGCTAAATGTTTTAACAATACCTGGTATAATATTGTTCCAAAAAATAGCTTCCAATATTCTATGCTATGTCGATTATTCTGAGACTCGAATCGCTGTAAAAGTCTGTCAGAATCGAAATTAGCCAGAACTGTCGGCAGAACCTAGTAAAAAATTCTCCAAAAAAATAGTCTGTAACAATCCAGGCTCTATTGATCACTTTGAATCGCTGTAACAGTCTGTTAGAACCAAAATTAGTCCAAACCTTTGACAGTGCCTAGTGAACAACTGTTCCAAAAAGTAGACTCTATAACTCTAGGCTCTATCGATCACTTTGAATCGCTGTAAAAGTCTGTTAGAACCAAAAGTAGCCAGAAGTTTGACAGTACCCAGTAAAAGATTCTGCCAAAAGCTAGTCTCTAATATTCTACGCTCTCTCGGTCACTCTGAATCGCTGTAAAAGTCTGTTAGAACCAAAATTAGTCCAAACCTTTGACAGTACCTAGTGAACAACTGTTCCAAAAAGTAGACTCTATAACTCTAGGCTCTATCGATCACTTTGAATCGCTGTAAAAGTCTGTTAGAACCAAAATTAGCCAGAACTTTGACAGTACCCAGTAAAAGATTCTGCCAAAAGCTAGTCTCTAATATTCTACGCTCTGTCGGTCACTTTGAATCGCTGTAAAAGTCTGTCGGATGAAACCGTTTCTACGAGAGTGACTGGAGGGAGGCATGATCGAAAAAGTCAAAGGAGCTGCTCGAAAGACGTCGGCGACCTGATCCTCATGTGTGAAAATCAAATATCGACGCCTGCCTCCCTCCGGCAAGGAACTTTATTCATAAATCGCAGCGGGTGAATGGCGAAACAGAGGCTCGTGTTTGCCGTTGCCAGATATTAACTGTATCTATGCAGTGCCTACTGGGCTCAGGATATTATGACCGTTCTCGGGGCATAATTAGTAATCCCTGGCACGTGACGCACACGTGACTGCGGCTCCCGCGACGCACACCTTCGACCAAGGGTGGTTTTGCTGGTAACGGAGGGATGCAGGGGGTTGATGGTCGAATAGGAGACTCTAAACTAGTCGGTTTGAACGGACCAGTTCATAAATATCGACGGTCCCGTTCGATTGTTCCCGTTATCGATGACAGGATCTATCGTTTGGAATATTCATCCCCTAATAACTTACGACATTAAAAATTTTTGTTCGAAATTGGACGTATTAAGTTTGTGTTTTATGAAAACCGAGATTATCTGCTGTGAAGCTTTCCAGGGTGATACTAAATATTTCTAAGGCATTTACAAGCGTGAGTCATTTATTTTGAGGGTAGTATAAGCCACTTTTTGATATTTTGAGGTGATTGAGATTTTGTATTTTAATGTGTCTAAAAATGTGGTTGGTTACTATGGAGAAATTTATTTTATGTTTGTTGTCACGAATACTTATAATTATTTTTCAACAGTTGTTAATCAATGAATCTTTATTCAGACTAGTAGAATGACTCGAGCAATTTTCAAAATTCACATTTTATTAAAATTGAAGACTTATATCAATTTTAATATCCTATACTTCATAAATTGGTAAGAAAATCATCTAATATAAATATAAGTAATTGACGTAACATAAATTCTAATTTAAAAAGAATTCTAAACAAAAGGGGTAAAAATAAGCGTGTAAAAACGAATACAAATGTTAAGGACCAGAACTCAACGAAATTCTGTACAAAAGAGTCAGAAATAAGCATGCAGAAATGAAGAACACAAATTTTGAGAAACAGAATCCGATGTTTCGTTCGAAGAGTGAATCTTCCTCCGACTGGACGATGAAAAATATTCCTGCACCCGATTCCAAAGGATAATAAAATCGACTGTTCCCCGAAACGTTGGGTTTCCAAGGATCAACAGGCTTCATGAATGAAATCCAACAAATTGCAGTCGCGATTCCGAAACGAGTTGTTTATATCGTGCGGCACGGAGCATAACGCGTGGACCCGTGGCGAAATTTTTACGAGCCTCCCGCCGCAGAAATATTCCCACAGGAGGGCCCGGGAACGGTCATTAATTATTTATGTGCGGCTAGACATAATGATCGTGACGCGTGCCGAAGCTTTTAGCTCGGTTCCATTGAAAAGCTCGCCACCTTTGCACCTTCTGATCGTTACCGGGGAAAACTGCCGATGACTTTATTATTACACGGCCGCCAGACATTTTCCTGCACCCCCTGCAGCCCCTAACGTTGCAAATTTCATTTATCGAAGTTAGTCAGATCAATTTTTATTCATTACAAATTTTAGCTATCAAATAAGACGAGAAGAGAAGTTTTAGGATCGTAAAACACTTGCAAAAATTAATTGGAAAGAATAAATTGAAATAACTCGAATGAGAGGAGGATGTATGGAAATTTTTCTGTTTATTTTTTTATGTTTGTCTATCAGTCAGAGGATTATGGAATATCAGATATAAAACTGTCGTTGATTTTGTTATTACACCGCCAGACATTTTTCTGCACCCCCCCTGCAGCCCCTATCCTTGCAAATTTTATTTATGGGAGTCAGTCAATTCGAATTTTGTTTATTATACACTTCAGTTATCGAATGAGACGAGGGTTGTTTTTCATATGAAGCGATCGAGAATTTTTATGATCGTGAAACTCGTGGAAAAATTAATTGGAAATAATGAATTGTCATGTTGTGTTGGCAACTAAATTCGCGACCCTCGAAAGTTTTTGTATGGAAACGTTTATTAAAATTCTTTAATAAAGTTATTCACATTTGAATTTTGGATGTTCTTTCAAAGATATACATTTTTAGACTTCGACATTTCTTATGTTAATGCAGTTAAATAAATGAAAGTTCAACAAGACTACATTCGCTTCTTGCAATATTCAAAATATTTAATTTTTGTGTCGGTAAGTTATTAAATGTCCATTATTCATAAATTTGAATGTATTAAATTGCATAAACATCCGCAGTCTACTGATAACTTTTTGACTGCGCGATAGTAGACTTGAGAAAATTTTGAGGTGAAGAAATTCGGAAGATTGCAAATTTAGTTGCCAACTTAATAACTCGAACAAAATGAGGACACATGGAAATTTTTTCATTTACTTTTTTATGTGAAATTTATGATTTACGGCTATCCATCAGTCAGATGATTATAGAATGACAGGTATTCAGTGTGGAAATTTATTACAAAATAAACCAAAAATTCTTACGTCGGAACGTGTATATTTGCATAGATGTCCGCAGTTTAGTAATAAAACATGACAGTAAAAATGAATATTGTTTACTTTGAATAGTTTCTGATTTATCGACAAGGGGAATGGACTCGTGTTGGACAGGCTTCGATTTAATTAACGTCCCTGGATTCTGATAACACGGATTTGCAGGTACCGAGAATGATAACGATTGTATGGACAGCTTTCTGTTCTCAGGAGATGAAAAATCCTGACGATTACTCGTTATCGTTTTCAAAACATTAACATATGCCCCGTGGGCACGGGATTAATGAAGCATTAAATAAAATCAATCGGAGGAACGCCACGCTCGATATACTACTATTCTACTATAAACCTTTCTGGAGTCCGTTCGAACATTTAATAACTTCACGTTATCGGTGCTTCGATTTTATTGTTAATGGAACTTCATAATCATTGACTTCATTCATTTTTAATTGTATAGTGGAATGTATATAGTTTAAGATTTTTGGTAATAATAGTTTGGACGATTTATGGATACTGAAGCAGGTTTCTTCAAGGTATAGTTGTAAGATGATGACAAGTTTTCGAAATTCGCGAAATTGTATCGTTTTGAAGGAAATGTGGGAAGAACGTTATTTATAATATATTAAATAATAAATAAACAGTCTACAGAAATACTGTATTAACACACCAAAATTTATAAATGATCTCGAGACCTTAAAAATAAATAACAATAAAATGTATAGTACTAAAAAGTTGACCAATCTTCTGACACACGTTGCATACAATAAAAAATTTCCAAACAAGAAAATTGAAGAAAACCAAAAATACTTCTTGACATTTCTATAATTTTTAAAACTTCAAGATGATATAGCCAGAATCATTTCCATTTTGGATCTTTAGATTTGGAGATTTTTTAGTTTCATATAAAAAAGCTCCAGACGATTTTAAAAATTAAAGTAGCAACAGTAAAGTGTACAATATTATACTCTTGACGAAACTTCTGTTCCATGTTGAACATTATAACAAACTTCCAAAAACCTACCAACAATACAAAATACCAGGCCTTGGAAAGTTTAAAAATATAGCAATACAAAGTATAATATTATAGTCTTGAATAACTTACTGACTCACATTGAACATGATGAATAATTCCCAAAATTCTACTAAACTGTTAGTAGTACAAAATACTAAAACCAAAATCACACAATTCACCCTCCATCAAAATTCAAAATTGAAGAGAACCACCAACCCCCAGTACAAGAATTCTACAATAATTCTCAAAATTTCAACAATCCCTAAAACTTTAAGATAAAAATTTAAAATAATCAATCAATTCGAAACCTTCGTATTTGGAGGTTTTTCTATTGTTTCAGTGCATTTTGCAAAATATTGAGAACCTGAAGACAGTTGGTACCGAAGGTCTCGGTGTTAGAGGAGTAGAGAAATGGCGTCGGATGAAAGGCAGGGTCTCTTCGTATCCCGGGGCTCTATCCTGGTACAAGGGATCAACATGAGCTTAACGGCAGGCGCCAATATACCTAGCTACCCCCTCAACCCCCACATGCCGACCAACCCGTCAAGCTGTGGTATTAAACAGGGCATGCGTGAGGTCCACGGTGGTTGGTCACGTGTACGTTTCAAACTACCCCCTGTGTCCTCCACCCCTGCGTAGATGCGTGCATTCTTACGATTTCTGAGGAAGTGTTGTTGCTTTCCGCGATGCGCCACCCTTAGACACTGTAATTCGAATCTGAAATAGAACAACAATGATAGAAATATTGTACGGTGCTGAAGTTTGTTATTCAAATAATTCTTATGGCCTGCTGTATAGAGTAATTCGAATGTCTGCGAAATTTGTATAGTTTTGGAGTAGTGTTTATTGCTTTTATGTGTTTGAAGAGATGAAAATATTGGGAAATTGTACACATGTTGTGTTTTACATGTTATAAAATTAATTTTTCGACCATTTTTGAGGAGGCGTTGTTGCTTTCTACGATGAGCCATTCTTAGGTAATTCTGATTCGAATTTAAATTAAAAGAACGATAATGAAAATCTGTGGAGCTTGAATTTGATATTAAATTAATTTTTACAGCTAGTTATTTAGATTAATTTGAATGTTTATGAAAGCTGAATAATTTTGGCGTAGTGTTTATTGTGTTTATGCGTTCTAAGGGATGAATGTGTTAATGAAGGGATGATTGAATTCTTCAATGATTTCTGGAGAAGTATTTTTACTTTCTAAGAATGATCCACCCTTTGGCAATTTTAAATTGAATTTAAATCAGGAGAAGGTCATGGAAATGTGTGGAGCTTAATATTGATATTAAATTAATTCTTGTGACTTGTTATTCATAGTAACTTGAATATTTTATTTTATTTTGCATCTGTACATCGTAAATAACAAACCACCCCATTTCAAAATAATCCAACCCAAAAAATTCACAGATATCTTGAAAATACAGTAGAACCTCGATTATTCGAACTCGAGTCATCCTATGTCAGTAACGAGCTAAAATGATCACTAATAACAATATGCATTTAATTATGTACCATTACATATTTTATATTTTGAAATAAATTTTGAATATTTATACGAAGTCTCGTTACAGAGTGAGTTATCACGTTATGAATTACAGTTCGGATAATCGAGGTCTTACTGTATACAATATTCCCCAAAAAAAAATATCTCAAATTAGACAATCAGGCCATCCAGCCCTCAGCTCGCAAAATGGAGGCCCGCGAACGAAACCCAAACGAATATTAACCAACGAAAGAAGGATATTTCCAGCGGGCGGACGAGGAACCGTTGAAAATATATTTCCATCCGTTCCGCGGGAACAGCCACCCCCCGTTTATGGGTGTTATCTTTACGGTGAAAATTACGATTACTTCGGGTACGTCGGTGGTCTCAATCTTCTCCGAAATTTCGCCCGGGCCTGATGTCTGTAAGTGTCCTTACGATCTTTGCTTTACCCAATATCTTCTTGGCTCCGCGTTCACCGGGTCCTTCCACTGCGACGTTTAGCTTTCGACCTGGTGGGGGTACTTTTATTAAAACTCCCGTCAATAGTGCGGCGAGGAGGAGCAGGGAGGTTCCTCTACTACAGGACGAGGCTTGCGCTTTATACAATGCTACAGCACAGGCTAGAGCCCAAGGATCGAAAGAGATCGCATCTCCCGTGGAGAATGTTGCTTTCGCTCACAAACACACTGCGGATGTTTATGCAAATAGAAAATTTGTAGAATTCAACCATATTTATGTTAACACTTTGTCGGCCGCCGTCACGAATGTGTGATTTCATTCATTTAAATGAGATGAGTATGTAAAGCAAGTAAGTGAACATACTTATCGCTGACAACAAATACTTATAAAATAGGAGATGTAAGATAATTTCTGTAAAAAGAATACGGTGCAAAGTTTTATTATAATACTTAAAAATTCTTGTATAAATGACCAGAGGCAACTGGTGTTAACAAAGGCAAGAAAGCGTTAACACATTGACGGCCTTAAATATTTTGCGAAAAATTGTTACCTTAGACATTTCTGCAAGCCTTCAATTAAATAACAAAACATTCTGCGTTATTCGTTTCATATCGATTAGTTTAGAATTTTAACTTCATAAATACTCAGCTATTCATTTTTTGCCAGTGTTACGTACACTCGTTTATTTGTTTCACATGAGGCTTATTTAACACGTTGACTGGCATGGGGGTCACCGGTGAGTGGTACCAAAAATTTAATTTAATTGAATAATTATTGATTGTGACAGAATTCAGAGAAAACTTTGAGGATAATGCAGGGACACTAGAACACGATAGAATAATTAAATACATTTTTCCCTTGAGATTTAAATTAAAAACAGTAAACTGTGTCGTGTCTGACTGGATATGGTTGTTTTCACTGTAGCACTCAACGTGTTGAATCTGTTAAATCACATGCGACAGTCTCCATCAAAGTGTTAACACGTTGAATGCCACAGTGAAAACTGCCATACCTGGTCAGGCACGACACAATGTCCAATTTTAAACAAAAATCGTGAACCAAAAGAATATTTTACTTTTTGAACGCATAGACATCACCTTATGCTATTATTACAATATTAATATTATCGCAAAATTCTATAAAAATTATTAGTTATTTAATAAAAGAAAATTGAAGGTACCGGTGACCCCCACAGAACTCAACCTGTTAATGTAATCAATTGTTGCACCGTTCTAGTATGCATTAGAATTTTCAATCACACGTTCGCGTGACTGTCAATCAACTAAAATTCCCATCTACTCGAATTGGTAACTAAAATTTCAGTCCACGCGTGCATGATTTCGGCGGAAGGACAAACGAGTAATAAAAAAATACTCGCGACATTAAAATACGGAAATATTCAATCGCGAAACGCATCGGGGAGCAAGGATTCCGTCAGCGAGACGGACAAAACGGTTCGAGCTTTGTACAAACGGCGAATTAATTGAAGAACGGATCGGAATGGAATGGATTATATTTAAAATATCCATCTTCCATTCGGATTGATTCGTTCCTTGAAAGGATTGCAAACAGATCGGCGGAGAGGCAGAAGGAATTTTTTTATTATACCGTTCGCGATATTACTGCGAATTCGCGTTCGAATATTCATGATCGGCTTTAAACGGAGTCTCCCTTGAAAAATTTCACGATGCAAGTGAAAGAAATAGAGGAATTTACTAATAATAAAGCTTCTGATCAGCTATAGCTATTTTCACTAGCGAATGCTTCACATACGTTTCATTTTGAAGCTTTAACCTCAATCAAAGAATCTTTGTCTACCGTATTAGAAGCCGGGATGTGTGTGACATAATTGTTTATCATCTCTGTATTAAAAATAACAAATTATAGCATAGTTTTCCACTTGCGGTATTCAACAGTGATGTGCCTCAAACCGGATTATTTTCGTTCAGAAGCTTCAGCATCCCTCAAAAAATCCTCCTCGCCATATTAAAAGTCTCGATGCGTGTGAATTAATTATTTATCTTTTCTGTATTAAAAACAGTAAATTATAGCATAACTTTCCTATCGTTGTAGTCAACAGTGAAGTGCCTCAAACCCATCAATTTTCATTCAGAAGGCTCAGCATCCCTCAAAAAATCCTCCTCGCCATATTAAAAGTCTCGATGCGTGTGAATTAATTATTTATCTTTTCTGTATTACAAACAGTAAATTATAGCATAACTTTCGTATCGTTGTAGTCAACAGTGAAGTGCCTCAAACCCGTATATTTTCATTTAGAAGCTCCAGCAGCCCTCAAAACGTCCTCCTCGCCATATTAAAAGTCTCGATGTGTGTGAAATAATTATTTATCTTTTCTGTATTACAAACAGTAAATTATAGCATAACTTTCCTACCGTTGTAGTCAACAGTGAAGTTCCTCAAACCCGTATATTTTCATTCAGAAGCTACAGCAGCCCTCAAAACTTCCTCCTCGCCATATCAAAAGTCTCGATGTGTGTGAAATAATTATTTATCTTTTCTGTATTAGAAACAGTAAATTATAGCATAACTTTCCTACCGTTGTAGTCAACAGTGAAGTTCCTCAAACCCGTATATTTTCATTCAGAAGCTACAGCAGCCCTCAAAACTCCCTCCTCGCCATATCAAAAGTCTCGATGTGTGTGAAATAATTATTTATCTTTTCTGTATTACAAACAGTAAATTATAGCATAACTTTCCTACCGTTGTAGTCAACAGTGAAGTGCCTCAAACCCGTCAATTTTCATTCAGAAGGCTCAACATCCCTCAAAAAATCCTCCTCGCCATCTTAGAAATCCCAATGTGTGTGAAACAATTATTTATCATCCCTGTATTAAAAACAGCAAATTATAACAAACCCTTCCACTCTCTATATTGGACATATGAACTGCCTCAAATCCGACAACTTTCATTCACAACCTCCAACTTCCCTCAGAAAATTCCTCCTCGCCATATTGGGCGGCGCTGAAGATTCTTCACGCGGAACAAAGAACCCATCGAAAAATCATGTTGTCGGGATGTTCCAGAATTAATCCTCGCAACGCCTCGGATCGTCCGTGGGGCACGGTCTGATGCCACGAAATATAAGGTGGCAAATCACCCTTTGAATACGCTCTCCGACCATTATGACGCATCGTCGATCCCATAGAAAAGACGGGTCCTGCTTCCCGTAACAATCCTCATCGTGCAGTTCCTCGCACGAGCGAACCACCATCGCGTTTCTACCATTCAGCCTTCTGTGTTTGACCACAAACTGTGTTTTAATCCCTCTGTTACTTCTATTTGCGTTTTCGAATCGTTGAGCAATATCCGTACGCCCGGTGATCTATCGTCCCGGCCACTTTCGCCGGATATGTATCGATGGATCCGCGAAATTGCTTATATTCTCGTCGAGAGATCCTCGATCTTGTCCCATGGATCAGTAGATTTTTGTTATACAGGGCGCTTCACAACAGCTGGTGAATATTGTAGGGGGTGATCCTACAAGCCAAAATAAGACGAAATTGCGGTAGAAGTTTCATTTTTTAGTTAAAGGTACGATGTTTACAAATTGGCTTGCAGAAACGGCGTCTAAAATATTTATCACCTGTTGTGAAACGTCCTGTATTTGGTAACCCCTTGCTTTACGATTTTATTAATCACCAAGTGGGGTGTAGTTAATTATTCAGTGCAACAGTGCTCTAATAAATAGAGAACGTACATTAAAATGTACAATTTGATTTTAAGAATCGAAGAAGCATTTGTTAGCTTAATTTTTATAAATTAGGACGAGCCTGCATTGTGTTTTTTCTGATACATGGAGCATAAAATAGATTTTTGTTGTATTAACAATTTCGTGAAACGTACAATTTGTCTTTAACAATCCCGCCTATACTAAAAATATTGAATTATAATAAAAGTGGTGAGTCTGGTCAGGTATGGCCGTTTTCACTTACTGTAATTAAAACGCTAATATAGTAAATATTCATTTGGAAGCTTCAATTTCAGTCAAAGAATCATATACACCATATTAGGTGTCACTGAAATTCTTCATACTAATATTTACGAAATCATTATTTGTCATTTAGAATCTATATTAGAATACAAAAATTATAGTATGTCAGACCATGCACGGCTGTTTTCACTTACTGTGTTCAACAAATCCGTCATGAACAAAATATTTTTATATCTGACAATATTACTTAATTTCTATTTCAATTTATTACCAGAAAATATCGAATAATTGTATAAATTCAAACAAAAAAAATACTTTTTCCCTCAGCTATTTAATGAGAATTTGTTTACTGCCTCATAGACGTTGCAACAAATAGCAAAGTGGGAACGTCAGAGAGAGTCCAGTGAACCTGTGCCAGCCAAAAAACAAACCGAAACACCTGTGATTAGTTTGCAGGCTGCAGAGGAACGGTGCGGTTAATCGATAGTTAAGTAAACACCTGAACTTCGTGCCTAATAGCATGTCAAATCTATGAGGGTAATCGGTGGAGGCCCCGTCAGCTGTGTCCACAATGACACTTTTCAGCTTCGGATTTAAACACCCGAGAGCAATTGATTTATTGACTCGCCGATACTGTCGAATGACACTCTTTGACCGAGTCATCGTGAAGACACGTTGAATCATCCTTCATCCCTTGAATTACACGTTTCTTACAATTAGAATTTTTGTGCTGTTCTGTCTTCGATCTGATTTACATTTTATTTTATATTCGACTGATTTGATTTACACATAAAAACAATATTTTAACATATTTTTTGACCTATTTATGTTAATTCTGGTCTTCATGAATCTTATTCTTATTCACAAGGGAGGCACCAAATGATCTTCATTTTATAATAACAATATTTCAAAAGAATGTCTTCATATTTTTAGAAGTTACACCCCTATAGCCAATCCTGAAGACTGTCATCGTAATTAGACAATTGGATAAGAATTATTCCAATATTTAACTGTAATAAACAGACATTTCTTAGGGACAAGTAAGCTACAAATTTTTATACTAATATACGTACACTCTAATATTTTTTATTTCACATAGTTGAAGAAGTAGATCTTTTACAAAACTGTCATCCTTGAAAAATTTTATACATACATTGAATTCTATCCTCATAATTTGAGAATTACAGAGAATTACTCCAATATCGATCTGTATTAAACAGAAACTTTTCAGTAACAAATAAACTACAAATGTTTATGTAAATGTACATAGGCTCCAATAATTTGTATTACGATGTATTTAAACAAACATAAGTTTACAAACATTACACGTGTGGTACAGTAGAAACTGCCATACCTGATCGGACACGCCACAGCATCCTATTTTAAATACAAATAATGAAAGAAAAAAATATTCAACCGCTTAATCCTATATTTATTCTTAATCTATATCTATTACTTTCCATTATTTTCACAATAATAATCTCTCTCAGAATTTTCTAAAAATTACCAACTATTCAGTTAAATAAAATTTAAGACTCTGGATCATCAATGACTCACACATCAAAGAACATATAAAAAAATATAAAACCACCTATTTCACCTCCCCGTTAACACGTTGACTGCCATACTAATCACCAGCGCTTCAAATTTGACTTAATTAAATAACTATAGATTTATGATTAAATAACAACACTAACGTAGCTACGTATATACAATTCTAAATACTTGATTTATATATAAAAGAGAAATTTATACCGTGTCTGGCCAGCAATGACTCTTTCCACTGTTTCGGCCAACGTGCCAAATTGCTCCAACATTCACTACTTTCCGCACCCCCTCGGTGTCACCGAGCGCTGACAGAAAATCCGGAAACAAAGAAATCAATTAAAACTCAAAATTCTCTTTAAACGGTCCACCGAAATCGGCAATTAATCCGCGATTACCAGAGACGAGAAAAAAAATCGGTCGTTCGATAATCCGGGATTGTTCGAGACGTTCACGCGGGGTGGTTTGAGAACCCCCGCGAAATATTTTCAGGGCGCATGTCGGCGTTTCGGGGGTGGAATACGTCGCGTAGAGAGGGCGGAGCCAGCGGACAACCCGCATGGCTTCGCCCTCGTATTCCCTCTTTCATCGTTACCCTCCAACAATAACCTTTAACCTTATCTTACTTAGCCGTTAACTTCGCCCGAACTTCCAGATACAGGTAAAGTTCATTCGACTTTAATGTTTCGCGCGGATTAACAAGCCCTCCCGTATTTATTCATCGCGTTCCGAGTCTTCTCCGCGGAGGAATATGGGACATCTTCAGGGTCCCTGATCCTCCTCTGCGTCTGCAAAGGGACGTTTGGATGGTGCGTCAGTATCTCGATCATGCGAGCTGCAATTAGCAAGAGGATGACCGATGCACAGTGGGCTGTTTGTACTGAAAAGTTGGCCAAAATTGTTTTGGTACCTTAATCGC
This sequence comes from Macropis europaea, assembly GCA_916610135.2. Lineage (NCBI taxonomy): Eukaryota > Metazoa > Arthropoda > Insecta > Hymenoptera > Melittidae > Macropis > Macropis europaea. The sequence goes on along the minus strand of OU744351.1, from coordinate 14,411,567 downwards.
GTTAAATTGGTGTGATTTAGTATTTTATGAGGTAATTAAACAATTTTTGTGTATTATCTGAAAGAGAAATTTTCAGAAACTCTCATCAGATGATGCTGCTCAATCAATGAATCAATTAGAAACCCCTGCGATTTTATTCTGCATTTAAAAGGAAGATATGTATTATTACAAATTGATTATATTTTTGGTAAAGTGTACCACTTCAAACGTGCAGTTACAAAAAAAGCCTGCACGGACAGTGATTCTTAAATATTTAACTGTGTCTAGAAATAAAAATTTTAAAGGTACAGTAAAATGTTCAGAACTGAATTTTGACCAGCTTTTTAATGCCAATACCCCACTGTGCGACGTTCTAATTTTAAATTTCACATAGAAACGGCAATGTTATTTGAGTTCAAACACCACTGAGAAATAATAGTGAGAAAGAAGGATTTTCAAAGTTGAGATAAATAAAAAAGAAAGATAAGGATTGTCAAAATTGAGACAAAGTCTCCTCATGGAGTTTAGATTCGATGTTCCTGCAATAGTATCTCTATTAGGCTCGAAACGCTCCGTAAAAAAGTTCGTGGACAATATCTTTATCAAGAACAATGAAAATGAGTTAGATATTAAATATTCATGATAATTATAATGCGGTGGGTAACTAAGTAAGTAAAATAAAAATGCCAGCAGAAGGCTATATAGTTTTAAGCGGATTTCGAACCACCTTTTGTCAACAGCAAGAAAAAAACACTGAAGACAGTCACTCATCTTAAGCAACGACATCGTCTAACAACATTAGTGCATTAATAATAATATTAATAATAATATTAAATACTCCAGATCATCAGCACTGCTTAACTCATTTCTTCCCAACGTTGCATATACGCAACACCTAAGAAAATATTTTTTTTCCACCAACTTTCTTCACCAATAGAAATTATATTCACAGCCTTATCACAGAATATATTGAACTGTACATCAATATTTTTTTCGTTATATTTCCATTCTTGGTATTTGTTTTATCATTTTTTGAACATTACTCAAATATTTTCTTAGATATTGCGTATACAACATCTAAGAAAATATTTTTTTCCCACCAGGATTCTTCGCCAATAGAAATTATATTCACAGCCTTATTACAGAATATATTGAACTATACATCAATATTTTTTTCGTTATATTTCTATTCTTGCTATTTGTTTTATCATTTTTTGAACATTACTCAAATATTTTCTCACATGTTGCGTGTACGTAACGATGGGACGAAATGGGTTAATAAGAACCTGATGTCGTACGAGGACCAGTGTCTCCTGGATGGAAACATAAACGTGTTAATTGTCCGAAAGAAATCTAATCGTTTTCGAACCTGTAGGGCGCGATAGACCGATCAGTCTGCATAATGTGATTTAAACGCCACCCTAACGAGATCAGCCGCCCCAGAAGCATATCGTTGCAAGGCGAACGCTGCCGCGAGGGGTGAAAACGATTAATCCGTGACTTTTCGTTCGACGATGTCGGAGATCCTCGGCTGGAAAACGGGAGACGAGGGATACAGCTGTCGACGGGGCAGCGGCTGCACGTACAATATCGCCGTGGCTTTTGGGGGATCCAAGATGACGGTCCTTCCGCAGGGGTTGCCTCCTGGGCGTCAGCTTGCGAGGGAAGAAACAAACGGCTGACCCGGCTCGACCTGGAAAAACTGTCTCTTGCCTCGGATTATATTGCCGTATCAGCGATACGTGGTTCTTTCTCGAAAAACCTTGTCGTCTTTGCTGGGAGGAATTTTATCTGCCGTAGGATTTGTTCATTTCATTGTATGGATTTTAAGCGTGACGAATGTTGATTTAAATTATGATCTAATTTGTTGGGTTGAGTCATGAATAACTTTTTTGATTTCTTAAATTTATTGGAGTTTTTATTATAGGATTATTGTTGTTGCTATTGCAGCATGTGTCAGTTGCAGAGATTGCCTGATTGTATAAGGTAAGAGTGACCTGGATGATTTATTTGAATTTTTAGAAATAAAAAATATATTGTGTTGAAAGTTATTTATGACTGACCAATATTTTCTTTAGATGTTTTAGTTTTTGATCACAGAGCAGTTGAGGATTTAATTATATATCCAAAGTTGTTTTGACTATTTTGAACATCATGAAGTACATGCTTTAATTTATCTGGATTTGGATTGATTTTTCACATTATTATATGTGAAAGCGGTGAAAAAAGAACATCTAGAATAATAGAAATTGGATTTATAGGAATTGTTATCTGAGCACATTACATGTTTGTTAATAATGTAATGAATATTTTGTTTTGCTGTATTTTAGAGGATCTGGGTTAGAAAAATTAAAATGCTTGAGTTACTATAAGAAGAGTTACAAGTAATTAAGAAATTGCAAAAAGTTGAGTCCTAGTTTAGTTTTAGAATGTTGGAGTTACTTTGAGTGACTTAGAAATCAATATACATAAATTCTAGAATTGTTGATTCACAATATATCATCATTACTAGGTGTCAGAGCTTTAAGATCAATAGTATGTATCACTTGTGATTTGTATGTTCAAAGAATAGCATGAAACTTCAACTTTAGAACAAAGAGGAAATATAATTAAAAGAATACTACTGAACATTAGACAGACTACAGAGTATAACATAATATAGTGTACACAATGTGTTTAATGTATGGATGAAGAATATAAACTTTGTAACCCTAAGTGGAAACAACAAACTTTAACTAATACTGCATTAAATAATAGCCACTACAATCATACCACAAAACTGTACTCTCAAAAGTCTGACAAAACAGAAGAAACTGAAGTGCATAAACAAATAATCCTCTGAATAACAATGTCCTTCTCATACATCTTCGGATCACATTTTTTTATTTTAACTTACGAACCTTACTCTAGATTTACATAAAATATAATTAATCGGTAGAACAACATATGGTAATGCCAAGAAAAATATATTGCACGAATGCTACGTATCTTTGACGCCTTCACGATCGAAGTGTTCGAATGTGTCTGTGACAACAGAACCCTAGAACACGCCCGTTCAATACTCTCTCAATCAGCAGAGTAAAATACAATTTCCATCTATGCTCTCCTTCGGAGGCTTACAATTAACAATAACGGGACAGGCATGTTAAATAGTCCACGAAACGAAAGACAATTATTCATGGGCCGGTATGAAAGACAATTTCCAGTTTCACCATCGACCTTTGGTCTCGCATAATAAACTGCAAACGGACAACTTCCAATCTCTGGCCGATCGTACACGTATGAAAAACCGCTACACATTACACTGTTCGTTTATAACAAATATATATACGTTGTCTCTGTGATAAAAGTTTGCAAATGGGTGCACAAATGTATTAATACCATCGAGGACAGTCAGTGACAACGCTTCTATATTCTGTCGCCTGTAGAAAACTATACTCTTTCGTTTCGTCGGACAGCAGAAAGCGCTGTCCGACTTTCATCGATAAATGCACGAAACGCCTTGAAGCACTGAGTGCTCTGGATCATTTTTAATATCAAAACGCGGCCGTCGCCCTTGCAACAACGGTCCCCGCCGAATATCAATTTACACAGCTCGTCCATAAAAATATATATATATATATGTATATATGCCTATGTACAGCTAAAACGACTTATTTACACACGTACAAATAAATTAATATACATCGTATGGAGATACGCACTAAATAACACGGGTGTCTATGCAAGAATATACGCTCTCTAAGAGGACAAATGTTTTACGCATCTGTCGGTTCACAGAGTCACAATCGTCTACTGTTGACACACGGTTAACGTTCGACGGATCTGCAAACGTGTTCTCGTGAAATTCGTGTCTTTTTACTCCCAGCGAGAACGCGTTCAGCACGTCGATGTCGACCTCGATAAGAAAATACGCGAATCGGACGTCCAGCCCGTGGAATAAAAAAATACAAGAATCCAGAACGCTTTGAGCAGCTTTTCTGTGGTGGATTCGAGTACAAGCGCCACTCATTTCGTTTCAATTCTGAAACGTGAAAGCAACCCCCGCCCTCGTCGTTCGCTCGTGTTAATATTTGCGACGCTAGACGCCCTCAAGGGACGCCTGCGTCTTTCGAGAACCTTCTCCGCAAACACACGGTGTTTGCTCCTTGGAAAATTCTCGGCCGTAACCCGAACGATACGTTTTTTAATTAAAAACATTCGGTTGCGCGCAGCAAGAACAAGGTGACAGAAAGATAATGTTTAGAATGTTTAAAAAAGGGTATTCGAGGGTTAGAGGGTGGATAGCACCTAACAAATTGAATAAAAATTAACATTGTCTAGTTTTGAGATTGCACGCTATGTTTACCAGACAGTTTTTATTCGGTTTGTTAAGTTCTACCTACCCTGTACTTCTTGAATACCTTTTTAAACATCCTCTAGAGAAACTGAGATTAAAATTATTATACAATCTGTTCTTCATCGTGTATAACTTTGTACAGGATTGCTGTGACAATTTAAAAGAACGTGTTTCAGTATAGAAACACCTCAAAATTGCCCTTGAAACGCAGAAAATATCAACAACGTTTCGTTATCAATTTTTAAACAATTAAATGACACAAGTGTTCCGTATAAAGTGGAATTTCCTGGATTAAAAATTCCACGATTACTCCTATGAATATTAGTTCATAATATCCCAATGTTTGAGTAATCTTCGAAAGTTCAGTGATCCTTATAAATTTCCATAATCTCAAGTTCTCTGTACAAGCATGTCCAAACAAACTCTGATTCGTCAATGGAGTCGCTCCACTAATATCATTAGGAACTTTCGTTATCTAGTCAATTCAACTTCTTCAAAATATCATTTGATAAGGCAAACGCGACGACCCCATTGACGCACGTTAAAAGCCGCCTGTCATCCGAATCGATTCAGAGGTACATAGTCAAAACGACCGTCAAGCCTGTCTGAATGTTCTCAGAGAATTAATTCACAATCAATCAATTAGACAAGCATCGTACAAGATGCACCAGAACCCAGACAAATGGATTCCAGCTGATACAAGCTCAAATCGAGACAAAGGGTACGTATCCACGTTCTCTAGACTTTCACGCTGCGAGCGAGTCGTAGACACGTGCGTACGTTTACAAAGAAAGGTAACAAGACAATGAGACAGAGACACATTAGACGGAGCTGGTTTTCGGTAGAGATTTCAGCTTGGAGATGAGCTCCCGGCGTTGCTCGTGGTACTCTTGGAAACAGGGCACGATGCAGAGGTTGGTCTGACATTCTGGACAATGGTACTTTGTTTTCCTTCGAAGCGTCCTACCGTGGGCGTCTATCGTGTTCCAGCAATGATTGCAACCCAGTGCTGTTCCAGGACGCAGCACCGGACAGTGCCCTAGTCGTTGGTCCCCTGTGCTTTCACGGCTCTCTCTGCTTGTCGTCTGCAATAATTTATAAAATGATCAGTCAGAGGACATGTACAAATCATCTGAAGGTTTGACAAGGTGGCCACACGGTAATGGAAATACCTTTTTGAATGAACATAGGAAAGATGTATAGTATATATCTAGAACTGCTAGACTCTAATGGAGTTTGCTACAATGAGTCTTAGTTTTCAAGAAATATGAGTTTAAAGCTATGTCCTCTTCTTGTAAATAAAACACTGTACATCAGAAGAACATCTCCACTCAAATTTCTTCAAACCTCAACAGACACCAGTAGCCACTGATCATTTAAGCTGTACTCAAACCCTCAGAGACTTCAACCTAGCAAGTCTCCAAGTGTCTTACTTGTGGAGACGACGAGCTCCTCCTGAGTTCCGCAGTTTTCACTCTGAGACTGGAAGTGGAGCTGCCAGGCTCCGAGGTGATAGCACTAGGCTCCTCCGTGCTCTCCTCTTCAGTTTTGACAACAGGAGCCGGTTCCACGACGATCGACGGGCTGGCTGTCCTTCCAGGGAACTCTGGATTCGAGTGTTGCCTGTGAATCCAGTAATTCCCGCTGGTGGACTGCTGCTGGCTAGACAGGAGAGGGTGTGAGTGTTGCTTCATCAGGTAGGATGGCTGTGGAACTGTCAACAGGTTCGTCGACGTTGCGACTGTCAGCAAACTGGGCTGGTTCACCAGGATAGACTGCGGAGGAGATGAGATTCTCGATTCTTCCCAATTGGACGATGTCTGTGGTAGGTTTAGAGTGGGCGTTGCTACGTGGATGGACGAGGAGACGATGTGTGGCGAAGATGTCTCGCTGTCTGGTGACAGGTGGTTTGGTTCCTTCTTGACACGGGGTTGACGCATCAACAGACGACACCTCTTTGGCCCTATCGGCTTGCAAACTACTGAAACGGAAAAATGGGACTTAAAATAAAAACTGGGCAGTATGTAGAAGCCTCCTATTCGAGTCAGAGAAGGTGGAGGCATAGTCTTGTCGTGCTCTTTTTGAATGAAACTTGGCATACACGTAGATACTGGTGAGTATAAACAAATTCTAGAATATTAACCGCCAACGCTTCTACATTGTTATAAAAAATGAGCCCAAATATGACTTTTTTGATAACTTCGAAATGTTAATGTTTAGAGCTATTTTTTGTAACACTGACAAAGCATTGGCAGTTAATATTCTAAAATGTGATTACACTAATTGGTACCTACATGTCAGGCCAAGTTTCACCCCCAAATATCTGGTCCAAATTCGTCCACCCCCTGTAAAGCTGAAATTGGAACCAACGAAATAAAAAATCAAAATTGTTAATAGGAACTGGAAGGGTCGAAGATACAACGATTGCACAGGGTTAATAAATTAAAATACTGAACATCCAGGTGGGACCAGGTCGGAAACGTGAAACTTGGAGGGTGTTATCTCCTCATCAATGCAGTTTATGTACAGCGTTAATAATTAGTTGATATGCTGGCACAGATTAATTTGTAATTTACAACACTTATTCTATTGCAAGGTTTCAGCTTCTCTCCGCATTCTCATCAATTCTCTTTGTGATAAATCTCCGCATAGAAAACTGAAACTGATGCAAACGAAATCATGTCTTGGCTGGAAACAACTTGGTTCTATTCTTCCTTCACGTTATTTATTAAAGGCGTTATACATAACACTGACACATTAAACTCGATCCTCTGAATATAAAATTCATACCGATTAAACTAGTTCCTTGCCGTTCAGCCCGTCAGGGCCGAACTATTATACATTTCAAAGTGTACACGTCACGATCAACATTTTTCAACATCCTATATTCACCTATTATTTTACACAGATATAAAAAAAATATAAATTACGACAAACTCCGTGTGTACTTTCGATTCAAACAATTATACAGTGACTTCGTTCACGAACAAATTCGCCGGGAAAACAAAAGCTGACAAATAAGAATACACTTCGATGTTCAATGATATTTACATTATTAATAAAAAAATCATCGCGTTTTCTCGAACAGTATATGCTTCGTTTAAAATCTACCGTTACGATTATTCGTTAACTAATTTAATTTCGCTATCCCCCTTCTCTCCGTTCGAACGAAATGAAATAATTGTATAAACAACGCAGTTGAAATTCGCAAAGAAAAATACTAAAAAAAAACGGTCGAAGTAGAAACATTGGAAGTGAAATTCTCGGAAAAAATGAACGAGAAAATTTAGTTGATAACTAATGACAAGGTTGTCGCATCGTAGACCTATTCTCAATACATGCATTACTTTATTGTTTTCATAAGTTAGCAGTACCATTACACATGTAACAAATCGACGAGTAACTTAGTAGGAATAAGTTGTTCCCGCATTTATATTGCACTGTACGAAGCAACCACGCTTCCGTTCTCACGCATAAATATAAAACCGCTTTTGCATCAATTAATCCTGTATAAATAACAAAAGCACATTCGATCGAGCGTGAATTAAAAAAAAAAACAATACTACCCTATAAACGACACATCGCAACAGAGCCCGATGAATCTCGCAGGATTACAAAATCCACGAATTGGAACCATGATTTTGATGTACAAAAACACGAAGCTGCACACTGAATTCGCCTTAACATTACCCTGTGTCCTACCGTCGCGTCATAGAGTGTAATAAAATAATCATACAAAATTTCAAACAATCCTGACGACCGCTTCATGGAAGAACGCTCACAGAAACGCTATCACATGCACCGATTACAAGGGAAAGCACGTGGAAATAAAATCTTACACGTCTCTAATGCGGCAACAATTAATCGTAACACATGTATTGACAATGAATCGCGCGCGCGTTTTCCTCTTCTCTCCCCCCCTCTCCCTCTCGTTTCGTAGATAATGTTAGTTAGGATGTACTAACTGTGTGCAAATACACATGATATATTCTCTAACTAGACTTCGTATCGCTACTTTCTTCGCTATGTACAAAAGTTAATATACGGCCGCGGCTGTACGTTAAAGTTGGCCGAGGAAAATGGTCTGGCCATTTTCCTCCAACTTCAGCTCGTGTCGTCAGTCCTCGGCGACGGTCGTGCGTCGATGATAACGTGAAATTCGAAACGGAAAGATAATCGTCGATCGGTTCGCCTATAAATATCTGAAATCGCAAACAAGCAAGTGTTCTTCGCGTTGCTATCACATCTCGCGCCGTTCGGACCTGAAACGATACGTGTCTGAAACTAAAGGAACCTGTTCGCAGCTCGTCCGTCGACGCACCGTCGACGCACCGTCGATCTGCGATCGTTCGAATCCAAATTCCTCCACAACGATATTTTTCGGTCCGTTTCGAACATTGCAGAGCGACGAGCGACGACGTGCACGAGTGTAGCCTAATATAAAAAATCTCTGCAGTGTATAAAGTATTTCCCCTTTGATCGAGATCTGCGTTTTCTCTAAGCTTCTTATAGGTACGTACAAACTATTATAGGAACGCGGAGACTAGGCACCTCGAGGTCACATTTACTGTGCGCTCTAGCATAGTTTTCGGTTTCATTCTAATCTTCAAAGTGAGTTGTTCAAAGTGGAGCTCTGAACGGTGAGTGACCTCGATGTGCTTAGTTTCAGTGTCCATGCTATAGGCAGAAAGGATGTCTATCAAGGAGAGATTGCAACCTGGATGAGTGTTTCCTGAATGGGTTTAAATAGCAGAGGCTGATGACAGGGGTTTATAAACAAATTGTAGAATATTAGGCTGTAGCGGCACTTCCCGACATCGCCAGCAGAGGGATCAGCGGCGCACAGACTTTCCCGCAAGTCCACGACCATCCTGCGCTCTGTATATATACACCTACGACCTGACCCTCACTATCCCGCGTCTAAGGCACGGGTCTGCTAGGTAGCCTTACTGACGAGTCCACTAGCAGGCCCCGGACGAAACGCTCTATCCTCTTTCCTCCTTCCTTTCTTTTCTGAAATCCCTGCGCAGCTCCACCGCTTCAAGGCCTATCTGGAGAAATAGCATTATAAAATATTACTGTCCCTATTATCAGCTTTTGCAAGTAGCTTGAATTCCTAAAAAGTTGGTCCTACTGGAAAGTTTTCAATAAGTCCCTAACAAAAACTCTTTAGACCATAAACTATTAGATTCTGCAGTCATTGCAGAACTGCTAGTAGAATATTGACATAGCTAAAGTACTTATTTATAAAAATACCTGTCCAGATAAGGCTAACATTCTACAATTTCTATACGCTCATCAGACCTCAAGATTTAACCATTTGTGTGCCAGAGAACGTTTATAAAAACTTTGAGGGCTCAGCTATCTTAAAATCTTTCACTAACTCCTCATTAGTTATATGTAACACGTTGACTGCCGCAGTGAAAACAGTCTTTCCTAGTCAGACACGCTATAAACTGTCCTTTTTAATATAAATCAAAGAGAAGAAGAATATTTACATATTCAATCATGTACATCAGTACAGTTGAAATATTAAAATGCTCAAAATATAGTTAAAATCAATAGTCATTTAAGTAAAAAAAATTCGATGGGGCCAGTCACCGGTGACCCCCCATGGCAGTCAATCCGTCAAAGAACAACAGAGTCTGGCACTCAAACAATCAACCTACTCGCATTTGAACAACGATTAAACGCTCATCCAGGTCACAATCAATCCTCATATAATCATTCGTGCCTCCATGTCAGCAACAATCCTCAATTCAACCTTCTCCCCCGTTCCCGACGGCATCGCGGAGTTCTTAATACTTCTGAAGCTCGTCTATACAAGTGATGGCCGACTGGTCGGGGTAGCCGGTTCACATCGCGTTGTAATTAACGCCGTGCAGATTGATCGGCATGGTGGTGCTGGGTAACGCGTAGTCCGTGTGCCTGCTGTCGATGTAACCGCTGAGCATCGTGTGAGGGCTGTGGGTGGTCAGCATGGTGTGCGTGCTGTGGGTGTTGTGGGAACTGTGCGGCGTGGTGGGCGGCCCCATCGGCGTCGGGCTCTGGGAGTTCACCGGCTGAGAGGACGGAGCCGGAGGCGGTGACGAGTTCACCTCCTGCTTCACCCTCGACTTCAGGCTGGGCCGGTTGTTCGGGTAGCCGCGTTTCTTGTACTCCAGCCACAGCGTCCGGTTGTTCACGCCGAACATCCGGGCCGCCTTGCAGAAGCCGATGCCGCCGTACCGCACCGCGTCCAGCGCTCTGATGAAATTCTCGTCCGCCTGCGGGTTCGTCGAGCGTTTCCTCTTGATCGCCGTCTGCGGGCTGGCGCACGGGCTCTGGCAGTTGCTAGGACACTGCGCCGACGGCGACGGCCCGCCGGACGACGCGTGCTGCAGCGTCCCGTGCGAGGAGTTCGGGTAATTCGTCAGGGCGCAACTGGAACCAGTCGTGCTGGTACCAGAGTACTGATCGCTGATCGCCGACGAGGCTGTTATTTCGGGCGTGGTAAAAGCTGACGACGCTTGGATCGACAGATTCGTTTGACACGAGGACAGAGCGAAACGTGGATATGTGTGCTCCATTATAGTCCATTGCAATCCTGCGGAACAGACCGGTTCATCTTTGGTCAGAGCACGGGAATTATTCGCCGCCGGTGATTATAGAATTAGAATGTTCTAAGAAAGGTGTGTGTGTCATACGTATGAGAATGTGTGGTCGGAAAGAAATAGAAATTTTGTTTCTTTGGTCTTGTGAGTGATCGGACGGATGATCGTCCGGTTCAAATGATATACAATGCTACTGTGTGAGTGTGTGTGAGTGTGTACGTTTGGAGGAAAAGAAATGATGCTAAGCTGTAAGCAGAAAAGAATGGAAAGATATTTGTAAAAGTCTGTGGAAGAGTATACATATTGGGAATTACAAGAACAGATTTTTGTGGCATGGCACAGATACATTTTAAAGCACATTTGTTGTTTGATTGAAGACTGAACGAGTGTGGTAGTTTGTTGAATTAAAGGACAGAGCGAGGCACACATACATACTCAACAATGTTAAAGGCCCGGTCTTTACTGTCCTCTATAGAACATTATACATTGTGTGCTATGTATCTGTGTACCATGGTGATTTTCATGAATGAGAGAGACTAGCCTTAGAGATTTGCGTTACTTTATTTTCATCTTTTTTTTGGCTTTTACAGAACTTTCGCTCTATATTCATGTCAAACGTCTGTTGATTTTCCTTGTGCAGTACAATTAAACGCATCTGTGCCAGCATATAATATGTGTGTGAGTATCATCTATTGTCATGCAGTTTCCATACCCACCACTCATTGAACATTGTACTTAACTACTAGACTACTAAAGTATTTGCGTGAAAGACAGATACCATGCATGTTTAAAATTAAGATTCTGCCGCTTGTGGATAGTAGGATGTAGGGTCCCCAAAATTTGTTTCATATACATTAAAACAGTGTTTGAGATTGAAATAAACCATTAACGGTACTAATTTAAAAGTATAAGAAATAGAATACATAATCAGTAAAAACATTGTGAATATTTTATGCTAACTTTTTAAGAGATCTATATGTGTAACAGCTCTTAAAATCACCGCTCACAATTTTATATACTAATATATATACCATATCATACTTAATGTAACATAAAAAGAAAAAAAAAAACACTGAAGTAATTTAAAGAAACTGAATCACTTTACATATGTTTATAAATAGTTTCACAGTCAATTTATTGTATTTTATTGTACAAATCTATGTTGAACTTTTAAAAAATAATTTAAAATCAGTTGCACAAATTATATAGAATTACTTACCTTGATGTGCAGGTGGTTGCGAAGACACTGAACTCTGGGCCACATTTCCACCGGACTGTTGATTCACATCTTGCAGAGAACCATCACTCTGTGCTGGTGTTGTCGCAGAACTATTCTCCATGTTGCTCATCTGAAATGAGTTACAAATTTTTTTAATAAAGGAAAAACATTTAAAGTATACTCTTATTTTTGTATAAGAGAATTATACTTACAATTGATATTTGATCTTCGTCGATGCTACCTTGTGATTCGGTACTGGTGTTCACGGGTCTCCTCAGGTTTTCGCCGCTCTCTTGTGCAACTATCAATGGTTCCGGTTTTACAATATTTGTAGCAACTAAAGTGATTTCATTTATTTCTTCTTGTTTATCACCGGATCCGGATGTTGACCCTGTGGATGATTTCCTTAATCTCTTTCTACGAAAAGATGGTGACAATGGAGATGGAGTGGGTGAGCAAGATTCACCACGATCTCCTCCTCCGGGTTCGCTGCTACCGCTTGGCCATTTGGTCAAAGAAGCAGTATGCATTTCTGCGAGCCCCTTTATTTTTAAGCTTTCTGCGGTCTGCAAAAAAACAATACAAAAGATTATCTTACACTCTTGTCATTAAGTAATGTCATTACAGCAAACATATTTTATAATTTTATAGAATATATATATATACCTTTATGATTGATGGTAACTGATCCTGAGATATATTTACTTCACCATAATACATAAAGTCAACCATGATCTTTAGATCAGAGAATTTCACATCCTTCAGTATGACGATTGGATGCTGACATGGGTTCACAGTGAACAATGATTGAAAGTACGTACTGCACGCAGACAGTACAACTTTATGTGCTTGAAGGTGCCTACCCTCGGCAGCCAATGTCACATCCACCAGAGTCTCATTGTTCAATAAACTGGAGAACACCGAAATGAAATTCGGTTGATGATTGTTCCACCGCAAACAGAACTGTTGCATCGACATTTCCACGGATGATTCGGATATTAACAAAAACTGCAAATATACCTGTAACACCATCGACCATTGTATCCTCTGTATCTTCGCAGAACAAAATAAAAAAGTGGCAAATGTAATCACTAACACTAGGTAATACCTTATAATAACATAGGGTATAACCAAAATATATGTATCAACTATGTGTAAAGTAGATTACTTGTCAAATAATCATAACAATAACTTGAACACCATCCAGCATTCCATATGTGGTTCAGCACACATCACATTATACAACAAAGGAAGAATAATACATGATATGACAAAAAGAAGATAGTTTGTTTATAGAAGACTGTTTTGTCGATATAGCATAAAAACTCAAAACATCAAGTTTGTTAATACCGTCAGACCTATACAATCAGACCGATCCCCAAATTCCCTACTGTCTATCACTATACTATGTACAGAAGCTTAAGGTATGTTTCTCAAAAACTATTTAAGCCCAAAACTGAAAGATCAAAAAAGTTCTGACAATGTCATCAACAGTGACCATGATCAAAACGTCGACTGGTCTGCACGGACGGAGCTGTCCAAAAAAATTAACACGAAAACGCTATCGCGTTCTGGAGTCGAATTCGCCACCGAGCTGTCAATCTCGAAAGCACACGCAAGCTCCCCATCGAACATCGAAGAAAAAGCCCAAGAGAAAAACGAACATCGGGTAGAAGAAAAGGGACGGTCTGGTTTGGGATTTGCTCACTTGCTTCGAACGAGCTGTTTCCTCGGGGAAGAGACAGAAACCTAGGAAGCGTCCGGATGACACGAGGTGCTCCGACGTCTGCTGGTCGACGTGTGTACACGCGCGCGCGCGCCTGTGTCTATGCGTGTGTTTTTTTATTAGGAAAAACAGAGCTGGTCGCTCGGCGCTGCCATGGATCCGACAAAATTCTCCGCAACAGACTGAGCGGTGACGCTTGTGTAATTCACGGATGACGTCATATGCGGAAAAAAAAACGACGCGGCCGCAAACACGACTTCCAAAAAGGCACCTTCGTCGACGTGCACCGATAACGCGGCGAATTTCACATGTAATCGAACGAACACCGAGATGTTATCAACGTGCGTCCTTAGAAAATCTAACTTGATCAATATAGCGGTCGGCCGGTGGCGACATCTCGCGGACATCTGTAAGTTGTAATTAGGCAGCTGAATCCTGAATTAAGATAGGAAAGTAATTATGGAGATATTCGATCAATTTCGTTAGCCGCTGTATGTGTGAAAACATTTCTTCGTTTATGAATATTATGAAAACTAATAAGCGCTCTAGACTAAGAGATATCAACCTATCAAGTGCATTGCGCATTGCTATAGCTGAATTTGAATGAGGTATACTGGGTCTTCTTAAAAATAAGTAATATTGTAATTCATCTTTTAATTATGAAACAGACCCGAATAAGTGAGTGTATATGATGCTAGCTGCGTTTCTATATGACAAATGATGTACATGAAAGTATAGATGTAATCTTAGTCTATTCTATACTTCGTCTGTGATTAGTATTAACTCTTTGCCACTGTCACTTACATGCGTTTAACAAAATCGCGCATCATGTACTGGTGACGCCCATAGGCGTTCGCTACAATAGCTCGCCATGTGTTACCACAGCCCGGCCGCACGCAGCGTTCAACCCGTTCGGTGCAATAAGTGGCGCCATCTCTGATAGAAGCCCGGAATTACGTAGTGGTGGTGCTACTGGCGCCATCTCTGCCAGAGGCCTGGAACTAAGTAGCGGCGGTGCAACGAGCGCCATCTCTGTCAGAGGCTCGGAACTAAGTAGCGGCCGTGTAACTGGCGCCATCTTCTGCCTGGAACTGGAACTACAGAACGGCGTGGCGTTCGTAGCGCCCCTAGCGGATTTTTCTGCAAATAATCAGGACCCGTCCGCTAGATGGCGCCACTTCGACTTTCGCTACTTAGTTCCCGGCGTTTCTCAGAGATGGCGCCTGTTGCGCCGTCGCTGGTTCCGACCCTCGTGCAGAGATGGCGCTAGTTGCACCGCCGCTATTTAGTTCCAGGCTCCTGACAGAGATGGCGCTGTCTGCCACAGTGGGCTGTCGACGCCCATGGGCGTTCGCGTGTTCGCTTTGTTTTTAAGTATATAGACGCGTAATAATAAATAAAATATAATGTTAACACACTCTTCAGATAATATATATTACATATTGTACTTTATTAATAAGTTTTATATATTCTTAAGTTTCTGTAGTATTGTTTAAGCAATAATTTATATATTTTGTACATTTAAATTACGGTAGTTTAAGAATGTCTAGATTGTTAAGTGAAATATAAATAAAATATAATTTTAAGACATTGTTCAGGTAACATATATTACGCATTGTACTTTATTAATAAGTTTTATATATTCTGAAGTTCCTGTAGTATTGTTTAATTAATAATTTATATATTTTATACATTCAAATTACGGAAGTTTAAGAATATCTAAATTGTTAAGTTAACATTAGGATTAAGCCAATTATGCTATGATGAATTGTAAAAACTTGCTGAAATCCACTGTAACTTCCAATGATTTTTTAAATAAACAAAAGTTAATCGGACATATTGTATTATTATTTATTAGTTTATAAGTTCCAATTTTCCTCCTCCCTTAATTTCTCCTTTCAACGCAGTTAAATCGTAGAAAAACCTGAAAAATTCTAATTTCTGAACTCCACACTGCGTACAGAAGACAACGAAATTAATTTGCGGAATTTCCTGGAATCGTGACGTCATTTCCAAGAATCTGCGAAACTTTGTGCCACCTCCTCTGGCATCATGTTCTCCTGTTACAAATTCTCGATTTTGCCTTAATTCATTTAGAAACTCCGAAAAATTCTAATTCGCGGAATTTCCTGGAATCGTGACGTCATTTCCAAGAAAACGCGAAACTTTGTGCCACCTCTTCTAGTATCATGTTCTCTTGTTACAAATTCTCGATTTTGCCTAAATTCATTTAGGAACTCTGAAAAATTCTAAATCGCGGAATTTCCTGGAATCGTGACGTCATTTCCAAGAATTCGCGAAACTTTGTGCCACCTCCTCTGGAATCATGTTCTCCTGTTACAAATTCTAGATTTTGCCTAAATTCATTTAGAAACTCCGAAAAAATCCAATTCGCGGAATTTCCTGGAATCGTGACGTCATTTCCAAGAATTCGCGAAACTTTGTGCCACCTCCTCTGGAATCATGTTCTCCTGTTACAAATTCTCGATTTTGCCTAAATTCATTTAGAAACTCCGAAAAATTCTAAATCGCGGAATTTCCCCGAATCGTGACGTCATTTCCAAGAAAACGCGAAACTTTGTGCCACCTCTTCTAGTATTATATTCTCCTGTTACAAATACTCGATTTTGCCGAAATTCATTTCGAAGCTCCGAAAAATTATAAATCGCGGAATTTCCCAGAATTTGCGAAACTTTGTGCCACCTCTTCTGGTATCCTATTCTCCTGATACCGCCCCGAAATTTTAGAAAGAATTCTGAAAAATCAAAGTCTCAAATTTGTTACAGGAAAACGTGGTATCGGAAGAGGTGGCACAAAGTTTCATGGTTTTCCTTGTCCTTCGAACATAAATCTTTTCGTGATTTCTGTAGTTTATTTCACTGCAGTCTTTTCGTGAAAGGATTTTTTTAATGGAAAATGGAGGGGTTTTAAATTAGCAACTACTAAATAAAAAAACATTGAATTCGTTTAATTTACATTTATTTAAAGAGTTTTTTGTAAAGTACAATATATATATATACATATACAATGCAGTTGTTATATATTAAACAAACTCGAGCTAGCGGCCGGAAATTCTGGGTATCCGAAAAGCGTACGATGTTGTATTGTATTTTGCATAAAAGCGCTCGAACTTCAGCTGCGTTGTCCTACATATTGCAAAACGGAACAGTGGAGGACAGGTCTATCTGCTGCCTAAAACATAAAGAAAACAAAGGTTAATGCTTGGACGAAACAGTCAAAGAATATGATGAAACTTTTTGAACTTCGTGAGAGTACTGAGCATGCTATCTTCTGCCAGGATCTAGAACCGTACAATGACGTGCGTTCGGAGCGCCCCTTGCGGATTTTTCTGTAAATAATCGGGTCCCTTTCCCTGCATGGGGCCACTTGGAATTTCGCTGTTTAATTCCTGGCTTCTGAAAAATGAAAATGAATGATCATGCTCGAGCACATCGCGTAAATCGTTCAAGGATCGAGAACGTGCAATTGAAACAATCCGTGGTTTATTGAAATTATAAGTACTTTACTCCATCACAAAGATTATATCGTTATTACACTATGTGGACACGTTCGATAATATAATGGAAATATTCCACTTCACACAACTGTGACGAGATTGCTATAGAGTTAATATAAATTAAATAAACAAGTAGAAACCGTCTGTTCATTTCACGTTAGACAATAATTGAGAAGACGTCTTACTAACTAACAGTCACCAACATTTTGTACGTATGTATGCATATGCTATGAGTTGTATACTGATCGATTCGGAATTCACGGATTTCCTTCACTTTTCTTTCCCGTTTGTTTAAGCGACCGGTGGAGCGTCGATTAGTATGTCGTGAGGGAAATCGTTTCATCGGAGACGCACGCCTGTTGCGGGGAGATTCGTGCGTCTCGTTTGCAGAATTGTATTCGTTGTATGTATGCCGGATGAAGAAACGAACGAAACGTCATGTAAATACATAATCACACGTACTGAGGTATTGCATCGACGACAAATCAGAGATTCGTAAAAATGAGGTGCGTGCAGCTCCCGTATTCTCGAAACAACGCTCGTACATTCAAGGAACTCGTAAATCGAGTCCCGTCAGATCGCTCGAGGAACGGTACACGGTACAAGAGCGAATTTCCATACTCTTCCTAACTGCGAATGGACCCTTGATTCTGGGTTGTACTTATTGCTACATAACAATGCTAATTTCACCCATCGAGATTCTCGTATAACAATCTGATATCATAACAATATCTTAAATTTTGATATACTGTTATCATCTATAAATCTCATTTGTTTCCTACGCGCCCGACATCTCGTTATTAAATCCTGAAACCGTTTACTTTCGCCGTTGTGTTTGTTAATTTACAAATTGTTCCTGTACGATGGTAATTATCATGAGCCCTTCGTCCGACTTAGACCTACTTAGATCCCCCAAAACAGGATTACTCGAGACTTCGATCGAACAGAAATCATCAGCAAGTGCAGACAAATAATACGTAGAAAAAGAAGAAGTTCGTGTAAAACACATGATACGTCGATCGCAGAGCGTCTCACATCAAACCGGACACCTTTAATGAACGTCTGATCTCTTAAAAAATTCCCGTAAAAAGTCATCCAAATATTTCCCCGTTGTTTCGTTAGAAAATTTTGCGTATCAGCATCGATCGTATCTAAATATGTACACTTAAATCCTGTATAATTGGATAGATTTACAAAATATCACAATAAAAAAATATAAGAACGAGTAAAAGTATCCGATTCATCGTGAAAAAGCCCTTGTATAATACAATGTAACATTCAGTTGCTGTGCAAAAAATTGAACACTTACGTTGAATAAATTTGTATCCATACAAGAATTGAAAAGTCGTGAGAAGCAAAAGAATATTCAGATACCGAGAGATTCTTGCGCTTTTCACCGAACGGGAAAAAGTTTTACGCTACACCCGAACGTCGTCAGTTTAACCCTTTGAGGACGATGAACCCGTTAATACGTTCTGAAAAATCGTTCACCGTGTGCTACGGGCCACATCCGTTCACTGCACCCTGCAACCAACGTCTTCGAATCATCATCTCAGCATATTTTCGTGCTCAACCGGGGTGTTAACATTTCAGCACACGGTGGACGTTTTTCCCGAAGTTTTCAGGGCTCAAGGGGTTAATAAGCTTTCGCTGATAGGCCGTGGTTTAGTGACCAAACTCTGTAAGGCTCTTATTTCCTTTTCCGTTAAATTCGGAGGTCCGAACAGAAACTCCCTACGAGAACTCGGGTTGGACAGGAGGTCCTGCATGTTCTCGTTGGTTAGCACCAGGTAATGCAGAGAAGTCTGTGTTAAATTTACTTTCCTAGCTAACGTCCCGGTAATATGAACATCGTCGATCCAGAAATACGGTTCTTTCTGAGCTTCGCGATACAAAAGGAATACACTATCGGGAGAGTACAGTATGGCCCATCCGGCACAGTACGCGGGATAATGTCTACCAGGATATTCTTGAGGAGAGACTCTCCACTTCGAACGCCAGGATCTCTTCACGGTGCCTGTGGAGAGGAGGTCGCAGAGGATCAACCGTCTAGCGCCCCAGGGCGACAGATCACGCGTCAAGAAATCCAGCAAAGCGGGTATATGAACAAAAACATCGTCATCTAATTTAAGTATATATTTGGCACCTGAAACAAAGGAACCACGTTAGAACCATCGGGCAACATGAGAACCATAATACCGAATCCATAAAACACAATCATCCGGTTCTCGTTAACCCTCAATTGGTAAAATGATTACATCACCTAAATCCTCTATACATTACACACTGATATCTCCTAATTCATAATCTCTATCCTTGCCAGCAACGCAACAAGCGACTCATCCTACCAATTGAAGGCTGTACAGAGGTGTCCAGCAGGATCCTTACTTGGACAATGATACGTAGCCCATTTCAATGCCATCACATGCTTGTAAGTCATGTTTCTGTAGACATCGATAAAGTTGCCTTGTATCAAATCTTTATATTTCCTATTTTCATCCTCCAGCTTGGCCTGATGCTCGTCAGAGGCGCCGATCAGGAAGAGGAGCGCCACGTCCGACAACTGCGGGCCCCAGGTCTCTCGGATGACGTTCCTCTTGAGATAGTTCTCCGGCGCCGAATGGACCAGCATCAGCAACAGCGGGTGCGTCCGGTTGCACGGGTCATGGTTGATCGTGAACCGGAAGTCCTTGATGTCGATCAGGGTGGATTTGTCACCGAACGGGAGCTCGTTCAGCAGGTACGGCTGCGGTGAGGGTGTCACGTTTCCGGGAAGTATCAGCAGATACCCCGGGGCCGATGCACCGCTGCTGTACGACGTCGGGGACCCGGAGCCATCGATGCGCAGCCAGAAGGAGAAGCATCCAGTTAGTGCCAAGGCGACCACGAAGATGAGGGTGCATGGCGGCGACCCGGAGGCATGAAGCCGCCGCTTATCCAGCATACTAACGAGCCCCTTTCATCATATATGCCTGAGTCTGGCTGGAAAAGATAACAACGGTCATTTCTCTTCGCTCTATCATCTGACAGTATTCTGCAATGCAAGTACAGTATAATGTCCATTAACCGAACTACAATTAATAACAAAATAACTTATATTGTAACTATGTTTTGAATGAAAACCATAATTTTATTTTAGAGTTTCACTGATAATAATTTAAACTTGCAACTGAATTAGTATGAGCGAACTCTAATCCACCGGTGCTCGGATGATCAAGACTCTACCGTGCAATAATGCTTCTATCTACATGCAATGAATAGACAGTGTTGCAAAATGTTCATGACACTGAATATAAAATTGTTCGACGGATGATATTGACGCAACGAATTGCTTTGAAGATCGAGTGTTCCGCGCATTCCTTATATAAGAAAGCATCCTCACTTCCTGCCTAAGCCCTTGGCTCCCTTATTTCAAGGTCAGCTCTGTTTAGGTCTGGACTTTGTTTGGAGAAAGACGGGCTGATCCTATGAACACGTGCATGATATACATACAAATTGAACCATCGACCTCGTCAGGAAGTATTAAGGAAAATTAATGAATAAATTTTGTTCCTTTGAAATGAACTCGTGCACCAAATCTTCAAATTCTTTTTCCCCGAAAACGGTGGCCCGGATGCAACAACCTTATTCCACACTTTCGACTTGTTTTTTCATAAGACGTCACCTCCTCATCGGTTGCTCCGTTAACAACCACCCTGTACAGAGAAGCAGAATCGTTTATGAACGACTGATTAAGAAGTCCAAGAAACTTGTCACCTTCCACGATTCCAGGCAGCGGAGACACTCACGTTCTGATGTTTAAATTATTTTTATTCTAACGTATGATCGATCGATCGATCCCGTAACACCTGCGTTTCCTCTGCGATTCCGCCGTCCGCTTGACCATTGCGACGAGACCAACTGGAAGTTAGCATATGTCCTCGGTGAAAGTGTTGTAAAGACGGTCGATTAGCGATTTCCTAAGAACCTTGAACGAACTTGCCGCACATTTAGCGCAACCTCTAATCGCGTTAAAACGCTCAACTGTCTGTTTCCTCGAGGTGATGACAGACGACGACTGGACAATCGAAACCGCGTAGCATGTGCAAACGGAACAACAATGGTCAAACGGAAATATTATCATTGAGCACGACTTGTTCGATATACCCCTTCCTAGTCTTCCCTACTGAACATTTATACATTTTTCTTCCTCGGAGAACGCGCGTTTCCCGCCGAATGAGAACTTCTCGATCCCCTGGAATTTCCTTCATCTTCTATAATCGACGATGAGTAGACTGCGACCGTGTTTCTGCGGATACACAGGGTGTTAAGAAACGTGTTCAAGCGATACAAAAATAGCGTTTAAAAAGTCAATATCGCCTGAGTTATACAAAATGTGTATCGAAAAAATTGTACTAAAATTTGTACTTATTTAACGGGCTGCTGGCATTATAACAATATGTACAAAATATGCAAATGGAGTGCCAGATCTATTTAATTGTTTATATTAATTAATTTGGCGAACAATTTCCATTTGTATTGGTTTGTGGATGTAATTGAATGTTTTTGGAATTTTTTAAATTATTCTACATTTCAATTTCCCTGCATTTTGCGTTCGACTTTTTTTCGTATCGTGGAGCAAACGATAGGGCAGGAGCAGCGGAGTAGATTAAAAATTACGTGACGACCTTATCATGTTTCCTTATCGGTGAACAAGCGACCGCGGTCAGTTTTCATTGTCGGATAAGGAAGGAAAGACGTTTCCGTGACGTGGTGCGAGCGTATAATTTTCGAAATTCGTTGCTGATGGAATTCAATGATTCACTACTTTTTGCTGTTTGGAAATCCACGGACGTGTTCGTGCGGTTCTGAAGAGAAAACACGACGTAAACTCGGATATTTTTGGACCTCAGGTACCTACAGGCAAACGTCGAATTGCGAAAAACGCGGTACTTTCTAAAATCTGCATTTTACTCAGGCTGTTTGTGCTGTTTACTCCAAAACAAAAGTTTGTATTGTTTTATACCACTGGATTGCAGAAAGAATTGAAATTTTTCCATATTGCGTTCTATAAATCACTGTAATAAATTCAGTGAGCATGATAGCATGAGTGTGATAAGTTTTTGTATGCTGGGAATATTTCAGTGATTGAACTACTATTTTCCTGATAATGTTCCACTTCATATGAACAATCAATTTTTGTTATTATTTCTTTGTTTACTAATAGTTCATAAATTTGTACTTCATTCGAAACATCTCAGCAAGTCAAGGCACTTATTAAAGTAATAGAATTATTTTATTTCTGTTTGAAAACTTTGTCGAGCAATGGTAAGAGTGAAAGAGAAATCAGAATATTAAAAAGTAAAGTAAAAAGTTTACTGCATTTAATTAAAATAAATTTCATAGCAGTTAGAAAGCAACATGGAAGAATTTGAACTGAAACTTCCGTTAAAAAATAATATTGGACCTACAGAAGACTAAATCATTTTGGTAAACACCTAACAGACAAAAATGCACGGGAACTACAATGTTCTCTGATCTGACTGAAAATAGGTTAATTTTGTTATCATATTGAATACATACAAATTATAGAGTTTCATGAAGTAAGGATGACCTTGATCCCTAATCTCTAAAACAATTTAGTAGAAACCTTGAACTGACACAAAATATATATATCAGAAAGAACGGACATATTCAAATACTCGATGCTCATCCAACTATTCTGCATACATTCACTATTCCTTCGCTCGCAACATAATCAACCATAAGCTCCACATGCTTCATCAACAAATCATGAAGAAACTTGCAATGTACGCGAACAAAAAGAGAGCTGAACAGTGTACACGCCTCGACTTTAAAACGATCATTAATTCAACGATATCGACGTTTCAACAGTTCCTTTTCCATCCTACAAAATACAAAGAATCAGTTTCAACAAGCCAAGAATATCAGCGACAAAAAAAATCATTCCAACCGGTCAGTGAAAGACAGAAGACTGTCGACGAGCGTGCATGATTATCGTACGATCCGGTCCATTCGCTCCATCCGAAAGCAACAAAAGATTATCGTGCTACAAACAACGGAAAAAGAACGTACAATAACAAACAAACAAAAAAGGAGAAACACAAGCAAAGGTTCGTCGAACGTGAGTCGAGCGGGCGGAAAGAAACGAGAAGCGTGAGGCGAGCCATACTTACAACTTACGTGCGGTGAAGGGCTCCGAAAGCTTCTAGAGGTTCTGGTCGACGATGAGAGCTTTGTCTGGTACATTCGGCACGGCTGACATTTGAAGGGCCGACACCGCCGAAGCGTGATACAACAGTCGCACCAGTGGATCCGACACGGCGGCATAATCAACGTTCGGCCCGTGGAAAATCTCGTGTGTTTCCCGTGGACAGGCTACGACAGCACGGAACTCTTCTCTCGTTAATTACTCAACAGCTCTGTTTTGTTTGTTTAATCGTTGCGGCTCGAACCATGTGTAGAAAAATTCGCTAGGAGGTAAAACGTCGGAAATATGTGACTGGGGCGCGTACACCGGTTTCGACGGGCGGACCCGGGGAAACTCCACGCCGCTACCCTCGGTGGTGCTGCACAAACGCACCCTCTGCAGTGGTCGCCGACCAACAGCCGGAGCGCGGGAATTTCGAATACGGAAAGGGGTCGTTCGAAATGATGTGGATTAATTCTGTTCAAACTTTGAGCGTTTGGTGATCTACGATCAATACTAAGTTGTTGAGCTGCACTGCTTGACATATTACCTTTTGTGTCATCTAAAGAAACGGAGAATTAGGATGGGAAAAGTTTTGAGGATGCAAGCGTGCAAAATTGTTTAATTAGGTATAAAAGGAGTGGTATAAGTTTTATTAAAGAAATCTTATCACTATACAGGATAGAGTGTATACACTTTGCTGCAGTGAAATGAATTATACTTTCTTTCCAGCGGCTCTTCGTAGACAATAAATATGTATTATATGTGGCGATTTTTATCTATTTAGTAGTACTCTCGGTGGATCCACTATAGTGGCCATTCGTACACAACGATAGCTTCGTGGACATAAAACATACCAAGTTACCTATTATAAAAGACCCTTTCTGATGTATAAAGACTGATGCAGCACTTTCACCAGCTGTAACATGTATCACGAAAGAAGCATATATAAAATATTCTAAAATTATTGTTACCTCGTACTTCAACTTATAGAAGCCTGAATGTCAGGCCATTAAGCGAGAATTCAGGCATCATTCATTTATTTTGTTCTTAGCGCATAAAATACAGTGTTTGTAAATATATATAGTCTTGAAATAAACGATTTAAAAATAAAAACAGTTTCTTGGACGTCCACTATCTGACCATTCCTAAACAGACGTAGCTTTCGAGACGTTCACTATAGCAACAACCTGCGCAAACCGATAAGAACGGAACGGCTGCATTTTCGAATGTCCCGCCGAGGGGAATCTAGTGGAGAACGTCGTCAGCGGGTGGCGTCGTAGCGGTCGCGGCATGAATTGAATGCAAACGAGAGACCGCGACGCGCCGCTATAGCCCCGCTGTATCGGGGTCCCTGGCCACTGCGCACGCGCCGCACGTTTATTATCTTCTTTCTGTTCAAGTGCCATTTCATTGCATGCAGTGCAGTCTATAAAACAGAATGCGTTCTCGCTGGATCTCGAGTTTCCTATCACTTATCGTCATTCGTAGCGTATAAACATAACAGCACGCGGTCATTAACTTACAAATTGTTTACGTTCCGCGTCGGGCACATGGGTATCCGGTGATATCGCGACCGCTGATCCGACCGTTCCCGTCGTAAAACCGACGATCGTGCCATTGTCGAGCGTCGTCGACCGCCGCGTACCGTCCCGCTGCGTCGAGATCGCGAATTTTCGCGTCGGACCGGATCAAAGGGCGAGCGGAAAAAAAAATAATTAAAAAAACCGAAACGGACCGGAGCAAAAATGTCATGCAGCTACGCGGACGGGTTGTCGCAGTACGAAAACAAAGGAGTGCTGGGCCTGGAGGAGGTAAAATTCATTGTTTCCAAGCGGACGTTTCGCGGGCGATCGCACGGTCCGTCGCTTATCCTGCTCGAATGTTTTTTTTTTCTTTTGTTTTCTTTTTTCTTCTTTCAGCGATACGACAGCGTCGAGGCCTTGCGATTGAAATGCGGCCTCCTGGCGGACTGGATACGGGCTGCACGGCACGTCGTCGTTCACACTGGCGCCGGCATCAGCACCGCTGCGGGCATTCCGGATTTTCGGTGATTATATATCGTTTGTAATTTTTCGCTCGAATCCCCACCCTCCTGCTTCTGCATGCATTTCCATCCCCTCCCTTCCCGCCTCCCCTCCTTCCCAAGGTCCCCCCACTCCAGCAGTTCCGGCGGCCGAGGAGAGGTCCGCGGTGTGATTCTTGTCGGTTGGTGGGCTCGAAAGCGCCACCGGTCAATTCTTTTAAATTAATCAAGCGGGAACGGTGAGCCGCGAAGAAGAGAGGAGCGAACGGCGGCGGTTCCCTTTGATCGGAACCGTCCACCATTGTTGCGGGCGACAATGGTGACGACGCCGCGCTCGTGGAACGTTCACGATCTCGCACGAATGATTTGACCATTGATGCCTTCGATCGTCTATAAATAGACGCGAGGCGGATTGGTGAGCTGATTCGAAAATGAAATTCGTCGATCGATGAATTTTCGACGAATTTCATCAGTCGTATCAGAAATGAAAAATTGTTTATGTTACATGTAGGTGGATTATGAAGTTGTTGGAATGTTTTGTTAATATTTTTTTTTGTTCCAAAATATTTAGAATTAGTATGAATATGCATAGGCTGCATAGTAGGATTGCAAATGCATTGTTTTGATGAATAATATGAAGGAATTTTATTTGCATTTGTAAATAACATGATAGAAATAACGAATAACTGGTGTTAAGCAATTTAACAATATTATGATGTATGAATAATATTTTGAGACTTTTGATGTGATCCATAACAAAAGACAGTATTTAGGTTGATATCATATGGCATCACCTGTTGATAACGTATTAATATAAATCATTGTGCAGAAAAGTATTGAAATATTTGATCATGTATGTACTGCTGTGCATCAACTTGGTTCTATAATTTATACATATTACATTTGATTCGTTAGAGGTACAAATGGAGTATGGACACTAGAACAGAAAGGTCTGAAGCCCACAATGAATATTTCCTTTGATGAAGCAATACCTACAAAGACACACATGGCATTGAAAAAACTAGTGGATACTAGTGAGTATATTTGTAACGACACTGAGAAGCTATTTATTGAAAATAACCCGATTTATATTTATTATTACTTATATAATTTTCCTCTTTCTTTTTCTTTAGAAAAAGTGAAATTCATTATAAGCCAAAATATTGATGGATTGCATCTCCGATCAGGAGTGCAGAGACAGTACCTAGCAGAGCTGCATGGAAACATGTTCACTGAACAGTGTGACAAATGCGGCAGGTAGATGTTACAATATCTTGCAAAAGATCTACTCTGATACTACAAAATTGTATGAAGATGATAATATAATTCGAATGAAGAAACAATCAATAAAAAAAAATTGTTTTTAGGCAATTCATACGGAACTTTGCAACCAAAAGCGTCGGCAAGAAATCGCTAGACACTGTGTGTAGATCCGAGCAAATAGGCGGCCGTCCATGTCGTGGGCGCATGCATGACACCATACTCGATTGGGAACACAATTTGCCAGACAGTGACCTAACATTGTCTGACTTACATTCTAGGTAACTAGGAAGAACATTCGTAAAACGCTAAAATTACTCATTCGCTTGGAAAGACGTTTGTTTTATGGCACACGAAAGATGGAAGTCTTGAGGCACTGTAATAAGATTTCACGAGCAGAAATTTAACGAACCTGTTCTTGAGGAAGAGAAAACCAAAAAAAAGTGTTTTTTACATGTTTAAACGTGATGTTGCGTGTCATTGTGTTGTCCTTACTAAACATTTGCTACTTTTTGCGAACAGATGAAAGGAAGGGTGCCTAACGTGCGTTTCATGGTTGTTCAAGTACATGTTAGATGTTTATAATTTCGATGCTCTATATCCGCGCAAGTACACGAAAACAAATTTTTGGAAAAGAACTTTCGTTGATCTGAAAATGCCATGTCAATGTCTCAGGTTTTAGTTGCAATTATTCACGCCTATTATTTCCTTGACACGATTTGGCGATCCTTGAATACCCAAAAATTCTGTGGATAATTACAGTGTCGCCGACTTAAGTATATGCCTTGGGACGACGCTCCAAATTATACCGAGCGGCAATTTGCCTCTGTACACCAAAAAGTATGGAGGTCGACTGGTTATATGTAATCTACAGCCGACGAAACACGTAAGACAACATTTTCATCCCTTTGAAAGCAACGAACTATACGATTTCATGTTGAAAGCTTCTAGCGAATCTTTAAATGAGATAAATACAAATCACAAGCGTACTAATGAGTACATTAATAATTTAAGGATGTATATATGTAAGTTATAATCTAGTCCATTATAATCTAAACAAATAATACAGTCTAAAAACAAGCGATACCATGAATTTTAGGACAAAAAGGCGGACTTGATAATCAACGGTAACGTTGACGAAGTAATGATGAGTGTGATGAAGAAGTTGGGACTGGAGATCCCGGAGTACGAGAGTACCATGGACCCGACACGCAATTCCGACACAACGTCCAAGGAGATGGACTGGACGATACCGACCAGTAGGGTAAAAGAGATGAACGTGCTGTACAAGAAGGTATGCAAACCGATGCGGAGGAAACGGAAAACGTTCATGTACGAGAGAGAGCCGCCGGAGGCGAAGCCGAACGAGGCGAAGGCGAACGAGACGAAGGCGAATGAGACGAAGACGAAGAAGCAGGCGTTCATGATCAAGCAGGACATTAAAACAGAGGATGAGTTGAACGAGTCGAACTTGATGCAGACGACGCAGTGCAACGACGCGCTGGTCGGCGACGTGAGTGGTGGTAATCCGGTGAAAATTGAGGATGACATCAAAGACGTGGAACCGTTCGAGTTCTCCATGGATAATATGACTCAGCCCGATATGGGTTTGCACGTGAACGACATACTGTAGCATGATTTTCAGCGTACGGTGATCCATCGACCTAATACTCCTACTAATCTCAGTCTACGTTCAAATTTTATTTATGGGTGCATATAGAGAATGGATGTTATCTGTATGTGAAGAATGCCTAAAGTGCTATTGATTTGTTTATACGAAAACGAGGAAAAAAGCAACAAAAAAAAAAGAAGGAAAGAAAAATATGAAACACAGAAACGTAAGATAAGTTTATCGACAGGCAAGCTGCTTTTATCGTCAGATCAGAAAAAAAACCGCTGCAATACGTGTACATATGTGTAGTAGGTACTTTCGTAATCGCTTCCATGTTCTGTCCGCTTTTTCATTAATCGAGCGTGTACCTGTAGTTCTCGCCAGAGATCAGAGTTTCACCGATCAATGTGTATCATAGGTCCAATACACGTACATATAATATGCATGCACCATGTTTTTTCCACTATGATACATTTAACGTTAAGTACTTAAGATGATTTATTTAGGATCGTTTGTAAACGTGTTGACAGAGATTTTATATACCGACGACGTGTGTGTGTCGATCATGAACACGATCACACGTGGATCCCCAATGGGAATCGCGAAACAGCGCAGCGTTGATGTGTTGCGTTCGTGTCCGTTTTTAATTAACAAATAGTATCTCTAATCGTTCTATATCGCTGTTCCTGCGATTTCTCAGACGCGACCAAATCTTCCGGAAAGTATTTGTGATTCATGGAGCGATTAAGGAAGATGTGTTTTAACCTTGAACGTTTTAACATTGAGATCTTTTAATAGAGAGCTCCGTACGAGCATGGATGTTGTTTGATCATCTCTAAATAATAGTTAAGTGTCTCTCGTTATACGCACACGTTTGTATAATCGTGACGGCGAGCGAATTTCGCGTGGGTAGACGTTGAGCGAGGTGTTGTCCTTGACGACACAGGATGTTTCACGATGCAGCATGAGTCCACGGGTGGACTTGCGCTCCATCCGAGCTTGTTCCCGAGTTAGACGTTTTTATATTTCGATGATTCTCATGACAAATTCAACCGACTCCATTCGAATGAAGCATCCTGTGCCTGTCTACCGAGCGATTTGAAAAAGAGAAGTGCAAAGATAAAAAAAAAATAATGCAAGCGAGTCTTTCTTATATCGGCATTCGACGCTATTTTGTCGACAGCGTTTTAACAAGTAGAGCGCAGATTAGCGAAACAGGTGTAATATTTATATGTACATAGCGGATATATGCTTGGTTGCTCCTAATAATTTATTACTTTCATTGACATTATTTACTGGACGTTACTATTAGTGAAATATTATAGTACTCGACGGGAAATAAAACTGTGGAAAGGGCTCCCTGTGCGTTCATTGTCTCCTTGGCGTTTCTTGGGTTCCTGGTGTAATCGAGAAAAATGGCAGACCGTTCGTTCATCATTTTCATATTGGTATATTCTTATTCATAGGCAAAGTTTAAACAAGGATACAACATAATCATGTACACGTGCGCTACAATAATTACTCCATAGCTTAAATTCTCTTAATCGAATCGGAAAAGAAAAACGTCACTCCAAAGATTCAAACGTATTCGCTTCTTTTTTAATAAATAGATCTTTATCGTTTACGTACTTTATACCTTTTTTTTCCTTACGCAGACCACCGATACGTCGCGGCACACCGACGCGAGAACGTTCAATTGATGGTCCGAAACAGCGTTTCCCTGAATCTCTGAACACCGAAGACCGTGTCGTCTCTTCGGGGGTCGAAAGTGACGAAAAGTTCTGAAGCACGAGGAAATGAATTTGATTTTCAAGCGCGAACGAGGAAACGCTGCTTCAGAGCGAAGTCGCTGGGGGTGTCTTCCGTGAGACTTACAAAGAACAAAGCTAATTCACGATTTTTGATTCTCCATATAAGCTTCTCTATCTTTTAAACTAAGTATTTCTGGTATACCGTAAAGACGACGGAAAAATATACAAACTGTTTACACGCGTTCTTAAGCATCGAGCACGATGGATGTCCTAAGATTTTCAGTATCTTTTTTTATATTTACACGCGGGCGGTTTACGTCGCTCAAGGACGACGTCGATGTTCGCCGATCGATAACGCATCGATCCGGACGAAATGCAAACCGTCTTGCAACTCTAAATTATTCTTATTACTACGCGTTTAGTCGCCTGTTATAGCGGAGACGCGAAGTGTTGGCCGCTCAAGGTCACGAGCTTCTCTCCCCTCCTATTCTACATTTCACAGACGGCGTTCCATAAAAGTATGCTACGTCGAAACTCTTCAGGCCCCTCTTCTCGTCGTTTCGATCATTTCCGAAGTAACATTGAACACGGGACGATTATTTATTATATGCATTTTTATTGTTCTGATGTGCTCAAAAGTGCCCACACTGTATGAAACACTCTGTACAACCTGAAAAAACGGTGATCATGCACGGTCAATGTCCCTAACGATAATAATTTCTACAAAAAAAAAAAAACAGGATGCATCGTGCGCAACGAATTCGTCGAATCGAACGTAACTACGGTATAATTTATTTCTACAATAAATATCCTACTCGACACGCCTGTAACGCAGCGCCGCAGGGGGGGGGGGGGGGGGGGGGGGGCTAAATATTACACGTCGAGTTGCTCACGAACGATACCCTTATGTTTTTCTATAAGAAAAAAGCGATACGGAAAGCACCCCGAGCAAGTTTTTCCAAGCTCGACAGTTCTCGACGAGCGCACGCGTGGCCGCTTTCGCTACGAAAGAATAAATTACGGTGAGCTTAAAACGAGAGAGAAAGAGAGACAGATAGAGGGGACAGAAGACAAGGTAGAAAGAGAGAAAGAGAGTGAGAAAGGGATAAAAGTAGAAGGGGAGGTATGCACGTGTGTGTGTGTTCGTTGGTGTGATGCAAACAGGGACCGTAAAGGTGAACGACGAAAAGGAAGAGGGCGGAAAGGTGGATAGAAAAAGAAAATGAGGATCAGAGATAAAGATACAAATCGTTATCGGTCGGTCTGATTCGCGGATCGAAACCGGAGCCGATTATTTGGTATAATTGCATTTAAATATCGTTTCTTTCTCCGAGAACTCATGAACGCGGACTATGCACGGCGCGAAACATAGACCCCTACTAGAGTGTTCAATTAGACTAACTATATACAAGTAATCTTTTTTTACGCGACGGAATAGAAATCGATTATACATATATTTATATATTTATATATATATGTATATATATATTTATATATCATGATAAACTTTCCTATATTGCTCTACACATGCGTTCATTCGTCGCTTTTGTTTATTTTTTTTTTTCGACTCTGCGCGACGTTCGATCGAAAGAACGCGCGCGCTGCCTTACCGACCGAGTCGATCGCGGCTGGTTCGATCGATAAGCGGCGCCGCTTCTCGATTCTCTCGATCGTCTCGCGTCATTCCACGGTTTCGAGACATCGGGTTTCCCCGCCGGTTCTCCGGATCGCGGCGACCCCTCTAAGTACGTGACAAACAATAAATAGAAGTACGTATATGGCTAACTTAATTCGTTGTGTAAAACGTTTATCTTTGGGTTTCAGTACGGCCCGATCGATCAACGAAGAGCGTCGTCGTCGAGGATCAGCTAAATCTAGAAGTGCTTCGCGACGCTCTCCCGTTTCCTTTGTTTTTCTACTCTCTTCGACGGGCACGATCTTCGTCGTCCTTTCTTTCTATTATTTTTTTTTTTCCAGTGTTGGCTAGGTTGTCGCGTCCTTCCGGCGCGCGACGCCGTCCCTTAAACCTACTGCAAACGTGTGGCTCGCACGCACGTGGTTACATGTGTATATGTACAGAACACAGAGAGAGAAAGAGAGACACACGCGAGCACGCGAAACG
Organism: Macropis europaea; assembly: GCA_916610135.2. NCBI lineage: Eukaryota > Metazoa > Arthropoda > Insecta > Hymenoptera > Melittidae > Macropis > Macropis europaea. The sequence continues at coordinate 14,379,233 of OU744351.1, read as the reverse complement.
CGTGGCTTCGTTTTTTTTTGTTTTTAAGAAACGAGAAAAGTAGGCACGTTACCGACGGAGAAAGAACTCTCAGCGATCGATGGATCGCTGGATAGTTAAGACGTTAGGCACGGATGGCGCTACGCCTGCGAAGTCGATATGTATGTTTTCTCCGGATGATTCATGTGGGAGCAGATGGGTTCTCTGGGAGCCAATGACTTCGCTGATGAATTTTTGTGACAGCTGACTCTTCCCTTTGGTTACTGATATGCTTCTTATTTTTATCGACGATGTTGCTCTTCTGATTGAAAATATCATCCAAATGTTCGTTGTTGTTGAAGAAGATTTAAGTGAACAGAATTCTTTTTTTTTTTTATAAATTCAGAACTTGTTGATGGGATGATATTTTTACAATATGATAGAGCAGACAAGTGTGCGATAGAAATAGGAAATGCATGAGCCTGTGAAGAGTGTTAAATGGGTTCAGATTGTCTCAATAAATCCAGGAGAAAATCTTTAGAGCCCTCGAACCTTGAGGCACCCTTTTGCTGTAATGAAGTTCATCCTGTACAATTGATGGAAAGTTGCTGCAACTTTAGCAACATCTAGTAACTATCCATATACACTTTCAGAACTGAGCCATCGATTGTGATTCCATCCAATAGCTGTACCGATAGAAGCAAGGTCATCAAAGTATCATACAGTGACTCACACAATTGCTCATATTCGTTTGGAGAAACTATATAATTTTAATTCACAGAAAGCTGAAGAGTGTTAACGCTTCAACCGCGGCATTGGAATGTTTTCAAGCATATGAACAGTTGTGTGGGTACACTCAACAGCAAAAGGGTTGAAGGATACCGAAAGAGACCCCATCAAAGCCACATGTACCATGATCCATCCTCAGTACTAACTCTACCATGCAGATCAACCCAGTCGTCTTCTCGCGTGAAGAGCTGAGGAACGTAAGGCACGATCGTGAAATGTCCCGGACACAAAACCGCTTCACTCGTTGCGTTTCACCCCTAGGAGCTTCGCAGCGTCGTCAGCCGAGGCCTGGAGAACCCGGTCGATGAAGCTCTTGTCCCTGATACCCAGCAGATTCGAGATCAGGTCGTTGTCAGCGCTCTCACTGGCATCTGGGTTCACGTTTTGAGGGATGCTGGCCAGTTTCCCCGTCAGGGTGGTCAGCTTCTCGTAAGGGTTGAATCTCATCAGCCCACTGGGTGCAGCGTCACCAGTTGCAACCGGAGCGACGGTAGGTAACGAGATTCTGTCCTGGATCCGGTTGTTCCCGGTGTTGGCCACGAGGACAGGCGGCTGTTGTTGAGTTCTTGGCGTGATCGTGGGTGGTTGAGTGGGCGAGTTCTCTTCATCGCCGCTGGTACCGACGTACATCGTGGAGTCGATGGACTCGTGCTTCTTCCTGTGTCGCAGCATGCTGTGCTTCAGGGTGAACCTCCTGCAGCAGATGTCGCAAGAAAATGGCCTCTCGCCTGTGTGGGTCCTCATGTGGCGACGAAGGTCCTCCGCGGACCAGAATCTCCTCATGCAGAAGGCACAGACCACCTGGAAGAGCGACAATACGTTAGTGTTACGACATGGACAATTAGGATCTCCGAAAAATTAATTGGAAGTGTCCTTACCTTTCTGTTACTGTAATCAGGGAACCGTCCCCTTTTCTCTTCACCATCGCTGGGATGCTGAGGAGGTGGAGGCTGTTGCTCTTCCGCCGTGTCGATGTCCATGTCCAAGGCGCCTTTCGCCACCAGCATCTCGTACGACCTCTTATGGTTCAATTTGATGTGCTCCAGACAATCCTGGCGCTCTGCGAACCCGCAGTCGCATAGGTGGCACTTGAAGGGCACGTCACTGGGTCCTGGTGACGACCTTGGTGAGGGTCTCCTGGATCTGGGTGTATCATTGGTTGAGGGAGAGGTGTTACAGTTGGACTTGGGTGGTTCTATCGTCGAGGATGTCTCCACGCCCTCTGAGTTACTCGAAGACTGACTGTCATAATCACTCTGTTCGTTCTGTTTAGAACATTCCTGAGGACTGTTCTGAGGCTCACTGGACGGAGTGTCGGACCTGGATTTCATTTTACGCGCGTGTTTCGTCGAACGATGCTTCTTCAGGTTGCCCAGAGTGGAGAACGTCGAGCTGGGACACTGGTTGCACTTGTACGGTCTCTCGGGGACGTTCCTCATGGAGAAGGAGTTGTTGTTGCTGAGGACCGCCTGAGAGTCTGGGGATGAGGAGTTTCTGACTCGACGGATCTTGTTTGGGTTAGCCTTGTGCTTTCTGAGCAGATGACGGTCGCAGTTGGACTTGGTGGTGAAGAGCAGAGAACAGTGGACGCATTGATATGGTTTCTGTCCCGTGTGCGTCAGGATGTGCCTCCTCAGGGACGACGTCCACGGGAATGGTCGTTCACAGTATGGACAGATCACTCGGTTAGGCGCCATCGAATACGCGGATTTCTTCTTCTTCTTCTTCTTCTTCTTCTTTTTTTTCTTCGACGACGCCTCAACGGAGTTTAACGAGTTCACAGAGTCAGACTTCTCATCGCTTCCAGAATTGTTGCAGTCGCTGTTGGACGCTACCAGGCCCTCCTCGTCGCTCAAGTACTGTGGCTGAAACTGCTGGTACTGCTGAGAAGCATTGTCTAATAATTCCGAGACACTGGCCAGATCAGTCGTTCCGTCTTCAGCTTTGTCACTGTTTTCGTCAGCAGGCTCTGACTTGAATACTCTATCCGATAATTTCTCGTCGTCTGTATCATCAGCTTGCTCCGTGTCCAAAGTCTTAGTCTCTTCGGCATCGTCATTGGTCACTGATTCTGCGTTATCCTCGTCTTCAGCATCTTTCGTCGGTTCTTCAACTTCGGTTTTCACCGGAGCTTCCTTGACAGACTCAGCAGCCTCTAGCTGACCTCTCAACAGACTGCACTTCTCTTTCTGATCCTGAGATTCCTGAGCATCCTTCTCGTGAGTGTCTTCATCGATCACCAGCTCCTCTTCGGAATCATTCTCCTCGACCTTGTTCGCTTTCAACTGTTGCGCCAGAATCGCGTACTTCACCTGGTCCGAGATGGGATGCTTGGCATGCTCCGAGTTCACCTGGTCCACCTTTGGCAGGATGTTTGTGTAAGACTGCGACACCTGAGCAGCGGGTTGTCCAAGATTTTGCAGCAACGTTGGATGACTGGACGGTGGTCTTCCTCTGGTCGAATGTCCTCCTCTGGGTCTCTGGCTCCAGTGCTGAGGATGCTGCTGCTTGATGTGTCTCTCCATGTTGCTCCTCAAGGTAAATCTCGCTGAACAGTGTTCACAGGTGAACGGTCTCTCTGTCCTGTATCGTCTTTGTTTCTGTTTAGGCATCAGGACTCCATTCTTGATCACCATCTTCACTGAATTCGACGATGGTATGTTGTCCGGTTTTTCACGGTTAGCCAGTGCCTTGTTCGCGATCTTCGAAGAGATCAATTTGGCATAATCGTTCTGTTCAGTCGGTACCTGGGGGTTCATGTCTCTAGCTTGCGGGAAACCGGTGAACCCAGCGCTACCAATCGGAGATTCGACTATTGTGCCTCCGCCGGTCAATTGAAGACCCCTAACCAGTTCCTTTTGAAGTCTCTCCTTCATGGAGAAGTCCTGACCAAAGACATGAGGACTGAACAAGTATGGAGGCAAGATACCAGCTCCAACGCCCGCTGAGAAGGTTCCGAAGTTCCTGTAGATCAGATGGGCGTTCGCGTAAAGAGCTTCCAAAGACGTAGGCTGAGAACTACCCTGTCCAGCTTTCAACAACGCTTCAGTGAGCAACAATTGACTGGTGGCGTTGTACAGTTCCTTCTGGTTCTTTCCGTACGGTTCCTGCGAGGTCGCGAAGTCGTCGTCCTTCTCCTTCGACTTCTTGCTGAGATCAAGCACGTCCATCGACAGATCCAACGGGCCGTCCTCTCCAATGTTTTCAGACACGCTCAGAGCCTTCTTCAGGTTCATCGGACTAGCTTGTATTCTTTGGTGCGAATCTGATTTGGTATCACTGACTAGAGACACGCTTCCTTCCGATGACCTTGACTCCAGATCCTCGTCCAGCTTCGAATAATCCTGCTTCGCCTCCTGCTGCCCCGGTTTCGAGTCTTCGGGGTTCCTCGTCAGTTCGACGGGTTGAGTCGGCCTGGAGAACGCGTCAGTTTTATCGAAATGATTCGCCGCCGCGTTGTGCATCGACATCGTCGAGTTGTGCAGCTTAGCCTCCTCCATTATCCTGACCACAGGCGGATAGTGCATCTGGCTCTGATGCTGAAGATCATCACGATCATTGGGATACACCAGGCTCTTCCTGACCTCGTCCTTGATCACTCTTGGCGAACTCCTCTCCACGTTCTCGTTCGTCGAATCCTCATTCGGATGGTAGATCAGCACGCTCTTGATGTCCTCCCTGGTGAGCTTCCCGTGTCGATTTCTGACGTGTCTCTCGCAGTTGGCCTTCGTGGTGAACGCATAGTTGCACAGCGAGCACTCGTAAGGCCTGTCTCCGTTGTGAGACCTCAGATGTCTGACCAGGGTAGCCTTATCGGTGCTGGTGTAAGGACACATGTTGCAGGGGTAGGGCATACCAGGCCCGACTCCCATGTGCGCCCTGTTGTGACCCTTCAGGGCCCTCAGATTGGGGAAGATCGCCGAGCAGAGTCTGCAGGGGAACTCTCCCTTCAGCTTCATCTTCCTGAACTCAGCTGCGAACGCGTCCTGAGCCTCTTCTTCGTGAAACTCCGAGGAGAACGTGCCGGAGGACCCAGACGAGCTGACGCTGGGATTGAACTTGATGTTGCTTTCAGGTGTGCTGGCGTCTGATCGGGGGAAGTTCTGCAGGATGGGTCCGGAGGTGACCGATATGATGCTCTGGATATCAGCCAGGTCCTTTCCCTCTTTGGCCTCCGTCAGCGCGGCCTTGTTCTGCAGGTCCAAACCCGCGAAGAAGTCGTCTCTCCTGGACTGACTGTCGTCGGACATTCTGATCTGAGAGATCGTCGTGCCGCAGTCGATTTCGTGAGCGTCCAAGGCCGACCTGCATGGAAACGCTCGCAGGCACTTGGAACACTGAAACTTGGCTACCTCTCCAGAGGCTGGTCTGTGGAGAGACTGTTCACAGACCGCCCTGGCGATAGCTGGGAACTTGTCGGACGAAAAGTCCACGAAAGTCAGATCGTTGAAGCCCACCACGGAGTTCCTCAGGTTCCTAGCCGTGTTCCCTATGGAATGCTCCGCGAAGTGGATCATGAACCGGTGCAGGTTCAACACCCTGTGATTCTTGAACGACAGATTGCAGGCGTCACACTTTGCAGGGAACTCAGGATGACTGCGCTCCAGGTGAGCCTCCAGAAGGGCGCTGGTCGCGAAATCCTGTCTCCCGCAGACCGGGCAGTTGTAAACATTCTGATTATCGTCCGGTCTAACCTTGATCTCTGTTCTGGAGTTGTTCAGCAGGATCTTGTGCCTCTTCTGGCCCTCGTCGCTCATGAAGTCAGGGCACTTCCTCTTTCCAGACAAGCTGGCAGACTTCTCCTGCCTGTCGATGAAGTCTGGCGAATTCCTCTTGGTCACCTCGTTGTTGTTGTACTCTTCCATGTGTCGCCTCTTGGAGGGTTTCTCCGAGTCGCTGCTGCCCTCTGAGTCGGTGCAGCTGTGCGGCGAGGTCGACCTGTGGGCCGTCCTCAGGTGCCTGTTCATGTTACCGTTCGTCGTGAACGCCATGTCGCAGTACTTGCACTTGAACGGCCGTTCTCCAGAGTGCACCAGCACGTGCCTGTCCAGGGAACTCGCTGAACTGAGCACCTTGTTGCATACTCCGCAGCAGTAGTCGTCCTCACCGCTGCAGTCCGTGCTTCGTGGTGAATTGTGGCCGCGGAGATGATTCGTCAGCTCTCGAGAGCTGGGGAGCACCGTTGGGCAGGCTGGGCAAGGGTGAGCGCTTTCTGGCAGATCCACCTGGAACATGGAGGTTGGGTTAGATCGGGGATAACAGAATAAGGCGAGTTTCTTTCGCGGAGATCTCCAAATTGGTGCGCGGACTACTTACACTCGATGGAGGAGACGCAGCATCAGCTTGCACTTCGTTATCCAGTCCCTGATCGGGCCCACTTTTAACAGTAACTGTAACAAAATAAAAACAATATTAAACTCCAACTCCTACTCTATACGTCATCCCTTAAAAGTTAACCCTAGAACTTATATTCACCTTCTTATTAATACAGTCAACCAACCCAACCCCAGAAACATGAAACCATCAGACCTCAAACGACCCACTCGGAAGAAATTAAACCAGCCTACAGAATTAAATACTTAACTCAAATTTCGATGGTACCCACGCTGGACCATAATCGTAGACGACAGATGATTGATATACCTCAAGAAAATCAGAGTGTTTCACAAAATTCCAGTGTCAGCGTCTCAGAGAAAAATGATTGGTGCCGAACTCGGGGCGGAGAAACGGAACGTTCGCGCGATCGGGGTTCGACGGTGTATTGTTTGTAAATTTTTTTAATTGCCAGCAAAAGCGGCGATGGGATCGTGTGTCACAGGAACGATCCGTCGTCTATTCCGGAAGCCGACGGGCGACCGCAGAAAACAACGACAGGGCCGGGACAATGACATTTATCGGACGGCTGTGTCGGCGGTCTGACCGCAGTCGTCCTTATTTACTTGGTAGCCATCGCGACGAGGAGCTCGGAGGCTACGCTGGAGCACACTTCCGAGAATGATACGAGGATAAAAATAGTTCTGCAGGAAAAGGAGTAGCGTAGATCCACGATTACGCGATAACGGCGATCATTGTTGCCGCGATCGCGATGACTGATAAGCCCGGTTTTATTTATTTCTCTCCTGTGGACGCCATTGTGGAACTTGACGTATTTGCAACCTGTACCGGCCTTAATTTCTTCGTTTGTAAGGGTTCGCTTAATTATTTAGCTATTCGTATGTACTTGCAATTCTTTGGAGTACTATAAGGTTCCTTAAAATTTGATGGAAACCAAAGTTAATTGATTGATCGTGTTGATTCATCAGCTTTGTTTTATTTATTTTCATACGTTTGACGCCATTGAGAAAATTGGTCAGGTTGCAGTCTCTACAGGGGGCATCATATATGTTACTTCTAATTTCTTCGTTTATATTCAAATATTGATGTCTTGTATTTTAATCTACTTAAACGAAGAGTATTTAATTTTTACTTCTTATAAACAGTATTTACTATTTCACCTATTTATGAAATATAACATTTGTTATTAAATATGGGAACAGTCTACAACACTATCAACACAAAAAACAAGTTAGTTAAAAGATAGTCATATTTCCTTCAAGAAATCTACCCAATTTTCCATCAACAATTAACAAATCCATCAGTCGATATTCATATACGATAAACAAATTCAATATCAACGTATGCGGTGCGAGCAGTAATTATTTTACAAACTCCGACGACGTAATTTCACCATAGAATTGCGTCGCGCGGTTACCTTGCAACTGCAAATTGCGCGACAGATAAAATAATTAACTGTCGCAGTTGCAGCGATGTTGCAATTAGGATCGATAGGAGGACACGTGGAGAAACGTGAGCGGGCGATCGGTAAAAATTCCTCTGCCGCGAACGTGCGTGATCTTCTATCTCCGGCCTTTATCGTGCGCCGTTCCTTTTTCATCCGACAAGAAATTTCAGATTAAACGGCGTATTATTGACACACCGCGTCGGCAGGCGGCTGGTATTATCAGCTTCAGGAAGCGGGCGAAACATCTCGTGTTCGTTATCAACGATCCACGGTTAGCTGACCTTAAGATCACTGTCGCGAGCATCGAATCCCGTTGCACCGACAAACGTCGAATTCCATCTTCTAATTAAATGACTTCGCAATTTCTTGAACTATTGGAGCTTTATGATCGAGCACACGAATGGTGGAGAAGATTATTTTGGTTTTGAAGATTTTATATTTGAATATTTAGAAATTTTTGGGATGCGTAGCATTGTATAGAACGTTTGTAACGTTGAGTTTCCTTTTGTTTTTTTATGTTTCTGTTAACGGCTAACACGTTGACTGGCGTGGAGGGCACCGGCGCCTCAAATTTAATTTAATTAGTTAATTATTGAGTGTCACAGAATTCTGAGCAAACTGCATACTGAAACAATAATGTAGGAACAGAAGAACACGATTGAGTACTTAAATCATTTTATCTTTACGATTTATAGAAAAACTGGTAAATTATATCACGTCTGATTAGGTATGACTGTTTTCACTGTGACGGTCAATGTATTAAGGCAGTAGATTAAGTGTCTGACTAGGTGTGGCGGTTTCTACTGTGGTATTCAACGTGTTAATATTTAACTGGAGTGGTTAGGTATAGTTTGATGTATATGTGTGTAAAGTTGAAAATTGTGTTAGAGGTAGTTTATAATTTTGTCGAGCAAGACTCTGTGTTTGTTTCAGGTCAAAAATTAGGGACATGCTGCAGAGATTATAGTTATGTACAGTGATTTACGCAATTGATCAAATATTAGCATAATTATCTTTCTGTTTTGATTCTGATGCAGCTGACTGACTGAAAGTTTTGGAGTCGTATTTGAAATGTAATTTGTTACAAATATTGCAACCTTGCTGCAAGAAATAGTGCCATAAGGAAGTGTTAAATAAAAGAAGATTGAAATAGTATATTCATTTGATCAATTTCGTGAGTTGCTGCATTTCAAGGACCCGTTTATTGCGAATATATTGCTGAAATGATTGAACTGTCGTTTACTTAACACTTTGACTGCCATGTTACCCTTATATTCATGTCACAAGGATTTAATTATCATTTGATCATGAATAGTGTTAGTAAATTAAAACCGGTGGAAATGTATGAAAATTAATAATATTGATTAATAGTTCTACAATTTGAAATTATACAAATTTAGTCGTGCTCAACTATAGAAAAAACAAGTAGGCAATATTGACTGTACAAAGGTACTGGAAGCTGTATAATTTGAAGTTTTACAAGTTTAGTCGTTTCAACTATAGCAGAGACAAGTAGATAATATTGATCATTGTAGGTTACCGAAAGCTCTATAATTTAAAGTTATACAAATTTGGTCCCTTTTAACTATCGTAGAGACAAGTAGCATTGGTCGGTTAAGGCTGCTGAAAGCTGTGTAATTAGAAATTTTCCAAGTTTAATCGCTTCAACTATAGAACAGACAAGTAATGGACCATTCAAGGCCACTAAACAGTTCTCCACTCATCTCATATAATTCTTTCAAATTTAACTTCATTATCATCCCAATTATCGAAACCATTTCTGCTTTAACACTCACTATACAAACATGTGACTTCACTCTACTCTATAAGATTCATATAAAACAAACAACTAAACCTACCCATAACAGACAAAAAACAAATGCTCCAGCACTAATAAAATAAAAATTGCACAATACTCTTCACAAAAATAATCCCTAATATACAACATTCCTCATGTAAAAAATCTTGCAAAAAGCAGCCAATGGTAATTGGCCATTGCAATAATTATATTTAGCCCACTGAAATAATCTCCTCAAAATCTGTAGGTACCTGCAGTCATCAAAGCGTTAACAAGCAATCATTTCTTTTCGAAACCGATTCAGGTTTCCATCCACCGATTATGAGATCATAAACAGCCAGGTGGAAACCTGCTTCCACCGTGACAGCCGTGCGGCCGCTTCTCTCACAGGTGAATTTTATTCATGCGAGTAAATCACGCGGATGAAACGGGTTTTCGGACGTTCGGACTTAGCTTGCGGTTTGCGTTCGCACTTACACCGCGTATTTGCGCTTTAAACGGGGAATAAATTCGATACGAATGATTTACGACGCTCGTCGGTCGACTCGGCTTTCACTTCGAGATCCTCGACGTGGCCGACTCGCGTGTCTCTGCGGTGACCGTCGATTAATATAACAAAAAATGGATACACATAATTTTAATTAACACTGCCCTACCGACAATTTATATACACCTATTTCTACCGAACCGGTTTTGAACCCCTTGATCACAGACCACATGTCTGTCGGGAGACGTTTAATATTCTGCAAATTTGCAGTAAATTTTAACCCCTCTTAAGATTTATCAATATATACAAATATAGTAAGCTATAACTTTAAGCATCTCGCTACAAGAATATAATTACAATACTTTTATGTCATGGAAGAAATTAGAAACAGAGTCAACGAAGTCTTTACAGGGTGTTGCTTGCCACGTTAACACACCGGAATTCGAGACCGCGCGTCTGTGTTGAGGTAGCAATGCTTCATTTTATATATGTTATATGTTTTGCAATTGAGTGCAGGCAACAGCCAATTCAGTACGGGCAATAATAAACGAAGTAACTTTTTAATAATTCTTGTTTCCATTTTAATTGCGAACGAGAACAGAAAATGAAGAATAAATAATGGTTGGCTACGTGGTAGCTTTAGTGTTAAACCTCTACAACCGGAATTTTCTTGGGTATGATGAAAATGATACATCAGGCGCAAGATAAAGATAAATGATAAAGTTTATATCGCGGGATATAAGCGTAATACTGAACGAACAGAGTCCTTGGTGGCTGTATAGTCGGAGAATATAATTGTACACAGCGATAAATAAATGAAATAAGACTTAAAAAATATAGATATGTAGGTAAGTAACTTTCAAGTCATGCAGCGATATAGAGGGTTAACACCCTCATCCGTCCCTTATTTTCCCAACTTAATATGTCCCTTGGCGTCGAACTGTCACAACGGAGAACAATCAATATAACGAAATGATAAATAATTAAATTTACGAATCCTTTTATTAAAAATACAAAAATGGCACTCATCTCGTCCATATTTTTAAACTACAACCTGCTTCGAGGTAAAATTAGATAATTAAAAAAAATTAGGCTGTTATATAGATCGATTTGGACATCTATTATTCTGTATTATGACTGTTGTTATTGTTCATTACACTCTACGTGTATTATTTATTAATTATCCCATAGCCCTCATCCATCTCTTATTTTCTCAACTTAATTTCTCCCTCGGTGTCGAATTGTCATAATGAAGAACAATCAATATAACGAAATGATAAATAATTAAATTTGCGAATTCTTTTACTGAAAATACAAAAATGAAATTTCTGTACATTCAGGTAGAAGACTGTGCGCATTCATCGCATCATTCACAAATAATAAAGCGATGCAGCAAGACATACACTGCTTTTTACACAACCTGTTCTCTAAACAACTCTAAATGCTCTTGCTATACATAAACGTCTCAATCAGTCAAAGTGAGCCATCTAAAAAGAAGCTACAGTCGATCCGGAGGAGAAGGAATTCGCGAAGGCGTCGATGATTCGGTGACGGTAAAAAAACAAACATTTATCTAGCGGCCAGATAAAAAAAACCACTTATCTATCCGCGAACGTGACTAACCGCTTATCTGGATTTCCAGAAATTTTGTTTTTAAAATATTATCTGAACCGACTGGCGCGCCGGCGCCCGAGGAGCGGACGCGGAGCTAAAGAAATAAAATAAAAATAAAAATAAATTTCTTTGGTATCTTGGGAGAAGAGATATCGGCTTGGAATCGAGGATACGAGGAGAGGCAGCCGATCAGGTGAAATTCGGAACAGCTTCCTCTTCTCGTGACAAGTGGAAATCCAGGGGCTTTCCATTTCTAACGATCAACGATCGCCACGGGGACACCCGATCGTTAGGACGTTCCCTGAACCACGAATACACCGATTTCTATTTTTCTGCCACGCTCGGAGCCAGTCGACTCTGACGTATCGATACTGCACTTTCGACCGACCATGATCTGGCCATGAAGATCGAACGTATTGTGTAAAGCGAGAAAAAGCTCCTCCCGCAGCGAAATTCAGTATTTTTCTGAAGACTGGTAATAGAAAATTATTCTTTGGTATTGATTTATAAATACTCTGAAGAAGTTTTAGAAACATAGTCATGTAGTAAAATATTGTAAATATATATAAATCTAAGTAACAGATTTGTTTATTTCTAAACATTGAAGTATCACAGTTCTGGGCAACTGATTTTTGCTTCATATCTGAGGGTAAGGATCCCCAAAACGTAAACGTACGTTAAATAATCATTAATAAATTGAAGAAGGCAAATCAGAAGTTATTTGTTAGTCAACCCAATGAATATTCGAATTTACTGTGTTCTATAATTATGACGAATATTAAATTTAAAAAATTAAGAGGGGGGAAGTTGAATTAAAAGTCAGAAATATTAGGAAAATACTGTTAATGTAATGCAAATGCAAATCCAGGGCCATTGTGAAAGTTAAACAAAATGTTGGACTGTTTGAAAAAATAATTGGTATCCACATTTCTTAGATTTTCATTTGTGCATTCCATAATACTATTTAGCTTCTATTACAACTGTTCTCCATTTTTATAGTTCAAGAATTTCATAACAAAATGTTAATGAAAATCTCACAAATTAACTCAAACTGTCATCACTAAAATACACCGTTATTAACGTTTTAAGCAACCGTCAGGTTGTTTCATAACAAAAATGAACATGATATAGGTCCTCTAGCCCTCCCTCCTTCATAAATTCTTTAAATCCACTATACACACTGTAACTTAATATACTGATCAGAACTCTTAAGAGATCAAATTTCTGAGTGCCTGCTCACAATGTCTCAAATACAACAAACGTAACACAGCAATAGCATTATTATACCTGGGTTGCTCTAAAAAAATATTTCACATCATGTTGAAAGATAAATTACTTCAACGCGTGAGCATCCATCTACAATTTATAGAGCCTCTATCTCTCCTCACAATTCTCCCAATTTCCTCTAAACCCAGCATACACGCTGTAACTTAATCCCTTGATTAAAACGGTGAAAGAACGAAGGGTTAACGTTATCCTGGAAACGAAGCGGTGCGAGGCATGAAGGGCGACATCGCAAAGGGCCGAATGCCACGCCTATGTCTGCAATGCACCCCCTGCGGAGAGAGAGAAAGAGAGAGAGAGAGAGAGAGAGAGGAGAGCGGGTGTCGCAGCCGTGGAAAAGGGAGCAGTGTCAGTTGATCGAGGGCGTACATGCGCACTTCCGACAATTTCTGCCTCCTACGAATCATTGGATGCTGCGCTGAAACATTGGTGGGGGCATCAGCCAGCCATTGGCCGCCTCTCATCTTGTCCGAGCTTTTTATCTGGTTCCCCTCTCCGCACCGGCCACTTCCCCTACTCCCGTGCTCCTCTCTGCCTCCCCTCCATCTCGCTCCCACTCGCTCTGTCTTCCTCTCCTCCTTTCTCTCGTTATTGCTTCGTTATTACTGCTTTTCCATTTCGTTAATTTTAGTTTGTTATTCCTAGTGCACTTCAGAGTAGGTTTAATGGAAAATTGATCATCCAGTTAGAAGCTAAAAGTATCATTAATTTTATGTCACTGCGTATCCTAGATTCTAGAGCAAAATTATTATTTTTATGGGAAATATAGTGAGGATGTCAATCAGCTTGGATGATCCAGGTGTTAGGGCAATACTGCAGTTAACTTTATCAAATCTTTCCGCAAGAGAAGCCCGAAGAATCTCTGTCATCGAGCGAGCAGTTTCATAAACGATTAATGAATTCAGAAGCATCGTATCATTTGCATCCGACGACAATGCCCCATTGTACGCGCAGAAAGAAAATATTAAACATTTTTTCTCTTTAACTCCTCGCAACGGTGTCCTTCTGCCTTTTGCACCTTCTCGTTTTTTTCATTTTCCCCTATCCGCGCCCCCCTACCACGATCCCGACTCTCTCCCCTTATTCGTCTGCGGTCTCTGTCGGTCTCTGTCTATCCCACGCTCGCGCAGGATCATCCGTCTCTGTCTCTCCGCGTTCGTCTGGATGTTTCTCCCTCTCTCCGATCTCTTTCATCCCCGCTCTCTCCACGCTCGGATACACCCACGCAGAGCACGCAGGAGAAGCAAAGATGGCGGTCGGTTAGTGTGTTTCGAGAGTGGTAGCCCTGACAACCTTGGACTTTGCCACCCGTAACACCCTGCCACCCTCCGCCGCGATGACACATGCCGCTCTTTTTTTCTCGTCTCTTTCCGGCTAGAGGTTCGGCGGTGTTGAGAGACAGAGAGGAGAGAGACGACGGTACGGGAAATTTGAAGCGCGATGAGTCGCGATGGTGAATTTTGGCTTTGGAGAGTGGAAATTTGGAGTGGAGGGTAGTTTTGAGGGTGGAGTTATGGTTGGACGATTGGAGAATTAGTTTCTGGATCGTTAGTTGATATTATAGCGAGACAGAGAGATAGAGATTGAGAGAGAACGATATAGGGAAATCTGAAGCTTTATCTTAAGTAATTTTGGTGTCTGGTTTAATGTTTAGTGGATGGGAATTTGTATTCGATGGTAACCAAAGTAATGGAGTCGTTGATAGGTGACCAAACAATTATTTCGACCTCTTTCTGGCTTGTATAATATTGTATAGAGGCAGAGATTCAGAGATAACGATATAGGGAAATTTCGAGCCTCATGAGAATATCTTAACTTATTTTAGAATCAGATTTCACATTTAAAAGATAAGAATTTACATTCAGTGGCACCCAAAGTAATAGAGTTGTTGATAGTTGTCTAAAAAATTAATATTAACCCCTTTTAGAGCGTTGATTAATACTGTAGAGCGATAGAGATGTAGAAATAACTATATAGTGCAATTTATAGCTTCATACCCATCCCAAATTAGTTTGTTCGCAGCTTTAATATTTGGAGAACAAAAATTTGTATTCGCATATAAAATGTGTATTTAATGAAACAATTATTTTTATAGAGTAATAATTGTTTAAAGAAGAGGGAATGTTGATGTTGAAACATTTTGTAGCATCGTAAATCGGTTGACTCTGTTTGCGAAGCTCGATGAAAGATATAGTTTCGCGATGAGCCCGTTATCTGAAAGACTTACACTTCGATCTGTGGTTCGATCCTCTCCTAATGAGTCGATCAAAGATCTCGTCTCGTGACCTCGAAGATCGATATCTTCGTCTATCGGCGTTATACTTTGAACGCTCAGATTCGAGTCGGTTCCTTTCAGTGGAAAATTTATCTCCGAATGTGCGTTGTACGGCACTTCGATCGAACATCTGTTTCCATAGTAACAGAAGAGGACGCTCTAACAAAACATTGTAAACATTTAGAAGCTCGACAGTAACCACGAAATGAGCTTGATAATAAATTAACAGATCCTCTATAATATATTGTAAATTGGTTGTGGAGTCGCAGTAGGAAATTTTCAAATGTTTCAAATATTTAATTAACAATTTCTGTCATTCTAAACTAAAACTGTGTCGTTATATTTAAACTGTAAAGCTCGAAATAAGTATGAATAAATTTTTGGAGCGACGTAAAGAAAGTTCTCTATTTAATCTAGAGTTATCTAAACTATTTGGAGCTGTAAAAATTTTATAATTCAAAATATACTGAGCCTAACACTATAGTATTTATTGTATCTATAAATCAGTTCGCATTACAAAAAATGTCCATATGTCTCACAATATTCTCATTGGACATTTCCAAATGTTTCATTCGAAACTAAAACTGTAGCTATAAAATAAACTCTATAGCATATAAACTATAAAGCTCTTAAGCTCCATAAATAGTTATAAATAAATTTTTGGAGTGAAGTAAACAACTGTCTACTTAATCTCGAGTTATCCAAGCTACTAGAAGCTCTAAAAATTCTATAATTACGAGTACCTATACTAAGCCAGCTCTAACTCAACCTTATAGCTGTTATTACACCCACAAATCAGTCTACTCGCATTAAAAAAATATCCAAACGTCTCACAATATTCTCAATAAACTACATTTTTCAATACAGCAGTAAGTTTTATCCTCCAGCGACCTAAAAGTTCCCAAAAATGTTCACCCACATAGAGAAGCAAAACACCACGGACCTGGTAACAATGAGACACGTAACACGGCAACGTCGAGTGATTTCGAAACACGCTATTATCTCCGGTCTCATGATCGACAGGCTTTCTCCGAAAACGCTGATCTGCCCCGTGTAAACAGAGCAATTGACCTCTAGTTTCGGAGCAAACACACCGGGAGAGCCTACGCTCGATCCACGCAGCACACTTTGGAAAATGAAAAAGAAGTTCGTCGTCCTTCTCGATGGAATTTTGCTTATTTACAATCTCACCTCGCCCCCTCTCGAATACACGGGCTGTTTCCAAGCTGGTGGTACAACTCGACAAAGGGCTGAATCTATTAAGGGTGTCCCAAAAGCTCTTTTCGTAGTTTGCATTTTATACAAATCCCCTCGATCAGTGTTTTGCCAGAAAGTCGAAGAAATTTTGGAAAAATGGCATCATGAAGCTTCCTTTCGACCCATTGTGTCTTTATTTCTTTAAAAAACTTTCGCAACGATGACGTTATAATACGTTACCAGTGACAGGCACCTCGAATTTAATTTAATTGAATAATTATTGATTGTCAGAAAATTTTGAGCAAATACTGAAACAATAGTGTAGGAACAGAAAACGATTGAGTACTCAAATCTTTGTTTCTTTACGATTTATATAAAAAACTGTCCCACTCAACGTGTTAAATAAGAACCATTCTACTTTATTCTTTTCATACAAAATATTTTACTATTTTGACTTTGTGAAAACTTGGGCACTATAATT
Source organism: Macropis europaea (assembly GCA_916610135.2). NCBI lineage: Eukaryota > Metazoa > Arthropoda > Insecta > Hymenoptera > Melittidae > Macropis > Macropis europaea. The sequence goes on along the minus strand of OU744351.1, from coordinate 14,362,569 downwards.
GATCAGGAATAAGCTCATTTATTTACTTTATGTGAATGTTATACGATTGAGTAGTCAAATATGCGTGACACCAGTCGTTGAGGCGTTAAAAACAGTATGAAATATAATTTTTTAATCGGCTCTGCAACCCTAATGTTTATCCAACTCCTCCATGTTCATAACTTGAAAATCTCTGAGTGTACGCGAGCTCCGGCAATCTTCAGCATCGATTTACTCAGAAACGAAGTTTCGTACCCAAAAATGTCACTCTACATTTTTGGCGCATTTTTCCATGTAGATTCATCTGTGTTAAAATTGGAGCGCCAGTTTGGAAGCAGCCTGTACAATGCGGTCTCGAACGTTCGGAGGTTGTAGCCGTTCGAGCTGAATCTCGTGGACGCGGATAGTACGGAGGAATTACCGTTTCTCACGTTTTCAGGATTTTCTTGGGAACCGAACGATGGAACGCGTTGCGTCTAAACGCGTATGAAAGGCGAGTTCGTTTCGTTAAGCGGATCGAAGCAGCGAGGAAATGTTTTTATTCTCAGGCTGCCGGTGAAAACCAGAACGAATTTGTAATTGCGACACTTCGACTTCTGCCTTTTTTTTTTCGCGGCAGTGTTGGCGTTCTTTTTGACCGGGGTGGGGGTAATTATGCGAAACGGAAGGTAAATACAGTGAGTTTTGCACGGTGACCACTGGGAAGACATCTTAAATTTAATTTAATAACGCTGTAATTGTTATAAAATTTTGGAAAATGTTCATTCTGCATTGGCTACGTTTTTTATCTTTTGACTTATGTTCTCTACGTTTATGGGAAACTGAGGTGATAAAATTAGATAATTTAGAAACGCGAAGGTCACCATTTACCATCATGTAAAGCTAAATTTAATTATATAAAAATTAACACGTGAAGTGACGTATATTAATTGTTTTTAAATTCTGACAAATATTTCGATTAAAGTGATTATATTGTTCTCACCACTGATCATCATCTAAAAATCATCAGGTCGGCTGAGGTATAATTGTAATTGTTCTAAAATTTTTAAACAAATGAACATTCTTGTGATAATATAAAATGCACGCTATACGATGGAATAGTTAGAAATTCGTTAACTACATACTTTACACTAAAAATAGCAAATTATAGTGTGCCCACAATGTGTGGTACTCGACGTGCTATAATTACATTTCCATGAATCTTCAATAAAAAATACAAAATTACCAATTTACAATGAAATAGTGAAACCTGTCCTTCCTTAACACTTTATATTAAAAACAAAATATCCTGCGTTCTGCCCTAAACGTGCTGAACACCTGATCAACACGTGGTGAACACCTCAAAATCGCACTCAGTCCAACAAATAAAATATATAAATTAACTAAAATTCTGGAAGTATTAACGACTGTCCTATTCAAGCGCCATTAGAATGGCAAATGGCCTAATAAATTAACCAGAGAATCTTCCAGGTGGAGGATCGATCTTCGAAAGAAATTACGTGTCGACAGTCGGTGGTTGAAGTTTCTCAGGTGTTCAGGATTGATCGTGCGGTAAATCTGTGTGTAAAACGGGTGTAAAGGATGTCACGGAAAGAATCTTCGGCATACGTGGCCCAACCGAGTGTTTCCGCATGTACCTATGTACACACGGTTGTCATACCTACCCCCTGCGTATAGATCGTCGCAATGACACCCACACACGTAAGCCGATTCTAATTCAACGCTTGTAGTTGGAATTTCAAATTGGTTGAAGACCTCAGTGAACTATTTCCGTGGACTACGGGGATGATCGTGGACTTCAAAATTGGGAACAGGTCAAAAAATGGAGGTATATGGAGAACTTTGTTGAAAGTGGTTGAAGCCGCGCCATTTTGCAAGCTTTGGGGTGGTCGCAGACTTTAAAATTGAGAATAGATATAGAAACCGCAGTGTATGCTGAATTTCGTCGAAAATAGTCGAAGCTGAGCAATTTTGCACACTTTGGGGCGACTGTAGACTTGAAAATTGACAAAGAATAAAAACAAATTGCAGTATATAGACAATTTTGTCGAAGCTGAGCCGTTTTGTAAGCTTCGGAGATGACCGCAGGCCTTAAATTTGAGAGCAGGTCCAGAAATTTCAGTATAAACAACACTAGAAGCGGAGCAATTTTGCAATTTTCGGAGGAGACTACAGAAATTAAGTTCGAGGACGCCTCCCAAAATTTCGATATATTCATAATTTTTTCGGAACGTGAAGCTGAGCTACTTTGCAAGCTCTGGAAGCGACTGTACGTAGAACTTAAAATTGAGGACAGCTCCTAAAATTCCAGTGTAGGTATTTACAATTATTTCGACATTCGAAACAGAGCAATTTTGCAAACCTTGGAGGTGTTTACAGACATTAAAATCGAGGGCAGAAGCGCAAATATATAAAATATGCACGGTGTCTCATAAAACGGATCAAATATTTTCCAAAATAGTTATTTACAGAACCTGTACAATTAAATAGCGGATGTTTATTCAATATAGCGTTTTCAAACGTGTAAAATATTTTGTACTTCTAACAAGCCATAAAAATGTTTAACAGCAAACGCATATCTGCATAAACATTCGCAGTGCATATATACTTTTCATGAAAAAAAACAAGCCATCAAATTAATCAAATATGCAACTTACCTAATAAATTTATATTCTTTGAAGCGTCTAATCATTTATTATAAGCGACTGTGTTCATACAAAATTATGCATAAACAATCATCTCCAATTACATAACACTGAACTATATTATTAAAACAATTATACAAGCATTAGGTAAGAGTTTAATCAGCTACATATTTTCGAGGTTATGTTTGAATTACCAGTGCTCCAATTCGAAACATTTTTAATAAATAATAAAAGTATGTTTATCGGAGATTTCAACACGAAAAGAAGGTGCATTTTCTAGAACTGAAGCTCCAGTTCAAAGAACATTCATTCTAAATGCTTCTACCGATTGATACGTCCTGTGTGTCGGAGATTTCAACGCGAAAAGATATTCCATTTTCTTAGACTAATCCTCAATTTCGGAGGACATCGATTCTAACAGTATCACTGATAGATACAGGGAGGTTTTTCGGAAACTTCAACGCGGAAACGGTGGACAAACGATGTCGTTAACGAGGCAGACGTTAATTGGAACGTTTCGTCGAGAGGGAGAGATGTATGTTAGGGGTTAGAAAAGAGGGAGCGGTTGACTTTGCACGCCACGCCCTAATTCGGCTTCTCCCTGCACACCTACCCCCCACGAAACCGTAATTTTCCCCATCATTACTCTCCAACCCCCTAACACAGCCTCCGCGAAAATCCCAAAAAATAATTCCTCCCTCAAAACTGAAACCCTGCAAACACTCCGCTCGAACCATTTTCAAAAACAAGTCACTCGAGGATTATTTAACTAAAAGCACGCCATTAAAAACGTTTTATCATCCCAATCAGCTCCGTGGAATCTTTGGGAAGCTCCGGAGCACGTATGCAAACCATTACCGGCTAATTAAACCGTCCACGGTGCTCCAATAACGAAACTACCGAACAAATTCTCACTGGCGCATCGTTAGCCACATTGTTCTCCCTCTGAACGTCCCATTATCCCGGCACAATGGCCCCCGAAAAAATCAGTTAATCCTGAAGTGAATTAATTAGCAGCCGATCGGTGAATTGTTTGATCAACAGCGGTGATCGGGGGTTTCGTCGAACGTGCGTGTGCACGTTGAAAAATAGTTCGAAGGAGAAATTCGGGGAAGATCAACGGTGCTTTCGACCGATAAGGAAAGAAGGTCCTTATCTGCGTGGACTTGGACGCCGGTTTCTCTCGGCGGCCGATAGATTAGGCGACTCGGACACGTCAGCGTCCGCTCTGAGATCGATCCCGCGGTCGAAAACCGTTCTCGGCGGTGTTCTCGCCGGAGAATCACGGTGAAAAATCGATACGAGCTTCCTGGAAACTGGCTCTGGTAGGATACCCGATTACGTCACCGGCGATCCGCGTAATCTCGTTATCTCGTAAGCTTTCGTTCCGCGGCGTCTCAATTCGCCAGCGGGAAATAAAGCCCCCGCTTTCGTCACCGCGGAACGAACCAGCGACAGGGGGTGAGTTTCGAAAGAGAAAATAAAATAGCAACCCTCGTGAGATGGTTGTGTATACAATTTGGTCGAATCGAATGATTGTGTTTAATTAAATTAGACGTCTGCGAAATAGGCCACCTGTGCAGTCCTCCCGAGACACTCGAAGTTTGCACATGGAGGACGCGGATAGGTCAGTGGTCTCGAATATTTTGAACAGCGCCCGGAAGGTGTACCAGAGATTTTAGAGCGGTATCAAATTCTGAGACACACAGGTATTGATATTTTGTGTCGATCGAAGGACGCGAGAGATAAGGCTCTTTGTATTTCCGACTGGGTCATCGAATTTGGACATTCCTGCTGGGTAATGATCACTGACGCTTTGGAGAATTCTCTCGAACCAGCACAAGCATCGATTTGAAATCAGAATGTGTGAGATCTATCAGACTGACACTCTGGAAACACCCTTCTCTTCTCTAATTTATCATCGTTCAAACACTTCCCGATTGACCGTCAATTTCTAACCAAGGAACCCCCCTCCCAGGACCGCGGCTGACTCCCCGATCTCGACGTCAGCTTCCTTCGGAGGCGAACCGCAGGTTTCTAATCTCACGTCACGACACGTACCTTTCGTCGAGTAATCCATGCCCTCGGTTCAGCGTGGACTCATGGGTGTTCCAAGGTCCCCGGCACTTAACATCCAAACAAACGCGGCGCGTTGCACTTAACACGAGCCTCCTCCATGCGTGACAAACGCTCGGGCCACTGGTCTCCTCTGCTCGATAGTCAACGAACTCACAGCTTTTGAAAACCGAACGAGATCACACGGATCGGCGGTATGTAAAAAGAAAAAGAGTCTTCCGGTTCACGAGAGTGTCCGTATCCCCTGAGCACCGATACCGCGGCGAACCGTTCCTCCATCCGTCACAGAACAATTCGTCGGCACAGCTCGCAGGCTCCCGTCGGTGTCACCGTCACGTCCGCGTCGTCACGCGACCGAGGACCACGATCGAGTAAAGGACTCCGCCGAAACGGGGACACACTGTGAGAGGGAGGGAAGCGTCGTCTGGTGCACATACACAGAGAGGGGAGAGAGACGCGCAAGGTCCATGAGAAGAAGAGGTCACGACGAGCCGACTCACCGCGGAGAAGTGACACGGCGCTTCTGACAATTTCTCTCAGCCTGCGCTCGAGCCTCATCATCCCTCCCACCTGCCTCTCTCTCCTCTTTCTCTCTCTCCCGGACGCTCCGCTTTTTCGCCTGCCCGCCCCTCCACCGCGCCCCTTGGACCCTGGTGTTCCTCAGCGTGTCTCTGTCCGACCCGCACGACCCCGTCTCCCCGTTCGCTTCGCCGGACTCTTGCGGTCATCCCCACCAACGACCACGTTCTCCCGCCTCGGTTGCATCGTCTCTACGTGTTCTGCACCGGAGAACCGACCCCTCTCCCTCCAACGACCCGACACCGGCTCCCCACCGCCCGCCCGGTATCCCTACCAGAGTCCAATCGCTCCGTCCTTGTCCAGCGACGCGGTTTTCGGTGTGTTCGTCTCTCTCCCTCTCTCTCGCCGTCTCTGCGATTCTCTCGGCTCGACTCAGCCGAGTGTCTCCTTTCCTCTCAGGTCGGATGGATACATCGCCGCGCCGGTCTATCTACCCCCTCCACAGGTGAGCTGTACCTATGCCAACGCGGCTATATCATCAGACACGAGGGACCCTGCGTGTGGGAGAGAATGTGTGAGGGAGTATGTGGAGAGTATGTGCAGAGTCTGAACACGGAGACGCTTCCCTCTTTCGATCGGTCAGCCGTATCCGCGAGACTGGCTCCGGGAATGCAACGGGAATTACGTAAAACGGGGATGACGGGATGTGGGAGGCTCGGGGTGTCGGAGGATCGATGGAGCGGGGAAATGATGAGGATGGGTTTTTTGTTTTAGCGTCTTTAGGTGGACGGTGAACGTTCGGTGAGTTGTTTGCATGGTGGATTAGGGGGGTTGATTATCATTGATACAGGAGAGTGGTATACAAGTTTAGTTTTCTATATTTTCAATGATACTGTGATGAGACTGCGTTTGATCTTTGAAATGTTAGGAAGAAGATAAGTTATTGAATGTCTTCATGCTCCAATTTGGAAGTATTCAATTTTATAAACATAAGCAGTTTATAATGAATAGACTGATGATTTAAAATGGTCAGATGCGTAAACGTACACGTTATATTGAGAATGTGATATTTAAGATGAAATGAAAATTACAGTGGCTAAAAGATGAAGCAAATTCTTGTCTAGGCTTCATTCTGGCTGCTATACTAATTTGGTATCTAAATCTCAAGCTGATGAAGACAAGTATAACGTTTTCTTAAGTGTTCGAATTGTGAAAGGTCACATGAGACAAATTTCAATCTTGTAGAGTTAAAAATTGATGATAAATCTTTCCAGATTGTGAATAGGGACAATTTTGAATTCTGACGAGAGTTCTGAGAAGAAATTTTCAATTTTGAGATAACTGCTGTACACCTTGCATTTCTTTGCACGTTTTTAATTTAGAGTAGCAACAAAGATGTAATCGTTTATTTATATGAATTCAAATTAAATCGAAACAGAAGCAGAACAACGATCAAAGAAACGTAAGAAATAGTATTCCGTTCTTTGGAAATGTATTCTTACGGATCGTGAAAATCGTTGACGATAGTTCTGTCGATAAGGTGCAGGGTCACCGTCATTGGATGGATGACCGAGCATTATAGTTTCGTTAGATAATGTATGCTCGAACTTGCGTCAGCTCAGTCAGAACAACACGGAACAACCTTCCAACGATGTGTTCGCCATTTGCGAACTGATTTTTTCCAATGCGTTAACCCTTTACAGGATGGTGGCACAGCAATGTAACATTTTATTTAAATAAATATAGCTCGTGGAATATTCTACCGCCATATTTCAGGTATGATTAGGTCACAGATTTGAAGTTTTTCAATTTTCAAGGATTATAGGGGTTCCATAGTGCGTACAAATTCGAAGAACGAGTTAATTGTTTTTCTTCTTACTTCCAGCCCTGTAAGGGGTTGATTGCCGAGTAAACATTTGTGCACCGTACGTAATTTTTGAGAATATTTGGTGGACCAATAATTGTCTGCATGATTTTATTGCCTTTGCCAATCTATTTTTCCATTTTTCAAAATTTCTCCTTTCCAATCATCGATGTATTAACCCTGTGAACTCGTGTGTCACGCTGGAGATGACAATACAAATTTCTTATAGAATTCGTATGTTTGTAAAACTTGTACGTCACCCTAGAGGTGGCAACACTAATTTACTGTAACACTGTGAGCTTCGAGATCTCATTCAACAATACTTTGTTCAGTTAAAACAAAACAACGCGCAACAACATTGAAACCGAATCGAGTTCAAAGGGTTAATTATAGAGCGAAAATTTGTGTACGGTGCGTAATTTTCGAGAATATTTGGTGGACCAATAATTGTCTGCATAAATTTATTGCCTCGGCGAACCTATTTTTCGATTTTTCCAAATTTCTCCCTCCCAGTCATCGATGTATTAATTATAGAGCGAAAATTTGCGCACCGTGTGCAATTTTTGAGAATTCTTGATGGACCAATAATCGTTTGCATGAATTTATTGCCTGTCAGAGGGGTTCTGCCGGCAATTCGAGAGTGTCGCGTAAACAAGCAGGCTAAATTATTACCAAAATTACCGACTGATCCCTTTCTATTCACCGGGGTGCGTACGTGCGATCGGCCACGGCCTCTTTTCGGTAAACCCTTTAAATTGACAAAGGACCCTTTTAAATGGACCCTCCGCGAATGCTTGTACCTGTAGCTTCGAGGGAAGGGGGTCATAATCGTCGTCATACGATTGTCAAGTGGTGGCAATGCGAACGTACCGGAGGATCATTTATCTTAACAATAAACTATAGTCGAAGCCATCCTCATCATCGTTGCTACCGTTCACAATACTGATCACTGAAATTATATTCATTTGTTCGTTTCGGTGGTATTCGGCTCTTACACGCGATGCAAAATTTGTTAGAAGGTTTAAACTGAATTGTAATTAAAATACTATTATATAGGGTTGAATAAGTGAAAAATTAAGATTCTACTGAAATTTTCGTTTAAGTTATGCTTATAATCAGGAGTTCGAACATTAAGGGGTTGCTTAAACTTTCGATTGTATTATAGTTAAAATAAAAAAATTTAAATATATTAAAAGTTAAGAATGTACTGTAACTTCCAATTAAATTACAGTTAAAGTAAGAAATTCTGATATGATAAAAATGGACGGTCTGTTTAAACTTTTAACAACGTGAAACGAAAGTAGGCAGTGTCAAACAGAATAAAAATATTGAGAATCTATTTAAAAATCCATTTCAATGACACCTGCGACACAAAATTTAAATACCTATATAAAAAATTGAAATACACAGACACTCACGAGATTGATCAATTATTTCCATAAATAATTTTCTTCTTTCATTCAACAACAATTGACTGACTAACAATTTTTTAGGAGTATTTAAAATGTAATTTGTTACAGATATCGTAAGATTGCTACAAATAAAAACGCCCTGAAGAGGTATTAAATAAAAGAATCTTAAAATAACGTAGTCGTTTGATCAATTTCGAGAGTGTCTGTACAGAGGGCAAACTAAAAGTCTTCTTAAACTTCCCACTAAATTATAATTAAACCGAACACTTCAAACATCCAGAAAAGTAATAAAACTGCAACAGAAATGTACAGTCCAAATACATGCAAAATTAAGTATCTTTTCAAACTCCCTCCCAAACAGTCACCGAAATAAAAATGTCAGCTACAAGAAAGATTAACAGTCCACTTCGCGTTACTGTATTATTCACGACGGGTACAGTTCGCCCAATAAAAAAGGAAAAAGGTAGAACTATAAAGGTCCGTTACGTTCGTCCAGGGTAATCGTCGCAGCTCCAGCCACCCCCTTTCGCGGCAACCCCTTTCCTCGAGCCACAATGAAAGGCCGAAAAAGATCGCATACCTGCGTCCGCAACAAAAAGCGCATAATCTTCGTCAGTCTGTTGGTCAAACAGCCGCATCTTCAGGCCCAATAAAATAATGCAGGACAACAGTTGACTCCAGGTATTATCCCCGGAGACATTGAGGAGCATCCGAGGAAACAAGGAGAAGCTGGCCTAACGTTCATCCAGGGGGTGTCCGTATGCTAATGTCGGATACCTGAGATCCTACACGCGAATTCGTTCGATTAAACCCTTTGTCGTCCACTCCGCAGGCGAACGCTTTTTAACAATGTGTTTTCCAACGTTTTTCTATTATGCTATTTATTTTCGCGAAGGACAGAAGACCGCTGGCGTTGGAGAACACGGTAGAACCTCGATCGTTTGAAAATTGGTCATCTTATGTCAGTTGCAGGCTAAAGTAATGACTCATGACTCTGTGTATTTATTAGGTTGAGTCATAAACAGACAGCGAATTTTTATGCAATTTAATTTATCTGGGCTATACTTCTTTAGAATGTTTAAAGAAACTGTACGAAATTTTGCAGATTGTTTGTCAGACTTTTACCTATTAAAGGACGTGTAAAGAGACATAAATAACCTACTTTTATGTTTAAAGGTACCAAAGGTATAAGGTGAAGGTAGGTTAAGAATTATTTTTGTTGTTATTGAATTTTTATTGGAAATAAATTGAATACTTTGGGGAGCATTTGTTAATAGTACTGTATTGGAAGAATATAGATGGATATTGGCTATATATTTGTAATTATTGTTTTTCGTTCAGGGTTGAGAATTATTTGACGAACTGTAATGTATTTTTTGTTACCAGCGAATGTTTATTAGATACAAATTTAATATTTTTTTGTGCTATGGAAAGAGGCAAAGAATAAATATTATATTTTGTATTGGTTTATGAAACATTGTTTGTGATTAAGTTGTTGCTGACTTATAAAAGAAGCGACTGCAAAGTTTTTTGAGAATACACGAGTTTTTTAATCTTCTTTTCTTCGTCGACTGAAACTCTTGCATTTCCTGAATGGACCTTCCAGATTTCACTTCCTCTGATTAATCAAAGAGCAAGTGCGAGAACATTAATAATAAATCTGCAATTATTTGTTAAAATATAGAACGATAGAATCTGTACATAGCATTTTATCGTAAAGGTATTGTTGTAATTACCTGTAATTAAACGCTACTAATTAGAATTAATTTCATGCTAGTTATCCATTTAATCACTATAACCATTACTTTGACGTTACGTCCGAATCATTACTCTGCAGTTGATGAATTTCAATTCGTACATATTTTATTATTAACACAAAAACGTAATTCTTCATGATACACGCAACATTGCAAGTTGCAAAATTAAAAAGTATAATTCTATATAAATTAACATCGACCAACTTTCCATTAACCCTCATTCTACACCACAATCAAAAAAATTAAACAAAATTTTCTTCTCGTTTCGATTTTCATCTCGTACAACACCATATTTATCGTCTATTCACACAATTAACTCCGCAATTAAGGAAAATGAACACCAACCAACATACCTCGTTGCAAATTCACCCTCAAATCTCCAACATCCCTTTCACTATCAAAACATAAATGCCGGCGACCCAAAGGACACGTCCATTACAAACTACCCTTCAGACGCACCGAGAAACATTCTCGCATAAACAAAAAATAAATCGCAGAAATAAAAATTCGACGGAAGGGTTACAGATTGACCGCGATGTCCAGATGGTCCATCGTGACCCGGAGGCAAAGAAAGGGGTGCCAGGGAAGGAAGCAACCCTCGTCATTATACGAATCTCGCGTCTGGACCTGTCGGAAGTCAAATTAGATCCCTGAGAGAGAAAAAAATCGATGCAACAGTTGACTTTTAACCGTTTCCTCTCCTACCTGGAAGACAGAGGGTACACCTCGAGGAACGGACATTGTTCTGGCGACCGGATGCGGAAAGTCCAAGGGACGATATTCAAAACGTCATCGTTCTGCATCGGCCATACACCGCAGGACTTCCATTATCCAGAATTATAATTAGTAACAGAATGATACACGTTTCAACTAACACTTCTGCTCGAAAGTCTTAGGACACCTGCGGCTTTAACACTTTGACTGCCGTGTCACCCATATATGAGTGACACATACAATGAATCATTATTTGATCATGTAAAACATAGTAAATATATCTAATCAAATCTAACAGAATCAGTGAAAAATTATGGAAATTACTAATATTATTAATGAAACCCGGTAGAATTAGAAGTTATATTTATTTCGTACAAAAATTTAGAAAGTTAGCCGTTTTCAGGTAATAAAGAGTGGCAGACAACGCGTTAAAGTTGTAAAATACGTGTACTCATTTCGAAACCCTTCATGAGAAGGTATATAAAAAATGTATAATTATGTATAAAAGAAACGTTTACGTTTGTCACCACTTTAAATGTCTATAATGCTTCCAAAGACCACTGAAGTCTTTCAGAAAAGATTGATGTACTGTAAAATTTATACAGCACGTCACAAATGGACCTGGAACATTAGAAATTGAATATCAGATAATTCTGTGAATGAGAATTAAGAAATTTCGTAGTTTGCATGAACACTTTGAGTCTCACGCTGTATTAGCTGAAAATTAGAAACTTCCTACATTTTTATACAGAATGAATACACCCCAAAATAATACATTTTTTAATCAATAATATTAATAAATTTTATAATCTTTCTATTGACTCCATTAGACTTGCATACATATGCTTATTAGTGCTACTCAGGATCAAATAAGTAATTACTGAATCAAAGCGTCACTTATGCATGGGTGACATGACAAAGTCTTAAGTTGAAACGAGAGTGAAGTGCATCTACTTTTAGGAAACAGGCAAAAATTGTTTTCCGTTGAAAATGAGAAACAGTTGACCGTGAATTATTGTTAATTGTTTCCCGATAAAGTGATTGTAATAAACGCAGCGATTTGGAGAAAAGCGTGTCCGGATGTTTGAGACTTAGACCATTAAGGGTATCTCGTCTATGATCGCGTCCCTTAAGCTGTAAACTCTGACTTTCGACTGCTAATCTCGAAGATTTCCAACCTCCACGGCAATTAGTCGCAATAACTTCTTGGAAACGTCTGCCAAAAGACGGAGAGACGACGAAAAAACGATAAAAACGGAAAATTTCCTTTATAAACGAATGAAAATCCTTCTGTTTGACAATGTCTCGGTTCACGAAAACCTGATCAAAATTATTATTCCAGTTATTACTGTCCCTACGAAACTATAGAAAAATCGTCGAAAAATTGATGACTGGTTGAGTTCAAAATTTAGAGTTCCACCCTTGAGGTACAGTGACTCACGAAATTGATCACACGATTATGTTATTTCAAGATTCTTCTATTCAACACTTTCCTAAGGCAGTATTATTTAAAGCAAGAGTATGGTATCTCTAACAAATAACGTTTCATACGTGTTTGACAAATTTGTAGTTGGTTGCACTAGAATTAAGGAAGAAAAGTAATTATGAAAAGATCTGAACAATTTCGTGAGTCACTGTAGCTTTAGAATCAGTGAATTACACGAGTTAACTGAAAAAGTTTTTATAAAAATTAAAGACAGTTTATACCATTCGAATCTAGTTACAATAACAGCAAAAATATCACACATTTATTTAGAAAAATCGCATTAACTGCAAGGTCATTAGCGACTACCTTATGATACAGAGTTACAGATGTACTATGTGGGTACTGTTACTACAGCAATCAAAGTATATATCCTACTAGAACACATACATATATAATTAAGATAAGATTCCATTAAATTTGATAATATAGACCTACAGTTTATAAAATCGCAAGAACAGAATGAACATTTTCTCCATTGTTGGGAAAATCGCTGAGATTTGTTAGAACGTTGAAGATCGTTGCTCTAAACGTCATGATCAAATCACTGGACAGTCAAGGAGGATATGTTCAACACATTATCTGATTTTAGTTTTAACCCATAGACTCATACTTTTTGTTTCTAGATCGGCCTCAGAAATACACCTTTTCGTTTTAAATGTTCCTTTGCTATTACAAGATGACTGCTATAGCACATCAACAAAAATCTGACGGCTATAGCCGTCATTTGCAGCAACGGGTTAACATCACACATTTTCATCGATCTTCAGAATTTTCTATCCGAAAACAGAGAAGCTAAAATCGGTTTCTGAAGCAAAGTACTAATTTCGGATAGCCAGTTCACCGTTAGATAACAATATTTTTACAAAAACAGGTGAAACGGAGGGAGTGTCTCGATCCCGTCAAACATTTACAAATCCTCTGACGGCTACAGCCGTCATTTGCGGCAATGGGTGAACATCCCCTATTTTCATCGATCTTCAGAATTTTCAATCCGAAAACAGAGAAGCTGAAATCGGTTTCTGAAGCAAAGTACTAATTTCGAATAACCAGTTCACCGCAAGATAACAATATTTTTACAAAAACAGGTGAACCGGAGGGAGTGTCGCGATCCCACCAAACATTTCCAAATCACTGTCGTCATCATAAATATCCACCCATCGACTCGTGCCATTGAAACATCGAAATGCGGATTCCCGACACAATGATGCTGATTTTCAATCACCGACGTTCCGGCCGGTGAAGATTGTCTGCCGGGGCTTCCTGCGAGCCTCGGAGGGGCGGCAGAACGACGACCGCAATAAAAGGGATTAGCAAGTTCCTGGCCAACTTGGACCGGGCTTGAATAAGTCACTGAAAAGCTTCTTTAATCCGCAATCGCGTTATTAGGACGCCATAAACGAGGATGCCCGAAACAGCTGACCCTGCGGACGTAGCTTCGGATGCCTAATGACGTCTCCAGACGAGAAACTGACGCCTCCGTTGGCACCGCGTAGTCTCGACGCTCTTTTATCTTTCTTAAACGCGAGACGACGTGGAAAATCTTATCTGTTTATTATTTGAAAATGTTGTATTTATGGCTTATTTTTATACGGCTCTCGAGCATGTTTATTTAATAAAAATATTTAGGTTGTTAGGCGAGGAAGTTTTTACTAGAATATGGACACCCTGAGAGTATTTAATAAAAAGTACAGCAGGACCTCGATTATACGAACTGTGAGTAGCAACAGGATGAGAGACACTTTAACTACGTTTTGCATGAAAATAATTGTTTTATTTTAGAATATAGACCATATAGTGGTGTAGAATTAAATATGTAGTGTCCCTAGTGATAATTGTAACTTGTAACTGGCATAGGATGATCAGTGTTCGGATAATCGAGGTGCTACTGTAATTTTGATTTGAAAATATTATTTTGAATGTTCAAGGACCATTCTGTAATATAACACCATAAATTTATTATTTATTAGTATATACTGTACCTCACTACGTTAATTACACAATTCAATAAGTACTCCTCCCCCTTAATTGTGATGCTACTAATTATAATTGTAACAAATTTTAGAGCACAGAAATGTAATTTATTAGATACACCATAACTCCCCTCAAAATACGTCAAATAAACGAAAGCTGAAATAGCGTCTACGTTCGATCAAATTTTGTGAGAGAAGTTTCTCGAAGAAGCAGACAGTATTAACCATGAGCGGTTCTCCAAATTTTCCTGGTCTCAACATCGAAGACTCATCGTGCAGCCAGTTCGGAGCAATAAAGTCAATTATTACCCCCTTTTGAGGAACATTCTTCCGCGAACCGTATTGCTTGCACAGTCTGCGAACGATATAAATTTCCCTTTGTTCTAGCAAGTACACCGGGGAATCCTGCAGCTCGCTGGCAGATTAATTATGGAGCAATTTGGGTCATTGTGTCGGGGTCCAGGTACGCGACCTGGAGGACAGGTATACCCTCGCGTACTTCCACGAAAACGAAATCCATCGCGTGGAGAAACGAAGAATTTCGCTTGATTCTCCCTTTTTTTTATTGTTCATCCATCAGGTCGTTCTCAAACATGACTTCATCGAACGTAAAATAAATTAACCACTGCAATTTCGTTTAACCCTCTGCAGACAATCTGGATCGCTGACGTCACGAGCAAAATTCCCATTTTGACGAATCTTCCTCCTAATTTTTATTAATATTGAAAGGGTTTTAAATATTTTATGTAAACAGCGATTGTATAGTGCAGCAGAGACTTTGATGAGTACATCCCAATTTTTGCAGATTTTTTGGAAGTCTGGAACAGTAAATGAATTAGGCTCGGACAAAAACGACCCAATTTTGGCATGGAGTATGAGAAAATATGCCTGCGGAGGGTTAATTATGATAATTTCAGAATCAATAATTCTTTGTTTACATCTTCAACTAATTTCTATTGTCTTGGGACAATTCAGTTGAGGTTGATATCAATCGATTAGTATCACTGAATTTTTGTTAGCTAAAAAGCTGTCGAGCTACCAAAGTAGCTAGCAGGCTGTATGTATAATTAATTACGATCACTAAAATCGCACCTTATTTACAAAATTGCTAGCAAGAGAGGTCTTCGTTATGATAATCTACATTTTTATCGAAAAATTCTGAATAAAGTAGATCCCTCACATTCCACTACGTGTACAGTATAATTTTTACAGAACAAAGCCGGACAATATATTTATATTTAATTAATAGATGTTTCATAAGATAGAGAGCGACATTACTTATGGAATGACCTGATATAATGAAGAAACAAGGTCATACACGGGCTTAATATAATATAAAAATCAACTTATTGTTAATTAATTGCGCACACAATCGACAACATTCACAGTCAATTTCCCCGAAACGTTATTCTACATTTTCGATTTATTTTTGTACAAAGAATCACCTGCTTCTCGGTTATACAGTAGGACCTCCATTATCCGAACTATAATTAGTGACCGTATGACTTGCACTGCAACTATATTTCGCATAAAAATGATTATTATCTTATAGAATAAAAAATACAGAGCAGTGCAACATTATGTACACAGTGACATTAATCAAATTTGAAGCTTGTAGCTGACACAGGATGACCAATTTCCGGCTGGTCAGTGTTCGGATAATCGAGGTTCTGCTGTACCACGATTACTGAACCATCCTTTATAATGAAGATACATTACATACTCTTCATGGTAAACCTGAGGATCGATGCTACAGCGTACAGTGTGACCATGAAAATTCTATTGGGTTCGAAGAGGAAGGTCATACACGAGCTCAATATAATATAAAAATCAACTTATTAATGGTTAATTCATTGCAAACACACTCGACAACATTCAAAGTCAATTTTCCCAAAACTTTATTATATATTTTCGATTCATTTTTGTACGAAAAATCACCACCTTCTCGGTTGTACCACGATTACTGAAACACCCTCTATAATGAAGATACATTACATACTCTTCATGGTAAACCTGAGGATCGATGCTGTAGCGTACAGCGTGACCATGAAAATTCTATTGTGTTCGAACAGGAAGGTGAAACACGGACTTAATATAATATAAAAATTAACTTATTGTTAATTAATTGCACGCACACTCGACAACATCCTCTATAATGAAGATACATTACATACTCTTCATGGTAAAGCTGAGGATCGATGCTACAGCGTACAGCGTGACCATGAAAATCCTGTTCGGTTCGAACAGGAAGGCCGCAGGAAGGTTAGCATCGACCACGATTTCCGTCCGGAAACCTGTCAACTCGGGCAACGTTTGAGAGTGTCGAAGGGACCGGGATGATAACGCGTTCCCACAGGAACACGTCCCGCAGGGAATCGGTGCGCGGTGATGCTGCAAACGTCAATAACTTCTCCGCTCACGTAAAAACGTAGTTCGTACGCTGATAAAAGTGAGGCGCGATTAGAGCAGCCTCTTGTTTGCTTCTCCTCGCCCATGTTTGAACGGTGATGTCACCGTTGGTCCATCCGGCCCCGGGATTAGGTCAAAGTCTCGCCACTGATAAAAATCGAACCATACCAACCGACTTCTCATCTGACCGAACCCTGTCGACGACAACCACTCGAAGTTTTAGGTTGTTTCCTTGGTTCTATGGCGTTGAGATAGTTTGAGAAGGTTTGATGTTGGTCTTTAGTGTTTGAATGGTTTGTTTTCAATTTAAAAAATGTCTTTGGGATTTGTTCGGTGGTATTATGGGAAGAGAATGAATTTTTTGAATATTTAAGGTGGAGATATTAATAGAAATATTTAATTTTATAAATATATGTAATATCAATTTTTGGAATATTTAAGGTGAAGCTTAATCGAAATATTTAATTTTATAAATATAAATAATATGAATTTTTGGAATATTCAAGGTGAAGATTAATAATAATATTTGATTTTACAAATGTAAGTAATATAAATTTATGGAATATTTAAGATGGAGAGTTTTTAGAAGCCTGTGTCTCGATTATACAGTAGAACTTCGACTATCCGTACTTAGGTTATCGAAAAGTTGATCATCCTACGTCAGTAACGAGCAAAAATTATCATTGATAACAATATGTCCTTAACTTTGTACAATTATATACTTTAGATTCTATAATAAAATTGTCATTATCATGCGAAATCTACTTACAGTGTCAATCATTCTGTTATTAATTATAGTTCGGATGATTGAGATCCTTCTGTACTTTGTTTTTGAATGCAATGATTCATGAGATAGATGACATTTATCTCTGCAAACTAAGCAATTCTATAGAAATCCTCTGTACGTGCTATGGAATATTTGAGGAAACCCCTATCTGTTTTAATTTAATTTAATTTGATCTTCAATTTGATCACGTATGACACTGTATGATTACTCGAATTTCTTGAAGTACACATCTACTTTCAATTCTCTCAATTAGAAACGGTTGCAAAGCAATTATTAAATTACCCCCAGCATTAAAATTGCTCACTCTGGGCTCGACAGAATGTATTTTACAATTTATATTCGAAGCTCGCCAATTTTGCCTCGATGATACGTTAATCCTTTGCTCCATAAATCCTTATCGGGGGCGATTAACATCGATATTGAACAAAGCATCGATACCTTCGAAAACTTGGGTGGAATAAAAATAAAAATGCCGAAAGTGACACGTTTTCTTATTTTTAACGGACTTGCGGCAGAATTTGTGCTGCAACTTGTCGGACACCGTGTATACAGGAAAGAAGAAGAAGAAATAATTTTTTGCTGATATCAACGGCTCGGTTTCCGCCTCTCAGCAATCGTTTATCATCATCGAAGATCAGGAATAGAATCTTCGAGGTCTCGAGCGAGAGCGAATATTTTCATATCGCTCGCTGGCTGTGATAATGCTCTCTATCTCGCTATCAGCCGAAAGAAATAGTCGTGTCCTTCCTATCTGATTCGATTAAATCGCGGTAAATCCCCTGCTCGATCATGCAATACGATGAACATCGAAAGAACAATACTTCCTTGCCAACGAGCTCGAGTTTTTTCTTCTGCAGCCACGTGCAAATTAACCGATTGCTGTGTAATAAATTATAGAGACAAATTTTACGTGGACATTTACTTTTGATTAATTTTGTGTTATAGATTCATTGCATTTCAGAGGTTTGTCTGATATGTATATAGTTATTAGAGGAAATTGTAATGCGAAGAATTCAATATTCTATACATTTGTTTGTCTTTAATTTATTTTTAATTAATTTTCTTCATCGGTAACTATTTGTTGAATTATTGCAGTGATGACCACAGGAGCTCCGGCCTTCTCCCCACCCCTAGGTTTTTATATTATATTTAAATGATTTGTCGCAGGTCCTTGCTCTAAATTTTTATTCTACAATGAGAGGTCGAAATGTTCGTTTAATTTTTTTACTTCGTTCGAGGTATGCGATTGTGACTTTGGTGGTATGAAATTAAAAAAAATTAAATGGACTTCTGGATCTCCCCTTGTATAATGGGATTGTTAAAAGCTGCGTGGAGATTATTTGAAATTGAAACGTCAGAATTAAGTGATAATTATACGGTTCGATGTTCTGGTTAATCTTTTCCGAAAGACAAACTGCATTCCGATTATCGCTCGTTCATTATCGTAATTATATAATTGGAGACTCTTAGATCGCTGAGATAGAGGAGCAGGTTTTTATCTCGCGATTATCGAGTATTGTTTTGTTCCACTATAAACTCGGAGCAGATGGAACAGAATAATAATTTAAGAGAATCTACCTCAAGGTTGGATTGGTTAGGTAATTTAGTTTAGATTATTTAGTCAGCTAACACTAGAGTCTCAGAGAGTAAATTTGCCAATTTAATATAAACAAATTGCAGATGAATCGTACTGAATCAAATTGTTCCTATCAATGACTGATAGGCAGCCCTCATGCAGCTGGACACTAATCAACAATACACTATATTTTCATAAATCCTTCTTCAATCATCTCTACGATTCAACGAACTCGAACTACCATCCCAGAGACTAAATTTATCAATTTTATATAAACAAATTATGGATACATTGTACAAAATCGAATTGTGTCTATCTGAACGATAGGCAGCCCCCATTCAATTGGACACCAATGAAGAATACACTGTACTTCAATAAATTCTTCTTCAATCATCTCTACGACTAAATCAACTGAACCTACAATTCCAGAGACTAAATTTATCAATTTTATATGAACAAATTACCAGACTCTGTTAACCCTTTTTCGACACCGTTATCGTCGTTTAAACACACCCTTATTTCGGCTCTTATTGAGCAACCATAGCACAATTTAGTCTAATTGTAAGTATATATATATGATGCTTATGTTTCAGTTATGTTAATGTTAAACTATTATAATAAAGGGCTCATCCTGTATGTAAGGAAATAAATAAATTATGGATAAATCGTACAAAATCGAACTGTTCCTATCTGAACGATGGGCAGCCCTCATGCAGCTGGACACTAATCAAGAATACACTATATTTCCATAAATCCTTCTTCAATCATCTCTATGATTCAACCAACTCAACCTACAATCCGACTCAATGGACAAAAGAAAATCGTATTGTTCATATCCGAACGATCGGCAGAGCTCATCGGCTCGGACACTGATCAATGGGAACGCCGTATTCGCATAACATTTTGTCCTTTTTTTTTTCCAGTCGTCTGACTTAACACGAGACAACGAACGGTACGAGACCCACTTACGTAGCATATCTGAGTACGTACACGCGCGCATTCACGTAGATACATGAATAAAGGTGTACGAGGAAAAAGAAGCTACGAAAGTTGCATACGAAAGGAACCCCAGGCTAATCCACGTGGACGGCCATGAGCGTATCAGTTCGCCACGAATGTAGGTTATCCGTTAGAATATGACCAGCAATTGGAAGTATGTACTGTTCTGAACAGCCGAGCCAATGCAACTGACCAATCACTATAGTTTCTCTCGTGGTTCTTGAGATACACCCACGATCGGGTGAGCGAGCACGCGAAATCTTGAAATACGATTAACCCCCTATAACGCCACATGAGTTAGATGTTACGTGCCTATGTGTCTTTAGTTTTAGTTGTTATCAATTTAATATGAAGAAATTGCAGACGAACCGTACCAAATCGAATTGTTTATGCCTGAACCATAGCCAGTCATTGAGGCGGGAATTAATCGAGAATTTCATTTGTTGATCGCTGTGTACCATTGTGTTCTGTAGCTATACTGATATATTTAAAAATGTCTGAAATAATTTATTGGAAAAATTTAGGAATCTTTGAAACAATGTACTGCATGTCTAAGAATTTTTGAAGAATTTTAAAATTGTTGAATCTTGGTCAAATTTTATAATTGATGAATCTTTGTGAAAGTTTAAAATTGATGAATCTTTGTCAAATTCAAAAATTTATGAATCTTTGATAAATTTTGAAATTTATGAATGCTTGAAGAATTTTAAAATCTCTGACATTTCCTACAGAAATACAAAAATTTATGAAGAATTTCAACATATACAAGAACTGATAAAGCTCTGACAACATTTTCTACAGAAGTTAAAAAATCCTAATAAAAATGGAGACTTACAACCCAATATTTTGTTCAAATTTTTAATGTCTGCGAATTTGTTAAAAATTCATAGAAAATCGGTAGACCATTCAAAAATTCTCTCGAATTTATTAACTCTCTGCACTCCACTGTCGCACACAACTTTTAATTATAAGTATGTGCCTATTTTTGTCTGAAAAAGAAAACTATAAACTTTTGAAAGAGCCCTGAAAAAATCGCTTAGACTATCTAGTCGATCATACTAACTTAAAAAACTTCCAACGCACAAAGAATTAAACAAGAAATAAAAACCTCATCACCACCTATCTCGCAGAAAAACTAATAAACGTTCTGTATTTTAAATAAAACACATCATTGCAAAAATTACATAATCTTACAGTAAAATAAAAATTGCAGATTTCCTAAATAAACAACCCTATCCAAATCCATATTCCCTAAAATATTTTTCAATTCCATTTTGCGCCCTAAAATTATTTTCCCAGGCTCCCGATTTGTTTGCTCCGCAATCGATAAAACTTGCCACTGGGAACGAAATTTGGCCGCCATGACGTCACCCACCGTACGATTTAATGGAGAATAAAATGTCTGTGTGTGTCGGTGTTTATGTACGGTTGTCGTGTGTACGTGCAGTACCTGTAACAGATGTCCGGGCTCGTGTAAATATAAGTACCTGTCTAGCCTCGCCCTGTCAGGCACCCTTTAGCCCAGCCAGCGCCATTATATGCTCATCAACCACCTTCCATGGGGTTGCGACTTTGTAACATGTGTGTCGCTAATGTACACCCCGCACGCGAGACACCCTTGCTTTCTTTTCTCCTCCCGACATCGAATTTTCTTTTCGCCAACCCTCGCCATCTTCTGTTTCCTTGAATTTTAAAAGAGCACGGCACAGACCTCGTGCAATTACTCATTTGAGCAAACTTTGGGGTAGAAAAGGGTGATCAGCAGACTGCGGATATTTATGCAACTTAATGTATTCAAATGTGTGAAAGGTGCGCATTTCCTGATGTGAGTGACACAAAAAATACACTCTTCGACGTTGAAAGCATAAATTACAGTTTTGTCGATGTTTCGTGTGCTCAGTATGGAAAAAGGGTTGTTCCTGTTCGAATTTCGGTGGCACTGATTGTTAATTTGAAGAATTGAAAATATAGAGAGGGGTGGATTTTTATGATGGAAGCATAGACAAATATTTAAACGATGGTATGATTGCAGTAATATAAAATTTATCACACTGCGCATTTTCTGAGAATTTTCAATCGAACGATTTTGAAGGACAGTCTGCAATTTCTGAAATTATTCGTTTAAGCAAAGTTTGGGGGTAGAAGAGGTTTGTTCTTATTCGAGTTGGAGTGGTATTGATTATAAATTTAAATAACTGAAAATGCATAGAAGATTTTTATGGTGGAAGCATAGAAAAATATTTAAACAGAGGATTTTTCTAATGGAAGCATAGAAATATATGATTGCAATAATATAAAGTTTATCACACTGCAAATTTCTTGAGAATTGTGCAGAATTGAGCCATACTCGTTGCACTAATTCGTCACATGAACCAACACTACACCGCAAATCTTCTGTTCGCAGTAAGAAAAAATTCAAAATACTCTGTCACTCAGTACAAATTCCACTCAACATTTGTTTGTAACTTTATACCCAATCTTCGCCTATCTTTTTCATCTTATTTCCTGCCCCTTACACTATGTAGAAGTCGTATATTAACCCCTTGCCTTGTAATAAGACTGCCACTCGTGATACAAATTATAATTCATATGATACAAACACGAATCCTATATAAATTTGAATTTCAAAAAGTCCAACGTTACAGTATCATTAACTTTTAAAATATTGTCAAAAGAACATTGCGCTGGGAGGTGCTACTGTAACATGCAATTTTAATCCTAAACTTCAGTCCAGGCCATTAAAACAATTCGTGATGCAACGGATTAAATATCAAACTGCATTTCGCTTCCATAAGAAGTCGATGTTCTGGGATTGTACAAAATATAAACTACAAGAAAAAATAGAATTCTGGCAAGAATTTCGCGGAGACAGTTTCATTATAGTCACATTGACAGGAACGGAAATTTTTCGTCGTACGAATTCGCGATAAGCTCGCGAATCGGTGCAATATCTTCACCGGAAAGTGCATACTCGCGAATGCAGTTCACTGGCCTCGGGCAGATGCGACGTAAACTATTCGCAAGTAGCATACCTGTGTCGTTCGCCATACAGAGTGTCCTGTGACTGGCGCGAACAATTTTGATTTGTCTTTTTACTGCGAATTCGTTAGACTTTGGTCGTTCGGGGATTTCGTCTTGAAATCTTTATGATCGCGAATCGTTCTCGTTTCCGATCGCCGGATGCCCCGTACCGGAAACAGTTCGCGTCATCCGTGTCAAAAATTACGTGGTTGACGTCATCCGGACCTGAGCGTGAAAAGAAAAGGGAAAGCGGCAACGAGATTCTTACAGAAATCTTCATTCATAAGTTTTGAGGCTCTTCTGACGAGAGGGCACTCTGAACTGAAGAAGTTACGGGGAACGAGAAGGTTTCGTTGATACGATATTCGGTTTGTTTAATAAATAATGATGTATGAAAATTTGAAGACTGTTTTAAATTATTATGTTATCGATTATGGTTGTTCGTTAATCCGTTAGTGCTGGGTTTTTATTATTATCGGTTGGAAGTTATAAAGCAATCTAATGTAGGTAATAGAAAAGTGTTTGAAATCTGAAAAAATGAACTACGAATATTAAGAAATTTTTGAATAAATTTCCTGCTAAAATGTAAAAACTTCTGAACCAATTTACAACAAACATTGAAAGACCTCCTTAAAAAATTTACTACACAAATTAAGTCTTTTTTACACGACTTCCTAGAAATATTTAAAAATCTTTGACCAAAATTTTATATAAAAATTGATGAATCTCTGAAAAGTTTGTACACAAAAATCCAAGAATCTTTGAAAAATCTGTAAAATCTTTGAAAGCATTTCCTAAAAAGAAGAAGAAACATCCATAAAACAATTTACTACAAAAATCAGAAAAAATTGTACAATATATAAACAATTTATAAGTCTCTGAAAAAACTTCTTACAGAAGTCCAAAAATCTGTCAGACATTTATAAACCTCTGAACATATTTCCTACAAGAATTGAGAAATCTAAAAAATTTCTGCAGAAGTTTAAAAATCTCCTGAAAAATAATTAAAAATTCCCAACATTCGGTGCAAATTTTTGATGTCTGAAAATTTCATAGAAACTCGTAGAAAATTGCTAGTTTACTTGAAAAGTCTCTGTGGAGAGGAAATCGAACGATCGTTAGAATGGTTGTACGCGCCTCCACGTAGATGAGGAGCAGATTACGGATCGTCTCGCGAGCTTTTTATGCTTCCCGTGTTTCCGAAGTCTCATTCATCTGTGAACGGGACGCGGCTTGAATTACGAATGAGGATGCGGCCATTGGTCCGCTTCGCTTCTCTTCTCTCCACGTATTTTTACTCTTCAGCATCGAAAGCAACCAGAAGATTCCTATACAACACATTCTTTCTCTTTTTATTACTTAATTCTCCGGAATCTCATTCACAACACCGTGTGGCTCAAAACATATCCTCCATCGCACCCTTCGCTTTTTCAAATATTATTTAGAGATTATCGTCAACATAAGAGCACACAACAGAAGTACGCATAACAAAAACGACCCGTATCAATTTGGGTCTTTTTTCAGAAGAGCAAAAAATGATCTGGCGTCTTTAATTATTCTTCAACAGATTTCAATTGTTTTTAAACAAAATATTCATCATAGTACACAATTTCTATGGGTGTTAATCTGCAATTATATGGCAGAATATCATGAAATTGTAAAATTGTGTTGTCATCATAGCCTTTGACAAGCGTTTTTCTTATAAATCTCTCAATTTTTTGTAATATACTTTACAGAGACAGTATAATACATTCTTCAATTAAACAAAATTGTAATACCTTAGAATCTTGTTTATCCAGAAGTTAAGCAAATCTTAAATTATTCAAACAATTCGCAAAAAAAAAACAAAGAAATGTAATTAGAAATTTTAGTGGTAAAATCAGTCTACATTCGAAAAAAAACCAGAAAATCTGCTCATAATAAAAATTGAAAACTACACAAAGAATAGCCTTCAGACTATTTCAAATCATCGAGGTCCTACTATAATATAATAAATTCTCTGAAAGGCTACTCAATTCCAATTGAACTAATCAATAACATTTCTGAAATACAATAAAAAAAATCCTATCGTTTCCATTGCACCGCAGCATAAAATCCAGGCACACGAGACTCGCCACGAATTTCATATTCGCCCTGAATTCGGACGCAACGTGAGGTTCGGACAAAGGAAGCGTCCCGGCGCTTCCGATATCCCGTTTTTTTCTCCTTTCGGACGGATGCAACGGAAGGTTCTGGTTAAATCGCGACGAGATGCAGCTCGTGTGGAGGATAGTCTCGTGACGGAAGTATTTCGGACAGATGGTATGCACTGCTTTCTCCCGTATGGTTTCCCGTGCATCTACTCGCATGAATAACTCCCTCGAACAGGTACGTGTTATGCCTCGCACAGGTTTCCTCCGCAGATCGTTCCTTTCCTTAATTCCATTACGCAACACCCTGATACGAGATAGAGACTCATTCGCCTAAAAACCTAAGCCGGAACGTCTTTAGAGTTTGATGGTTTAGGAGAATTATTCTCTAAGCAGTCTATTGTTTAGCAATGATATTACTCTGGATGCTGTTCCTTCATTTGGAGACAGATCGCAGAGTTTACGACCCTAATCTCTTAATACTTGATTTTATTAAATGGCAACGTGTGCAAAATTGTTTGGCATACGATAGTGATCCTTTACTTCGAGACATTGTATGTAATCGTCGACCCTGATCTTTGAATTCTCAACTTTATTCAAGTTGAAGATGTGTAAGGTTATTTCGCAGTAACTTTGTACAAGATGACGTTCATTCATCTGGTGACACCTTACTGGATCCTAGGCTCTCAAGCATCAATTTTATTAACTACCAAGAGGTACCAGGTGCTTTCGCAATAAATTTGCAGGAGATGGTGATCCTTCGCTTACAGGAATCTCGTACGAAAGACGACCCTAACTTCAAATTCTCAATCTTATTGAACATCAAACAGTACCAGATCCCATAGCAATAATTTTACACGAACGAACGTCTGTTCATTCGCGGACATCCTGCACAATGAACTCCCCTAACCCTTGCAGACCCCAAAGATGACTCCCGTAACCGACAATTTCCCCTGAAGAAGAAGCCTTCACGATAATACCGAAAGAAAGAGGCCGGACAATGGAGAAACGAATTCATCAGAGAAAGTGGTACGTTCGAGGTGGAGGCGGACGTTCATTGTCTCTGAAAAAAAATTATTACTCCCTGATAAAACTGACCGTCCTCCCGTGTGTGCGTACCCTAATGCAGTCGCATTGAAAAACACTTGACATTGTGACACCTTGTGCGGCTATTGTCCGAGGACTGCAGCTGTGTGCACGCACGACCTCAACACGCCGTGTTGCGTTGCATTGCGTTTGGGAGGCTGGCTGCATCACACACGTGGGAGACAGGTAGCTCACTTCCGGTCGACGGAGACCATTATATGGGATGCACGAAATGTACAGACCTACCACATGATACCTTGAGATTCCACGTATACACGGTGTCGAGAAAGAAAATCGTTTGAGTCTCTGAAGAGCTAGGGCCATTCAGAACACTGAATGTAGAATAGCGTTTGAAAGGTATTAGGAGCTAGAACTGTACTATTTTCAGCTAAATGACCATAGCAGTCGATGATCAGGTTCCACGCTATTCAACAAAAGTAAAGGATCACTAAATTTTGAAAGAAAAATTGTCGATTTTCGAATCGCTGTAGTTTCGTGAAATAAAATTGTACAGTAGTCTACCGGGGCTCATTTTAATTAGTGTAGCTTCTACTTTCACATACCTGAACTGCATTTTTCAAAGACTCTTTTATATTATAAAACAGAGTGGAACACTCAAGTTGCTTTTTTTTCAATTTTACACATTCAAACGACTCTACGGAGTTTAATAAATTTGTTCGTGTTGGAGTGTGAAAGTAGAGGCTTCGCCCTTTAAAATGAGCCCAGGTAGACTGTTCTACGATTTTTTTTCACGAAGTTACAGCAGTTCGAAAATCGGCAATTTTTCGGTCAAAAGTTAGTAATCCTTTCATTTTGTAGAGTAACGTATATTAGGGTTTCGAGGTTTAAAAACGGTAGTTTCTAGTATTTTTAATTAGATTAATAATTCAGTAATATTTTTTTCCAATCCGATGACTTGCAAATTCCACTTTTATCAAAAATCGTATCTTTCGATTTGAAAAAAACTGAGTGGGGGTGGTTTTTACATCAGGATCGTTTTGAAGGTTTCTATCAGCCAGTTTTGCAGTGACAAAAGTAAATGGTAGTCTGTTGAACAGAAGTCAGGTAAGTATGGTGGATGAATTGAAGCTCTCCAGCCAAGTTCAGCGATTTTTATGGCATCTAGTTTGCAGTATGATGTCTCCAGCTTGAAGGAACAGGACACTCTTGCAATTTCCTAATCCTAGTTCTTTTATCAAAAGCTTTTCCTGCCCCCTTTCAGGTTGGGTTGAATATAAGTCTGCTGCGATAGTTTATAACAATCCAGCAGCTGTCCACCGACTATTTTTCTTTGCGAGTATTGGAAGCTCTTATTAGGTCACTGAGTTTTTTTTTAACACACCGTATGTGAGTCGCTGTCCTTGCCTTCGGAGGGATCGCGTAATTTGCAGTTTCCTTCCGAGCAACTGCAGCAAATTTTCACTGTTCACGGGCTCTTTGCTTGACCTATTTCCACACATTTTCGTACCGTTCGCAGATGAATTATTTCAGTACAGCGGAACCTCGATTATGCGAACACCGGTCATTCGAAAATTGGTCATCTTGTGAAACGGAAGTTTAACGGAATTGTATTTTCTGTCACAGATTTTATTATTGAGTAGTCATTAAAATTTTGATTGTCGCATGCTATTGTAGCGTTACTATTAGACTATGGACGTTTATACAAATATACCTAGTTTTTTAATACTTCTTATTCTAATACAGATGGAGAAACTAAACTTTAAGACACTCCTGTTCACACAAATATGCATTGTCATACTTCAATATTTATCGTTCGAATGCAATAGAAGAATTAAAATTTAATATTAAAATCGCAATATCAGACTATGGATTTTTAACCAAACATACATTGTTAAACTTCAGTACTGATCGTTCCAATGCAGTGGAAGAAATCAAACTTACAATTAATCAAATCTACACTTAGTGTGTTAAATCATATTATTGTATTTATTAGAATTCTATTATCAGGCTACAGACACTTAAACAAATATCCTCCTTCAAACTCCAATATCTTCCATTCTATTTGTCCAAACAAAACCTAACCAAAACTGCACTTTATATATCAAACAGCACAGTCCAGTTATCACCAAAGAGTCTGACTTGCTCTCCACAGAATCACCAACCGACCTAATTGTCACCCCCTGATGAACAACCCTGAAGAAACGCTGTAATTCTAACGATCGTTGCCCCATCATACCCTGTCGATACCCAAACGCTGATCATCGAGCAGTTAACAATTTTTACACCGCGGCTGTTCCGCATTAGCATATTACAATGTAAACAGCTTTCACGTGGCAGTCCGCAGTGCTGAAGATAGTTCTCACCGAGGGGAATAATAGCACGGCGGGTCGACGTTAGAAACAATAAAATCTGCTCGATGAATACAAACTAATCTTTCTTCGGAGCGTGAACACCAGGATGCGTTCGGAGGCTGCACGTGGGAGACAGGTAGCTCACTTCCGGTCGGACGAGACCATTGTACCGGGCACCAGGGAGTCAACTCTTCAACGCTGGGACTGCCAACGGGGTCAAAACGACTCGTCTGACATTTTGATGTAATTATTACTCATTTTTTTACACGTCTTGACGCTTTGAGCTTCCATGTGATTTTGTTCATTTGATTAGCACCGATGCGAAGTAAATAAATGAGTATAACTGTGACTGGACTGTGAGCGTGTATGTAAATATATACTGCAGTTCGTAAGTCTTAGGTCAGTTGCTATTTCTGCTGAAAATACGATTTTTGTGCCAGGGTTCCTGCGAACGTCTGCAGAAATTACTTGAGGACAGTTCCAAGAAAATAATTGAATAAAAATGATACAAAAATAATGGAATAAGAAGCGTACACTTAGCCTTCTAATCGTTTGGTTTGGACATCGGTTTGATATTCAAAATAGAACAGATTCACCCAAAATCGTAATCTGTCTTCTAGAATCACTTGAAGACAGAAAATACTGTCAAAACTATTTAAAACTGCTAGTTAGAATGCCAAGACTGATGGAAGTTGCAATTGAGAAGCTAGGGGGCTGTACCAACGAAATTACGATTTTATTTTTAATGAATTTCAGTGGTAAGATTTCTGATAAAAAAATTGAATTGTACATCTTATGGGATAAAGTATGCAATAATGCATCTCAGAATCCTCCAACGATTGCATAACCTTTTTCGGATTTATTTCAAATTTCCTAAGTGGCCCAACACTTTTGGACGGCGGTGTACGTTTCTAGAGCTCAACAATTTTTATGTTAATACAGTCGAAGTAAATAAATTTTGAGATAGCTGTATATTATAACAAATAATACTGTGTCCAGTAGAAAAATATTCCCAACGTCTCGCCAGCATTGCAGCTAGCTAGGGGTCTCAGGATGCACTGATACAGATAATTAATTTTACGCACCTGTTATCCCTTTTTCCCCTTCGAATTCTGTCTCACAAAATGTGGGCACAATTCCATCTACCTTTCAATTTTAAAATTCCTTCCAACCCTTTGCGATTCTCCCAGCGGTGCAAGGAAAGAATTCCCATCCATCGATTTTCAATAAACGCCATTGTTCGGCGGTTACTCAAGGAAGGAGCGCTCGGAAAAACTGCGTTCGGTGCGCAGTAAAATTGCGTACGAATCGTAGCCTACTTTACACGCGATGATTCCAGGAAAGAAAAACAATCGTCGAGCGATTCGGAAAACGCACGCGGAAGCTCCGTGGAAAAGTCGTTTTCCCGATTTTCATGAACACGCGCGCGCGCACGGCGAGCGAAAGGGTCAACAGTGAAAGCCAACCGATCACAAAGCCGCGTGTGGAAACTCCATCGAGCGATTTGCATTGGCGGATTCCCTTTTTATTGTTCGCGGGCTGGGATCAACGAGGTATTAATGAGAGCCGCTTCTTCAACACCGCGCGGCGGGAACAATAAAAAGGCGATCAATCGCGGTATCGTTAATTATCCGAGATGCTCTCGGAAGGGATCTAATAAGCGGTTCGAACAATCGGAGTGTACCCTGCGTTAATATCGGACTAAGAAATCTAGCGAGAGCAACGCAGGAAACGTTCTGACAGACGTGGTGCCTATTGAAAATAAATTTCTTCGCGTTTTACATAGTTGTGGAAAAGAGAAATAAAGGAGAAGTGGCTGGTTTCTGGTGGATGTTCGTTTTCTTGCCTCTGCAGACTCTGAGATTAATTTAGGACCGTAGATAGTTAGGGGATTGGGCCTCTGAAGGACTAGGCCTCCGATCTGATCGATCCAGCAAATGTATACAATGAAAGAAATGTTGTATACAGAATTTTATAATATTTTCGTTGGTGAGGAGATTGCAAGTGCTTCAAGTCTCAAATTTTTATAAAATTTGACACAGCTTGTTGGTTTTTGACGGATGTTTGCATTGCTGGTTCTATAGACTCTGAGATTAATTTAGAACTGTAATCAATTAGGGTACCAGGTCCCTGAAGGGTTTTGAACGATCTAGCGAATGCCAAAAATGAAATATTGTACGCAGAATTTTATATTTTCACTGACACAGGAGACTGCAAGTTCTTGAGGTCTCAGGGTTTTATAAAATTTGACACAGTGCGTTGGTTTCTTTTGGATACTCGTACTGTTGGCTCTGTACACTCTGAGACATATTTAGGACTCTAAATAGTTAGGGGATTAGGTCTCTGAAGAGTTTTGATCGGTCTAGCAAAATTTAAAAAAATGAAATATTGTACATACTCGAATTCTTGAGTATTTCATGTAAAACAGCAGATTTTCCGTAGAAATAGCGAAAAATAGCAGTATGCATCGACTTAGTCGCTGATTCATAGTGAATTTCGTATATTCTAGCGTATTTCATGCAAAATCGTTAATATTTAGATAAAAACAACTCGAAATAGCAGTTTTCATCGATTTAGTCGCCAATTCATGCTGAAATACGTATATTCTACCATATTTCACTTAAAATCGTTAATATTTCGATAAAAACAACTCGAAATAGCGGTTTTCATCAATTTAGTCGCGAATTCATGCTGAAATACGTATATTCTACCATATTTCATTTAAAATCGTTGATATTTCGATAAAAACAACTCGAAATAGCAGTTTGCATCAATTTAGTCGCTAATTCATGCTGAAATACGTATATTCTACCATATTTCATTTAAAATCGTTAATATTTCGATAAAAACAACTCGAAATAACAGTTTTCATCAATGTAGTCGCTAATTCATGCTGAAATACGTATATTCTACCATATTTCATTTAAAATCGTTGATATTTCGATAAAAACAACTCGAAACAGCAGTTTTCATCGATTGATGCTGAAATACGCAAATCTTAGCGCGTTCTTTTTCTTCTTCATCTCCTGTCTGTGTAACCCAGCATCGATTGCCGTAGTCATTCAGCCGGTGGACCTACAGTTTCAGGTGTCTTCCGAACAATCGTGACAGACGAGCTGTTGCGAATCGGCAGCATCCGTGTGAGTACCTAGATCGTTCGCACGAAATTTGGGTCACCGGGTAACCGATTCAATTAGACAACCGGAAGACGAATCGCGAGCCGCGAAGCTGTCGGCCAATTAAAACTAACGATAAATTGCGCGATGTGCCGCGTGACGGGCTCAATAGCTCAGAAGTAATTTTATCGAGCCGCTGTTTTGATAGCGATGATAATATCCGTAAGTACCCGGCTACACGAACATAATCGCCCCCCTCAACGCATGTACGTGTTACAACTCGCGAACTCGACCAGAACAATCAAACTTCCATCGATTGCCTAAAATTGGCAAATTTACAAATTGATCTGTAGAGGAGGTCTGTCTTATGGAAAATGGCTCCAGTTTCTTTAGAAAAATGATTCAACCCTCCGAGGTCCAAACGTAGCTATCAGGCGTAGGGAAGTATAAGCATCGTCGTATTGTTCATGTGTACGTTTCAGGGCACTTGATTATGATTATGTATGATCACGTTGTATTTTCTAAGTGATAGAATTATTGTTTTATGGAGAAACAAATGTTCTTACCTGTCTGAGATTGGGTTAGGTGAATCGATAAAAAAGAAAGGCTACGTTAATTTTTATTGTAATTGGTTAGTTTTGTTTCTGTCGTAGTTTATAGGTAGGGCAGAAAAATTCTGAAGAAATTTCAGAAAGCTCTGAGAAAAAAATCATCAAAACATAAATTAAATACATTTCAAAATATCATTAAAATAAATTAAATGTACGTACCTATATGGATACATGGATATTTCTGGGGAGGTTCAAAAATGTAATTAATCGTGTCAGTAAATTCTTATACAATTTGTAAATGAAATTATAGTTAACCTTCAGTATCCCAGAAGAGATTAAGAATTCTAACCAATCGTGTTAATGAATTCTTAAATAACATATAAATAAAATTGTAATTAGTCTTCTGTATCCCAGAGGATGTTAGAAATTTTAAGAAAGTTGGTAAATAATTTCTAAATAAAATTGCAATAAATCTTCAGTATCCCAGAAGAGATTCAAAATTCTAATCAATCGTGTTAGTAAATTCGTAAATAATTTCTAAATAATTTCTAAATAATCTTACAATTAATCCTCGGTATCCCAGAGCAGAATAAAAATTCTAATCAATCGTGTTAATAAATTCTCGAACAACTTATAAACAAAATTACAATCAATCTCCACCGTCTGAGAAGAAGTTAGAAATTCGAATTAATCATACAGTTCATGGAAGTGAATAATTATGATTCATCCTCCACAGAAAATCGTTTTCCTCGATCGACTGGATCAGTGGATGTTCCTCGAGTCGCTCGTCGGATCACGTACATATTTGCACATCTGTGATCCGGCTGGCTTTCGAGCCGCTCGACTTATCGCCGTTTTATTTACAAATTACGATCTCTCCGCGGCGTTATTATCACGAGCCTCGAGATCTACTTAGCATGGTGTCTTATCGAGTGGTCGAATTCAGCACGCATCTCCCTCTGAGGCTGATAGAAGCTCCTCCATCCGTTCGCCGAAGCAGATTTCGATCTACGGATTCGATATAGATACCGGCTGCTTCGATAAAAAAAACACCGAGGCAGGATTTCTTTCGGATGGAATTTTTTCTTTCGTCTTTTTCGTTGATCGGAGGAATTTCGCGCGACGCAGAAAGCAGACGCGACCGCTTCTGGATCACATGAGGCTCGATCGTGATCACGATCATCTTTTGTTTCGACGATCGATAAGGATTTCGAGCAGCCTCGCTTTCAGAATTGAAAGAAAATGATTTCGAGTCGAGCACCGTGGATGAATATTTTAATACGCTGAACGCGACAGTGAAAACGGCCATACCTAATCAGACGCGATATAATTTACCATATTTTGTATAGATCATAAAGAAAAGAAAAAGGTTTGAGTACTTGATCGTGTTCTTCTATTCCTATGTTATTATTTCAGTATGAAGGTTGCTCAAAATTTTGCGACAATCAATAATCATTTAATTAAATTACATTTGAGGTGTCAGTCACCGGTGACTGACGCGGCGTTCAACGTGTTAAGAATTTTTTCATTGATAAGTCTCGTCTTTTATTTGCTTTTTTTTCCTTTCTGAATGAAGCGATTGAATTTTGGTTTCATTTGGAAATTTGTGAACGTTGCAAATGGAGATTGGAGCACACTGTTAGGATTTTTTGGAGGAAATATTGTTTTCTTCTATTTGGTAGATTTAATAATTTATGTTTGATATTTTCTACACTTCGTTAATATTTTATGCAGTTTATTCTTCGTGATATTTTCCATCTTTTCCTACTAGGGTCATGCAATTATGAAAATCCATAAATTTTTACCTTATGAATTTTTAACATTATAAACAGTTTTAAGGAACAAAATTTCTGTGACTATCACGAATTTACTGAAATTGTACAAAAATCAATTACATCAGCATGAAAACAAACCTCAAATTAATTAATTCTACAATATAAAATCTACAGAACAAAAAGGACAATTAAAAGTACTTAATTAAAATTTCCAAAAATCCCAACTTACCTAAATATTCCAAATTCAACTAAACACAAACTCTCAAAAATCTATATAAAAACCTTCCCATTAATAAAAGCAGACATTCCATCAACACGAACCTAACAAATCAAGCGAATCAATCAACACTGACTGCACATCATCCAACTATGGGTGACATAAATTCAACAATTATTTATTAGCTCACGTACAGTATTAATAAATATACCTAACAAAGTTCAATGGAGCCAGCAAACGATTATAAAAGTTTCTTCTAATATTATTGATAAAATGGGTACAATTTGAGATTATATTCATTTCGTATAAAAATGTAAAAAATTTACCATTTTCAGCTAATGAAGCATAGGCAGTTAAAGTGTTAAAGGAAGTAACCTCTGTAAAAAAAATAATTTCTTCAATTTTCTGTAGCGTCTAGAGTCTGTCGAAGACAAGCTCCGATAAGAGGGCGAACTTCGAACCTGTGAGAGGGACGGGAAAAATTGGAATATTCCCTGGCGCGGTGATCGAGACGGTGCAAACATCTTCCACGTAGTAGGAAGATACGTCGAAGATATACTAACTTACGAGTTTGTCGAGCGGATGACAAAGGCGTGTTCTTTCACGGGAGAAGATAATGTGCGTTCGTGTACACAGGTGTCAAGAAGAGGCCACGCAGATGCTGCGTCTAATCGTAAGCATAACTGGACGAACGGATGCCTTATATTGTAGCTAAGCTAGCACACTTCAAAACGATTATTTTTTTTTTTCTATGAAACCGATAGATTCTGAAGTTTTTGCTGGTGAGATGAATCGATCGATTTACATATTTTATTATGTGATTTTTAATGTTGCATCGATTGGTGAATACTTAGAGACAACGTTAGGTGTAGTTTTCAATTGTGTTGATGTGATTAGATTTTAAAGTACAGGTTTGGGTGTTTTAGGAATTTCATTGTATTTGTCATGTGTTCCTGTGACGCGAGAGCAGTGTCTGGTTTTATTACAAGGCTTCGTTTTTGTGATTTAAATCTTCTGTACTATTATAGTAGGTGGTTGATTGTTACGCGGCTGTGGCAATGGTTGCAGTAAGGTGGATCATTCTTTGTTAGGTATTCATTTGTCGTTTTGGAGTGGCCAGTTCATAGTGGAGGTAAAACAATTTTTTCTTTCCTGTTTTAGTAAAACATTTACTGACACTTCGTTAAAAAATCGTTCACCACGGATCATATAAGTCTGGACTTGACTTTAATTTGACATCAGTTAACTTGAACTTTCGGTCGACTGAAAATTTTCGTTTAGATTGAAAAAGGTAGACTCGTCTATAAAGAAACAGTAAAAAATACTGCAGAAACCAACTGGGATTATATAGAAACACAAAATTCAATATTAATTTTACGAATTCAATAAAACAACCTGATGTATTCGAAAATATAGAGATAATATTCGAAAATAATAGTGTCATGTGGACAGAGAAATTAATAATAAAAATCTACCAGTCTTAGCCAGAATTCTTCACGAATTAGAATCCAGTTTGAATATTATCATCTTCAACAAAAAATTCAATATTAATATTATAAATTCAATCGAAGTGCCTGGTCTGTTAAAAAATATTCCAATCGAAAGAAATAATTTTCCACAGACAGTGAAATAAATAATAAAAATCACTTAAACTCAGTATGAATTTTTCATGCAATTAAAATCGTTCAGTCTGAAGCTTGTACTCTTGAACACAAAATTGAATCAAAATACCTGGTCTGTTCAATAATATTCCAATCGAAAAAATAGTGTCACACAGACAGTGAAGTAAATCATAAAAATCATTTAGACTGAGTTAGAATTTTTCTTGGATTAAGATTGCCCAGTTTGAACAGTTGAGTTCTCTTGAACATAAAATTTAATACAAATGCTTGGCCTGTTCAGTAATATTCTAATCGAACAGACATAGACACAGAAATAAGTTCCATCGTACAGACACAGAAATAAATTACAAAAATCAGTTCGACTGCGTTAGAATTTTTCTTGGATCATAATCGTCCTGTTTGAAGATTGTTCTCTTGAACATAAATTTAATAAAAATGCTTGGCCTGTTCAGTAATATTCTAATCGAACAGACATAGACACAGAAATAAATTCCATCGTACAGACACAGAAATAAATCACAAAAATCAAATAGACTGAGTTAGAATTTTTCTTGGATTAAGATTGTCCAGTTTGAGCAGTTGAGTTCACTTGAACACAAAATTTAATAAAAATGCTTGGCCTGTTCAGTAATATTCTAATCGAACAGACATAGACACGGAAATAAATTCCATCGTACAGACACAGAAATAAATCACAAAAATCAAATAGACTGAGTTAGAATTTTTCTTGGATCATAATCCTCCAGTTTGAGGATTGTAATGTTGGTCTGGCAGACTCGAAGGAGGAAATCTCGATAATTTGGTCGTATCCCCGCTTCCTGTTACGCTGCTCGTACACACTAGTCGACGATTCTTTCGAGAGAGGCCACTTTCGGACATGGCATGACTAAACGCACGGTGCAGCAGACCACGAAGATGTAATAATTCTTTGTGCTCATGCGAGCTGCTCCTTCTCTTCTCTTCCAAGAGATGTTCACGGTACACCGATTTCCTCCGGCGTGCACACGGGATTCTGCTCCATGTTTTTCCGCTTCCTCTACTTCTCGTTAACTCGTCTAACCGCTTCCGAGAACGATCCTCCATTCGGCGGGATTCGTTCATTAAATTGATAATAGTGCTCCCCGGCCAATGGACGCGCAGATCAACTATTTTTCACGGTTTTATTAGATTAACGGGATAATCGGATGGCGATGTCCTAATTTTCCATCGAATTTTAATCGATTCCAACGCTGAAAAATTGATAGTGTTTCAGAGACTTGTAAATGGTTGCTGAGAAGAGTTCAAAGTTGTGTGGAATTTTTGTTAGAAAAGTGCACCATTGGGTAAGTCGACTGTTTACAAAATTTTGCAAATAGAAAAGTTATACGATTTTATAATCATTGAGGAATACAATTTTTTGGATTTTTGAAGAATTTCGCAAAGTTTACAGTTTTTAGAAATTTTTTGTCAAAATCGGACCACGGAGTAGGTAGATCATTTACAACATTTTTCAGATAGCAATGTTATACAATTTCGCAGACATCGAGGAATAAATCTTGCATTTTTTAAGATTACGTAAAGTTTACATTTTTCGGGAGCATATGTCAGAAAATTGGATCATCAAGTAGTTTGACTACTTTCAGAAATTTTGAGACAGGAGGGTCATTGAATTTCGTAAGCATGAAGGAAGAAATCTTGCATTTTTTTAAGAATTACATAAAGTTTATGTTTCTTAGATATTTTTGTCAAATAATTGGATCATCGAGTAGGTCGACTACTTTCAGTATTTTTTGAGAAGTATATAATCCAATCTAACATACAATTACGCATGAAATTGATACTTTCTTAATTTCAATGCAACTGACTGCCACTGGCTGTTCTTCAGGCGTATTTAAAACATAATCTCTAAAGGTATAGTAATCCTTCTCGCAATAAAAATGCCCTGGAAAAGTGTTAATCAAACCAGATTAGAACTAACATTTATATGTTCAACTTTCTGAGTCGCTGTAAAATAATGCTTATATGTTTCAGTGAATGTATTTTCTTTTCCAATATCGAGTACTATATTTCTCTAAAAATAATTTTACAAATTTCACCATTTTCACTTTCAAATTTTCCTTCGGATGAAATTAAAGGAAAATAAAATAAAAACAAATGAAATTAAGACTTTCCACTGAAACTTCCAGACGATTTTCTGAGGCTGGAGAGACGGTCTTCATTTTCCGGCGAATAAAAATGAAACGATGTGACAGGGGAATCCGGATACCCGGAAAACGCTACTATACCCGGTACACTCTAATCTATTTGTATTTCGCGGTTAGATTGCCTCGTTAGCTCCACGATCGTATAATCAGATAACCGAGTATAATAGTTTTCTTTGGAGGATGCACGCGAACTTTGCGAGAAATATCCGTAAATTTTATCTGACCGTACACACGTTACCGTGACGCCATTATAAACTATTTATCCACTATACGGACTACTGTTTCGTCGATTCCCTAGAAATCCATCTCACGAGCTGACTATGATCTTCCAACCATGTCTGTGTGCTTCTTACAATCGTTATTTGCAGTTTTGTCATTGCTATTGAATGCGACATGCTAATTTTTGCAATTACACGCAGTTATAAGAGAACAGAAGAAGAATTTCGGACAGGAATAAAAATTAGAAGTAACAGTAGTATTAATTAACACTCAACACAGGATTTCTTTCTATATGAATGTTGGAGAAAATACAAGATAAAAAGAAAAGAGTAACAAAAGAATTTTTGACAAGAATAAAAATTAACTGTAGTATTGATAATTATTTAAAACAAGGTTTCCATATAAATCAATCGCAGATAATATATAATAATTCTTGAATAATATCAGTTATTATTTTCTATAGTCTGTCCTAGGTGACAGTGAACAGTTCATTATATATTTGCTAACTAAATTTTGGAGGCACCAACAATTGTTTGTTGAAGCTCAATAAATTCGTCTTGAAAAGTACTATCAAACGATCTGAAGAAAAATATATAGTTTCATTTAAAGAAATTGAGCTTGATCATACCTCTGAAGATAATAATTTAAAAACAATCATTCATCAAAAAGTTTGCCCCTAGTGCAACTTATTTTTATTTTACTTACTGTGTAGAATATGCATCGTTCACTCATTTAAATATGTTAAATAGCATAAAGATCCGCAGTCTAGCAATTAGTAACAGGTTGACTCGCATTGCAATTAAATTTCACATAAAAACGATTATTTTCTATTAGAACTTTTAAATTCATAGTGGTACAAAATAAGGTACACAGCGTTACTAACAATAATTGTGACTTATAAGCCATGTGGCATGATTAATTTTCGAATGACCGCTGTTCGGATAATCGAGGCTCCACTGTACACCAAAGAAGATGGTTCGCAACAACTCTTCGCCTGAAATTCTGAATTAAATCAAAAGATAAGATGTTGGAACAACTGTTTTCCTAATAGAAACAAGTGCAAAGTAAGCAAACTCTGAATATTCAATTCCCGAATTTCTACGTGTCTGATGTTGAAGATTCAGAGGCGCCATGCAGAAAGAAACAAAGAATTTTTTGTAAAACTCATGGAGAGGCTATTGGAGGCGATGGTAAAATTTTTATTCGCACGTTGTACGATGGCATGAAGGGAGGGAGCAGAGAAAAAGAGAATGATTCGAAATTCGGAGTTCTTTATGGGCATTTGGGATGCAAGGCAGTGGTCACTTGCAGCAGGGGTCACCGAACCCGTAGGATTTCCTGGACAAACTTTCGTTCGGCTGCATTTCCGTATGCCTCTTCCTCTTTTTACGATCTTCTGCTTCCATGAATATTTATGTATATATATTTGTTCATATCCGAACGTTCGAACGGTCCACGAGACTCAGAGCGACGATATTCAGAAGAGAAGGTATAAATAAATGCACCGACGACCATAATTATTCGAACGATGCCAATTGTAAGAATAAATTTGCGTTTAACCCTTAAATGCATGATTTTTCCAAAAATAATACAATAATGTGAAATTTCCAATGTATGTTCAAATCTCACTCCTTTACATCTTTTCAAAAATATTACTTAGACGGGCAACACTAGGCATTTAAGGGTTAATTCAAGCGCAAATATTTATTTATTTGTAGATTGTACGGGTTACCAACCCAATATATACATAAGTAAGAATAAACAATAAATAGAAAAATAAAAATACGATCGCAGCAATATAATGTAAAGTAAAAGAAATAAAAATGAAAATTAAACATAAATGCAATCACAAAGAATGTATAATTAAGCATTATCTAAACATCTGTGTACTTAATTTTACAGTATTCTGTATTTTATATCCTACAATAAAGTTATCATTGTTATGCGAAGCTTAGTCGCAATGCAAGTCATCCTGTCACGAATTATAGTTCGGATAATCGAGGTCCTACCGTACTTAGAAAGCCAAAATAAATTCATCGTAACTAACAATAAGTTTCTCATAAAAATATTAATTTTACTTTAGAACCAAAAATAAACAATATCTAACATTAATTACACAGTAATAATTGCAGCTTGCTACCAACACAGGGTGACCAATATTAACACAACGGGAGTTCCACAATCCCAAAGTTAATATCTCCGTTAAAAAATCCTGCGTTCGAGGAATTCAGATCAACGGCCCCGATTAAATCACAGGTGAAAAGTAATTTGTTATTCGGCCAGATCCGAGCAGATTTCCTGAAACATGCAATTAGTTTCTCATTTTCCGGCCACACTGTCGGATGGTCTTATCTGAGCGCGTTTATTATACTTTCCGCGAGGCTCGTGGACCGGAAGCAGCGGGTGAGTCTTTTGGAACGATTCTCTCGTGCGAGCCACGTCGAACGAACGCAGAAACGTAGGAAAAAAAAAAAGAAGAACAAGATCGATGCGAGCACGGTCGGTTAGGTTTCCGATATCCGAGCGAGCACTTTCTTCGTCCGCGTGTCCGTGCGAAATGCACGCGCCTACGCACACACACGCGCGCATACATGCAAGAGGGAGCACACACGCGAAGCGTATCGCGCGTCGTTGCTGAGGAAAGTATTTCGAAATTGCGCAAACCCCGTCTCGTGTGACAATGCAGAAACGGGACTCTTGGTATTGACACATCGACCAGATCGAATGAAAACGTCGATCGATTTCTTCGGATCACCGTGAAATTGATTTTTGTAGCTTCATACAACAGGCTTTGTTTAAAGATTCAAGTCAAACCTAGTCATTCAATTGGATTGCATTTGTGAGTGGAGGTTGAGTTAAGTTGATTGAGATTCAATCACGGTTTGAAACGGTAGCTGGGTTTGGATCGATTGGCTCAGGTTTAAGTCTAGTTATGAGTAGACATTGGGTTGATTGAGGTTTGATTCGATTTATCTGTAAATGCTGCGTTGGGATGGACCAGGTACAACTGCAGTTACTAATTGAATTGCGTACGGGTTTGATTATGTGCCAGTTAGAGGTTTGGTTGCGTTGACTGAGGTTTAGCAAGTGGGGATTGAATTAGGTTGGTTCAGGTTTGGTTTAATTTGTAAGTAGAGACTGGTTTAGGTTGGTCGATGTTTAACTCTGGTTACAAATAGAGATTGGGTTTGGCTGATTCAGGTTATATTCTACTGATCAGCAGAGATTGGGTTTGGCTGGTACAGATTTGATTCTACTGATCAGCAGAGATTAGGTTTGGCTGGTTCAGAATTGATTCTACTGCTCAGCAGAGATTAGGTTTGGCTGGTTCAGAATTGATTCTACTGCTCAGCAGAGATTAGGTTTGGCTGGTTCAGATTCGATTCTACTGATCAGCAGATATTGGGTTAGGTTGGTTCGAGTTTGATTATACCGATCAGCAGACGTTGGGTTAAGTTGACTGGAGTTCACTTTTACTTACACATAGATATTGGCTTATGTTGGCGAAAGTTCGATTGTACTAACAAGTAGAGGAGGAGTTAAGTTCGATTTCACTTCAAGCACATTGAATTAAGTTTGATCATACTTTGAATAGAAATTAGATTATGTTGGTTGAGGTTCAGCATTGCTTGCAACCAGAGACTGTAACTCTCAAACTAATAATACCTGCCCCCATATTCATTAAGACTTATATTTTCTCTGATGAGTACTGCATACCCCAGTACTTTGGCCCCACCTTTTTTGAACATCCTGTATAAATCGACCCCTTCAACAAAATTACCAAAATTGCCCTACAGCCACTATCATGCATTAGCACTTCTTTCGTTACATATATTAGGCGCATCCGTGAAACTCCCAACAGCAAACACCCCAAACGTTCAAGGATCCTCTGCTCGCAATCAGATCAGCAGGGAAAATTCAGAAAAATTCAGAAAAATTCTGCAAAATCTCCGCAACCTCCGCTCGTTTCTCTGCAAAATTACCTCATCCTGCAGCAAGCTGGGGGATCGTTTTCGCGCGACGGAGGTCGATCGATTTCGCGCAGTCTGCGGAATAAGAGTAACATGTTCTCGAAACGGCGTCGCGCTAAATCTGCCGGTTGCAGGGCTTTCGTTACGGCCGCTTCCAGCTAAACGGTATCGCGATCTCATCGATTTTTTTTACCGCTCGCCGGTGTCACATAAGCGAATTCCATCGAACGGACAGGCGGAGGCGGTGGCCGTCGGGGGAGTTTCCGATTCGTCGTCGGCTGGAGCATCTTGAAAGACGAGGCAAAACCGTCCAGAGACGCGTGGAACGCCAGATAGACGTCATTTGATCTGACAGATCGCGAGATGCGTTCGTCTGGCTGATTCGCTTCCTTGTGTCTCTGCTCGCTTCCGCGTATTCTTTTCATCTTGTCGAGCAGAAAATTCGCACGGCTGTCGTCTCTAGAGACACTCATCGGGAGTCTGGCTCTTTTTCCTTCGTTTCTTTTTTTGCAACTGTACATCGTAGGTCGTTTGATGGACATCTGAAGGAGGCAGATTCATTACAAGGCTGATTTCTTCTCTTTCTTCAATTTTATAGATGAATCTTGATCATGGATCGTTGAAAAAGATGTATTGGGGATAATACTGGTTCCTTATATTCTTTCTTTAATTTTATGTTAATGTTTGTATGATCAACTTCTGAAGCTGAATGGTTCTTCTTCTTTCGCTTTCTTCTTCAATTTTACGTTGCAGTGTACTCGATGGATTTTAGGAGGTGACAGATTCATTAGAACATCAATCCCTTCGTTTCTTTCTTCAATTTTACAGATGAATTTTGATCATGGATTTTTGAAGAAGATATATTGTCATTGGAGACATTCATCGGGAGTCTGGCTTCTTTTTTTCGTTTTTTTTTTAAT
This sequence comes from Macropis europaea, assembly GCA_916610135.2. NCBI lineage: Eukaryota > Metazoa > Arthropoda > Insecta > Hymenoptera > Melittidae > Macropis > Macropis europaea. The sequence goes on along the minus strand of OU744351.1, from coordinate 14,319,254 downwards.
TATATGTCGGAGGATGCTTGACAGATTTCAGAATAAGGCAGATTCGTTAGAACGCCGATTTCCTCTTCTTTCTTCTTCAATTTTGTAGGGGAATTTTGATGATGGATTTTTGAAGCAGGAGATGTATTGGTGATAATGTGTAGAAGGCGACAGATTCGGTAGAAGGTTGATTTCTTCTATTTTTTCTTGAATTCCATAGAGAAATTTTTATAATGGGTTTTTGAGGAAGGCGATAAATTGATAATGTTGGTTTCTTTTATTTTTTTTCAATGTTGTGTGAAAGTTTAAGGAAATCAATTTCTGTAGCTGATTTATCCTTCGAGAAGGTTGATTTGTTTCATTATTTTCTTCAATTTTATGTCTCAGGATGGTCTACGGATTTCAGAAGGCATATTCAAGTTCAGTAATCGAACAGTCCACCTTTTTTGTTTTACCATAAATTTTATATAAACATTTCCATAATGGACCTTCGCAGGTATTGATTCATTATTTTGTACAGCGTATCTATGAAAATACAAAACTCCCAAGATCCCTAATTTATTTATTATTATTTTAAACTGTGTTTAAAAATGCATTATACATTATCCAAGAAGAAGGATTGTCAAGAACAATAGGTGCCTTAATTTCCATAATTCTTTCACAAAAATTTATGTAACAAATCTCCGAAGCTAATCGATTCCTCAAAATATTGATTCCTTCCACTTCTTTCTTCAATTTAGTGTACAAAATTCACACAGTAAATCTTTGAATCCGAGAGATCCACCAAAATACCAATTCCACTCATTTTTTCAACTTCTCATAAAAATTCGTACATCACAGCTTCAAGGGTTAAAAAGTTAGGAGTACCTTGAATTTTACTCCAATCGGTGGTTGAGTTTTTACAGCAGCTGGCCAGTGGCCAGAATAATAGACAACAAGGTGTAACGTCAAATATTTATCCGCTCCGTTGCATAAATATTTATCGTGACGCTTTTCGCACGCAGCTACCGGCGTGTGCGTGCCCACGCTCTTATCTAACGATAACAAATACTTATGTAACTCGAAAGAGAAACGACACCTTCTTTTTTTCTCTTTCCCTCGATATTTCGATTTCAGAGCAGGTGTACCATCGATCTCGAAAATGCTAATCACAGAATTTCGACAGACGTGTCTCGACACTCCGCTTCGCGTTCGATCTCTCTTTTCTCAACGCTACGAATTTCGCGAAATTCAGCACAGAAATACACAAACTTCTGCATTTCAAGTAATCGTAGAATTCAGTTAATACAAATCACTAAAAATGGCGAAACATTAACTGATCTAATATATTAACCCTTTGCACTCGAAGCCTTTTTCATCTGATGTACATAAGCTACAAATACAAACGTAAGGAATCTTAACAGAAAGATTTCTTTTGTTTTCAGTACAGTTGTTCCTGTAGTTGAATACTTACATAAAACGTGCATTGTAGAATACGTGAAGTTGAACATAATTTTTAGGTATTTATTTAAAATAGGAAATTTAAAACGTAAATATTATGGCGACTGAGAGTCGCCACTCGAGTGCAAAGGGTTAATACAATTAATATTTGTATAAGCTGTTACAAATACAAAAGCAGCTTGTATTATAATTTTTTAAAATTTCGTACTATGGGACCGTCACTCTCAGAAGGTTGCTAACCTCCATCCATACGTTGTGTCAATTTGACACATGTTTCTCACAAGAAAGCCATACGTCTTGCACAGCGCTTTATCATTTGTAAACGATGTGAACATTCTGACATACAGAAAAATCATTTTCTTTATTTTCAATAAAAGTATCTGCAAATGTAACTGCTTATCTTTTCATTATATTGATTTTTTACCATCGTACAAACTGAGTTGGGAAAATGAGGGCCGGAAGAGTGTTAAATTCTATTATTAAAAACGTACAAAAAACTATAAAAAATTACTAAAATTGTTACTTAAACACAGGATAATTTGGGCTTACTTTCCTGTCGCACCGAAATGTAAAAAGTAACGCTGCCTTCAGTCTACACAGTGCGTCGTTCAGGGTGTCAAAGAACAAATTAAATCGATTGGAAAATTAATTATAAATAAACTATTTTCAGGTGGTCCGTTTTGGAATGAATCGAGTCGGACGGATGCTTTTTTCCGTGCGTTTCAACATTCGTACACGAATCTGTCGCGTAATGCGTGTCACACGTCGCACGAAGGAAAGCAACGGTGCTACGGCCTGACGTATCGTCATTTTGTTATGCAAGGGGCGTCATTTCCTTCTTCCATCGTGAGTCTCCTGAAGAAGCGACGGGGAAGAAGGAACACCGTCAATTGAGAGCAAGATTTGTAAGCACAGTTTCCGACTCCGCCAGACGGCCATGTCTTGAAAGCTTAATGCATTTCTACCGCACACAGTCGCTCGCAACCCCTCTGCATATGTAGTTTATTAACATGATTAGAATTAATCGAACATCATTGCATCAGTTTCTGTTGGAACAGGATTGAGAATGCGGTTCGATGGTAACAGAAGAATTTAATGTTTAATTTATTGCTGTTTCGTTTTATAACGAGAACAGGTGCAGGAGATTGCTACCAACCTCTATACACATGTACTTTGTTAACGTGATTAGAATTAATCAAACACCATTGCATCAGTGTCCATTGGAACTGGATTGAGAATGTGGTTTGATGGTAACAGAAGAATTTAATGTTTAATTTATTGCTGTTTTATTTTATAATGAGAACAGGTACAGGAGGTTGATACCTACCCCTATACACATGTACTTTGTTAATATGATTAGAATGAATCAAATATCATTGCATCAATTTTTATTGGAACTGGATTGGGAATGTGGTTTAATGGTAACAGAAAAATTTAGTGTCTTTGTTTTATAATAAGGACAAATGCAGTAGGTTGCTACCTAACCCTTTACACATGTACTTTATTAATATCTTTACAATTAATCAAATATCATTGCGTCAGTTTCTACTGAAACTGAATTGAGAGAGTGGTTTGATAGTAACAGAAAAATGTAGTGTTCATATTATTGCTATTTTGTTTTATAATAAGAAGAAATGTAGAAGGTTACTACCAACCTCTTTACACATACACTTTATTAACACGATTACAATTAATCACACACCATTGTGTCAGTTTCTGTTCAACGGAATTGAAAATCTTGTTTAACCGCTTCCCTGATAATCCTCCATGTGTTAGAAAAATATAACTCAATCTTATAAAAATATAATATACATCTACTAGTTTATAAAAATGAAGGTAAAGGAAGCTCCCTTGCCTGTCAAAGGATTGCTAAAAACAAATTGTACATTTGGATGTATGTTCTTTATTTATTAAAGCACTGAGGCACTTAGGTGAATAACCATAGTACACTTGGCGATTAATAAAATCATAAAGCAAGAGGTTAACAGTAGTAGAACAATTTAATGTTCAAATGATTGCTATTATATTCTACAATAAGAACAGACACAGAATCACCAACCCCTTCGTACATGTACATCATGAACATGTGTAATCAACCATTATTGCACTTTTTCCATTTAAAAAAGATTGAAAACGCAGTTCAATAGTAATCGAAAATTTTGTTTTTTAAATTAACGAGTACTTTTTGTTTCATAATTAATACAGATGAGGAATGCAGCTACCAACCCCTTCACGACGATTGCAATACTATGTACGCTGAAAACGACACTTTCTAGACTTCGATACAATATGAAAGTATTCTGAAATTATATTCTTTTTAATTAATAATCTGTATAACTGTTTACAGCTCTTGCTGGTCCTGTTAGTTCTTAAACATTTTATTAATAGCATTCGCGTACAAATGAATAACAACTGAATTTAAGTGTCACTCATATATGGGTACAGTTAATCAAACATCATTGCATCGGATTAAAATGCATAATTCTAAGAATTAAAGAGAGTATACTAGAAGCCTGCCATTAACACAAACAATTAAAAAACGAATCTCTGGCAGAGACCAGTTTGAACTCAATCTTTCCACAAACTCAATTCATACCTCTTTCAAAAACAATCACCCAATCACTGCACACAAATTCTCTCGTCCCAAAGAGAGAGACTCTCTCATCTGAAATCTCCTCTATTCTCCTCCAAACGTTGACTCTCGCGAGTTTGCAAAATTAATCCATGGTCTGGCCAGTGCTTGACGGATTTCAGAAAGCAATAGGTTCGCCAAAATATGGGTTTCTCCTTCTCTTCCAACAATTTTGCCCGAAAATTTGCATGCTGGCGTTCGATAAACCAACGCTCCATCGTGAGGTTGATTTCCACCCTTTGGATGAATTCGTTTCGCGATGCACGGCGCGTCGTTTCCTTCTTCTCGTCAGGAAGAGGACGAGGAACACGGTGGAGAAACCCCGAGGAGAAGGAGGAAACGAGGCAGCAGGAAGTGGTACGAAATACGAAGCGGTGAAACGGCACGTGTTGAACGCCGGTGGCATTGGCCGGAACCTGCTCCCGTGAAGAGGAGACCGTCGCGTTGTCCACCGAAAAACCGGGACCGAAATGAAAGATGACGGGTCAAGTGCAACGATCAAGAACGGACCCTGTCACGTGTCCACGTGTGCAGCCCGTTCCTCGCTTCCGTGTTCGCTTACCCCTTCACGAAATTCAAGGCAGAGCGACAGCGTTTTCTTGCTCACGGGGTAAGTCGCCTGAGCTCGGAAGCAGAACTGTGTCTAAAAATGTCTTTTCGATTCAAATAAAAAATGTCCAAGAAAGAGGATACTCAGAAATTGTTCTTTAACCTTCCATAACCGAATTTTTGATGCGTATGACGAAAATGATGCATCAGGTAAATGATGAAGATAAATGATAAAGTTCGTATCGCGGTGTGTAAACATAATAATAAATGGACAGACTCCTTGGTGACAGTACAGTCGTTCAACATAATTATTAGACTGCGGATGTTTATGCGAATGTACAATTTTGAATATCAATATTCTTTGTTTTAATGTAGTTGAAGGAATAGAACTACCAGAAATTGTATTTTATTTTATTTTATTATTATTATTTTATTTATTTTATTGTTTATTTCACTTACTATGTGACATGTACATTTTGCGTATATCTGAATATGCTAAATTGCATGAAGATCCGCAGTCTAATAATTATACACTGTGATAAATAAACGAAATAACACTTAAAAAATATAGATACATAGATATATAGATATGTAACTTCCAAGTCGCATAGCGTTATGGAGGGTTAAGGTTATATTTTTCAAAGTTTCAAGATCGTCGATATTTTTCTAAACAAGACAAATTTCTGTGGAGTTATTTTAGGAAATTTGGAATATGATGTAGGAGGTACGATGTGTGTTTATCTTATGCCAGATTATTTTTATTTGTCACTGTCTTTTTTTAGAAGCGACTGGCAGTCGATATTCATCCATATAGTATTTTTTATGGCTCCCACATATTGTGAGACATCCTGTACAGGTGCGGCAGCACACCTAGGCATGTTCAAGTTTTAATATATGTAGATAGAGAAATGGAAGTCTGACAAGAATTAGTTCGTCCTTTGAAAATGTTAGATATGTATTCCTAATATCTATATAGTTAATAATGAAAAATAAATTAAAGAAAATATTTGTTTCCATAATACAGAAACACAGTACATCCCAGTGTATTCTATGACTAAAAATAAGACGAAAATGTTGTATAAATATACTTCTTAAAAGTAACCTCTCGAGTCTTATGGGTAGACGGATGTTTATGCAAATACATACTTTTATTTTTATATACTGTTGTGTTCCAATATACGTAAAAAAGTTAGCTTCTCAAAATGAGTCTCTTTTATATGTTTGGATATACTAAAATGGATAAATCTCCGCAGTCTAGTTACAGGCTAGATGTAATTCACAGTCGCCGTGCGGATAACGCCTAAGGGCGTCCAGGTACCGTACTCATGAGGTACTCCACTGAGTCATCCGTACGCGAAGCATGCCCCGAATACAGTATCCTTATAAAAGTCAATAACTCTTAAACGATTAATTTTCGGACTCACATTGTGTAACTATTTTCGATTTCATTTCGCGAGAACTATGTATTTCTAAAGTCTCAGATTCTTCTCACCGTCTTCTAACCCTCTCCTCAATCTAAACAATTTTTCTAATTGTCTAATTTTCAATATAAAATCCTCCCAATGACCCTTTCGACGACCACGATCACTCCTCATCAATTTTACATAATTCTTTCAGAGAATCGTAGCGTTCAACCCGAAATTTAAATTAATTGACGAAATTCATGATCTCGTCGACGCTCCGGAGAACGCTTCCGCTTGGCTACTCGATTCTCCAGATTTCTTAAGAAAACCCGGTGACGCTTGCACTCGACCTTTCCTCGTAATAACGAGCACGGTTAATTTGCTGGTAACGAACGAGCGTGTTGTACGGTACGTACACGTAGCACGTTCTGTTCTACACGCGTGAAAACCGCTCCGCCGCGGAATCACGCGCGTGATCACGTATGTTACCCGTTTTGCGGGTCCGGTGTCAAATCTTCGTGGCGTGGGACAAGACGCGCTTAAAAAACCATTTTCGGACCAGACGCTCTTGCGAAACGCTTACAAATTGCTCCGGTTACACGGAGAACGGACCTGCATGGGAACAATCGAATTTTTCGACGCTTAGATCGTGTCCTGGACAAGTTAACTGCTTCTGGGATGATGATTAAATCGTTTGATGGAATTATGGAGATACAGACATTGAATTGGTCGGTAATCATTTGTAATAATTAGATTGTGGATGTTTATGCTAGTATACATTTTTAATGTTCAATATCTTTTATGTTATTGCTGTTATAGAAATGAAACTTTGATAAACTGTATTCTGTTCTGTAAATGTTTAAAACATGCACTTTTTTTCACGGTTTTAAATGTGTGTTTTTCGGGTATTTGGATATGTTGAATTGCATAAAGATCCGCAGTCTAGTTATAATATTTTATGGTAGGTTTCGTACTGTATGTCTTTCGCCATGTTTATTGGTAATTAAAAGAATCTAAGAAAACAATATGGTTATTTGGTGTGACACAAGATTCTACTATCAAAAAGTGTTCAGCTGAAAGTATTCCGCACTGAAAGAATGAAGGATTATGTTAAAAAGATACAATGAATTGTTCAAATTCGTATAATTCAAAACGAAATCACACGTGTCGCAAAAAATATAAGAACGCTGAAGTCTTTTAGAATAAATTAAGAAGTCAAATTCTTCTTATAAAAATAGCTTCAATTGTTTAAACATAATTTACTGTGTTTCATGGTACTTAAAATTTCCTTCAGATTTGATTCTAACTATCACAAAAAATATAAGAACGCTGAAGTCTTTTAAAATAAATTAAGAAGTCAAATTCTTCTTATAAAAATAGCTTAAATTGTTTAAATTAATGTTTAATTTACTGTTTTTTATGGTACTCCAAATTTCCTATAGATTTGATTCTAACTGCCACAAAAAATATAAGAGTGCTTGAAGTCTTTTAAAACAATTTCATAAGTAAAATTCTTTTTTGAAAATAGCTTCACTTTTTTAAACATAATTTACGGTCTTTAATGGAACTCAAAATTCCCTTCTCATTCGACTCTAACGTGCGCCAAAAGTATAATAAAACTCTTAAAAGAAGCTCTTAACTAAAAAGTCTTCTAAAACAATTGTAGAAGTCAAATTTTTCTTTTAAAAACAGCTTCAACTTTCTAAACATAATATACTGTCTTTTATGGCACCCGAGATTTGTTTTAAATTTGATTTTTTTCAGTCGAGAGTAGTACTGATTTTCGTTTGATTGAAAGCGAACCTTGAGATGGTCGTTTATTGAGACCAGCTCGAAGTGAGTCACGCTGACATTAAACTTCCTTTTATCTCGTTTCGCGTTCTCGTTGCGCGAGGCGTTTCAAAAAATTCAGCCGTGTACGTACGAACGGGTTCGTGGCTCAGGTGTACAGATAACGGCGTAATCTTATTTGCTTCCACGTTGATCCCCGACAGATTAAAAGTCGACGAAGTTTCGCGGTAATCAGCCGCGTTGGTCCATGATTAAAAAGCTGCTCTCGTTTCGCGGAAAATCGTGAGCACGCTCGACAAAACACGTTCTCCGCTTTAATCAGACCTCGTGCTTTTAAACATGAAATCAGGAACTCAGCCCTTGATACACAGGGCGGAGAGGAATTTTATAATTTAAGGAACAATCGAGTAGAATAATAAATCTCTAGAATTTTTGTTTAGATTTTCAGAACCTCGTGTTTTTAAATATCAAATCGGAAACTCAGCCCTTAATACACAGGGTGGAGAGGAATTTTATAATTTAAGGAACAATCGAGTAGAATAATAAATCTCTAGAATTTTTGTTTAGATTTTCAGAACCTCGTATTTTTAAATATCAAATCGGAAACTCAGCCCTTAATACACAGGGTGGAGAGGAATTTTATAATTTAAGGAACAATCGAGTAGAATAATAAATCTCTAGAATTTTTGTTCAGATTTTCAGAACCTCGTGTTTTTAAATATCAAATCGGAAACTCAGCCCTTAATACACAGGGTGGAGAGGAATTTTATAATTCATGGAACAATCGAATAGAACAATAAATCGCTACGATTTTTATTTAAATTTTCAGGAAATTTTAACACTAGACTACTAAGCCAGTCAAAATGGTTTGCAATTGAATCGTTTATTATTGAAAGAGCTTAATGTCCATATTTTGGAGACAATTAAGTTATGCATTTTTCTAACTGTAGATGCCTAGCCCTCTTTAGAATTATGGAACCCAAATGTGTCTTTTGATACCTTCTATCGATTCGGAGTGAAAAATCCGAATAAACAGTATTTCGAAGAACATTAGGAAGTTCTTATTGCTGGTAGTGAATCAACAATGTCACCTATTTTTAATTACCCAGACATTGAAAAATAATTCCAGTGTCCTTGCTGAACAGCTTGAAACAGTTCTGCGACGCTACCATCTGCAAATTTCTACCAACACAAAACAATTCGAGTCGACTTCAAGCCATCGGTATCCTGAAACAGCTCCTTAATTAACACCTCAACGAATCACCTGAACAGATAAGTAGCTGGCAAGTGCAAATGGACTGGAGAACGCGGTGATTATGCTGCTAAAAATTTCGTCACGAAAGCTGTATTCTCGCGGAATAGAAACCTCCCAATTCGTATTAGCGAGATTTCAACACTCGCGACTCGATTTCGCGGATCCTTTCTCTTCGAACGCGGAGCCGAAATGATCGGGGAGAACAAAGAATCGAGCGAGTATCCGCGAAAGAAAATCGAGCCAGCCAGTTTCTGGCAATAAAATGTCCGTAATAAAACCGGTGTGAAGCATTCTAACGTGAGCATGTTTGCGCCTGTGTGGACGGGAATCAAAGCGTTGCCTTTCAGCGCGTTTGATCGCGATCGCAGGTGAATCCAAACCTCGTTACAGAAGCGAGAGCGAAATGGCCAGTCTCAGATACTGCTTCTTTTTAACAAATTTATTTTCCAGTAAAGGGATTTAAATATTCACACTTAGAGCAAGTAAACTCATTGAGCACAATTTGAATTTTATTGGAGACGTTGAGAGGTATCAAATACTCCATGGAACATTCGTTCCTGTACAAACATGTACAGTACTATGTGGATTAATGTGAACACAGCTATTATTTGAGATTTCGGGGCTGTTTTTCACATAAGGGACCCGGAACACTGGTGCCAATTGAAGGGATGATGAAGAGTCCGAATTATAAACAGTTGCTGGAACAACATTTTGGTGGAGAATTAGGAAATGTATGCGCTAATGGCTAAGCAATTTTCCAACAGAACTCAGCTCCGTGCCACACATTGAAATTTGTGCAATGGCGTTTTCAAGAGGAGAGGGTAAATTGTTTAGACTGGCCTGGGAACTCACCCATTATATCCCATTTAAAGCCCATAAAAAATCTGTGGGGTATTTAAAATTGATTGCACCACTAACAATAAAAAAAATGATGGAAGCAGTAATTCAGGCGTGGTCTCAGGACTAGAAAATCTTGGAAAATTTACAGAAATTGATTGCATGACGAAACGAATGCTAAAACTCATTGACGTCAAAGGGGGACACATTTTTTATTAAACAGTTAACATGGAACATTGCATTTCTACTTAACCCCTTACCGCATGATTTCTTTTTGTCATGAAAAAAATATATTAAGTATAAGAATGTGCATCTTTTATGGGAAAAATATTGAAAAATTTGGTTAACAATATTAAACCGTTTATTTATTACAAAAACCGGCAGGTGCTCAAAACTATATTAGCAATTTATATTAAAATTAACACATGAAGATTCAAACTAACATTTTTTATGTAATCTGTAGTCAGTGTAAATTACTCTGATAATTTTTATTTGGCTTTTTAAACCGTATAAAGTCTCGGAATTTGTTACAGAAATCTCGACAATAAAACGGTTGATGCACACGCTACGCAACAATGTAAAGACATCGCAAAAATTTAATTTTTCCCAACACAGATGACAGATTATGTTTGAAAATCATAACATCACAGTGCATCAAATATGGTACCACACGCAGCAGGGTTATGATGCGTGTTTTACATAAAAAATTAATGAAAATTTGGTTTGTTCCATACAGGGTACACCATGCGGTAAGGGGTTAAACCTGATTTGATGACCAATAAAGAATTTTTTCAATATATTAACCTGTGTTCACGTTAATTCATACAATATTGTATGTACATATATAGATACTGATGTATTTAAGTTTGAAATAAAATATTATTATTATGTTAGAAACAAAGCGGAAGAAGGCGCTGCAATTTCCACGAAAAAAATGAAAACGATGCTCTCTCGAAGAGGTTCGCCGATATTAGAAACAAAGCGGAACAGCTGGCTGGATTTCCAACGGAGCTCGTCTCTCCTTTCGGAGTTAATCAACTTCTCTTATCGCGCGATCGACGTAACGCGTAACGCGCCTTCACCGCCCGGCCAATTCGAATTCTAAAACAAACTAACGCTTCCTCGTCCTTCGAGACTTTCCTTGGTTCCTCTCCGATGAACCAACCACCCTGCGTGCCTTCTCTTACGTACTATAGAAATCTCCGTCTTTGTTCGGAATTGTACCATTTATACACGTGTACGCGAGCGAATAATATCTCGATCGATCGTTATTTTTTAATAAGCCTGTTGCAACTGTCGAATGTTATTTTCGTTCGATTGAATCAGTTATTCTGTTAGTTTGCGAGGACTGCGTTGGGAAATAAGCAATGCGGGAGAGAGGCTTGAAAGAAGCTAATGAGAGGTGAATTTTTGGGTTTTTTAATTTATTTTTTTTTAAGTAGAAACTGGATCTTGATATTTTTGTGAATTTTGAGGATTCTAGGAATTTTGTGAAGCTCGAGGTTTTTAGAAAGTCTGAACGTTTGGAAGTTTTGAGAAATGTTGAGAATCTGGAACCGCCTGAAAATTACGAAAACTTGGCGACTTCCGAAATTTCTACAAATCTGTAAATTTCTGAAGACTGAAAATCTGGAAAATTCTAAAAATTACGAAAATCTGGAACATTCTCAAGATTGCGAAAGCTCGAAGACTTCCAAAAGTTCAAAAATTCTGGGAAATTCTGAATATCTCGAAAATCTAAAGAATTCTAAAAATTACGAAAATCTACAGCCTTTTAAAAATTCTGAAAATCTCGAAGCTTCTAAAGTTTCCGAAAACCTAGAATCGTCTAAAAATTCCAGAAGTCTACAAACTTTAAAAAATCCCAAAAGTCTATAAACATCTAAAAATTCCCGAAATCTAGACGCTTCTAAAAATTCATCAACCCTCAACACTTCAAATTCTACCATGAAAGTCTGAAGCACCTGCTCAATTTATGAGAAAAATCGTACCTGCATCAATATACTATAATTATAATATTATATAACTCAATTATACACATGCTATAATTTCAGTGAAATTGAAATCTACCAATAGCAAGGAATACAAGAAATATTTCTGATTCTGGTCTAGAACTAATCAAGTATAATAAATATATAAATCATAATACAAAATGTGTATGCTATGTAATAAGGATTGCAGGAAGCGCGGTTGAAAGTGTGGTCGAAAGAACAGTGGAAGTAAGAAGACATTCTTGGCTAGAAAATCAGAGCAACTGGACGGTCTTCAACGGAGAAACATGGGCGTGCAAAGTGAAAACAGTCGGGGCACACGCAGAAGGAAGAGGAAGAGGCGATGGAGATTAATGCATTACCACTGAAAACTATTGCATCAGCCGGCAAAACTTTTAATTCTACACCGTATCATTTATTTCATCCATGAAATTCTACTCTTTTCGACTGCAAATGAATGAAAGGATCGAGAAATTGCAAATCCGAAAGCATCAATTCCTATAGCAGGTGTTGAAATTATCATTATTAATTCATTATACATACTGTAAATTTCTTTTAATTTCATTTCACAATATCGCACGAATAGAAATATTAATAAAAATCTCATTTTTTCAATTTTTAAAGTCCTCAATTATACTTGAGTGACATTTAAAAAACTAATATTTGGAATTGAATGTATTTTGGTTTGGATTATATATGCAGAACGTATGTTTTTATAGCAGAAATTGCAGAAACATTGAGGCAGTCTCTGAACAAATTTTTACGATGCTAAGACGACGCTCAGTGGGTTAAACAAAAATGAATCTCGAAATCGTTGGTTATCGAGCAAACCTCAGAGTGAGTCACACGGTGACTGATAGTAGACTTCCTTTTATCTGGTTTTGCGTTGTTATCGTACGATGGATTACTCAGTTTTTGGTGCTGCGGTTCGGTTATCCGAAAATTCTGGATTAGATTTGGTTTAGGTCTTGGTCGGATATAGATTGAGTTACGTTGAGTTAGGTTTGGCTCTACATTACAAATGAGTGCAGTGGGTTAAGTCTAGCTAACTCTAGAACAGACCTTCGATTACTTCGAAGTTTGCCTTACTTTACATTTGAGTTAGAGTGCATTAACTCTAGACTACGTTTAAATTCAGTTAGGTTGAGTTATATTTAGCTCTAGATCACAGATTCGGGGAGGTTAGCTCTAACTTACATCTGGATTAGATCTGGATAAGTCTACTTTACATCTCAGTTGGGGTTGACTAGGTTCTGGACCTAAATAGAGGAAATCTAGATTGGCTGATAGTGAGTTAGTTAAGTTTAGCTGCAGATCACAAATGAGTTACAGTGAGTTAAGTCTAAGTTAACTCTAGAGTAATCCTTTTATTATATCTAGTTTAGCCTTACTCTAGATCTAAGTTAACATAGATTGGGTCTGGGTTAAGTCTAGATTGGCATAGGCTGAGTTAGATTTAGCTCTAGATCCCAAATTCGAGTAGCTTAACTCTGACTTACATCTGAATTAGGTCTACATAAGCCTATTTTACATCTCAGTTGGGGTGGACCAGGTCTTCGACCTAAATAGAGTAACTCCAGATTGCCTCAAGCTGAGTTAAGTTTGACTCTACATCACAAATGGGTTACAGTGAGTTAACTCTATGTTAACTCTAGAATAAACCTTGTACTATATCTAGACCAGCCTTGCTATACACCTGAGTCAGAACACAGTAACTCTAGATTACTTCTTCAAAATGTCTACACCATTTCAGGTCTCAGTTTCACATACATTACAACACAACCCACTAAGAATTTCTCATTTTAACCCTAACTTACAATTAGACTAATTTAACTCTCTCATTAGGCAAAGTGTCACCAATAAATCTTCAAAGTCAATTCTCTCAAAAACGAAACCTCATACCCAAAAATGATATTCTTCACTTTCGACTTATTTTTAGACAACGAATCACCTCCGTTCTGATTAACTCTCAAACACACCCTATAATTAGTATCCCAAAGGGTTGAAACAGTTCGTACAACAATGTCTTCTCACCCGATCAATTCTTTTCAGGTAATTCGACGGTTTTTGCTCAGAGGTGGAAGAGTCGGTCGGATTTTCACGAGAAAATGCTCGCGCGGGGAACGCGCGTTCAGATTACGAGGCACATCGTATCCGCCTTCGCCTTCGCGTCCGTCCAACAAACACAAAGGCAAAAACGAAACGTGTGTATCTCGGCTGGCTGGCCGCCGGTTTCTCCCGCGTTAATTAGCAAAAGTTTGCCGTGCAATAAACGCGTCTAGGTTTACGTAACCCCGTGGACTGGACAATCGCGGGTCCGCCGCGCTCGTGAGCGGATCGCGAGCGGATTTCGAGCTCGCCAGACCACGAGCCGCGGAAATAAACGCGATACCAACGTTGTTGCCTCGCTGCATATAGATCATTATATCTCTATGCTTCCCTCTCTACGACGACGTACGAAACTTTCGTTGCACGGTGTTATTATCGTGCTGGTCGCACAATGAAATTGTTTATATTGCCGCCATGGACGTGTGCACCTTCGAAAGTCCTGGTGATGTGTTAGAAAAATGTTTGAGAAGAATTTTGAATCATTTTGAGAGACACATTGTGGTGAGGTACAGCAGAGATGTGATGGTTATCTTTTAAATGGAACCATGTATTTTTTTTTATGTCTTGAGTATTTTAGTTTTAATTTTGTTGGAAGTTCTAAACTATGAGATATTTTGGAATTTTTAGTGATATTTTAGGTGTTCTTTTTTAAAGCAGTATTAGTCTACATCAGAAAAGAAATCGAGTTAAAGCGAAAACAAATTGTCGCCATAGATTGTCTTCTGTTTATTATTTATAATGTGAAAGTTCATATATTATAATGTACTAAATAAATTGGAGCAACACCAGCTCATTAGCAATTGTCCTTTCGATTCTAAAAGACATTAATATACTTCAATTAATCGAACTTGAATCAACTTAGTTGTATGTTACTCGGTAACAACTAATACAGAAGCTGATACAACCTTAGAAATAAGCCATAATCCAATTAAAGAAATGAAACGTCTCATAGCAAAGGGGTTAAACATTACATCCAGAAGCCTATAATAGTATTAAGTCATGTGATTACCTTATTATTCTGAGCGATATAAACTCCGTATCCTATTATTCGATCGTTTGACAAGAAAAGCGAAGAGAATTCTCGGAATGCGAGTGAAAAGATTTTTGCTAAAATTTTTCTAAATCGACGGAGCACATCGGAAGGATCGAGGATGGATCCCTGGATCTCGACTGATCGAGGCGAGTTCCAAGTAACAAAATTAGTCGAGCATAAATGGTCAGTGAACGGAAGGCAGTGCGGAAATGGTAACGCCGCTAAAAACGCGTAAGCTTCGATTCAGGAAGAGAGAGGCTGCGATCTTGGATACGATCTAACCGATTCGCCGACATAACGTGCTCGAACTTAGGCTAGTAAAAATCCTCGTCATAGTTATACATACTATGTATCTTTTTTTTAACGAAAATTGAACATCATGTCATTCGATACGTAATGCAATTTTCCATAGAACCGCAAGGGATGGTTACAGCTATTTATGGAATAACTTAATACTTAAGAATAAAAAAAATGAACCATACGAGGGTGTAATCATAATTTTCTACTATTATCCTTTCATCAACATCAGTCAGAATTTTATGAGAATTAATAATTATTTAATTTGTCGGAACTACGTACCTCTATTTGATCAACGTGTTAAAGCTTCTATAATAATAATAATAATAAAATTATACAGGATGATATAGAAATGATGGGGCAATGAAAATTATATACATAATAATCTTGACATAATTCATTCACTTCTGCTGTGAGATACATACTGAATATTTTAGAACGCCCTAGAGAAAAGATCATAAATGGTCAACAATTATGTTCCTGAAATAAAAATAAAAAAGTGTCAATACACAGATCGTGTTATACTAGATATTGTTTAATTGCCCCATTGCTTCTGTGCCACTCTGTATACTATCATTCATTAACATATCTATGGGTATCACATTTGGCAAAATTATGACGGCGTGGGTCATCGACGGCCCACAGACCCCATTAACCCATTAACTGCCAAATTTTCATGCAATTCCACAGATATCAGCTGTCTTCCAACGAATTGAATAATCTTAAATACGCTGAATCCCGAAAATGGCAGTGAATGGGTCAGTCACCTTCCATCATCAAACCGCATTCAATTTTTACCTTCCACGCTCCACTGTCACAGGAGTTGCGCCATAAAAAAAAAGATATAAAGGCAGCAACAATCAGTAACGATTGTTCAAACACACCTCCTTCATTTATACTTCTTTCATTCCTCGCACGGCGGAGCGTAAATCAGACGATGAAATTCTTATCAGATAAGTTTCTCCGCGTCCCGACGCTCCGCGGAATTCTCGATCGTCACAGTTTTCATGAATCCTCGATCTCGGATCGCCGACGTGAAAAAAGAGGAAGAGCTAAGCTCGAAGACGGATCGTTAGCGAGTTGCCCCGCGGACAATGATAATTAAAAGTAATTAAGAAGCGTGAAATGAATTTCGCAACGGCGCCATTGCGGAAAGAGAGATGGTTACATCGTTTCGAAGATATTCGCGGCCCGCTTATCAGAGAGCAACGCCGGGAGGCAGACAAACAAATCATCGACCGTTCGTTAATAATTCATCGCGGCTCGTTAATGTTCAACGCGCGAACGTTGCATTTTACATAACCGGAGAGGAGAAAAGTAAATGTTGAGGAGCAGGGGAGAGATTGTTTCGTGAACGATCGACAAGAGATTCCGATCGAATTCGAACCGCGCCATCTTGGATTCCAATTTCTACTCAGGCTTCGATAAATGTAACACAGTATTCTACCTATCGAATTCGCGATCTACACTTCCCTCTTTTTCTTCGCGCCTTTTCTTTTCGACTTTCACCGAGTTCATCTTCGACGAGCTTCTGGCGAATCACTTCCGATTTGTCTTCTGATGTTTACGGATTTATTGCAGAATGTCTATGTTTTAGGGATTCATACCTTAACCCTTAACTGGTACTGGGTCAAAAGGACCCTGTTTTGTGATAATGTTTTAGACACGAGGAAAATTGTAAATAAGAAGGAAGACAATATATAATTGTTTTCGGATATTTAACCCTTAAGGAGAGCTTCCGGTCTAGCGATAGAAATAATCGCACAGTGATGTCTAAGTACTGAAAACACTTTAGCGCTTGCAAAAATAAAGAAATTAATGAATTCTCTCAATCAATTGAAAAGATACAAAAATTCAGGGAAAACTATCAGACTTCTCTCCCATTTTCTAAACATTCTTCCGATGGTATAGGTCATTATTCATATAAAAGCGCCACGTGGATAAATTGTTAATAACCAAAGTACTTAAATTCTTTTAAAAAAAGTGAAAGTCTCCCATAAGGAACCGTATCGATTTTATTCTCTCTATTTTTACCATTCAGACCTACCTAAATAAAAATAAACTGTCAAAGCTGGACTTTTGAATATGCATGAATCTATAGTACTATATATGGGGCAGGTGATGCCCAGCAACCCTTAGATTAAATTTTCAGTTTACACGGTGTGAGAGTCGAAGTGTTAGAGCATTTCAAAGTAGTATAGTTCCTTTCCATATTTTACACAATCTGCTATGTGTATAACAAGAAATATGTGCAATAATTTATTCAACCCTTACATGAAATTTTTTTTCGCATTTTTCAGATGATCTTCGACCCTCCATTAATCCCATTACAAAATAAATATTTATATAATTTTGACAAAATTGGTTTCAGACCTGAATGGGTTCATGAAAATCACAGAAGTGACAGAAGTTGTTTTTGCGTTGCTTTCCGCATGTGCTTCCACGCAAATTTATTCGGTGAAACTCCAATTCGCTCTCCGAAGAAAGGAAAGTCTCGAGCGGAGGTTGGGCGACGACAGAAGGGAATTAGCGTTTTTAAAAGTCCGTGTGCAGAAGTCGAGCAACGGCCACGTGTGTAAAAGCCCCTAAACCTGTAACGTTACCTCCGGACACCAGCTGCGACATTCCAATAATGACAGATACCTGACAATGCGCCTTTTGAACAGGTCCCCGGCTGACAAAGACACTTAACACGGGCCAGGAATCGCTACAGATCATTATACACGGCAATAGTCGTTGATTAATCCGGCCGTTTAATTTGAGAGCAGCACAAGTCAATCTTCTGGTATTTTTAAATATTTAAGATTTTGCATTTTTGGAAGCATGATCAAATGGAGACTGTTTTTTATTATATTTAAGTAGTGACATCCGTTGCTGAAGCAATTTTTATATATAACCCCTGGTCAAAAGTCTAGAACACCTACGGTTTTAACACCTTGACTGTCGTGTCGCCCATATGTGGGTGACACCTAGATTAACTCATTATTTATTTGATCGTGTGTAACATAATAAATATATCTAATAAAATCTAACAGAATCAGTGAAAAACGATACAAATTATTAATATTACTGATGAAAGCGGGTAGAATTTTAAGTTATATGTATAAAGTGTTAAAGAATGAAAACATGTGGAGGATTCTTCGATGAAATAAAAATATAAACAGTTTCTTACTTTTTGTAGTTTCTTTAACGTATAAAATTTCAAATGGGATGACATTCCTTCACATTAATTATTTCCGTTACTACTGGACCAATACAAATTCTACTTTTTTAAATACCTTGGTTTAGAAGGGTCTACAATCTAATTGTACTGTATTTTGTGTAGGTAATTTTTTTCCAATGTTATCAAGGTCACCTTTAGTTTTTTAAATGGAAAATTGGTCACTTTATGTTGATTACAAGTTAAAATTATCATTAGTGATACTGTGTACTTCATGTTGTACCATTATGTATTTTACATTCTCATATAAAATTAAAATTTCTATGCAGAATATAATCAGAATATGAGTCATCTTGTTACTAATTGCAGTTCGGATACTAGAGGTCTTACTGTATCAAAATACAGGACGTCTCTGTACATTCTACGATAAAAAATAAGAGAAAAATGTATCATATTAATCAAATCAAAAATTCAAGTGAAAAGGTCAGAATTTGAGTAAGAGGGGCGCGTTCTGAATACGGGACACCATGATCTCCGTAGAAGTCACGTAAAGCGCGGATACTGTTTTCTCTTATCTCCCTCGGGGATCGGACATTTTCACGGTGTCATCAAGGAGATTCCATGGCTATGAAGTTTCTTTTACAGTCGAACGGTGTCTCCTCGGAAGAAACTGGAAGTCGAGCGGACAAAAGGAACGACGCGCACGTCAACGTCATAACGTTCAGTCGTTCTGAAGCTTTATGGGATTTATGGGGTTGGGGTGTAGCAAGACTCGTTTAATAGCTCTAGTTCCTCTCCAAGATGAGCCTGACTATATAACCCCGTGCACTCGATTTCGAAAGAAGTCAACCTTTTCGGCCATCGACGCTGCGCAACATTTTCGTTTCATCTTGACGAAAGAAACAATTTATTTTTCTTTCTGTGAGGCTTTGAAAATTTAAACAGTTGCTCTGTGACAACGAGTCACGTGCGTACGGAAAATTTGGCTTGTTTGAAACGGTTTGTTTTATATAATATTTTAGATAAGCAATTTTTCGATTTACCTTCTTTTCTTCTATAGTCTATTGAGCTGTTTTTTTATTTTAATTTGCAAGGCAGTCAATGTATTAGCATAGTATACAGGATGTCCCATATTCCCTGACTTATTGAAGACGTAGAAAATGTTTTATATGGAAGTTGCATGGAATGAGGGGGCAGTATTAGTATTTTAAGAGATATGAGGTTCAAGTTCGTTTTTGTAAATAGAACTATATATTTTTGTTCATATCATTTGATAGTGCTTCTCAAGACAAATTCACTGACCTTTAATGTATACATCCGATTTTAAGTGATTTTCAAACAGATGGTTAGTAACAGATAAGTTGGAACACACTGTATGTGAAACATATTCACAGTTCTAGGCTATTGAACAGTTTCTCTACTATATTATTTTATTACTTAAATTTAATGTTATTGTGGGGCCATCGGCGAAATTATTTACACTACTCGTCACATTGACGAGTATATGAAAAATTACAAATGAGAAGTGACCTTGAATGTACCTCATGCATCTACTATAATCGATTATTTGCAATTACTGAGAGCCCTCGTGAGTTTGGACAAATGAAATTAAAAGGTCAGGTGATCGCAGTTTTGCTGTGGAAGTTTTTGAACACCTTGTATGCGAGTGCCTCACACGAATGTAATAACATACAGGATGTTACACGGATAAAACGCAGGTAGCAGATAAAACGCACGGAGCGTAGGGTTACAGCGATTACACGTGGCATAGGATTCATGATCTTCGACCTTCTTATCATTCTGATATCAGAATTAGCCTTCACTAAACACATCCCCCTTTTCCTGTAATAGAAACCGTCAAATTGTAAACAATTCAATCTTAATGATATAAATGATTAAATTGTAAGATATTGGATTTCTTTAGAAAATCATCATACTGTTACATGTCCAGTTCCTAATAAAAATCATCAATTACACAACATTTAATTTCTAATAAAAATCATCAGCTCTAAGATACTAAATTTTCTTAAAGGAATCATCGTATTGTAAGATGTCCAGTTCCTAATAAAAATCATTAAATCGTGAAAAATTTAATTTCTAATAAAAATCATCAAACTGCAAGATACTCAATTTCTACTCAAAATTGTCAAATTGTAATACATTCGATTTAAAAAAAAATCATCAAACTATAAGATATTCAATTTCTAATAAAAACCATCAAATTGCAGGCCATTCAATTTTTAGTCAACATCATCGGCTCCAAAATGTTCAATTTCTTTAAAAGAATCACCAGATCATAAGATATCCAGTTCCCACTGTACAGCCATCAAATCATAAAATCCTCAATTTCTACCAAAAATCGTTAAATCCCAAGTTATTAGATTTCTACCAGAGGGCATAAAAACTTTTATAGAATATTAACAGAAACACACATAAAGAAATATAGCACAGGTGAAAGTTTCGTTTCGCATGTATGCAAATTTCCACGTAAATCAAATGTTTTTACGGAATTGATTGTCCATCTCGCGAAGTGTACCGAGAGTTTCGCAGCATAAACCCTGCGTGAGGTCCGTTTTTCGTTCTCTTCCTGCAACAATCTCGTGTTCACGGTGGCCAGTGAGATCAGCAGTCTCGAAGATACTTTATACACCCGAGATCGAGCGATAAGTCGAAACAATCGCGAGATGGGACACCTCGCATCCTTGTCGTTCCACGCGTCTGTCTTTTCGATGTGTTATCTCACTCAAACACGACCACACTCGCGAATTTCTATACACATCATATACACTTCCCTTCATAAATCATAGGAAACCTACTGCAATTTCATAGGAACTTAAAAAAATTATTGGAATCGTTAACACTTCGACTCCCATGTCACCCGATGGGTGACACTTAAATTCGGTTGTCATTTATCTGAATACGAGGAGTATTGGGTTTAATAAGACTAGCAGCAGATATAAATAATTACTAACGTTATCAACCCTCTATAACCGGAATTTGTTTGTGTACATAACGAAAATGATACAACTGGTGAATAATAAAAATAAATGATGAAATGTGTATCATAGAACGTAAACATAATAATAAACGAACGGACTCGTTGGTAGCAGTATAGTAGTAGAGTATAATTGTACACAGTGATAAATAAACGAAATAAGGTTTAAAAAATATAGATATATAGATGTACAGGTAACTTTCAAGTTATATGGCGTTATACAGGGTTAACTAAAAAGAGCATAATTTCAGATTGCTCGTATTTTTAATTATTCTACAAACCTGCAAAATTTCATCAAAATCGGGAGGGGACCCTTCCCTGTCAGTGATGAGCTATATAATTTACATTATATGATTAAAATTTGTCAAAACGGGGAAGTGTCCTATGACTTTTGAGCAGGAGCGTATCTCCGGTGCAAAATGCACAGTGTCTCGTTGCCACGTGCTAAAATAACTCAGCTGTTGAGTCTGCATACACGCGTATATATGATTCTTGTCGCATTGGTCGGTTTCCATTTACGAACTCGATATTCTTCTAGATTCCTCGATCTTCCAGATATTTCAGTTCTTTTCTTTGCCTTCTCATATTTATCATGATTTCTATGGTTTCCAATATCATTTTGCCCCCTGATTTAACCTAATTTTGTGGCAGAAGCTTCTGCAGAATTTCCGTCGTAACGAACTCCGCGATTTTTTACCTACTTCTTTTATAATTTTAGAAAATGTTCATGAGGAAGGTTTCACATATTATATAATCACTGTAAAATTGTTAGTTAGGTATCATGCAGAACAAATACATATTTCAAGCAATGTAATAAATATTTCAGATATATACTAATAAAGTGAAAATTGTTCAATATTTAATACAAAGATAATAATGCATATACGTAACCCTTCATAGACAATCTGTATCGTTGACACAAGGAAAATTCCCCTTTTCCCCTGAATTTTTATTTTTACTGAAAGCAGTTTTAATCATTATACGCAACGAATGATTGTAAAACATAATAGAGACTTTGATAAGTATCCCAGAATTTTTTCAAATTTTTCGAAAGCCTAGAAAAATATGTTTGCCTACGGAGGGTTGATAATTCTTACAAAAATATCCAAAAATAATTAGTGTTCGTAAAATATTAACCGTGAAAGTGGTATGGTTTGACCCTGAGATTCCACGATCCATGATAATCCGATAAAATAACAAATCGTTGAATAATCGAGCGAACCGGTACCTGAGCATGCCTAACGGAACGGATCAGAAGAGTACAGAGGAGATTGGGGAGGAGCGAAGAGGAAAAGCCGATTCCGAATCGCGAGGAGCGTTGTTAATGCAGATTGTCCGATTGTGAGGCTGATTGTGAGGCCGATGAATCACGTGCTTTCCGGAGTGCGTGTCCGCACGCGTATCGAGGTATGCGTTGACGAGAAGAGACCCCATGACTCATGAATCCTTCTGAATCTTCGAATCATATGACCCACGACCGCCCTGACGCCTTCGAAACACTCATCGGTTTCTTTCTCCCGACCATTAAGCTGACGACGGTCATTATACAATCATTTGCGACGCTTATTTCGAGATGGATGCGCGCAGAACCACTTCAGGGTTACCTGTGAGGTCAATTTGAGACACTGGGAGAAAGGATGGGAGATATTCGTTTGAAAATAGTGCTGAATGTTCTTTTTTGTTCGGTATGTATTCAAATATTTTTCTTTAACTTTTTGATTGCTATCGGAGGCTGTAGGTGCTCGATAAAGTCGCTCCCCGTGTGCTGACGACGCCCATAGGCGTTCGATGCAATGGCTCAGTGTGTACTACTGCAGCTCAGCCGCACGCAGCGTTCGATTGATTCCCGAGTAACCCACAGTCAAAGGGTTAATCAATTTCTACTTATTTTTTATGAGAAGATACTGAGTATATATATTCAAACTTCGCAGAAATGTACATTCTAGGACCCTGATTTTCAATTTGTAAGTTTCTTTGGCCGATTTGCACATAGACAAAATTTCATTCAATTTAATATGGAGCTATTAACAGAAAATATTTACTTTCATTTAATATTATAATATTACTTTAATTTTTATTAAATTCTTACCTACTTACTATCACAAGATGATCAGCAGAAATTCTCGAACTTCGTTCAAATTTTCTACCAACAAATTTTAATTTTTTCAAGTTTCTTAGGTGTACTTACACATATACAAAATATTATTTACTTTAATACGGAGCTATTGACAACAAAACATCCACTCTTTCATTTTTATTAAATTTCTACATAGTTACTATCACAAGGTACTCAGCAAAAATTCGTCAACTTCGCAAAAATTCATATTCCACCGTCGATTTTCGATTTGCTCTACCTTCTTCGGCCTGCTTGCACACATACAAAATATCATCTAATTTAATACGGAGCGATTAACAAAAAAATACCTTCTCTTTCATTGTTATTAAATTCCTAGCTATTTAGGTACTGTCACAAGATGATCAATAAAAATCCATAAAATTCGCAGAAATTTCTATCCCACCGTACGATTTTTCAATTTGCTCTATCTTCTTCGGCCTGCTTGCACACATACAAAATATCATCTAATTTAACACGGAGCGATTAACAAAAAAATACCTTTCATTTCATTGTTATGAAATTCCTACCTATGTAGGTACTGTCACTAGATGATAAATAAAAATCCATAAAATTCGCAGAAATTTCTATCTCACCGTACGATTTTTCAGTTTTCTTCTCCGGCCCGCTTGCACGGACGAAAGATGGCCGATGAATTCCCGTGCCGTTTCGCCGGCCATTGGAATTATTTCTGTATCAGGATACCGCGAATCGATCGGTCGCGGCACGGCAATTCGTTTCGAGGAAAGCCGAACGGCGCAGGGAAGATTGTCGATTGATATCACGGTTATCAGCCGCATCCACGGGCGTCTTCGCGCACGATAAACAGAAGTGGGAAGAACACAGTATAAACACGAGGCGCCTCGTCTGTTTTCAATTTTTTTCCTCTTTCACCGTTCGTATCCGCGAGCGATGGCAAACGGCGATGATAAAAATACGGAACGAAGAACCAACGTATCGACACGTGACTCTGCTGACACGTGCCTCGCACATCGTTTATTTTAACATTAATATTAATCAAAATACGCCTGTTGAAGTTTCTAACAGCGTGTAAACATTCTGACGTAGCGCAGGTAAATTTACTGAGCACCCTATATGCTGGAAATGGGTGAACTCTGATCAACAAATTCTCCTCTGATTTATTTTAACGTAAATATTAATCAAAATGCGCTTGTTAAAGATTGTAAATACGTGTAAACATGCTGACGTATCGCAGGTAAATTTATTGAGCACCCTATATGCTGGAAATGGATGAACTCTGATCAACAAATTCTTCCCTGATTTATTTTCACATTAATATTAATCAGAATACACTTCACAAATACTGTAAAAGCGTGTAAAAATTCTATCGTAGCTCAGGTAAATTTATTGAACACCCTATACATGCTGAATGTCGATGAACTCTGATCAACACAGTCGCTTCTGATTCATTTTAACATAAATATTTATCAAAATACACTTTGAATTAAATAATTAACCAATTTGTAGAAAATTTTAATCAACATCGATGTTGAAAACACAGTCGAGGTCACAGATTTTCAAATTTGTTCAATCCCTTTCTTCTTCAACGATAATTTAACATTCCTATGTATCATATTAATTACACTTAACCTCTTCAGGTAATAATACACTAAACACCAGAAATATAATTTCATATTTTTCGTCAATCATACGCTGCTCAGAATAATTAAAATATCGTTTATGAAGTATAAAGTACTGTTTATTAATGTGTTAAATAATATGAGAGCTCTATATATTCGGTGCAGTAAACATTGGATCAGAATGTCACAATATTAGATACACCATATTATCTTTATTAGCTATGCTCGAGAAATGTTTCAAAATTATTGAAAATCCTGAGTCTCCAATTAAATAGTCCCTTTGTATTCTAATTACTAAACTGCGCATAATTATGCAATTCCATACACTGAAATACTTGAACCTTGAACACATTATACATAAAAAAAACACCATATACATCATGTACCAATTCTCTCACAAAATTCCATTACTTCAATTACATTAAACCGGAAAATATTTCCATAAACATATCCGCAGTATACTAACAACTACCACGCCACAATCCTATCTGAATTAAAAAAACCATCAACGTACAAGCATGTCCACCCTGAAGAGATCAAATTCGAAGAATCACTGAAAACCCTAAGCTCGGAGCAGAAAATTGACGGACTCACCCATTTTGTCGAGCCGATGGCGATTTCCAAAATCGGGATAACCTCAGATCGGCCGTTCCTGAACCGATCAGACCATCGTCGCGTCGACTCGATCAAACTCAATCAAATTCCGCGTTGTGGGCGCGACGGGGGGTGGCAGAAGGGGGGTTGCACACAGAGGAATTCTCGCATAAGCGAACTGTCGCGTGTTTCACCGTTATGCCAAAGCTCGAAGAGAGCGTCGAACATTCCTGGACCGTGTCCAGAAGCGATCTGAGATCCCGTGCGAGGAATTTCAACGAGCACGGCTGTCATCGAAGATTCAAGGTGACCGTCGCGACAACATCCAGAGAATAATGTTTGCCCCTTCCACACGGGGGACCCTGGGAGGAACCACCCTTCGTCCTGCTCCAGTTAACGGCCATCCGAATTTTTTTCTTTTTTTTTCGTTGACCTCGTAGCATGAAGGACAACCCTTTCTGGTCAACGGATTTTCGAACCGGACGTGAAGACTCTTCAGGGTGAAATTGTGGAGGTTTTGGGTGTTCTGTGGAAAAATGAGAGTGGGTGTTGTGATACAGAGTTTTATTTTTTTTAGAGTGAAGATGTATGTTGGCGTGCAATTGGGGGATTTTTGAGTTTTCTGTGAAATGTTATGGTTGGATATTGTGAGCTAGTTTCTCATTTTTTTCAGAGTTTGGTATGTATGATAGGAGGGATGAAATAATCCTATAAGAGGCTATATTCTATTTTCGAGGTTATTATGATATCATGCAACCCTTGTTCATTTTATTTTTGTTTATTATAAAGCATTATGAAGCTACAAACTGGAGTTTACTTTCTTTCAGAGTGAAGATGAATATTGCCATGAAATTTAAAAATATTTGGATTTTTTATGGAAAATTGTGGTTGAGTATTGTAACCTAGTTTTTCATTTTCTTCAGTGTTTGATATTTATAACAACAGGGGTGAAAATATTCCATAAGGGTCTACATTCTCTTTTCAAGGTTAGTATCATATTATGTAACCCTTATTTATTTTATTCATGTTTATTATAAAGTATTACGGTATTATGTTATATTTATCCATTATTTATTTATTTACTGAACCAACTAGTCTGACCTATATCTGGTTCATTGTGTTATAAACCTGTTAAAGTATAATAATTCAAAAGAAAATATGTTGGTAGCTGTTAACATTAACTGAACATTTTAAAAGTTGACTATATTTCACTAAAATTTCCCCGATCGAACTACAGAAGCCGCGACGAAAATCGAGAAACGATCTTGCTTAATCTCATCGCGTCGATGGAAACGTAAACAATTCCGTCCTCTCCGAAATTCTCGCGGAATTTCGTGGAACGAAAAATCGGAGTACTTTCTCCCGGCATACCGTTCTGGTTCGACTCGCGGTTTATTTACACGTAGCGATAGTATTTCTAGGAATAGGCGGCTACGCATATTATCGCGGCTTGTACCAAGGCGATTCTGCTTTTCGTGTAATTACGCCAGCGGAAAATCGACGAGCAAGACGAGACGCAGTTAAATTCATTGAATTCCAAAACAGCGCGAGTCCACCGACCGATATTCTGAGAAAAACAGTCCTCCTTGTTTTCTGTAATTTACTATTAATTTTGTCGATAATCTTAATCCTCGCAGGACTGTGCTCTGAAAGTTACGTTAACAATTGTGGGAGGTACATAATTACTCCATTCCTTTTGTGCGCATTTTTGGGCTGAAGAGTATGTATGTAAATTTATTTAAATAAATACATTCAGACCTAAGATAGTATTAAATAATTACAACAGTGAAAAGTAAGGTTTATTCGTTACACTTGTTGCAAATAATTTTATTTTGCGAATGCATGAAGTTATATTAACGGAAAAATGTTGTGGAGCACACCTGTACAAAATAAAGTACCTGTCAGAATAAAGTAATTCTCCCTCTACTTGGTGTCCAAATGGAATGTATTAATTAAATTAATACTACTAAGCAGACTAAACTTTTTCTGTGACTCTATTAGCCTATTTAAGTCACAAGAAAGTGCATAAATTGAAGGGTTCATGACAAGGACAACCCTTGTCGATTTTTGTATTTTTTCAGGAGAGTAAACATATACTCTATCTTCAATTTTTTTTAACAAAATATTTGTCATATTACACAACTGTTGAAGCTGTTACCTGTAACTATACCACAGAAGAACCGTGTCCAAATAAATCATGAAGTTGTGAATCATCCTAAACGTTCACAAGAGATGTTTCTGTTACAAACCCCTTAATTAATAATAGAAAACATTCTTAATCACTACTGTAAAATTTTATTTCATAGAAAATATTCACTAAGATAAGACAATCCATCCCAGCATTTAAAAACACTTTTTCTGACAGCAGATACGGCTTCTAAAAATAGCGAAGCTCTTATCAATTTTCTTTCGTGCAAATAAAAATAGCGTCCGATGATTCGGACGAATCTTCCAAACGATTTACCGGAACCGTAGAGATGTTTAGGAACGCCTAATCGTTGGATCAAGGAAAAGTAACGGAGTGGAAGTATATGGAGCAGCTTTCTCGGTGATTTTAACGCGTGCAGTGAAAGAATTTTCCTTTCGCGAGTCGTCCGAATGGAAGAAACCGGTTGCCTGTGGCCGGTCGCGTTGTTTTATCACGGCGATGATAAGTCGGGTCGCCTATTGTTTGCGCAACGATTATGCAGCAGAAAGACACCATGATGCTCCGTATGCAAAACGCGTGCTCATTTTCAAATCGTGATTTCAAGATTCTTCTTTTCTCAAGAACTTCTGCGCTGAAACCTCTGTGATGCGCCAGAAATCGGCGAACTCTGATTAATTCGTTCATTTATGGTTTAGGTTATCGAGTACTGCAGTTGGTGTTATATTAAAAAATTGATAAAAATAAATGTTTGATTAATAAGTCCTCTGGCATAATGGAAAATTTTGCATCTGGCCCGATACACCAAAATAATTTTTTATAAAGGTATGTTGTCGAAGATATAAATATTTAATTATAGGATACTATAGTTCTTATTCGATAGGGTTATTGTAATATTAATGTTACTCATAATATCATAAGACACAGCAGTTATTTGATGCATGAGTCACTGGTGGACCACGAAATGTGTTAAAATTCCCTAACTATATTCGCCACGATTTTTTAACCTCTGTGTTTACTGTTCTTTTCTTGACATTACTAAAATAATCTCCTGTTATGTGAAAAAAAAGGAAGCAAAATATTTTTATGTAAAACATATACTATTTTTAAATAAGACTATAACTTATATAGAAATATAAGAGTCTTCAGGACAGTCAGCTTTTATTTGTATTACCGTACAATTTCCTGCTTCGTTTACTCGTGAATAATAATTTATTTTTGTTATATACTGAATTCTTCCAATAAACAAATTTTCAGGGTCAACTGATGAAACTTAAAAAATCGAGTTTCGATTGTAACAGATATTAATTGAAGCAAGAAAATAAGACACTGAGAAGAGGTGATAAGAGAGTCGCGTGTGTAAATGATTCTGAGGGTATAGGATAGGCTGGACCATTCGAGGGGTAGGGAGATCTGCATCCAGATTGGCTGTGATCCAGAAGCCAATAGAAAACGAGAAGATCACGCTTGCGCAGCATCCAAGGATCTCTCCTCTCCCAGCATTCATCTCTGAACTCTGCATGTCGGGTCGTTCCAAAATAAGAATTGTTTTTTGGAAATGTAGTCTTTCACCTGTTCTGATATTTATCTTCCAAACGGGGACATTTAGATTCACAGAAATTTTTACGTTATACTACATTTCAATTTGTGCGATCAATGACCGCAAATACGATAGTATTTTATTGCAATTTAGATTGGACACTTCTAAAAATAGGAGAATGTCCCTTAAAGTAATTTCTGATCACCTTTACCTATTTTGTCAAAAATAAAATATTGGTGTATGGACGTATAAACGCTCTCGAGAAGAATCTCAACTACTGCTCCACTTTCTTAAGAATAACAAATACAATTTGCCCTTGTTGCATATTTGTCCCTTACGTGGTCATCGGTTACAAATAGTCCTCATTTTAAGAAACAAAAAGTCTTTCGTTAGACTGACTGTAATCAATTTCACGGCCACATATTAATGATCGTAACAAATATTGAATATTGCTACGAGCTTTTATTATAAATAATTGCAACCACTTTTTCTTTCAAAGAACAGATATTATGGATTTTATCTGTGCATGCAAGTCAATATCTTAACAATTTGGCTTGCACCACTGTGGATTTTATCCCCTCATATATGGATATTATAGAACCCAATACTATAAATTTTCCGAAGAAAATTTCATCGTACGGGTCACCTCCAAATTTCTCCGATCGAACAATATCAAATCACAGCCTCTCGTCCCAGGGAGATGTCCTGCAAAGAGAACCGGAACCTCCATCGAAACTGGGGTGGTCCAAGGGTTCAGCAAAGGTCATAGGTTCATATACCTGCACCATCCTCAGGGCCACTACCTGTTCGATCTGGTTCCATGCGTGTGGAAAACCTGATTCCCGAGGGATCGATTCGATTCAGAGGCTACCGTAAGGTAAACCGTCAGGTTCGCAGGTCAGAATGGGCCCAAGGGTGAAACGGTACGGGTCACGCAGGTACATAACCCTTTCGGGGGCCCATTTAAATGACCTTATTTCACGCAAACCCTTACAGCGTTAGAAAGCGCCTCTGATAAACCGCTGAAGATTCCCTTGGAGAAATTCCCCGATTGGAAGCTTCAGCAGAGTCTTCGCGAGCACTGAAGGGCTTAGATTGGTGCGTTTTAAGGGTCGAAGCGGTTTGAAATGCGAAAGATGGACAATGGGGTGAAGAGACAGCCGTTGAACGTCCGCACGGGCAGACAGGAGGCGAGAATGATCTATTAGAGCAGAGATGTTTGCTTTGGAAGGACTTTTTTGGTGGTGGGGTTGATAGATGGTCACTGGGTGTTGGACTAATTTGGATCGAGGGACAATGGTGATTGTTCAGAGTTTGGGGATGATTTTGAAGATGCAGGTTATTGTTATAGGTTTGTAATGAGTATTACAGGATTTTTAGAATCTTGAATGTGCCACGAATTTCAAAATAGCACAAGTCTACTCATAAATATATTCAGAGAAAAACAGTTGTTTATCTTCTTTAATTTTCCACTACCACTTTGCCGAAAATGACAAACTTCTATAAAAATTCTACCCTTTTTAACTTCCACCATTCATTTATTGTTTCTATTATATCTTATTAGGTATATTTAATAATAATATAAATGATCCAATAAATAATGATTGAATCTAACTGGCACTCAGAGTGTTAGTCTGTTTGATTTTTCTTACGAATATAGTTTATAGTATTGTGTACCTCACAAGGATGACACAAATGGACAACAATAAACGAACGGTATAACAAATTAGACTGGAGGTAAAACAAACTAATGAATGAGGTAATTGATAGACTTTCCATACGAGACTATCAATGGTAGTACATTAAAATTTGTATTAATATTTTATGAAGAACAATCTGTTGAGTCAAGGTCCACTGCAAAGTCGTAATAAATAAATAAAGATAAAAGTGCCGAGCTGTAATGGAATGCATTGAAACAAAAATGGCCACCGTATAATCTACCTGTCATAAAGTCTGGTTGTTCCCTCGGTTCGGAAGGAACTTCAGTGCTTCGTTGTCCGTTTTCCTGGAAATTTTTATATTTTATGACGTCTGTCGCGTTCTATGCAAAACCAACGAGTCTCTATCGGCGATCGATACATCCGATTTTATTAACCTCGAGCCGTTCATTTACGGTCGATCGACAGCGTCTATTTCTAGAGCACAGGGTGAACTTGCACTATTCCGGTAATGAATTTTCCTCGAAGATTTCGAATTCGATTTTTCTAGCCGAGTAACCGTTCCTCCAGGTATACACGTATTGAATAATGTAAAGAATATGACGGCCCGCTGCTCCTGATAACAGCTGATAAACTTTTACTGACGTGCCTGGTTAAATTTCAAGGCTCGCCGCGGTACAACGCTAGAATTCATTTGTTTATTCGAATTTTACAGTTTTTAGTTGCATCTGACATCGATGCTGCTCGAATCGGATCGAAATTAGAGTAAAATTGAATTTTTCAGTAACATTGAAGATTATATCAACGGCTTTCTGGGTAGTTAGAATTGTCGTAACACTTCTTCCGTTTGTAATCACCAAAACAGCAGTAGTTTGCAGTACTTCTACCAAAAAATAAGTGATTTTGCATGAAATATGTAAGAATTTACGTATTTTAGCTTGAATCGATGACTGTATGCATCAAAACTGCTATTTCTGCCGAAAAATAAACGATTTTGTATGAAATACGCAATAAATTAGCGAATTTAAGCATGAATCGTCGACTATATCAACAAAAACTACTATTTCTGCCGAAAAATAAACGATTTCGCATGAAATATGCAGGAATTCGCGTATTTCAGCTTGAATCCAAGACTATATCAACGAAAACTGCTATTTCGCGCTGCTTGCGCTACTTCTACGTCTTCCCCAAAAGGGTTGCCGTTCCAACGGAAAATCAAGCTCGATCAATCAACGGTTCTTTCTCGACTGGACAGAAATCTGACCTGAGTCCGTTGCTCTACATAAAGTCGAGCTTGAAACCTACCCCGAACTCCAACGGTCATCGGTGGCGCGAAAATATCGAGCCACGTGGGTCGATTTCCAAAGTGGGGACGAACGTCCGTTGCTCCAGTTAACGAAATGGACTCGATGACCAAGAAAAAAAAAAGCAGAGCAGAGACGAGCCGAGACAACGTTAAACATCGTCTTGTCCAGGTGCAGGGACATCCCTCAACGGTCAGCCATATTAGCGGGACAGTGTCTTTTCCCAGCGGCTATCGAGCTGGTCACCTGTGTCTAACGGATATTTTCGACCTGATTTAAATAGGTTCTGCGGTATCTCGCGCATTGAAAACCCCCGTAAGGGTGTCCAGGTAAAAATTCGAGGATGACCGCGGCAGCGTCCTTTTCAGAGGCAGAAAAATCGCCTTCTCCCAGGTAGCCAGCGTCCATGGGAATCTAGGCCGACTGACCATTCGCATGCATAGGTCAGTCGATCTCGAAATTAGAATATCAGAACACCCTTCGAGGATCACCGGGATATCCCCTGAACCGTCCCCACAGGGACTCCTTGCATCCTTTCTGCCCGATGGTCCATGAGATCTCATGGGAAACTGGCTGTCAGAACAGACGCTTCAGGGTTTGATAAGAAGTGCAACTGTTTTCGGTAAAAAGAGATATTTTTAGGTTGTTTAGAGGGTATTTTTTAGGATAGAGTGAAGAGAAACGAAGATTTTAGTGTACATTTGGGGTGAGTCTGAAATGGGTGGGTAAATTTGATCAGGTTACCCCATAATTAATGTTCTGCTTTATCTTACAAGACATACTTTGAATAAGTGTAAAGTACATACAAAAAGTATATATCAAGAATAATTATAAATAAGCATAATTGTTGATTAGGTAAAAGTATGAAATATTTTTTGAATGAGTATAAACACTGCTCATGGTAATTGGGGGATCAATATTTGAAACACCTTTGAATATTTAAAACCAGAAATGGAGGAAAATAATGGAATTAATAAAGGATACACAAAATGAAAATATTGTGTTGTTAATAATACAGCATTTTTATTTGATATTTATTCTGTATAGTTTTTTAAGCTTGCATAATATTCGAGATCTCAAAAAGTCTAAGTACCTGCGTATTTCTGTAATTATTTTGGGAAATATATTATTCAATTTTATATAAAGAAGACTTGATTGTGCACATGTAATGTCAGGGATGTATATTGTATTGAATTTTTTAATAAAAATATAGAGTACTACAGCATGGACCTGTAGCCAACAATTCTGCAAATTAGACTGAATTTTTGGTGAAAAAATGTCGTGCTGCCGTTTGAGAAATCATTATTATACAAAAAAACTTATTGCGCATATGAGCTACTGCCTATTCGGGTAACTCAATAATTTTTTAATCAGCAAACGATTTAATATGTCAAATGAATTGCTTTTTTTAACTTCCTCGTTTATTTGCAATCTGTTATAAATAACAATAAGCAAACGTTATAACACAGAAGAACAAATCGTACGTAACTAGTAGATAACATACCCATTGGCTCACATCATCTTTAATTGTTTTAAAATTATAAAAATTTGTAGAGAATCCAATTGGAGAACTGTTAAAATAATGGAACAAGGATACCAAAGTTAATGTTCGATGGATCTGTAATTAAAAGTGACTGCAACCGTTGAATTATTTACTCTGGCAGTAGCATTTATAATAAATATAGAACGTAGCGGTTGTGTCGCTTTAAAAAAGAAAATATTGTTCGAGGATGAAGAGTTCAGGCCACGTAACAGGTCGTATCGCGTCTGTTTGCTAAAGTATACCGGCGTCGGTCGGTTTGAGCTTCCAGAACTACTGATACATCGCGATTTACATAAATTTACAGACGGAACGTCCGGTGTACTGGCCTGCGACTGACTATCAGCGTGGTAAATGTCTGTTTTGCATACGCTTGATCCCCGGCCGTTATTTACTTCCATGGATGCATCGTCCACGGAGACAGAAACATACGCGAAGTACACAATATTTTATATTTACATGAAAACACAGGATTCCCTCGTATGGTACAGTGACTCCTATTTTATGATACCACGCATTCACAGGATTTACAAGTCCTACGTCTGTCGTTCGTGCGTTTGTGTGTATGGCGATGGGGAGCAACGTTGGCGTGACACTGATTCTGCGATTTTAACAATTCTTATGATTTATTATAAGGAGTTACACGGTGTATAGTTTTGTAATGATATCGAAAAATTTTAATTAGAATGTCACGGGTGAATCGCATCAGATCATCTCACAAGTAATAGTAATGGTTTTTTTATGCACTGTAAGTTACAGAAATATGAATACGTTAATCCAGTGAGAGCTATGAACGTATATATGCGCCTGCTAAATGTCATTAGCGTGAACTATGGATGTATACACATGTACGTATTATGCTCGATTTAATAGCAAAATAGGCCATCTTTCTGCTAAATATGTGCACTTATGATCCTGTAATTCCCATTGTAATTTCAATAATCAGACCATACACTTATGTACTTTCAGTTGTTTCTGTCCTTGAATTAATTCATAAAGTCTAACATGTAATATGGTAAACAGTACACCAAAAAAATATCAGTATTCTTAAAGGGTTAATTAGTAGTCCTTCAAAAATGATTTAGTGTGTCTGAGGATGTACATGGTGTAACATAAGAATTGTTTACCAAATTTAAAATTTCTGATTCAAAGTCGAGTTCCAATTCAGTTCCCAAATATTCTACATTTCATTATCAGATTATCTCAACGTCCTGTCAGATAAAAAAATATAAAAATGAACCCGCTAAAAATAAAGCTCACCGATTAACGCTCCGAACAGCCAAGCAATGTTCCCAAAATCACTGTAGAAATTACTGATTACAGTCTTTATGATGTCGACCGTTCGAATTAACATTCAATGGAGGAACAGCAAAAAGACGCCGTCGTGCAAAAGATGTCCGCAAACAATCACTGACGTCGAGACGGCTATAACCGGGCAAGAAGTTAGAGCATCCTCCTGACCTGAGGATCAATGAGTGATCGGGATCCATATTCATGCGGATTCAATGAGGCAGGGGCAGTGGAAGAGCAAGAGAGTAGCCGTCTTTAGCCTCGGCCAGGCTTTATTTGCGTGAATGTAACGATGATGTTGCGACGCGCGCCTACCGAACCGGGTCAAAGGTCGCCGCAAACAATTCCGCGTGTGGGAAAAACCGTGCCGAACTCATGTCAGAAATGACAGCCTTGCGGTACGCTGAAACGAACAGATACGCAAGTCAGAAGGAGAGAAAAAGGAAAAGGCTTGGTACCGGATTACGAAAGGAATCAGGAAATCTTTAGTGTAATTATTTTTAGATGCAGAGTGTCCTTAGGATCTGGAATTTCGATATTGGGCAGTAACATCATTTGGAAAAGAGGATACACTTGGTACGAGATTGCGAAAGGAGTTACAGACTGTTATTTGTAATTATATTAGGTGCAAAGTGTCTCTAGGAGCTAGAATTTTGATATTGGTCAGTAACATCATCTAGAAAGGACATACTTGGTACCAGATGATGAAAGCATTTTAGAAGATTCCTTTGTAACTATTTTTAGCTGCAAAGTGTCTCTACGATCTAGAATTTCGATATTGGCCAGTAACATCATCTAGAAGAGAGGATATACTTGGTACCAGATTACGAAAGGATTCAGGAAATCTTTAGTGTAATTATTTTCAGATGCAGAGTGTCCTTAGGATCTGGAATTTCGATGTTGAGCAGTAACATCATCTGGAAAAGAGGATATACTTGGTACCAGATTGCGAAAGAAGTTGGAAACTGTTTTTTAATTATATTTAGGTGCAAAGTGTCTCTACCAGCTAGAACAGAGCTAGAATTTTAAAATATTGGTCAGTAACATGATCTAGAAAAAAGGACACACTTGGTACCAGATTATGAAAGCATTTTAGAAGTCTCCTTTGTAATTATCTTTAGCTGCAGAATGTCTCTAAGACATACAATTTTGATACTGATCGATGAAATTAATTTATATTAGTAACATCATCTTTACGCATTTAATGTGCAAGATCTTTATGTTTTCTTGTTATATTTCCATCGTTTATTCATATTTTCTTATTTGTTTGCTGTTTTAAATTTCCTATATTATCGACCATCTGCCATCATACATGTAATCATTTGTGCTTGAAAGATTAGGAATGAAATAAAACTTCAGCGATTAGGAATGACACGAAATTTTGGCGGGAATTTTGAATTATTTATGAATACTTCCGACGCGTATGTTGCTACGATTTTGCAAAAGCACGTGAAATTCGTTCTACGTGCATGTTCTTCAGATACGGGACGATGAGTCACGCGTTTTCAACTCCAGATATGCCAAATATAACCAATGACCGGCATTAGTCGAGCGTATCAGCTATTTGGCACTTGTCTTTTCTTGCTTCGAGAAATATCTGCGGTCGACACAGAAAATATAACGTTTCCCCCTTGTCGAACCTAACTGCCCTATTAGAGGAAATATTAACTGTCATTAACTGCGAAGAGCGGTCTGAACTTCGTAGATTATTTTAGATAATTCATTGCTCCATCGTTAGGCTAAACGCAGTTCGTTTGAACAAAGAAGTATGGAAACTACTTCACAGTAACGTTGAAGTATAGCTTAAACTATGGGCTACGTACGAATCTAGCTAATTTTTAATGAACACGAACATCAGTATGGGGAGAAGTCTGATGATAAACTTCAGAATGGTTTCGATTCTCATAGTTAGTATCATTCTGAGCAGGATCATGAGTATGAATATACATATGAGTGGGAGTGTGGGCAGGGGTCTGAACATGAATTTGTTTATGAGTATGGACATAATTATGAGCGTTGGAATCAACTTCAGCATGAGTCTGAATCCTTGAGCTCAAGCAAATATTCATTAAGCTTCACGAAGCAACGGTCCACGAAAACTGCCGCCCAAAATGCTCCATTCAAACTAAAACCCACATTTTTTGCTCGATAATTTGAAATTTTATAATCGCTCAGATCAATCAAACATTCATTAAGCTTCAAGAACCACCTGATCCACGTAAACGGCCTCTTAAAAAGCTTCATCCTCACCCAAACCTCTATGGAAGACTCTTGGCCGATAATTTGAAAATTTATAATGCTTGAGCTTAAACAAACGTTCATTAATATTCTCGAAATAACGGTCCACGAAAGCTGCCTCCCAAAAAGCTTCATTCAAACCCAAACCCACACTTCTTGTTCGATAATTCGAAATTTTATAGTCTCTCAGATCAATCAAATAATCGTTAACCTTCTCTAACCACCCGGTCCACGAAAACTGCCTCACAGAAAGCTTCATCCTCACCCAAACCCACCCCTCTCGGTCGCCAATTCGAAAGCTTCCGTTCACGATAGACTCGTCTCTTCCTCCTTCAATTTTCCACATTTTTTCCAGCGCATAATCGTTAAAGCAGGTGTCCCCGACGAGCGTGGGAGAGTCGAGCGCCTCCCAGCCCGACTCCCAACCCATTACTATAACGAACACCAAAGCGTCTCCATGGCGACGCTTGGAGAAACAACACGTGGGGTTGTAGAGCAAGCTCGTTCTCGTTTTTTTTCCTTTCCCTCCAGCGCGACTTCTCTCTTCCACCCTCCTCGACGCCACCCTCCATCCGCCCGCCTCTGTCCCGCCGCTTTTTCACCGTTTGCACCCTCGCCCTTCGACCTCTTTCACCTACGCGGAATATCTCCGGGCTGAGCCGTCTCAAACGTTTGTGAATCAAAGGCCAAATGAGCCGACCGGGTTGCCACGGGGACGGTGCCGGTTGCCATCGCGATACCGGCCACAACATGAAATCACCACTTTGACGATTTGTTTCGGGCCATTGATGCCACACGGGAATCAATTTCACCCACCTCCTGATGGATGAATTATCCGCGGACGTCTATTTTCGAACGCTCATGCCATTCGACGCCGCGTCCACGTGCCCTGTCCCGCCTGTCTAGCCTGATTCCAACATGGAAATGACTTTCTCAGAGACGCGGTAATGGTGTAATTCGGTTTAATGGTGGCGACGATGACGATGCTGATTCTTTGAGGGCCTGGGTGGTTTTAACGAGATTTGATTCCGGTCTTATTGGTGGGGATATCCTTGTTCTGTCATTGGTTCCTTTCTGAGTTTTGTTTTGAGTCTCTATCGATTAATGGTTAAGGGGGTATTCTCCGTTTTCGGTGTGCTTTGGCAATTTTTCTTGATGAAACTAAACCACATGTGTATATGAAACTTTACAGATTTGTTCAAACATATTTATACTAGATTTATGAATTTTTGTACACGGTTATCGTCTAAACTATAGTAATTGTTCACCGAGGAAGTAGAGAGGCTGGAAAAATCCTTCTAGGATGGGTCGCGCCAGTTTTTTCAACTTGTCTACTTTCCCAGTAAATAATGCCAATAGTTTAAATGATAACCATCTATAAAAATTCATGAATATAGTATAAATGTGTATGAACAAATCTACAAAGTTTCATAAAGATATGTTGATCAGTTTTTTTCAAAAAAATTCCCAAAGTATAGTCTCAGAACAGGTCTAGAAGGGAGAGTGCCCTCTTTAAATTAGAACAATCGAAAATTCTTTTTCGAAATTCGAAACAGGCTCGTTGTTCTTGAAAACTAAATCGAGTAACCTTGTGCTTGAAACGATTTTTTCCTGTCGGTTAGTTCACGAGAAACAAGGGTGTTCGTGCGGTGAACGCATAAGTGCCGCGACTATACGGGAGTATTTAGGTATTTAGGCGATCGTACGTGTACATTTAGGTATAACGATCTCAAGTTCAAGCTCACACGCCACGGTTCTCCGTTTACTCGATAAAGTCGAAAGCTCGTGGCGCGAACTTACTTTTCCGCGGGAAACCGTGGGGGAAAATTGAAATTAATTGAATTACCAGCGACTCGACCGGCTGTGAGCACCGAAAACACGCGAAATCAACAACTTGAATTATAACAATTTTTTCAGAAGACATTTTTAAGGGAATAATACCACAAAATAATTTAATTCATTCGCTGCCGTGAGCCCCACTTGGGGATCTCGCGTGTTTAAGATTATTAAATCCGTTGAAAGGCAAATACAATCTACAGAATTAAATAACAATTTTTTGAAAAAAAAAGTTGACAGGTAATGGTTTAATAATCGTAAAAACGACTGCCTCAATATTTTTTTCAAAGCCATTCGAGGGTAGCAATGACATCGTATTAAAAATCAAAAGATCAACATTAAATATTATCGTTTAAATGAATAATAATAACATGTATTTTATATTAATAAAAAGAATGTTCCGTTAACTTTAAGATAATTGTAAAATAACCTATCAAATATAAATGTATTGAGGACCAAACGTTGACATGTTGAACAGAAATTAGACGTTAATTATTCTTAAAATTTTACAATTCGAGGGGTTGAAATTTCATTACAGATTCAATATATACTGTAATTTGACAAAAATCTGTTATAATGGCTATAAATAAATATAGAGAACCTACTGATTAGATTGCGGTTGTTTATGCAATTCAACACATTCTTATACTCGACATACGTGCATTCAATACCACAAGAGAAGTAAGTCCTACATTTTAGCCACATGAAGCACAAAATACAGTTACATCGAAATTTAATTTCTTCGACTACATCAACATAAAAATTATTGAACTCCAAAAACATATATCTGCATAAACATCCACTGTCTACTAACGATGACGTGTTAAACCGTTACGCTCAAATTTACAGAAATTCGACTTGCATTATTTTAAAAACTGTTCCGTTCGAGGGGTTGAAATTCAACCAAAGAGTCAACAGACATTGTTAATTTGGAAAAAGTCCACGTCTTGGGAGCAGATCCTGTGAAATTTGCCGAGGAACGGCTGTTACACGACTTTCCACGTCGCGGTATGCACACAGGAGCATCGGTTACACGACACGTACAGATAAAGAGGAACGCACACGCGAACAATAGGAAACACGTAGCTCGAACACTGTTACGTGATCCGCGATTGTTATGTAAATATGGCTGTTCACTTACGAGCAGGGACGCAAAACGACGTTCCTCTCCGGCTTTTCTTTCTCTCCTCGCGTCGTCGAGCAACGATTTTCCGGACGACACGCGGAACTCCATAGCGATCGATCGATCGCTTTTACTCCAAACTCAATTACCTCGCTCTTACGCTCCTCGTCCATCGAATTTTTCCCGATTTCGACTAATCGTGGGCGTTCTGAACGTTTCTGCGGAAAACAGAGGGAGAGGGTTGATCGGGGGATGTTTTGTGGATTTATTGGGATGAGTCATAAATAACTTCAGACACATAATAATAAGTTGGCAACTAATTCGCAGTCTTTCGAACTTCTTCCTTCCGAAGTTCCCTCAGTACTACTATCATGAAGTCAGAAAATTAACAGAACTATAACGAAAGAACATTCAAATTTCAAATATAAATACCTTTAATAAAAAATTGTTTAACGGTTTGAATAAACGTTGTCATGCCAAACGGTTCCAGGGTCGCCAATTTAGTTGCCAACCCAATAGATTTTTTATTCTTTAAAATTCAAATAGTTTATGCGACTGAACTTAACCTCATATTAGAAAGTAAATATGCAGTTCTGACACTTATTGCTAGACATGCTGCAGAAGTAACAGAAATTATTCATTGTTAAATTTAGGTATGTTTCTCGCTGTGAATCTGACTCACGTGCTAGACAATTACAACTTTATTTATTTATGTATATGATTTAACAATGGGCAACGTTTATTTTCTTATTATAATTAATGACACTATTCCAGCGCTGTATAACTCTTTTCTATACGTATCACACAGCTCTAATCGACACGTACTCTCCATACAATAGACATACTCTCGAACATAACCTCACACACGCATGCCTTCTGGTTGGCGCATCTTTATACGTGTTTGAATTAAGAACACAATGTATGCACAAGTATAAAATGTTGATAATTGTTAAAGCGAGGAGGATGATCTCCTTCCAATATTCATTAAATTGAACAAGACAAACCGGAAGTTGCGACTCAACCTAATATATTAGGTTATTAAACAATTATATTGTTTGATTGGTGATCTTATACAATTTTTAAGGAAACAGGAAGAAGTAGGAAAATGTCAAATGGAAAAAGCAAAATAAGTTGGAAAATCCGTATAGAGTTTCCTGAAAAAGTTATCGTGACTCTGATGTTTCTTTCATGATCGAACCTTATCTCCTGCATAATTCTGTGTAACAATACCTGAGCAAAGAAGGCAGAAGACACTTTGAGTATTATCACCACAATTAAGGAACATTCCAAAGTCTCATGTCCGACAATTTTCCTCAGTCTTTAGTCTAATTTCTCCGCGATACTTATGGATCGTTCAAATAAAAGACGCAAATACTTCCTCGTACGCTGTTATCATTCAGAAACACGGACAATTATGTTCCTTTATCAACACCGCGCTTATCCTCTGAAATTATCCGAAGATAATATTCGAGAAGTATAGTTTCTAAATTGGTTTAATGATCGCTTTGCAGGAAAGCCTTCCCGAGCCGTGTGTCTCGCTTAAATGTGTATTATTATCCGTCATAATTGTAGATGATAAAAACCACTGTTTGAACAAAGTTTGCTGAGTTTGAAGGGGCAGAACCTGGTGGACAAACTAAATTTTTATTGAGATCACGCATTTTAAGAACTCATAGAGGACCGATTTTCGGTCAGTTATATTCTCTATTAATTGCAACATTCGACTGATTTCAATAAGCCAGTGATCTAACGTCCACGAAAACAAATAGTAATAATAACAAATTGGATCTGAAAAGCGGGAGAGTCTTTCAATTGAATAAAAAAATACGTGATCGAACCCTTTGTTCACGCGCAGCAGCCAATCGCGGTTCCTCATGGCCTCGCACGTTCGTATTCTTTGAATACTATTTCAATCACTCGCAATCAGTGATTGTTTAACAAGCATATTTCAAGAAACAAAAACTTTGTACAGCACGTTTTGAGAGAACACTTTGAATCCACGTTCGCGCGTGTGTGGTGATTGATGACGAGAGAAGGTCCAGGGGCGCCACCCAAACGGGTGAAAAAACAAAAGAAATAGACAAAAGATCGCGCGCAGATCGCGCAACTCCTAGGGACAACCATGACCAACACCAATAAATAAAATCTGTACATAAATAATTATACAAACGAGAAATAATCGACATGGAACGAAATTGAATTTCCAGTTTGAAAATACAACAATTTTCAAGTGTACGATATTATCAAACTCTGAACTCAACTGCAGCCTTCAATTTCGTTCATCCGGTGATCTGACAGGTAAACACCGACGACAGGAAATAACCATAATAACAATAAGTCAAATCGACGCGGTGAAAATTGAATTTCTGCGCCACGGTGGACGGAAAGCGTCAGTCTGAAAAGAGGAGATTTTTCCACGGTGCGATGGGTGCACCGTGTTGTTCCCTTCGACGATGGAAAAGAAAACTCGAGACCACGTGGCGCACAAGTGAAAGTGCAATAAACAGAGTCTTGGATGCTCGTTAGATCGGCGTGGCCAATAAGATATAGGGCTGCTCATCAACAATTATTTATTGCGTGCGATTGCGGAAATCTGCAGCGCATCGCTGCGCTTTCGTCTCTCCTCCA
The DNA here is from genome assembly GCA_916610135.2 of Macropis europaea. NCBI lineage: Eukaryota > Metazoa > Arthropoda > Insecta > Hymenoptera > Melittidae > Macropis > Macropis europaea. Next base: position 14,276,172 of record OU744351.1, on the reverse strand, counting down.
TTTTCATTTTCGATTATTACGGAGAACGCAATAACCTCTCGCCGATCATTTCCACCATTAACTCGACCGCTCCTTCGTTAGAATCCTCCTGGTATTATTTATTTTTTACTATTATTCACTCGTTTTGCCAATAATTTGAAACTGAGACCGGCGCAGAAGTTGGAAAAACGAGAATATTGTTATTGTTTCCAGAGTGAAGGAAAACAGGAAAATTATTGTATTATCTACGCCCTGTTCCGATAACACATAGACGCAGTACTTACGTACAACGTAGTTTGCAACTGAAGCGTCACAAAGGTATAGTTAACCTATCTGTTCTTTTTTTTTAATATTCTGCATACTTTTATACAATTTATAGTACCGCTGTTTTGATTGAATATTTTTTTATATTTCCTCTGAACTTTTCTCAGAAGTTTCAGCATGTGTTTCTTGTGTTTACATGTTCACAGTGCGAAAATGATTTATCGTTCGCGAAGTTGCATTTCGCATGACTCGAGTTGCGAACTTTTACAGGAGAATTTTGTTCGATGTTTAGAAACGATCCATGAAATTATCGTTTAGACGTTCCTGCTTTGCGTAACTGAGAATAATATAAAGGTCTTGCGTGTTTTTAGTGCCGAATAATTAAAGGAACTGTGGAAAGTTTATAGTTGATTCTTTTATCGTCTGATTGCAGGATTAGCTTTATGTTTTCCGTCTCTGTGTTAGAAGATGATTGTTCATTTGAATATTCAACGGTGGTCGAACAAGTGAAATAGAAATCGAATTAAATCGTAGTCTACGACAAGCCAGTAGGCAGGTGCTAAACAAAAACCAAAAAGTGTTAGTATACTTATACAATTATCGATCTCAAGAACTGAGAGTTTGTCTACAAACAATTTCAACTGTGCCTGATATAATTTTGAATTTTTCTGAAATTTTGCTGCCCACCACCCACCTTTCTTATCTTTTACTGAAGAGGTAAACATTTCATTCAAAAGTCTGCTTTGCTGGATTTCTAAATAAAACAGTACGATATAATAAATTAAATCGTATTTAATTATACTCTACGAATCTACTCCACTAATTTGTCCATTCCAACGTCCAAAAGTTTCTTCAAGCAGCTCCAGATATACTTAACCATTAATCTCTAAACGTGGGTCTTTTGTGTGGGGGCTAGTTCACTATACTTCAAATGTTTTACTTTATACTACTTACAATATAATATATTTAAACAAATTATTTGTCCAAATTTTTATGATAATCTTAATTTAGAATATTTAAAGATGCTATATGATTTTTTCAGATTTTTTTAAAAATTATTATCTACTGAAAAACCCATCGGACGTGAAGGACCCACGTTTACACATCATGGGTACCATAAATACGTTTACACAGGAAGGGTTAACTATTGGAGTTACCGAATTTTCGTTCAATTTCCTTGCCTAAGGCTTTTTTTAATTTTCGAAGAGGTTCAATGGAAATCGGCCGATACCCGGCGCTTATTCTCGTTTGACGAGTTTTGCGCCTGCGGACGAGCGGCGAAGAAAAAGACGCTCCTCGATAACGATAAACGTTCGTATCACCTCGTCCCCCTTTTTTCCTTTCGTCCCTTGTTACAGTTCTCCATTGTCGTTGGATCGCATAATGCGGCCTTCCCACATGATCCTCGTGCACGTGGAAAATTTTCCGAGAAGCCAGTGCGCTGCGATTTCTCGCAACTAGTCCGCTTTTTATCTTTTTCAAAAACCGACGCCAGAACGAATTGCTTCTTGAGTCTTGATTCAACCCCTTTCACCGTAGAAAGTATATTTAAGGTATGTTAGAGGAAATTGTATACGATTTTATTATCTAAATTTTTTCTAAGGTGTACGCATCGTAAATAGAAGATTTGGGATACAATAATGACAATTTGAGAATTTAAACTTCTGCTTCTTTCGTTATAGAAATGTTTCTATGGCAGAGACTTAGAGAATTGAAGCAAAATTATTGTTTCAATTTAAGACACGACATAGAAGATTTGATAATTTAGCATCTTGCCTTATGATTTTATTAATTACTGAGTGTTCTGTAGTGAACTATTTGAGTGTTTAAAAATATCTATGAGCACCTAGAATTAATTATCAGTCTCGAATAATCCCTTGAAAATTAAAGAATTGTACCAGAAATTTTTTTCAAAATTAATACAAACTTGAGACTTATTTTGGCAAGGGTTGAAAGTAGTAAATTTTGAAGAAAACGAAGCAATCCCGATAAAAGTAGAATGAGTATTTTTCGATGGAAATTAGATTAATTCGAGATGCAAGCTAAACAGAGTTATCGTCCTCGAACCTTGGAACTCTTCATGTAAACCCATCTGTCTATTGATTTTCTAATCCATGCAAATTCTATGCGAAACACCGACGAGCGTATTTGTCAACGTACAGCTAAATATACTCGAGGAAAAATATTCTGAACGTTGAAACGTAAAAAGCAGAGCACTATAAATCTTTTCTCCTATGCTCATATCAGAATTATTCAAATTAACCAAAACAGTACCAGAGCAACAAATATACAATTTTCATATAAAATAAGCCATTTCTCAAATAATCTTAACAAAGCACAAGTTATTAAATATCGAATTTCCGTTTCGGGTCAATTAAACCAAAACGGTACCAAAGCAGCAAATATGCAATCTTGACATTTAGTAACTTCTGTTTTTATTTTTAATTTATGTTTTCTTAAAATTAGCTGAGAAATGGATTATCTTGGTAAAAACCCATGGTAAAATAACCCATTTCTCAGCTAATTTTAACAAAACACATATTAAAAATAAAAACAGAAGTTATTAAATGTCGAATTTCCGTTTGGACTCAATTGGACCAGAACATCGCATGAGGGTTAATAAAGGGAAACCCGATAGTTTTCTTTTCAACGAAATATTCAGTGGTGTTACAAATTAGAACCAATCACGTGCTCGGGTACATCTACGCCCCTTTTTCGTCCCTTTGCTCGCGCATGTATGGTTCAGTTCGAAAGTCCTCGAAAGGGTCTGCCTTTACAAATCACCCTCGTCTCCCATGGCGCACATTGGGTGAAATGGTATTCTGTGTGGCCAATGAACCATTTCAACAGGATTTCCCAACGAACAGAGTAACAGGTGATCCAATGGCGGACAAGTGCGGATTTTCAACCTGCTCCCTTCAATTTTTATTTTACTTGCCTTTTATATATTGTTAAACGTTAAATAAGCTTGTTTTATGTTTCAAAAATCCTAATCTCGAGCAATTTTATTTCTGACCATTTAGATGGACATTGGCTGGTTGTGAGTCAAGCAATGCTTTCGTTGATTTCAAGCCGACGTACACCTTCTTCAAAAATAATCAATATTCGTGAGCCTGTCACACTCCTCGTATCTGACCTTCTATCTGGACTCTTATTTCTGTGCGAAGACACTCTGTGTAATATAAAAAACGTATTACTGAATCCTGAGTAACTGGAAAATAATGTTGCACGCAGTAAAATTCATCAGAGAGAATGGAAACGTCAGTCAAGTCGTTTTATTGTTGAAATGCTCGCTTGAGAACGATAAAACGGCCTTGCACGAAGAACAGACGATAAACTGCCAAAGAAATGATAGCCGGTAATAGACACGTAAAACCTAATCGCTTTGTCACTATCGTCTCGGTTCCAGCGTGACGATTAAATAAAAAAACTCCTCGCGTGGAACCGCTGCAAGAAAATTTGTTTAAATTCACTGTAGTTTTTCCTGGGTGTCCTCAAGAACGTTGCAACTTTCGTGGCAACAGCTTGTCACTTTGTCATCGTGCGAACGGTCTGAACAAATTTACATGTTTCGCGTAGATCATTTTTCCGTGGACAGTCGCAAGTGCGACGTCAATTTCCACCGATCGATAATTCATCAGACGGCCTCTATTAGTCGATTCAAGAGCAATTTTCTTCGCAGGAATATATTTTCCCCCGTGCACACGCACTTTCATTGATTACCCAAGTGTCTGTCAGTCGACTCCTAATTGTCAGCCGGCGGACAGCAAATAAACACGGAAGGAGAGCTCTCGAAGCGTCGTCTCAGATTTTAATCAGCTTTTAGATGTTAATAGATCATGTTATTACGAAGCTCCCTATGCATAGTTTTGGGAGTAGGTCGACTATACTTTAGAAGATATTTAATGCAAAAAGAAACTCTGCGTAGCAACCTACCGCCTATATAGATATCTCCATGTTGTTTTACTTCAAAGCAGCTGTCACTATCAAATACTATCAAAGAACTGTTGAAATAGTTCAACAAGGACAAGGATTTTTTAGCTGCCACAAAATTCAGTGGTGCAAAACGCTTGCAGCTTAAAATGAATTCTACGGTTCAAAATAATAAAACTTTGTCGTAGATGGTAGTAACAAGCCACTTAAGTGGTAGAACAGAGCTGTCTAAAATTAATCCTCAAGAATCTGAATAATTAACACTAATTATAGTCGTTAATTTATATACACTTGACATTACTTATGAGTATATCAAAAACAATATTAAATAATTGCGTCTTTCTTTGCACTCTGTTGACAATACGCAACACAAAGATTGGTCCAGTCATTAGGAACTCCTTCCAGAAAGAAAGTAACAATTACTTCAGCCGACACCCACGTGCAGTCTACGTAAATTTTCCTAAAAACTGAATGATAAACCGACGAACAACTACCGGTCGTCCCGATAGTAAAAGCTCGCAGCACTTTCGCTTTTAGAGGGAATTACGGTGTAATTAGGGTGTAACCGTGGCACGAATTTCGTTTCTTTCGCCGTACGATGACAAGTGTAACGACAGACTCCGGAGCGTGTCGATCGTCGGCGAATCGGCCGGCTACCCGGGGACATTTTCATCTTTGAACACCCGGGATCGTTGACCGTTACGCAGGAGATAGCGATTATGGCCGAGAACGGGGAGAAAGGTATAAAACGCAACGTAATGTAAATGTGGATGCGGTTGGCGCGTGCGCCTGCAGTAGGGCAGGGCAAGACGACAGCTGTTTCAGTCCTCAGGCAACATCAGTGTTGCACCTGCCTACTTGCCTGCCTGCCTGCCTGCCTGCCTGCTTGTCTGCTCGCCTGCCCGCTTGCCTGCTTGCCCGTTCGCCTGATTGTCTGCCCGCTAAAACCTATAACCACCTATCCACCTACCTACTATCTGGCAAGGCTCGATCTTATTAGGAGGTGACTGATCTTCCTAATCTTTTTGGCTGGTTCGATAACCTGAGATGGGAGCTCTGTACATGTATACATTGGTACTGATATGAATTTGTTAGGTGACTTGTATGTTGAAGAAACTGTTCTCTGGTACTGTTGGCTCGAATATATGGGTTGCTGAGAGACTAGGGTATTTACTGAATGTGAGGATGTAGTCTTCATTGGGAGGTGGTATTAGTTTTGTAGGTGACTATTGGGAGGTGATATGAGTCTGCTAGGTGGCTGTATCTTCATCTTTTTGGTCAGACTTCTTTCTGATCCTGTATCCTCCAATGGGTTATCAAGGGTATCAGGTATCTACTACATTTATGTAGATACTCCATTTTTGTTAAGAGGTGACTGATCTGACAATCTTCTCGTTTGGATCGATACCCTCAAATAGGGATTCTGTAGATGTATTGCATAACAATAACAATAGGGTTGAGTCTTGCTGGTAACCGGTATCCTTATCTTTTCGGTCAAACTTTCATCTGATTCTGTTTCCTCAAATAGGTTATTAATTGTGATGGTTATTTAATTGAAGGACCTGCAGTCTTGCGTGTATTCTGAATCATCACTTGTTAACAGTACAACGAATACACTGAAAACAACTATGCATCTTCTTGCTGACCGTCGTCACTGTAGCTTAACTTTAACAGTTGGACCAGAGCCGGTGCTTCCTATGTGGTAACGTGGTTGACTCTTAGGTATCAGCTAAATGTAGAGACAATCTTTATTAGAAGGTGACTAATCTCTCAATCCTTTCCTTCAATCTTTTACCTTGCTTGATTTCATTACAGTCGGCGTTGACAGGTGTCCTATTCTTTGAACCCAAACCTTTTGTCTCCCACCCTACATTAGAATATCACAGAATCTTTCTGCATACCTAATGTTTACAAATTTGATCTCATTAGGAGATGACTAACATCTTCATCTTGCAACTCAACCTTTAACGTGGCTGTACTGGTAGACACATCTTATTAGAAGCTGACTGATGCCCTGACCTTCTAAGTTAACTGTCTGCCTGTCTGACTCTTCCCAAATAGAGTATTAATTTCCTTACACATTAGCTTCACATATTTTATCTTATAACGAGACAACTGGTCATCCCATTTCTTAGTTCAATTTGTTCTGCCACTCTGCAACCTCTGATAAGTCTTCAAGTGTCCTATATAGTACCTACTGACTACATTAGTCTGACTAGACAGCGAATAATCCTCTTATACAGCTAGCTGCTACACGAGGCTTCTTCCAAAAGTACTGAGAATGTTTTGATGATTATTCACTTGGTCTTTGAACTCGAGTATCATATTATCTATAATTTAAACTCATGCACCATTTCCAGAGGACCTGATACTTCCAACAATAATATTAAAAAAGCTTCTAGGCTTCTAAAGCTCAATTTCTCATGGAGGTTCCTATTATTTGAGGCTTCCCAGTGTACCTAAGTCGAGCCTTCTTCAAGTTTCCCCAGCATTGTGGCTTCATCAGATGTCTACCGATGCACTCATCCCAGAACCTATCCATCAATCCTAAATTTTACCAATCTCTATCAATCGCAGTCTACTTCGTTTCCAACAATCAAAATTCCTCTCATTCGTATCTACAAATTTACAACACACGATGCATCTAGATCGCGCAGATGACGAGGATGAAGTTTCAAGAGGTTCCAGGCGGATCGCAGGCGGCTGATGATGCCGAAAAGAAAGCGCCACGACAGGAGTCACAATCGAGTGAGTCTGTGAAACACGTAGACCGCGCGGCTAGTCAATTGTAAAGGGAAAAGGAGACGTTACAGTTAGCTCTAAACAACAGTTGCCCGATGCTCCCGCACAGCATAATGCGAGACGCCATATAATATGAGAAAATACCTTGTTACCTAGATTCCGGTAATAAAATCGTACCGATGCTCGCTGGAACGCTTCTGTTCACTTCAATTCGTACATTACAGCAATTGATTAGCCTAACCTCTGTGATTAGATCGCGATTCAATAAATAGCTGTGCCGCTACGACGAATTGAACGTAACAGACCCTGTACGAGGCTCATTGTGACTTCACCTCAGGTATACTAGAGCGTCTTTGGACAATTGAAAAAATTCATTTCAACGCCTCTAATTGGGAAGAAAATTTGGTGTGGCACAGAAGGAATAGTTAAGACACATCATTTAGGAATTTAGTAGGGAGTCATCGATGGTGTATTGATTTTATAACAGGGATAGTGAAACGTGGGAGTATTCCATGACGGTGAGCCACGTTAATTTTCTCTCCCATTTGATCCAAGTGACCCGATGACCAAGAATCGACGGATTGGCCAAGAGACTTCCGTTACTGTCATGAAGTAGGCCTGCTGTGACACCGCTCACCTTCTAAGTCGCCATTCTTATTACCGGTCCCCATACAAATGGAGATCCATCGACACCTCTGACAGAACCAGAGCCCATGAAAATCCTCGCATACACACGTGACGGCAGTCTACACTCACCTTGAACTCTTCTCTAACTGCTCAATTAGTAGAGCTAACTGCATCCTTCTGAAACTTATGCGCAGACTGCGGATGTTTATGCAATTTCACCTATTAGAACACCTGAAAGATGCAGAATTTTATAAAGCAAGAGAAACGGCAGATATATTTTAAATATTTAAAGTACAAAATACAGATCAGTCGAAGTTCATTAAAATGTTACAGAAAAACACTGAGGTCGAAAGATGTGTATTTGCATAAATATCAACAGTCTACATATAAGAAACAATTCAATTTGAACTATCAACGTCTGTTTCTAAAAATTGTGTCGGTGATCATAAAAGTAGTCTAAGTCGTACATTTTCTATTTCAAGATATTTTGACTCTTCCTGTTTAATTGACGAGTATTCTGAAAAAATGCTTCGTTTGTTGTAATATAACATCGATATAACACGAAATAACTAATAAATTCAATTCTTTTAGATTTTTTACTTAGGCCACTTGCACAATCACTAGCACGATTACTCATTGAGACTGAAACGCGGTAGATGGTATGGATTTTTGTATTTCGAAAAAGTTTTAATTGCGAATGGATCGTTAGCGCTCGCAGGATGAAAATTTTGTGAGTATCGTTCGAGAGAGGTTTTAAATCCCGTTAGTTTTCGTTTCCACCTTGTCGTTCAGCCACATCGTGACGCGTGCCATGATTGCTTATGCGGGCGCCGATGTTCGACGATTTTTTTATTAGGCGTCACCGAAATGTACGCGTTTGAAAATAGATAGTCCACGTTCCCTGGCACGTGGATGTCGTACAAATTGCATACACCTATTGCCTAAAATGCTTGCCTGGACTATTGGAAAATTATTCAGAATTACAAAATGAATTTGATTGAAACGTTGCAAAATTCTTTCTTCCGAAACCGTGTGCCCGTGCGGAAGGTTGGAAAGCCTGCTTAATTAGTACAGTAGCTGAACGCCCATGGGCGTTATCCGCACGGAGAGTAGTAACACATGTAATGCTATCAAGTGCCGGTAACATTTAAACGGTTCATTTTAAGGTTTATGTTGGTCAGACATTTTTTGTTCCTATTTGCAAACGTTATACTCTCTCATAGTCTCAATAACATTTTTTAATATTCTATATATAGAAAAAGAATTCTGAAAAAAATGCAGCTACAGATGATAGACGCTTTGAAATTAAAAAGCATAAATGTACGCGCAATAATTGAATGTCTGACGCAAAGAGGGTTGCATTGAATCTTTGACGATGCTGCAGTCACGATTACAAGCCGATGACAGATGTTCCAACCGCATTAGATAATTAATCTGCCAGCGGAATGACGGGCGTGGAGAGATGATTAACCGGCCGCGTTTAGCTTTATTAGCCCGGGATGGGGGCCCGAAAGTTACACCCCCGACTCCTGGTGCCCTTTCGAACCCTCCGTGATTTCACCATGCAACCGATATCTAAATTTATCACCGGGATCATGTGAATCCTGTGAAGAGTGAACTTTCTTGCTACAGGGAGATCAGGACCAGACGATGAACCTTTTTTGTATCTCGTGAAGACCTAAAAATGAGATGCGGAAACGTGATACCGTGTTGATGTGGAGTTTTACTATTTTTGGAAGCGCTCTGAGGATGTATCAAATTTACTCTTGTACTATGTCTTCGTAAAAGATCTGTACCATGCAACTGCAAATTTGGAGGTCACAGCAGATGATTGTTACATTTTCCTGCAGATTCTCAGAATTTCTCCAATGTGGAAGACACTTCAGAGCTTCAAAATTAGATTTAAAGTTCGAAACAGTGGCTAAAAGAGAATGATCGCAGAATCAGTGTATTGGATAACAGATGGACTTTCTAAACCATCTCCAGAAAATAAACTCTAATAACTGAAGAGATGAACCAATTGAAAAGCCATCTAACGTCCATTAGCGACAAAATGAGTACAGAAGCTATTATACTAGACATCTTAGAAGCTGATGAAGGAAAGATAATCACTGTCGCTTAGATTCCATCACACGTAGGCATTCCTAGCAGTGAAAAAGCAGACACAGCAGCTACCCTTTCATTGACAGGAGAGTACACCAAAATTCCCTCAACTGATCTCCAAAAATATTATAAAGAAACACTTCAGTGTTCCTGGAACAATGAGTCAAAAAATTCTGCAACACCATGTGCAACAGCGCTATATAAAATATAATTACTGCAAATCTTGCCTGAGGACAATAAATAGTATTAAATAGACTCAGAATAGGCCATACGAAGCTCACACACTCATATCTGCTCTCTAAATTTGTAATGTATGTAACTGTCAAATAACAGTGAATCACATTCTTACAAACTGCCCTAAGTACACCGTCTCGTTCTGGATTCCAAATTAAACAAACTCTGAATAAACAACAAATATCAAGTGTACCCTTCTTAAAATACTCAATGCTCCATAACAAATTCTAGTTTCCCATAGTATCGTCGCTAACAACCGCCCTTCTTAAGAGAGTCAATGCTTTACAACAAAATCTAGTTTCCATAGTATTTTCGCTGATAACCACCTATATGCAGTCGATGCAACGTTAACCTCTCTAACAAAATAAAGAAAAAAATAATAAAGCTCTCCTACACGATAGCAATAAAAAATGTCTGCCCAGCATCATCCCCCTACGGTTCCTCGATCGAGAGAAAACTTTAGATCGATTCCCAGGAAGTCAATTAGAGCAAAAAGTGGTTGATCGATCGCCGAGAAGGAGGGAGCAGAGGAAGAAGACGAAGAGGAGAGGCGCGGAAGAGAGACAAGAGGTCCACCTACGTGTTACCACGGGGAGAAGGATAAACAACCGATCTCCCCTCGGCCGAAAAAAGTTCGTCGGCCGGTTTTCGTAGGGCCCTCTCCCCCGACATCGAAGGCCCTTTTGGTAGCGTGGTGCCACGCACCCTGACATTATCTCCCGGTTTATTATATAGGTACCTGGTGGCACGCGCCGGCCCCGGGAACAGCTGCTCCTGTCCCGAACACCGGAGGTGGATGAATAAAGTGAGAGGCACACCTTGCTGCTGCAAACGCGTGCCGGCAGCCTTCAAGATGTGAATACCGAGATCCTTCGTGTGTCTGTCTGGCCGTTGCCCTCCTGCTTCTATCTTCAGGGAATCGAACCCGCTGAAATTTCCGCCGACGAATAACAGAGACACCAGCTCTCCGCTCAAGCGGATCAACTCTTCTTCTTGCTCGTCTTCTTCTTCGTGCACGGGACGGTTGGCTCCGGTGACTTCTACGGGTTCCTGAAGCGTCTTGACGCTTCATCTCTTCAGACAGGAATTTAGGGTGGTGTAGAATCATTGGACTTCGTTGGGTTCGTTACTAGCAGACTGAGGATGTTTATGGAAGTTAATATATTTGTATGAAACATTTGTAAGTTTTCATGAGCGTCGGCAAAAATTGCAACGTTCAGAGGTCCGTATTTTTTAAACAAATTCGAAACCAGCAAAGTGGTGACTTAAACCCCATCTAATTTCACGTGCTTTATATCATATTTAATTTTGAACACATCAAAATGTGGTCGATTTGGCGTGGAATGAGAGAAACATATCAAAAGATGTAAAAAGTGTACACTTAACACACTCCATCCACCCAAAAATCATCTGATAACTATTTCTTATCAAACTCCTATCAGTCCTAAAAATCTGCCTTTTATTCAACTTCATATCTCACTCCAAAGAATAATGAATCCTTTGAAAATAAATCACTAGAATTCCATGTCTTAATTGTTATCATTTAACCTCTTATAGGGCAAAAAAACAATTGACTCGTTTTTCAAATTGTTCTGCCCCATAGGATCCATGCAATCCTTGAAAAATGACAAATTTAAAGTCTGTGACTTCGTCAAGCGTCAAACGTGCTGGTAGACGCCAGCCAGGTGGTACAATACTATACCAAGAACTATGGCAGCTATATTTTCAAATGAAGTGGTACATTATTATACCACTATCCTATAAAGGATTAAAAACAACCATTTAAACACTTGACGCCGCCGTATAGCCAAGAATAAAACTGGTCTGCAATGTGTTGAGGCAACCGGCAGAGGAGGAGGCCCCGGGATGTCCGAACTTGTGCTCGGACGGTTGCTGCGTGAAAGTAAAAGTGAAAAATAGCCTGAAAATATCGGACGTATCTGGGTTAAGGGAATACGGTGAGGAGTCTGCGGCACGAGTGATAAAAAAATTTCTGCCGAGGATCTTCATCCGAGGTATTGTTCGGGAAGGTAGCAGGTGCTACCCTTCATGCCCCGGGATGAATACCGCGATATAATACGAGCAGAACTGACTCTTACACATGCGCAAACACGGGTCCCGCATCTGCAAGATGGTCGCGATGTTATGCACCTTTGCAGATGCTTCATTGACATCTCACGGCCGTCATAATAAAGACACACGGCAATTCATCGTCTAGCGAGTATTTTTTAACTTCTGATCCATCTTGGTGAATCGAAATCACTGAGTCGATTGATCGGTGTGAGAGGACCCTCAATGTCGTTTATACAACGTCTTCATGGAACTAAATTGAAGTAGAACTCATTGTCGGATTGGTAGACCTGACAAAATGCAAATGACCTGCTATGATATGTGAACCTTGTTAAAGTATTCAAGTTACGTCACATCTTAACTAGTTTAATTGATGTAGAGTAATTAACGGATAAATAATGTTGTTTTGGGAGAGTGCGTTGCTCCATCATAACTGTTCACATTGCAGCATCTGTGAACAAATTTTTAACTGTAAGAAAAATTGTAATAGTGCCCCAGATCCCAGTCCCTGTGACTATTTTTTATTACTTGGGATTAAAAATCATGTTAAAGGGCGCCATTTTCATAGAATTGAAAACATTGAAAGGGTTGCGACCGACCAAGAGAAGGCTGTAAGGGATGAAGACTTTCAAGATTGCTTCAAGGAGTGGCAATCGCTTTGATTGTTAAAAATGTGACATAGAACAACTTTTAAAAATGTAGTCTCATTATTTTTGCAACAGACTATGCACAGTATAGACCATCAATCAGAGGAAGTTGTTGGTAGTGGAAAGGTGAGATGCAGTCGCAGGATGTTTGATCGCTACCTTGAGAAAGAACAATTAAATTAAATGGAATAGAGATCAATTTCGAATTATTATGCTAAATGGCAAAACAGTGAGGAAATGGACCAAGGAACTGTTCACTTCTACTTCTCATGTTTATAAATATTCTTTGCAAAACAGTTTAGAAAGATAGCCTACATGAACATGTTTGAAGAAGATTAGCCTAGAAGATAGATCAGTGATCAATATTCTACAGTCTATTCGTATTCACCTGCTCTCAGAAGTTCAATCTGTCTGAAAACCTTCATCTCTGCTCCTCCTAAGTACCGGACCCTGAAGAACCTCATTTCTCTATCCTTACCCCCAACACGCGTCGCTCACTGCCCTGTCTATCCTGAATCCCAGAAATCCTGCGATATCTGGGCCAAACCCATAATAAAATCCAGCTGAATAAAAACAGCGGAGAAGCTTAGATCACGATAGGATGTATTTGCACAGTTCAATGTTATCGGGCGGATGATCAAGCGAATTAATCGCGGCGTCTTATTAACGAGGGATCAGGTCGATTGACCTTTTCAACGAACTTCAGCCCGAACCGTGGCGTATAACGAAAGATGTTGCGCGAACGCGAGATAAGATCTCATCTCTCATCTGCCGTTCCTCTTCGTGCTACCTGCATCGGGGCTCGTGGCAGCGTTTAAATTCATGGATGTCACCTGCTGCCTCGAAGAACGCTCCGGCTTTTAGCTCGTCCCTATATACGGAGATGCGTATCGACGTACGACGACAGCCTGCCATAGTTTCCACCTCGAATTTCCCTCTAAACCGTTCATCATCCTCGTAATCACACGGTCTGCATCGTGATCGCATTTACAATGTATGCTAGCTTAATTAACACGACGATCTTCGACAGCGGCTGAAGCGGTGGTTTACCTCAGAGTAGCATTTTTACTCGAGAAACACCTGACAGGGTGTGTGCTATGTAAGAACACCTAAACCGAGCTTTTCGAGGTCGGTTAAGGGTGATTTAACCCTTTGCTATTATCGAGATTCTACTGTAAAGAACAACATACAGTTCAAGTTTCATTTCTGTAATTGCATTAATATGAAAAATATTGAATTCTAAAAATGTGTATTTGTATAAACATCCACAATCGAAGAATGATCTAATACTGGATTTAAGAAGAGGAAGAGGTATACTGTTCTGTACACGCTCTGTATGGCAGACCACAATATGAAATACAGTAGAAGTTCGATCATTCGAACGTGATCATCCCAAACTTGTTCATCTGATGTCAGCTACAGAATAAAATTATCGTTATCGACACTGTGCATCTAATTTTATACCATTATACATTATACATTCTAAAATAAAATTATCATTTTTATGAGAAATATAGTTACAACGTGCGTCATCCTGTTGCACATTGCAATTCGGTTAATCGAGGTCCTACTGTACTAAATTTTATACCGAAAATTCAAATTTCTCGTCCACGTCGTTGCAATATTATTTAAATAATTTGATACATCTAATAGAAACTGATAATTATTACAAGCTGACAATTTTTGGCATCGTGTCGTCTCAGAGGATCGCTATACGAAGAGCCACTGCGGTGACGTGTAGATGTCCCTGTCGTACACGTTTTTTGTTGCAGTTTTATATGGAGAGACGGATAATTGAAAGAGACTGTTTAACAAGGAGTCGGTCGCTTTGTTTGCGGTTTTTTAAAAAACTCGTCCGCCCATATGCGTCCGGATCTTTAGCTGGGACTGACAATAACCTACTGATCGAAGGCAGCTGGACCTTTCTCGAGTCATCTGCCTCTGTAGCTCGCGATGCGATAACTAGCCCCCCTCCTTCACCATTCTCGCATTAATGGATATTTATTATCGTCATCGAAGCTGCCCACTCAGAAGACAGCTGACTCGGATGATGCAAACGAACGACGTTCGGGATACCTCGTTTCCTGTGATACGTTAAATTGACAGCTTTTGTTCGGCGAACGCTCGAGAGGGGCTGCCAAAAGAGTTATTATTTTGTGGGGTAATGAAGGAAATTAGCGGCAGAAGTGGAGCTTGGTCCTTTGGACACTGTGCGAGTCATTGGGACTGTTTTCAGCTCACTCAGACCTATCAAATGATATTCAAATAAAAAGTATATGTATGAACAATGTTCAGAAGAAAAATAAAATATATTGATCAAGAATTAAAGAAGATAAAAGAACTGGTCCCAAAATGTTCAATTTTATATAATGATATCTATGAAGGGAGTTCCAACATCTTGCAAAGTGTAGCAGAAACTAAAATTGGTCCTTTGGACACCCAAAACTCTTGTGGTTATTATAGAAAAATATAGTTAAATCGCCATTGAAAGTCAGGTTTTTCTACAGGGTACTGGACATAAAGTAGTTTGAAATTTTTGTTGGTTTCATTTGAAGACTTTTCAGGATAGTTTTAAGTCTCCCGAATTTTATACAGAAATTCTGTTTGATCAAACTGAAGTGTTACATTTTCTTATACTGGGTTGACTCATAAATAACTCCTCATACATAAAGAATATTATTTTTCCTAAAAATTCAAATGTTCACCTAGTCCATTAATTTGGATTCATAGAAAATAGACATTCTTGAAGCTCATCAGATATGTTGCAGAAGCAGCAAAAACATATATTCCAATGAATTAACTATTGAATTGAGCCATAAATAACTTCCAATTTATCTTCTTAAATTTATTGATGATTTATTAAAAAATGACTACTGTTGCTTCTGCAGCATGTCTACAAATGCCACTAAACCAGATAAACCATTCGAATTTTTAAAAATAAAAATCTGATACGTGTCGGAAGTTACGTACGACCCAACCCAAGAATAAATTTAACAAATCAAATAGGAAGTTATTAAATAAAAATACCGTATAAAAAGTGTATTATTTTGGAGTATATTCATCCTGTATAAAAACGTAGGAAGCTTGTAATTTTCAGCTAAAACAGCGTTACTTACTCTCAGGCTAATTAAAATGATACTTTCATCAATAACCATTTCACCATCCCTTACACGACACCGAACCTCTTCGAAATATTTTCACGCCTTTCTCCGTCTATACTCCTAACGACCTTGCGACAAGGTCGAAGCGATTATCGCTAACGAGAAATTAGTGCGGCTCTCGATGTATCGCAAACATTTGCAGAAGGGACACGCTCAAAGTGTGCAATTCCATCCGAGGACAGAGTTACACCGTCCTCGGTGGTTTTGGCACGCGCCCGTCATCGGGGCCGAGTGTGGGAACAGCACACAACGAGGGGTGGGGGATGATGACGACGATGACGGCGTTATGTCATCCGGAAAGGCGGGAAATGTTCTCTGCTAATACCGAGAGCCTCCGCTTGTGATCAGATAGGAAATTGTATAGGGATGTTTAACGAGGGGGAAGAAGCGAAATGCCACGCTCTTAAAATGTCAGACCAGCATCCCTCTAATAGACCGGTGCCTTCGACAATAGCCCTGTATACAGCTCATCAGGTTACTCTGTCACGGTACGAAGTCATCTTTTTAGCACACGGAAGATACACAGGGGGGGATCGCCAGATGGGTGAATTAATTTGTGTTGTTGGGTGAATAGGTCTTCCCTGGTGAGGGATAATGTTTGGTTATCCCATAAGTGATGCTTCTTCGATTCGATTTTATGAAATTTAAACAAATTAACGGCTGCTGTTATTTTTAACACGCTGAACGCCGTTACCGACGCATCGATTTTAATATAATTAAATAATTATTGATTGTCACAAAATGCTGAGCAAACTTCATACTGAAACGATAATGTAGGAACAGAAGAACACGACTGAGTATTCAAATCTTTTTTTCTTTATGATTTGCAAGTATATAAAAAATAGTAAATTATATCGTGTCTGATTAGGTATGGCCGTTTTCACTGTGGCGTTCAACGTGTTAACACTTTCGGTGTTGGTATTATCGTGATCAACCGGTACGTCTGTGCTGAAAATGGCTAATTCTATTAGACATTCTAGAATTACAATGTTGTCTCTCATGCGTTTACTCAATTTTAAATTTAAAGTTGCAGTTAGAAAACGCTTCTTCAAATTCTATTGTTCGTAATTCCTAATATGAAACGAAGCTATACTGTAAAAAAAAGTTAAGTTCGACTAAATTCTGAAAGTGGAAGTAGCTTTACCACTCATACAATTCTTAGCACAAGGGACACTGGACGTGTAAACCAGTATTTTGTTAAGAAAAACAATACTCTTAATTTTTAGAGAAGCACCACGACAATTCTCAAAGTGTAAAGAGTTAATTGACACGCGTTCAGGTAAGATTCGTCTGCTTCAGACCATAGTTTTGATTTAGATTGTAAAATACCCAGAGGTGTGAAATTAATTTCATCTTCTGACTGATATGATAGTCAATTGGATAACTGTACTTTAATTATTGTTTTTTGCGTATCGTCGTGCGGGACCGTTTTGTTTTCGTACGAGCTGCGCAAAATAGAAAGCGACTCCATTATTTCGACGTGTCTGCGCGAGTTATGAGCTGATAAAACCGCGAAATCCATGTTCCTCTACGCAGCGCTCTGTCACGGTTCAGGTGATGCTGTTGAATTTCATGGAACACGGGAAAACGAGAGGCGCGAGTATTTCTGAGGTTTGCAAAAAGTTTCTTTGTTCTTTCTGCCAACGTTGCTGCACCGTGAACTACTTTCTTCGTTAACGTAAACGTTGCAACGATTATACAATATTAAACAAACGAAAGCGAGTATCATCGGTTCAGAAATTATCTTCTACCATCCTTCGAATTTAAAATATTTAATTTTCGATCTGACACGACTCCGAATAGAATAAAAATATGAAATCCACCCTTAAGAAAAATGAAAACCCTTGCGAAAAATGTGAACGTTTCTATTTTTCTCACGACACTATATTTCTTTGAATATTATAACTAACGAGATATCGATGAAAGTTTTACATTTATACAATTGTATAAAATATCTATATCTATTCTTCATATATTAGGCTTTGTGTACGTCTCAACCCCTTGCCTTATAACAAGGAGCTACCCTCCTGTCGCAAATTATCGTCTGTATGTTGTACATACAAGTTTCACTTGAATACGGATTGTTTAAAGTTTTAATATTTATAATAACATTGTACTAATTCGTAGGAAATTGTGCGTGGCTACAAATGTTCTTCCAGCATCCTCCCTTATAACACTTAAATTCAAAAGGTTAAAAGACAAGCGGTGACGCTGTGTGACGTTTAGCAGATTCCTCAAAATTTCATTAAAAACGACACTTTTGGCACATGTTTTCGTGGACCTTCGTGACATTCACACGCTTAATGTAACAAGTCAGAAAGGAAAAATTCTCAAAATTTAATTTGGTCACCTGAAGAAACATAAGATAAATCTCCAGTGCAACTTCTTGTTATAAAAACCAATTGCCACCTTCTACAGAGAAATGAATCTGTCCTGAATTTTTTTCATTCATTTTTCCAACAATTCTGAAGGTTGTCCGCTTGTCAGGCCTCTCACAGTGAATCAATTAGAAGAAAATGCGAGTCGAGTTCGATCAGCAGATGTTTTCGAGCGTCTTCTCGAGCGAGGAGAGCCGGTCAGTTCTGCGGCACACGTTCCACCGTGTCACATTTTTCTTCTCCGTGTGCTGGTGTGGCCACCCACACTATCGCACGGTGTATCGAAAGGAGTGTGTACCTATCAGCGTGCAAATGTGTCCACGAGTGGTCGATAACGGGCAGAGACGCCGCAGACTGTAGGATGTTCATCGGACACCGTATATCCTGTTATTCGGCCTACTACAGAACGACGAATCGCCTCGCGAAAACCAAGAAGAGAATCATAAATCATTTCGCAGAGTGACTTGAGACGAATCACGAAAATATTGGACGGTTCTAGAGCCATTTTCGAATGGAAAATGTCCTGTGAACGTAGACCTGATTCTCGATGATTATTGAAATATATTTGGGATGATATTCATCGGTCTGTTTTAAGGGATAGTTAAATGAATTTTTTAATAATATTAAATAGAGACATACAGCGAAATATTTATTCTGTAAATGATAAGCAAATTTTTGTTACTTGTAAAGGTATTTGTAAACGAGTATTTATGGTAAGTTTTTTCGATTGCAGAGTTGAAGATTTAACTGTGAATTTTTTAACAACATTAACAATATTGCAAATGATAAGCTAATTTTTGGTATTTGTGGAGGTATTCGTAAATGTATATTTATGGTAAGTTTTTTAATTGCATACTTGAAGATTCAAGTATCCTGACGTTTTTGTATATTATTTTAATTAATATAGATGTCAATAAGGCAAATACAATACACGTGCTGAAGAGTAATATAAAATACATGAAAACTAATATTAAAAACAAGATTTAGTCGGTCAAAAATATCCACTACCTGGTTCAAAGTTTCAATGTTAAAGAACTCTCCTAAAAAATAACTGAATCCATGAATTCCAAGACAACACAACTCCATTTTTTGACAATATATGAATTATTGGTATGACTGTTTCCAACCCACTCAGACTTATCCAATGAGATTCAAATAAAAAGTATATCTGTAAACAATATTCTCAAGAATAATAAAAAAAAAATATTAATGTGAACATTCAATTGTATAAAATGTTCAATTTTATATAATCATATCTACAAAGACAGTTGCACCTTGCAAAGTGTACCATAGACCAAGATGGTCACCCCAAAAATATTTTCCCAAATTCACCGTGCACTTAATTCTAAGATCAATCGAATGCCTAATTCTTCTCGATGACACGGTGGAATTAAAAATAGCTGCACTATGAAACGTGAATGCGTTCGAATGTTCGTTCCGGATCACCGTGTATAATGAGCATCTGCGTTTCACGGATCGCGTTACGCGTGCATCGAGAACGGATGCAGATCTTCTTCCGTTCTCCAGTTCGATAAAGATAAACGATCTTATCAGCTGCAAGCTAATTCCTTTGTCAATCGGGTCTACCGTTTCACCAGCGAGCAGTATAAATAATCTTGCGCGCGTGTCGTGTAGTATATCGTGTCGATGCAAATCTGCACGCGCGACAGCGAAAGTATTTAGCACGAGTCGATTTAGGCTTGTTTCATAGAAACCAGACCTGAAACGATTCTTCTCGAATCGATTGCAACCGTAACAATTTTTTTTCCATCTCTATTCAACATTGTTACATTAAATTTCATTGATTGATACCGTGTACGAAGATGGGAACCAGAGACTCTCAAAATGGCACCAAATGGTACCGATGACAGTCAAACGGAATCGTCAGGATAAACGCAAGTTTCTATGAATTACAAAGGTGCTTTTAAATTTCTATGATTAACACTTTGACCGCTATATCACCAATATATGAGTGGCTCTTAAATTTAGTTATTATTTATTTCATTATTTCTAGTATTCATAAATTTATTTACTAATGTTTAATAGTACTAATAGAAAAATGGTGAATATTCCTAATATTCTTGATTAAAAATATGTCAACTTGAGATTATAGTTTTTTTCTATAGAAATTTAGAAAGATGGTCATTTTCAACCAATACAGTGTGGCAGTCAACGTGTTAATACTGTGTATGAAGATGGGAACCAGAGTCTTCCGAAATGGCACCGAATGGTACCGATAAGAGTCACACAGAATTAGCAGAATAAACGCTGGTTTCTTTGAATTGTAAAGACGAGTATCATCGCTTCGAGAGCATTAAAAGCGATCACCTATCGACTCCGTGAGATCGAAATCACAACACGAGCTTCTGTCTTCAGGTATGCGGAGTTGTATGGGTCTACGGTACGGCTGATGAGTCAGACAACAACGTGGAATGTCGCTAATGACCTGTACTCATCACTCGAAACGCGTGAAACTTTATGAGCCCGTCTATTTTCCCTGTTTCGCAGCATTATTTTCGACAAACATAAACAAACACCACATAAACATTTCTTAACACACACCGACGTCATAATTACCCCCCGGGTGGACCACTAAGCTACTTATAACTAAATTATGCATTCAAATTTTTTTCTTAGAACCTGAGCATCACAAGTTACATTCATTTACCTTAAGAAGACGGAGGATAATATTTCCCACAGTCAACAATTAAACTCTCCCAAGCGGAATGACACGGTACGAATGAGTTGCACGAAACGGTGATGCAGTCTCACAATCAGTCAGACGTCCGTCCTCGGGATTAGGGAGAGACGTATTTTCGAAGTCTGATTACTCGGCTGGACGTCATGCGAGATGCCTATAATCACCGAACACACGGCTGTGGTACCTTGAATTCGCGTGCTCGCGGCTCGTGGGAAACTGGTGTAGTATCTTTCAAGAGCGTGGGTTAGCAGTGTTAGTGTTTATTCAGGGGACAGAACAATGCACAGGACTGTCGGTGGCCGTTACGCATTGCTGCCTCGAAGATCATCAGCAGCCGTTGCTACTGTTCTAAGTGTAGCTTTGTCACTTTCGAGTGACTAAGGCATCCCCCCACCCCTCCCTCGATCGTTAATGAAATCATAAATGCACGATGACGAACGTATTACGTGACCGTCCATCATCATCGCGAGGAAACGCAAGCCACGAGATACGGGAGCTGCGAGACCTAAAACAATTTCGTTTGTCGTCAAAGGAGTTGCTGGGCAGAGGACACCGGCTCTGGGTAGATCGTTGGAGTTAGGGTAAGATGGTGGTCGTCTTCGGTGGTTCTGTGTCGCTGTTGATACATTGGTACACTGTGGATGTTTATACTGTTTAATGGGTCCAAATTGGTGGATGATGGACATTTGACAACTTTGCAAAATAAACTGTTTTTAATATTTTAACCTGGGGTCCCTCGGGTGAAATTTTGTATAGAGAAATGTTAGGTGGGGCGTGACATGCCCCATCTTTTTTAATAATTTAAATAATAACGTTAATGTATATTCTATATTTTGTTTATTCTTTGAACACAGATAGAATGTATTTGGTGTAAAAGTAAATGCAAAGGTATCTGTAATATAGCAAACGACATGCAATTTAATTTCATTGGAGTATGTGACACCTCATCTGACAGATGTATATCTAATACAGTCTTGTTGAAGTTTCATTTATTTAACTGCATTAACATATGAAATATGGAAGTCTAAACATGTGTATTTGCAAAAAACATCCGCAGTCTACATAATAGTGTCACAGAACCCACCTAAAAACCGTAGATCCTGACTAACTGACCATAGTAATCGACGCTGGGTTGCTGATGAAGGTAACGAAGCTCAGAATTTCAATCTGACAACGTCAGTTGGAAAACAGTTTGAAGAGAATCAAATGACCAGATAAGACTGTGGTAAAGCAGTTTCTTCTTGTTCACCAGAACAGTATTCACAGGAATCGCCATACGTGGAAAGAGACACAGCACTCCGTGTGTCTGTGTTGCGCAAGGATAGAGTTTTCTCCTTCAATAAAGGCTCGAAAACGAATCTGGTGGTCCCTCGGTTACGCAAACGCCAATTGGTCCCCCTACCCGGGTTAACCTCGATTCCCATCATCTCGCGGTGTGAACAATGGCGGGTGTCTCTGTCGGATTTCTCAGGTGAGTCGAACGTGAACGCAATTTCCACGAAAGGTGTGTACCTCCACAGGAAGACAGCTCGTGGAGCTGGCGAGGTCCCCGGTTATTGATCGACGCTCGCTCGGCTGGCTGGCTGGCTGGCTGGCTGGCTGGCTGGCTGGCTCAGTTGATTTTACTCCCAGCCTGAGGAGGACCATACTGGATGTGGTATGGATAATGGTCGGCTATACCTACGTGCTACACCCACACCTGCTCGTGCTGGCTACACGTAAGCCGTCACTGCACGAGGGTACGACGCAGATACCGATTAAAACTCTCTGTGCCTTCGTATACCATCGCTGCCAACGGACCTCCGTGTGGAGTCGAAGGAACTGTTGATTTTTATTCAGGATGTTGTAGGATGAATAGAATTTATACGTAGATTCTAGGGCTAATTTAGAGAGGAAAAGGTTATTTTAATGTTTTTACGATTTGCAATGGTTATTAAGATTTAATACTTCATTATAGAGCGCTGTAGCTAATACGATAGGAGGTAAATGTAGATATTTATTCAGGATGTTCTAGGATGAAGATGGTACTTCATAGGTAGAGTCTAGAGCTAATTTAAAGAGGAAAAGGTTATTTGAACGTTTCTACGATTTTCAATGGCTATTAAGATTTAATACTTCATTATAGAGCGCTGTAGCTAATACGATAGGAGGAAAATGTAGATTTTTATTCAGGATGTTCTAGGATCAAGATGGTACTTCATAGGTAGAGTCTAGAGCTAATTTAGAGTGGTAAAGGTTATTTGAATGTTTCTACGATTTTCAATGGCTATTAAGATTTAATACTTCATTATAGAGTGATGTAGCTAATACGATAGGAGGAAAATGTAGATTTTTATTCAGGATGTTCTAGGACGAAGATGGTACTTCATAGGTAGAGTCTAGAGCTAATTTAGAGTGGAAAAGGTTATTTGAATGTTTCTACGATTTTCAATGGCTATTAAGATTTAATACTTCATTATAGAGTGATGTAGCTAATACGATAGGAGGAAAATGTAGATTTTTATTTAGGGTGTTCTAGGATGAAGATGGTACTTCATAGGTAGAGTCTAGAGCTAATTTAGAGAGGAAAAGGTTATTTTAATGTTTTTACGATTTTCAATGGCTGTTAAGATTTAATACTTCATTATAGAGCGATGTAGCTAATACGATAGGAGGAAAATGTAGATTTTTATTTAGGGTGTTCTAGGATGAAGATGGTACTTCATAGGTAGAGTCTAGAGCTAATTTAGAGAGGAAAAGGTTATTTTAATGTTTTTACGATTTTCAATGGTTATTAAGATTTAATACTTCATTATAGAGTGATGTAGCTAATACGATAGGAGGAAAATGTAGATTTTTATTCAGGATGTTCTAGGATGAAGATGGTACTTCATAGGTAGAGTGTAGGGCTAATTTAGAGAGGAAAAGATTGTTTTAATGTTTCTACGATTTTCAATGGTTATTAAGATACAATACTTGATTATAGAGTGCTATGTCTAATATAATCGCAACAAACTGTAGATTTTTATTCAGAATCTTCTAAGATGGCTAGGATACTTCATAGGTACATTCTATGGCAAATTTAGAGTGGAAGAGATTCTGTGAATGTTTGTACGATTTTCGATAGTTATTTAGATTTAATACTTTATTATGGAGTACTGTGGCTAATACAATCGAAAGGAACTGTATTTTTATTCAGGATGATCTAGGATGAACATGATACTTCATTGGTAGATTCTAGGGTTAATTTAGAGTAGAATAGCTCATGTGAATGTTTGTATAATTTTCAATGGTTATTAAGAAATAATTGTTTATCATAGAGCGCTACGTTTGATGCTAAAAGGTAGATTTTTATTCAGGATCATCTACTATATTGGAAGATTGTAGAGCTGATCCGAAGTGGAAAATGTCATATCAACTTTAATCTGATTTTCAGTAATTATGGATGTTCATTATTCCATTAGTACAATTTAGAGACACTTAGATCCAAGTGTCTCCGATTTGAATGATCATAGAAATACCTGAATATCAATATCACATCGGTTTTCTATGATGTAGAATAATTTATCAATGTGCATTCAGTACCTATTTCAATGTTAATGATCATAATGATCACGTACTACCATTAATTTTTTACGGACGTGCTCATGGTACTAATTAAAATTATCAAGACCATCTAGGAAGCATGCGATACATACTACACGATAAAACCATTTATGGTAGCATCTATAACATCAAGGCTGTTAGAAAAATTTCAAAAAATATTCTAATTTTTTAATAATCAAGCTTTAAAACAGAGAAATAAATAATATTAAATAAAATAATCAACCACAACGGCGCTCGAGTGTATGACTAAGAAGCCTAACTGAGATGACGTTTAAAAAATTCAGATTAGACATAAAAAAAAAACGTATATTCCAAGTTGACAGAAAGCTTTGATCTGGAAGGGAACAGACAACGAGGGTAGCTCGCCAGTGTGGTGGCGAGGATCCGTGGTAGGTGGTTTCCGTATCCTGGCAACCTGGGCTAGTTCCAACCATAACCACACCCTCGATTGACCAATTTATTACTCATCTAACAACCGTCGGCTACTGCGCGCCGCAGTGTCTGATTCTGATGAAGGCACTTTGTCGATCGAGCTGGCCGGTACGTTGCAGGGTTTTCGCTTGAATAACCTACATTTCGATACTCTTTCCCTTTCAATTATCCTCCGATAGTCCCTTCGCCGTCTGGATCAATAGTACTTGCGGTCGAATATCGAAAGATTGGACACCGCAACCCATATTCGATTTCAACTCCGTTCGAAAGGAAACAGAGGTCTAGCAATCCGATACCCCATCCCTGGTATCTTCAGCTCCTTCTAACAATTAGTCTCATCAAGCTTAAGACAAATCTCAGGAACCTCCACAGATCAGAAATAATCAAATAGATCCCTGGACTGAGCTTGGACACCTTGAGTCTGAAGCTTGACTCGCATCTCCAATCACCATGCATCGAACATAGTCAGACGAATCCCTGGATCCTCCTGGGACGAGAGAATTTTCGCCCAGACCCAGCAATAGTCATCTCGTTCGTGACGTGGGCGCAGGTACGAATGCGAGAACTTGCGAGGAAGCCTTAATGATCGAGCGCTTCTTCCACGAAACCGGGGAGAATCAGATTCGAAGGGAAGAGAGAGAAAGGGGGTGGCCGGAGGAGGGTGGGTGGTGGCCCCGTAGGCTAAAGTCAGATCTCCAAGGTTTCATAGGTGTGTTGGCTACAAACGGTTGCTAGGCTACCGCTAGGGAGGCAACCGGTCAATACCTCGCCTCTGGTGCTGGCTTTACCTCCGCATGAGCTAAAACGTCACCGGTGGAGAGTTGCTCTCCACCTGTCCCACCCTTCCTACACACAACCACCACCGACAGCAGCAGCACCAGGACACCCTCATCCCCGCCCTCCTCATCGACCCACACCACCGGCGCAAACCGACGTTTTTACTGTTAACGACGACGGCCGCTAACCCCTCATCCGTATCTCGTTTTCTCTGCGGTTTTCAGCTACCAACGCGCACGTACCGCGTTCTTTGCAGAGACAGTGGGTCTAGGAACAGAACAGATGAGAACGAGGACGTCCGCAAATGGAATTAACCCCTTACATGGCAGAAAGCAGGAACAGTTGTCTCGTTCTTCGAATTTTTGCGTGCTATAGGAAAATACAAAATTTGAAATGTGTGACCTCATTATGCGTTGAATGGGGTGGTAGACACTAACCTGGTGGTAGAATATTATACCAAGAACTATAGAAACTACATTATTTTAAATACAGTGGTATATTGTACCACGAGTTGGACTCTGACCTGCTGGATCCATTGGGCTGTCCTGTGGATACTTAGAAGTATTGTTAATGCGATATATAAAGTTTGATATTTGCATATAGGACACCCACTATGTTGGACTATTTTCTTTAAGATGCAGGTTTAGTGAATTTTTAGAGACAGTCCCTGTGCTGACTGTTTTAGGTCAAAGTTTATGCAGTGGTAGTAGATTATATGTAGATCATTGTGCTGATATAATAGAACCCACCTGTCGAGGATTTTTGTCTAACTGTAACTTAAATATTGAACACTCGCTATCTCAAAGTGTGAAGATTGCACTTAGGAACCATAGTTCAACCATTCAGACATAATTTCTAAAAAATGCTCGACAGGTGTTTGCTACTAATTTAATATAATAATCCGTAGACGTTGTGCCACCATTGTGTAGAATTTGATGGAAATCGGTGAGTACGAGGACTCGGGGTAAATTAGAAGAAGTTCTGCGAAGCACAATGAAATTCTTCGCATAGACAACGAAGATACAATCGTTTCTGATATCATAGAGAACCATTACTTGGACTGTTTCCTTGCACCGGCGTTAACAGCATAAATTTAAGGCTTCACGGTAGATTAACCGAAGTGCAGCAAATGAAATAAAATATACCGCTTAAGATCAATGTCCCTGATAGTACCATTCATACAACCCGCGATTTTATACTAATTATTACGTATGTATTACATAGTTCTATCGAGCACCGTATCTCTCCGCATTTTAAACTCACGAACCTGTCGACACATATTCGTGCCCGTGCGAGCCAGTTTCCACCCAGTTTTCGAGGAAACTGGTCACCTGAGCTGCGCCCTGAATTTCTTCAACAACTATGCCATATTTAACCCTTTAATGCATACCGTTGCAGAAATACAACATTGCAAACTTGGCCTCGTATTTAGAGGAGACCGCGGCTGGTTGCCTATGGGGGTAAGGTGACTAATTGTTAATAACTTTGCACCGACGAAATTAAAATTAATTTATCGTGTGCTCTAATACGAAAAGATTTACTGTAGAAACAAGTCACTTCTACTATACCATTTATTTTATTTGTTTGAGAGTTACCAGCGTTTGTCGAAAAATTGGCTACGTAAGTAAATATTTTCTGTTAAAGACTTTATGTTTTCATGGTCTGCACTATAGTATCACAATCATTGAAAAGACTAAACGCATACTGAGACATTCCTGCAGCATTGCTCTTTCACTTCTATATATGATAAGCCGGTTTATGATTAATGCAAAAGCGTAGAAAACTAAAGGACCAACTCAGCATGTCTCTTCCAAAGATGTACGATTGGATCAAGTAGGACACTGAATGATTTGGACAATGAAAAATAGGTGTGAATTTCCAAATTGTACTGGCTATTCACAAACATATTGTGAAAAATCTGGATTGAACTTGTGTTTCAATAAGAAAAACAATTGTTTCAAAAACTTTCACACTAAAGCATAATTGAAAAGTGACATAAACACTGCATGATGTGGCATATCTATCACATTTTTGACAATTTTCACAATCACACATTCGAGGAAAGATATTTTTGTCATTTTTTACCAATAAAAGCGATAAGAATGTACATAATAATATACATAACAAGGGGTTAAGAAATAAAAATTTCGAGACCATTTGCAGCAGTCAAATCGTATTTTCCTGTGTTCCAGATCTCTTCCATCATAATTTTCGTCACCGTCGCCATTATCTACGTTCATTATCATCGGCGCGGACCAACGAAACAGGCCGTACAACAAACAAATAGATAAAACGGTTCGATCGAAAGGTCAGATAAATTCGAAGGGAAAGGGTGTCCGGCGGGTCGATCGCAGGATCCCCCTAAGCCAACACACGTACCTGGTGCGCCATAAAATTATCTATGAAAGGACTGATATCTCCCTTCACGCGTGTTCACGCGTGTTCCTTTCGTGGCGAGCAGAACAGCCACCCATTTCCGGGAACCGCAGCCATGGGAAGCCCCAGGGACGAGTGAAAGGGGTTGCTCTCTGTCTCTCCTCTCGCTCTCCTGCACCACCAGCGAACACGCACGACACTCCGTGCATCCCCCACGTCCCCGTGCAGGGCGACGTTTCCTTTCCTACGCTTTTTGACTCGATGACTACACGGTACCTTCGAGCGAAGGCTTCCTTTCGTGCGCTAAAAGGTCGCCGGGATATTGGGGATGCTCCCTACGATGATGACACGGGATGTATTTCGTTGCGGTGCCTTGCGGTTCGCTTACACGGGAAGTGGGGGATCTGCTCTTCGTTGACACCCATGGCTGATAGTTGAATTCTCTTGTTGTTTACCTTTTTTCGTTTTTATTAACCCTCTAGCCCGGTGTGACTCTGAAGTCACGTACCAATATATCGATATCTTGTTGATCTAACGCCATTTTTTGCCGCAATCTGACGTATACATCTTGTTTTGTAACATCTCCTTGGTAAGCAAAAAGATTCTTTGTAGCGTAAAAAAGAAATGCATAAATTCATAGTTGTTTTGTATTTAGAGGTTGATATTTGTTGGGTTCACGTTGTATACATTTTTTTATAGCCACGAAAAAAATTTGGGGTATAGAGGGTTAGCCAAGTTTATTTGCAATCAATCTTTTATATGCAGGAGATTATAAGCAAATGTGTGGTCAGTACAGACTTTTGACGACAGCAATACGCAGGGTGGTGTTCTATATTTTTTAGGGCGATGTGTTCAGCCTTTGGGTGCTTTTAGCTATTTTGTAAAATGATGAGGAAGATTTAGTACGTGGTGTCTTTTGAGTCTTCGTATTTGTAGGTTGTTGTCCAGAAGATTAGTAGCGTGGAGATTCGGATGAGTCTCTAGTCTGCTTAAGTATTTTATGCTAAATCTCTAAATCTTTGTATTAACGTCTTTGACTGAAATCTTTGAAGTATTTCTATGTTTGAATTACTAGCAGGACCCCGAGGTTGTATCCCGTATGTCCATACTGGCTTTGTTATTTATCTGAGCAGGAATGTTATTAGTAAAATATTTGAGAAGATCTAGCAGAACCAGGAAGAGCTATAAAAAGTTACTGAGATTATTGATTAAAAAGAGTATAATTTCAGATTACATTCATATTGTGTAAAGATTTACAGAGTCGTGTCGTTTTTAGCCTACACATTATGGCAGTCAACGTGTTAACCCTCTGCACTCGAAGTCTGTTACATATGATACACCTAATCTAGAAGCGCAAGTATAATTCATTTCAATACAGTAGTACCTCGATTATCCGAACAGCGATCATTCTAAAATTATTTTACATTCTCATATAAAATTAACATTTGTATGCAGAATACAGTTAGAATATCAGTCATCTTATTACTGATTACTAGATTGCGGATTTTTATGCAAGTATCTGAAAGAGACACATTTAAATTTTTTAAACATTCACTAAACACAATACAGTTTTATCAAAGTTTAAACTTTAAAAATGTATATTTGCATAAAAATTCGGAGTCTGCTAATTACAGTTTGGATAATCGAAGTCCTACTGTAAGAAGGTTTACTTTTAAATGCTTATAAAATATGTACATAATTGTACAAAATACACATCTGAAGCATAAATATTATGAAACCTCAAAGGTGTTATTTGAGTGTAAAGGGTTGAAGCGTTAAGAGAACATCTTTCGAGAATCTGGAAAAAAATTATTTTAGTTGATTATGATACGTTTGGCAATTTTATATTTATTTAGACGAATTGATGTTGGTATTTGTGTCACATTTATTTTTATAATACAGAGAGACTGAAAGTTGCAAAGAACACGTGTTATACGAATCGTCCTTCTGAAATGAAGATATGTTTAATTATTATTAAATTTCGCACAGTTCAATTTTTTATGTTCATTGCAAGTTTGAAATCTTAAGCAGAAAGTCAAGATCTATCGAGAAATTCAGATAATCTGGGACGTAATTTAAGGATCGTCACATAATTTGGTGCTTAAGGGTATTACGAGGGTAATTGTATCTGTCACGATATTAGGAGTATCTGTTAATGGCTGTGAGTATTATCGCTTTCACCGAGATCATTAGGAGCTCTTTAACTCGCGTCGTCCCGACATTTCGGCTAGAAAGCCCAATTACTCGTTCTAACGAGCTGATTTTATCGGAAAAATCGTCTACACGTTTCTTCTGAGCTATAGCACTCCTGATTTTATGTCATCATGATTTACATACTCGCGAAAAGATGCAAATTTGCCATTTAAGTAGTGGATACTCAGCTGATCTCACGTTTCATCTTACATGCAATTTTATTCCTCCTTTCACAAATTAGTATTCTATCATTGGTTATGAATCCTCTGGACGAAGCTACGATATGATAGAAAGTGAAGAATATTCTAATTACTATGTTTCTTACAGGGTTAACCGAGTAGCAGAAGCAATTTCCTAAGAAGAATAGTAATAGCAGAATATTAAAAATTGAGGGAACCATATTTTCAACAATTTCCACGTTAATGAATTAAAATGATTATAGAGTAGTTGCGGTATCACGAATTGCACGCCACGCTTCTAAAAGATGAATAAAAGCTGTAACAGCAAATTGTTGTTGGCTGAGTCACGTGCACGTGCACCTGACAGATCTTCATCAGATTCTCCGTCATTACAAATTGTATTATTCAGGTTGAGACACATTATACTCTTTCTCGTGCATCAGAATCTTCTCGACAACGATGTAGCCTATCAAACAATTTTTTTCTCTAATTTCTACTTATTGTGCCACACAGAATTACTCCCCACTTTTAGAACA
Organism: Macropis europaea; assembly: GCA_916610135.2. NCBI lineage: Eukaryota > Metazoa > Arthropoda > Insecta > Hymenoptera > Melittidae > Macropis > Macropis europaea. The sequence continues at coordinate 14,245,255 of OU744351.1, read as the reverse complement.
TCCTCTATACTTTTATGTAACTCAACAAATCGTCATCTCTTCTTATAAACAAAAATTATTTTATAACATCGACACTATTTGTCCATGTAGAATTATTCTTTCAGGCTACCCCTGTCTGAAAGACTCTGCCTATTGCTACCAGTCCTCCAGAGTCACTCATCCCCACATCGAGGTGTCCTATCAACAAAATAGATTCAGGACACTTCCAATTATTTCTTTTCGCACAAAATCGCTCCCTGTTGGCAAACCAGTGACAGACCAGCCCTGAGATGATTCAGAAGATGCGGTGTCATGCAGAAGGGTCTGATCCGGTCAGAGGAAGAGTGGATGCAGCGGGCGGTCGGCTCCTCCGTTTCTGCCGCGTGCACATCCTCGCCGCGCGGAGGCTCGTCGCTCACCTGCGTTCACCTGTCTTCCGTTCACTTTCCTCGGCCCTACGTGGGCGATACAACAGCCGACGATCCACTTTGTGGCGACCATTTAAAAACATCACGTTTCTCAACCGCTCGGTTCTCCTCGGCTCTCACATTAGAACGATTAGACAGACACGCGGCGCATGGAACCCGATTACGCCACCGCGAAACGGTCGTATATGGAGATTTTCCTTCGAAATCGCCCATAACGCGATGAACAATCAGTCGTTACGCTGATTCCCGCTTTTCCCCGACGCGAAACGCGGAAAATCCACGCTGCCAGCTGAAACCCGACGTCAGACGGTAGGACACCCGTTGGAGACACACGGAGGTCTTGCAATTTTTAGTAAAAATGTTAGAACAGTGGTTGGTTTGAAACATTACTGCTGAAAGTAATCTAATTTAATCTAAGTTAGTCGAGAAGAAATTTATCTGTTTATTATTAAATATTACTGTTTTTTTTTATTAGGAAGTAGTTACTTTGACAAATGTTTGCTGAAGATAATCTAATGTAATCTGAGTTAGTCTAGAAAAAAATGTATCTAATGTTTATTATTAAATATTATGGTTCCTTTTTATTAGGAAACTAGAGTATTTCTGGTCCATAAGCTTGACCACTATTGTCAGTTACGATAGGTATAATATAAAACTTGGAAGACTATGAACTAGTTACAAAGATAGATTGGTAAGTATTACAACATGTATCGCATGTACATAACTATAGATACAAAAATAGAGTACATTGCACTTAAAACGTATTCCAGCCTTCATATTGTCAGGTACATATTATTTAATGTTATCGTTTAAGATTACTTTCAGTCTTTCTCATCGATTTCAGTTTTGTAGCGAATTAGGTACATTGATTATTAGTTAAGGAACTCGTCCGAGGATCTAACGTAGATCTGACACTCCTAGATTGCTGCAACGAAAGGAAGTTGCAAGATTAAAATTGATTCAGTGTTTAATAATAATTTCTCATCCGCTAACGCAATACTACACCTTTTTACCATCACAGAGGCCCGATGATGAGAATAAACGCCATTTTGAGTAAACCACCCTGGTCCCACGACATCCACCCTCGTCGGTACTTCATTTAGTATTATAATTCGTAATAGGTGAATTGATTGCAATTTTAAACAACAAATATTTACAAACTGGATATTTTAAAAATAATCGTCTGACTTTTGTTCTGGTTCTAATGGCGAGATCTGGCGACAGCCATCTTTGAATTTAAATTATCGATACCAGCTGCAAATCAATAAATTTATAATATTTCATAAATTTCTGACAGATACCAGATTTTTTTTCTTCCTGAAAATTCAATAGTTTATCTGGGCCAGTGACTCTTGTTTCATATTTGAAGCTAAGAAACCCTAAAATGTAGAGTTGCTATAGAAGCAATAATAATCATCCTTTAAGAAGTCATCAATAAATTTAAGAACGAAAATCAGAAGATATTTATGACTCAACCAAATAGTGGACCTTTTGAGTAGCCTGTGACGTTTGCAATTATTTTGAAAAATGCCTCAGAGAGTGGCGTTGGTAGCTCTATTCTAGAGCAGAGGGGGGGTTTACAGTGTTAACGATATTATGTTGGTTTTATCGAGCAGCTACTAATCTTCCGTAATTTTTAATAGACCACTTGATGACCTGTTACTACGATACACTGTTGCGGTCTCTGTAATTATAATTAGCTTCGTTAACACAGTGCTAAAGCGTATTTCCAGACCGGTGAAACGGCTCTATTTCATTCTTTACGTTCTAAAACGAAAACGACGGGACTCGCATGGATTACGAACATCAAGAACGGTTTTTTCGCAAAAGTTTCAGGAAAAGAATAATACCAGCGGTGGAATCGCGTGATATCGTTCCGTATGAAAGAACATTGAACTCGAAATGCTGCTGACAAAAGACAAGTTTCCTTGGCTTTGCTTCACAGACGCCTTGCTATAGTTCCCAGCTCTAACAGTACGTCGATTCTTCTCTCTCTCTCTCTCTCCCTCTGTTATTACTTTCTATATTCTGAATTTCTACAGAACGCATGCAACGTGTCGATACGTTCTCATTAATTAACATTCAATGCAACGAAGTGCATCAGTCATGGGATGAATCTTCCAACGTGAATATTCTAAGCAGTAATATGAAAATATATTTTTTTTTTGTTTGAGGATATAGCAAGTGACGTTGTTTATAGCAGGTTTTCTGTTGACCATGGATTGTGTAGAATTATAAAAATGTGTCAGCGGATCATGCAAAACTGTAAAAAAATTCTATGTTTGGTCATTTTTCAATTTTTATGAATATATTGCTCAGTTTCATTTGATAAAGATTGGACTGTACTTATGGCAGAAGTAAGAAAAGACCTACAGACAACAGTTTTGGCAACACGATGAGGTTTTGATGAAAAAGGATTATGATAACGTTTTTATAATATAATAAATATATTCTTTGTATCTTGTTGCAGCTATCAAATTATTATTTATTCAGGTAGCTCAATAATTGTGCAGTTAGCAATAATATCGTATGATACGTTTAAAATGAATTTTAGTGTCAAGAGATCGGGCACATTCTAAAAACGGTGAAGAAGTACTCACTTACAATTTTTAGTTATCTTTTTCATTATCATGTACTGTCCTCTTCTCGCGAGTGATGGGTTTAATCCGTCCATTACCATTCAGTAAATAAAAATTTATTCATTTATTTTTATTTGAAGACAGAGAACATTTCTTAGAAGTCAAAAAATGTTTGTTCAATTCAATTTACAGTACCAATGTTTACGATCATTACTTTAAACCATAATTATTGAAAAAGACTGTATATCCTGGATTTTGTATACTAATCCGGATATAACATTATCTAATGCTTATTACTGAATACTACTTAATGAATTTGTCTGAGAACCTGCCATAGATCATTTAAAATCAATTTAAAATGAATATTAGGCGCAGCAAACTAATTATTCTAACAGTCAAAAAAGATGACTGAAAACAAGGATCATACACACCATAATTAAGAGCAATTGCGCTTGAGGTTAACTTTACAAACGTTCCCTATTTAATTATACTATTTTTAATTACCGTTTCATCATAAAAGAAATTTCTCTTGTAAGTGATGGGTTCGACCCGTCCACGACCGTTCAACAAACAAAAATCGTCCACGCCAAACGTTCATCGAAATCGAAGACCCTGAACATTATTCAAGGGACAAAAACAATTGTTGAGGGGTGGTTATATCTTTCCAGGCTAACGATCCAATAAGTCAATCGGATGGCCGTTTGAAACGGGCCCGAGGGAACGGGAATTTCCATAGCAATCTGGAATCGCTTCTCAGCGATCGCACGAATGCATTAAAAGCGGCCGAGCGTTATCTCGCCGCGAGAATTGATCAAGATTAGAAATTCCCACATCCGGAAGCGTTTCTTCTACAGTTTCCCTTTTCCTTCATCTCGTATACCTGCGAATCGGCCGGCCCGACCGCGGCTCACGCACGTACATATTTTTCTTTCATCTTTCGCTGGGTGCCGACCTCGTGTTCGCGCTTACCTTCGCAAAACGATGCACCTGCGGATATATTCGCAACCGAGCACACGAAACCGCGATTAAACCGACTCTAGAACAATTCAGCCGCATTTCTTCGCCTACGTTCCCTTGGCTTCGCTCCTTTTTTCGCTCCGCTAACAAGGGACATTATCCGGATACCCGGAACCGATTTTTATTCCGCTTCAAATCATTCCGCCCTCGAATCAGAGATATTGTTTCCTCCCCCGTTCCTTCATCAGGGTGCAAGGATTTTTTAATGGAGACATCATACCGAAAAATGAAATTTTCTTGTTGGTTGCTCAGGGAACATTGCAACGACTTACGATAAGGCAAAATTGATATGGAACAGAATGTTCAATTCACAGCACGTGTCTGTGGACACCTGAAAACCCACATACGACTTCAGAAACACACCTTCCAGCACGATGGAGTGCGAATGTTTGACCTGGCACAATTACAGATTAAGTTGTAGGTATTTATCTCTTGCGAGTACCTCTAATGTAACTTCAGCATCGTGTCTTCAACACGTTGACTGCCACACTTTTTTAACTGAAAATGGGAAACTTTCTACATTTTTATATAAAGTAAATATTACTTCTAATTCTACTCGTTTTCATCAGTAATATTAGTGGTTTCCACTATTTTCCACTGATTCTGTTAGCTTTTATTAGATATATGTAGTATGCTATATATGATCAAAAAACTAATGCTTCAATCTAGGTGTCACCCACATATGAGTGACATGGCAGTCAGAGTGTTAATTACAAGGGACATCACTCAATGGACTTGCGGTAATTTTTTATGCAATTTGGATGTGATATAGAACTCTAGAAAAATATAATATAGCGTGTTTCTTCTGTTAGTAAACATTCAGGTTGAAGAGATGAAAGCAGTCCTCAAAGAGGGGTTGATGAAGCTATTTTCTGAAATATTAATTACTCTTGGGTGATGATCGAATTTCTTTAGTCGATGGTGTCATTAGAGAGATACGAAGATCACCTACGTTTCTTATTCTTTTCGATTATATCGTTCAGAGCGTTGAACATCATATCGATGACATCACTGTAATCTTGCAGAGTAGTGTAATACGTAATATCATGATTTATCGAAGTATTGAATCAACAGTTAGAAGATTACGGTATTGTCATCTTATCACGCTTGTCAAGAAATGTCTATCATCAGAATTCAGAAAGTGTTTTTATCCTTTTCCGTCAGCACTCTTCTGTACTCAGCGTCAAATAGGAAAAATCATTCATATTTCTCAAATGACTCCATCCACAAAAGAACAGTGCAGTGTTTATTCGAAAAATATTCCTCTAACTACTATACTTATCGAAATAAACGTATTAGTAGATACTGATTCACCCTGTATATTTTAGAGAAACAACTTTACTATGAACGCTTTAAATATTTATTTCTAACAATTCCAGGTCAGTCTTGAACGAACAAGTGAACAGTAAAGTCGCTCTACGTAAGTATTATTTAGTATAATTTAATCTCTGAAGAAATGTAACTTTTTGTCCAGCTGTACAATTGCTATGGAGCATCCTGAATGCACAGGAAATTCAAGGAATACGACAACTGACGAACTTCGTTTCGAGAAATTGAACGAGTTTACCTGTAGCACGGTTCTCACGGGGCGGCAGTTTTGATGACGAGCATAATTTGAGAATATGAAGTACGATTCTATAGGACGTATGCCTGTTATAACGGGACCCGGATGATAGTTGCGCATGTACAACGAGGATCACATAAACGTTACATATATTGCCACAAAAAATGGTTGAACTCAGAACTGAAGAGATTATCAGAAAAAAAATCCCTTCATCTCTTTGACTGCAGGATATTTTTGAACGAGGCGAACGCTGCGTGCGGCCCAGCTGCGGTAGCACGTATTGACCCATTGCAGGGAACGCCGATGGGCGTCGGCAGTACACGGTGGACAGCTCTGTCAAGTAATAGCAGTCGAAGGGGGAATAAACGGATGCTGCGAATTTTATAAAAGGGAAGACAGTTTTTAATGATGAGTTTGATAAAGTTTTAATTATGCAATTATGCAAGCATGCGGCTTTTTAATTTCGTTTCTGCGGCATTAACGCCGCGGATCTCGAAATTACAGGGGAACGCCAGCGAAAACATTATGGTTCTCATGAACTGTTAACATCTTTGTGCTGATAATTAATTTGGAAATTAACATGTCGCCATTGATGTTAGTTTCGTGCGGTGTTTAGTCCTGTGACGCACTGTCGATTGCTAACAGCCACTATACTAGCTTGGTAGCGAGAATTTTTTGTATTTTTAAATAAAAAAAGTGTCTTCCAAACTGATTAGATCAGTACCTCCATTTCATACTCAAATTCATGACTTTTTTCAAAACCGTAATAAATACAGTGACTCACGAAATTGTTCAAATATTTTCATAATTACTTTTTTGTCTTAATTCTGGTGCAACCAATCAATTACAAATTTTTCAACCGTATTTAAAGTGTTATTTATTAGAGATGCCATATCGTTGCTTCAAGTTACGCTGCCTTAAAAAAGTGTTAAATAGAGGAATATTGAAGCAACATAAGGATGTGAACAAATTGCTGAGTCACTGCATATCCACGCAGTAAAATATCAATCTTCCAATTTCATTTTAGTTCAATTGTTCTTCAGCATACAATGGACCAAATTAGTTCGTTAATAATTTTCTTTCAACGGAGGAATATCAATGGAATTCGTGACTGACCGCTTTAGCAGGCTGAGGAGAGTCCTCTGTGCAAAAGTTATGCTTCTCGTTTGTCAACCGGCTTTTGTGATACGCGATCTGCTATATTTGCAGCGGTGTCATCGAAGCAAGTTGTCGTCGCTATAATACGAGAACGTTTCTGAGAAAACGGATGCGGCGTTAATATTTCCGCACGGCCACGTGTAACACGCAACGCGATCGTTTCGACAAATCGCTAAACCCGCGAAATTTTCTCTAGCCCTCCGATCTGCACATTTGCGTTGCACACTGAACAGGAGGCTCCAAAAAGCTTCATCGACGAACCTAACAGCCACGTTCTTACCAGTACACCACTCCATGAAGCTGAACCTTCATCATAGAAATTGTTTCAGATTTTTTGAAGATTTTCCCTTGGTTTGATTTCTTCTTAGCAGACTGCGGATTTTTATGCAAATATATATTTTCAGACTTCAGTATTTTTTATTTAGATATACCCGATGAACCGCAACTATGGAAGAACTGCATTTTATGGTTTAAAACAGAGCAGACTCGCAGCAAAAGGATTAAATTGCATAAAAGTCCACGGTCTACTCATTGTGTTTTTTATTAGTACGTTTGTCTGTAATTGACATTATACTTTGACAGTGAGAGAATAAAAAGTGCAGAACCTGTATCTCACATCATCACAGACACCTGCCAGACGAAAAAAAAGGACCTTTCCTTGAAATAACGCTTATCTGCAAACAGTAATGTATCATCAAATTATCATTCACGTTATTATACACATAATTCGTGTAATTAGCTCTCACGAATCGGCCATAAATTCACCGGCGTGCAGCAGGGTACGTGAAAGCTTCTGAATATGCGTGGAAGCTGCGCAAAATGTGCCACAATGTTGCAAAGGCAGTGAATTATTGGCGAAAGTATTATGGACGAATATAGTCATCGAACGTGTTACACGTTAGCCAAATTCAGCGCGCATCTGTCCGCATGGCCGGTGTCCACATAATTTCCGACTGCAACTTTCCGTGTGATTCAGTGTCCTGTCACGCTGATCGGGTTATCGCCTAATTGATCATACTCTGGAGTCGATAAAATAGAAACAGTCGAGTAACCGAAAGAAAATATTCCGTCGAAGCACGGGAACGAGGTATAGTAATCTCGATGTTCCAGAAATTCGAGGAAATCACTTATCTTGCGGCTAAGATCCACCGCAAGCTCCCTATTATCATAATCCTCGCATCCTCTGAACTACGCATGCGCGGAGGCTCCACCCTCTTTTATGTACGAACGGAGAAACATAAAAACTGCAGAGCATCGGAATAAAGTAGCCCGTAACGCGCTATAATTCTACACATATAGTTGGATAATTAAGAGGAGGGAGGGGTATAAATACCCTTCTGGGTTACGTGGCCGAAGATGACGGCGGAATAAGAGAGAAAGCTGGGGTGCACTCATGAAACGTGAACGGGTTTAATTAGAATGCGTATGCATTCGATCGTCTGTGTTCGCTGATACGGTCTCGAGATCGAATAAATAAACGGCTGATTATGCGCTGGATGACCCTTGATTATTGAACTCTTCGACCTTAGACCGGTGAATTATTCATCGCGGTGTACGCGCATCCTAAAAACTCATCAGCGAGAACGCGGTCTTCTCGGAGTTAATGAATACGAAAGACGGGACGAGGTGCGCGTTTCCTTTTTAACGGTGATCGGAAACGAATCTACATGCGGTTTCGTGTCGCCACGATGTACAGTTGATCGTTAATGTACTTCAGTCTGTTTCGGTGGAAGATTATTTCATGAAGTTGAAAAGAGAATTTTTATTGAACACTTTGGATTGGAAAAGGTAATTTTGATCTTTGTGACTCTCTAGCATATTAGTTTTGCATCATGTGCCAGAGTATGCAATTATTAGTAAGATGGATTAGTTAGAAAAGGAATTTTTAATTTGGTGGAGGGAATAAATGCTGTTTATCTGTGGATTACGTAATGGTTTGGCGGTATAGTATAGTTGAGTAGAACGTAGTAAAATTACATCTACCGAGGAGGCAGCACCACATGTCTAAAGACGAACCGTCAGACTATGTCACGAAAGAATCTAAACCAGCTAAAATCCTTGTAGAACATACAGTCCAAACTTAGAAGAAGACCAGCTTCAAATCGTAGCATCTGTATACATTACAAACTATTAACCTACTTAGCTTATATATACAAAAGATGTTCTGACATATTCAAATTCTGCCCAAGTAGCTGGAATCCTTAAAAAGTTGGCTACTTTCTGATGATGGGCAGGGGCCTAACGTTCAGAGTTCCTATATCCGAGGTTCTAAGGTACTTTCGTGAGGATGAACAATGAATAGCGTTTCTCAAAGTTTGGACCCAGAGTCAAGAGCTGTTAGATTCTAGAGTATCTATATTTTCTTCTTCTTCATAATGTAACCAAGCAACTGCCATGGTCATTTAGCCAGAGAACCTACCCTTTTACCTAAACCTACAGTTTGAGTTTCAAAATACTATAGTTGTCAGTAGTAAGACAGAAGCACTGAAGACGATCACCACTCTTACAACTGATCGTGTCCAGACTAGCTTAACTTCTATCGGATGCGATCGGATAAAAGGCAGTGTGTCCTACGTGACAACACGGTTGTCTCTAATTGTAAGGTATCTTCGCGAGTGCGATGCAGTAACACGACTCTCAGATGCGTTTCACCTTGGTAGGGTCCTAAAATCGACAATCATTAGATTCTAGAGTGTCCAAAGCGTTTTCACGAGTATAGACGATGCAGTAACACAATTCTCAGATGCCTCTCTCGTGACTACAGTTCTAGAGTCAAGAGTGTTAGATCCTAGAGCCTCTAGGGTCCTTCCGCTAGCGTAAACGATGCAGTAACAAAATTGTCAGATACCTCTCTCGTGACGACAGTCCTAGAGTCATGAGTTGTCTGATCTTAGAGTCTCTGAGGCATTTTCGCGAAGATAAACAATGAAACAACACGATTCTCAGATGCATTTCTCGTTGGTACGGTTCTAGAGTTCAAAGTGTTACATCCTAGAGTCTTTGAAGTATTTTTGAGAGTGCAAACCGTACAGTAACAAAATTCTCGGATACCTTTATTGTGTCTATAGATCTAGAGTGAAGAGTGTTAGATCCTAGAGCCTCTAGGGTATTTCCACTAGTGCAAACGATGCTGTAACAAAATTGTCAGATGTCTCTCTCGTGACTATAGTCCTAGAGTCAAGAGTGTTAGGTCCTAGAGCCTCTATGGTATTTTCGCGAGTGCAAACGATACAGTAACAAGATTCTCAGATGCCTGTTTCGTGACTATAATCCTAGAGTATCGAAAAGATATTTTAGCAAGTATAAACGATGCAGTAACAGGATTCTCAGTTGCGTGTCTCGTGGCTACAGTCCTAGAGTCAAGACTGCTAGACCTTCGAGTATCTAAAAGATATTTTCGCTCTGCAAACGATGCAATAACACGATTCGCAGATGCGTTTCTCGTGCAGATGTATCCACGTCCGTGGAGATACGCGCGCATTTAGCCCGCACACACGTGTGTAGGTCCACCTGAGTGAGCAGACGAGTGAGTGAGCACGGAGGAGAAGGTGTCTCACATGGGTGCCTCTGTTCCCTGCAACACGAGTCCCACAGATGGGGGAGACATCCGGGCAGCTGACGTTCAAATGAAACTGACTGACTGACTTCGGCTTAACCGACTCCACATCCTCCTTCGATTAAGGAGAACAACGTCCGGAGACGTTGGAGAACGGAGGATGGGGATTTTATATATTCCATTAAATTGTTTTCACTCCCCTCCAAAGCAACCTCCTACCGTACGAACTGCCATATTCCTTTGTCTCCGGTTTTCTCGAGCGATTCGATTCCATTACCTTGAGGACGAAGATGAAGCAGAGTATCCAGAGCCAAAGAATTTATCTTGAACGTTCTTCTTATCAGCCACCTCTTCGAGTACGAACTTCCATACTCCTTCGTCTCTGTGTTTTCTCGAATGATTCAAATGCATAACCTTGAGGACGAAGGTGAAGCAGAGTATCCAGAGCCAAAGAATTTATCTTGAACGTTCTTCTCATCAGCCGCCTCTTCGAGTACGAACTTCCATACTCCTCGGTCTCTGTGTTTTCTCGAGCGATTCGAAACCATAACCTTGAAGACGACGATTAAGTAGAGAATCTGTGAGCCAAAGAACTTTTCTTGGACGTTCTATTTGAAAGAGCAACGGAGAATTTTCAGTTCCTCTCTTCAGCCACCTCTTCGAGTACGAACTTCCACGCTCCTTTGTCCCTGAGTTTTCTCGAGCGATTCGACTCGATAACCTTGAGAGCGAAGATTAAATAGAGAATCGACGGGGCAAGGCATTTTCTCGGACGTTCTATTTAAAAGGATAAGGGAGACTAAATATTCATGCAGCTCTCGAATTTCCTCCGACTCCCTAACGCCTGAGCCAGTCGATTCTCGGAACGTGGCGTTTAAAACGGGGATCGAATCTGGTCAGTTTTTTGTTTTTGAAATTGTGGATGGGGAATTTGAATGCGTCAGGGCGTGAGAAGAGCGTAGAAAGTGAATCGTGAGAAGCGACCGTGACGGATCATGGAAATGTTTCTGCTCTTTGTTGTTCCTATTTCTGACAAATAGCATGATGTACCGATGTAAGCACGATCGCGGAGAGTCGTTCGTTTTTTCACCGTCTGGTTAAGAGCGTTTGATTTATCGACGAAGATTGTTCCATCGATCTCTTGCGTCGACTCTGCCAAAATATGCCCGTATCAGCTTCATGCGATAAGATTGCGTGATACAGAGAGAGAGGCGTACGAACACGCCACGCAATGCCATTGCCACGAATTAATTCAGTTGTTATGGGACGATTAAATTCGAGATGATCGAATACGTGACAGAGGCAATGATTCGACCGTCGATAGACAATCTCGACGCCAGCTTTGCTCGTCTTCGATTAGTCATCAATTTTGTACAACGTTTCAGTAATGACAGGAATATTTATTCAAAAGTTCACCCAACTTTTCTCTGAATTGTTTTAAGCACCTCTGTAGTAGAGTTAGAAAACTGATGGGAATATTTTAAACACTGAAACTGAGATAGCAATTAAGGAGCACGGACACGCGAATTTGTTGTATTTGAAATATAGGCGACTTTGAATTTTACTACAGTTTCAAAGACATTAGAAGGGAATTTCAGCATGGTCTGAAGGTCATTAGAAGAAAATTTATAAGGAATAGTGCAGCGCGGAGTGGTGGAAAGTAGTGGAGAATTATGGAATGAAGGACGTTTCTAATACAGCTTCCAATGTTGTAACTAATTTAGAAAGATCCTTCATAACAAATTGTTAAATTCTAAAAGAAGTTTCTATTTAATTATGCTTTATGGCACTTTGCACAGCATTAAACCTAACACGTCTTCTCTACCTTTGTACAAATGCTACCAGATCCAAAGTTTGTACTTGGACCAACAGAAATCCTTCTTTTAATAAACTTGTACTTATCTGTACAGTTACTATTCTTCACAGACAATTGAACCTGATGCTTCTTCTCTCTCATAAAACATTCAAAAGACACTTGGATGAACAGGAATCCTCCTGTTAACTTTGTCTATACTGTTATTATTCTTTCCATGGAATAGAGCCTGACACCTCTTCTCTACCTTAAAACAGATTCTACCAAATGCAGCAAACACTGGGACCAACAGGAATCCTGATTTTAACAAACTTCTACATGTCTCTGCCGTTATCCTTCACACACAATCAAACCCAACATCCCTCCTGTTTCATAAACCAAATTCTACCAACTTGGACCAACAGGAATCCCTATTTTAATAAACTTCTACATGTCTCTGCCATTATCCTTCACACATAGTCAAACCCAACATCCCTCCTACTTCATAAACCTAATTCTACCAACTTGGACCAACAGGAATCCCCATTTTAACAAACTTCTGCGTGTCTCTCCTATTATTCTTCACACACAATCAAACCCAACATCCCTCCTACTTCATAAACCAAATTCTACCAACTTGGACCAACAGGAATCTCCATTTTACCAAACTTCTACTTGTCTCTACCATTATTCTTCACACACTGTCAAACCCAACATCCCTCCTACTTCATAAACCAAATTCTACCAACTTGGACCAACAGGAATCCCCATTTTACCAAACTTCTAGTTGTCTCTACCATTATTCTTCACACACAGTCAAACCCAACAACCCTCCTACTTCATAAACCTAATTCTACCAACTTGGACCAACAGGAATCCCCATTTCACCAAACTTCTAGTTGTCTCTACCATTATTCTTCACACACAGTCAAACCCAACAACCCTCCTACTTCATAAACCAAATTCTACCAACTTGGACCAACACGAGTCTTTATTTTACCAAACTTCTACATGTCTCTACCATTATTCTTCACCCAAAACAGAATCCAACTCTTACTCTCTCATAAACCATATTCTCTCAAACTCAACAGACTTGGACCACCAAGAATCCTCCTGTTCCCCAGACAACAAAGGCCAGCCTCCGGTCGAACCTCCACCATCCCCGGTGGAAGCCCTACGAAGGACATTCCCTTGATCAGAACCGGCGCACGGAGAGTGGCCACGGTCGCATCGTTCCAAGATAATCCCGCCGGTGTGTTCACGGTGACCAATTTCCAACGTTCGCAACGAGCCGCCAGGATACCGAGGCGGGTAGAACGGGATGGTGGAACGCGAATGGGGAGACAGCAGGAGGAAGGAGAGGAAAAAAAAGAGAGATAGCGCGTACCCCAGGGACGACGGGGAGTAGCCCGTGAAACGACGGAGAGGGCTTCGATAAAGGCGAGGGGAGAGAGAACGGGAGAGACAGGCGAGGGAAAGGGAACGGATAAGAGGAAGCGTGGGCACTCAGGTGTGACTCTCCCGCGGGTTCTCCTGGCCTCTCCTTTTGCCAGCAGCAACAGATACGCGGACCTTGGTCTCTCCCCGTGCACCTCCGGAAGTGCTCTTTATCTCTGTCGGTCTGTCCCCTCGCCCGTACCAACGTGCGTGCGTGCCTGCCTGCCTGCCTGCCTGCCTGCCTGCCTACGTGCATGCGTCTACAACGTGCAACCGTCATCCACTCTCTATGGCCTGACTCGATTAACCGAAATTTTCGATTGCACGAATCCTGGTGTATCGACCAAACGCCGGATTCCTCGAACGAGATCGAGCGTAGAACGATAAGGCTGAAGGGGTTAGTCTTTGGAACGTTTGCTTCATAGGGTTGCCAGCGGGTCACGGATGACTTGGAAGTCGGTAGGAATGATTGATCTAACAATGAGGATTTTTATGATGGTCTACGTGTCGATTGAAGTAGTGATGTATGCAGTGTCTATGGCAGAGGCAAGGTAGATACTTCGAGTATGTTTATTGTTGATTTTGAAGCTTGGAACGAACTGTCTTTGACGCTTGCTAGGGTCGTCACAGTGTCTACAGTGACTTGGAATTGGGTAGAAATGATTGGTATGATGGTTTTTATCCTAGTTTATGTGTTGATTAGCGTAGTGATGTATGCAGTGTCTATGATAGAGGCAAAGTAGATACTCCTAGATCACTTCGAGTTTGCTTGTTGTTGACTTTGAAGCTTGGAACGAACGGTCTTTGGAACATCTTGCTGAGGTTGTCATATTGTGTTGGATGATTTAGAATTGGGTAGGAATGATTGGTCTGAGGATTTTTATGTTAGCCTACATGTCGTCTGCCGTAGTGATGTGTGCAGGAGCTAAAGTAGAGGCAAGGTAGGTACGTGAAGATCACTTTGAGTTCGCTTGTTGATGATTTTGTAACGTGGAACGAGAGTGATGAATAATGGAGATCGTACGTTAAAAGGAAATATAGAGAGTGTTTGGTAGAGTTGAAAGTGGTTGGTTTGTGTGTTGCTATAATGATACAGTATATTATATCCTCTTCTGTGTGTAGGGTGTGTCTGAACGGGTAGAGGACTGAATGAAAGGCGAGTCTAAATGAAATGGAATATAAAGTGCAAGGTTTGACTTTTTAAACTTGTTGTTTCAATTAGTAAAGGACGTTCTGCTGCTTCTGAACAGTGTCTGATCTTCGGAGATGATTACCTTCTAACATGGAGCACAAAAATTAAGTGTTATGTATTGGAAGGTATTCATTATGCAGACTTAATGAAATAAAAGAGGTTTTTTAAATTGTTTAGGGTGACGTAGTACAGTATACTCTAATATACCTTCTTAATAAATAAAAACAAATTTCAGTGTACCATATTAGTCTCAGAATTTTTACTGTGTCATACTGTATGTTAGACTCATGAAAGAATAAAAAAAAAAGTCATTCTGAAAGTTAGTATTTTATGCAGGATGACGAAGGCAGCCAATAGTTATTAAATAGAAAAGTCCTAATGAACCTGGGTCAAACAAAAACATTATCTAGGCGAGTAACTTCATCAGGTAATTGACTATCATTCAGTAAATAGAGAAAGATAGGTGGACAGTTCATGCGGTTTCCTTCAGAGATGTTCAGGTTCAACTTATCACTTCAGCACTAATTCTTAAACCCTGCCAAATCCTGCAGGAGTCAATTCGAAACTGAATTTTTGTACAACAATTGAAGCTTCAATAATGATACACAGTTTAAATTTTTATAATCGACTGTGCTACTGTTCCTATTTTAGATATCAGACTACTCTAAAACAAGCCTACTAAATATATTCTAATTCTAATTCAATAAATGTATTTTGTTATAAATATATTCCAGTACTTGCAGTTAGTCATTCCAAAATGACGAGTTGCATTTTCCAAGAAAAAAAACGTGTGCTACTGATACACAGACAATGTGTACACCACCTGCTATGCACACCGGTCCCTAACTGTTCGATTCCCTGCTCAGCACGAAACAATTTCGCCCCACGTTACCGAAAACGTGAAAAATTAATCTTTCGTCGAACCGTAGACTGATTGAGAGTAAATCTCAACGAAAATGAGGATCCATCATCCACTTTAGCAACCTTCTTATTGATTTTCTTCTAATTTCCCCTGACATCATAAATACATCTATAAATGTCAAGAGTATTTCGTTTTATATGAAAAATTCTCTGCAGTTTATATTCTCTGTTTCAGGATGGCCAGACCAACCATCTGGAAATTCAGAATTTCGATTCTGTCAAAAATCGTGGAGGCTCTTCTGAATGCTGCGTGCATCGCGGTGTCAGCAGGAGTACCGTCAGCAAAGGGGACACGAAACTCGGTGAAATTCGCATTACGTATTACATAGCGATGAATCCGATGCGTCTTCGAAAGGTAGCCAGTTGCGTGCAGGTGTACCGGCCAATGAAATGATTGACTGTTACCCGATTAGACGCATTTCTCGCATTTATTTGCACGCAAGACTAAGCCGACTGCCTACGTAAGCGTTCGAAAGGCGGATTTTCTTAAATTTCGCAACTCCCTTCAATAGCAAATAAATTACTTGTCCGTCGATGCGCTGAAATTCTTCAGCCTCTTCAGGGACGAACATGTTACAGCCGAATGAAATTTACCCAAACTCGCTCACGAATTTGTAACAATTAAATTAAAAATCTGAGATTGAAATAATAATAATTTATAATTGGACCACTTATCTTTGACAATCATTAATTGTTCATGTAGAGATATCGAAGAAAACTTCTAATGATCGTCTCTTGTTAGATTTTTTTCCAGGTTTCCAGTCAGAGCAAAATGAATTTTTTCGAAACAGACGCAGCACAGAAAATGGAAGCAAAGGCAGAGAAGCAAAAGAGTCACGGAGATGGAATAACGCGGCGGAATAGTTGGTCTGGTGGGGCTTAATCGG
This sequence comes from Macropis europaea, assembly GCA_916610135.2. Lineage (NCBI taxonomy): Eukaryota > Metazoa > Arthropoda > Insecta > Hymenoptera > Melittidae > Macropis > Macropis europaea. Next base: position 14,228,745 of record OU744351.1, on the reverse strand, counting down.
ATGAAGAGATCGACAAACTGGACGTCCTCTTCAGCTTTAGAAGCTTCGACTTATGTGGCACAAAACCGTACCGTATGAGCCAGCTAATTTCGTTACTTAAGTTATGCCGCATCCAACGCTGAAAACATTCTTCACAACATCTTCATCTACTCCGATCCACAACCTCCAAACTCCAAATTCTGTGAATATGGACCACAAGCTCCATCTAACAAATCCAAAATATTCAAAAATTCCTCAGCAGACAGACCTGAAGCTCTTCGAGCATCTCACTCAACCCATTCGATTCTTTAGAGAAAATATCTCGCGACTGTGCTTATCAGTACATCAGAACATTAATTAAATTGTTCAGATTTTCTTTTCGTTGAAGTAACCCACTTGCTTCCCAATTACAGCTTCCATCAACTTTGGTATTCTAACTGTGACGATCTAAATAGTTTCTGGTCACATTTGATCCCATTCCTGTGGCAAGTCATCCCAGAAGTCAGATTTTAATTTTGAGCATGTCTGGCATAGTCTTTGGTCCATTTTAGACAGATCAGGTAATTTGGAGGCCCTGTCCACGATTTTAATTTCAGGTCTCCCTTACGATAGTCCAAAATAATTTTTAATATTGCAAAATATTATATCTGCAACAAACATACCAAGTGTCCTAAGGCTTATGGCACGTATCTCTTCCAGAGAATCGAGTGGATCAAAATCAGTTGTCGAGGTATCTCTAGCAAAGAATCGAGTGGGTTCAGAAGAATAAAACCTGCTGCAACACCTAAAATGGAGGATTGAGACGGCACAGGAAGGACGAACGGAGAACGAACGAAATGATCGCGGGAAGCAGGCTTTTTTCCAGAGAGAGGGAGAGAGAGAGAGAGGACGTTCTTTTTTTCTTTTCAGGGAGGAGAGGAAGCGGAGCGAGAGACGCGGAGAGACGAGAAGAGATGCCGGAGAAGCAAATGCTAATTCCTGGCTTGGAGTTGGGAGACTCGGAGAGGTTTCCCACCTTCTACGGTTTCCCTCTTCGAGACAGCGCGACGGCCACTCGTCTGTCAACCGTTGGGGATGATAATGATTTCGTTTTCCTATAGCCGGCTCGGTCAATTAACGAATGTCAGTCCTTCTTATGTACCGCGCAATATGCTCGGCCTGTTGTGCGCTCGTTCGTGAAACGATCGATAATTATTGACGGCGAAGCTAACTCGAGCACCTGGACTCTAGCTTCGCCGGGAATTCCGATGCTCTGTACCGTCTTCAAGGTATTTTCACCGTTTTGTCCGTCTCATTGTGCAGGATCGTTGATTGGTAGACTCGAAGAGGATCTTGAAGATCTGAGTGTCTTCAGAAATGCTTCAGGTTTTTTATTTGAGAGATGCAGAAGTTGGTGAATTGCATCGTAGCATGAGATGATTGTCTGATGGACTTGAAGAGCATCTTGAATATGTTTCAGGAATATACAATATTTATCTCGTGTTTATTTTTATTCTCTTCTGAATTAACTTAGAAAGATTGTCAATAATGTTATTGTGCAGGATGATAGGGCGAGCTTGAGAAAGACCTTGAAGACAGGGGTATTTAAAAATATTTGAGAAATATCGAATAGTCTTGTTAACCCTTATTCTGGAGTGAATCAACTGAAAATCGGTGGTAAACAGTATAACCATAGAAGATAATTAATTGATGAACTTGAAGAGGATTTTGGAGACGTCAGGGTTTTCTAAACATTGGAAAAGGGTGATGAATGGTATAATCGTGGAAGATAATTAATTTTTGAACTTGAAGAGGATTTTCGAAGCGTCAGAATTTTGTAAAAAATGTTTCACGCCTCCCCTTTGAGAAATACAAAATATTCATTTTTTAACTCATTGTATTCTAAATTATTATTCTCTTATCATTCTGAACACAATATGATTAACCAATGAACTCGAGGAGGACCCTGAAGATATTTCAGAAATAGATAATATTCATCTTCTCTTTATTTTTATTCTCTCCTGTATAAACTGAGGAAGATAAACAATATTATTTTACAAGGTGATAAAATAATGAGCTTGAAGAGGACCCTGAAGACCAGCGTTTTCAGACGTTTAATGTTCTGAGAAATATCCACCTTTTGTGTTTGATAAATACAAAATACTTTTACAAACTCCTGAGCTCAACTTGCATCAAAATTAACATACAATTAATTATAAAAATAGTTATATATTTTTATTAAATTAGTTTAGAGCTCGACATTATGTCTGAATAGAAAAGTATGATCTACAATGTTTAATAGACACCAGTTTTTAATAATCTGCAGCCTGTAACTCGTTTTTTTAAATTTTATAGAAACCGATAGCGCAAGTAACGCGAATTCCGGTGTTATCAGTCTTGTAACGTAAGGACGTAACACCAAACGAAATCGATGGCGAGATAATGGACGCAGACAATATGACGTTCGGTGCTGAATATAAATCGTCTCTGACAATGAGTCAGAATATCGAGTACACGGCTTTATTCGTAATTATTCTTTGAAATTTCTGAATAAACAGGAGGGTTCATTGAAACTCCGCGACATCTGTCGGTGGATGGTCAAATTACTGAAAAGCTTGACTGATAAATTTTTGATCAATACTAATTTCACTGTTAATTGAGAAAAATATATTAGAATAGATTCGTGCCTTCTGTGTCTATACAATTATTATAATTAATGAAAAGTGGTATTGAACATTAATTGCTTTCTATAGGAGGGACATTTTTTTTGTATTACTATTTTTTTATAAATTATTAATTGAACTTGCAGTATAACGTCGATTCGCTGAATTGTATTTTCAAATTTCTAAATCCAATCGTTACGAAACTGAGATGTGTATAGTTCGCTGCTCTCCACGCAATTCATAATTTTTTCCGAGCTTCTTCCTCCACAATGAGAAATATATAATTTTATATAGTCTGATTAACGTTGCGCCCATCATTGAGAACTTATGCATTGCCATCTCGACTTGGTCTCTGGATAACACAGTGGTTCTCCTTTCAGTTCAATTTTTTTCAATTCAATTTACTAAAATCCACACAAACTTTTCTCATTGTCAGGTCTAAACGTTCAACATTTACGGAAATCTAAATCTGTACTAACTAAACGTATCTTCTAGGATGCATCTAGCTTAGAAAATTTTCTTAGATACTTTAAAGCATTACATAAAATATTTTTTTAATTTTCTCTTGATAAAGAATACTGACATTTTTTTAAAAATATTCCTATTACTTCAGTTTTATTGTTTTATGTATTTAATTGATCTGAAATAGTTTTAATAAATGAGAGTACATATTACCACACTTCACTTATTTTATTTCACAATTTCATGTTCTTCATGATCTCTTTATAGTGTTCTCCACTATACAATTTCATTAAAAAATAAAATCTTTTTGCTCTGTTTAAATTACCCCATAGGACACATTTTTCAATAAGTCTGTTGCTAATCAACCCTCAATTATTTTTTCTTTGCATTTCATATTTCTTTCTTTCATAAACTCATTGTAGTATTCTCCATCCTGTAATATTTATAACAAATAAATTCTCGTTGTTCTGATTGAATTATTTCATGGTTGAAACATTATTCAGTAAACAGGGGGCTGATCATCCCTCAATTTTTTAATTTTACAGCAACGCTTTCTTCGCGATCTCTCCGAGCTGTTCTCCATCCTGCAATATTTATAACAAATAAATTCTCTCTGTCCTCATTGAATCATCTCATAGTTCAAACATTGTTCAGTAAACAGGGGGCTGATCATCCCTCAATTTTTTAATTTTACAGCAACGCTTTCTTCGCGATCTCTCCGAGCTGTTCTCCATCCTGCAATATTTATAACAAATAAATTCTCTCTGTCCTCATTGAATCATCTCATAGTTCAAACATTGTTCAGTAAACAGGGGGCTGATCATCCCTCAATTTTTTAATTTTACAGCAACGCTTTCTTCGCGATCTCTCCGAGCTGTTCTCCATCCTACAATTTTTTAACAAATAAATTCTCCTTGTTCAAATATTTTACATTAAATAAAAGATTGACCATCCCTCAATTTTTTTAATTTTGCAACGATGCTTCCTTCGTGATCTCTCTGTACAGTTCTCGATTCTTCTGATCGTGGAGGTAATACTCTGGCATCGTGGTCGCTAGAAAGTCGAAATTCCCCGTCACGATGGTCGAGAACCTCTATCCGTTGTTTAGCAGTTGTCATTTCGCGGATAGTTGCGAGTTACGACGGCAATACGGGAAATGCTGCACTCATCCACCCTGGCCAGGCAGAACGACCGTTACATCGCCGGGCTCTTACCGCTGTTCTCTCTTCTGCGTCAATGGTCAATCGTGGAAAAAGAAAATCACCTCCTAAATATCAGTAATTTCCATCGATTAGCCGGCAACCGTGGAACGCATCGCCGCAAATAGAACTCGACGACACTAAACAGCATCCTCGCGTTGATTTCTCTTTTCAAAAACCGTTCCTCGAGCACCGCCATCCGCTTCGATCACCCAGCCTTGACTCAAAGTTTCTTCGATCGCTGGAACATCGATTCTTCATGTTTCTATTCAGTATCATTAAAAAAGAAACACATTGTCTGTGTCAAATTGGGTGGAATTCTGAAGAATCTCTGGGTAGGACCCAGTGATCTCTGAAACCCAGTTTGATTTACAATATCTCCTACAATTACATATAAATATTATAAATAATTTAATCTCAAATTTCTTTGAACATACATCCAGATGGTGGACTTATATAACACCATTTCCTTAAGTTTCTTAGCTCAACAGCTTAGGATACCCAAGTTTATCAGCTTGCCTCTGTCCCTGGCTAGAACTCGATGATCTTTGAAACCCAGTTCGAAGACCAGGGACCTGAGTAAATGTACCAGAGCATCATGGTATTTTACAATATCTCCTACAATTATATATAAGTATTATAAATAATTTAATCTCAAATTTCTTTGAACATACATCCAGATGGTGGACTTATATAACACCATTTCCTTAAGTTTCTTAGCTCCACAGCTTAGGATATCCAAGTTCATCAGCTTGTCTCTGTCCCTGGCTAGAACTCGATGATCTTTAAAACCCAGTTCGAAGAGCAGTGATCTGAACAAATGTACCAGAGCATCATGGTATTTTACAGTATCTCCTACAATTATATATAAATATTATGAATAATTTCATTTCAGTTTTCTTTGAACCTAAGTGCAGATAGTCGAATTATATGGCACCAATAACGACACCATATTCCCAAGTTTCTTAGCTATGCAGCTCAGGATACTCAAGTTTATCAGCCTGTTATCAACGACTTTAAAAAAGCGTCTTATCTTAATGTCCCCTGCGTAGATATGTATTCGGTTCAGGAGATCACCGGATGGTTTAAAGCTTCGCGCAGCACGTGATGACCGGAAGTCACCGATACCGTAATGTTCGGGTACCAAGCGAACCGGAAGCATGTTCCACGTGTATCGTCTGCCACGGAGAGAAGGGGTAGCAGACTGTTGTACTGTGACTTTCTTAACTCAATAAATCAATCACGTAAAAGAAACTTATGCGCAATGTTTTTCGCATATGCATGATCAGTTATTAAGGGACTCTATCCTATTTCATAATATTAACAGCTTGTTAATTAATCTTTCGATTCACAACTTTTGCCTGTTTTGCGGATGAACGGTCTTAGGATATTAGATGGATGTTCGTTCTATTAGAAATTGATTTTTACTTGCTTATAACTTATTGTTCAATTCATCCCTTATTTTATTGCATGTGTATGAGCCTGATGGGGTAGAAACGTGTTATTATTATTATGACTTTTATTCCTCTGCCAACAAGAAGGTCAGTATCTTTGGATTCTGGATTTTGTTAGAGATGAAACATCGAACTTATTTTGGTGCTCCAGATAGGAGCACACGATGGATTATAAAACTATTCTATTAGATTGTATACTGTTTTCTTCTGTAGTGATTGTTTCCTTCATCTTTTACTGAATATGAAGGAAATATATTATCCTTATCCAATAAAAACGTACTATTACTATTATCTTCCCTTCTCTTCTAATAAGAATGCTCAATACGTGTACAGTCTCGATTTTACTCCTATTTACAGATGGAACGTCCATCTTAAGTCTGATGTTTCAGATAGGTTTGATTAGAAATGGATTATTTAAGGTCACCATGGATTATATTACGTTAATAACAGTAAACTGGTGTACCTCATCTTCAGTACTATTTTCTAATGTACTGATTCTTTCCTTCATGTATATTAGTCTCAGGGAACAAAGATATATTATTATTATCATGATCATCTTCCCCTTTCTCCTAACCAGAAAGCTCAACAACTTTGAATTCTCAACTTTTTCCTGTTTTAAGGCGAAGCATCGATCTTTATTCCAGAGTTCCATATTGGCTCCATCAGAAACTGGTGTTTCAAGGCCACCCTGGTCTTAAGGGTTAATAGTTTAAGTTAATCACAGCAAACTGCTATATTTCACCTATACTACTACACTGACTGTTCCCTTCATCCTTTATTTTACCTCATGCACTCTCTGATGCAATAAAAACGTATCATCATCATCAAATTCTCCTATCTCTCCAAAGAAGATCGCTCAACAACTTTGGATTCTCAATTTGATTCCTGCTTCAAGGTGGAACGTGCATCTTAATTCTGGTGTTCCAGATAGGTTCGATCAGTAAACGGACGTCTTCGAGGCCAAGATGTATCATCTCCCTCTCTCTCTCCGGCCGAGAAAGCTCAATAAAAGCCCGTGTCGGCGATCACGATCTCACCGCATCTAAAATCACCCGGCGGTCCTCGTGATTGTATTAATTCACTTGACAGAATACAGAATACGGGACGCAGAGTGTATACAGATGCGGCGACGACGCTGTGGATGTGGATGTATTGTCTTCTCGGCTCCTTTCTCGCATTAGCATAAGAATTCAGCGTGTACCTGATCCGCGTATCAATGGCCGTCCCGGTGAATCAAGACTTAAATCTTGCACCATGATCACCGACAGTCGAATGTTGAAATATCGTCATCAACGATTGAAACCTGGGACACGTTGACCCGGGCGATGCGGGAAGCTTCTGGGAAGAACAACCCTGTTGCAAAACACGTCGAACCGTCTGACCACGCTTTCCAGTTGGCCTCTCCTTCGTATTCCATTTCCCTGCGATCAGAAGACCCACTTTTCCTCTGAAACCTATGCAGAGTGTCGTCAGATTTGCTGACACCTCCTGGATCTCCAAACTGGGAGACAGTTCTAACTTAAACCGTTTGATTTTTGGATACGGTTGGGGTCAGCGGTTTATTTATATAGGGGGTGGTTTGTTCAAGCGGAGGTTGTAATGTTTACGTAGTATTAACACATTCAGCCTGATGATGTCAGAAGACCTCACACTGGGTAGACCTGCCGGAAGGCTGATGCCTTAAGAAATCATACGCCTCATCAACGACGCTCGGGTAAAAATTGTCTGGTCCTCAAGGGTGATGAGAAATGTCCTAGGCTGAATGTGATAAAGGTAGACTGTGACGATAGATTGTTGCTAATTCTTCTTAACATCTTAGCATGGGAGAATAAGATGGATCTCTGATTCATGAGCATTGGAGAGTCTTGTAGTAGATGTTTAATGAGATCTGAGGGCAAGAAGTGGCACTAGAAGACCATCTAAGATCTCAATATTAATAATATTGAAAAGAGCTATTACATCAATAAATTGTCCCTTTTTATCCTGTACAGCAATAAACATTAAAACTAAATTTAATTTAAAACTGCTTGTATGTCAAAAGCTAGCTACTTGTGATCCCATGTATTCTGGAGCTTCTGTCTCCACGGTTTAGAGACGTGGAATACACCTAAACAAATTCTGTGGTCCTCTTTTACATCCACTCTGTCCACAAAACCGTTAATTTGGTTGTTCTTCTGCATGCACAGTTATGAAAATAAATTTGCAGCGTCTGAAGGCCGACGTTCATCGTCCTAACGGGAACCACGTGGGATTACAATAAACTGAAGCAGCGAGCTGAATATTTTGAGTGAATCTCGTCTACAGTCTCTGCATAGATCATCGTATGTTTCAAGGTCACCAGATCCTAGGAACCAAGTCCTTTCTCGTCGATCGTAGATAACTGTTACTCCTGATATCAGGCATATGGCATTTTGTTCTGCAGGTTGGACTCTGCTCATACATCATTGTAGTTCACCATTTTTTTAGACTTATATTACAAGTTCATAAGTGCAAGATGCAAGAACGCGATCTTCCTTTGCGAATTTAAATTAATGCTAAGCGCTGCCGAGACAGCGTGGAAAGTTGGCATCGAGTTTGATGAGGGATCAGTTATACAACGTATCATCCAATGGTGGTTTGATAAATTTCGTATGGAGGATGAGAGCCTGCAAGAACAGGAAAATCGTGGTCACGCACACTTCCTTGATAACGGCGATCTGAAAATGTTTTTGAAGGCTGATCCTAGTGTAGCGGTACGAGAACTCGCGGTAGGATTAAATGAAGCTATGGCAACGATATCTAGACACCTGAGTGTTGTTGGAGAAGTGGATTTTGCGTGAACTGATCGTTTCGAATCGCTCTCGTCGATAGGAGATCCCTTTTCGGATGAATTCATTGCTTGTGATGAGAAATGAATCTTGGTTGGATAGAACTGAAGCTCCTAAGCACTTTCCTAAGCTACAAAGCTGTCAGAAGAAGGTTCAGCTCACTGTGTGGTGGACTTAGGCATAGTTCCTACGTTACAAATTTTTTAATCCTGATGAAACTATGACTATCAGAAAGAATTGTCTAGAATTGTTGACTACCAGTTTCACACCTGACTGCTTAAAAGCTGAACCAGTTGGGACATAAACTCTGCCTCATCTATCACAGCTATCTGACTTGTCCACTGAGGACCACTTTTTGAAGCATTTAAACAATTCTCTTAGACAGCATCTTTCCAAATCAGAGGAGTATCAAAAATATCTCTAGAGAACCGCCTGTAGAGGCCAGGCTTTCTTTGAAAGTAGAATAAAGAAACTTTTACATTATTGAAAAAAGTGTATGAACTCAGATGCTTCTCATTTCAATAAAATATCTTCACTGCCTGGTAGACCCAGTAAAGTAACAGTAGATCGACCTAGCGGACAGAGAGTGATCAAGAGATGAACTGACTGATCCAGCAGCAGTATTTACAAGCACCTAGCGATCGTCGTTCCCCGGAAGTCGTCGAAGTGCTCGTGGACGTGGCAAGCAGCCCAACCCCGTCTCTTCCTGCGAAGGAAGATTGAAAATTCGCTGGTGTTCGAGGCTGGATGTGCAACACGGAGAACGGTGGAAAGGATCGGCGATCCATCCAGTGGCTCCAGTCCCAAGAACAGAAATTGTTACGTGCCCGCTCAGTCGTCGTGATTCGAATGCTCATGCGTATCGACCGCGGTCATCCAGAGACCAGAAGAGAAGAGTTCCGTGGCGTTTGCTCGACCGGAGAGCTTTCTTCGACGCGTGTACGCAGCCAGGACACGTGTACAGGGTGTCCTCAAACCAAACCATCGAATTGTGCCAGTGTGGCCTATGAATGAAAATGAGATTCAAACGTTGGACGAACAGAGGACCAGGGCCTGAGACAGATTCACTACACCGGTTTTCTCTCCCTAAACGTAGGGCACTAAATGACTGCCTTTTGGCCTGGGTTAGCCTGCTAAACGTGGACGTTCTGTGACACGCAGGACTTCAATATGGATGAAACTCAAAGTCTAAACGTAATACCACGAAGATGAATCCCATTTCTGAACTGTAAGGGAGGAAATATCAGGTGGACTGGACCTGGTTTCGACTAAGCTATTCAACCCACTACCAATTTTCTCTCCCTACATGTAGCGCACTAAATGACTGTACACCTACACCTGGGCCAGCCTGACAAACGTAGACGTTCTCAGACGCATATGACTTCAAAATTCTCAAAACTCAGAGTCTAAACGTAGAAGTACGAAGATTATTCTAACTTCTGAACTGTTGGAGAGAAAATATCAGGTGGACTGGACCTCATTTCCACTAATTGTAAGCTATACCGATTTTCTCTCCCTACATGTAGGATTCTAAATGGCTACCACCTACAAGGGATCTTCATTCCAACGTTATAGCAAAAATATTCAGCTACAATTAACTGTGCCACTCCGAATGCAAGATAGTTCCACTGTTGATAGGTGGGACTAGCAATCTACGAATTTCCTGACACGTTAATCTCAATTTCATTCATGAAACCGGCACAGTTCGGGTTACTTCGAGGACACCCTGTGTACGTTCTCGAATGGAACACATGCACAAGGTGGAACGAAAGAAATCCGTGCACACGAACACTCGTCAAAGGCGATTGCCCGTCCACGCGGAAGCAGAAGACTCTCGAGCATCTATCTATCCCTCGTTCGCCTCTCACTCGCAGAACACGTACTCCTCGTGTCCCCGTACACGTTCCTCTGGCTCTCTTCTGTATGCCGGTATTTTGGTACCACTGTGTATGTGCCAGTTACTTCGATCCTCCTTCACGGCTGTGCAACGTCCAAATTATCGAAGCTTTCGAACATTCCAGCGCCTCTGCGTCTTCGCTTGCTGGTGAAAAGTCTCCGAGGGACATCAGAGTTCAGGGTTCGATCATTTGGATGATCTGCGATATGTCCATCCTCCTGACACGATTTTCTTTAGATTTTGTTATCATAAGTATCTGGTCTGAAAGAGTATTCGTGAAGAAGTTGGCAAGATGGCCAGAAGAACAGGTGTCTAACAGTGGAGTCACCGTATCGAGTAGCTCAATCTCCCTTTCTATAATCACACAATGTTGCTGGCTACAAATAGAAGCAAGGTCAATGAAATGTCTTGCTTTCAAAGCGGTGAGACTTCAGGGCGGCTAATTACGCTTCCAATGAGTATCGTTTGTCTATTTTAAGCCAACGTATCTCGGGTAACGTTACCAGTCGGATAAGGTCGCTGAATACCGAGAAAGGATTACACTTTTGCATTTGTAGACAATTAACGCAAGCTCATTACCATTTTCCAGTCCAACCTCTCTGCAATCTGGATTAACGTCATTCAGCTGATCGTGTTAGCCTCTCTAACTGAATCAATCATTGTTTTATAGACAGATTAATGATTTTAGGTAGCCGAGGCGTCTTCGGGTCAGGCGTTTATTTTCGATTGACCGTCAAACACATTTATGAATGCGACTGGCATTGTCCGTGGGTGGGACCACCGAATATGGCCGCGGCTCGAAGATGAACGTAGCCGATGAGACTGCTTAGCGAATAAGGACGTGACGTAGTTATATCCTCGCCTATAAGGAAAACGGATCTGCTGTTAATAGTCAATATGCATTAGAGAAACAATGAGCGGATCTTTAATGCCGCACACGACGACCGCAGAGGATGTTGGCCGCGATCCGACTTCACGCGGACACCTTCTGGAAGTTTTTCACGACAAGCTGGTCACCAGGCTGGACGACTCATCGATCTATACATGGATCTGTCTGTCAGGGAATGTCCTTTCTGATAAAACGTCTGCTTGACCGAACTGATAAAGATACAAACGAAAAACCGAGTACAGGTGGACCTATACTTATACTGTAAGTGGAGTGTAGGTGGTCTGATCTGAAGACATCAGTTTCAAAATGAGTTTGAGTTGTTCTAAGACTGAAGTCTGACTCTAGGACACTACTTGGCTAGGCTAGTCATCATCAGATATTGCAGTTGACAACCTGGACGTAAACATAGATGGACTATAGTTGGTCTGATCTGAAGACATCAGTTTCAAAATGAGTTTGAGTTGTTCTAAGACTGAAGTCTGACTCTAGGACACGTCTTGGCTAGGCTAGCTAGTTGTCAGGTATTGCAGTTGACAACGTCGACCTAAACGTAGCCAAACATGACCAAAGGTGATTCGATGCTTCAAGTTGAAGTCACTTAGCGTATAACCACACAGGGAGCTTCTCTAGACTCTGATACTACTTAAAAGATCCTCCACCGTATTGGATTCGATCTTATCGCAGTAGTTTCGAGTTTTAGCAGCCTGTGCACCCGTATCAGCTCCAAGATACGGGTTCGGCTTTACGTGCGTGTTCGCACACGATTTTCTTGCGGCTCCACGCTGGAACCACCTCGGTGAAGCTGAAGAAAAAGAAGATAGGCGAAAGAGGAAGCGAGCGAAGCACATAAGAAATGAAGTCTGCATAGAAAGCACGTGTTTGCATACGTGTACACGCATAATTGCTGTAGCCTCGCGTGAAAGGGCCCCGGAGAAGATGATGAAGAGGAAGTCTGAAGTACAGGAAGAAGACTGCGTGGAATAAGAGAGGAGGCGACTGGGGCCACGCGAACGTGTACGGGAGAAAAGGGAGAATAATTGTCGGAGAGAGGGACATTGGAGAGAATTATTGAGAGGGCGGAGAAAGAGGGAGAGGAGAGAGTGAAATGGAAGAGGGACGGAGTGAGGAGAAAGGTGGGAAGGATTGCCGAGGGGCCACAGAGAGACACGAAGAGGCTGAAGGTGGGGCGGATTTATTGATGGGAAGATAGAGGAGAAAATGGAGAACTCGAGGAGAAATCGAAGAGATGAACCGAGTGGGCAGAATACAGTAAAGCAGCACAGTAAAAAGGTCAAAATGACTATAGTTTTGAAATCAGAGAACCAGGAAAAATTAAACAAGACAATACATTGACTGTCATAACTAGACAGCAAATGTTTATGCAATTTAACGTACCCAAACATTTGAAAAAGGCACGCTTAAAACCGAGAAAAATATAAAGTAGATTTTTGAAACATTTACAGAACAAAATACAGTTCCGTCAATGTTGAAAATTAACTTAAAAAATATTGAACTCTAAAAATGTGTATTTACATAAACACTCGTATGGTCATGGCTGTCATCTATGGCGTCAAATTTGATTCAATTAAATAACTATTAATTTTGATAACATTCTGAGTGAATTGAACATTACAACAAGGTTATTAGAACATATGTACATGATTGGATACATCCATAGCGTTTTTCTTTATGCTTTATGTGAGAAATAGCGATCGATTGTGTGTCTGACTAGGAATGGCTGTTTTCACTGCAGCAGTCAACGTGCCACAGTGAACACTTCCATACTTAGTCAGACTTATAAGAAAATACTGTTTTAAATACAGACTCTGAAAAATAAGTATATTGAACTATACAATCGTACACTAATCATTTTTTGGTGTTCTTGAAGGCTCATATCTGAGACCAATACTTTTTCTAAATTCTAATAAATATTGTACTAAAACAGACAGCATAAGGACATTTTCTTCTGGTGTCTCTGAAGACTCAGATTTGGTACCACTATTTCTCTTCAATTTTATAATAACGTAGGAAAAATAAAAAGCATATTTATTGAATACTTAAAGGGCATAATAAAATCCTTTAAATACAGTAACAGAGAAAATATTGGAGTATAAAAATGCATATACTGCTCAAAGTAATTAATGAGTCATATATTTAAATCATGTATTGCCCACTAAGGTGTCATATACTTTAACTGCTTCATGCATTAAATTTCGGGAAATATTTATTATGCTAAGTATGTAGGAATTTTTATAATTCTCCAGATCTGGAAGACTATCCAAAGATATTAAGAAATCAGATCTCTCAACAATTTCGAGCAGTATATCTCCATGAACATCCGCAGTCTATTCATAAAACACTAGGTCTCCCTAACCATTTCTTCAGCGTCTCTTCTCTCATTCCGTATCCTCTTGCTCCATGTTGATGACGACTTCTCAAACTATCAATCCTTCTGAACGGACGATCGTCTGTCGATATCCACGGAGCAGTCACTGGAAATCACGAAGGAGTCCCGTATAAATAAAGAAATCAAAACAGAAAGTAAATGGAGAACGGTCGAATGGAGGGAGAGGCGAAGAGAAACCGGCGAGAGAGACGAAAAGGAGGAAGAGCAGAGGAGAGAACGGTGACGAGGTGAATTCGAATGCGTCGCACGATTCGCTACGAAATCTCGGATTCTATTAACGGAGAAATTATAACGGATTGACGGACGCAGGAATGGATGCACAGACGGATGGACGGAGCCGCCTCCTGTCTCGAGAAAGATTTCTCTTGAATCGTAAATACCAATCGGCCACGGTCTGTCCCGGAGAGCCTCTTCTGGGTTGCCGTCGCTGGTCGTGGGCCTCATATTGCATGTTAAAACACTTCCCGGTGCACCCGCAAGTTGTACCAATCTCGAGGACGATGCAGTTTATGCAATCTCGAGTAACTGGTGTTCACACTATGTCGATTCAGACGAAAGCAACGCCTGTGTGTGGCGAGATAAATGATTTAGTTGACTGTACCGGTATCAGTGCGTGCAGTTTCGAGGAAAATCGAGCTGGTACTAAGGAAAATTGAGTTGGTACCAAGGAAAATCGTGTGGTACCAAGGAAAATCGAGTGGTACCAAGCAAAATTTAGTGGTACCAAATAAAATCAAGCTGGTATCAAGTAAAATCGAGCTGGTACCAAGGAAAATTAAACTGGTACCAAGGAAAATGAAGCTGGCACCAAGGAAAATCGAGCTGGTACCAACGTAAATTTAGCTTTTTTGAAGAAAACTAGAGTACCAGTCTTTTCATGTCAAAACTCACAAGATCTGCCAGCATAGTCTCCGTTTCCTACTTAAACTTATAGCATTTGGTAGGCGTCTTGTAAATCTAATTTGCATGCAATTAGAGCCTTCTAACTTGAACGGTTTGTCAATGTAGTATTATTAAAAACTTGTTTGATGTATTTCTTAAAAAGTATTTTTATATAATCTTTTTAACGCAGAAATTCTGAGACTCCCATTCTCGTTTATTTTATTTTAGGACGAAACCAATCGATAGATTTCTATGAAAAAGAATTGAAAAACGTATAAGCTTGACAAACGTCACGTCGATGTATCAAACATGACATCAGTAATTTGGCATGCTAAATCACAGTGAATGTAATAACGAACCTGAGTTCGTGATAAAATGAAAATTATTTCGGGTACGTACAAATGTTACAATACTCATCTTTATATCTCCATATACTAATCAATCATTTTTTAGTTTCATGGTCATATTTTATTATTTCAAAATTTTTTCATACACACGTTCATTACATAAAAACTGTGCTATATTTTCTATTATCTATATCAATGGTCTGAGTTGTTATAAATTATTAATTAATGTATATTTAGGTTTGGAAAATCATGAGCTTGGTTAAGTACAATTTCGAAAACAAACAAATTCACCTCTCGAGAAAGATATGACCGGGTTACGTTCGAGTATCGGAGACCGCTTGCAAGAAAATTCGAACAGACTCAATAAGATTTTCTTTTGGATGTTCGTCTACTGAAATCGAAAGATGATAAATGACAACTTCGCAAAGCTCAAAGTTCATGAAAAATAATCGTTCCTACTGGAGCAACGCGCTCCGGTATCCTTTCACGATGTTCGAGCCGAAGAATCCTGGATTCCACAGAAACAATCGAAATATTTGCAGCAATAAAATTTGTAACCCTGAAGGTACTTCTAAGGACAGACAACGATTGTCCAACTTCAATTTTTCCTACACTTTACATTTTTCTTCGTAGAAATTACTACAGTCTACAAACATCCAGACGTCACCAACATTTGCGAATACGTAAAGGACAAATTCTATTTTGCAACGTTGAGCAATGGCCGAAAGGAAGCAACAAGCACCTCGAACATTCATTTCTTCACCACGGACGACGAACTAATTTATAACAATTTTTACAACGACTTTGGCCCATTGAATATCGCCTGTTTATACAAGTATAAATTATACAATAATTCCACTGCTTTTTTAAATTTATATTTCCACAATTTCGTTGCAATTTCTGACTATTAAAAAATTCTGTGAATAATCTTAATTTAGGCACTATTTTTTACAAAGAAATTACTAATAGATATTGCTGCAAGGTGAACAAGAAACTGAACAATCCAGCGAACAAGCGCAGACAAATTGTTCATTACACATCACACAGAGAACACAAAAGAGCGAATGCTGCTTATTTGGCAGCTTCTTACGCTGTTCTTTATTTAAACAAAAGCCCGAAAGAAGCTTACAACGTCCTATTCATGGGTGGTGATGTTCCTCTGAGACCATTCCAGGATGCTTCTATGGGTGTTTCAATTTACAATATACATTTATTAGGTAATAATCTCCAATGAGTCATCAAATAAGAAAATATCTTGTAACAGTATTATTTGTTTAAAAAATAGACTGCTTGAACGCGCTTCAAAAAGCAGCCTCGTTTGGCTTTTTCAATTTCAACGACTTCGATCTGATCGAATACGAAAAATATGAGGACATGCGAAACGGTGACATAAACTGGACGGTGCCTCAAAAATTTTTAGCTTTTGTTGGTCCAAGCACAGAGCCAGGCACGCTTTATCACCCACCTGAATGTTACATCGATTATTTTTTGAAGAATGGCGTCACAGCTGTTGTACGGTTAAATAGAAAAACGTACGATGCGTCGAGGTACGTAGATTAGACTGTTTAACAATTAAACGAGATGAGAGGAACTTTCAAGTGTGTAAAAATTGTTTACAAAAAATTCATTCGGTCCATCCTGAAAAATCGTTATTACAGTTACTGTGAAATATATTTGTTGTTTCAAACGGTTTGTTATTATGATCTTGAATATTAAATTATAATAGGATAACATATTTAACATTGCTTGTCAAGCAAAATTTTTCTAAAATTATTTTAATTAAATTTCGTGAATATATTTGCCCCTGGATTGGACACAATTAGTATCGTTCGGTAGTGTAATTTACTATTTATCGTAAGATGAGTGTACTCGAGAGTTTGTTCGAGAGAGAACCAAAGAATTTCATAAAAAGGGAGTCGAAAACTTGGAAGAAAAAGGAAAGGTTGTAGAAAACGAGGAAAGTATAGGTTCTGAGACTTTCACGGATTAGTATGATGATAGTTGCGAGAGGTTTCCGGGTGTAAGCCGAGTCCAGAAGGAAAATACTCCCAACGTCTTGCTAGCATTGCAGCTACCTCCATCAGAGATCTGAGGACGCACTGACAATGACGTGTCTATGTAGAGCTTCTCTATTTAAGTGAACCGTGTTCATGTTCTAATTCATGAATCACCAACGACAGGTGTTAATTGATCAGTTACAGAATAGGAGAAGGGTGCTCCAAATAGCATTGAATTGATGTCCAGTGTGCCTGTAGATATTGTTACAGTGTTTTGGATCTCGGGGGTTTCCCTGTATCTTCTTAGGAAACAACCTTTGAGTCTTGCTATGATTTTTGTTTATATATACTTGCTATGATATTGATTATAGATTGGATATAGCCTAGTCTGCTGCAACTCTCATGTTCTTTGAGATGTATGCTCCTCCCAGTTTCTCCAATATAAATTTTATTGTACAAGCATAGTATCTTGTAGACACCTATTTAAGATAGCCATGGAAGAGGATCTTTCCAAAGATCTTTGGGAAGTATATTCTTGATTAAATGTAAATAAAATTCATGCAAAGTGTTGTTCTTTCCACTTTCTCAGAAATAGCACATCACTTAGGGGATGATCTAACATTGTTGCTTCTTTTGTTCTGTGTCTGTGCAGCTCTAATTCTAGCTATACCAGTAAAAGTACACATTATATCGATTAAGTGTTAATATAAAAGTTAAAGAAATTATGAATTAAAATGGATATGATGTTAATGAAATTTGGTACTTTGTAAATAGGTTCACAGAAGCAGGGATCACGCATTACGATATGTTCATGCCAGATGGAACGGTTCCACCGAGAAGGATTGTGAATCAGTTCTTCCAGCTTTGTGAAAACACCACTGGACCCATCGCGGTGCACTGCAAAGTAATTTCAAGTTTCTTGCACGGTGCAATGTAACGTGCGCTTTATGCTAATTATATTCTCCATTTGCTGCTGACGTAGGCTGGGCTAGGGAGAACGGGTTCACTAATTGCCGCGTACTTGATAAAACATTACAAAATGTCAGCCAGAGAAGCTATTGCTTGGATAAGGATTTGTCGGCCTGGTTCTGTTATCGGGCACCAACAATCGTGGCTGGAAAATATGGAGAAGCATTTGTTAAACGCTGGACAACAATACAAGTAATTAATATTTCGACGTGCGAAATAATTGTTCGCATGTATCATCCCTTAACAGGCAATTGTTATTATTGTTTGAGGGTCTCTAAGGGTTTGAAAAAATCTATAATTATGATGGTATATTTTGTGTAAAGTTATTAACATTTTTTTGTTGTATAATACTTTAAAGAAATGATTATTTGATATTGAAATAATTGTTTAAGTTTGTCTGAGGGTTTTCTTGTTTTACTTTCACTAAGTTGTTTATAATAGCTGGATGATTTGTTTATTTTGAAGATTGAAGTACTACGGTGATGGCGACGTAATATTACACCATAAACGAGGAATATATTCAATCGCAGAAAAAATGGAAAGAAAAGTACCCTGTTTTCCTGAAATTCGGTGTATAGGTAAAGTTTCGAAGTTATAAATTTAATATCTACACCAGGAACATGTTTTTATACGGGGTGGCTCACTTAATTTTATTACGTTAATTATTTCATTAATCAATAACCCGAGTGAAAGCATATAATTTTAATAAAAATATTCTTTACACCCCTAAATCAGGAAAAATAATACTGGTGGTAAAGTTAAGTGTGTACCCTGTATATCATAGCTTTATGGTAACATGGAGTCTATAGTAGTCTATAGTAAAAAGAAATTCAGTTACAAAATTATTAATTAAATGTAATTTTGAATTCCTTTAGAGCATAAAACATATGATAATCCATCAATAGAGAAGACAAACAAAATGAAATTCTCCCGATTTTTAGGTGAGTCTCATAATACTATAATTTCGTCAAGTAAGTATTATTTAAAAATATTGATTTGCGTTTAATAGGAATCTAATTTCAAATATAAAATTAATTTACGCGCCAAAACATTTGCCGTGTCTCGAGATGCGCGCGCATCTCGCTTCGATATATCGAATTCTCAATCGAAATGATTGAAACTGCACCGCGTCTTCTTAACTCAAGTGACTTCATCTAATTAATTTTCACTATAATTGTGCGTGCAATGAAACTTCAGGTGAATTGTTTAAACAATTATTCTTGTTACTGTTTTCGAGAAAATCAATATTAAATATTCTTCAGGTATTGAGCATATTTTAAAATGAATTTTCTCGATATTACAGCTGCGTACAAGACAATTTTACTTAAATGTTCAACTTATTTCTGTGACTAGAAATGTTTACATATTTATAGTTTAATTTGCATCATAACCTAAATTTTCGTCTCGTTTTGAAGGAAAATTGAAGTATATTAGAGGAACGAACGATTCAGAAAGGGAACCCCAAAAATATAGAAGCACCGACGCGCATGCGCCAACGCAAGGAGACAGATTAAACGAAATCAAAATGAACAGATACAAAATATCCCGAAGCTCAGAATCACGACAGAAGAATTACGCCATTCACGGGCTGGATAGTCTGAAAAGTACCCGTAAACGAAAATAATTAGGTAAACGATTGAACCTTATTATTTTATTGCACTCTGAAATGAACATTTTGTTTGAGAACTTCGTAGCAAGGGGGCGCGCGAACGCGCGAAATTCAAATGCACGAAATTCGTCGGAATAGAAGAAAACTACAGAAGGATGATGAAAGTTAGAGCAGTGAGAGGAAAATGATTGATAGAACATGGTTTTACATGATTTTATAATCCATTCGATACAAAATGATTTTTCGTATAAACTAAATAGAGAGATTTTTCCAGGGACAATTATTCGAAATAATTATACAGAGGATACAATTCCTGAACGGTCCGCTCCGGCTGATCGTCAATTATTCCTCAGATTACCATTACGCGGATTCCAGTTCAGACCTATTCAGAAATAACAATGCTCCATATATTTACTTGAAAATAATTTTCACGCGAAACAGTTCGAAGTAGTATCGACACGGTGGCAAAGTTCTCCACCGAAACTGGATTCTGAGAATTTCCCAAAATCTCTACAATGATGCGTCGATTAACACTTTTCAATCGGCGTATTCTTCTCTCGTTTTGCTTTCGAATCGCGAATCTTAAAACAATGAGATCACTTGGCCTTTGAATTGAAATTTCCTAGAGGTAAAAATTCATAATTCATTGAATCATTGAATCATCGAGAACATAGATCTTACATGTTCCTGGGCTAGAGCGAATAGGAAGAAAAGCTATCACGAGTCTGTGCTGTTAAAAGTGTTAATCAAAGTAATTATCGTTCACGAGCCACTGAATGGTCTCGTTATTATATTTTACGATTAATTATTCGTTACAGATCTTATAATCACTGTAGATTATCAACTATCGACGTTAATACGGTACATAAAACATACTTCTTTTTATACCCTATACAGTTAATGGGAACAGTTCAAGATAGGGTATGGTACGATTGTGCAATTCAACATCGAAGTGAATTGAAAACTCGTAAAAAAGAAAACTTTCCGTGTGTACCTTCACATTCGTGGTGGATTTTTGTTTACAGAGAAATTCAGTGTTACACGACTAAAACGTTAACTGCTAATCGGGTTCATTTATACCGCAATAGTACGTGACGGCACAGAGAAAAATATAAGAAAGTAATTATTAACTAAACGTTATATGTTTGTGTTTGTGTGTGTGTGTTAATGCAAACGAGTAATCAAATAGAATTATCGCGCTTGAAAATCTCGCGTATCACAATGTTCAGAGTTTGATAGACGGGAGTATAAAAGAACAGGCCATCTGTTTAATTCCTCTTGCACTGATAAATATGCTTTTCGCTTAAGAAATCTTTTCGTCGTTTTCCTTTGTTTTTTCGTAGAGAGAGGATTAATTGCTGTGTCGTTAAGAAATCAATGAAACGTGTATTTAGATTATCATAACTCATGTGTTTTTTTTTACGTTTAATTCTTTTAGTATTATGCCTTATGGTTTCTATGTCCAAACATATTTTTTTTTGTTTCGTCATTCGTTTTTCTTTTCACTCGTTATTCAAAACACGCGTTACAAAATTTTGGTTGACGAGAGTTAAATATCTTTTTTGTTTTTACTCGCACTAAGCACGTCATTACGCTTTACGATCATTAATCGTTACGGTTGTCATAGTCGCTGTAGCTTTATCATTAACTATCAAAATTTGTATTATCCTCCGGAACTACATCCACTTTTTTTTTTGTTTCAACGAGCTCAGATATTATAATATTGATCGCTCACGCAAGACCTTTTTTCTCTTTTTCTTTACTATATTTAAAACTTATAATCAAATGATAAAAATGGTATATTAAATATGATATTATCGAATATTGCAGACAGTTGTACCCCATGGTTGATCTTCTTTTTGCAGTTTTCTCGTGTTTTTTTCCTTTTTTTTTTGTTAAATTCTCCTCGATAGATATTTCAAGGAGAAAATGTAAAACGTTACAAGCAACAATATGTGATATTGAAAAATGATATCGCTTTGTTTCTGAGCCTTACACCTCGCGCATTGCCTTCTCGGTTAATCACGCGTTACTTCGCCTAAACAACCTTGCGTTTGTATGTTACGTTAATGTTTAGAAAAACTCCATCGGTGTTTCACACGCGTCGCTCTCCACGCTTCTCCTCAATCGCACAGTCTTTTCAAGGAGATGTTATTATGCAATAACCGACGTCAAGACTTGCCTATTCCTCTTTTTTTTTTGTATCTTTCATTTGCTCTTTAAGGAGCACTCTATAGCACCATATTGTATAAATTAAGGTCACGCTGCTCTGTACAGAGTTACACTCGCGATGTGCTGATTCGCCATGACCTCGACAATAGCGTCGCGTATACCATAACAAAAGGTACATCCGAATGGATTTGTCGTGTTCGTCGACGACGCTCGATTCAAGACAACTGGTCTTGCACTGGCCTTCAACTGCTCGCTTATTCTATCCCATTTCGTGTAGGCAGTGATCTAAACGACGAAAAATTGTTCAAATTATTTCAACTTTAACATCAGCATATGCCGCTAACCAGCGTACAGGCTGAGCCTAAAACGGATCGCCAAACTCTAGGAACAATCTATAGTTTTGTAGAAATGTCTACGAAGATTCAAGACCTGAGTCCTGTTATCACATTCTTTGTGTTAGGAATTAACAGTACTCATTGTGATGCAACAGGTCAACCTGACAATGCTGACAACATTATTCCTTTGAAACTATGCAATGGACGAAAAGTGTTTATGACTTATTTGTGTCCTTAAAGTTTGGCCAGCTACTTCAAACTTGCCCTGTACAATATACAACGGACCTTCTTAGATGAGACAATGAGAAGTCATGCGATTTGAGAAAATAAATACGATCATACCGTAACTGGAGAAGGGGAAACATCTATAAGTCTCCCCGATTCTGTGGAATTATTTTCTGGCGGTAAAGATAGAGAGAACTCGCAACGGTGATACATGTTAAAATTATAATGCCCTGGGTAATTTGTGTGTAACACAAATTTCTTAACACATTGGGTTTTGGCATCAAATAAAACATCCTGAAAGAGATTAACGAGAAATTAATTTTAAGCATACTATTCTTGTCATGAAATGTAAAGTATTTGTTTAATAACTGACTCACCAATCCTAAGGTAAAATAATTATAGAAGAAATCGGATCGCCTTATTTTATCACGTTTGTGCGCATGAGGACTGTGTATACGCATTTTGTCCTCTGCTTTGAAAAATACTCGAGATGGTGCACCCAAAGCACTCAGAACATCCTCACAGGTGTCGCCAAATAACACCTACAATTGCATAACATTTTTGTTGTACAAAAAGAAAGAAAAATACAATGTTAAATTTCAATAGTACAGATACTACAAATGCTCATTATTATTCTACTCACATTCAGAGTTACTTATCACACATTAAGAGGTTTAAATTATATTAAGGATACAAGCTATACTACAAACTAAATTATAAAGTGTAACCTCTTTGGTTAAGCAGCGTTTCTTCGGCTCCAACAATACCCTTGTTACAGAGCTACCTTCTGTGAAAAGGTGCAATCTGAGCCCTCGAGTACGTGTTTTATCTCGCATAACGTCTGCCCTTTCTAAATACAAATTGTTGTGATAACAGACCTATCGAACAAATAATTATATAGCATCAGTCTTATTTTCACATGCATATTTTCTAAACTATAACACCAACAAAAAATAATTACGAGTGGCAGAGGTGGTGGCGGAGCCTTTAAGTTGTGCTCGTCGCTTCCACTTCCAGCAGCCATATTACCAACATAAATGGCTGTTTTTGCTACAAGAGGAGAAGTTCCATTTGGAAATTGCAACGATCCTAATCCGTGTGCATAGCCGGGTTGAAACTTTGAGTCAATAGGGAAATAGAATGACAAGCCTCGGAAATTTAATACGAATACCTACAAACAAAGCACAATATTAGAAGCAATTTTCAGTTTCTCATATTTTTAAATAAGTAAATAAACATACTTGTTTGTCACTATCATAAACACCAGGATGTGTTGCCCCAAACGAATGTTCTATCTGCTCAATAGACGGCAGGACCTCCGGCGAATTGAACGGCAAGCCACAATATTTAAGTTTCACTAGTTTCATGTTATAAATTTCAATTATTTTGAGCCTTTGCACCACAGGATCAAATATAAGCCGAACGCCATCGTGAGGTAAGTTTATTACTAAGTCTACGTCTAAAGGATTCTGTAAAACGGAACTATGTGTTAATAACAATTCCAAAAAAAAATAAATAAACTACAATAACAACCTTTTACTTACACTATCGCTATAAAGTACTTGTACTCCCCTTATAATGCCCACTTGCGATTGAATTATTGACACGGATTGGGAAAAATGCATACCTGTAATAATAATTACATAAAAAAAAAACAGTTCACAGAAATTTCATTCATTACGCAGTCACATTTCCTCCTGCTACGTCATTACAAACTATATGCGCATTAATAAACATCCGACATGATTCCAACAATTTCCATTAATTCTCCATATATTTTCCAGGTGACGATTCACCCAAGCATCCACTCTAAGGCGAATCATCAGCCTGACAATCGATCCTCTGGCTAGGAGAGCTCAAAGGAAGAGACGTGGTCGCTTGTCAACAATTACATAATGAGCAACAAAATATTCATAACAAGCTCCATGTTCTTTGTTTACGCGGGACTGTCAGAGGAAGTGTTTACAAATAGATCGAAACGGGTCGGATGCCGCGGTGACGACAACGTCAATAAGACGTGCAGGACACCTGGAAGCCTCCTGTTGTGGGTCGTCGTACGTTTCCCAGGTCGCCAGGAAAAACGATCGACCAGTTGGAAAATTGTGCGTAATACGACAGAGTGCCGCGGTACGTTATGAGCGTGTTTCGTCACTTGCCTAAAATAAATTCCCACTGCTCGCAGCCGAGCGATCTTTCGGGCACCACCTCGAGCTCCAACATTCTACCGATTTCCTCCTCGCTATCCCTCGCGTTCAATCAGCTACGATAAACGGCGCGACGCGTCTCCAATTCTCATGAGAACTGCGTTCTTCCTTTGTCTACGTATCGCGCTCTCACTAATCACCAGATAGCCATATTGCCTTCCCAAACAATAAACCTCGACACTCTGCTACGGCTGGCAACTGTCACCCGAACAGCTGATACGTACCGCGGACTACGCGAAATCAAACGAGACTATCGGCCGTGTAGAAGCTGCTGTACACAACGCGGTGCTTTCAGGGAGAGACTTCGTTCTTCCTGGCAGAGATGTCGCGAAACGAACGGCTCCGTCGGCCAGGGTCACTCAGCGGGAACGTTCGAATCCAGCCTGCCTTTGGAACCGTTTGAAGCTGATGGATGTGAGGACGCTGTGCACCACCTGCTGAAATCTTGTTTATGAATGAACATGGGACTTTGGTGTTCATTGTTTCATGCAGAAATGAACTACACCTGCGTTAATAATAGAGTAGTTTTGTGTAATGTACCTTTGTTATTGATTGTCATGTCTTTGTACTTCATAGATGGTTGCTGATTAGTTAATTGATTTTTCTTTCAGGTGGAGGCTGAATAAAGTGTTTTAAAAGGAGACACACAGAGATGGATAATATGTAGTAAAGCTTCTACTGTGCAGGATGAGACTGAAATAAGTGTAAATCTTGTTACTTAAAAGATGAACATAGGCCTTATGAATATGAAAAATTCTTCCTTTCTGAGTTGTAAATGCTTTTTGTGAATCACACAGTTTTGCAAGGAGAATGGTAACTTGAAACTGTAGGATTGCAAGAAGCGTTTATTACTCAAAAAAGGGATTCCATCCAGATACTATGTAGTCCACACTCTTAAATTTTGTCCATATATTTATAAAACGAGTAACACAACCGAAATGATAAAAATACTCAATTGGAGAACGGAATTTTCAAGCAAAGAGCATTATCTTTCTATAAAAATTTCCGCGTCGTTACATAAACGCCAAGTATACCCAAAACATTAACGCTGGCCTCTCATGTGTGGAATGAGATAAAGAGGCATGTAATGATCCTGTTCAAAGTGCATAGAAAAATTTTTTCCAATCCATTCATTTTTGTTAACAGCTCTGATAAGATTCAAATCTCTTATTTTTTGCAAGTTTATTATTTCTGTTTTTTTCCAGGAAAATATGATGTTGAGAACATAGACAGTAAACGGCAGACATTCTCATACAGCGCGAAGAAGGAGAATCGTTTCATAACTAACAAAAACACAACAAACGATCGTGATCCTCTTTATTATGGAGCGGCGGGGTTAAAGACCACAGATAGTCGGAGTTCTTGTATTCTTTGTTAACTCGTCGCGGGGGTTCTTTGATCTTAAATACATAAAGCAACTTTCCACTCAGAATCAGCCCAGAAACAACAAGATTAATTAGACAATTTTTTTCTCTCGCGTTCACTTTCCATTCCTAATGAAAATGTTTATTCTCTCTATCCTGTGTCATCTCGAATGTGTACAAAAAAAGCATCACCCCTAAACCGCATTGTCATGTAAACAAGTTTCAGAATATCTATCCCATACACAGAAACTTTGTCACATTCAAGACCATCAGGCTGGAGATCATAAATTCGTCAAAAATTTGTAGATCTTATGCAACCACTGATTACTAATCTTTCTTTCAGTGAATATAACTAAACTGATAACAAGCTGTTCTATTCTAAGATAACGTTCCTCTACGTTCACAGGCATTCACCTGGAACTTCGTGCGCCTAGTCGCTGATTTGCAAAGTCTCCAGAGGCTCTCCAACTGTAAATGATTAAACATATTGAAGAAAAAAAGCCTGAAGATAATGGAGTAGAAGATGACTCAGGGTAAGAAGGCAAAATGCGACTGATGCAAGGCAAAGGTAAAGTGCAAAGTGACCTGAGATCAACAGGATCGGAATACTTGTGCCTTGCGAAATCGTTGTTGACATATACATGAGACGGTCGTGCCTACCGTGTTATGCAATCAATAATGATAAGCATATCGCAGGCCACCCGGCCGAGCCTCCAGATACGTCAAGCCACGCGCGACTTTCCTCTGGCAGTGTGCGTTCGAATTCGCAACAGTATTCGTACAGAATATTGGCAACTCCGTGACATCGGGTCGACGCTATCAATGAATGATGTAAAAAAGGAAGAAATGGAAAAAAATCAGGACGTCTGTACAATGCGTTTCAGAGTGATTTTGAAAAACCAGCACGAACCAGAACACGACGACTCGTTCCCTCGACGTTCAAGTTGCATCTTCGATCATGCTTTCCTCTCAATAGAAAATGAACGAGTATTTTATACCTCATGCCAACGCAGTAATTGCTCAGGCGCTTCCTACGCGTTGCAGAGAAATGAATTTAGCACAGTAGCTTGGAACACCGCATTCTTTGCTGTTTGTTTAGATACCCAGGTGCTGCATTGTTGAATGTACGCGTACAGTAGCTTTTGCGACCTATATTTATGTTAGTTTAAATTAGAATAGTAAATATGTACATCTGGTTCTGAAATTCTTATTGTTTTAGAATACATTGCTGCGATGAGGCTTGGAGAAAATGTTGAATGGTGAATGTAAGTCTTCTGATGTTAGAATGTGAGGATCTACGACGAAGACGATTCTAAATGATGACAGGCATGTTTACGTTTCAGATTTCGGTATTATTCTAGAACGACGTAAATGGGCGTTGCTGAGAAGCAGGAGATTAATTGAAATCGGTTGACATGATCGCTTGACACGACACGGTCCACATCTTTCAACCTCTAACACTCCAGGAATATTCAAAGGGGTCAGGTAGATACTACCGACGGCACTATCGCTTGACATTACACAGTCCAAATTTCTGATCGTGGTCTACTATTTTTCTGAGAATCATGGATAACATTTGACACAGGATCTCCCCTAGATGGAACGGACGTTCTTGAAATAAATCTAGAAACGTTGCGATACGTTAGGCAACGGCTGCTTGCAAACATGCAGAGAGTGAGAAATAATTTTGCAACCCCGTCTGTCAGGTCGTCCAAAAAAATATGTTGTTGTTGATGTCTTTAATTGCAAACGTCCGCTAATTAAAATGGCAACAGCTGAATGACCCGTTTGATCCGCCGAACATTCAAGAGATCAAGCCGTTCTCCAGTTAGTCGTTGATTCTTTTGCTGAAGAAATTGGAAAGACGCTGCGTGCACCAGTCGAGTACAGCTGAAATACAAAAGCATTATCGTCTTAGCTGAAAAAATGTTCGGTCATGATCCTTTTATCATTCCCGGTGGTTTCGCGAGGCTCCGCCGTTATATTCCATCGTCTGCGCCGCTGCATTATTGTAAACTAATGATTAATTAACTGTACCGAGTGAATAAAAATCTTGGTCGCTGATAAATTCGCGAAGAAATGTCACCTTGAGACGAGACACGAATAAATCGTGACAATAAAGATACGAACTATGGATTTCGCATTTTCAAAGAAGGAACGACGATCGAGAGGATTTTTAATTTACAATTTTCTGGTGTGACTGTTCATTTAAATTGAATAAAATGATAACTTTTCTTTATGTATTCGATTTCATCTGGAATTTATGCTGTTTCAGGATGGTTCGACAGTAATATTTCAAGAACGACTTTCATATTTGGATAATTAAATGGATCAACAAGATTCATAGAAGTTCAAATGGAAGAAGATTTCACAGAGAAGATTTCTAGTGTTTAACACGTTGACTGCCACAGTGGAAACTCCGGTACTTGGTCAAACATACCGTAGTATACCATTTCAAACACAAATCGCGAAGAGAAGAAAATATCTAACTATTCGGTTGCACAGTCTTGACCTTCTATTCTTATTGCAATATTAATTCTGTTCAAAATTTTAATAAAATAAGCAATTATTTAATTAAATAAAATTCCATGACTCCACGACAGTCGACGTGTTAAAGAAACGTAGTATTTCCAAGGGTATGTCTCGTGTACCCCATGTTATCCGTGACCTCTTATTCTACGGAATTAATTAATCATCCCGGTCGCTATAGACGGTCGGCACAGAAAGTAAACAAAGTTGTTCGAGAAATCTCAGTAAACAATAAAATTGTATGAATTACGCATTGGCCAGCTTAGAGCAAAGTACAACGCGTGAACACATTTCCTTTCTCTGATCGATCTCGCGCACTCGGCGTCGCTCTTTTTTTATTCTCGAACATATTTGACTGCGATCTGACCGTCGTCGTTTCATTTTAATATAATATTGATTCTATGCTGCGCCATTGTAGTCGGTTGAATTTCACGTAGTCCTTTTGTATCGATGCAAAATCAGGTCACAGAAATGTTACAAACTTCGGCGTATTTAACATCGAGTCTTTGAGCGTCTGTCGATATTTAATACTGTTCCGTTAATATCGGATGAGTTTGAGAGCCTGCAAATGAGGGTACAATAAAAATGAATCGAGCATGCACAATAGTTATTGTTTTAATAGAGGAGAGACAACGATTCAGTGACTAAGATGCCCGAGTGCTATTGATTTTTCATTTTTATTCAGACTTCGATACCATTATGTTCGGACAATGTGGGTGCATCTTGTTGATTAAATCCGCCACTGGCTTGGTCCGTAGTTCAGCCACTGTCTGGCAGCGATAATTTACGAATCCCACATTGCTACCGATAACATGACAAATCGATGAGCCTCTTGCACTCGTTTGCAAGAGATCCTGAAATTTCGATCGAGAAAACTTTGTTGTTTCTTACCTCATACGCTTCACGCCTTGTGTACTTCAACCGGCTGCTTTCTTAGTCAACAAAAAGTGAATTGTCTTTTTGATAACGATCAAAAGCAGACCGCCAGTGTCTTCAAGGTGATTATTTAATATAAGGAACGATTGACACAGTAGAACTGAATTTTTATTGATTAATTAAATCAAAGTATATTATAAGATCGTAGATAGAAGTTCGAGGAAGGGTTTTAAGGAATTTGTACATTCTCTTTATCTTAACTGAGTTGACTCGCTTTTGGTGGACTATGACAATATTCTGACACTTATACTTTGAACTACTAACTCACCGATTAGATACGAACATTATATCAATTTATGAATTAATGATTGCATTTTATTTCATTCATTTTTAACATACAGTATATTAACAAGGAAAGCTTAAAACTAGTAAAACAGTAATTAATGATCAAATGAGACAGCTATCACGCTTTACTGACGTTTCCAGAGCATAACATTAAACCTTTAACTGCTATGGGCGCTCATCGTGTACTGTCGACGCCCATAGGCGTTCAAATCAATGGCTCAGTGTGTACTATTGCAGCTCAGCCGCACGCAGAGTTCGTCTCATTTCTAAATAGCCCACAGCGAAAAGGTTAAACCTTTCTTTCTATTGCTGCCTTACTGTATCTTTTGCTGCCTTACCATTCAGTGTCATCTGATATTATAATAATTATTATATAATGTGCATACAATTTACATACAGTTATTTATACATAATACATTTTACAGGACAATATGGACGACCAACAACAAAATCATCGAACAACTGGTAGCATAATGATAGAACCAAGGTGTACATTCATATATTAGAAAGTATTAACGCCACAGTCTTAAAAGCACGACCTATTTATAGCCAGCAGAAATTGTTCAACATGAGGCAGTTGCAATCTATACACCAATATCAATCATGCAGCTTATCCTTTCTCGCAAGAACCTAATTAACCCAGCTGAAAGAACTCTGAGGTACCTCAAACGCATCTCCACGCTCTCAGCTCTTTAAATAACCCTTATCACGAGCTAATTTTAATCAATCAAATCTCCTTTCAGCTGATTACACCTGGTCGAAGGTAACAAGGCGTCGAGCACAGCCCAGCGGATCTGTACTTCGTATCCTTGGACGATCTTCCAAGCTCAAGGTGGTCGAAGATCTCCATCACAATTTAAAATCATCGAGATGCATCGCAGAGATTATCAAACGTTCGTCGAGGGTATTTAACCGGTGGCAGAGACACCGGTCGGTTTAGATAGTCCCGGGTGTCCCGAGTGCATCGCGCTAGATAGCGTACAGGCGAAAGTGTCCGCGCAAAAAATAGAGTAGCAAGAGCCGGTAACCGCTTTCAGTATAAAACCCGAGCGGTACAGGGATTTCGTGTTGAACGAGAGCGTGTGGGCCGATTAATCGCCGCGCGATCGCTTTTACTTTCCTGAAACCGCGCTGCTGCTTGCAGTCGATCCGCGGCGTTCCATACGCTCGACCGGTTCGGTTGCATCCCCTCGGTTCGTCCACCGGCCAACCTGACATCGTCGAGCCAATTCGACCGTTACGTCCTCAAGGACCACCGCTGCAGCCAGCAGAGCCGATCGATCGACTTTTTACCAGGTGTCTCTCGCTCTACTTGATCAAATCCCGCGACGTTGACCGCGGCAGCAGACGCGACGTCGAGACCCTGCGGAACGGCTCTGGACGCTGGTCCAAGCTCGCAAGCGCCACGAAGCTTTGCATCATCCCCTGGAAAGGTGCGACAAGGCCGACAACCGCGTCAGCGATCGACTGGATCCGAAGTCCGCCGCCGATTCCTCCTCCGCTGTTCTCCGTCCCTCTCCGCCGGCCACCGGAAGCATCGCACGACCAATCCGCGGAATCAATTCACCAGGACTCATCGATACCCTCGACGGATCCTATAAAAGCAACAGGGCGACAAGATGTCCGCGAGAATCGATCCTAAACGCTGGAAGAGCCTCGCCGGCCGGGGCTACCGAGCTGCAAGGAACTTCTCTGTCGTCGCACAACACGCAGGGCCCTGTGTAGAGCACCCGCGGCTTCTGAATTCGGTCAATGCCCTGAGGACGGGCCCGCAGAACGCCCGGTTCGCGATTCTTGCACGTACTTCGGTATCTGGCGTTGAAAAACCGTTCGACATGCCGCACGCGGTCGACGTTTACTATCCGCAGTAAGTAACGCGTCTGGTATCGTCTGGCAGAGCCGGATCTAGGGCCTTGAACACCTGAGACAATAGCCAAAATTTGCGAATCCATTTGGTGAATGTGTTTCTTATAACTAAGCAAATAGAAGACTATAAAGAGGCTAATATTACATTTATTAAACTTAAAAAAACAACATTAATTTCCTTTAATTTTAAATTCTATTAAGTCCAGTATATAAAATTGCACTTTTCTTGCATCAAATTCATCAATTACTGTATTGTAATTGATAGTTTTAGACAAAACATGTTCAACTGATATTATTGTCATATTTGTTAAACTTTCTTGTCCCAATGTTGAACGCGAATAATTTTTGATGATCTTAAGTTTGCTGAAACTCCTTTCTCCAGAAGCAACAGATACAGGATTTGTTATAAACAATCTTAACGTCACCTCCAAATTTGGATAGGACTCTACCAATCCATATTCATAAAGTATTTTCAAAAGAACCTCACTGGAAGCTGTAGTATCATTTTGGCAATATTCACATAGCATGCATCTTGAAACTTGCTATTTCTTCCGAAATTTCAACATGGGTTCAAGTCATCTTCATATTTTAAAGCTAAGTCAACCGCGGATTTTTGTAATTCTTAGAATGAGAATTTGAGATTTCTAACTTTGAACAAAGGCCACGTTCACCTCCCCCTTAATTCGGCTCTGTCGTCTGGTATAGTGAACTCTTTGAGAGTACTCTTGAGGTGTATGTTGACTGCGTGGGAAACTGTTGAGAAAGATTTGCTTTCGCGTACTTATTTATGGAAAATTGTTAATAATTTTTATTATGAATTTGAGTACTCCATGTTTATGCGTTTGTTAAGCGGGTACACAGTACAGTATTTAGAATTATGGAGGAGTCTTCAGTAAACATTAATGAATGTTATGAGATAACTAAACAGGACAATTCAAAGACTTCACTATGCTTCTAATACTGACTGTACCCTGAAGAGCATAAGCTAGAAATGTTACTAAAATTTTTGCAAGGTTGACAATTTTGATCTTAAACACAGGCAAGCGACAAGAGTAAATGCTGTTATATTTCTCGATATTGTATCTCTGCTTAAGCAGATCGTTGTCACGTAACAGAGAAAGAGAAGGCTTGAGTATTTGAAAATTCAAATGAAGGTAAATTTGAAGTCACGCCATGTGTAACTGAACAAATTAAGACGCAAAAGTTGAGCGACGGTTTTATTGCGTTTGATCAAACTTACCTGACAGACGTGTCTTCTGCTTTTCGTTTTCGTTTCGCGAGCACTCGGTCGCCGGATTGTTTCGTTTCACATTATTCATTCATGTGCTTTCTTATCGTGGCATCAATATTCTAACTGATAACGACATAGACTCATTGATACTCTTCTACGTTACTGCGAGAAATTATAATATCTGCGATAAAGTCAGCCATTTAAATGAAAAATACAATACACAACAAATAAATTACTGTTATTATTAATATATTCAAGAGACTGAAAGTATATATGAAATGGAGTTTCAGTAACGCAGTTGTGCAGCGAACTTTACTCGACTTTCATTACGTAATATTTTCAAATTCTTTCGCGCACTATAATACCAACTACGCAGTTTGCTATATAATCAGTGGCAATTTTCCAAGAAAAATACATATGATGTCTCGCGGGTAATTGTGTTAAATGTATAGTATATCTTCGAAAGCCGAGAATACGTATAATCATACATTTTAACTATTTCTTAGTCCGTATAAATATTATCGTGGAACTTCAAATTTTTCCTCCGAATAAACTGGGGCAATAATTTCACGGATTATCGAACAGCATTTTCCTCGCAGTAGAAATGTGTCGATCACTATCTATTTGCTGAACTATGCGCGCTGGAGCGTGAACATTACCAAGCATTGGTGAATTGTTTCAGTTTCGCAAAAAGGA
Source organism: Macropis europaea (assembly GCA_916610135.2). Lineage (NCBI taxonomy): Eukaryota > Metazoa > Arthropoda > Insecta > Hymenoptera > Melittidae > Macropis > Macropis europaea. Next base: position 14,195,362 of record OU744351.1, on the reverse strand, counting down.
TAGAGACTCGCTCGATTTTACTGGAGGTTTTCTAAAATACGATCATTGCAGAAATTTCTATTTAGTATACTTTCGATAATCGTGCACAGTAAATTGATCGATGTGTGCTATTAACAGGTAATCTCTGGCACCACCTGTTGCTACAAAAAATACTCTGATAAAAAAGACTCTGAATATACTCTGATAAAACAGTAATTATATATAATTAATCCTAGAACTCGATAATCGTGCTCATAAAAAATTATATCTCCGTTTGTAAACTAATCCAAAAAATTGCAATACAGAATTGTATTACAGTGAATTTATTTTCAACGTAAAAATCGAAAGTGAACGATCTGATTGCAGAGTGTCGAGATTGCTGGCAACTCACGCAGCGAAAAATCCGTCCATCAGCAACAACAATGACGAGTACATAGGAAAAACACCATTGATGAACGCTCTAACCGAGCCTCTTGCACCGAAACTTCGCTCATACATCGAAGAATGTGCATCGATCTGCTGTCCAAAGGACATCTACATCTGCGATGGTAGCGATGCTGAGTACGAACACCTGTTGAACCTCCTCGAGCAGAGTGGTACCATCTTGCCTCTGCCAAAATATGAAAACTGGTGAGTCTATTCAAAAAATCCAACAATCCTCAAAATACAAAAACAATAACAGTAACAGAAAAAAAATATAGACTCCAGAGACCATGTCTGAAGATTTTCTATAATTCACAGGCAAAAATAGAGGATGTCGATTTTTATAATCATTCTTTTTCTAAATATTAGCTGGTTGGCCAGAACGAATCCAGCGGACGTCGCTCGCGTGGAAAAACGCACGTTCATCAGCACAGAAAATAAACGCGATACAATTCCAACGCCGCGCGATGGTGTTACCGGAGAACTGGGTAACTGGATTTCTCCAGTTGACATGGACAAAGCCGTTCTGGAACGGTTTCCGGGATGCATGAAAGGTCGATCTCCTTGGAATTCCAATCGCTTTCTCGATCACCCAACAATAACCACTCTAACGTTGTTTGAAACATCGTACAGGTCGCACGATGTACGTCATCCCGTTCAGCATGGGTCCAGTGGGTTCTGCGTTGTCGAAAATCGGAATCGAGATCACTGACTCGGCCTACGTCGTCTGTTCGATGAAAATAATGACCCGGATGGGGAAAGACATCCTCGAGACCCTTGGTAACGGAGACTTCGTCAAGTGTCTCCACTCCGTTGGCGTACCCAAGGTCGACTCCAAGGTCCAAGTGAATTCTTCTTGGCCCTGTGACCCTGAACGTACCATCATCCTTCACAAACCAGCAAAGAATGAAATCGTTTCTTATGGAAGCGGTTACGGTGGAAACTCTCTGCTGGGGAAGAAGTGTTTTGCACTGAGAATCGGCTCTACGATCGCCAGAGACGAAGGCTGGCTGGCTGAGCACATGCTCGTACGTAACACTGTGTAATGATTTTTAATTGTGGACAGAATGGATGGAATTCGTGGTACAACCCTGAACAGATAAATTGTTCGACATAAAATAAGAAAAAGTTATAGAATGCATGTTCTTCGTATGAAGCTTTGTTCCTGAAGAAAATGATGTGGAAAAACAATTAACTTTTTGACGGCTATTTGGAATTGAGGCGAACACTGCGTGCGGCCCAGCTGCAGTTGTATGAACTGAGCTATTGCACCGAACGCCTATGGGCGTCGACAGCACGCGGTGGGCGACTCTGTCAAGCGCTGATAGCAATCAAAAAATTCTATTCTATCATTTTTACTTATTCTGAGGTGTAGACTCGGTTGTACCATCTAAAGTACCCATTCTATGTCCACTCTGCATAAAACTGAACTACTGTCCTTGTCAACACATCTCTGTGTCACAGTAGCGATCCTGACTTTCATTCTCAATCGTTACTTCGTGCGTAGAACTGTTTCATCGGTCTAAAAGATTCTGTATCAGTTACCTTTTCTAGATACTGGGTATCACAAATCCGAAAGGTAAAAAGCGTTACATCGCCGCCGCGTTTCCGAGCGCTTGCGGGAAAACGAACTTAGCTATGATGCAGCCGACCCTGCCCGGTTACAAGATGGAGTGCGTGGGAGACGACATCGCGTGGATGAGGTTCGACCAGCAAGGCAGACTGCGAGCTATCAATCCTGAGAACGGATTCTTCGGCGTGGCGCCTGGTACCAGCAACGCGACGAACCCTAACGCCATGAAGACGATCTTCAAGAACACGATGTTCACCAACGTGGCGGCTACCAGCGACGGAGGAGTCTTCTGGGAGGGACTGGAGAAGGAGATCAGCGAAGACGTCGAAGTACGTGTTTGACGAACCTCTAAAAAACCCCTGAAGTATTATTTTGCCATCTCAAGTGGATCCATCCGCTTCTACTTATCTTTGGGTTATTCTAATCCCTCAGGAATGTAACTACTTATTATGTAATACACCTTGAAACGTTTCGAGTGGCTCATAAGTCCTAGATAGCAGAGAAACGTTGTATTAGAGCTTTGTATACATTGACACGTTTTTGCAGATCACTGATTGGAGAAGCAACAAATGGACCAGGGGATCGAAGACACCTGCTGCACACCCCAATTCGAGATTCTGTTCACCTGCCAAGCAGTGTCCTATCATCGATCCAGCTTGGGAAGACCCCATGGGTGTTCCTATTGACGCTATCCTCTTTGGAGGACGCAGACCTGAAGGCGTTCCTTTGATCTATCAGGCTAGAAACTGGCAGCATGGTGTGTTCATCGGAGCTGCGATGAGATCTGAAGCTACTGCTGCGGCAGAACACCAGGTAGCTCTATTAAAGAGTAATGCACAAATATCATATTCACACTTTCAAGGAGAGACTAAAAGAAATCTTTACTATTTAGGGTAAAGTAATCATGCACGATCCGTTCGCCATGAGACCCTTCTTTGGATATAACTTCGGACGCTACCTTGATCACTGGTTGAGCATGACCAAAGTGAAGAACGCCAAGTTGCCTGCGATATTCCACGTGAACTGGTTCAGGAAAGGCGGGGATGGTAAGTTCCTCTGGCCAGGTTTCGGTGAGAACTCCCGTGTCCTGGACTGGATCCTCCGTCGAATCGACGGCGAGGACATCGCTATGGATTCTCCGATCGGTCTGCTGCCGAAACTTCAATCGTTCAACCTGGACAACCTGAATAACGATGTGAACATGGAGGAATTGTTCAGATTGCCCAGAGATTTCTGGAAGAAAGAGGTCAATGATCTTAGGGAGTACTTTGATGCGCAAGTTGGTGAAGACTTACCTGAGGCTATTCGCTCTGAACTCGATCTTCTTGCACGCAATATCGATATGCTTTAATCAAGTGCCTTCACACATTAAAATTCTTTTCTGGTACGCAATTTTTTAAAAGGCACAAGAATTTATACCTTCAAAGTTTGAGCAGAGCAATGCAGAAATTACAGTCTATTTTTTGGTACACTTACAACGTGACAAATACATATTTCAAGGAATCCTCTAAAGAATGGTGACTTGTTGAATTGATTTAAAAGACCATTGTCTATTAAAGAAGACATAAACGAAACGTAAATGTTAGTATTACAACGCTTTCCACTTACACATTAAACGTAATCATTCGTTCATAAATGCATATCCATCATCAGGAGTCCATAAAAAAAATAATTGTATTTTCAGGACTGTTTGAAACAGTCCCTCTTTAATGAGAGATAGTATGAGAGAGCTATGGTGTGCAAATGAGTGTTGAACAGTCTACTTATTGTGACAGATATACATGTGTATATATTTTGGATAAAATTTTCTGAATAAAAACATCTGAAATGTAAAACTTTAATCTGTTTTAGCCACTTTTCACCTGAGAAACAGCTGAAGGTAGAAAGTTAAAACACAGTAGATCATTGCTAATCATATTTATTGACCCAATACTTTAACTAAGTACTATCGGTGAAAGACTTCATATATGAGACATTCAAAACTGAATGTATGTTACAAGATTATTGCAGTTCGTATACGTACACAATTAAACGTCCGTTCTGCGTTCAACTTAAGAAGAATTACACTGAACGTGATCTTGAGTTTCAGATAACAGAAGCTTAGAAATTGTCTACACTGCATACACTTTCATCGTCTTAACGCAACGCAGACAGAGAAGTCAGTTACATCAGAAGAACAGAGTAACAGATTCGCTTAAATTTACTAACAATAAAACTGAATTATTTCCTAATATTGTACCCGTATAGTAAGTATCGAGAAAATGATTTCTTTATGCATCGAAAATACAATATGTATTATGCACGTTAAAATAGATTATACAATTTAAAGTGTGTAACAAATAGGAAACAGTGTTACACGTGGGTATGGTTAACACAAAGATTTAGATGTTATTCAACGCCAAAGTCTACCTAAAATATTGCACTTCCTTGACTGTTTGTTCCCTTCTTCAAAATGTTTGAACTTAGAAAATGATCACAATATTCCTTAGAATTTTAATCTAGAATAATAATATGATGATTTTAAATCATTTTATTTAACAAATTAATGATATCTTAGGCAGTAGTGATTTTAACTAATGGGAAATAAATTTATAATGAACAACATGAAGGTAGATTTTACATAAATTCATATAGTGTTAAATACTACTATAGACTAAAGTCTATAATATAAGGGAATAATATTTTCTACCTTCATTTAATTCAATCTCATACTTCCAATAGGGATAGTTATGAACCAGCAGTTTTGTACATTTAATTTCACAATTTGCATTGATTAATTTCTAAGACCTTTGTGTTTCTTCATAATAGAGTTCTTCAATGCACACAAACACACTATGCTTCTATTATGTTTTCCACTTTCATGCAGCTCTGCATTTAGAGAACAACAGAGTATGAGTTTACTCCATTTGTTTATGAACACCGTTCCTACATAAAAATTCAATTCTATTCATTCTACTGTTACCAATAGATCAATGCAATTAAAATTGGATTCAATCAACGAATAATCACATAGTACGTGTTTGTATCATTGAAATATTCATACAGATCTCTGACAAGATCGAACTAATATACAATTCTGGCATATACTTTGAAGACTAGATCAATTGATTCTTCATCAGTCGTTAGTACTTTGCACCAAAATTTCGTGTAACTGCAAATTACATACAACAGCTACGCTCGTTTTCTAATTTAACATTTCTCTATTTTACACGGTTAATATAATAACTACTGTACAATTGTATATTGTATTTTCATAATGGTGTGTTCGTTTAACAAATACATTCATAAACTCCATACACGGATAACATATTTTTTTTTATAGCCGTTTTTATACTAAGATCCAGTAACTTGATCCTTTCTTTAAATTAGAAATTGTTTACACATTACACGACTATACAATTCATTTTGGAATCTTAGATAAAACTCAAAAACCACTACAAGCTATCAATTTACAAGGAATAATGCAAAATCATTAAAATTGTATGAATATTTAGATTCACTACAAGTACAATTTTCATATTTATACGTTTATATTACTAAGGACAAATAATAATAAAATTTTAAAAGAATAAAAATTTCATATTAAAACATTTGTTCCGTTTTGTTCGTGTGCTAGATTAAATTTATGGGTTGCGTATCGTTAATAAAAGGAGGTATAAAGTCAAACCATTTTTACTTGTTATTTTTCATTCTCATCGTTGTGTCATACACGTTAATTATTTTTAAAGAATTGTTCTGTGTGACTCTGAATTTACTACATCCTATGCACCAACTGAAAGTGATGTGGTTCATTACAAACTTCCTAATTCTGTGATGATTATGAATTTAAACGTGTATATTCAAAATGCCAATGCTCGACGTTGTTCCTTTTTTTTTAATTTAAATAAGTTTTTAGCAAAAAATCTTCGAAACGCTATTATTTTAGAACAAGTAATGAACACATATAAAATCTGTCTTCACAGTGAATATGTTCAATTTCAATGTGCGTAATGAAATAATCCTTCTGATATTCATTGAGTCATTGTAACTATTTAGAAATAAAAAAATTAGTATTCTAGATTCCTCACGTTTGGTGATGTACTTCATAAATTTGTGTGTACTAAAAATTATCTGTATGTATAGATAATCTAAAAAATATCTTTTAAAAGGTATAGAGAGCTTCAAACCTTTTACAGTGTTCTATAATGTTTTATGAGTACCACGTTTCGGTTGCAATGGCAAGTACTTCATGAATTGAATCCTTTCGTTACGTTAATCCGTACTTGAACAACGTGTAACTACCTAAGTTTCAGTATTTTTTTTAGTCCTTCGTAATTAATTTAAAAGTTCATTTTACATTATAACTTGAGTCCTTTGAGAGCCTAAGAAAGAACTGTATATCAACGCTTTTTTTTTTAAATAAAATCTCAGGTACATGCTTCTCACCCATTATTCTTTTTCACCAACGTTCCCAGTGCACGCGGTATGCACGACGGGCACAATATTTCCGGTTTCGACGTCTCTGACAACATTTTTCCTAAGAACTGCGCTGTACATGGAAGAACCAATGATTCGGATGTCAGTAACTCTGTTTCCATCGTTGGAATCGCCTCAGTTTCGTACATGGACAACGGAAAATGATGGCCGCACGTGAACACCATCGTATCTTCCTCGATTGCGAGAAATCGGTATACCGCTTCCGGATCCTAATTTTTCAAAAATTCGTTCATGTAGATATAAGAACAGTTTGACCATCTCTGAAGTTCTTAATGCATTTTATAGTCTACCTTAATATGTACGAATGATCTGGAGTCACGAGTCTCAGAGGAAACGGTACTTATGACACCTTCCATCATCTGCTGCAAAGTATTATTTCCAGTGGAGCCTGGATAACCCGTGAGCGGTGGACCATAGTGATCAGCCGTTAAAGAAGACAACAGCTTGATAAATTCAGGTGTAGGTTCACCTACAACAACAAATATTTAATATAGAGCATAGTGTAAAACTTATTTCAAATACCACATGATATTACAAAAGTCAAGATCATTTACCTTCACCTATATGTTGTAACAACATGGAACACACTTGCAAACAAAATTTCACAGAAAACAAGTTAACTGCAGTGTAGCTCTTGGCCTCTGCATCATTCTTATTTATGTCTAAGTACTTGTCCATTATCTCCTGGCTGTTAAAATATTTCAACATTATATTTCTATGATACTTCTGAGAGTGTGACAGAGTAAATCACACACAGTGAACTTACCAGAATAACACCAATCCAAGGGGATAAAAAATTGACTGAATATGCTCTAGAAATACGTTCTCTATGCTTTGCATCGGTAACTGATGTTCGATCCAGAAGTCAAGAGCATCTTGTAATATTTTACATTTCACCGTGTCCGTTTCATTCTCCATCTCGTTCAAGAAGAACTTGATTACTTTGATAGCCTCGTTGATCACGTTGTCCTGGCGCGAATGCGAAATTTTCTTGTCGTAGAAAGTGCTATAATTTTTTGATGTTTGATCAGCCGTGTCGCTCGTAGGTGTAGAATCCACTGAATTCTCTCCGGTAGATCCAATTGCTTTCACTAGTTTCCGTGGATCGTCTTTGAAAATAAGATTCTCCATCCACTCCTCTGAATCAGAACTGATATCAGAATCAAAGGAGTCCTCGTAAATGTCCAGGGGCGGGTTCTCGCATTTCATGTCCTTGCACAATTCTTCAGAACCGCCTTGACAGTCGAACGTGTACAATTCCTGCTGAAGCATTTGCAGGCTGTTCAATGATTTGCTAGCAGGAATTTTCATCTTGTCTTTAGCAGCGCAATCCTCCACGGAGTCCATCAGATTCTTCTCCACTTGTTTGTTGAACAGTTCCGTGTTCTTCTTGAAATTACGCGACGACGACGACTTCCGTTTAGAGTCAGAACCCTCCGCAGCTCTCCGTTCCTCTTTCTCGCGTACATTTTCGGAAGATTTCACCTTTGAGCAAGACTGAAGGCTCAACGCGTGAAGTATCTTCAACTGATACGTAAACGCGTCGGCGATGTTATGCTGCAGCATAGCGATTTTTGAGCAAGCTTCATAATTCCCTAATTCAACGCACTGAAAGTATAGAAACGCATTTAAACAATTGTATACCGTATGATTATAGTCCAATGTATTTGTGAACTGCATAGACAAACCTTGTCTATGATTCTCGATGAATCGTACAAGCCACAGAAATATTCCAGCGTATAGTGCAGTGTTAATTCTCCTGATGATTTCTCGATAACGCTTAAAGGTTGAATAGCGCCCGCCAGAGACGGCGTATCGTAGCTCTGATAAGAGATTACAGGAGCCGGAATGTTAGGAACTTGACTAGGCACATCCAAAGCTACATGAGATGTATGAGGGAGCCGTACAACCCGCTTCGAAGACTTAAGTAACACGAGTTTGTCGTCTGAATCACGTGAGTCCTTTGCTGGAAGGCGTCCCAATTGTGCTCTGTTATTGTTACCCCAAGCTAGCACTGTACCTCCTGAAAGAGAACAAGAAGCGATCATTTTCGCCTTTACACACATATAAAAATTTTCATTTAAGCATCATAACTTCAAACTATCCTCCTATGAAGCTTATTTCAATTTCTGTACCTGGTTGAATAGCAACTGTGTAATCATAACCACAGCAAACTCCAACAGTCTTGATTATAGGATTCAATTTTTCTCTATACTCATAACTGTCCGTTTGAAATGATCTAGCTTCGCCATTTACATTTACATTCCTTTCGTTCGCCATAGAGCTTCTTGATCCACCATCGAATTCCTGTTCTTCTTCCCGTTTGTAAGCATTATGCCTTGGAGGTACTTGTGCAAAGATAGAAGCAGGATTGTAACATAACGGTGTAGGAATCGTGACTTCTCGTCTGGTTCCATTGCCTATCTGACCGTCCAAATTTCGCCCCCATGTGTAAAGAGATCCGTCTTTCGTTACGAGAGCATTATGATGGCAACCGGTCGATATCTATCGCACAATAAATATACATGAAAAATAGGACAACAGAGTGAAATAATAAAAAATCATTCTGCTGACCTGCACGATGTCTCCTCTCACTAAACTCGTATCCACTAAGGTCGGTTTTAAATGTGTTTGAGCTTCTTCAAGCGACCCGACATTGACGTTCTTCAGACACACGTTCTCGTATTGCTTTCTCCGCGATTCTGAACTGCTTCCAGTCGCTTTTGCTTGTGCATGCTTATGTTGTGCATTACTATCCGTCTGTTCTTCGCTCGCTTCGTTTGCGTGGTCCGTGACTTTTTCAAATTCGTCGATATTTTCTAACTGTTTAACAAAAGCATCCCGCTGCTCCAATATGCGTGTCCGCTTTTGAGATTGTGCTTGCAGCCGGAGAACCTGAGGACTAGCTCCCCATACGTATAATTTATTCGCGTAGCTGACTGCGAGCTGAAACATACATAGTATCATAAATTGTCTGTACAATTATTTAAACGTCAGAAATGATTGTAACTTACGTTGTGGAAATACCCAGTCGCGACAAGACAGATTTTCTCCGACAAGGAGACTTTCATTGGCACTGAACTTTTAACGTTGCTCCCTACACCCAACTGGCCAAACACATTGCAACCAAACGCATAAACGATGCCCTCTGTAGAAAGGGCCAATGTATGTGCGTGGCCAGCGCTGATGCAACGTATCACCACACCAAGCAAAGACGTAACTAATGTGGGAGTCATTTTTTCATCAGTATTGCCATGGCCCAGTTGGCCGTGTACACCCCAACCCCATGTGAAGACTCTACCATCCGCAGTCAACGCGACAGAATGGTATTGTCCCGCCACCGCGTCGACGATCACTTCTTGCGCCAAAGAAGTGATCAATTCTGGAGTAGAACATTGTAAAATCTTGCCTAGGCCTAACTGACCGAATTGACTCGAACCCCACGCATACACGCCGTTGTTAGTGACTGCTAAACTATGGCAATGCCCGCACGACACGCTGAGAACTTCCACTTCCATGGTACGGAAGAAATTGATGGCCTGAGGTGAACCATACCTCAATACGGATGGACCAGTTCCTAATAATAATTAAAAATAAAATTGTATAACCGTGAGATGGTAAAAGACTCAATGTGTTTAGTCGTGTGTATGTATGTATACCTAGGCATCCTTGAGCAGAACTTCCCCACGTGTAAACGTTTCCGTTTCTGATTAGAACAACGTGAGAGAATCCAGCGTATAGTGGTCTCCGTTTGAAATCCGCGACAGGAGCAGTGTTATCGTAATCCTATTTTAATAGATAGGTAGATGTATGATTATTTATTAAAGCGAGACGAGAAATATCTTGTAGGATGATTACCTCTTTCACTCCTAATAATAATTCGATGTTACATGTGACAGAAGGTTCTTGATGTAAAATAGATTTTTTGTAAATCAGAGTCAGTAAAATTAATAAAAAAGTTTCTATGATTTCCTCTATCACTGTGTCAGCCTCATCCTAAATAAAAGGTGGATGTTAATCACATGAGTGAACGTTTCTCTGCTCGTCGATGTTCAATAATTATTTCTCACTATACTTACATTTTCCACGAGATCTATAGAATCACATTGACTAGACTGAGAACTATGCGAAGTCGTTCTATGGCGCATTCTGCACCGTACTACCCTAGGTCTTATCACTGGGTTCGTTGGATCGTACAGAGTGACTAATCTCTATGTAACATTTTACAGATAAGAAAAACATTAAATTTCGTTCATTCAGAGTTGCAAAATTAAAGCGCTTGATACTTTACCTGAAGTACAAAAATTTGAGAGTCTTGAAGATTATCAATAATAAACGTCATATGGTTCCTAGCTAACTCAGGGTTTACTAACATTGCTTGCATCAAACTTGGTTCACTTATACATATTAACAAACCATCTAAAATGGAACAAGCATGAAATATATTTGTAAGCCATTTAAAAACTGAATTATTACAAACGTTATACGTTACATGGAGTTGGATGAAAGTTGCTTGTGCTAAAAGAATGTATTGTCTTCATGAGTATATCCAACATTTGTCCATAAAGACCCTTTTGTGTTGCCAGGTGATGTAACACTTCCCACAGACATGTTTGTCCGGCGATATTAACTGCTAAAAGTTCATCGTAAAAAGAATTTGTAGATAGGAAATACCTGCAATTTGAACGATCTTTGTTAAATTTTATCACATGAAATTCATATTGTAATGCTTTAAAACATATAAAAGCTTTAACTGCTTACAAAAATTCTTTATAAATAGCCTTAGATTTCTGAGCAGAAACTCTGAGCGTCATTTCAATGAAAGCAAGTACACATAAGTTAGAAAGATGTATCCTCGTTGCAACAGGCAGTTCACTAATAGCTGGAGAAGCTAAACAGTGTGTGAGACAACTTAACAAATCTGCTGTGTATCCAGCAGATGCAAATTTTAATACACTCTTCAATAGTCTGCACTAAAAAAAGGTAAATACTCAATTACAATCAATTATTATATTCTTCAATAATTCGTTTACTTACTTTAGATAATTTATAACAAGCCACTGCACGTGGAAACTCCTTGTTTGACAGAAGTATGTCACCGGCTTGCTCCAGTAGCTGTTGCGCATTAATGCCAAATACTATAGCCAATTTTGCCGCCTTTTCAAGTTCGTTATTCTTCAATACTAATTCCATAAAAGTCGATAACACCGATTTTCTATAACAAATAGGATATAATAATAATTGTTCATTGGTACACACGAATGTAATAAAAGTATGATACACACCTCAGGACAATTTTGTACACCGACTGATTCGTAACAATTATACAAGTATCTACATGAGGTAATTCAACTTTAATATCTTTTATTCCCTTTGGTAACGCATATTTGTTTTTAATATCATGCGGGAGAGCCGTTCGTGCATTATTTGAGAAATCGATAGCTCTGTACACAGCGCGTATCACTTCTTTACTATTCACTAAAGAAAAGTGGCCAACAATGCACTCTGGATTAAATTTACAATTATCGTTTGTACGTGTTTCGGATAGTCTGTCTGATATTACATACATTACACGCTGACTGACGTCAGTGATAAAAAAAAATCGTTGAGTTAATAAAACGTTTCTACAAGACTCGAATACTTTATGCACTGATAAGGGTACGGTAGAAAAGTCAGGTCCATGTACCTGTAACGATTAAATCATTTAAATACTATATTTATTCTTACATGTTATTGAACTGTAAAGTAACATCTCCTTACTGTTATGTGATTTGTGATAGCATGGTAACACGTATACAACTGTTGACCTTCTCTATCAGACTGAGACATGAGAAATGTATCTTTCGATATTGGTTCAGGAGTCATGTGATTCTGATCCGTGGATGAGTCGGAATTAACAGATGCATTATGAGTATTTCGATTGCTAGTAATGTCTGTAAAACAAACATAAAATGTTCAATAATATTCTACAGCAGAAATCAAATGCCTCGTCATTTTATGTTGTACATATACAAACCATGATATTGCAAATTTTCTCCTAAAGTCTGACTTTTTGTTTCAATTAATTTTTGCCTGAGTATAGCCAGCTTCTCCACAGACAATTGCTTGAGTCCTTGCAATCTGGATCTAGTAGAAGCAAATGTTTTTGTGTTATCATAGATGGTGTCGTTTGTATGTAAAACGTTGTATGATTCTCCATTTTCTAAATGTCGCAAACAACTGTATGAACGCTGTTCTAAAAGTAATCTCCACTGTTGCTTCGACTGGCTTGTTATCAATAGAGATACGCTGTCGTTGCTTTGATCGCGACATATGTGCAGGCTCGCAACATTCCCGTGAACATGAGTAACGTTCGTCTGATGACCGGTTTCAAGATTTATAAATATTATCTCTCCATACTCGGTTCCTATAATACCAACTTCAGCGGGTGTTACAGAGTCTTCCCACCATACTATCGCTGTAGGCCTAAACACATTAAGTATATTAAAATCTGACATACATTAAATCATTACCATTTAATTAAAGTATTAAAATACATACTTCGAATGAGACGATTGGGAACTAATAGAAGGAAAGGACGTTATATCATCACTGGTCCATCTTCTATCTATATCACACTGTTCATCCACTAAGCATAAAGCAGGAATTATGTAGACCGATCCGTCGACGCTTGTGGAAAGCAACCACGATCCCACCGAGTGAAAGCACAAAGCTGAAATTTGTTTGTGTGTTCCTTGGAACCATGGTATCCTCTTAATTATTGGCGCACACACTGAATCCTTTTTGTAATATAAAAAAACTTCAGCATTCACAGTCGTAAATGCCAGAAATAATTTCTTTCCGTATTCGCATTGAGCGCTGTGCTCTATTTCCGTCGCTTTAATTAAACATTGCAGTTTGAACAGACTTTCCTCGGTGAAACTTGTCATTGGCTGATAGCCGTCTGCACAAATTTCTGCGATCATTATACTTAAGGCTAACGGTTGCTCTTAATACTACCTGTAAACAAAGATGGCTGTTAATTTACAAATATAACAAACTGTACAGGTGCACTGGACTCTGAATTACATTGATCCCAGCTTATTTGTGATACAACATGGACAAACAGGTTTCCCGAAAGGTTCACGAAATTGTTTTGCAGAAGTCGGACGTTTAAATCAATAATAAATAATAATACATTTATTTCTGCACAGTTTCATGGAGGCTGTGACTTACCTTCTCTCACGATCGCGTAACATAGCGACAGAAATATTTCACAGGATATTGCGTGCCGTTGCAGCTGTGTTTACGTGCTTGCAAAATAACAGAGCCGTCGAGGGAGGCGAGCTCGGTCTCTCGTGAAATTCTCGTCGTGCTAAAAATAAATGGTCGCGAGAACGAGACTGATGAAAATGTCGAATCACGCATTCCGTTGCAACGAGATACTCTTTCACCTGCACGCGTCGAACGAACGAGACGAATTGTTCGCCGTGCATTACATTTTTACAATAACACCGCCGTCAAATTTCCAAACGTCAGTCCATCAAGGTTAGATCGCACATAACCATCAAAGTTGCCACAAACGGAGAGCGAAAGTCACCAGCGTCCGACAAAAAGAGCACCGTGTTACGGTACCTTGTGAATATAGCTCTGAGTTAGAAATGGCCGAACCATTGAACTATAGAGAGTACCATTATCAAAGAGTATGTACACCGTTGTTCACAAACTGGTCCACCCCAGTCCTGCCTCCCAAGAGCGATACAAAAGACGCCATTCCATCTATGATGCAAGATTATGTGGAGCGAACCACAGCGAAAGTAGCGCCATCTCTGATAGGACCCTGGAATTAACTACCGGTACTCTAAGTGGCGGCATCTCTGACAGAAGTCCGGAACTAAATAGCGAAAGTCAAAGTGGCTCCATCTAGCGGAAAGGACCCGATTATTTACAGAAAAATCCGCCAGAGGCGCCACGAGCGGCACATCGTTGTATAGTTCCAGTTGTGGGCAGAAGATGGCGCTGCTGACAACTCATTCAGTTCCGTATCTGTGACAGAGATGGCGCCAGTTGCACCATCCGCCACTACTTAGTTCCGGGCTTCCCTCAAAGATGACGCAAGCTGTCCTGTCCCGCCACTACATAGTTCCGGCCTCATGGAAAAGATGGCACCACTATCGCTACAGAAATCCGTTCGCCGTGTACTACTGACGCTCAAAGGCGTCGCGTGTTCGCCTCGTTTCCAAATACATATATAGATCGCGGTCGAAGGGTTAATAATAAATAATGTATAATGTTAACACATTCTTCAGATAATATGATGATAATACATTACGTATTGTAGTTTATTAATAAGTTTTATGTATTCTTAAGTTTCTGTTGCATTGTTTAAGCAATAATTTATATATTTTATATATTTAAATTACGGTAGTTTAAGTATATCTAAATTGTTAATTGAACATTATGATTAAGCCACTTGTTCTACGATAAATTGTGCAACCTTGCCAAAATTCACTGTAACTTTCAATGATTTTTTAAATAAACAAAAGTTAATCGGACAAATTGTATTATTATTTATTAGTTTATAAGTTCCAATTTTCCTCCTCCCTTAATTTCTCCTTTGAACGCAGTTAAATCGTAGAAAAACGCGAAAAATTCTATGTTCTGAAGTCAGCATTGCGTACAGAAAACCACGAAATTAATTTGCAGAAATTCCTGGAGTCGTGACGTCACTTCCAAGAATCCGAGAACTTTGTGCCACCTCTTCTGGAATCATGTTCTCCTGTTACAAATTCTGAATTTTGCCTAAATTGATCTCGAAACTCTGAAAAATTCTAAATCGCAGAATTTCCTGGAATCGTGACGTCATTTCCAAGAATCCGCGAAACTTTGTGCCACCTCTTCTGGAATCATGTTCTCCTGTTACAAATTCTCGATTTTGCCTAAATTGATTTCGAAACTCTGAAAAATTCTAAATCGCGGAATTTCCTGGAATCGTGACGTCATTTCCAAGAATTCGCGAAACTTTGTGCCACCTCTTCTAGTATCATATTCTCCTGTTACAAATTCTCGATTTTGCCTAAATTCGTATACAAACTCCGAAAAATTCTAAATCGCAGAATTTCCTGGAATCGTGACGTCATTTCCAAGAATTTGCGAAACTTTGTGCCACCTCTTCTAGTATCATATTCTCCTGTTACAAATTCTCGATTTTGCCTAAATTCGTATACAAACTCCGAAAAGTTCTAAATCGCAGAATTTCCTGGAATCGTGACGTCATTTCCAAGAATTTGCGAAACTTTGTGCCACCTCTTCTAGTATCATATTCTCCTGGTACAAATTCTCGATTTTGCCTAAATTCATTTCGTAGCCCCGAAAAATTCTATTTCGCGAATTTTCCTGGAATCGTGACGTCATTTCCAAGAATCTGCGAAACTTTATGCCACCTCTTCTGGTATCCTATTTTCCTGATATCGACGCAAAATTTTAGGTCAAATTTCAGATTTGCAACAGGAGAACATGATTTCGGACGAGGTGGTACAAAGTTTCATGGTTTCCCTTGTCCTTCGAAGTTGAATCTTGTGGTGATTTCTGTAGTTTGTTTCACTCGTCTTTTCGTGAAAGGATTTTTAATGGAAAATGGAGGGGTTTTAAATTAGTAACTACTAAATAAAAAAACGTTGAATTCGTTTAATTTACATTTATTTAAAGAGTTTTTTGTAAAGTACAATATATATATACATATACAATGCAGTTGTTATATATTAAACAAACTCGAGCTAGCGGCCGGAAATTCTGGCTATCCGAAGAGCGTACGATGTTGTATTGTATTTTGCATAAAAGCGCTCGAACTTCAGCTGCGTTGTCCTACATATTGCAAAACGGAACAGTGGAGGACAGGTCTATCTGCTGCCTAAAACATAAAGAAGACAAAGGTTAATGCTTGGAGAATCAAAGAATATGATGAATCTTTTTGAATTTCGTGAGAACACTGACCAATACAGAACAACTTCTGTAGTTTGTCGATGTTACAAACTTCTTACTACTGCAATCTGGTAATGAATTTATGAACTGAAGCAAGTTCATCCCGTGTCATCTTCTGCCAGAATCTGGAACTAAACAATGACATACCATTCGAGGCGGACTTGGCAGATCTTTCTGTAAATAATCGGGTCCCTCTCGCTCGATGGCGCCACTTGGAATTTCGCTACTTCATTACTGGCTCCGTCAGAGATATCGTCAAATAGGATGTCGATTGACGAAAATTAGCATCTAGGTAAATTTTTCAATATTAAGTTGGCAGAGTGCCTTCGGCATACTTCAGAAAGTATAGTATGACGATAGTTGTGTGAAAGAAAAATGGTGGACGATGCGAAGCACTGTGTGAATTCCTGTCGCTGCTGAAAGTTGAAAGTTACGGAACGCTTCGTAGAGAGAACGGTGTACGAGAAATCTGAGGTGTGAATTCGGGAATCGAGAATGGGTTCGAATAAACGGCATAAAACGGAAAAGAGCCGGGACGCGAAGAAGAAACGTCATCGTAGTCGTTCACGAAGTTACACGCCTGAACGCGAGAAATCGGAGAAGCACAGGCACCACAAAAAGCACCGAAGAAAAGAGCGCAAGGATTATGACAGCGATGGTTATTATCTGATTCATTCTATTTAAGCGTACAGAAAGATGATTGTTCACGGTACCGCGGCTTTTCTTGCACATTGATCATTGTTCACGGACGCATGATCGTTTCGTTGAGAACTGCGCGTTCGGTTTTAGCTTCATTCATGGTTTCGATCGCATTGCATCACCAGAAACGTACTTAGCTGTACGTTAGAGTACAACGTTAAGTAATTTGGAGGGATTTCAAGCAAATAATATTTATATCTTGTCTAGGTACATAAGCATTTCCTATGGTGAACGCACCGTATCTAATAACAGTTAATACTGCATTCCTTCCATTTCAGTCGAAATAGTTAATGCGCCTCCCCCACCGAAAATCTCTAAGTCGTCGCATCCATCGACGCCCCCGCCTCCTGAAATTTCTAAGCAGCGCAGTCCCTCGCCTAACAAAGGCGGAGCGACGCAGACCTCTCTGTCCATCGAGGAAACTAATAAGTTGAGAGCAAAGTTAGGGTTAAAGCCTTTGGAGGTTGAGACCACTTGTAAAGATGATCCAAACAAGATCAAGGATGATCTGGGAGAGTTTTATCATAAGCCTGCTCCTGATGTGAACGAAAAAGTAAAAACACAAAAGTTGAAGGAGAAAATCGGCATTCAGAAACAGAAAAGGCAGATCGAGGCCCATTTATCAAGGGTAAAAGCTTTGGGTGAGTGTGAGTCTGACGATGATACTAGAGCTTGGATCGATAGAACCAGGCGCCTGGAGGAAGAGAAGAGGAAAGCGGAAGAGAGGGTACCTGCATCTTTTATTTGTTTTTAATGCAAGTATTTGTGAATTAAGAATTTATGTTTTGATATTGTATGTGTTTGTGTTAGGCAAAAATGTTGGATCAGTTGGATGAAGAATTTGGAATTGGAAATTTAGTTAAGGAAGAAATACATACTGCTCGTAAGATAGCTTATACTGGAAAACATTTAAAGGGTCTAAAAGTAGAACATAATATTGTAAGTACTTCTTGTATGATATTATACCTTTTAAAGATTGCTATACTTGACGATTTTATTTAAATTTTATTTAACAGGAGAAATTTGAAGAAGGTAAAACAGTTGTTTTGACGCTAAAAGATCAAGATGTATTGAAGGATGCTGAGGATGTACTTGTCAACGTGAATATAACGGACGAAGAACGCTATCAGCGCAATATTTTGAACAAAAGCAAGAAACCCGGTTACGATGCGTACGACGAAGATAATTTCGACGAATTCGGTTTTCCAAAGAAAACTGTTTTGGAAAAGTACGACGAAGAAATCGATGGCGAGAAAAAAGACACTTTCGTATTGGGTGTTAATAGCGGTAAAGACGCTAGGCAGGCGAAAATCGATTATGTTAAACAACGTTTGGCGAACAAGCGATTAGAGTCATTACAGTTAGCGGAGCCAAAGTTAGCTAGTGAATATTACAATGAGGAAGAACTCACAAAGTTTAAGAAGCCAAAGAAAAAGGTATATCGAAGTAAAATTGCAAGATTTCATGAAATACTATGTCTATTGAGATTCGTTAATAGCAATAATTTGCATCATTTTGCAGGTACGCAAAATTAGGAAAAAACTGAAGGCTGAAGATTTAATTCCTGAAGATAACGATTATCTTCGCGATCTTGGAAGTAGACGAAGCAAACGGACTGAAGAAGTTAAAGAGACTGATGCTCTTGATATAGACGATACAGGAGGTATACGATTGTTGTCATAATTCCACCTTTTTATCATATTATGTAGAAATTTTATGACATACTTGTTACATACTTTAAAAATGTTTAAGTCAGTTTTTTCTCGATTCCCAACTGAAGCTCCCGCCGAAGATCTCAGCGGAATAAAATTGGAAGAAGATGACAAGGAGTTGGATTTGCAGTTAGCCTTGAAGAAAGCTCAGCGCTTGAAGGAATCGCCATTGTCGAGTGTCGAGAAAGTCGTTGAAACTATAAAACAAGAGCCCACAGGTTCTGAGGAGGGTCAATCCGGAAATATCGTTCTCAACGCTACTGCAGAATTCTGTAGAACTTTAGGAGACATTCCAACTTATGGCCTCGCAGGAAACAGAGAAGAAAATGGCCAGGAACTTATGGTATTAATCATTCCCTTATTCATTCTTATTTTAAATATGATATCTTATCTTTTCTTCGATTGAAATTACAGGACTTCGAAATGGATGGAGTGAAAGAAGAGCCACCAGTGAATGAAGAAGAAGATGATGGCCGTGGTGCATGGAATACAGTGCAACTAGGTATCCTTTCGTATTCGAACATAGTTTGTGAATTATAAATTATGTTTCATGTTTTTCAAGTTGTTGATAATCCATTGTATTTAATAAACAGATGAAAGCGCGTCGGAACCAGTAGCAATGGAAGCAGCAATTCTAGACGCAGAACCATCTCTTGGCCACGGTGTGGGTGGAGCTTTGAAGCTCGCAATGAGCAAAGGTTATTTGCAGAAGGAAGACAGCAGTCGACCTTCTGCTTCACGCTTCGCCCACTTGCAAGCTCAGAACTATTCGATAGAGGACAAGACTTACGGGTATGTACACAGCCCATAGCTGTCGTTCAGTACAAGAAGCTTTCTTACACGTCCATTGTATCAAGATGTATCTCTGACCGCGAATGAATGTAAGAAATATTCTTCTATTGAATGCATTCCAACACGAATCATGTTAGACAAGTCTCTAGTGAATTTCCAACTGTCAGTTAACAGTCTTAAATAGAGCCCGGATTTCGGTGTTCGGAAAATGGATGATCCGCTACCGCTACGAGAGTTAACTACTTTGTCGGAGACGATCAAAGGCTGGAGAAGAGAGTAGGATTTTGTTGAGGTATGTTTATGTTATGCGATTCTATCGTTGTGTGCGAGATTCGTACGGCAGTTCTAGACAAGTCCAGCGTGGATCAACATCATCATTGATTTAATTAGTAAGATGTACATGTCTGTACTTGCATGTTTCAAAGTATGGACCTCTTAAGAGAAAAAGTACTCTTTAAGTTTCACTTTCCTTCAATAGTATGACTAGTATTTTTTAAATATTTTTCTGAAGGAGACATTATTTCTAAGGAGAATAAAAGAATAATGCTTAGATGTACACGTTTTGAAATTAAGTAGTATACAAGCGTACGTTTAATTATATTTATATTGACTTGTTTAGATTCGACCTCATTTAATCGCATAATGTAATGTATCTTAAAAGATACCTTTCACTCCTGCACAGTTGCAAATAATCGATATACGCGGTAGCGCAAAATTCGAAACACCGAATTCCATGGGCTGCTATCAATTTTTATACTCGAAGTATGACTACTTTAGCGACAACGTTAATCAATGATTTTATCTATACCTTTTTCTTTTTTAGGGACGACGATAAATTCGGTAGAAGAGATCGTTTCAACGGTCCAACATCTGATTTCAAAGAAAAGGATGGCTTCAAACCGAACGTGAAACTGGAATACATCGACGACGATGGACACGTTTTGAGTGCGAAGGAAGCTTTCAGATATCTTTCACACAAGTTCCACGGGAAAGGTCCAGGAAAGAACAAGGTCTATAATCTTCTATATTGTTCTCCATTTGTTTAGAAAATACTCTGGCTAAACGTGATGTCATATGTTTTGCAGGTTGAAAAGAGAATGAAGAAGGCAGAACAAGAAGTTTTAATGAAACGCATGTCTTCTACGGACACTCCGTTAGGTACGCTTAATTTATTGCAAGCGAAACAGAAGGAAACTCAATCCCCGTACATAGTACTCAGTGGAAGCAAGCAAATGCAGACGTAAGAATATTTTATACTATCATTGTAAACGATATGATGTGGTTTAAATTGTGAAAACGTTATGAAACGTGGTTCTTCTTCCTTTCCAGGACGAGCATATCGAAATCAAAGCATTGAAGATTTTAATGCTAAATTTAATGAGAATTGTATATAATATACAGACAGGAGAAAATCCCTTATAGGTACATTTTCCAGACAGAACAGTACGTTAACCGTCAAGAAACGAAGACATTGCACATTTTCCTGGTTTGTTAAAATCTACATACACGATAATAAAAATAACATTTGTGAGTTTATAAAAGAGGCCGATCTCTTTTATACCCTTTCATTTCACACGCACACTCGCACCAAATAATACACTCTAGAGAATTAAGCTTCTTAATTGACTGCTCGAAACACGAATTGATTTTAATGACGTATTTATTTTTACATTTTTAAGATTTCATGATGTTACAGTTTCAATAGAAATTTCCGTAATGTACATTATTTCATTTATATTTTGACATGGCTCGAATATTGATTTCACATTTTGCAAAAAGGTTTCTTCTGACTATTTACAATATTAAGTTGGATATGTTGGCTTAAGATATGATGTTTTTTTAGTCTAGTCGTCAGAGAAAATTGTTCGAATTCCCTCTGAATATATAAAGTAGTACAAAGTCATATTTTGTCGCTTTCTTTCTCTGTGTAATGCTCTCTATACATATTCAAAATATTCTCTTATTTTAACGAAATAAATTTACAGCTATCACAATAAAATTAAGAGGGGAGCAAACAAATGTCCGTGACTACATATCTTATTTTTAGTGACATTAAAACGCAATACGATCTATACTAACAATAGTAACATGTTCATAAAGGCTACGAATATTTTCATGTATTCTCAATCACAATTTACGATTAGTTTCTAATCTCTACCCGTACAAATCGCTAGTCGGAAGATATAAATTCGAATACTTCAAAATATTTGACCGTTCCTAGTGTTCTCGCTATGTAAATGTTTGCTGAACATTATTTGCTATGAAGTGGGATTATTGCGACGTTGAAAATATTTTTTTTTTGTCTCGTTGAATGAAAGTGTTTCGCGATTAGTCATCGATGAAACGTTCGAAAACAATCGCCGCCGATATTGAGTATTTTGAAAAAGTATCGGCGTTCTGTCGAAAAATGGTAACGATTCGTTACTACATAAGAATGCTGAATGGTATATTAAATACATCCCTGATATCACAAGGCTTTCGTTTGTGCAAAAATAGTAATACTTGATTCTTCGAATCTTACACAGTGCACAATCATCTATAAATTATATTTTATAAATATGCGTTTCCAATTATACACGGTATAGTTACATTTTTTGATAATCTTTTAAAGACTCGCTCTCTAATTCGCTATTCACAATTCTTTATTTTTCTTCTTTTTTTTTTTTGGAAAGTTTGGCACTTCTCAATGGTTTACACAAAAGTAATAGGAATTTCTAATGAAAGAAATGAAACGTTTATGTTCTCTCACATACTTTCTATTGTTAGCTGGGTTACAAATAAAATGAACAGCTTCAAAAGGCCGTCAAGAAGTTAAACATTAAACTGATACATTTTCAATGTTTAAAAGTGTATTCTTATTGATAAATAAAATACTTGGTAATTGTTTGCTAACAATAGAAAGTACGTCCTTTATTTTTTAAACGAATTCCTATTATTTTTGTCAGAACCTAATATACAGATTGATACTTATTTTAACTTACGGATATGACTCAATTTTCTAGATCCTAAGAAATTTGTTTTGCGCCAGTAACACACCCTAAGTATCGTTGAGTAACCTTTTAAATAAATTATACTTCATAATCCCCTACCATAACATTATTATTTCGAAGAATTGAAAATAATTCCGACATTCTTTGCGTTACTGTTAAACAAATTCCTTGTAATCGTTAATGTATTACATTCATGTAAGTGTTCCCTATTCTCTCCTACAAATTATAATATATAAACTATTCGAAATAGATATTTTCAGTAGGTACTATACATGCCCCACGGACGCTTCTCTCCTAATTTCTTTTTTTTACAACGTACACGCTACATATTCACCTATGACTATCCGTCGAAAAGTTCTACACTTTTATAAATTGACCATCAATCTCCCTATATAGTCTGCCACTCGTACAAGGTATTAAAATCATTGGTATAAGTATCGTAAAAGGGAAGTGCGAATCCTAGCGTTTCGATCGACAATCCGCTAGTCAAACTGGCGTTCATGAAAAAATGAGAATCCGGCCGTTGTATCAAAAATGTATACAAGAAAATAACAGTAGTATGAAACGCAGAGGTAAGCGATCGAACATGTATATGATACAGGAGCTATGGTTAATTTTTTGGGTATACTTTCCTCAAGGTAGTTACCTTCCAAGGTATCTTCCTTGAGCGCAGGATCATCAGTAATTGTTATCTGTTCAAAGTCTCTGCGTTTTGGCTTTGAGCGTTCTTATTCGCGCCTTCCTCTTGGCCGCTAGGACTTGGAAGCCTGGTAGGCTTTATCGTCTTCAGCTTCGTCGTGCCGCCGTATCTGAAGTTCACGTCGCTGCAGGTGTCCAGAGGGTGAACAGTACCCGACGCATTCACCGCATCGTCGTTGCTCGTCATCTCCAGCTTCGTGGTTGGTATCTTCTTAATCGAACCCAGCTCGTACGCCGATTTCGACGACTTCAACTTCATCTTCGAGTTCGACAGGGGCAACGAGGCCGATTTCTCCAAGTTGACCGCCTCGATCATCAGATTGTTATCGTTCTGAACGACTTGCTCGTCAGTGGACGAATTCATCGCGTCCGTGATCTGAATATCGATGTTCACCGTTTTCGGATCATTCTCGTCGTTTCTGACAGACTGTTCCGTGTACTCGTTCCTGAGAGCTGCCAACTGTGCACGCTGCTTTTGTATGTGGTTGTGCGAATTCGAGAAGAACGAGGAAACTCTCTCGAGCTTGGTAGCCAAATTCGGTTGGCTCAACGTCGATTTCAAGGGATAAGGCGTGTCTATCGTGATGTTGTTCTTCATGAAGTTATGGGATTCCCTGCCGGTCGAGTTGCTCTTTATCATTCCGAATTTGTTGTTGTCCTCGATCACTTTCAGGGGATAAGATCTTGCAGTCGTGCTTCTTCGTTTCTCGGCAAGACTCAGCTGGGCGATTATCCTGCGAATTTCTCCGGGGAATTCGATGTCCGGGTGAGTGTCGGACAGCTGCTGAATAAACGTGCCCAACGTTGCGACGGTTACCTCTAAACTGCGATTCTGAGACTCGAGTTTGAGGAGAGTGGATTGTTGGACCGACCGCGCCGTTTCCAGACGATGCAAGTTGCTCATGGTAATCTGCGAACATGATTTTGCACGTTTAGCTTTTAAGATACCACCAAGAATAAAGTAAAACTTATTCCTATGAGCCGTACTTCGAGTTGTTCGTTCAACTGCGACACTTCCTGCGTAAGCTGCTTATTCAGCACCTTGAACTTCTCTAAACTTTCTATCTGTGGTTTCACCGACATCATCTCTTCTTGCAACACTTGGTACTCTACTCTGTATTCGTTCAACTGTTTGGTGATTTCCATATCCGGATAAAATACGCGTTTCATTACACGGTCCAAAATTTCTTTGTCCACAGCTGGTACCCGTGTCTGAAATCATGAAATATTAAGAATAATTTATAGACTTCTGTCTTTAAATAAAATGTAACACATGTGCAAAGAATAGTCTTTACTTTTAAGTATTCCATAATCTCTTCGAAACTATCGCATGCCAGTAATTGATCCTGATGTTCCTCCAGCAACGCCATCGACACCCGGAAAAGTACTTCTGTGCTTTCCAGGAAAAGTAAATCTGTAAAAATGAATATCAAATAAATAGTTGAAGGTATGTACATAAAGATCATCGCAAAACATAAATTTGAATTTACCAAAAACTCTGGTTACAAAGCCCAGTGGAAATTGACTAGCAAATAACGTCAGCAACCATGGCGCAGCGTACAACGTGGGCGAGACTTCGTGCTTATCAAAATGTTTATAAATCGCTGGTAACCTATCGTGCAACAGTCTGGACAATTGGTACAGGTACAATTGTAATGCCGCCATGTCGGGAAGATACAATTTCCTTAGGCCTCTTCGGAACATTAAGTGTCGTAGCAGAAAAAACGCCTGATCTTCCGACATCTGATTAAAAACAGTACAAAAATTGTTAGCTGCGAGATCATATAAAATACTAATTCATATACACTTACGTGTAATAACAGAACACCGGCGACGAAACTGAGACCTTGACAATAACCGACTTCGTGATCCAGAAGCGAGTACGCTTTTAGTAAATTGAATAATGCCAATTGGCCGGGTCCTAAAGCTGAACTGAAATACGGATGATTTGGAAACGTTCGTCCCAGATCGATCAGAATCGCGTGTTGCTGAGACGTGAGTTGCTTCAGAAGCAAGTCGTACGGCGTATTGTAGTTAGGGAAATCGCGTGTATCTATTGGTGGTTGTTTCAAGCAAAATTGTTCAGCCAAAAATTGCCATACTTCTCCTCTTTTTCCTTTCGGTACGCCTGCATTGAAAGAAATCGTTATTGCAAACTGAAATCACCTTGAAATTAGACAAGGTACTTTCAACGTTTGTATGTTTTTGTACAACAGATTTCTAAAACTTTACCTTGCTTAATAGCGTGTAAAAGCATCTGATTATCACACTTTGTGGAAACCCTCGACTCCTTGCTAACAAGCAAATCCCACACTTCTACTAATTCTCGAGCACAACTACTGAGTTCATCGTATTCCAACTTTATTCTTTTAACAGTCGCCTCCTCTTGGCGTACTAAAATCGATAATTGTTAAATATATTAATTATACAAAATAATTTAGACGTTGTATAGTTAATGCGAATTGAAATGTATGTTACCCCTAAGCCTGGCATTTTCTTTTTCCATTCTGATAAGTATTAATTGCTGATTGATCGCCTTCTTCCAAAGATCCCTCAACTCTTGTTTCGTTCTCCGTTTGAGTGATACTTGAGGAGTCTTATTGATACCAATATTTCCGGTTTTATCGTTCTCCTTATCATGGTCCTTGCTAGGTGTTACAACTCGATTCAGTATAGCTTGCCTCCACGAACTGTTCGATTGTACCGAATTGCTTCCATCGGCTTCGGTCGGTGACATTTTTGGCGAATTTCCAACCTTCAAGAAACTGCAAAAATCCATACCATTATCTACCCAGCTTTTACATTTAGAATTTCAGCATTTAAATGCTTTACAGGCGACTGTACTTACATGTCCATCATGGAGCTCTTTGGTCCAGTGTTCACAGTCAATTGTTGTTCAGGTGAGACTCTCAGAGATCTCGGTCTGCTGGCATCCGGCGAGATATCGACTATAGAGGACTGTCGCGAATTGTCGGGGCTTTGGCTACCGCTTTTTTGTATCACAGTGTTGAGGTGGCTCGTGTCTCTCAAATGCGAGCTAAGGCCAAGGTCGTCCCGCGAACCCTTCCTTTTCATGAGGTTATCAAAACTATTTGTAAGCGAACGTTTCGCCTTCATGAATATTGTGCTTCCTACGCCCACGCTTAAGTACTGGTTCAGAAATTCGCTCCTGCAACGTACGTCTAATTTATCCCCTGTCCATGGATTATGCTTTCCATTCAATTTTACCTATTCTCAGCCGTATCGTGAACGTGTCTGGCTTGCTTCGCCTCGCAATGAACGCGCAGCATCCTCATTAAAAATTGATTTTGCTCTCGCAAGGTAGTCCCGGTGCCGCCAGCGGACTCGGCGTTTTTGTACTTGCTAACAACGATCTCCTGCTCATCTTCCGGCAGCAGTTCCATGCGCGAGAAGATTATGCTCTGCGCCCTTCGATCGTTCTGTCCTGGAATGCAAACACGCGACGTCATTACGCGACTCGTAATTTCCGTGCGAATAAAAAAGAGAATATAAACTCGTAAATTACCATCGATTTCCTGATACAGCTTGTTATACCAGTACATGGGGCAGTGTTCGCATGAAAACACAGGATACCTCTCCTTCCTCACGACGTCGCATGTTCCGACGAACGCTTGCGAGATGGCTACAGAAAAACAATTATAAATATTTTTCTGAATGTTCGACGCGTCTACAAAACAATCCAAAGTGAACGAGGAACTTGTTTTACCAGCGACAAGGTCATCCGCGACGGACTCGGACTGGCATTTGAACACATAGCCGATGAAGCACTCTATAGCGCTCTCTTTGCAAATGAAACCAAAGTGTTCAGCGTTCTTGATACCCTGGACGCAGCTCGCCACGTCTCTCAGTTGCTTGTGAAGGAGCACCTGCTTTCTGTCCGGGCTGATCAATCTCAAATCATGACGGCCTACCTGAAATTCGACGTCAGATCAGGACGTGTTTCATATCTCTAAATAGACCTCATAGAAGAAGATGAAGAGTTTGATAAAAAGTTTATCCTCTTAGTACAGTAGGTTTATCTGAACTTCGGTCATCCTAAAATTGATCACCTTATGCCAGTAACAGGTTAAAGTTATCAGCAATGTGAGTCATCCTGTTACTAATTCCAGTTGGGATCATTGAAGTCCTACCGTACCAGTTGTTATTGTCTGACTATAATTAACACGTTCACTGCGGCCCCTTTTTTTGAGGACTTTCCTATTCAGCGGTACAGGACAAATATACCCCATACTGGACTTTCCTATTTGGCGGTACAGGACACCTTGAAAATAGTAGACAAATAACGGAAATATGACAAACAAGCCGCACAAGACGAAGGTACGATAGGAGGTCTACATGCCCCGTACCGCAGTGAACATGTTAAAACCCTTATAGATCTAATGGTGAACAATCATCCCCTACGAGGCGAGTCGAACGATTTTCGCACCTGGAAGAGCATGGTGCGGTTGTGCTCGTCGTTCGCCTTCACCGCGGAATCTCTCCTGGAATTCAGTACGCTGCCGGTGGACGACGCCCGTGTTCGCATAACTTCGGGCACTTGCATGGAATTGTTGTTCGTGGCATCTCGGTTTTCATCCCGTTCGTCCTTCTCCGTGAGGCTGGCGTTGTGCGCCTTTGGAAAGGTCTCCACGGAGCCGGTGAGAGCAGAAGGCACTCCCAGAGGATTAATCGGCGATATGATACCGCTAGCGGACACGTTCTCTATGCTGCCGGTCTCGCTGGCGCTGGACTCCTGAAAAAGTGAATCACTTTCAATTGCTTTGAAAGAATCACTCTCACTCTCCTCTCTGTATCGATCTGGCAAGCTGGATCTATAATTCATGCACCAGCAAAACGAAACAAGTTCTTCGCGCGGAGTAAAAACTTGTTACGAGATACATACGGATGTAATTTTAGAAAAGGTTTGTCGCGACCTTTGGACACTTCGCTGCAACGGATTACGTTCGAACCGTGTTGCTTTTCAACGGGCAGAAAATGCGGCGATCTCCGGAAGGGAAAGGAGAAAATAAGAGAGAGCCGAGTAACTCACCGTGCTGTTTCTCCTGTTATTGGAAGACGTTAAAATTGATTGACGCTGATACTCGGCGAGGAGATTGCTCGCCGACGATCTCGATTTCTCGAGGCCGTGAACGCGAAACCTTACGAGCGCATCGTCTATAAAGGTCTCCGATACCTTTGGATGCGATATCTTGATTTTCCCTACGTAGAGTACCTGAAAATAAATTTCAGTTAATAATAGAATAATAATTTTACAACATTTGCAAATCGTATTAGAGACCACTAATGTTCTCCCTTCAAGGTCAGGGAACGGAGTAAATTTAATTTTACTGTCAATCCATTTTTCGAAATTACATGTCTTTATGAAAAATTATAAATGTAGTAGTTGTGAGTACTATATTTTACAATCCAAGAAGTGACCTTGAACGGCCAATGCTTTGCGCCTCTGCTATAGAGTCATGTTTAAAAATTAAGGTGAATATAATTGTTTCAAGCATTTCCAGAGCATTTCACGCTAAACTCATTCCGATTTTACGTTCGATTGCGCGGATTAAACCCGATACGAGTTTGAAATGAATTACCTCAAAGAAATGGGAAGAACTGGGAGATATGTCAGCACCTAGGGACATCAGGCTGGCTGCACTGCTTTGAGATCTTTGAGGCGCATCCCTGGTCTCGAATCGGGATGAGGCAGAGTGTTCCTTCATGTCTCTTAGGAATTGCTGAGCCTGTAGACAAAGTGAGGACCACTGAATGGTAATATCTTGTGTGTACAACGTGTCGTCACGACACTAATGCTGTAAATTAATCTTCGTCACGCGACTCGAGGACTAGTAATTTGTAATTTTCGCGATTGTTTTCCGGCCACTGCTTCTTTAGGAATGAAAATTACTTTGCATGTTGTATAAGTCAAGAGACCTAATTAAATTAATATTTGAACATTTACAAGTTACATTAATATATAACGTTATTTACAGATTAATTCTCCTCTCGATAGTTTCATAAGAATTTAAGGTCGGTAGGGAGTTCCCCTGAATTTCCAAAAAATGTCCCTGGCGCTGTGCGCTCAAAGACCGCCAATTTGCATGGTAATACCTCTATTTGGAAAATTCACGCTGTTACACAAAATCGTTGCGTACATATATACGTCAATCAGGCATATATGTACATTGTCGATATTGTGTAAATTAATTTAATGTTATTTACCGTTTGATTCTCCTCACGATCGTTTTATTACAATTTAAGGTCAGAGGGGAGCTTTTTAAAAGTTCCAAAAAATGTCCCTAGCGCTGTGCGCTCAAAGACCGGCAATTTGCATGGAAATGTTGATATACAAGATCGTTGGGTACATGTACAACGTCGATATTTTCGCAATGAAAATTTGTGCCCCAGAAATAATCCAGGATGTAGCATATCTTAACCGCCACCATTAATATACAAAACCGATTTCGCAAGGAAACGTGCATCGAACGTGGCCGATGGCCGTGGACCAAAATAAACTCATTTTCGGGTCCACACGTCCACCGCATGGTTTACTTTTCGCTCTCTCTCTCTCTCTTCTTCTTCCACCTCTATTTTCCTCTTTCCTCTTTCTAGTTCCGTTCCGCCGATTAAACAATTTTGCTTTCCCGTAACACCTACAATTTTCCATTAACCGCCAACAGTACCCATTAAAACTCGTTTCATTTTATTCACCGAACAGATTCGCCTTCGGGTCGATTTCTGCGTTGTACTCATCGAAAACTAGCAAGTCGAAACTCATAAAATATTATAGATCCTCTGTTAGAAACTAACGATCTAAAAACAATATACTAATTACTGTAAAAAAACGTAATACTGTGTTCTGTGATCAAACTTTCACTGTTCATCAATGGAACAATATTATTATAATTAATAATATGGAAAGCAGTCTGGTGAGGTGTAGAGAACTTCCGGTTCCTTGACATTTCCTTATTGCGCTCCGTTCGTCGCGTAAGAAAGCGACCGTGGCGACGTTGGCGACACTGAGCAAAGAGACGCGCCAAAAAAAAAAAAACACTAGACGAGGAGAGTGAAACATGAGAACAATTTAAGACGATTAAAGGGTGAACTCGATCGAGTTCGTGGAAACGTGGAAAAAAAAACTGGGCGATCGATCATCGGGAGTAAACGTTTCCGACGACGTCGCCACGATAAGAGCAAACAGTTTGTTATGCAAACCGTTTGCTGGTAGCCTCGAATGCTCGACAATCGAGCGACGAGGTAGACCGGAAACGCGTCGAATACGGGTTGACGCGATCGATCGGTAAACGATTTGTATCAATGAAGGAAAAAAAATAGAAGGAAACGATTATCATTGACGGGTGGCTATCTCGATGGCGACCGTGAGAGGTCTTCGGCTGAGAATCTCGCTAGCTGCTGACACAGAAAACAGATCGTGGGGCTTCCTTTATCCAATTACCAGACGAGCTTTCTTTTTATTATCCTCCTTTCGTCGGCCCTCCTTTCCTCAAATTATGCGCGCGCATCAATTCAAACCGCCCGCCGTTCATAACCTAAACATCGAGTTCTGCTTGCATTCTTACGAAACATTGTTGCTAGGTAATTTTCAGATGAGGTTAGGCTCTGCGTCGGCTAGGAATATGAGAGTAATGGCAAGAAGTCGCAAAGAATCTTTGTAAAAATTCTGTTGACAAATGAATGCCTATACGATGCTTCTACACCGTCACTATAGGAGAGGTTCGAAGTATTGACTGTTCAAGGTCACTACTTTGATTATAAATTACAATACAATCGCATTTATAATCTTTCATGTACAGCAGACTCCCGTATAACGCGGTTAATACGTTACGCGTTGTATGAAATCGCGTTGTATGAAATCGCGTTATAGGAAATCGCCATGTAACCATGGAGATAACAAGCTATGCTATGCTCGACTAAAGTAAACGGGGAATTCCCGCACTTTATTGTATAGCGCGTTGTACGGGAGTTTACTGTGCTTTCATAACGTGATAAGCAGACTGTAGATATTTATGCAATCTAACGTGTTTAAATACATGTCAGATGCACGCTGTATAAACATAAAATGAAAAATACTTTCTGTAAAGTTCAAAGCATAAAGTACAGTTCATTCGGTTTCATTTCTTCAACTACATTAAAACAACAAACACTGAAGTCTAAAACATATATTTGCATAAACACCCGCAATCTGGTTTTAAGTCACCCAAATATCAGGTTGATCAGAAAATTCTGTCAGATTTTATAAAGAAGGATCCATTCGTTATTATTAAAACTACTTTGTTCCTTAACCCTTTAACTGCGACCTTTAAGGCTTACTCCATACTTCTGCAGGTCGGCCGCACGCAGCATTCATCTCGTTTCCAAGTAGCCCGCAGTCAAAAGATTAATCTCCTCTATATTTTCCTTGGTATTCTTAGACTACCCGCCATATGTCAGATGGCTTCATTATGCCCCTCGAAAAAAATAATAAAAAACAATTGACAATTTTCGACAGAACAGCAGGACAGTATTTTCCGATCAGCCTAATAGATCCGAGAAATAGAGTGCCACCGAAGACAAATTGTGTAACAGGGAAACTGTCCGGTGACCTTGAACGTCCAATATTACTTATCTCCACTTACCAGCCTATAAATATCAAGCTCGAAGGATCATGTAATCGAGATCCAGAACTGTTTGTTTCCCGACATACTGGACTAGTCATCAATTGACCATCGGCAATAATCCAAAATACGCGTGATCGGCGCGGGAGCACGGGCACGCGTCGTGACGGCGAGCCTGAATTGAATTCACGTGGAAAATTAGATTGGATGTCTACACAGGATCGACCCGTTTCATCGGGTCGCAGTTGAGTGGAGAACGACGAGCGTTTCGCAAGACGTACGCCTATGAAAAGCAAGGACGAACGCTCGTGAGAAAACTCGAAGCGGCGAGATCGTTTCCGGTGCGCCTCGATTATGCCTGGAATCGGCGGAACAGCTCGATGAAGCTGGAAAGTCACGGCATCGTCAATCAAATTCCGCCCTGAGATCATCCGTCTCCCTAGTAACCTATGTTCGACATCGTTCGAGTACTATGAAAAACGCAGAAAATCTGAGGAAAAATCTGAATTGTAAACTCTATATTAAACCGTTTTTATGAATTTTATGCTTTGTTTTTAGGGTTGTTTGTATGATGGGTTGGAAAGTTGCATGTTCGACCATGATATAGTAGATGTCGCTGTGGTACCGTTCGTGAAGATTTGGGGGATCATTGAAAACCACTGGACGATTTTATAAAACAGTGCTACCAAATTTGACCTGAAGATGACGACTGTTCTCCAAGGTTTGCACTTGGATTGTTATATATGATTAGTTAATAAGCACAGAAAGAAGAAGCAAAATGAACATGCACAGCAGTAGGCAGTTTCAAGTCTGACAATTTCCAAGGAGAAGGTAGCAATAATTATAATCCGATTATTGGCAGGTTATGAACCAGCACTGGTCTGAAGCTCTAATAACCGATTCCAGAGTTCATGGATATTTATCTTCAGCTTGTTTCCAATGTCGCAGCCCATGGAAGAAATTTAAACAATCTCAAAGCTAAGAAAGGATGTCGTGGACAACTTTCCAACGAAAATTGCAGCGGACACATCTCGAAGAATGCGAATCGCCTGGACAGGAAATGTGTTTAAAAGAATGTATACACTCGTGAAGTATAAAAGTTTCTTTTATTGCGCATGAATGTTATGCGTGTCAGCGTTCTTCGTCATAAAAGTCAACACTGAAAATTATTTTTAGGCGCATAACAATGGTTCGACGTATTCCACGTACGAACGTTAAAAGGGAGGATCCAAGGATAATTGTTTTCGTCTTTCACTCTCACTCTCTCTGTTAGATGACCTCCTAATTGCGATGTTTCATTGGCAAGCACGGTATCGTTACGTAAACCTGCCTCGAGGCGGACAACGTATCAATTATTGATGAATGAAGATTTAATGGGAACCGTGTTAATTATGCTCAAAGGCCTTCCACGGACAACAATAATCACCGGCCCATTCATTCTTTTTCACGAATGCAAATTAACTCGAGTGTCATCGAGGCGGCGTTTAAAGAGACATGTATATTGCGTGTCACGCACATGCATGAACTAAGCATACGCTTGGAAAAAAAAACGGTTAAAATTTCAAGTATAACCGAACCGTTTACAATTTATAATTGGTGTGAAGCGTGTTCAAGAAATTCACCATCCGATGCTGCTTGAAGCTTGAATAAATTCAAGTTCACCGACGCGTTCAATGAAACAATGTGTATGCGCATACGTTGAAATTCGTCGTCGAGCATTAATTATTTTTCAACTTGCAAAAAGCGCTCGTACGCACGCCGTGACACGTTCCACGAGATTTCAATGGAAACTGTGTCAACCAGGATCAAAGACCTTACACGCATGGTAATCCACGTTCCACGGTTTCTTTTTCAGCGTGAAATCAAATCGAACACCTCCGGTCGAGCAATTAGAGGTTAATTATGGCCGACACTTGGCTCGCATGGTAACGGGGCTCCCGTTTCTTTCAACACAGAAGCCCCGCGGACGATCATGGGACAAATACGGCGACATATTTTCTGCGTAAACAATTCTCTGCTGCAGACGTAAACACAGGAGAGAAACTGAAGTAGTACAGCGTTGTTATGAACCCACCGTTCATTGATGTCGCTATCCGTGCCTACAGAGCTCATAGACGTCTGCTGGTGAGCATCAGAATTGAACAGGATGTTCCGGAAAAAGGTGAATTCACATACAGTGCTCATCAAAATTATTGTTGTACATTTTAACAGTTTATTTTGAGTAACATCAGTCTTAGAGTATTTAGAAATAATCTCTGGCAGCATTTAGTCTTTACAGACAATTTGCTAGCCCTGAAGATTCTATAGCGGTGCAAATGTTCTAGATGAGTTCGCGTGAAGATGCACAGCAGCCAACGCGTCTAATTATATGCAGACAGCTTGTCGCTCCTAATCCTTCCACGAATACCAGGGCTTTCACTCGCGTTATTTAAATATCGCAAACATCTCACGATTTCAAGCAGCATCGACAGCGACGCCAGTCGCGAGGAACATTCTTCAGACATTCCCTGAAAGACTGTCCCTTGAATTAACTACTTGGAAACTAACATGCTCCTCGCCGGACAGCTTTTCTAGCAAGAAATTCCATGTACTCTTGAGAACCTACCACGAAGCACGTACACAGAAGACTTCATTACCGATGCAAAACGCCAATTAATAGTATTCTTAGAACTGTAGAGTTCAAAAGAAGAATTCAGCACAGAGTGTAGCAAAAACTAAAATAAATAATCTCTCTAGACAATTTTGCGCTTCAAGGTCGAGTTGCAATCTTATACTGACCGGACACTTTTTGTTTATTTTCAGGAGCGTCATATGATCAGATCGCAGGCCTTTTTTCTAAATGCCGCGTGCGTGTGTGTCAAAGGAAGAAATACAGATGAGGAAGAATGTGGCGTATCTGAGTACGTGACTGAATTAACATCTGGAGAACAAAAAGGCACACACGGTGGAGGGAATGTGATACCTCGGTCGAGCAACTGTTACGGCATATTATCGACACTTTGTTGCAGAAACTATAATCTCTGTTAGCACGATATTACGCGGATTAACGAGCAGCCTTTTTTTTTGTGGCTATGCCACAACCGGTTCGATCGCGGTGAATTCATTGACACCGAATTCCGACGATATCCCCCGTCGCTGTGTCGTTTCCAGATAGTCGGACAGAGAATTTCGAGGAAACGCCGGGGGATCGTGAAAGCAGAGAATCTCGTACGTGATCGAAATGGTATAATAAGTACGGAGAGGATCGTAGATTCCAGTGAAATCCGTGACGGAACTCGAGTACGTGGATCGAACACCTGTTTTATCGGTTGTTTGGAAAATTATGGTGTTTATCGAAGCCACGCGAATCTCGCAGCTTGCAGATTCCGCTGCAGCGGAATTTTCAGTATGCTTTCGCTTTTTCAATATTTAAACAGCGCAGCCTAGCGCGGTGTTTCGAAATGAAAATTAATTTGCATTTTAATTCCAGGATCGCTGGTGGAAAGGAGGATGTTCAGATCAAAGATTTATGCAATTGTAAACGTGGAATTTTATAATTTACTGCAAGTTTTTATGAAGCGTGAAATTCACGAGCACTTTATTCGACATCTTAGAAAGTGAATTGGCCTGCTGCAAAATAAACAGGTGAAAAATAAGAAGCTTGGAGTTGATGGTAACCTTCCTGCAAGCAACAAAGATAAATAACATTTATTTTCCTGTTTATGACGCAATCGCAGAATTTTCCACAGGCTGTGTTTCTCGTGTCCGTTCTCTAAACGCGAGATTACGTCGCGCGATATTCAGAAAAAATTTTGTTTGTAAAAATAAAACGTCTAGCGACTTAAAAAACAAGGCATTTAAAAAAGAACATTTGTCTGATTCTTTGAAATATGTCAAACATATATACTCTTCTCTTACAGAATTTTTGTAGAGAAAATAAATTTTCATTTATAAAAATATTTTTTAAATTTATACAAGTCTTGTATGCCGTGTTCTAAAACGAAAATTCGTTTGTGACAGAAGTCCTTAAACGAGTTTAGTTCAACATGACATACCAGTAAGTATACTGTTATCAGCAAATGAAAGACATGTAAATTTACCATTTCAAACGACGCGACAAGCAAAACGATGAAAACAGAGCTTGTGGATACAAATTCGTAGCAGTGATAAAAAGGAAGATTTACAGCGCGTTTATATTTCACAAGTTCAGCTTCATAAAACTTTCTGGAGTTTAAATAGTGTCGGTGAATGATCGTCCTTTCCGGCATAGTGAATCACTCGCTGTAAGATTGCTCAATCGATAAATTTCTTTTAGTAGGAGTTATTCATACGGCTTCTGTGTTTGTTTACCTTTTACCATAGTTTCTACAAAATTTAATTTATTCATTTGGTAAGAACATATCTCTACTCAATGAAACAGTCTATTTATAACATTATTTATATTCAATGTACTTGAAACTGTACTATATAGTTTTACTGAAAATTGTTTGTTTACCAGATGACAGATTAGAAGAAATTTATTTACAACCACGTTCACCTTCTACAAAATTTCATTTATTTATTTCATAAAACAGAGTATTTATGATATATTATTTATACTCAATGTACTTGAAGCTGTATTATACAATTTGACTGAAAACTGAACTCCAATTCAATTGAATACATTTCTTCTGTGATATAATTACAGATAACACCCACAGCAATTGTGTAACATGACGAATATTCTGTCAAAAATATTGAAATTTATTCAAACAAGAATTGAAGGTACTAGAGTATTTTCTTGCTCTCCTGAAAAAAAAAACAAGAATTCCCAAGGGTCATTTTTGTCATGAACCGGATGACAGATCAGAAGTTTAACAATTCTCCCGCTCATTTTGAGTGTTGATTCGATCATGGATCAGTTGTGTCCGCGAAAGGCAAATGTGTGTAGCGGGCTCGACCAGGACTAATTACGTCAAACTCGGCTTAGACGAGTTTCGTATTTTACGTAACTTTCACCGCGTGCAAGGTGGAGGTGAGAATGCAACGGTATTCTTAGTCGGATGGCGACCGGTTCGCGTGTCCAAGAAAATAGCCCGCGATCGAGAAGCGTCCGTGGCGATGTTTTTCATAGAATAATCGGAACACGGTCAGTCAACGGCTGCCTGTTGGCAGAGAGCTGGGATTCTTGCTGGTTCGCTTGTCCGCCGTTCGTAAATTTAGCTCGCCGCTTCCACGAAACTGAGCTGATGCACGGAAGCAAGAAGAAAGGAGGAACAGCCTTAGCGAACTTCCTCTAGCAGACGTTTCTGTAATACGCTAGAACGTCCATCATCCGCAGTGTCCAACAACAGAACCGTAGAATTCCTTCTACAGCTGATGAGCAGAGGTTCAGAAATGGAAACGCATTTTTTAAGTAGTCACAGCTGAAACGTTGGTTCCACTCGTGGGGATAACTGGTCAGCCATTTTGGAGAACAGTGAGGACGTTACTGGACGTTAACACGCTGAACGCCACAGTGAAAACGGCCGCACCTAGTCAGACACGATATAATTTACTATTTCTTATATAAATCGTAAAGAAAAAGAAGATTTGAGTACTCGGTCGTGTTCTTCTGTTTCTACATTACTGTTTCAGTACAAAGTTTGCTTAGAATTTTGCGACAATCAATAATTATTTAATTAAATTAAATTTATGGTGATCGCCACGGCGTTCAACGTGTTAAAGTATTCAAAAAAAATATTCTATTATCCAAGTAAGTCCGGTGGCATCCGGTATAATGACCCAAGAATATACTCATTATTTCAGATTAATACTTTGAGTATCTTATAGTTCTCCTTTTTCTGAATACCTTACTTTGCATAGCAGATACGAATCGATAACACTACTACCGTCCAGCCGCAGGAAGTAAATAATCCGAGATAAGCTGATAAGGAGGAACGGAGACCGTAGACAACAATAGAACGAGGTGTCGTTGACGAAACATCGGTATCGATTAATACTGCGATCTGATAAGGTTTCGAACGGTTCTCCGTTATGGCGAAACCCGTTTCTTTAAATCTCCCGTTGCGACACGGTGGATCCTCTCTTCCGGAATAAATTATTCCAGCCATTGAAACGGGAATCCACTGTCAGCTTCTTAAGCCTGACTTCCTTCGGGTACAACTTTCAAAACATCTTACAAATAGTATACAAAAATGGAAATGATATAGATACTAACTGTTGACAAACGGGCGGCCGGGGCGAACGAGGAAGCAGAAAATAATGGTAGAACAACAACGTGGGAAATAGAGCGAACGATGAGCAAAATGTCAAGCGCAGAACGAACTGGTCTAGACTGCGAGAACAGGAGAGAAAAAAGGAGGAGTAAGAAAGATCAGAAGTAACCGTCGTCTACGTTTCGCTTTGTCTACGTTGCCATACTTCCGCTCAGAGAGCAGGTCGTCAAACCATGCACCGCGAAATCATAGAATCTCACACGGTCTCGTGACGAATCCGCGTGATCAGATAAGACTCTACTTTCTCTCTACGTCTACTCTATTCGTCAGACAGAAACTCTGTCATTCGAGTAGCCTCCAAACTGCTTGGAAAATAGATAACTTCTTCAACCTGTCGGAATGTTCGTCCTTTGCGCGCAGCCCGTTTTTCGCGTCCCTTCAGCAAATAAATGCAGCAAGAAGGAACGTTTACGATCGACGAATAATAAAAGCACGATTAACAAAAAGGTCAGCAGAGTTCGGTTGCATGCGTCACATGAGAAGCAGCCGTGCGACACGTAAAGAGAGGTCTGTGTTTCATAGTCTGCTGCTGTGCTCGCGAAGGCCCCTCGCAAGCAAAACAAACGGAACGAAGGAGGGAAGAAAAAAAAAAACGCATTCGTGCGGCCTCGAAAGTAAAAAATCCAGGCTGCTATTAGGTTCCCGGTCTACTCACTGCAGGCTTTTTGCCAATAGCGCTCGCATCGCTGTAGGACGTAACCTTCGTGTAAGGACTGGAACCGGATATCGGCACGGTGATCATTTTTCCGCCCTTTCGATCCTCTTCCTTGTCCCATCGGCGACGAGGGTGGAGAACTGAGCTCGAGGAGGTCCCGTCGCAGCGTCTCCTCGAGGACTTTTGTGAAATTTCGGTTTCTGGCACGTTTTCACGGTCACTTCCGGCCCGTTTACCGAGAAACCGCCGGACGACGACAAAATCGTGTCATATACTCCCCAATGTTCACGTCACCCCGCCGATCGTCCTTCGGGGCTGTCTTTTCTAAAGGCCGACTCGCAGTTTCACGCCTCCACTGCGGCGTGTCGATTTTTTTATTGCGATCGAAATCGTTCGACAGCGAGCAAAGTTGCAACACGGGTCTCGATAGCGTCGAAAATAATTTATTTTCGGCCGAACTTAGGACAACTTTCAAGGCTGCCCACGATACTTGACCCGGTTCTAGAGCGACGCGCGTTGCAAGTAACTCTTTTTGGGATTAAGGGAGAGAATGGCTGGATCAATTGTTCGTGCGCTGATGAGTCCGGTTCTTCAATGTTCATACTAATTGTTCGCACGTAAGACACTTGGAAATCCGACCTAAGGACGTTCACAGTGCATTTACAAAAAAAGCTTAGGCTACTTCGGTGCACGGTAGAATCAGTCTAGCTTTCGAATGTTCATAATAATCAGTCACTCGTTCAACACTTGAAAATCCACCCTAAGGATATTCACGGTGTCTTTACAAAGTCGAGAATTCAAATCTCACGATCGGTGAAGTTTATTTCAATTCTTGAACAATCTTTCACACGGTCAACACTTTAAAACCCGACCTAAGGATGTTCACGGTGCATCTGCAGAAGAATTCGAACACCCTAGGTTCATCAACGTGATTTCAACTAAGATCACTGAAATGTTTTGAAAGTCTTTCGGGTGTCAATTCGAGCGTTTACTTGGAAACGGAACCTAAAGGCACCGATTCGCTCACGAAGAATGGCGTTTCAGACACGAGTTTATCTAGTCACCGAGAAGCGAAATTGTTTCGGTCTCGACGGGATCTTATGAGACCTTTACCGACGGACGAGCAAACATCGACTGACGCTCGTGGAGCGCCGCGACGCCCTAACAGACCAACGGATCCCTCTCGATTGGTCGTCGCGTGCTTCCAGGTA
Organism: Macropis europaea; assembly: GCA_916610135.2. Taxonomy (NCBI): domain Eukaryota; kingdom Metazoa; phylum Arthropoda; class Insecta; order Hymenoptera; family Melittidae; genus Macropis; species Macropis europaea. Next base: position 14,155,339 of record OU744351.1, on the reverse strand, counting down.
GCGTTGGTCCGGTTAGATTATTCGCGCGGAAAATGCAATTGAAAGGCTCCCGAAGTGTTATCGAACTGTCGACAGACGTTCTCCGTCCCTTATAATCTACCGATCTGCACTGTTTTTGTTTGTTTCATTCATTGTTTACATCTCCTCGAAATCTTTTTAATTCTCCCGCCCCCCCAGTCGTTGCTACGAAGGAGAATGTGCAACTTGTTGGCTGAGGGGAGGGGATGGCATTGGACTGAATCCATTGGCCACAGAATTTGTCAGAATTTAACTATATAATAATTTAAGTGGGCATGTTTGTTTGATTTCAAATAAATTGCGTTGCCAGCCGTGACTGACTGCTGCGGGCAACTAAAGAATAATTTAAATCCCCTATGGTATCATTGTAACTTCAATTTGGGGAGTTTCTGACACGTGTAGCTTGAAGTCAGCGACTTCTGTCAAGTTGGTTCACTTGCACGGTAGAACTGTAATTAGTAACTCACATTCTAACCGTGCTTCGTATACAAATTTTTAGTGGTACAAAATCAAGTACACAGTATGACCAACTTTAGGATGATCGGCGTTCGAATGATCAAGGTTCCACTGTACCTACAATCAGTATTTACTTCAATTAAGGCTGATTTGCGAAGTGACACTTTACTTTTCATTTCTGTACACATTGTGTGTCCAAACAATATTCAGTGGTTTTTTTTTAGATTCGATCGTGATTGCATAATGCTGGAACAATGGAAATTACTTTAAACAATAATTTTCGTCTGGAGAGTAGATCCGATCTCACAATAGCCGTTGCGTAACAGCAAATTGACTACGTTAGTCGAAGGTTGGGTTATTTCTCGTTGGTTAAGGAGCAGTCGGGTATAAGAAGTATTTTATGATTCAGAGGATGAATTTCGCGCGACAGTATCGTCGAGTGTATTAAACAGGACGATCGGAACAACTCGGTGGCTCGTTATCGAGACGAACTAACGACGATGTAATTACGGTTTTAAGTTATGCGATTAATGCAGATGAGCTATATTATCGCACGATCGCGTCGCGAGATCCATTAACGCGCTTCGAACTTAATTTTTCGCGTTTCTTCAAATAACGAACGCCAGTAAAATTATCCACTGAATTCTTCGGGCTGTGATATTTAACACTTCGGCTGCCACGGAGTGTTGGCTGAAATTTGAAAACTTTCTACAGTTTTGTACAGAATGAATACACCTCAAAATAATACGCTTTTTAATCAATAATATTAGTAAATTTCATAACCTTTCTATTGGTTCCATTAGACCTGCTTAGATATATGTATAAATGCCATCATCCATATAATCACCATCCATCCAATCACCCATACCGGGGTGACATGGCAGTCAACTGTTAAAATACATTCTTCCTCTGAGACCTCGATTATTCGCTTCGATTATACGATTATATCGATCCCATTTCTCGTGTACGCGACCTGGCCAATCGTTATTCTGTTTATCTTGATTTTTTTTATGGATGCAGTAATTTCGTCAGAACTGCTTTTTATGGCGCTGTATTTAATAGTTAATATATTATACGTCATCGAGATTTAAACGGTCTTACTGATACGCTACGATATTATATTTCGATAAATAAATACAGGATGGCCGCGGCAGGGTTTAAAAAAATCATATTTTTTTTCTATCTGGATATAAATCCTTCATGGAGTTATAGTTCATACTGTCCATGAAACGATGGGACTATTAACAAAATTTTAGTGATCAGAAATTAAGAAATTAATGGCCTTCGCGTTCGCCGGATCAAATAGCACTAGAATTTCTCCATCTAGGGATATTTAAACATATGTACAGAAATAAACCTACATGCGTTGTTTGAAAAGTAACATTAAAATGGAATCTACAGTTTTGGAAGAGAAGGTTTTAAAACGAAACTACAGACGATTTTTATTGAAACTTATTATATATTTCAAAAGTTTAAAATAACAAAAACCGGTCATGACGGTCGGCCCAGCCGGCGGTACCTAACCTTATCACTAACTTCTCGACTAATCGAGTCGCTGGGGACAGTCGACCGGTACGTAGACTCGATACGATTTTTCTCGAATAAAATTAAACGACTGCGACGAAACTGGCTCGAGGCGAGCGATATATCGAAAAAACCGTTGATCCGTCGTTTTTCTGCGCGACTCGACCGGCAATTAAGTTGCCGATAAGCGCGAACGGATCTCGGTCACGTCTCGTGTGACAACGACTGCAGAGAGAAACGAAACGCGTTCTTTTTCGGTTTTTCGTTTCGATTTAGCGTACGTGACTTCACGAGGCTTTTTCGTTTCGATCTTCGGGCGAGGTTCGCGCGTGCCTGCGAGCTGCCAACATTTTACAACGAGCAGAAACCATTTGCAATGCAGATCGACCGGTCGATCGGAAGCTTTTAAGCCGGTGCACATTGCTCCCGGATCGGATCACGGAAAATCCGCGTGACCGACTTATATAAAGACGTCTCGTAACGGAGCAACAATGTAGAATTTGGAAACGCGCTTTGTTTTCGCGAATGGGAGACTTTCTGTACGATAAACACCGCTGATTTATCGACGCGCCAAAACGTGGCGTAACTTGCCCATTACAGAATGATATAACGGATTTCGGGCTTGTTGTCGTTTTGAGGAGAAGCTGATATATGTACGAGGAGTCTCGAGTGACTCATTTAGCTTTGGAACTTTTTGTGAAAAGTTTAAAAAACAGTCGCTGGATGCTGAATTTTTTTACGACGCAACAGACGATCCATTCAATATTTAATTATTGTGACGTTCATGGTGACAATTTTTAACTTATTTTAGAGTTATTGAATTGTGAAATAATGAACGAAACATATAGAATTTAATTAGATAGCCTGAAGTAATAGTTTGTTAAAATATAAAGGTTTGTAGCGTGCAGTGAACGTCTGCGCTCGGACCAGTACGGTGGCCTGTAGCACAAGAAACATGATTTTTCGGAACTTTTATAAGGGTTCATAGAGAAGAAAGGGTTAACTTGATCATTTAATATCATTTTTCCCACTGTAAATATTGTAAGAAATTTGTTTACCGTCAAGGAGAAATGATAGTCATTACCTTTTTTACTAAAATCTGATTTGAATATCTAAACTTTTTATTATTAATTTTTTAAGTAAAGTCCACTAGAGTAAAGAAGTTGAAATTTTAATTTCCTGAATTTTTCCGAAACACACTCAACAGTTCTACCATCAAGGTATGCCTGCAAATATTTTTTAATTTTTTAATATGCTCTATGGCTCTATGAATAATTTTCAGCTCAAACAACAAAGTGTCAGAGGAGATCCACAATTTCGTAACCAGGATAGTTCGACAATAATTTATCAAAATACATGTTTATGAAAGTAATACCGAAAGGTGTATCAAAACACCTGTAAATTACACATTTCGTTCACCTCGCAGCGTGGATGTGTCGTGGAATTGGCAAAAACACGAACCACCGTCAGAAAACAGTTATTTTGTATTTTTAGATGTGTTTGTCCGATGATGTTTGCCCTTCACGCTATTTCGGTAACTTATACTTTATCGATGGATGGGAATAATAATCGGACGACACTAGTGCAAACAATATTTCATCGATTCGATCGAGGAAACCGTATTTTCTGATGTACTTTCATAATTTATCAAGCCACGTGTAGATTTCTCTCGATTTATATAAGAAAACTGGGCCCGATTAGAAATTAATGATTTTTAATACCTGCTTCTCAAATAGATCATCAATAAACTGCAGATTTTAATGCAAATATACATTTCGGTACCTCAATGCTTTCTCTATTAAAATATGAATAGTCGAAAAACCAGGTCTCTAATAAAACTGTATTTTGTCCTCCAAATATTCAAGAAATATATTTTTTATTATTTGTATCAATTTAGCCCTTTGACTGCAGGACATTTGAGAATGATCATCTTTCACGAATTCGCATACATAAAATTGCATGAATATCCGCGGTCTGATCATCAAACACGTCATCGTTAACGCGTTTTAAAATTGCAAATGTTCGAATTTGTTCAGAAGAATTGAAGATGATCTGCTCTTTTTAAGTGTTCACACTTCTAATCTTCGACGCCGATCGAGAAATCAAAGATTTCGCAAAAGGAAGCAATTAACGCGATCCAGAGTAATTAGACGTATTCTGTTCACCAGTGTACGATACTTTTTCTCTCGCGTTACATAATACCGCCGAGAGATCAACGAAGTTCGTCGAAAAGCTTCCTCTTCTTCTTTACCAATTAAAATCCTTCGCGGAAACCGTTAACTGACCCGAGACGAAATTTTCGCGAGGCGTTTCGCCGCTTTCGCATTTTGTTGCATATGAAAAAAGCGCATACTACTATCCACTTTATTTTCAACACTTTTCATTGTCACCAAGAATTTTTGTACTTTATTAGCATAGAGGTTTTAATAATTCCTAATTTATACTGTTATTTGTCATTTTTATAGTCCTCTATTAACACGTTCACAGTCCCATGAAGTACATGTGAAATGAGCTAGTTTCAACTTAGGTGACCACAGAATAAGTAAATGCACTGCTCAAAAAAATGAGAGGATCACACACTTAATTGATTTATTATTCATTAAGGTATCTAGTGGCATGAAAGCTCTAAATATCGTACATAGTAAACATCCAAGAAAAATATTACATTAGATTCAAATTATTTTGTTTCATTGTTGATATTTGATAAATTGTCTGAAATTATTAAAAATCCTGAGTCTTTAATTCTTTTGAGCAGCGTATAATAATGTAACAGTCTACTGTAAAATAAAACATGTTGAATAACCTTCGTATCATAATTAACCTGTGGATGTTTATGTAAATAGACATTTTTAGATCTCAACATTTTTCACTTCCACCCTTTTGTTATGGAGCGAAAAACTGCAAATGGCCAATAATGTCGCTTCCAAAACCGATTGTTCGTCGCAAATTATACACGAAAATTTAAACCATTTATTATTTACTTGTACGTGTTGGAAAAACTGTTTACTACGACAATGAAGCAAAGGATAACGCTGTAAATCAGTGATGGCCACGGGAGCTCCGGCCTTCCCCCACTCTAGGTCCATTCCCCTCATAGGCTGCGATCTGGGACGATAATGGACCAAGGATGAACGAGGAGGGGACTGAAACGAGAGGAATGGACCTAGAGTGGGGGAAGGCCGGAGCTCCCGTGGCCATCACTAACATAAATGAAAGAAAGAAATCAATCATTATTGTTTCAGCTATTATCATCCCACTCGCATTGAACACGGCTAATACAGCAAATGAACCAGCATTCTGCATTTAAAATATTTAAAAGAAAATTGCAATATTTATTTCACTTGTAGAAAATGTGCATTTTTCTCGCATTTGAATTTATCAAATTGCATAAGTATCTGTAGAGCAATTATACCAATCATGAAAGAAGCGCCTAAACGATGTATTCCGAGGTGAAATTGCTAATGATGCTCTACGCTTTCAGGTGTGAAGCTTGTCAGAGGTCAACGGTAAGAAAAAGGCGGTCGATTTCACGGGGAGCGATCTGTAACACGACCATTGTTCTTACGTGATCCAATTTAATTGGAGTTTAACGAGCGTGATCCATCGAGCGTGAAAAACGTCTCTGTAGAGGGAGAATCCGGAGGCCTTGGGATCGTTTCCCGGTGCAAGTGCATCGGTACCCCGGATAATTACCGTTCCGATTATCCGGAATGAAAATCGCTGCAACACGAAACGGTGACGCAAAGTTGAGAACCGGTTTCCAGGCGATCGGTTATTTTTCATTAACGCGGCATAGATTCGAGAAACAGGGATAAAATGGAACGTTTGAACAGGATTTCTACTTAATCGTGTGCCTGCTGAATATCGACCCTTTCAGCTATGAAACTTTTGGAAAAAAGTGATAATTGCTGTAATGCGTAGGATGATAATTGTGAAGTTATAAAATTGGAAAATAGTTGATAGAACGCGTAATAATTCGTCCAAATACATAGATCATAGTGTGTAATTAATATCTGGGGTTGGACCAGTACGGTGGCCTGTAGCACTCGGAGCACGATTTTCGAAACTCATGAGTTTATAGAGTTGAAAGGGTTACAATCTTCAATTATTGTTCGAAAATTGATGCTGCGGTAATTACATTAAGATCCTATATCATTTTGTTACTACAATATAAAGTGCTTAGCATATAATTGCAGTGGAATTTTAATTATATAAACATCGACTCATCGAGCATTCACCCGCTGAAGAAAAATAAAGTGACTCACAAAATTGATGGATAACATCCTCAATTACTATTCTTATAACTTTAACTGTGGTTATTACATGCACTGATTTGCAGATGTCACTATGACGAGAAAATGAAATAAGAAACAAAAAGGATCTTTACAAGATTCGCATAAAAATTGTCCTAAGTCACATGAGAATTATTGTGACAGATATCATAATCATGCTTTACACTTCTGCTCTGAAACAATGTTAAATAAAAGAAAATTCGAATATTCACTGAATTAATTTCGGGGGTTACTGCATATATGTCACACACACCATTATTTATTTTAAACATCTTAAACACAATAATTTAAAAAATCTGGAAATATTCTATTAGAAGGAACTCGAATTTTTGTCAAAAATCTAACAAGATGGGAATTCATTCGACTGCGGATGTTTATGCAAATATACATTTTTTATGTTATTGCTGTTACAGAAATGAAATTGTAATAAAACTGTATTTTGTTCTGTGAATGTTTAAAAAATGTACTTTTAATTTTTTAGAGTTTCTCAGATGTTTGGACATAAGTTGCATAAAGATCCACAGCCTCCTCATTATTACACATTGAATCATTAAGTGAGACATCAGTCTAAGTAGGGAAATGTACAAAGATTCTGAGCTGCAATAAGGATGGAAGAAACTGTAAAAATTGTGTACTTTATCGTCGGCTGTGTATGAAATACGTGCTCGAGATACCGGCCCGATTAAAATATTAAACTGCATGTCCAGATAAGATCGATTCGTCGGGGCATAAAACTCGGCAAGGAAAGTTTCTGGACCGCTTTGAAGCTAAAATTAACGCTGGAATTTCGGACTCTCCGCCGCGTTTAGTAATAAAACAAACCGACCAACGGTTCCAAATAATTGCGTCCATGGAACTCGATGAAAAAACATAAACTAAACAAAGAACACATAAAACGCGAGAGTAGATGTGCAGAAAATAGAAAGTATCAAATTAACCCTGGCGCCTACAGGCGCTTGAGAAGGTCGTTCACCCCGTACTGTCGACGCCCATGGGCGTTCGGTGCGATGGCTCACTACGTGGCACTCTAGCTGGGCCGCACGCAGCGTTCGCCTCGTTTCCAAATCACCCGCAATCAAAGGGTTAAAGAAAGTTACGTGACCAGAAAGCATACTCGGACCACTCCTTGAAATCTACATGCTTCATAAAATTTCTCTTCATGCATAACAACTTTCAAAAGTTAAACACAGAACATCTTAACCCCTTGCCTTATAACAACGAGCCACACTCGTGACAAAGATTACGCTCCGTGGGTTAGAAAAAAATGACTCAGTCTTGTACTGATTTATAAAAATTGAACTAAAAGCAGCTGCTTTGACTGTCAAAGAATTGTTAACGATAAATTGTACGTGTTAATGTATGCTCCTTATTTATTAAAGCACAGGAGCATTTAAATAGTTAATTACAGTGTACTTGGCGATTAATAAAATCGTAAGGCAAGGGGTTAATTTAACCCTTACTCCGTGAACGTGGGTAACTTTGTTCGGGCTAGTTTCAAAGGTTGGATTAGGTGGCTTTATACATTTACAATAATAATATACTTAAACAAATTATTTTTCAAATCTATTATAATAACAGTTATTTAGAATGTTTAAAGAAGCTATATGTATTTTTTTAGATTTTTTAAAAACTTGTACTCATTGAAGGACGTGTCGGATAGGAATGATCCACGTTTACGGTTTCAAGCTACCAAAATGATCTTTACGAAGTAAGGGTTAAAAATTGAACATTTGGGAAAAAGCGATTTTGAATCGTTTAAGCTGTTTGAGATAGTTTGTGTCTATAGGAATAATTCGATCAGTGGTCAGCAATTAATGCAGAAAAAATTGTAATTGTCGTGGATACCAGTTCGTACAACGTTCGCCAGTATAGTGTCGTATAGTTTAGTCTGTGCGGCCGCAGTAACAGTATCCGGAGCAACCGTGGCATGGAATGCAACAAGAACAGCAAACTGTGCCAATGAACCATGAAATGTCCTTTCATTTCGTTCTCGAATTGTTACTGTATAATCATGATAGTCACCTCTGCCAGGATATCTTGTTTCGATTCGAACTGATCACTGATATCGACTCATTTTTCTTACGATACCGATTGAATGATCGACACAAAAGCGTGACTTTCTTATTGAAAAATATTATCAGAATGAATGCAACGATCAAAATAGCCGTGTCTAGTCAGACACGCTGTAATTTGCTGTTTTTAACCTTTCGATTGAAGGCTATTTGGAAATGGGCGAACGCTGCGTGCGGCTGAGTTGTGGGATTACATAAAGAGTCATTGCATCGAACGCCTATGGGCGTCGACAGTACACGGTGAACACCTGGATTCATATACTGAAGCATCTAATCGTTACACGTGCTTCTATATTATTCTTGCAACGTTTACTATCCCTAGAAATACGTAAGAATCCAGTTGTTTAATTAAATTAAATCTGAGATGTCTGTCACCCCAACAGCAGCGAACGTGGTGATAAAAAAAATGATTTCACGTCTCCACACGAGTCCAAAATTTGTATTATACACCCAGAAGAATCGACGGGTGAAACGGAAGCGTGAAGAAGAAGTGATGCACCGGTAATCGACTCTCGACGTGAAATCGATGAGAAAGACGTGATTAAACTGTTAGCAGCGTATCTTCGGTATTAAAATTCCCAGTTCTCGAGAATGCATCAGTCAAGGACACCGCTTGAAGTACTCGACAGATCTCGACAATCCCTTCCGCTTTAACGAGCCACAAACTCTTAAATAATGTAGTAACTCCGGCAGCTTGATAAGAGTCTGCGATAACGGAGTCGAAGAGGGGATAAAGAAAAAATTCTTTCCACGTCTCTGTCGGTCTTAATCACCTGAATTTCACCTGGATTCTTCCCAGACACCGGCGAAATTTATTCACCGGTGCCAACGCGTAACATCCTTCAACGTTTAATTTAATAGGCTCGAAGATTAAGCGCCTCCACAACGCTCGAGATTCTCCGTTATCGCCGCATGAACGGTGCAAATGACTTAATTATAACCTTAACACGTGGCGTTTAATCAAATTGTTAGAAAACAATGTTAGCCCTTTGACTGAGGGCGACGTGGAAACGAGGCGAACGTTGCGTGCGGCTCGGCTGCAGTAGTACAAGCAGGCCATTGCGCCGACCGCCTATGGGCGTCAACAGTACGCGGTGAACGGCTTCGTCAAGTTCGCAGTCAAAGGGTTGAATCGTTCGAGTACAATGTTAACACAGAATATTTCTTTGATAAGGAAACCGTCTGATCTACTGTAGATTCGACGAGTTCATGGTAGCCATCAAATTTCACAACAGTCTGAACGCGAAATAAAAGAAGGCATATTTCCTTGTTTCGTGTAACCTCGCTGGCTCTTGTACGCTAATTAACCCTCTCTTCCGCATAGTTCGCCGTGTACGTACGAGTTCTCTTAACATTTCTTTTTTTTCGCCGAAGCATAACGAAGAATTTGCATTTACGGGGCATGGCTGGCGATTCTACGGTCGATTTATCGCTCGCGTGTAGCTGTGCAATTTTTTTGAAGGTACGGTAGAATTTTATCGCCTTTGCTTAATGAATTAGCGGAAATATGAGGATGGAGAACCCATTGACGAGAATAAAATTTTAGATGGAGACTTTCAACTGTGTGATGTGCAACGTGTAACCGTTCGATATTTATTAAGATATTTTTAAAAAATGAGAGATCAAAATGAAGCTGCTGCAATTGCAGAAATATAGAGGAGAAAGATGAATTTGAGGAAAGAAAATGAATGATTGACGATGAAAAGAAACGCAGCGCGTGGAAAACATGGTGAGCATAAGCTGCAGCGACTTTTTTTTTCCCTCTGCACTGTGGGTTCGTGTGCTAAGATTGCCCTGTACTCGAGTACACGCCATTAGAAGACGGTACTCGACGGTACTCCGTCGGCTTCAAACGAGGACGTGGCGAAAGAAGAGGGTTAATAACGTGGAAACAGAGCCGACCTCGACGAGGGACCATAATAATCAGCTGGTGTAAAAAAACAACAGAAAAAAGTATTGTTGTCGCTTCTGGTTCGCTCGCTTATCAAAATCCACCAAAAAAATATCTACGGTGTTTTTAATAATTATTTCGAGGCACAAATACCTTTCAATACAGAATAAATATCATTCTTCCTAAAAAATCAAACGGTTCATTTAGAATATTAAGTTGTACTCTTAGTAGAAGGTGATCATCTCTGAAACTCAGATATGTTGCAGAAGCAACAAAAAATTTGTTAATAAATTGACTAATAAATTTAAGAAGACAAATCGAAAGTTATATATGATTCAACTCTGCGATGTGAACTTATTTTGCTTTTTACAGGTTTGAACATGTATCACCTACTTTGCACAGTGTCTTTTGCATAAACATTCACAGTCTATTAATAATTTTATACGTTAACCAATTTCAACGCACTAGTAATTTTCTCTGACTGATATGCAAGGGGGGGCTGAATGATTTATAAATCTGTATTTTCTGACAAAGTAACTTTCATTTTTATACAATCTTTCTTATATTTTTTTCTCAGTGTCTCGAGGCCTGAAGCCCTAAGAATTAATGAGAATTATAACTAAAGATTGATGGAGGGAACATGTTACTGATCTATGGTAATAGCACCGTTGAAATATGGTTTCGAGTTTTTGAAATTCTCCCGTGCACACTGCGCTTAATTGCGCGATAAGGCATCGCGTGGCCGTGACGATAACAAAACGTTTCGATATCGATATTATTGAACGAGCCACGCAACTGCACAACCGTGGTGACCATTAATTAAACGCTCTCTGATAATTGAGGTGTCAAACCGTTCGTGAGAATGAATATCGAGACAACGGTTAAATGATTCGAAACCGTTAACGAAGCGATCCGATGAAATTATGCGTTCGATTACCGGCTATCGTGAAAGGTAATTCAACGACATCCATAAGCGATGGAGAACGTCCAAATATACTTATTATACTTAGATACAATAGATTTAATTATTTAATAACTTGTTACCATTTAAAATACTTTAAATTTTGAAAAATTCAAAATTTAAATGAAAATCTTTGCACATTTATATTTAATGGTATCAAATATTTTCAATGAATTTTTTTTATTACAATGAACAACGAAATTAAGTTTATATTGTTATCATTTAAAATTGTATAAAATTTGATAAATCCTAAATTTAAATGAAAATCTTCTTTGCTTATTTGTATTTAATGGTATCAAATGTTTTGAAAGCATATTTTATTATAATGAACAATGAAATTAATTTTATAGGATATAGAAATCCAGAAATTGTACAAAATTTATTTAAACAATAATGGACATCTAAATAAATTTATCATATTTAAATACAATTGGACTCATTTAATTTTATTTTAGGTTCTTAACAATCATCTCTAATAACTTATTATTATTTAAAATCCCTACTACACAATTTTTAAAATCCTAAATTTATGTGATAAATATCGAAACACCTTGCATCTATGATAGAAAAGTATAAAATTTGTCAGTACGTACAAATTTCTTATTACTCGATCCTAAAAAAAAATCGGAAACCCCACATGAATTATTTTTAAATAAAGATACATCAGAAAAACAGAACTGATACGGCCATTATAGAAATTTAAAAAATTGCATGATACAATAGAGGCGATAACACGAGATAATGAAACAGAAATGTCTGGTCCAAATGGTTCAAGGTTGAATTTGAAAAATCGTGAACCATTTAGCTCCGAATGGGTGGGACGTCGCTCTTTCCGTCACCAGTGTGGATTCACCTTAATCATGGCATGAACAGAACACGAGGAAGCCACGTAATCGGTAATTTTAACTGCCTCCCGTTCTTATTATTTAGTCGAGGTAGCACGCGTCGCACAGAGTGCGGCTAGGGCCAAGAGTCAACTGTGCAATTGACCATGCGGACGTACATTTCCGAGAAACGTCCTTCGAGTTATGGAACAAATGTCAGCCATCGTTCGAAATTAAAACAAAGAGCCTCGCCGAGATACGTTTGTTTACCATATCTCCTGAATGATCATTTCGTTGGTTAACATTGAAAAGTACTTGCGCTCCAATTGACGGATTCAGGAAACATTTTCATCATCGCTACATGATTACCAGAGTGTTCAAGAAGTTGGACGTTGCGCATCATCCGATACTTCAGGGACGCTGAAGATCGTTTCACGAGACTACTGAAATTCAAGTACGGTAGAACCTCGATTATCCGAACACCTGACATCGGAAAATTGGTCATCCTATGTCTGGTACAAGCTGAAGTCATCATTAGTGACACCGTGTGCCTAATTCCAGAGTGGTCGATTTTTTACATTCTAAAATAAAATTGTTATTTTTATGCGAACATAGTTACAATGCGAGTCATCCTGTTACCAATTGTAGTTCGGATAATCGAGGTTTTACTGTAATCAGAATTGGAATTTATGAAAAATTGTAAGAGATACGTAGAACCTAAGATGGATTAACCTGAATTCATAATAAGCGAGCAATCCAGCATTCTAGACCTGAGAGAGTTCAGTTGGAGCACCTTGAACACTAAGGTGGTCCAAACGGAATAACGTTTGAGCTCGAGGAACCCCAATGGATTTGTGGGGTCGGAAAAGTCTATGACGCTCGAGACTCTTCGATTTGGACTGCCCACCGCCGAGCTCGCCCTCGCGATGTCATCATCGGCAGACCGCCCTTTTCCGAGAACCTCCTCGTCGGAGACACGCGGTCCAGCACGTAGGCCCGGAAAACGATCCGGGGGCGACGAGCCAAACAATTAGATCGACCGGCGGCCTGATATTTATTCGTTCTCATCGCTGCTTATCCGGTCGCTGATCCAACCAGCGGATCGCTCCACGTACTGCCACGTTCACCTTTGACCGCAAGGATCATTGGGATCATTTAAAATACCAAGGAGCAGAGCAGGGGTCATCTCAGACCCCACAGACTATAGTCGAGGTTACCTCAGACCTAAAGAACCCAAAGTGAAATGACTTCTCCCTCCAAGGACACATTTTGGGACCACTCCAGGCCTCAGAGACTTCATTTCAACTAATCTGGACCCTGGAGAACCGATTGGGAACGACTTGGACCTCAATGACCCAGAAATCCCAAGTCGATGATTGGTCGTTCGGATCTGTGCTGGCTCTACTCGAGTTTCTCGGATCTATGAGGTTCAGGATAATTCCAATTGAGCCCCTGAAGTCCTAAATAGTTCAACCAGAGTTCTCGAGGTTTGGAGTGGTCCAACCTAGGTCCTTCGAGTTTGTCATGTTCCTAGTTTCCATTTTACTGCGGCAATAATATTTCGACACCGTTCAGCAATCTAACGGACCACTGCGGTATGACTCTCAATCCGACAGTGAAACTAAAAGGCGACACTGTTCAAACTATAATATACCTCCGTCTATTGTAATGGGTTAGGTGTGACCTCTGCCCTTAATATTAAATCAATAAGTCAGACTTTGTACTACTACTCGGTGTACGACTTTTAAACGGTGGCTGCCAGGAGAAATCATTCAGGTCAATTTAGTGTCCATGATGTTTATACAAATATGCATTTCCAGAGTTCAACCATTTTGATATTAACCCTGCTGTGCTCCTCAGTGAAGATTACATTTCCATAGCTACTATATTTTTAAATATTTCTTTTTAATATTCAACGTATTTAAATCTTGCGTTTGCTTCTTTAGTGTTTCACATTTCTTACGAATAAATTGTTTCAAATGTATTTACATAAGTTGAATATTGAAAAGGAATATTCAAAAACATAATACCTATGGATACCTGATCTTCATTTCGGGTCATATAGACCCGAGGAGGACAGCAGGACTAACATAGTGGGAAAAATTAAATTCTGTCATAACAATATTTTATGTTTCATATACTTAACAAATGTACTCTTTAAGACGTTAAACGCTGCTGTCCAGTCACCGGTGACCGACACCTCAAATTTAATTTAATTAAATAATTATTGATTCCCGCTAAATTCCGTGCAAACTTCATACTGAAACAATAATATAGGAATAAAAGAACACGATTGAGTACTCAAATCTTTTTTTTCTCTACGATTTATATAACAAATTGTAAATTATGTCGTGTCTGGCTAGGCATGGCTGTCTTCACTGTGACGCTCCACGTGTTAATTATCCTATACAATTGAATGTATGTATTACAAGCACATGAATAAGTTAAATTGCATAAACATCCGCAGTGTAGTTACCAGAAGACAGGTCATCCAACACAATTTTTAACCCTTTGCAGTCTAAGTCTTTTTCATCCGATATATATAAGCTACAAATACAAGCGTAAGGAATCTTAACAGGAACATTTCTTTTATTTTCACTACACTTGTTTCTGTGTCTGAAAACTTATATGCAGAATGCATGAAATGCAACATAACTTTTAGGCGTTTATTTAAAATAGGAAATTCGAAACGTGAATATTATGGCGCCTGAGAGACGCCGCACGTGCGCAAAGGGTTGAATCTTCCGATCAGTCCCTTCGATCAAACTTTCCCAGAAACTTCTCATTTCGTGATTGACTTTCGAACGATTTCTCGATTTATAGATCGATTGGCCGCGTGTCAGAGACGTTGCCATAAATATTGTTCCCCGGTTTACCGTCGATCAAACTTTCGACAACGAAACGCATCCCCGCGGCCGTCGAAAATAGAATCACGTAGGTGCACAGGCGAGTGCATCGCGCGAGTTACGTAACCGGTGCACGTGTACAACGGATGTCGATATGAGGGAAACTTCTTCGAGCCGAACAGCCGATTAAAAGCTCGTGAAACATTTTTGGCACGTTCCGGAAACGTTCGCGGAGAATCTGCCCGGAAAACCGAGAACTTCGCCCCCGAAGACAGTGCTGTCGGATAAGGGGATATGATACTGGAATATACGAATATACAGGGTGTCCCAGTTAATCTGTTATAAGTTGACATTTTCTAACTTACCGAAGACACAAAAAATGTTTTATATGGCAGTCCTGTTTAAAAAAAACGAACTTGGCCTTTGCACGTCTTAAAATAATAATGTAAATGAAATTTAACTTCGCCAAAAAATGTGCCTCCCCGTACCATGTAACTGTCATACAAAACATTTTATTTATCTGTAATAAGTTAGGAAATATCGACGGGTAATGATTAACTCGGACATACAATAATGTAAGTCTCGTCCTACATGTATCTACAGGGTGAGGATAAAATTATGGTGCAACCGAGCAGTGATTAGGTGTGCAGAATGAAGTCGAAAGTGCAGAATGTACTTTTTTTTTCTGAGGCTTCAATTTTGAAAAAATGGAGTTTAGACATTGTAGTGTGTGGCTGGGTTAGGTGAGACGTTCCTTGTTTTACAAATGTGCTCTCAAAATATTTATAGTGTACACTTTTAGTTCTATAGGCTCCTTTGTTAATGCTGATTAGCAGTGAATCTTAATTATCTTCATAAAATATTGTCGAAATAACCGAAGAATTGAAATGTGACGTCACTGGTATATCAAATTGAATTTGTCTAAACAACACTGAAATTTTCTGTAAATGTAGAAAGCTACGTAAATTCTTGTATTACAATAAAAATATAAAATGATCATACTTCGATGCACCATTTTTAACGATTAATATAAAAACTGACAATATGATACACTAGTTACTGTACTTTGCACATAATATATGAATTAACAAAATTAATGTCACGTTCTCTTTAACCTTCGCGCTTCTATTATTTTCTAAACGCTATCTGAACATTATCGCAAGCCATTTCACAAACGATACCCTCATTAAACGTATGCAAACCTTGCACATAATCATAATCGATTTTCTTGAAAACAAAGTTCCTAACGAAAACAAAAAATTATTTCGTATTTTCAATTTGTTTTTGCTGAAGGAATCGTTCCTTCCCTAATTGTACCATGAATTTGTCCCCGCCCTGTGTATAAACAGTATCAAAATACTATAGGAAGTATCAAAGTCATTCTAAAAAATTTATTCCAAAGAAATGCCATATCGTCGCATCAACATACATCACTATAAAAAAATATACTATATGCGTGATACAAGAAATATATATTCATACCCAATGAATAACACAGCATATTAACACTTTCACTGCAGGCTACTTGAAAACAGGCAAACACTGCGTGCGGCCGAGTTGCAGTAGCACACAGTGAGCCATTGCGCCAAACGCCTATGGGCGTTATCAGTACGCCATGAGCGTTCGTAACATTCAAAGGGTTAATAATTAGGAATTCACGACAGATATTTACAAACACAATTTTCCACGCTTCCAGCTCGAAATCAGCCGGCAGGAATTTGATTATTCAACTTTCTATTCGTACTCTAACCGGAAATATTCCGTTATCATGGCAAACGTGATTTAATCTCGCGCGAGCAAAGGCTGTCAAATATTTTTCCAGCGCTTTTCAAGCGTCCGCGGGCGGGAAAAGGAGCGTTTCCCTTAACGTCGGAACTAATTTCGCCGCATTTTCGCCGGCTCCCGGACATTAATGCCGGCGCACGCTCGCGTCGCTTTTATTAAATAATTTTTTACGAGGCTGCACGAGGAGGTGCTCGCCCCGTCGCGCAATTTATCGCCGGCTTGTACATTACCGGCCGACACGGAATTTATGGCGATTAAAATTATGTCACGCGAGATTACATGCTCCCGGGACGCGGCTATGCACCGACCGAAAATATTTCCATTTCGCCGCGTTTTATCTTTCGACGCCGTTCTTTACGATAAAGCCTCCCCTTATCTTCGCGGTTTAATGAATACGATATCTGATGCCTCTGGACAAATGGACACGGAACAGTTCGACTCTCTGGTGTCGCTGATAATCATGGTGTACGTTTCAATTCGATCACCACGGATGATTAAAAACTACTCAGTACAGTGAAGGCTGGAGTAATTGTATAAATGCGAAAATAATAGGATTGGATAGTTTATGATTTGCAGGATGCAGAAGATGGCCTCCTTGACATTTCCATGACTGCGATTCTCTTATGGAATTTAATTACCGCTGGACACTTCTGCATGTCTATCACGTTTTATGTTATTTATTTTTATATTGATGATGGGTCCGACCAGTTGTTTGTTTTATATAAGTGTCATTCAAGCGAATTAAATCACGTGTATGTGACACCGGCTGTCGAAGTGTTAGGTAACGCATGTCCTATCTATCAAAATTGAATGTAGGATTGGAAACGCGTATTCAATGAAATGAGTGTTGTCAGAGAAACTATCAGAAGCATTGATATATCTAGTATTAGTAAAATTATAGTAATCATAGCACGTGTATTGAGAACATTATGTTTCTCACTCTCTGAATAAGTAGATACTTGCAACAGATCAGTAAAAGGAATATGCGATACGAATTTTAACCGTTTAAGGGTCGAATTTTTTTAAGAATTCTGCCAAAAAATTCTCAATTTTTTTTTTAACTATTTTGTTCGTTATCCGTGTTTATAGGTGCTTCATCTCTGTGCTGTTGACGCCCATGGGCGTTCGATGCAATGGCTCACTACATGTCAGTGCAGCTCGGCCGCACGCAGCGTTCGACTCGTTGCAAAGAAACTCGAAGTCACAGAGTTAAAATCACAAAAAAGATTTAGAAAAAAATCGCTCGCCTAAAAATTCGAAAATTTCTCACCCGAGTTTTAACACGTTGAATGCCACGGGGGTCACCGGTGATCGGCACTCAAAATTTAATTTAATTAAATAACTATTTATTGTTACACAATACTAAGCAATTTTCACATTGTAACATTACTATAGGGGCATGAAAACACGACTGACCAACCGACTATTTCTTTTTCGTTACGATTTATGTTAAAAATAGTAAATTATAGCGTGTCTGACTAGATAAGACCGTTTTCACCGTGGCACTGAACGTGTTAAGGAAATTCGACATTACATCAAGCTCGAGTTAACACGTTCCCTGCCACAGTAGAAAATTCCAGAACTAGGCATACACACGAAAATTGCTATTTATAATACGCTCCGTCCCCAGTGGGTCGTATGCGCCCCACGCACCAAATTCGATTATTCTAAATAAACGGTAATATTCTTTGTGTTCAAATTAAAAGGAACGCCACAATAATAGTACCAAATGAATCGTATATCATAAGACAATTCAATGTTTGTGTTTTTACCGGTATGTATTTATAGAAACTTATTTTCACGCGTCTGACTAGTTACGGAATTTTTCACTGTGATAAGGAACGTGCTAATCCACGTGGTGGATTGTACAAATATATATCCATCTGATATTACACTTTCTATTTTTACTATCATTTTAACGTGAACGTTACTCAAAATGTCATAAGGGTTGGTAGTTACGTGACCAAGTTAAAATAGACGCGTATACCGAAAACGGAGCACGTGGCAGGGAACGTGTTCGCTAAGCTTATGTCCCGAAAGCGTTAATACCACCGGTCGACGTCGATAATTGAGGGATAATTTGCTTCTTTATCAGTGAAATTATCCGTCGCGTTGAGTGCGTAAGAAAAATGGCATTCGAACGGTTGGAACTCATGAATTCAACGTATGCCTGTGCAATCCCGTTACAACGATACTCGGGGGTCGCAAAAACCGCGCGGAAGTATCATCGAGGAATTCCAATGTCACGTAACCGCGACGTTCGCGTCGTTTGTTAGCCATAAAACGGCACCGCGCCGCGTTAAAAACCTTATGCTCGCGGGCGTCACGACTTTTGCACAACGAACAATCGGCGTGACGTTCCAATTTCGTCACGGAATCGAGTTTCACGGCTGTATCGATGCGTATCGATCTGTGCCGTGCAATTGGACGGCGTCCATCGATCTGAAAGATTTGCCCGAGGACAGAGGCTCTCAAACCGTGTCTCGATCGAAATAAATATCGACGAGAATTATGATAAACATCAGTGATGCTTTAAGACAGAATGAATTCTTCATTTACTGCACGGTGTTCCCCGGTTGGCTGGAACAGAATTCGGGACTGAGAACTTCCAGCCAACCGATGTAGGGCAAGTTTAATACTTTGAGTACCACGTCACCCGTATCTGGGTGACAGATTCAATCATTATTTATTTGGTCATGTAACATAATAAAAATATACTTAATCGGTTCTAACAGAAACAGTATAACAATGATGAATGTTATTGACATTATTGATTAAAAAAGGTAGAATTCGTGGTTACATTCATTTTGTATAAAAATTGAGGAATTTTACCATTTTCTGCTAATGGAGCATGGCACTCAAAGTGCTAAATATTGTGCTCGACGAGGCGATAACAACTTGCCCTACCTCGGTTGGTTGGAAGAGAATTCAGGACTGAGAACTTCCAGCCGACCATGGAACACAGTACATTTTTTTATTTTCGTAGAATGATAAGAGGAGAATGTTTCATCCGAAACTCGTTCAGTCGTCTCAGGGACGAATTGATTACACTTGGAAAAAGCGATCTAATTTAGGTTAATTATATGTATTCGGTATGAAGGCATGTTGATAACAAAAATTGTTTCACATAAGCTCCTTGGGTCTTTGTTGGCCCGACATAAAAGAGGCACAAACAAATAACAGAAATCGATCATGGTCCAATCTTACAACCAAGTGGGTGATACTGTTATCGAAAGAAAAAATATAAATAGCATACAATGACCAGACTAATTTTATTAATGCCAAAAAAAAAAACAAAATTAATTATTCTATGGTGGGATTCCAGTGGGAGAAATTCATATGCAAACAGCACTGTTACCAAGTATGTAAAACCTGTTATAAATAAACAATTTGGACAAAATACCTATGCTGTTTCGCTATAATGAATGCTATTATAATAGATGCGACTGGATCCTATGCTTCTTTAACCCTCAAACTGTATTATACAACTGAAAATATGAGTTCCATACATTGTGGTCATTGTTTACCCAAAGACTTGAAGGTGATAGCCTCACACACTGAATTCTTATACTATCAAAAGACTAAAATGATTTAATCGGGTCTCTGAATGCGCTATTCTAAAACTCCAACAGTGCATGTTACTCGTCTTTTCATGCGCTTTGAGATGCCTTAAGTGTATAATTAAACAAAAGAACGCTCTAGTGTTGATATCATAAGATCATTATGCGCTTCATAGTCACTCTTAGTGCCTAAATGAGTAACCCTTTGATTGCTGGCTACTTGCAAACGAGGCGAACCCAGTGTGCGGCCCAGCCGCAGTAGCACCCGGTGAGCCATTGCACCGAACGCCCATGGGCGTTGGCAGTACGCGGTGAACGCGTGTACCAGTTAAAGGGTTAAATTCGAGCATCACCACGCAATGGAGCGTTAATTATTATTCCGCGGGACAATCGAAGTGACCAAGGAGGGTGATTTAAACGAATCCCCGATTAATACCATCCAGATTCCGCGGAACGCGATACGTACGAACGGCGCTCAGAAGCATAAATCCGCGGAGCTTAGCGAGAAATTCATGGTCAACCAGGAGTGTCCCACTTTCCGGCAATGTTCGCCGCACATGTCGGCGTCTTATCTGAGCGGCGTGTAGGCGTGCACTGGCATAACACCGTGCATTCCCGGTAAGTGCAGCCGACGGTACCAACACATCGAAAACGGGACATGCAAATTCGTGTGCACACGTCGAGCATAATAGGCGAGAGCCTAAACGAGAGGCGAACAGAGATGAAGGATACGAGACCACGGTTTTGCAAGTATAATTTTTTTAAACAGCCTGTTATTTCGACGCGACGATTGTCCCAGATAACATGGCCAAGGATATCGGAGGATTTTTCATTAAATGCGATATCGAACAAATATTTATGTGTATTTTTGGTTTGTGTAAACCGGGCCTCTCAAGGTTATTTATTAATTTTTTGTTTCATTGTTTCTTTTATTTGAGAAAGTAATTGAAGCGGAATCTTTGTTGGGTTGCAGTTTTGTGAGTGGCCTTGAAGGACCTAGAATTCCTACAATTTCGGGACTTATGCGTGTTATAACTAGACTGCGGATGTTTATGCAAACACACATTTTTAGACATCCATGTGTCCTGTGCTGATGCAGTTAAATAAATGAGGCTTCAACAAGCGTGCATTTGCTCCCTGAAATGTTTAAAATATGTATTCTACATTTTGCTAAATTATTAAATGTGCATCATCCACCAATTTGAGAGTAGTAAATTGCATAAAAATCCGCAGTCTAGTTATAACAAAACATTTATATTAGAAAATGTGAAGGAACAATACAAATATATCTTTTTAATGAAAATAAAAATATTAACTAATGTATGGTTGTTTTTTATTTGCCTTCCCTACCATAGTAAGTATTAACGAATTTTATGTTATCTTAGTATTTTGTAAAGCTACTTTATACTTTGCTTATCTTTTTAATAATTTATCCAGTTCTTCCTAAAATGGTTCAGCCTCTGTTAAGAGATTTTTCTAATGCTCTCAAGTCGACCATAAAATAATAATAAACGCTCTCGGTGACCTACTTTGCGTATTAGTGTCACAAATATGACGTATACAAATTTCTTCAATTTGTAGCTCCGAGATAGGCGTTTACAGATTACTATTATACTTGTAAATTAGTACATTTAGGCTCGTAACAGCAAACTGCTGTGTCTCGTCTATTGCACTGCTATTATCTTCCACGTTGATTACATTTTTCTCTTTCTGTTTTCTCTACAAACTCCTCAGTACACTTTTCAAATTCATGAAATAAATAACAAACACGTGTATCAAATTATTAACCCTCATCCCTCATTAACCCAACTTAATTTGTCCCTTGGTGTAAAATTGACACAACAATAAAAAATCAGTACAATGAAAAGATAAATAGTTAAATTTACAAACTGTTTTACTGAAAATAAAAACATAAAATTTCTGCACACTCAGGCATCAGATTGCTCAGATTGTTGCATCGTTCATAAATAAATAATCCATACTGCTTTTTTGTGAGAAAAATATGTCAAATTGACACAATGGACGGATGAGAGTTAAATAAACATATTGTCTTTGTACGAGGACAGTAATAAATTCGACAGCGCGAACAATTGCGTCGGTAGGCGATTCTGACGGAATGTTCCACATCGAGGATCGAATAGGTGTATCGATCTCTTATCTGGCCGAACGTGGGCGTAAGAACACGATACGAAAAGTTCCCGGTAAGTCGCCGTGTGTGTACAACGTGTTATTTGAATAAACAGCCATGTGGTAATACGCGCGAACGTTCGCTTCGACACGTATTTAAGTGGCTCGCTATGGCGATGCTTCATTATTTATCAATGCGTGCCGCGTAATCCGTCAGGAGCAAAGCAAACAATAATTTGAACGTTCGGTTGCGACACAGCTCGAAAAACCGTGCCTCGTGGCAACTCGAAACGTTTAAAAATTAACACGATAACAGAATCACGCGTTCCATACTACAGTTTTCTGATCAGAACGCAAATCTTCCGACTGCTAAGTGAAAATTAGACGTTTCACCTTTTTGTAAATTAGAAGAATTTTGGGAAATTTGAGAAGCGTAACGAGATGTTGGGATGACTCATCCAGAAGGCTGTGGTGCCAAATCGTTCTAAATATAAAGTTTGTAATATAATTACCAGTTTGTTAGAAAGTATGGCAGTATTAAGGTAAATTGTACGTTTTTATCAATGAATCATGGCTATTAAAGTGTCAGCACACGGTCAGTGTTGTGGAACGTGTGTAGGTCAGGCTAGACTCAAGTGTTTACTGAATAAATAATAACTTTGAACAGTCCATCAGATAACACTGATGAACAGAATGTTTGTCTAAAATGAGTGTCTAATAGTTACTTAAGCGGTTCATTGCTCCCTTAGGATAGCAAACTTCACACCCTCGATCCCTGAATTATGTTATACATTATGCATCAACTTCATACACCCCTTCTAATCCTAAACGTTCTAATCCTAATATCAGGACTAGATTGTGGATCTTTATGTAAATATTAAATGTATGTTTATGTTAATGCAGTTACAGAAATTAAATTCTGACAAAACTGTATTTTTATTTTATCACGGTTAAATTGCATAAACACCCGCAGTCTAATCATAACGTTTTACCCAACATTTCTAATACACACTATTTAAAACAATGATGGCCACCGGAGCTGCGGCCTTCCCCCACTCTAGGCCCATTCCCCTCATACGGGCTGTGATGAGGAGTGACGATGGACCGAGCGAACTGGAGGTAACTGAAACGAGGGGAATGGATCTAGAGTGGGGGAAGGCCGCAGCTCTCGTGACCATCACTGATTTAAAAGATAGTACAGTATCACTTCGATTATCTATAATACCGGTCATATGAAATTTAATCATTCTATGCCTCTTACAAGCCAAAGTAATCATTAGTGACACTGTGCACCTACTTTCACAGTACTGGATATCATTTTTATGCTAAATATAGTTACGATATGCGACACCCTGTCAGCAACTACTATACTTATCATCTCAATGAACAATAATCATTTCCAACAATATAACACAATGATTATTAAAAAAATTAAATTTCTCATTCAGAGGTGCATCGATCACAACTTTCTTGTGTTGAGCGGACATTGAACATGTTAACACTTTGACGGTCGCAAATATTTTGCAAAAACTTCTTTCTTTGGCCACTTTTACAAGACTTCAGTTAAATTTAATAAAACATTCTGCGTTTCTTGTTTTATACTGATTAGTTTACAATCGTAATTTAAGTATTTAGCTATTTAATTTGTTCTAGTGGTAGGTACAGTTATTTACTCGCTTTACAAGCATACTATTCAAAAGAATTAAATCACGTATACGAGACAGCGGCCATCAAAGTGTTAAAGAACCCAGTATCTGAAGAGAACATTTTTTCCCTGATTTATTAAGCTGACCTTTAGACGTTATCTCGAACAAATTCGATGCCGAGGTGCGTCTTGCGACACGTCGAGGCTCAGCCAGGTAGCTTCGCGTCACGTATTTCCTCAGGATCGTCGAATCCTCGGGCTGTTTCACTACGAATCCTGTCGTCACTTACCACGAATCGACGATGAACGACACGGGGAACGCGATACCACGGGATCACGAGGCGATGAATCCGCGAGATTCGCGAACGGCTCCGGTGCCATTCGTCAGACGACGGCTAATGGTTGCGAGACGATACCCGTAACGATCGTTAAGGACAAACTTAATAATAGTAGCCGGATATTTACTATAGATCTCAGAGCCGTCCAATTGGCCAGCGGGAGACGAATTCATGACTGGCGGCCGCTTTGTGAATACATTCGCGTGCGACGAGCCAAAAATCGAGAGACACCAGTGATCGTTCACTGTGATACGATTATAAACCGCGAGGGAATGCAACGTGGGTGCAACGTGCATGCACCACGCGTGTGAGAATTATTCGTAACTGTATGATGGCACGTGGATTTTTGGATGATCTTTAACCATTTTGCTGTTCAGTGGGATATAAGGTGGTAGGATATAGAGCCAGTATATTGGCTCTGCCGTATCGCCTACAATAACAAGTCACACTCGTGACACAGAATGCGATCGATACGTTACAACTATGTGTCCAACTTTTGTACCAATTCTTTCAAATTTTGCACCACAGCACAAATCGAGCTTCAGAGGATTGTTAAAAGCGAGCTGCACGTGCTGACAGACGCTCCTCATTTATCACGGCACTCCAGGACTGGAAAAATCGTACTTCGAGGGGTTAAGAACAATTACTATTTCATAATTATTAACACGCTCCCTGCCACGTGTACTGTTTCTGGTACACGCATCAATTTTAATTTGATCACGTAACTACCAACCCTTACGGAACTTTGAGTAACATTCGCACTGAAATGGTGGTAGAAATAGAAATTGTAATATCAAGTAGATAAATATTTGTACAATCAATCACGTGTGTTAATAAATAGCAATTTTCGCGTGTCTGTCTAGTGACGGATTTTTCTACTGTGTCAGGGAATGTGTTAACACGTTGACTGCCACAGTGGAAACTCCCATACCTGGTCAGACACGGTATAATATGTCAAGAAAATGTCAAAACTCTCATTAGCACGTTCGCTAGCATGGTCGATACGAGAAAAACGTTCACCGCGGACCACGCTTTATTTTTATCAATTATCTCTGCCACACACGTGTGACGTCGAGCTCTCAAAACAGAATCGAAGCGTCACACATATGTGACGCTGATAGCGAACGTGTTAAACGCCACAAATTTAATTTAATTTAATAATTATTGATTGCCACAAAATTCTAAGTAAACTTTATACTGAAACAATAACGTAGGAACAGAAGAACACGACTGAGTATTCAAATCTTTTTTCTCTTTACGATTTATATAAAAAAATAGCAAATTATATCGTGTCTGATTAGGTATGGCCGTTTTCACTGTGCCATTCAACGTGTTAACTCTGCAGGGGTACTCGAGGTACGAGTATTATACTCCATTAAAACGGGGAACTTGAGTTTCTCTCTACTAATTTTTCATTTCTGCTCTAATTGTATCCATTGTTTATTTTTTATATTCGTTCTTATTGTTTTAAAGCTCTTTTAATAATGAAATATTCATGAAAATTATTGCGAATTTTTATGTGGTACAGCTAAGTAGGTACTTCAAGATACCTTTCACGCTCGGGAGAGGATTGGTGACCGCAAAATGCGCTGAAGTCAACCAATTCTGTGATCTGGCCATTTAATAAATAAAGAACGTATATCGAAAAGTGCGATTCGTTTTTAACCCTTTCGCTAGTAACGTCGACTATAGCTGCCGTCCGCGAAGCTACCTAGCGCCGACTATAGTCTTTGACAAAATCATCTATGGCTACCAGTTACACCTATAATTGGTCAGAGAGGAAAGATCGTTTAATCACCAAATTGCTTGTTAAGAGTTATGATTTGTTAAGTTACATTTATTATGTAAAATTTGGTTTATTTTTTACACTGACTATACTTGAATTTTGAAAAATGTACGCCACATCGAGTCGCGTTTTTTCAATACACGGCACATAATCTGTATCAAGAGTTTGACTCGTTATAACGCAAGAGGTTAATGATGAAGCTGTTTTTTTTTATAATATTCCTGCTTGTTTTCACTTTGCTGATAACGCGGAGGCAAATTTTAGTTTTTCCTCAGTGTACGAAACTCTGAGCGAAATTTATAGGCACATTTAGGTCCTGACCAGAATTTAGACCGAAATTCTGATGCATTCGGGTCTTGACCGAAATTCATAGATGCATTTCAATGAGCAGCTCACAGAGTTATGATCACTGAGAAAAAAGCGAAATGTGACCGATATGACAATTTTGGATTCGACTCTCTAGAAAATATCAATTTCTTCTTTCCATTTAAATTATTCAGAAAGAAATAATAATTTAAGTGAACATTGTGGACCCGTCTTATTTTAACACGTTGACTGCCGTGGGGGTCACCGGTGACCGGCGCCTGAAATTTTATTCAGTTAAATAACTAGTAATTCTTACACAATTTTCAACACCATCATAATAACAACAATAATAATATAAAGTAAGTACTATACGTTCAAATAATAAAATATTGTTTTCTGATTTATTTTATACATAAAACAGTAAATTATAGCGTGTCTGACTAAGTATGACAGTTTCCACTGTGGCATTCAACGTATTAATTATCAAAGAAGTTATGTATAATGTATACATAGAATGTATAGTAGTTACTTCACAATGTCAAATAATCGTGTCATTTTAACAGATTCTTTCTTGTAATGCTTTCGCGAGCATAGCTTCCTCGACGCACGAGGAAAGTTTTCAACAATATGGCGACGTAACGGCGATGCAATCGTTATAATTTCGCACATCGAAGCTATTGTTTCATAATCGAACCACTGTGTTATTAGGAGTCATTGAACTTTAACGAGTTGTGCTTTCCACCTGCATATTACTCAACGGAACGTCAGAAAATTAGGTTCGCGTGAATTAATGGAACAATAATTTGCATAATTTCCACATCGTTCGCTAGAAGAATAGTTCGAAAACAAAACCCATCACGATTCAGTTTTCTAATAAAAATCCTGTGCACCCGAAGTTCTCTCAAAATTTGAACGATAATTCATTCATTAATTAAAACTTATTATTCATCATACACAGTCATTGCAGTTTCAGTGACGAAATTTAATTAATGATCGATTCAGCAGCAAAACGTGCAACAATTTGCATGTGCTCGAAAAACATGAACCGTGTCATTTTAGCGTCTTCATGTTTACGTCGGATTAGATTGCGAGGATTTCGCTGTTGTGGGTGAAAGGCAGGGTTTTTTCGGCTGACAAGGTACAAAAGCACAAAAACAATTCCTCTCGGTATAAAATTTCAATGGCACTCCAACAGCGGACTCAATGAAACATAATACAGCTTAAAAACATTGAAAAACGTTTGTACAGATAATTGCTTGCTTCGTTCATTATCCGCGCATGCGCAAAGCGTGAATTGTCGCGAATTCACTGGGAACTTATTTCCAAATTCATGGAAACGAAAGAAAAGATACAAAACATGCTATAATACTTGTAAATATTTGTGCTGCGGAGTAAGAAGCTCCCTTTCTTTGCAAGAATCATTATAAGAGGATAATTATGTTTTATGGGTCGTGATTTTGAAAATATCTTGTGACCATTTACGTATTATGAGCACAGGATTACGTGTATCGCAATCGCGAACGTCGAAGGAGTTTCCCTTTTTGTTTACATAACACTAACGTTATGCCTGGCATAACTTAACCGATGCAATATGCAATTAACCAAAACGATGAATTATTCCATATTATTTCAACCCGCTACTTGTACAATGTAAAATTCGATCGCCATAGAAAGCCATAGATAATATTCTACACACTAGATAATACACTACATGCTGCAAAGGTACTTATTAGCACGTAGAAATCAAATATTTACCAACGCAGACAAAGAACTGAAAACAAGACATGCGTTTCTCGTGCTACTAGATTATTACAGAAACACACTTTTTATTTTATCGTCATTGAATGGCATTATCATAAAAACACGTTACTCGGACATTTTTTGCGAAATTCTACAATACATCGATACATAATCCTCACACATATGACATATAACGTATCGGGTGTACTGTGCAGTTGTAAGGGCAATTTTCAAAATGTCATTATCACTATTAACC
This sequence comes from Macropis europaea, assembly GCA_916610135.2. Classification (NCBI taxonomy): domain Eukaryota; kingdom Metazoa; phylum Arthropoda; class Insecta; order Hymenoptera; family Melittidae; genus Macropis; species Macropis europaea. The sequence continues at coordinate 14,126,912 of OU744351.1, read as the reverse complement.
CTTTGCACTCGAATGGCGACTTTAAGGAACCGTAATATTCATGTTTCGAATTTTCCATTTCGCACGAATGGAAAAGTCTGCTCAATAGCATGATTCTACAGTTTTACAAGAATCCTACTGCTGAAGCGAATGTGTTTCGAATAGAATAAACCCTCCTGTTGATGTCAATTGTGCTTTCGTTTCTGAATTAATGATTTCAGGCGCAAAGGGTTAGATAAAGGATCGCGCGAACCGAGATTTCGGGCGTGACAAACATCGATACATAACCTTAATTTTCGCGCGGTGTTTATTTTATGTAATTCGCCCTACCTTTCGACGATTTCGCGCCAGGACACTTCACCGCCCTCCCCACGGGAGCCTCCTGTCCAGATTTCGCCAAAATGTCCTCTCATCTAACGCTGTTCACCGATCCATTCCCAGTTTGACACTGCTGCATGGGACGCGCGGTCGTTCGAACGCTCGGCAAACACGCGATTATTCGTTCCCGACGAACTGCGTGTCCGCGATTTCGTGGGATTGAAAACAACGCACATCACAACGCGAGCAACGACGTTCACCGATCAACAGCAGGGTCACGAATGCGACTCGCTTTTGTTTATTCTCTCTTCGGGTTCTGTCAGCAGGTGGCGCGAGAAGTGGGGGGGATCCCATGGCGAACAACGGTAAGAGAGTTCAAACGGTCACGCCAGGTATGAATTTGTAATGCCGGTTTGAGAGTGATTCAGTTCAGTTCGACTTGTTGAGTCAATTAATAATTTATATTGAGAAATTTCAAGGTGAATAGCGCTATGAGATCAAATATTCGCAACACGTATAAATTTATAGGATCGTTTTGAGTTCTTCAGTTCGGCTGTTAACTCGGTTGATACTTTAATTTTGGGGATTCCCGTGGTGAACAGCGCTAAAAATTCAAATGTTCACATCGCGTATACATTTATAGTATAGATTTGAGGATACTTCAGTTCAGTTCTATTGTTAAGTGAATTGATAATTTAACTTGAGAGATTCTAACGTGAACAGCGCTAAAAGTTTAAATAGTTATTATATATGGTTCAATATGTTTCAGGTCAGTCTAATTGACAACGCAACAGACAATTGAGATGACTGAACTGGAAAGTCAGTTGGTAACTGATGTATGAAAATTAAAATTTTTATCCGTGAATGGTTAGTAATTACAAGGTACAACACTTTTTCATTGATCGACGTAAGGGTACAAAATGTTTACGTATTTGGTTAACATTTATTTGCAATCTACGAGCATTTTAGACATGTATGGTCCATCGAGTTCGTAACCCATCTTTCTGTAATAGTTTCTTGTGCCAACACCTAAAAAAATCATATGTGATGAGCGTTTTTTTTTTAATTTTACTGAAACACTGCTTGCTATTCCTACCTGAAATAACAGAAATTTTGTGAGATTTGTGTTCCTCCCTCGCTATCCTTTCAGCTTCTTCCATTAACAGCATTCCAAAGCCCTGATGCTGAAACTTTGTAGGATCACGTGCATTTACAGGGACAACACTGCCATATACATGAAGTTCTCTTACTATCGAGCATTTTTCTTTTAATTCTGGCCTATAAAATTCATTTTATTAATACAGTATGTTTTCTCCGTTCAGGGCTGTTCTATAATTGATATTGTACCTGAAGGTATCACTGGAGCATTTTCTCAGTCTCAACAGACCAACCAGAATATCCTGTGTAGGATCCTCATACGATAAAAACGTTTCCCATCCACCATTGGCAACATAATCACGACGTACGAGTTCTACTTCATAAGGTTGTACCTTGTGGTGGATTTCTTGAATTCCAACTTCTCGAGTTCTGACGTCTCGACAGTCGGTTCCCAGATCTCTCATTCTTGCCAGAGCTAGTTCTCGTAAATTTCCATGTTCCACACCCGAACTGTACGTTTGAAGTTCAAATTAAATTACATAAAGTTAGAGGAGACTATAATTATATACTGTGTAGAATTAATGTTACCTGACTAAGGGCATAGGTATGTCCCTTTGTACACGGTAAACACGAGTCCAAGGCGGTATCAAAGCCAAAATACGAGCTACAAGATCCACTAAAACACTCGGTGGATAGCTCTTGTACCTTCCAGTTTTCCACAACTCATACAAACCAGTTCCACGTATGACCAATGTTGGATAAATTTTTAATCCATCTGCTCTGAAAGCTGGGTTTTCAAAAAATTCCTAAAAAAATATCTTTCATGAATTAAGTCTCAACAGAGAAAAAGAATAATTAATTAATAATGGTCTGACGGCTTACAATAAATTGATTAACATCTCTCTCAATGTCGACATTTGGTAAATCTGGCATCATGTGTGCTATTACTTTAAAACCAGCATCCTTTGATAACTGAAAACTCTCACATACTGCACGTACAGTATGTCCTCTGTTAGTGTCTCTTGCTATATCTTCATACACAGATTGTACACCAATCTCTAAACGAGTACACCTACACAAAACTTTTTATTAAAAAAGGCAAGGTATCATGATCACCTTAGAATATACTTACCCATATTTCAACATATCAGACAGATGTTTCTTAAGACAATAATCAGGCCTTGTTTCTATAGTAATGCCAACACATTTTGCTTTACTGCGTTCAGAGTACTTCACAGCCTCATCAACATTACTGCTCACATGACCGGACAAGGCATCATGCAGATTTCGAATGAAATAATCTCTGTAGTCTTCTGGTAGAGACATGAAGGTGCCTCCCATGACAATAAATTCAATTTTATCTACACTATGTCCTAATTGTCTTAGCTGTAATAAAACTGAATATCATTCATTTACCAAATTTTATTTTTCTATGAACACTTAATGATCTTTTGCTTTTACCTGTTCAACACGATGTCTTGTTTGTAGAAAAGGATTATACCTTGCACGAATGGCCCTCATGGAAGTAGGTTCATAACCTGTGTAAGATTGTGTAGAATATTCAAAGTCAGAATCAGGTCCACCGGGACAATACACGCAAATGTTTCCTGTCATGTTGATGTGAGGACATCTGTGCGGTTTGCACATTACGGCTACAACAGCTATCTACAAAGACCAAATTATCCATTGAATATAATTGTTGCTTTAATTTGAAATTATAATCACATTATAATTGAAATGCAGTATGTTAAAATACTAACTCCACTAGCTGTCCTCACAGGTTTAGCTTTTAATTTCGGTAACAGTATCTTTCTTGCATCTGCAGGTACAGCCGCTATAATATCAACTAACCTAGGTGACGCATCTAAGCCGTACTTAGAAGAAATTTTTGTTTTTAATTTATTCAAATCCACATCTCTGTGTTCATCGTGTGCTTTCAATAATTCCTGTATAATCTCTCCTATTGTCATAACCATACGCTCTTCCTTACTCTGTTCAAATTCTACAAATAAAATTCACTTAGCAAAATACAAACCATATACTTTGACTAAATAACACTTACACGCCAATGTATCTTATAACAATTTTCTGAAAATGATACGTTACCTTTTCTTTTCCTAACCATGATGATATCTGTAAGAAAACCTTTCAATGACAACAATAGTTCACTTAATACTTAACACTATATTTGCGTTGTTGTTAAGAAAAATGAGTAGAGTTTAGGTTATGCGTAATGACACACGCACGTTTCCACACCGCCGTACCGCAGCGCCGCTGAGCGCAAGTGGCGCCACCTCTGACAAAACCCCAGAATTAACTACCGAAATTCCAAATGGCACCATCTCCGAAAGAAAGCCGGAACTATCTGGCGAAATTCCAAGTGTCGCCATCTAGCGGTAAAGACCCGATTATTTACAGAAAAATCCGCCAGGGGCGCCCCGAGCATCACGTCGTCGTTTAGTTCCAGATCCTGGCAGAAGACGGCGCTGGTGACTTCTTACTGGCGCGATCTGGCGACGCATTCATGAACAGAATAAGCGTCACCCGCGCCGTCTGCTGTCAAGGTCTGGAACTAAACAACGACGTGACGCTCGAGGCGCCCCTGGCGGATTTTTCTCTAAATAATCGGGTCCCTGACGCTAGATGGCGACACTTGGAATTCCGCCAGATAGTTCCAGCCTTCATGCGGAGATGGCGCAATTGGGAAAGTCGGTAATAGATTCCGGGCTTCTGTCAGAGATGGCGCTGATCGAGGCGCGAAATATTGGCGGGAATCTCTACTAATTAGGATCGTCTCAATTTTTATTATAATTCGTCTATGTTAATAAATACAGAAATAACGAAAGTGCATGTTGGTATTATAACATCATTTTATTAGATTTAAATTGAAATCGGTTATAAATTATGGTGATGAGTTTGAATACTAGGACTAGGACAAATGGTTCTCGCTGCTCTGCTTTGTATATTCAATTTCATATTGCATATAGTTGGTGAAGGATAAACGCCATCGTTTCATATCTCTCTTTCTCTCTCATTTTCGCAATTTCATTCGCACTCGCTCTTTCTCTCCTCAACTCACTTACACTCCCATTCACAAACGCACGCACATCTTTCTTTCTCCTTTCCTCCCGTTTACATTTTCTAACAGAATCGCGATAACTACGATAACGATGCGCACATCGAACTCGTGTAGCTCGTCGCGAAAAGAAATTTCAATGAAAAAACAAAACATACAATCGAGAACTTGCTTGATGCAACATGCGGTGTTTATAAATCTTTTCATGGAAGTTCTCACATGTTGCACAACGGTGCTCGTGTCCCCACGATACTTCGACGTACATTCGTTTTGCGTCGGACTATAGATCGCTAGGTCATCCAGAGGGAAGACACAGGGCCTCCATTCATGAATGGCCCTGTAGCATGAATAAAAAAACCTGTGAAATAAGGGAAATCTCGTCTCGTCGTGCTGTTTTTCTGCAGACGAGTCGCTCGAGTTCGATGTATCGCACGAATCGGCGATACTACAGACAAACAAATAGACCGTTTCCGGGGACAGAGCTTCGGTGCATTCGATCGATTCGAGATCGCCGATCGAAGCACGGCGTCGAGGTATCGACAGCTTCATCGGGCCCTACGAGTTGCCAGCAACTCTTCGGTGCCGACGCAGGCGAAGGTCTGTCCGCGGCACCGACGTCCGTAATAGTCCTACCGGAAGTGGCTCGAGCCACTTCGTGGCTTCGACCGGAAGTCGCTCTCGCGGATGCTCGAACGACTCGATCGAAGGAAATTGGCGCGTTTTAATTGGCCGGATACTTCTTACGATCGTTCCGGCGATAGAACGTCCGCGGAGCACGGTCGATAAGCGGGTATCGATAGTATCGAAATGGATACGAAGCGACACGCTTTTTAACACCTTGATTGCCGTGTCACCCGTATATGGGTGACACTACGATTCAGTCGTTCTTTGATCGTGCGTAGGATTGGTAAATATATCTAGGCTGGTTTAATTGGACCAATAGAAATATTGAGAAGGTTACTAATGTTGTTGATGAAAAATCGTACTATTCTGGGTTATGTTCATTCTGTATAAAAATGTAGAAAGTTTGTAACTTTTAACTGGTACATCGTGGCAGTCGAAGTGTTAATTATTCATACGAATTCACTGTCTCACTGTATCTTTCACGAAATAATTCATTCCAATTTGATGCAAACGTGATAAGTCTGGCGAACCTAATCTTATCAGAGAATATAATGATAGCTTGCGAAATGAGATTTGAATAGAAAATTATTTCAGGAAGAAATTATTGTTAGCTGATCGCGACGCAGTAAATGGTAACTCGTGTCGCTTCGATTCACATTATCGATTTCTTTTCGCTCTCGATCGTTATCGCTTATCGACTCTGTCCCGTCGGAATGGCAGTGATCATAGCGATAGATCGAAAGTCGATTGTCACGACTGTACGAGCTCAAGCTTGGCATGTTTCTCGCGGCATGTTCGCCGCGGAACACGTTCGGATTATAGTGAACGCGTGAAACATAGACCCCTCAAGGTCATCGAATATTCATCCCCGTGATAATGTTTGGCATACGTCTAAATAATTTTTCCTTAATTGGATAAATATTCTCATCAGCAGAATTCTCTTTTAGGGTCACCTTTTCCGACGCATCAAGGTCGCCATGTTTCTTTTCGTATAAAAGAAATTATATTTTTGTCTATGATAATAATAAAACCATGTTGTTTCATGGGATAAAAAGCTAGTGACCTTGAGATTTCCAAGAAAATGACCTCGAAGAAGAAAATTTGAAAGTGACCTTGAGAGGCCAATATTTCGCGCCTCGACTATAGCAATTGAGACTAAGGAACGCATGTCCTCGACGATGAATCGATTCCGTGCGTCCGATAGACACCTAAAAAATCGATTAATCGAACATCAACCGGACAATATTCGTTTATCCGGTTCTCAGTGTCGCTGACTATCGGCTGACTTCGCGAAGTCAAAACGATGACGAGTGAATCATCAACAATCGTTTATTCATTTTTTTTTTTATTATTATTATTCATTTTCCTAACGAATCAAAGAGTAACGTGAAAATGCGTCGCAGAGGCGTCAACATCGGGTCCGTAAATTTTCTTTTAATAATCACGCGATCCCTTTTTGTATTTCGCGGTCGCAGATCGGTGTGTGAATGTGTGAATATGTGTGTAGACGTGTGTGTGTATACTTTCGTGTGTGTGTGTGTGTGTGTACATATCACATTGCCATTTGAACAATTTACACAGCACAGCCAGCGACTCTATTTTATTTACATTCCTTCTTGAATTTTTCATTCGCCACCGCGTCGTTATTAATTCTCCAGGAAGAACTGCATTATAGTAATTTTTGTTATCAACAGTGTCTCTGTTGGTATTCATTTCCTAGTTTTTTTTTCTCGCCCTCCGTAACGATTATAATTAATCACGAACCGAACTTTGCAATTTGAACTGGTACGCTCGAATAATTAACGAATTGTTTTGCAATAACATTAATCTTCATTTCGAGATGATTTTGTTTGGTTTTCATTAAACGATATTATTTTGAAGAGTCGATGTTTGTCGTACGAGATCAAATTGCGACAGTGAGTGGTAACATTCGCCTCGAGCAAAAGTCCCTAAAGCCGAACGAGACTCGTCCGGAAGTTCCCATTCGAATTCAGGCGGATTTCGAACTCGAAAATCGCGCGGCGTCGACAGAATCGATCGTGCTTAAAAGAGAGACAAGAAATCGGTAACATTCGAGACCTCGATCCCTCGAAATCTCGAAACTCGTAAACGAAAGAGAGTGTTCCGTCGAGAATCCGCCGTGTCGCCAGCATATCGTACAAAATACCGCCGACGGAACGAGACCGAAAAAAAAAAATTAAAACTCACAGGATAATGTTCAATAAATCGTGATTTATTTACAAATTAAATAAGCCGAGAGACTCGTCCTAGAAAGGCGTCTAATATGTATAAACTTGCGAACAAAGATCTGGTATAAGGGTAAAAATCGATCGGATCGGTCGCACTCGCGGCGACGCCACACTGTCGATCGCAATAATTCCATTTGTTTATTTCATCTATTTGCAGTATTTTCTGCGATATGCAACAACAACGAAAGCGCACGCGCGCCGCACGAATAATCGATCCCCTCGACGATCGAGATCGATCGTTCGATTCGATTCGAACGCTATTCATCATCGACCACACATACACGCTCACGAACGAACACACGCATACATGTTCACGCAGCAGACGCACGCATACGCCAGAAAGTAACGGGAAAACGAAGGACGATAACATCGATAACAGGATTTAGCGTTTCTTCTCGTGCCTCCGGGGCGCGCAGCTTTTCAATTTTCTTCCTCGATCGACACCCGTTCGATTTCCCCCGCGAAAGCTGCGCGCCGTTTTCGACTCCATTATTCAGAGCATTTTTTTTCCTCTAACTGTTCCCCGAGATTTATTCCTAATCAGTCTAAATTTATATCTAGAGGATTCGTCAAACGCATCGCGCGTCACGCGCGGTTCTCTCGATCGATCCCATTTCCAAGAGAAAAAAAAACCACCAAAGTTTCATCTCCGTCTAGTGACTTTTTTTTTTCTTCAGAAACGAGATGACCCCCGTGCAAGGGTTCCTTCCGCATGGTTACGATCCTTACAATGCCTCTAGAAAAATGAAAAACGCGCGGAAGGAACCGGTGCACGTTTCGGTGATCACCACTTCCGGTTCGTGACGCGAACCCTCTGCGATCTGGTCCCTTTTCACCGTGAGACGAACGTCTCGATTCTGTTCGGTCGAGAGTCTCGTCCGTTCGACGCTCTCAGACGGAACAGCGTCGTCCGTCCCGTGGACAGATCGATAGGGAATTTCACGAATCCTCGAACACCGTCTTTACCGATCGACATCGATCGTTGCAACGAGAAGAACGGAAGGATAACGAGAAGATCGCGGGTAGAATGATCGAATGATGCCGCGATCGTACGATAGATAGAGAGGTATCGACAGAATTTCCGGACACGTCTAGGGGAAAATCGGGGAGGTGAAAAGAAAGAGACCGGAAGTTAAACTAACTACGGTAGAGGCAGCGTGAGCAGGCGGTTCAAGGTCACCTCGCGTCCGCTCATTCGCACCGAAATACAATGACGTATTTATCTGTTCGAGGCACGAAGCGAAAGTGAAAAACAACGAACTTTGAACAGCGTTCGACGAAGTGCGGCATGACCTTGAAACGCCCGATCCCCGTGACCTCACGATAGGCTAGGTCGGAACGATATGATTGGATGATTCCTCGCGACGATTCACGAATCACGACAACGACGATGACAACGACGATGCTGACGATCATTAATATTAATGATAATACAATACAATATAATCATAATATTTATAATAATAATAATAATATTAATAATAATAATCATTCTTAACGTTATACCCAATGACGATTATTTTAACGATTATCGGTGAAATCAAAGTGATAACGCTAGATAACGATTTCTTCTTCTTCCTCTTTTTTTTTTTTTTACGGTTGTGTCATCCCTTCGCGTGAGGGGGTAGGTTGGTGGTACTGCGGAGAAACGTGTATCCGCTAGTTCGGGGCAACAGGTAGATAATACTATCAGTTAATTAATATCATCTCATGTAATAATAATAGGGTAATTCTGTTAGTGCTAAGTAGAGTGTATTATTATCCGTTTCATCAGTATACATATATGTATATGTATACGCGTGTATAGATGTGTATGCGTGACCGTGTGCGTGTGATGTGCTCATGTATATACAAAGGTGTGTGCAAAAGTGGAAAATTCGCGAAAATCGACAGGAAGGATGATCGAAGACAAGATACAAAAATGATTCGATGTGAGAATGTAAATTGTGTCTATGCATGTGTGTGTGTGTGTGTTCCTCATTGTAATATTCGCCCCTTGTAATCCTCGTGTATGTATACGTACATACACACATATATGTATACATATATGCATACACATACTATATATATACATATATATATAACCATAATTAGAGTTATATATTAACCTCTGTTTTGTTCTTCATTTGTTTTTTTTTAGCACATTTTACAATTCGAATATTACTTCGTAATTTCATTTGAAGTTTACGGTAGGTACTAATTTGGGGATCCACGGCGGCATTGATTAGTGGAACACTTTTTGGCATTTTTTTTTTTTGTTAGTCCCGCGCTATTCTCTCTAGGGAATTTTCTTCTATCCTCTCTCTCTCTCTCTCTCTCTCTCTCTCTCTCTCTCTCTCTCTCTCGCACACATTCCATCTTTCGTGCCATCTTTTTTCTCCTCCTTGTCGTTCACACACTGGCTACGTTCGCTCTCTCTCTCTCTCTCTCTCTCTCGATCTTTTCATATGTTTCGTGTGTTTTATACGAGTGTGTATGTGTGTTTGTGTACGTGCATTTTTCCCTATGTGTTACACGTGTGCTGTTGTCGCCTTCTTTATTATTCCCTTTTCTTTCATCCGTTTCGGGAGATCGTTCGGTCGATGGGATAGCGAAAGATAAAAGAAAATTCTATGAAAATTCGATTGTTTAAGGTCGCTGTAGTATATGCAATTTTTTTGCTTTACTGTGAGTTTAATTATTGTTAAATGTTTCTCTTTTGAAGAAATTTGACCGTGCAAAGATTTCCATCGACCTCCTGCTCGAATTCCCCATACACAGGTTCGCCAACATTCGGGAGTCCCCGTCGCCTCTGACCCCCCCGCGCCCTCTCGGTCCCTCCTTGAATTCTTTAAGCTCACTTTCACTCCTCTCACTCTCTATCTCTCTAAATCTACTTCTTCACCCCCTCACCGCGTCGCCACCCCTTTCTTCACCCTGTAAATATACACGTACGTACGATCCTTTTCGAATTCGACTTGGCACAAACAACAAAGTCTTCGTAAAAAAGGCACTATTTTTGTAAAGCGAAACGGTCACGTGGTCTCGTCTTGTCTCGTGTCACGTAATTTTCGTCCCCATTCTTCTTTTTTTCCTCCCCCCCTCTTCCGCGCGAAAGCAGAAGCCGAATTCGATGGTCGAGGAAATTCTCCACCGATCGTCGAGTTTCATCCATATTCCGTTCCTTTCGTTTCGTACATCGTCGCGTGCTTGCGAAGAAGAAGAAGCCACGGAGGCGGAAAAACCGTGAAAAATATCGTCGAGGGTGTGTATTCACTTTATTGGCTGATCCTCAATCGCTCGAGCCGTGAAAAATCGGTCACCGAGCGTCGGTCACCCGAGCGCTCGGCGTGTGGTCGTTCTATGTTCTGTTAATATGTATAAAAAATGTTTCTCAGTCTTATTGCGTTTTCAACGTGCAAAAGCATGCGTAGGTGTCCATGTGTTCTTTCATTTTTCACCGTAAAACGTGACTGTTGCTTGTTCATTGAATCCGAAAACGCTCCGCGCCGATCGGAAAACCATCTCAGCGCCATCTGGATCGGGATGAACGTCTTTGGGAATGTAAGTTCAACTTGAATATCGATCGCTTCATTGTACACGGCCTCGCGAGAATTTCACGATTCCGCGACAGAAAGTGTTTCGTTATTTCGATCCTCAACGATCCGTCCGCGAAAATGGATTTCGATCGGCGCTGGATTTCCGGCGGAAAAAGTCGAAGTGTGGACGCCAATGGCGGTCGATTGTGTACACGGTATACAATACAATAGGAGTATCAAAATTTCGAAAAGACGTATCTACGTGATCGAGAACGGATCCTTCGATCGATTCCCCCCCTCATCCCCCGTGTAACGGAGATCGAGCGTGATCTCGCGCGCACGGACAAAGAAAAACAGAAGTGGAAAGAGTGCCTCGATCTCTGCGGAACGATCGCCATTTTGCGCGGAGAAAGCGGCCGTCGATCGAAGGACAAGAAGAAGAAGAAACTGCGTCTGTTTCCTTCTATCGAGCGAAGGAGAAAACGCGCGTTCTCGACGGTACAATGACACGGTGGAAAAAGGCAGCCTCGAATATGTGTGTCGAGGAAAGATCGTGAAAAGTGTTTTTCACGACGGTTCGCGGATTTCTCCGCGAGATGTCGCCGATGCGTTGTTCCGTCCCGACGCGATGGAAACGGTGGAAGAGCGATTTTCTTCCCGATGGAAAGAAGGAAACTCGATGATGAAGAGAACGACTTTCGAACGCGACGTTTTCTCCTTTTTCTTCTGCCGGGTGCCCTCTCTTTCCGTACGAAGCTTTCTCGTCGAACCTCCATCCTCTGCCCTCTCTACGTCTCTCCTCTTCATCTTCTCGTTATTCTCCGTCGGGTTCACTCTCTACCATTCACTCTCCTCGTCCATCTGTGCTCTCTTTCTTTCTCTCTCTCTCTCTCTCTCGCGGTCCGAACGTCTAAGTAGAAAAATGAAAGCGATACAAACGAAGTAATCGTTACGACACAGCCAAATCTTTGTCTAAAACATTTGTTTCGCCGCGCTGTCCGTCTCGACGGCGACAAACGCGCCGGGACAACTGCACGCTTTGTCAGCCCCGTCGCTCATCCCCGTACTATCCTTCCCGAGCACACGGACGCTCTCTTCTTAAATCCTACGACTGGGAAGCAACTTGTTCTAACCCCCGCGCACCCCTTGTCCCTACCGAACCCAGTGAACACTTGGTGGATATTGCGCCGCGCGTGTACCGGACGAACCCCATCGTGCGTTGCTCCTGCAGACGAAATTCAATTTTTTCGATCGCTCCGACAGGAGGACCTTGAAGACTTAGGTCCTTACGAAACGCTGAAGAGACTTTTAGGAGTTTGAAAGCTTCAGGGAATTGGTGCATGTGACGCCTCGCAGGACATGAAAGATTTTGAAGATTCATTCTTTGCAAGATCTTGAGGAGACCTCCTAAAGCTCAGACGTGCTGACGTCTTTGAAGAATTGATCTCGAGGGACATTTAGGAGAGACTTTCAAAGAATGATTCCCCCAAGATACCGAAAAGGGAGTATCAAGAATTAACCTGCTGGATTACAAAGGTTGGTCCAAGGAGATGTTGATGAGAGTTGATAGATTTTGAAGACTCGTTCTCTACAAGGTCTGAAAGAGACCTCGACAGTTCTGACTCGTCAAAATTTTCGAAGAATGGATCTCATAGGACATCTGGAAGAAGCTTTCAAACAATGATTCCTCTTAGATACCGAAAAGAGACTATCAAGGATTAACCCTATAGATTACAAAGATTGGTCCAAGCAGATCTTAATGAGAGCTGATAGATTTTGAAGACTCGTTCTTTACAAGGTCTTAAGGAGACCTCGACGGTTCAGATGTGTTGAAATCTTCGAAAAACTGATCTTATAGGACATCTAGAAGAGATCTTCAAACAGTGATTCCTCTAAGACTCCAAAAAGACTATCAAACCCGAGACTATCAAGAATTAACGTCACAGATTACAAAAATTTATCCCAAAGGACCTTGAAGAGACCTCGTACCTCCGCAGACTCGTTCAAAAACTATCAAAGCTCCCTCGAGCACCTTATAAAGATCTTGAAGAGACCTCTAAACGGTCCCACATTCACCAAAACGAGACAATACCCAATATCCAACGCACAACGGTCCCCAAACATTTTTCTCAACCCCAAAATCCTGAAAACGTCGGATCCCTTCAGGCAGGCCCGTCCACGAAGAGTCCAACGAGTCGTCCGGTTCACCGCACAGTATAGTCCATAACATTAGCCGGTTCGGCCTAACTAAAAACACACGGCGGTTCTCCGGCGGATCAACCACCGCAGCATTCTCTAACTATTTAACTCCTTACGCAACGAGCACTGGCTCTCCGTGATTTTACCTCGTGTCTCCGTGTGCATCTGCGTGCGAGCTCGCGTGTACGTGTACATTCGCCTCTCTGTATGCGTGTGTGTGTGTCTGTGTATCGTGTGCCTGCGCGCGTACGCGCGTCCCCTAAGAAGAAGAAGAAAAGAAAACGGATTCTCCGTTCCTTTCTCCGACTGTTGCTCGTCTCGCGTTCAGCCCCTGCCGACGACGCGTTGCATCGGAAACAATTAACACCGGCCGCCATGATGAATGAACCGGATCGGTCTGGCGGATCGTTCGGTAATCTCGCGCGTAACCTTCTCTCGGCGTGTTACGTCGTATCGTTTGCATGTACAAGAATGAGAAAAAGAAAAAGAGAAAAGAAAACGGGGAAATTGTGAAAAGAAAAACATCGCGTGCCTCCTCTCGTTCAGTCCGTTGCTCACATGTACATGCGATAGCGAATAATAAAAATAATAATAATAATAATAAAAATAATATTAATATAATAATAATAATGATAATAATTATTATAGTTATATATATATATATAATATTTGTATGTATATATATAATTTCTATGTACAAGGTAGCCAATGAATTATTACACCGCTCGTTCAAACGTTCCGTTTGGATCCCCGTTCGCGAACGTCCCGAGCTCCTAGAAAAACATCACATAGATACGTCAGAGACCAACAAGTTTCTAAAGTCGACACAGAGTCCGATATTCTCTTCCGGCCGACCGGCCGAGGCCGGTGCAGAGCCAGTTCTCGAACCCCGTCCATCGAGAGCACTGATCGAGCTTCAAGCTCCCGTGCAAACGTCTAAACAACTAACTTTACAACCCTCCGCTTCGTCCGGCCCTCTCACCCAATCCACCGTGCTCATCCTCTCCTAACCGATCTCTCCAGCCCCCTTTCATCCTTTCTTCGTCCTCTCGCTAAGCCTGCGCGCCGTGAACGAACCCGTTCCTCTCCTCTCTCGTGAAAAGATTGCCAGCCTAACGCGACCCTCTAAACGGTTATCCGCGTCTCGTTTATCCCTTACAGTTTACAGCGTCCGTATAATAAAAAGTACTAAGTAAATAGTAGTAATGATAGCAGCGGTTTCACCTTATCAGCTAGGGCGAATATTCTTTCATACTCCTTCATATATTTGTGTTTTTTTTTTGTCTGCTTGCTTGCTCGCTTGCTTCATCGTAGCAATCGCTTCTGCGGTAATAAAAAGTAAAAAGAAACGTGGATAAGAAGTTCGCTAACGATTAAATGGTTTCCATTACGTTCTAAGCCTAGGGTTTCTTCTTTAAATCGTGTCTATGTGTGTGTGTGTGTGTGAGTATGAGTGGAGTGTGTTTTTCACCGTGTTACTAACGCGTAAGAAAGGTTCGTCGTACAAATGTGTGTTTTTTTTTCTGTTATGTTCAGTCGGTTTCATGCGGCGCTACGACGCCGCATCGATTTTTTCCAAAAAAAGCTCTCTCTCTCTCTCTCCTCCATTTTTCAACATTCACTCTCGTCACCAGTCTCTCCCGCACTCTCCCCCCCTGTCTCGTTCGCGATTCTTCTTCTCCCCCCGCCCCACGATACCCTTCATGCCGCAAGAAATGAAAACAAAGGAGCCCGCGCGCGCGCGCGCGCAGTCTCTTCCATTCATCCCCGTTCACTCTCTCCCCCTCGCCCCCCTCCGTTATCGGTGATAGAAAGTCTCTACGTGTACGGTTCTTACATGTAAATACGCCAAGTCTCATTGCGGCGCGTCCGTTGCGCGCCTCGTCGCCGGACCATCGGGAATGAACGCGCGTCGACGCGCGTTTCAAGCGACGAAAGAAAAAAAGAAAAAAGAAAAAAAAGAAAAACAAACGATCCAACTCGTGTCAGCGTTGTCTGCTTAAGCTTAATTCCACCGAGCGCCGTCGAACCCGTCGTTTCCGCTTAGGTCACTGATTGAATCCCTGTCTACCCGAGGTATATATGCTATTCTGCGAGTTTGCACTTACGAGTAATCAAAAATATTCGCTAAATCGTTCGTTAATTAAAATAGTGGTGTCTGGGGGTCGAGGGATGGCCCTGAAGGTGCTCCCCCGGACGGTCCCGTTGCGATCGGCTGCAGATTTCTCTGAAACGATCCGAGATACTGTGAACCTCTGTTTGGAGATCGGATCGTGATCAAGCGCACGGTGAAAATTCTGTTTGGACGTCACGTCCGATCGCAACGAGCCTGCTTCGGCTCAGAACCCCGGGAGGATACGTTCAGCGCCATCGGCGACCTCCTTGGCTCCAAGCTGAACGATCCCCTGGAAAAATAAACTTTCGCGGTCAGTTTCGTTCTCAGTTCTGCGAGCTACTACTCTGTGTTGCGTATCCCCCTTTTACAGACGCGAAACGAAGGGTCGAACGGGCTCGACGATGTTCCCGTTAGAGCGGCGAGGTTCATCGATCGTCCGGTCGGGGTCTCGTTGCTGCTGACGAAGAAGCTCCCCGACGGCGTGATTCACTTCGGTACACGGTAATAACGAAGCACCAGGTAACCAAGGGTCCGGAATATCACGAGGAACGCGAGCAACACGGCCGTGTTCGCCCAGAGTGGAAGACCGGAACCCCTCGCGCCTCCTTGGCTCTCCAGGATGGCGGACACCGGTATCGTGGTGCTGTTCCTGCACTCCGGGAATTTGCTCGGCTGCGCGCATCTGTCGTGGACAGAAAAAAGAAGAACGGCGTACGGTTAGAACGCGGCCTGCCGTCGGAACTGGGTCGCGGATTTCGAGGCTTTTATTTTTAGCGGACTTTTTTCTTTTTCTCCCGCCCGGTTTCGCCTTCCGCAGCGTTTCCGCCCGTTTCTCCGGAGGTCCCTCGGATTCGAACGGTTAAACGGATCAACCTTGGCTAACCCGATTAACCGAGCGGATCGTTGCACGAGCTCTGGGAATTTCGTGACGTTTTCAGCCGCTATCGCGGATAATTGAATGATGCATGCACGCCGCCGTGTGTGACAGCTTCGTCTTGTGTACAGGGCGTTGCAAAATTGGTGGGACCAGCGGACAGGGGAGCAGTGATTCTTTGAGACCTGTTCTGAAGGTTTTATGAGGACAATCAGTGGGCTGACTTTGGGTTCAGTCGATTCTATGGAGTTTGGATGTAATATGGGACTGGTTCTGGAGGTTCATCGTCTGATCAGTGGGCTAACTTTGGTTTCAGTCGATTCTCTGGAAGTTTGAAGTAAAATGGGACTGATTCTGGAGGTTCATCGTCTAATCAGTGGGCTAACTTTGGTTTCAGACGATTCTATGGAATTTTGATGTAAAATGGGACTGGTTCTGAAGGTTCGTCGTCTAATCAGAGGGCTAACTTTGGTTTCAGTCGTTTCTATGGAGTTCTGAAGCAAGAAGGGACTGATTCTGGAGGTTCATCGTGTAATCAGTGGGCTAACTTTGGTTTCAGTCGATTCTATGGAATTCTAAAGTAACATGGGACTGATTCTGGAGGTTTAACATCTAATCAGTGGGCTAACTTCGGTTTCAGTCGTTTCTATGGAGTTCTGAAGCAAGAAGGGACTGATTCTGGAGGTTCATCGTGTAATCAGTGGGCTAACTTTGGTTTCAGTCGATTCTATGGAGTTTTGAAGCAAGATGGAACTGATTCTGGAGATTCATCGTCTACTCAGTAGGCTAACTTTGGTTTCAGTCGTTTCTATGGAGTTCTGAAGCAAGAAGGGACTGATTCTGGAGGTTCATCGTGTAATCAGTGGGCTAACTTTGGTTTCACTCGATTCTATGGAATTTTGAAGTGAAGAAGGAGGCTTAAATGTAAGAGTTGTAATTGTTTTAACTTACGCGATAGGCTCGCCGACGCCGAACTCCAGGATCTGCATGTTTTGATAGGCGTAGTGGACCATGCTAGCGTATCTGGCCCACGCCAGCCAAGGTGGAACCGCAGTTGCTAGATAACCACCTAAAAGTTGCGTTGCCAGTGTGTACAACGCTGACGCGGTTATGCTAACTTGTAGGTCCAAACAGCAGGCGCCGACGAAGAATCCTACGCTCTGGAATCAGACGGAACGAGTTTCTTAGCTTCCACTGTGTCAGCGTTATTAAAAAGAAAACAGTGAAGTCAAGTTTCAGGTTTGCAAACGCGCCTGTACTCTGATCTGTTTATTTAGAATAAAACAAAGTTTCACAGAAAGTATCTGTAAAGGAATTGAAGACCTATAGGCCCTCCATAGTCTCTTGCTCTATAACTTAGAGCAAATATAATATATTGTAACTCGTATTAAATATATCACAAGATAGTTTTCTATGTAAGATAATTTATTACTTTTAATAACTTTGTTTACTGGAGGACATAGTTCGTCAAAATCCAACATGGCAAGGCAAGTTCTCCCGATCTAAATTCGTAATTTCAATATCCAGACCGACTATTAAATATTGTTGCAATTATTACAAAATAATGCAACACATTTCAGCTTGCATGAAATATCTAACCAGATAATTTTCAATATATGATACTCTAATACTTCCAATAATTACATTTACATAAAGTGTAAAACAGTCACTTCAAGATCACTCCTCATCTACTTACTTCCACTAAAATATAGCAAATGTCCTCCTTTGAAGTGTTTCTCATTTTGAAACTTGACACAGAAGTGAAAAATAATGGACAGCCTACATTTGATAGAGTCAAGAGAAGGAATTGACCTTGATATGCCCAATCTCTGTGTCTCTGTAACACTTAAATAAAATCCAATATGGCGGGGTGAGTTCCCGTCATCTGGACCCATAACACCATCTCGAATATTTGATTCCTGCCCTCTATCCCCCAAAAATTGTATTAATTTTATCGAATAAATTATCCAAAAACCCCAACACCCTCCCACGGAAAATGCTGACTCTTCAGGCTCGCAGAGCAACGTTAGAAATATTAAAATTCATGGAGGGAGGCAACCGAAATACCCGGTGACCCAAAAATTGTCCTCCTCTCGACGCGTTTTTCGTCGACGCTGAACGTGCATGCATTCCGGATCGATCGCGACAGTATTGCGAAACGCGAGTTACTCATTTCCGTCAATAGGTAGGTGGTTTTGAAAGTAAATCGCGACCGCCTTTCATGCTACAATGACTTAGTGTTGACCGTGGGTGGACAGTGTCGAGGACCGACGCCAGGAGAGGGAGGAAAAAAAATAGAAACCGCGAAATTCTCAATGCTCGTGCAGCAAAAATTACGCGACGATTGCGGCGGTTCAACGTTTCCCGCAGATACACAATAGTATCAACTCTGAGAACTTGTAAACGCGCCTTAACCCTTTGAACTCCTACTTTTTTTAATTTCCTTTTCAATAACTCCCTATTATTGCAAGTGTTTTATTTGAAATGTACTTCAAAAGACAGTTGGTTGATAGGAACCAATTAGGTACAACAGTCATGTACCTGAACACTTCAACGACTTTTTTTGTTATAAAAAAAGGGTCATATACACGTAATACTGTTTAACTAGGTAAAACAAAAATATTGTGAAATATAATACATGTTTAGACTGGCGATTTAAAAATGTCGAGGTTGACTCGACGTAGGAGTACCTGCGAATAAAATCGACGTCGTGTCACACTCGACAAAGGAGTTCAAAGGGTTAACAAACTTTACTCCCTTTCTAAACTTTCTGTAAAATATTGTAAATTTTAAAATATCTGCAATGTCTGATTTTTAATTCTATATATTTTAGATCGTATAAGAAGAAACGAAAATGTTGTAGTCCTTAACTCCTTCTCATATTGAGATTCAGTCACCGCGCGGCATTTTTGTCGAGTGTTTGAACTTGTAGACGGAACACATGTTACAACTTTGGATTTTGAATGGAATTTTATGAAATTTGAAGCTTGCGGAGCTTCGTCAGACAGTGCGGCAGCACGCAAATCGTTCGAGTCGCGTTCACTCGGATCCAGGACACGGAAATTCTCGTGAAATCGCACGCGTCCGCTCGGAGATTTTACGACTTCCCCTCCAGCTCGCCATAAAAACGGAAGCCTTTCGAGAGAACAGCGTGCGAACGATTGTTCTGTAACTCCTTTGTCTCCGCCGCGATACACCTGAGTGACACGAAAGGATCATAAAGGTTGATCGATTCAATCCGGACAGCCGTGCGGTTTCGCAACGTCGCGATTTTTTTTTTCTAGTCACTCCGGTGCTGATGCAACGAGATCAATTTCCTAGAACTCAAATTTCATTCTGAACACGTAATTCTGTGTAACGACCGCCCTTTCGATATACCGGAGGAATATAAAACGAGCTAATGAACCCCGTTCCGTTTTTGCGCGACGTCGTTCTGCTTCATCAGCGTCACCGAGTTTTATGATCGCTAACGAGCTCCGGGTCAGTTCACAGGTCCTGTGCGGAGAACGCCCATCGGCGTTCAGTGGATACAGTTGCTAAATGCACTCAGGACTCATCCGCACGTGACTGACGGGTGACGAAAAGATCGAAATTATTTAACCCTGTTTTAAGATAAAATTTATTATTCAACTGAAGAGTTGAAGGAGTGTCCTGGTAAATGAAAAACATCTATCAGCACACACTATTCACTTCTAATTACTCTATGGAAGTCAAAGGTCCCACAGAGCAAACTTTTAGAGACTTGGTACTCAAAATTGGTAATGAAACTGTAATACAGAGTTTGTTTAAATTCAATTTTCTGTGTTATTAGTATTTGTATCGTAACGTAGATTCAGTACTATAAATAGATAACTCGAATTTTAGTGGTAAAACTAGGTAACAAATTTGCATAAAAATTGTTCTTAGAGGTCCAATACAGTCTCTTTAATTAGATTTATTAAACAAATGATCCGTGCAATACATTGCTGCTGACAAATGAACCAATTAACTTGGTTATCTCAAAACAATAAATTTTTAGTTACCTAGTTACAGTACCCCTAATATCTGAACCATATACTCTATCACGAGTGTGACTCGTTATGAGGCAAGGGGTTGAAAGACGATGGAGACACGTACCTGTGCGACAATTGTGTTGAGTAACAGGAACGCCAGCAGGGTGACGAAAACTGCCGGACTATGGAAGCCCAACATCGGGTAACTAATGATATGGTAGACCGCGGGTAGCGTAATCGTAAGGGGCAGCTCGCCGACCATCTTCGCCAGGTAGTACGCTGATAACCGATACGATCCTGATAACCGCTCCTTGTTGATAACCTCGCGTTCTGGAGGAACTGGAAACAAGACATTTTTCTTCGCGTTAATTTCAGTAACGCCGAAGAGTTGAAGAGGACAGCTGAAGAGGATTAACCCTTTGACTGCAGGCGAACGCTGCGTGCGGCTAAGCTGCAGTGGTACGAGTGAACCATTGCACCGAACGCCCATAGGCGTCGACAGCACACGGTGACCGGCTCTTTCAAGTGATTGCAGTCAAAGGGTTGAAGAATAAATGTATTTATATAATATGTAAGATATAGGGGGAACTCAACTAATTTCGCAGTACTATGATGAAAATATTGTTACGAACACCGTGAAGCCAACCGTGATCGACCCGAAGGGAGCGTTCGATCTGTCGTTAAGGGACGATCGCCGATATTGATTACACAGATCAATGAGGGAGTCGCATTGACAGTCGAAGAGACAACACGCATAGACTCTGCCATCCCGACTTATTCGTTATTATAAAGTGTATTAAAGTGTATTATAATTAAATAAAGCGTGAGCATGACCAGTGACGACAACCCCCGGCGCAGCAATATGTTATAGTTATGCCAAGAGTTTTATAGGTATGTGGAGATGGACCAATCCTTTGTTTAGTAGATCAAATAAAGAAATGTATTACAATAGAAATGCTTTAAGTTGCACATCCATTATAGTTGAAAAGGAACAACTTGTTTGTATGTTCTCCAGTACCACCTGGTCCTATCCCTAAAGCAAAACCTGCCTTCAGGATTTATCATCTTCAGTTTCTCATTATCCAACTGTATACACTCTTGTGATTTAGTTTCAATACTGCTTTACCTACTTACTATTATACATTCTTTAAAGAAAGAATTACATTTGACGGTGTCTACTACAATTTAGCTCAGCCCAGTACATAAAAATTGCATCTGCCTCTTCTATTTTATAATTTTGAGTCACTCCAGAATTATTTACTGTAACTGTAAAAACTGTTGATGGTCTCCAAAGCTCTTCAAACATTCACTAATAATATCCTTACTGGACACGTGTTTTTATTGAAGTGGTCAGGATAAACAGTTGTGGATGTTAGGTCAAAACAGAGACACCTTGTCAGGGATAGGAGAGAGTGAAAGGAAGAAGAAGAACCGAGAAAGGGGATGAAGAATGAAGAGAAGGTTGGAAGTATGAAAGATAGTAAAATGTGTTTTACGAACAGGCATCGCTTTTGAACTCTTTTCAGCATCCTGCCAGGCTGTTTCACTTTCTGCTGGACAGCAGGCGACTGTAAAACGTCGAAGTTCCTTCGACTGTAACATAGTCTCCACCTGAGTTACACATCTCTTAAAATAGTTAGAATACCTGGTCGACGGTTAACTTCTCGACTTTATCGTTTACTGTCCTTTGTTCTGTCTGGATTTGTCACCTTCGCCCAGGACTGACTTATCTATCGACTTCATCTTTTAAGATCGTTAAATGAATCTTTATTGCACTTTCTTCCTGGAGAACATGCTACTTTCTCGCGCCGTTTCCGTGGAATTTGTATGGCAGGCTTTCTGCTAATTTTTATGCTGATATGAAACTTTCTGCCTTCTTACTATTGCGAGCAGTTGGAGAGCGCAACCCTAAAATTATTGTGCTGCTCACATACAATTTTGCATTCACTCTAGTCTTTTGGTATTAAATTATTTTTCATATGAAAGAGTCCTAATTTACCTGAATTTGATTTTGGTTAACACGTTCACTATACTACGATTCTAATCTGTTATGTTTTTTCTCTTCGTTTTGGCTTACTACTCATGTCAGTGTCTTTAAATTATTCTATATAATTACAGAAGCTGAAGAATGGTATAAATTCTTTTATTTAACTGAACAAGACATCAAACAGTACAATTTTTGGTTTAACATCTTTTCAGATGATCTTTATTATCAAATTACAATTTTAAATAGGCCTGTAACGTGTCTAGGCAGTCAGTTAGACTTTGATGAAAGAAAACAAGTAACTTCATCATTGTATATTACTCTCTATAGATATTAATATACAAACTGTATATCTTTAGTCATTCAAGACTCTGCACCATAATTCTTCTAATCATATTTCAGTGGCAGTGCTGTGAACATCTTAGCCAGGGCATCAAAGCTAGAAATCTATTGTTTAACACTTTTTCAGGCTACTGTTAAATTACATTTCAAATACTCCTCTAAAATGTGTTATCAGTCTCATAGGCTTGAATGAAAGAAGACAAGTAACTGTCTGGGAATGTTTGCTCAATCTCATCACTGTATATTATTGTCTATATACAAATTGTATGTCTTGAACCACTGAAGGCTCTGTGCCAAAATTCTTGTAATAAATATTTCAGTGACGGTACAGTGAACGTTTTAGACAGGACACCAAAGGTAGAATTCTATTATTTAACAGTTTTTCAGTGTATTATTAAGTTACATTTCACATGCTCCTCTAAAATGTCTAGTCAGCCAATCAGACTGGACTGAAAGGAAACAAGTAACTGTGGACATCTTTGCTCAACATCATCACTGTATGTTATTGTCTATATACAAATTGTGTGTCTTGAATCTTTGAAGGCTCTGTGCCAAACTTCTTGTGGTCAACATTTCAGTGACGGTACAGTGAACGTCTTAGACAGGACACCAAAGGTAGAATTCTATTATTTAACAGTTTTTCAGTGTATTATTAAGTTACATTTCACATGCTCCTCTAAAATGTCTAGTCAGCCAATCAGACTGGACTGAAAGAAAACAAGTAACTGTGGACATCTTTGCTCAATCTCATCACTGTATATTATTGTCCATGTGCAAACTGTACAAGGCTCTGCGCCAAAATTCTTGCAGTCAACATTTTTCAGTGACAGTGCAGCGACCACGTCGAAGGAGACACGAAACGGTGGAATTCCTGAATCAACTTGGTCGGTGTATCGGCCGTTTTACAGTCTGATTCCTCGTCTGAAATTTGTCACGGTCGTTTTGCACGGAGCCGTCGACAAAAGGGCCTCAATTACCGGACCCGCGCTACTGGGTCACGGCGCGACCTACATACTGACGTTTCTTGATTGACCGTATCTCTGGTCCTTTGCAAATCTTTGCAATAAAAAAAAACGTGCTTTACTGAATGGCTGATTGAGCGCGTTACGTCGTCGTCCACTCAATTAGCCAATCTAACTTCATCTGCCTCTGACTCTCGTTGCGCAATGGTCCTATCCCGTACTACCTGAGAACACTTCTTATCCCCTTTCATCCGCCACGCACCCTTTTCCCCTAACTGCGCGCCATGTTGCCTGGAGAATTCTTTTTAATGTTTCTTTGCATTGGAAAATTTATGTTCTGTGTTCTGTTCAGAGTCGAGTGTAAGGTCACTGTTTATTGGACTATACATTCTTCTTTTTTGCTGCTTTTTAGTCTTCTTTCTTTGTTTGATGATATGCTTTTTTAAATATTTCTTTGCATTGGGAAATTCAATTTTTATTTTCAATCCTAGAATCGAGTATAGAGACACTGTCTATTGAACTATAGATCCTTCTTTTTTCTCTGCTTTTTTAATACTTTTTTGTTTGTTTGATTTTTGTCTTTTGAAGAATTCTTTTAAGCTTTTATTTTCATTGGAACATTCAATTTCTATGTTCAACCTAGAGTCAAGTTTGGGGACACTGTCTATTTACTTACGGATGCTTCTTATTCTACTGTGCATCAGTCTTTTTTCTTTTTTTGATGGTATCTTTTTTATAAAATAGAAGATCCATGCCTACAGTAGTAGAACACCCTTTGTAGTATTGCAGGGGTAGTTGAAATAATTTTGATGCAGCCTGCTATCAGAATAGGGCAGGCCAGATGACTCAATTTCAGTTGGAATTAATTTGAATATCAAACGATTGAATTTTTCAATTTTGTTGTCCTTCATACCAATCATGAAGACCTAAACATTATTTCATACAATTTTCATTTAGTTATAGTTAGTACTGATAATTATATTTTTGTTATAAGTCAAACCTGAAACACCTCATTATGTCCTATCTTTCTATACTTTCTATTGGATGTGTATCATTTATTTCTTCCTGTACTTCATTTTTTTTATTTTTGGTATGCAGTGTGTCTTTCATTCAGACCTTCAGGGTAGTTTATTGTACAGAGAAATATTGTATACAGGGTCTGAAAGTTGTATGAAGGAAGGAGACTCACAACTGGAGAGTGCACCAAAGTGTGCGAACAGCATCCAATACGTGGTGCTGAAGAACATCCAGCCTTGGATGTCGTGAAGAGCTGTTTCATTTCTGGGAAGCCTGAGCCATAACAAACCAGCCAGCAAACCTAGGGCTATCGTTTGCAACCAGTTCAAACGAGACAGCATCCGTGGCCGTGCCTCTTGAAAGTTTCTCTCTGATAATACCTGCAACCACACAAATCAATTCGATTAATGACACTATCAAAAACTGCGTAGGTAAATTGCAGAGTTCTCAGAAGAATTAACAAAGAGATTTTTATTAAAATTTCAAGAAAAATGATGAATGTCGTAATGGAAACTGTTGCACCTAGACTAATTCATTCATGTTATTACAAGATTTCTTAACACCAGATCTACCGACGATTAATGTGCATCTATTTCATCGAAGCGATCAGAATGACGCGTTTTAGAAAAAATACGTAATTCAAGGAAACAATGTTTATTATACATTTATCTTTAGATTTATTCAGTGTCAATTTAAAGATGAACATAGTAGTCGTCAAAAATAAGTTGCAAACCAGTCATTTTGACTGCCCTGGTAGTTCTAGTGTTAAATAAATCCGTATAACTAAATATCCAATTGTATATAGTTTTGAGTAACACGAAATTTCCTTCTATTAAAATCTGCATTCGATATTGTATAAATATTTCCTAAAATTCAATAAATCCTCAAAATATGCTGTCATTTACAAAATTTCTTAAACAAACCCTTGCAACCAAATGTCCAATTTTATATACTTCTGGAGTCTCAAGTAGCATGATTTTGGATCACAATCAACCCTGCTGGTCGAGGGTTACTTTTACTCCTCCCACAGGAGTGAACGCGCGAAGCAAAGAATTTTTCAAATTCATCATCGCGCGTCTGTCAAAAATGGGAGAAGCTGTTTGAAGAGAGAGACACGCGCTGCACTAATTGCATGCTCATAATGATACAAATGCTGCCCCCGTGCGCGACAATGTCACAATGCAAGGTTGCATCGCTGCACCTCTTTGGTGCAGCTCAATTATATCAGGCGGCCGTGAGGAAATAGAACGCAAAGTTTCACAATGCTGGTTTCGAAGGCCTCTTTAAATTACAACTATATACGCACGCCATTAAACCGCGTAACGAAGAGGAACTTGACATCGTTAATTACTCAATCACCGACGAAGATCAACCGGATCAACCGATTTGTCGTTCACGAAATTTCCCCGCCCGAACGAATGGCTTCGAGTTCTTGAAGCACACGCTGCTTTGCTGACGTTAGGCAACGTGTGAAGTACTATAGCGGTTCCAGAAGCTTCGGTTTTTCATTAAAAATTATTTAAACATTCACAATGGAACTGGAGATTATTTTGGGTTTTAATAATTCACACAGAATTATTTTTAAGTGTATATTTTAATTACAAAATACGTTCGATTGAATATGAAGTGCATGCTATTAAACAATAAAAAATTGAAGAATTCAGGCATCTCAAAATTTGCAATCAGATTTCATACCTTCAACAGGAATACTTGAATTAAAAAAAAAAATATTAAATGTATTTTTATGTGTCAATGTCTCTAAAAATTATTTATAAACACCAGTTACAAAATTTGATTATATTCTGTGTTTTAATAATCCACTCAGAATTATTTTTAATTGTACATTCTACAGAATAATTTCGACGCAGAGGTATACATTGCTCTTTCTTAAAGCCTCAGAAAAATTACATTTATTCAACATGAGGTGCAAGCTATTAACCAAAAAAATTAAACAATTCAGAAATCCCCAAACTGGCAATTAGACTTCATACCTTCATTACGAATAATTGAATTGTAAAACCAGTTAAATATACACAAATCTGTCAGCAACTCTAAGGAAGTCACAAATATTAACATAACTCAGAGATAGTGTAAAATTGGTCCTGAACCACGTGTTCTTTAATAAAAGTGTTAAACAATCTATAAAACAACAACATCCTTCATCCATATCTTGGTGTCTGCTTGTCATTTTGCTGGTACCATTTTCGCCAGCGAAGATTCGTTATCACGGCCGGAATGACTCTCTCTCTCTCTATCTTTCCACGAATCGATTTAAGAGTAGACGAAGAATGGGTAAAAGTGATGCAAGTGCATTCGCACAAAGCGGCATCACTAACGGGCATACCGGTCGCAGTAATTATCCGGATATGGTGAATCGTGTAAACGCGACCTAGTTCTCCTTTTTATACGGCCCTCTTTCTCGCCACTGTTGTGCACGTACTTTTCTTTGATTCGGGGACCATTTTGTCCACGGTCGTCGGCTTTCCTCAAAACTGACGTCAGCCGAACTCCGACGAAGCTTCACCGCAACCAAGACGAGAAGAATTTAATTTCGAACGTCATCCGGTGGAGTTCTTAGCAATTAGCAAGGGAGTTTAATACTTCTAAGGCTGTCCTCGCTTACAATCAGATGCGATTTTTATTAATTTGAATGTATAGGGATTAATTATGATTTACAATCATTTTATTAGTTATTATTATCATTGGTTTTCTCATTAACGTTGTCACAGTAATATGAACATGTCTTTTGTGGAACAACATGGGTGAATCTGCAGACTTTCTTGGTTAGTCACACTGATCGGTTGTGACTACTGATAAAAAATTTGTAAATAAATAAATAAACTTATTTATCAGTAATGGTGAATAAATATTCAGGTACTAATGAAGTGGAAATTGTAGAATATTCAATATAAAGAGAATCGTGTAAAATGTTTTGTTACTTAAGGTCTTTTGGAAAAATGCTCAAAGATAATCAGTATTTTCAACATTTTTACTGCTGACAGTGTGTTAATCAAGCTGACTGGGCTGAATTTGATAACACTGAATAGTGGTCCCTTGATTGCAATTGGGTGGCAAAAATCGCAAAGAAAATAAAGATTTGAGTATTCAATCGTGTTCTTCAGTTTCTACATTATCTTGACAATCAATAATTACTTAATTAAATTAAATTTGAGGTACCAGTCACCGGTGACCGCTACGGCATTGTATTAATTGCTGACGCAAAGGAATGACTTTAAATAGCGTAATGAAGTTTTCCATGCGACGATTTAGCAAGAGTGGCAGGAAAATCATTCTACAGCAGAAGTATGTTAAAAAAAGGGAGACAGAAGGTTTCTACAGTTCAGATCGAACAAAATGCCAAGAGTCAGCACCTTGAGGCTTATCTGGAATGCGTTAGCACCTCGGATAAATGTCGAAGACTAATACGAATTTAATGCGAGCGTTAAACTTGAATCCTGGTATCATTTCCATTTCCCTCGGTATTATCTCTCGCATACCAGACCACTCATCTAAATTTTGCATATTACTGTTGCATGCTCTATTAAACTCGTTGCAACGCAATCGAACTTTTCGATCTCTCCTTCAGCCGTTCCTAATACTTCTCTGGCTGTGCGCAGTGAAGTACGAAAGGAACCTGAAGAAACCACGCGCAGTCCTGAATAATTTTCTCGATTCTAAGGCTGAGATAAGAAAAGGAGTCTTCTGAACGATCAGATATAAAAATTCATAAACATCTACTGTTTCTTAAAATTTAATTTCTTCACATTGGGAGATTTTGCAGCTATTTTTATGAAAAATGCCACGAAATAGCTTCTACACATGATTTTCTCGAATTTAAGGTCGAATAGAGTGTATAGATGTCTTCTGAATGATCAGGTAAAAAATTCATAAACATCTACTGTTTCTTAAAATTTAATTTCTTCACTTTGGGAAATTTTGTAGCTACTTTTATAAAAAATTACACTACTTAGTGTCATAGACCTATATAACAAAATGGTAAACATATTTGGACTTACAAAAATGTGAGGAGGATAAAGTTTGTTTTATAGAATGTTTCATAAATTCACTTAATACTTCAGAAACTGTATTTGTAGTTGTTGGTCCACCTAGAGTCTTTTCTTTAATATTTACTATAATACAAAAATTGTATCATGTTCAATCTATATTCATATACGCTGAAACTTCCATTATCCGACCTATAGTTATTAAAAAAATGTCTCACACTGTAACTATGTTTTGCATAAAAATTACAATTTTATTTTAAAGTATTAAATTAGTGAGACAGTGTCACTGATGACAATTTTACCTTCTAACTCACATAGGATGACCGGTGTTCGAATAACCAAAGTCCTACTGTTATCTACTTATTTTAGTCTGTACATTAAATTTCTAAAGTGCAATTAATACATTTTTCATTTCACAGTGATGTACGTCTCCTCGAATTTCACATACGGAAACCGACCAAGTGTATTTGGCTTTCGACGAAGTGAAATCGGAGTGTCATCGAGAAAACCAGAGTATCGTACCGGACATCTCGTGACCACAATGTTTTCAATTGCTAAACTGACGTCACTTCTTCTCGAGAAATAACGGAACCGAGTCCGGTTCATTTCGTTCCTTAACGACGCTTCTTCTTCTTCTTCTTCTTCTTCGTTGCACCGTCATTTGGAACGATGTTCAACGAATTCGGGGACATGTTTTTCTAATTAACCCTCTCAACACGGTAGCCTTTGGCCGGAAACCGACGATGCGTTACGGCTGTACGAGACACACATTTTTCCAGTGCAAAGAACAAAGTGAAATTTATAGAGGAAAATTAATTTGTGAAGCTGTGAGTTGTAAACAGTTAGGTAATCAAGCGATGTTTCTTCATTGCGCGACTATAGTCGGTCCTGGTGTCTATAGGTCGACTCACGCAGGACTATAGTCGACCCTGGTGTCTATAGATCGACTCACGCAGGTCTATAGTCGACCCTGGTGTCTATAGATCGACTCACGCAGGAATATAGTGGGCCCTGGTGTCTATAGATCGACTCACGCAGATCTATAGTCGACCCTGGTGTCTATAGATCGACTCACGCAGGAATATAGTCGGCTATAGCACCTCTAGGTTACTATATACTCCTATTATAGGACATCAGGTTTTTTTTCGGATGGATCTTCAAGTTTGTTTGCGTACTGTTGAGAATATTTACAGAATACTCACTTTGAATTGCGACCAGAAGCTGGTGGGCCACTGCCAGGAATAGTCTTCGTCCGCAGAACTGGCGCTGCTGCTGGCGTGACTTTGTGTGTCCAACCACAGTGTACGACCTTCGTCTTCCTTCACTGTAAATCATACGACAGGATGAAGGGTTAGATGATGGCCGTCTTTTTAATATCGAGCAGAAATTAATGGCCTAAATTGCTCTAGATCAGTGTTTCCCAACGTGGATTGAATATTTTGGGGGCAATTAGAATATTATGTTACATTCACCTTCATCACCGGTATATTAAAAAAAATCACCATTCTTTTATATGCTACCAGGCGTTTTTTTCTTTATTTAACGTACCTGTTTGTATTATACTTTTTCAGAACTTGCTTGACTATTATGCCAGAGGGGTATCAAAAACTTTGAGGCGTTGAGGTTCCCAAAAAATGTTGGGAAACACTGCTCTAGATGAAGCATGTGAGTTTTCACAAATAAAAAGTGTGTATAATTATATTATTGCAAGCTTTCAGTGCAACCATGTCGACGTGTATGCAGTTCCAATCGATCATTGAGAAATTTCTAGAAACGAATCATCCCCTCGCGCGACATAATTTCTCGACAAAAATCTGTTATTGCTAGGCCGTCCATTTATAAACCTCTAATCAATAACTGGGAGAAGAAACAATCGACTGAGATACACGCTTATCTCTGGTGAAGTGTTCTCCGTGATAAGGGACTACAATGATTCGCATTCATAAGCTGATGCCTATTTACACGTGTTTATACGTTCAAGAATTACTATAACTAAATAATTTTTGCAGTAGGTCATAATTCTTCGGGTGTATTTTTGCAATTGTGGGTAAGAGTTTAGTATTAAATTATTTTGGCATGTTCAGAGTGGCGCCATATTTCGGTTACCATAAAATTTACTTGATTACAATTGAGAAAGCACCGACACTCTGTGTCCCATTCTAATGTTGGCGTATAAGTTAATTATTTAAGAAAAATTACCAAAACTAATGAGTAGAAGCTACTCCGACTTAATCAAAAAAATTAAGATACTATGCCATTCAGTATAGCGTTGATATAAAATTAATTATAAAGAAAGACACAGCAAAAAGTG
The DNA here is from genome assembly GCA_916610135.2 of Macropis europaea. NCBI lineage: Eukaryota > Metazoa > Arthropoda > Insecta > Hymenoptera > Melittidae > Macropis > Macropis europaea. The sequence goes on along the minus strand of OU744351.1, from coordinate 14,096,249 downwards.
ATGATATTTTTATATACTAATATGAAATCATATTTCGATTATAAAACAAGCCACAACAAAAATTGATGATGCTGTTATTCTCATATTCTGATATAAAACCATATTTGGGTTACCGTAAAAGCTACCAGACTCTATTAAAAAATTCAAATACTCTTTCAGTATAATGTTCACATAAAATGAATTATAAAAAAGTCACAGTCAAAACTGATGATGATACTTTTTAATATACTGCGCTATAACACCATAATTCGAGAAACACAAAAATTTGAGAACACAGCAAAAATTGATGATGTTACGTCTCTATTTTCACATACTAACCCTTTGTACTTTGAGAATTTTTTAATACAATTAATTAAATATTCTAAGACATTTTCGTGGCGCCTTTCTAAAAACTAAGAGCCTTCGTTTCCAACAAAAATTTCTAAATGATTACAATTGAAAATTTATTCATCTAGCTTGCATTACAATGAACAAAACTCGAATTCTAAATCTTAATATCATTCAATTAATGTTATGTATAAAAACAATATACATATGTCGCTCTAGCAGCTCCAGTATGAGCAAGAGGCTAACGCACATAACAGCACCATACCTCGGTTACAGTTTTCAGTATATAACATTACACGTCACAAATATATAAACGTATCCAAAAACCAGAAAATACTCGATGTAACCCAAAAGAAGGGGCATCACAAGAAAATAAATCTTTAAATTTTACACGACTACAATTCGTTCAGCAAAACAAGAATAAAACCCCATCCTTTGGAGCAAACACAAATCTAACTGCGAATCTCCAAAAAGAGACAATAAATCCATAGCATATCTCGGTAACCATAAAAGCCGGTCCGAGGGAACAGAAAAACACCGGCTCCATATTTCAGTAGACCCGACTAATTCACAGAGGGTGAGATTCTGGTGTAATTTAGGGGTCCCCGGGCGTGCATACACGTAACAAGCATGGTGTACCGTGTTGCATACTATATAATACCGTTGTGGCTGATGTGGTGCTCGTGATAATGGATGAGATGATCGCAGAGCGGATGTTGGCCGGGATTATATTCCGGACGAAGTTCCGGTGGGCAGTCAGGTCCCTGTCTTGCGTTTCTCGCTGCGGCCACAATGCGTTCCCGAACCTCTTCTGGCCCCTTTATTTGCTCCACTGAAACAATCGACGGTCCCGTTTACTCGCACGCAATAAGCTCCCTTCGTAGATGAGAGGATCATAAAGCGACCGGGTCCTTTTTAATTACCCGTACGGTTTCGCTCGTTAAGCGTTATTGCACGATTTTCGGCTGTAACTGTGCAGCGCTCGCGAAACGACCAGAAATTCAGCGTCAATTGAAAATTATTTTGGGGAATTGTTCGAGGATTGTTTTATCGCGTTGACCGTTGTCACCCTTGTCACCCGGCGCGTCGAATAATTCTTAATACTGACAAAATTGTGATCGATGTCGGTGTACGAATAATAGTAGAAAATAAGTGTATGCGTACTCAGAAAAGGACTTTATAGCGTGTCTGGCTATACACGGAAGTTTTCACTGTGCCAGTCGGCGTGTCTATCGATTCAATTTGCTGGAATCGGTGAACTAGATTTTGCTGTGCTTTGTTTAGAAAATTGTTTTGGCGCGGGAGAGATATTTTCCTTCTGGTTAAATTTAAAAAGTGTACGTAGGATTTAGAGGTAGTTCGATTCGTGTCAACAGTAATAGAACTGAATGAAAATTGTATGCGACGTCTAGAATAAATAGAACGTGAATATGAAACCGGAAAATGTAACAAAGGTCAGACTAAGTGAGAGAGCTGTATTGGATCACGTCAGACCTAAAATATACGAACCAATAAACAGAAACATATTTTTAAAATTTCTTTGCACACCGAGAATCTTTTAATACGACCTACTAATTTCAAAATATTTCTATGGTGTCAGTTTCGAAAATCAAAAAAGAGAGTGATAAATACTTGCAACTGCAATTTTATTTATTTGCTTGGCTAACTCAGTTTATGTTATAATAAACAATACTTCAAGACCTCCATTAAATAATATCTGTAGCCAGTCGAGGGCAAAGGGTTAATAATTTTTAAATTTCCCCGCCTTAACGTTTGATATAAATAAAAGAGAGGATGTTAAGTATAAACGGAGGTCTGACATCGCCTGTGGCGGGAGTAATGACCTTGACCGGTCTAAATCTTCCCGTTCAGCTCTAACAAGCTTCAATTAACCGGAAGAACTAAACGTGGACCCCCTCCGACGTCTCCGAATTACGCTGCAGGTGTTCCGGTTCATTCGTTCAGACGTTTGGGGAAACTTACGTATAAAGTCAGCGGGGTTGTAGTGCGGCAGCAACGTGAGTCCTATCGTGGAGAAAAACCTGCCGATATTTGCAGTCGGCCCGTAGTACGCCACCTGGCCCCGGCTCAACAGAAGAAGCTTATTGAAACTGTGGAACATCCTGGAACTGGGTTGATGCACCGTCACCACTATGCTCTTGCCCTCCTGCTCGGCGTATTTCTTCAGTCGTGAAATCAGCGCCTGTGCTGAATGCGAGTCCAGCCCGCTCGTTGGTTCCTGCCGAAGGACATGCCATTAAGCAGGATTAATATCGCTCTCTCGGGAACAATAATAGAGTTGATGATGATGGAGATGTGATGTTGAGTCAATGTTTCATATTGAGGGCCTTGGTCTGTCTGATATGGTATTATGGATGGAGCAAGTATGCAGATGTATTTTTAGAGGAACAAGGCTATAGTTTTTGATGATGGATAGAGGGGTAGTGTTGAGTCAGTGTTTGATGTCGAGGAAAATGGTAGAAGTGTATTAGTCTATGTAATGTGGAATTAAATGTTGGTATAAATTGGATAAGTATGCAGATGTATTTTTAGAGGAACAAGGCTATAGTTCTTGATGATGGATAGAGGGGTAGTGTTGAGTCAGTGTTTGATGTCGAGGAAAATGGTAGAAGTGTATTAGTCTATGTAATGTGGGATTAAATGTTGGTATAAATTGGATAAGTATGGAGATGTATTTTTAGAGGAACAAGGCTATAGTTCTTGATGATGGATAGAGGGGTAGTGTTGAGCCAGTGTTTGATGTCGAGGAAAATGGTAGAAGTGTATTAGTCTATGTAATGTGGGATTAAATGTTGGTATAAATTTGATAAGTATGGAGATGTGTTTTAGAGCAACAAGGCTATAGCTGTTGATGATGGATAGAGGGGTAGTGTTGAGTCAGTGTTTGATGTCGAGGAAAATGGTAGAAGTGTATTTGTCTATGTAATCTGGGATTAAATGTTGGTATAAATTGGATAAGTATGGAGATGTATTTTTAGAGGAACAAGGCTATAGCTGTTGATGGTGATAGAGATGTAGTGTTGAGTCAGTGTTTGATATTGAGGGAAATGGTGAGAGTGTATTAGTCTATGTAATGTGTGATTAAATGTTGCTGTAAATTGAAAAGTATGGAGATGTGTTTTAGAGCAACAAGGCTACAGTTGTTGATGATGATAGAGATGTAGTGTTAACTTAGTGTTTTATATTGAGGTAAATGGTAAAAGTGTATTATAAATGGTAAAAAAGTCTTGGTCTATCTAATATGGGATCAAATGTCAATGTGAATGAAACAAAAATAAATGTAGAGGAATATCATTACTTATGACTCTTTTTACAGATTGTTAGAAGAACAGTACTAAAATTTATGATGAAGGTACAGATTCTACAAAAATGAACTAAATAAAAGTAACTGAAAATAGAAACATAAATTGTCTCCTGAGGAGATGAATCACACATACAATTCTATTTAATCAAACAATATCTAACTGTCATAAAATTCTGAAAACTACTAGCAGTCCAATAGCAGTATAAAATAACAAGTTAATTATAATATTGTCACATAATGCAATTATGAATTGTTTATATTAAAACAGAAGAGAATTTACTTTGTACTATGTACAGTAATCACCGAGGTAGCCAATATACCAGAGCTCCATATTAAGCATGCAATTTTAAGCGCCTACAGGAATCTCGAATGAATATTTCACGCTGAAACTTTAAAGAGCTTACGTCGAGCAGCATCAGCGACGGATTCGTGAGCAGCTCGCAAGCTATGCTTGTTCTCTTCTTTTCACCTCCGGAGAGTCCTCGTTTCGTGTAATCTCCGATAACTGGAAAAGAAAACACCAATATAAGCACCAATCAGTCTCCACCGTTTACCATTATTTCGTATTTTCAATTAATTATAACTAATTGGCAAACGGTCAGCTCTCGACCTTCTTTCGACTCGAGGAGTTGAACTTTCAAGGAAGCGCGCAATCATGAGGATTCTAATTACAGGACATTGAATATTGCTAATTGAAGCACGAAAAACGAACAGAGCGGACGTCCGTCTTGTAATAATTACAATCCAGGAAAGTTAGAATGAAACTGCGTTGGTCTTTTTCCATTCATCGCGAATAAATCATAAATTATAAACTCACGCAAAAATTGAGTCTCCATTTAAAAGAAAATTATGCTTTCTTGAAGGATTTAAATTATTTAAAAAAATACTCAGAGTTCATGAAACTTATCCAGATTTTTTAAGTCGTGTCACTGAAACGTCACCCCTATTTTCAGATGCAAAATAAAAATTCGAGCGTTGTAAAATCGAGCCGGAGAATATTGCTAACGAAAATCATTTTATTTGTCCACGTGAAACAAACGAACGGAAACAGAATGACAAATGAGATGAACCGATAAAATTTGTTTCTAGTTCGAATAAATAAAAATCGATCCGCGGGTACGTGACGGTCGAACGATCTCTCCCGGTTCGTGACGAGGAATGTTTTTCGCCTGGTTATATAAAAATTATTCGGCGTTGAATAAAACGGTGAATTTTTCCCGGCGCTGATCGTCATCGCGTTTCACCATCGTTTTATTCTTCGGCCACCTTTCACTTTTTCATCGATATCAATTTTCGTGCACAAATTCATCCTTCTCATACAACAAAACTATTTTTTTGATACCATCGACAGGGACGTTCAATTCGTAAAAGAAAACTATCAATACTCTAGTATGTTTAAAATGAATTGTCTATACTGTTAACACTCTTTTTCATGTATTACGTATACTGCCTGTCTCTAAACTTTTCAATCACTGTACAAAAAAGGGATTTTCCCGTGTACTGTAATACATTATATTAAATAAAATAAAATACTCTGTAAAAATTATATCCAATAAGGAAATTAGAAATTTTCTTTCGTAAGACAAAGATGGCGGTTTGTGAAATTGATAATTAATTGCGATTACCGTCTTCCTGGTTCGAGGAAAATTTAGAAACTCTGGAAATAGGCTCGACGCGGAAAATGTCACGAGTAATCGATTAATCAAGCAGCAATGCGATTGCGATGCGTCGGCGATAAACATCCTGTAGAATTTCGTCTGGGACCGGGTTTACGGGGAAAGGTGAATGAATCACGATCACGGAAATCGTCAATCAGAATCACGTTCGCCAAAATGGCCGGCTATTGAGAGGCGGCGACGTGTCTTACGTCGAATAAAAAAAAAAGTACGATTTAATCTGCACGAGCTGAGAAACTGGGATAAATTTATTTATTTGGGGGATAAATTTCAGGATACGTAAATGCGAAAAATAAGATAAATTATTGCGTAATAAAGGAATATGTGAAAGCTGGTGGTCGAAGAAGAATGCAATAGTCGAGAGTAAAAATAATACTGCGAAAAAATTATGTAAAAGAGATCTATTCGCGATGAGGGTTTTCCATTGCATGTTTGAGAAAAAATTAATTGACCATTTAATGGAGGAATTAAAAATATTAAGAGTGCACGAATTAATAAAATGGATAAACTTTTGTACAGAGTATGTAGTATTTAAAAAATTCTGTTAGTTGATGGAATTGGAATATTAAATTGTATAAAACATTATTTTGCGGTTGATGGATCGTTTGTTAGAATTCTATGCAACGGAGAAAGGCAATTTATGCTAATGAGTAATAATATGTACAGACACAGGGTGTCTCATTGATTTTCTTACAAATTTTGCCAAAATATGCTACGATTAAAATTCAGATGAAAACGTTCTATCAATAAGCTTTGAAAAGCGCTTCATTAAAATTATTACAAAAATGTATGAATTTCGAGTTCGTGAAAATTGTATAAAATACAGTTCTCAGCCTTTCAAATTAATTAATTTCTTGATTCTATATAGAGTTATTATAAAGACACACGAAAATTTCATAAAGTACAGTGCTCAGTCTTTCAAATTAATTAATTTCACGTACATGCATTTCCTGCTTTTATAAAAAGATATTATAAAAACGCACGAATTTCATTACAATTTTTTAAAAATTTCTTCAAACACAACGCTGACCCTTTCCAATTAACTCATTTCATTTATATACATTGCTCGGAACAATATGAGGCTCAGGATTTTCAATAATTTAGAGACTTTATCAAATATCAGAAATGAAACAAAATTAATAATATTCTTATTAAGACTCTTTAATGTACAATAAATCATTTCAGTGTGTGACTCTCTAATTCGTATATTTTTCCAGACTGCAAAATGTTTCTTCTACTCTCTGTTTCTCTATCTCTTACAATAAATGATGCAACATACAATAAATGTACAATAAATAATTTAAGTGTGTGCCACTTTAATTGTTTTGAGCTGTATATTTTTCCAGACTGCAAAACGTTACTTCTATTCTCTCTTTCTCTCTTTCCGTCTCTCCCTCTCACCCCTCACAATAAATTATACAATACATAATAAATGTACAATAAATGATTTAAGTGTGTGACCTAATTCTTTTGAGCTGTATATTTTCTGGACTGCAAAATATTTTTATCTCCTCTCTCTCTCTCTCTCTCTCTCTCTCTCGTCATTTGCACATCACATCCTCTCACAGAAACTGTCAAACGGAATATTGTTCACGGCAGACGGGCTGCACACGCTGTACCGTCGCGTGAAAATAATGTTGAATCCTGCATAAATTTTGTTATATAAATATCCAAGCGCGATAGAAATTGCAGTTGCAACGATTCTTGTGAAATATTAAGTTGCATAAGGGAGAATTGCGAAACGTCGGATGATGGATCGGTGTTAGGGTATGACGTAAGGGGATGCTTGATTGGCGTGCCGGAGGATTCTTCAAAATGGAATTCGTGCGTTTTCGCGAGCACGGACAGCGAGAGATTGATTGGAAGGATGATGTCGATCAGGAATGCCCGATGCGAATCTGAAACGTTGATGCTCGCTCGAGTGCACTCGATTTTTACGAATCGCACAGATCCACGGAGATTCCTCGCGGATTAAAAGTAATTGAAAAGTGACGGTACAACAATGACGATAATAACCGCTCGCCGAGTGCGAGGAGGAAAAATCCAAAGGTCTCAACAAGCCTGGAGTGTCATGGCGGCTCTGATTGACGCTTCACATTTAATTTAATCGAGCAATTATCTGTAATAACCTACGATAGCGTTAATGTTTCCAAGATGGCGTGGACTATCAGATATTCTGTATAATCGAACAGTGAATCACATAGATTTAATAGTGAGAATATTAACAGTACATTTTTATTGCATGAATCTTGAATATAGATTGAGAGGAAAAGAATTAAATTAGTGTAAGAGAAATGGGACGCACTGCACATCTGATATTTTTACATTTTGTTAATTAAATACAATTTAGACGAACCAGGCGTTTCTATATTTATTTCTACAATTCTGAGAATGTGAGAAAGGGGTTGTTATGGTGCAGGATTGGTGGATTGATGTATTTATTTTAAAAGTGGCATGAGTCACTTTTCTGGAAAAATTGAGTTATAGCTGTTCCAATCACGAACAGGTAAACTGTTTTTATCTAGAGACTCTTTATCGTGCCTGTCTCTAGAAATCTTTGAAACTGATTGGAATATCCAACGATCTGATAACTCCCGTTTCTGATCGTCAAGAATCAGCCTGAATATTAAGTATGTTACACAAATCACTATTATATGACTTCCATATGAATTTACGCAGCGTACGTTATATAAATCAGTATGAATCTCAAGTTCAATAAAATATTCAAATAAAAAATATCAATTCCTTAACATCCGTAGAGAATCAATTGTACTGATGATAATTAAAAGCACTCAAGACAACACGAATATAAAGAAAATGTCTCCAAAGTCAGCGATCATATTTTCCGAAGCATTGAAACGCAAACTCTGAAATATCGCGGAATAGCAAAAAAGTGATTTATGCCACTCTCAAAATAAGAGGCTCATATGATACTTACTGGTGTCTTGGCAGGCGGCGAGGTCGAGGACCTCGATGATATGGTCCACGCACTGCATCTTCTGCGAGTGCGAGAATGAGTCCGGAAGCCTCAGTCTCGCCTGGTACTGAAACCCAAGAAAACACATCGGTGTGATTTCGTCTGAAATAATTTCAAATTGGGGATGATACTTATCAATCAGTCGGTTCAAAGATCATGCTTTTCAATACAAATTATGGTTAACTGTTACGTGTACATGTATCAGCTGGTATCGACTGCTAAACAACAGCCACTCATAGGTACCAATCCTTTAGAATTAGTTCTGTCATTGATTCATATCGATATCATTATAAACGAAATAGGTAGGTAGTTTCCTAGTAAAGAATGACAGCAACTGAGATAGTTGTATCATATTATTGCTCTCTTAGGTAGAAAATGGTCATGCCAACATGAACGTTTATTAAAAACACCAGGAAATTCTTTCAGAGGATCAGTGGATAGCTAGAGAGGCAGAGCCAAGATTTGGGAACCTCTTCAGAAAGACTCTGCGACCACGAAGAACGCCCCCGTCTGATCCAGGAGGGCTTGCATCGAGAATCATGCAACTGTCAATGTAACTAGCCATGTGCATGAGAAGTCCCATAAAAAAATACACTTCTTGTTTCGTTGCTTCCCCTATCAATTGTCTATTGATCTCCATTTGTCTGTATCGTTCCTACCAGTTGTTGACAAATGCCTACTGTAGCTTGTATTGTAGATAGAGCCAACTGAGAAGAATCCACCTTGAGAAGAAATCATTCACTAGTACAGGATATCATAGATTTTTTATGAACTTATATCTCTTCGTGGATCTCCACCTATGCAACACAAAGGTGTCACATGCAATGTGAGTCGATGAGAGATGATATTAACACGTTGACTGCCGCGGAGGTCACCGGTGACTGGCGCCTCTAATTTTATTCAATCAAATAAATAATAATTCTTATATAATTTTGAACAGCATTACTATTATAACAATAATACAAGGTAACCACTGCACGTTCAAATAATCAAATGTTTTTACTTCGTGATTTATACCTAAAACAGTACACTATAATGTGTCTGACCAGGGACGGCGGTTTTCACTGTGGCATTCGTCGTGTTAAAATTTGTCCTACACTGGAAACGAATCGTGAAATCATTGTTTCATAAGTGAACCTGTTAACCGGGTCGTTCTCTGATCAGGTGTGCCTCTTGTTTGTACTTAAATGCGAATAAACACGAGGTATATTGTCTTGTCCATCGCAGAGACACTTTCAAATGACAAGTTAAATCATCTTCTTGGATCAACTACAGTAGGACCTCGATTATCCGAACTACAATTGATAACAGGATGATTCGCATTGTAACTATGTTTAGCATAAAAAGGATACTTTTATTTCAGAATGTAAAAAATCGACCGCTGTGGAATCAGGTACACAGTGTCACCAATAATTACTTCAGCTTGTAGCAGACATAGGATGACCAATTTTCAGATGTCAGGTGTTCGGATAATCGAGGTTCCACCGTAGTTTAAATATTTGTCAGCACATATTGTGAGAATTAACAGGCGCCTTGCTTATGGCGGAGGAATTTGCACAAGACGAGTTAACTCGTCCTCCCCAGTCAACAGTTTTAAAGTCTGATCTGAGACGCAAAATTTCGGTCTCATCCTCCAGGCTCTTCACCCTGACTCCTCCAAATTCTCTCAAAGCAGCGTCCTCGGTTACAATCGACGCAGAAGAGATAGCTTTCACTTGATCATCGAATCGCTCGAAAATCGCCAGGAAATATCGCATCAGATCCATCGCCGGTTTCACAGGCGTCGTTCGAAAGCCGCCTTTAACCCGACCGGCCCCGTTTACGCGTTAAACAGTAACGTAAGCAAAAGCCGGCGGCGTGGACGTGCATTTCCGTTTCGTAACATCCAGGCCACTTTGTATCTATTATTATCATCTGACACGTACCCCGGGGGATGCACCGGCCCGCTCGTAATCGCGATCGTTAAATCAATTACGATAACCCGACCGACGCTTGCGAAACTCAAGCCCCGTTTTCAATTATGCCCCTTTCGCCGGCCAGCCGCGATCCTACGCTCCTCTTTCGGCCATTTTCTACCGGCTGCTTGCCCCTTTCGATCTGTTCCTTCCACAGCGTCATGGTAATTTGTTGTTGTATTTCCACACCGTCTGGTCTCGCAGTTAAACAGTCCGAGAGACGTAGCAGTCTGTTGCAAATTGGGTTAGTGATACGTCAGCTGAGAGTAAGGTGTTTTTTAGAAGCGTATGGCAGAAGTGTGATTGTATTTAGAGTCACTGATGAGGAAGGAATTGAGACTATGAAGCGTTCAATTGATATGAATCCTAAGCTTCTGGAGTCTGCATGGGTGGATTTGATGTCCCTTTCATTTTCAATAGTGATAGACGTATTGTAACTATAGTACGATATGTGGACTCAGTGACCCTAAAAACCCGTAGGTCTTTGGCATAATGATCACGACCGTCGATACTGGGTTACATAGACAGGAGAAGATGAATTGTCATGGTCTCTAAGCTTGTAGAGTCCTCATGCTCTGTTGATGTCTCATTTCTTCATTCTCGATAGTGATAGACGCATCGTAAACCTACAGCAAGACAAGTGGACTGAGTGATTCTGAGATAGAGGCTACCCTTGGTCCAGGATGCCCTTGGCATATCTAAAATACACGCAGCAAGATGGCAGAGAGTTATAAGTAAGGCAGGAGTATATTGTAAAAGAACAAATACCCAATCTACAACATTGTAGTCACTGATTCATGTCTTCTAGATAGATTTCGTGTTTAAGGAGACTCAACAAGATCACATTAGATTAAAGAGAAGACAAAAACGCTAGAAAAGTTAGACACAGGCAGACAGAGAGACATATAATGATTATCCACGTTCGAACATTGTAATTAGTTGTATGTTGTATCACTAAATCGTAGTGTTGGGGCAAAATGTGTAACTCCATCATATAATCTTTGACTACAAAGTTGTATGTAAGATACAAACAGATTCAAAGGAGCTTTAGCTTCAACGCGACACTTTCATTTGTTCTTCGATAGGCACTCTGTTGTTTAATAACTGGTGCCTTAATTAATTGCTTAAATCATGCTCTGGTTATCATTTTTAGATATGGTCTAGCCTTTCTGACCATTTTGTCTACCCCTAGAGGTTCCTACTATTGTAGTGTAATTTCTTTTGTACACTGTGTTTTGTATCTGTTTTTATTTTGGTTACTTTATGCTAGTCACTCGATCCTCCTAACCCTTTAATATTATTTTAATCTTCTTTATTCTAAATTTGTTTAAACAATGTCTCAGAAGCTTCCTACTGCTTCGTTGAGACTTCTTTTTTACGTGGCGTTTTTTACTCGGTTTTTGTGCCATTTTAAGCTAACTATTTAACCCTCTCAAGCTTCTTCAGCCATTGATGTTCTAATCTTTTGCATAAACAATCCTCTCGGTTTCAATTTTTGAAAGTGGCCCAGCTCTATCGGCCATTCTGCCCACCGTCAGAGGCTCTCCGATACTTTATAAGGATTTCTTTTGTGTACGGTGCTTTTGGTTTCAATTTTCGCGAGTCGTGTAGGTTTACGAGGTGCGGAGATAACGGGATATTGTAAAATTTTGTGACAGATCGAGTTCAATGGTTACGACTCGCTATAAACCTGGAATACGGTGGCTCCGATATTAGTTCGGCCATGTTGTACAGCCGCGCGGAGTATCGGCTTTTCTTGCCGCTTGTCGTAAAGTTTTTCTCGCACTCGAAATGGACGGACTGGCACGATTTCAAAAGAGTAATGTCTTAGATTATTACAGAACAATTAACCGAAGCGACTGAAGTGGAAATATGGCGAGAAACAGCAAGAGAGAACGACCATATTTCATGTCGTTACTACTCGACTGTGGATTTTTATACAATTATACAGTTTTATAGATTGTTGTGCCTTTTATCTTTTATTGTACTTCTTTTAGGAGACGCGCATCTTCAACAAATGTAAGTATTTTAAACTGCATAGACATCCGCAGTCTAATTATTACGTAAACATTTTAAAAAATATAAGAAATTGCTTGGTTGTTGCACGGTGTTCATTAATTAAATGCAGACCGATTTTCGTGTCTTTTATCTTTTATTGCACTTTTTTTAGAAGATGTGCACCCTCAACAAATGTAGGTATTTTAAATTGCATAAATAGTCACAGTATAATTATTATATAGACATTTTAAATATTGTAAGAAATTGCTTGACTGTTGCACGGTGTTTATTAAAGAAATTCAAACCGATTTTCGTGTCTTCTTGTTTTTTTATCTTTCATTGTACTTTTTTTAAAAGATGTGCATCTTTAACAAATGTATTTTAAATTGCATACATATCCAGTCTAATTAATATGTAGACATTTAAAAAAAATGTAAGAAATTGCTTGACTGTTGCTCGGTGTTCATTAATTAAATGCAAACCGATTTTCCTTTCGTTAAACGGTCGAATGGTTCTACCGAACAGAATTCCAATGAGTAGCTAGGAATGCCGGAAACAATGGACCGTTTAATTGGCTGCTTTACATTGATTTAAATTAACCGTCGGTTAGTTATGCAATTACATGTCCTTTCGTCAAACGATTAAATCGTTGAGCAGGCATATAATAGAATTTTAAAAGGCCACCCACAAACACATCCTTGTTGCATCGCTTTTTTTATTCAATTCCTATTTTGAATTTCTAAGCAAACGTCGGCATCGCATTAGGACTTCAATAAATAATGTTTCCTTCCTTTCATTCGACGGTGCATTATTTTTGCAGCGATTAGATAAATATTGAAAGAAACTTTTATATTCTGAATTTTTTTCAAAGTAATTAAACGTTTTAAGCGTACTTTACGCGTTGAACGCCACAGTGAAAACGGCCATACCTAATCAGACACGATATAATTTACTATCTTTTATATAAATCATAAAGAAAAAAGAACATTTGATTATTTGATCGTGTCCTTCTATTCCTACCTTGTTGTTTCAGTATGAAGCTTGTTCAAAATTTTGCGACAATCAATAATTATTTAATTAAATTAAATTTGAGGTGTCAGTCACCGGTGACTGACGCTGCGTTCAACGTGTTAAAATATATTTTAAATACCTCAAAAGAAGAGAAAATGGACATACATCACTTTAAAAAATGTTCGTCTGCATGCGCTGTGCCGCTATATTTTTAAAACTGCAAGATTTCTCGATAAACATAGCGTGTGACCTAAATTGGTTTTGTGATGTCTTTTTTGAGATACTGACAGTTAAAATTGAGAATAGTAAATTAGAGAAGCCGAGAGGGTGAAAATTGACCTACAGCAGACTAAAATAGCACTGATCTCTCGAATATCCCGATAGAAAATTAATTATTTTGTTAAATTTACACTGAAATAGAAAACGTAAAGAAAATAGAATAAAAATTCCACTATAAAATGAAGAAAGGAACCTCGAAAGAATTCGTACCACTTTTAATTACTCCAGCTGATTTAAATACTTGTTTCAACAATTTCAACGCATGTATACTGCAATATTATTCAAATTTCTCAATCAAGCGAAATACATCTGGCATACGAGTCACTAAGAATTCCGTTAATCGCACTAATATATTTTCTAACGATAATACTATCTTTTGCAACAATAAAAGTTGGAACGACCGAGTTTTCGAATCAGTAAGTGTCCGAACAATCATAATTTTATATAGTAGTCGAGGAACGGACATGGTCGACACACCCTGCAAGCAACGCGGATGGACGTGCCATTTTCTCGAGACTCCGTTACACAAGAGGATCCGTTATGCGGAGAGAGAAAGTGCCGGTCGATGATATTTCGCTGCGGGTATAGTGAGTATAGTGATCTCGGCCAGGGGGAAACTGGACTACGACCGTGAACGTCCTCTTCTTCGACGGACGACGACGTGACGACGAGCACGACGTACTCTGGTCGTCAAAGAAAAGAGAAACTGTCATCACAGAGGCATGCAAGCTGTCTGTCATGGAAAGTTTGCTTATTCGATTATTTGTTAAATGTTTAGTGACGTCTGTCAGGTAGAAACTGAACTGTGACTGTGAACATCCTTCTCCTGGATGATTATGAAGTCCTCTGATTGCCAAGAAAAGAGAAAATGTCATCATAGAGACGTGCAAACTGTCTGTCACGGAAAGTTTGTTTAATTGATTATTTGTTAAATGTTTAGTGATGTTTGTTAGATAGGAAGTGGACCATGACAGTGAACATCCTCTTCCTTCACGATTATGACGTCCTCTGATTGTCATAGAAAACAGAAAATGTCATCACAGAGGCATGCAAGCTGTCTGTCACGGAAACTTTGTTTATTCAATTATTTGTTAGACAGTTACTGATCTCTGCCAGGCAGAAACCGGACCATGACACTGTACATCCTCCTCCTTGACAACCGCAACGTCCTCTGATAATAAAAGAACTAAAAAACACCACGACCTCCTTATCAGGCTTAACCAAAGCTAACCTAGACACAGTCCACACGAAAACAACAAGCTAACGAAGATAAATCCTCCCTGAAAACTCCAGAAACCCTCCCTACCCAAGCCACCAAAGACGCTGAAGAAAAAGGAGCAGATAAACCAGTCTGCAAGAACAACAGAAAACAACATAAAGTATCCTACACTCCAGAGGAGCGTGGAGGTACACAGAGCGCTACAGAGGAGCTAGAAGAAGCAATGACCGCGAAGGGAACCAAAAACTAGCTTAAAGAAGCTGGCATAAGTTAGGAAGACAGAGACGCGGGGGGTAGGGAGGTGGACGACGAAGAAATACGAGGCTGGGAAGAAAACAACGAAGAGAGAGGAGAGGCAGGCGTCGGAAACGGTTGCTCTAGTGCATTATGCACGTTTCAGACGGCGCCGAATGTTTTTGAAACACGTAAGACACGCTGTAGACGGTTCACTGACCGAGTTATGACGTCACCAACACTCCCTCTCCTCTCTCTCTCTTTCCTCTCTCCTTACCCTTTGCCACCCTTTGCGGTGTTTCGCGTGTCACAACGTGTGCACACCCACGCACACGCAGTTTTTCCGCTTCTTGACACTTCTTTGACCGATCGCAAGGTGGCTGAACCTTGATTCGAGACACTTGAAGGAAATTCGGAGGTACGGGTCAGGAGGAAGTTCAGGGTTCAGGATTCCTGCCTTGCAGGGAACTAGTGAACCTCCTGGAGGTCAAATTGGGGTTTTGGGAGTCGATTAGAACATTCTGTGTGATTTTTAGGGTAAGTTAGGATTGATGGTGGTGCGGTTGATAGTCTGACTCATAGACTGACTGATTGAGTTAATTGATATGGGGTGTCTAGTCTGGAAATGGAGAGCAGGGAGTAATAGAAAAATTTATATGTTTGTTATGAGGGTTCAAATGGAAAACTGTTCACTGTAGATCAAGTGTGGGTCACTGATGGCCCACGTAGACAGTCACCTGACAATATGTGGACACAGACGTGTTAATTATTTAACTATTGGGTTGAGTAACAAATACCTTTCAATTTGTCTTCTTGAATTTATTAATGTTTTATTAAAGGATGATTATTGTTGCTTCTACAGCATCTATAAGTTCTAGGGATTCTTACCTTCAAATATGAAGTAAAAATCAGTAGCTCCAATAAACTACTTCAATTTTCAGAAAGAAAAAAATTTGTTACACGTCTGAAGTTATTTTTAACTCACATTAGGATAATATTACAGAACGACAAGTGTACGATAGAATAATTAAATATTTTTCTTTTTGAAGATTTACACATTGGACAATTTTCCAAAAGGATTTACAAGACCATGCTACAAACGTACACTCTACACTTCTAAACCTATCACTTATACACTTACACTTCGAAACAGACTCCCACAGTTCTCATTCAACGTCCAACTAAAATATCTTTGATCAAAACGTGTAATACCCCAACCAACATACTGAAAGCACCCTAAAAATAGAACGATAAATTTTCAGAGTACAAAACAATTCATTCAAGTCTGAAGAGGATTGAACAAACTCACGAATACACTACAAATGCTCGAGAAGCAAGTAGAAACGGAACGAGCATGGTCAGACCGAGCTAGACACACGATACGATGAACGAACTCACTAAAAATATCCTGAAAAAGAATTATAAAATTTCAAGCTACACAACAATCCATTCAGAGTCCGAAAACGGTCGAATAGACTCACGAATGCACCAGGTATACTCCAGGTATAAGTAGAAACGGAACGAGCATGGTCAGACCGGCGCGGACACACGATACTCGGAAGGAAAATAGGAGAAAGCCTAAAGGGTGGCACGGCTCTTAGCGTTTTCCTCTATTTCCAGGAAAATCGAGCAACCGTGCCAAGTTTATCGGGCGAAATTTACGAAGGCCCGAGGCCGAAAATTAGGAGGACACCTCGCGGTGGAGCTCGCGCGGAATGCGGGCCAAAAGCCAACCAGACGTCGTTGCGTTTCGGGGATTTAATTGCATCGTACATCGCACGGGACCGCTCGTCCTCGTTGCCATTCAACCCGATATTTCATGCGATACGCGATACTAATCGATTGGCAGCGATATTCGACGCGTGGGAGTGTATTTATGATAAAACCTCGGTCTAGCACGTGTAATTAGCGACCCTAACACTTAAGCTACCACGACCGGTTCAATGACTGTTTTTAAACTTTTGATTAAAAATTCTGCATTCATTGTTATCATTTTCCTTACTTGACTTTACTGGTTTTCCTATAATATACATATAATTAATTTTTACCGGTATTAAATTGACTATTACCTGCGGTCAATTACAGGAAGTATCATTTTTATTTAAAGACTGGTCATTTGACCGGTTCGGTAGAAATAGGTGCAGTAGAACCTCGATTCTCCGAATTGTAATTGGTAACAAGACGACTCTCATTATAATTACGCTTTGCATAAAAATGATAATTTTGGTTTAGAACAGCAATTCTTAGACTGGGTCCGCTGACCCCTGAGGATCAGATAGGTAATAGTCAAGGGACCACAAGTGACTTTTTTTATAATTAACTAAGCTAATTTTTACAAAGTTTGTAATCTAAACTTGAGACTGTAATAATTTGTATAGTGAAAAATAAATAGTTTGTATACAAGAAAATATTTTCTTACCTTGTACTAAACAAAAGTAAAAAGTTAACAGTTAGGGCTCTGGCAAAATGGACATCATATGAAAGGGGTTCTCGAACTTATAAACTTTAAGAAGCGCTGGTTAAGAACATAAAAGTACACGGTGGAATAAAATTAAGTAGACAGTGTCATTGATGATAATTATAATTTGTAATTAACCTGGAAGAGGAATTTTCGGATGATCGGTGTTCGAATAATCGAGGTTCCACTGTGTGTGTACATTGTCGGTAGGATTAGTGTTAAAGGAATAACCACCCTTAGACTCAGAGTTCTCACACCCATTCACTTGATTGTTTATTGTTATTTTTCTCAATTAAACGTTGCAGATTAAGGGCCTTACCTCGAGGGTCTGCCTCAGTGTGAGATCGGGAAAGAAAACGTCCTGCTGTTGCACATAGCAGATTCTTCGACGCCATCTTTTCGTCAGCCTCTCGCGGTTCAGCCAGATTTCACCCCCGTCGACGCCCACGCGACCTGACAGGCAGTTCAGCAACGTAGTTTTGCCGCAACCTTGACAGAAAACAACGTATACATTATTAACAATCAATCAAATTATAGAAACCTTGAAATTTTAAAACCTTCGAACAATATTTCATCGTTAGTTCCTTTTAAATAGCCATTTCAAGGCTACTTCTCATCTACTTATTCACTCTAAGATATAGCAAAGATTCTACTTTGAAGTTTCTATCGATTTGAAACCAGAAACCTGAAAAATGACCTTCAGATGCGTAAATTTAATGTGCTATCAAGAAATGGAACTTTTTAAAGACTCCGTGCATCAAATTAGACGACTCTACAATTACTCCAAATTGTCCAGACATGCATTTTAAAACCTTCCAACAATATTTCATCGTTAGTTCCTTTTAAATTACCACTTCAAGGCTACTCCTCATCTACTTATTCACTCTAAGATATAGCAAACATTCTACTTTGAAGTTTCTATCGTTCTGAAACCAGAAACCTGAAAAGTGACCTTCAGATGCCTAAATTTAATGTGCTATCAAGAAATGGAACCTTTTAAACACTCCCCGCATCAAATTAGACGACTCTGCAATAACTCCAAATTGTCTAGACTCTTCTTTCGGTAAACAGAAATCAGACCAGCACTCAGAACTCGGGGATCTCCATTCTTCAGCCTCACGATCCTCCGTTTGTCCCATTCATCCAAATTTCAGTACGGACGACGCGCTCGAAAGGCAGCGTTGCGTCCAAAACACGAGCTAGACCACACTTTATTCCTAGAATCGTTTCTGCCGGAAGATATACAGCCCGAGGAGGGCTCGTTGGACGCGACATTAACGGCAAAGTGCGAAACAGGCGAAGCTCGGATGATTTGTACTCCCCGGGCACGTGAGGGGGTTGCAGGTTGGGCTTGTTAAACGAATATCAAGGAGAACGAAGAGTATCGCGATAAATATCGCCCGGAGGGACGGAATCGCTCGTTACTCCGCCGCAACGCGGACTAAAGATAGAAAAGCCGCGGTGAATCTTCCTTGGGACGCCATTACGCGATACCGATCGAAAACCGCTCTCGAGTACAATGTCTGTTGTGCTACCAGCCTCGAAGCAGCTTCATCAGATTCGTTTTTTAGGATTTCTCTGGACCTGAAGGCGATTTTTAAAAGTTTTTTTGTAAATTAGGTTGTGACACGTAGAACTTTTGACTTCAGAGGTTCAAATGTACAGGATCAAGTGATATCTCTTTTCTGATTGCAGTTAGAGGAAGAAGATGAAGAAAGATACAGTAATTCGTTTTATAATTGTTTAAACAGATAATCGTATAGCAATGACAATCGTTTCTCTTCTCTACTATCTTCTTCCTTCCTCTTGCTATAGTCATCGAAACGTCATCAAAGTCAGACAGTCTCTCAAACCTCAGAATCTCAGAACTTGTTGCAATTGATTAGGTTTTCTATTAAAGCTGCTGTATTGTCTGAACAGATCATCTTGTTTTACAATTAAGTAACTAATTTTTCGAGATCTACTGGGTTCCTCAGCATGTTACAAATTTAAAGAATGTACCTAAAGGACTATACTATAATAAAATAAAATTTAAACTTGATTTATAGAGCAATGTTGTATTATACCATTTACGAAACAAAGTATTTCGTTTTGTTCGAAAAGGTCTATATCTTCAGGAGCAAATTTTTTTCGCAAGTATAACGATGTGATATTTATTTTGCGTAAACCAAGTTCTCTCGTCATTCTGTGTAAAAAAGTATTAGGGTGAAGCGGTGGAAAAATGATTAGTTCGTGTATAGGATTCGAAAACGTAAATCTTTGAACCATTATGCCCTACCTGGACTCATTTTATTTATTGTTTGTTCTTAATTTATTACTAATAATGTACTCCTTGACGATTCAACTGATTACTATGTTTGCACTAAACAACCAGCGCTTGAACAAGCTAAAAAAAAATTACTCACAGACGTAAAATCACGTAGTTCTCTAGTACTATTAATTACGTCTCGGTGATTTCAACGGAATTCCTGCACAAGCGATGACGTTCTCAAAAGGTGAACTGATTCAACAAATAATAAATCGAAATTGTATATTTAATTTTGCTCCACCGACACGAGTGTTTATCTAATATATTGTTTTTCAAAACAAAAATAATTTCACAACCTAAATAAAAATTAAATAATTCATTAAACTGGTCAATGATTTTCACACGACCTTTTTATTTTTAAAGTGTCATTTCGAGTGCAGTGCGAGTTAATTGAGAGAAGCATCTATTAGTTTTTCTTTAAACAAAAACAATTCCACGATCTAAATAAAAATGAAACAATTCATTGGACTCGTCAATTGTTTTCACACGACCTTCCTTTTTTAAAGTGCCATTTCGAGTGCAGTGCAAGTCAATTGAGAGAACCATCTATTAGTTTTTCTATAAACAAAACAATTCCACGATCTAAATAAAAATTAAACAATTCATTGAACTCGTCAATTATTTTCACACGACCTTCCTTTTTTAAAGTGCCATTTCGAGTGCAGTGCAAGTCAATTGAGAGAAGCATCTATTAGTTTTTCTTTAAACAAAAACAATTCCACGATCTAAATAAAAATGAAACAATTCATTGGACTCGTCAATTGTTTTCACACGACCTTCCTTTTTTAAAGTGCCATTTCGAGTGCAGTGCAAGTCAATTGGGAGAAGCATCTATTTGTTTTTCCTTAAACAAAAATAATTCCACGATCTAAATAAAAATGAAACAATTCATTGGACTCGTCAATTGTTTTCACACGACCTTCCTTTTTTAAAGTGCCATTTCGAGTGCAGTGCAAGGCAATTGAGAGGAGCATCTATTTCGCGCATCACGCTTTTAATTTTATGTGCAGCGAAAGGGTTAAAGAGGCGAGTGACGTAAATGACGGCGAAATGGTCGAATGGAGGGACACCGAAACCCGATCGGGTCGCGGCCATTAGCGAGAATCGTAACCGGCCGCTTCAATTAATCTAAACGAGTAGAACGAACCGTCCAAAAATTGGAATGATCTCGTCGAGATATGGCGGACGTGTGACATGACAAAGAAAAAAAAAAAACAGAATATCCTTCACTTCTGAACGCTGAAACGAGTCGAACGACCGAGAAAAGAATCAATTAACTTGCGCGCTACGTTAACATGCAAATTCTGCGTTTTTTTACGTCGCCTTATGCATTTTAATTGGCCGCCTCGGCGATTACGCCTTCAAGTTCACCTTTGAGTTCTGTTGAATTAATGCGTCTGCTCGGTGTGTCGACAGCTCGAGTCGATTTTTCCGAAAAAATTGTAGATGAAGGTGAGATTAGTCTTAGGGAAATTATTTTCGTAGAATTTGAAGAAGAATTCAAGTCGATACGAGGTTAGTGGAGGACAAGTATCTGGAGAATCAAATTTTCTGGGGATCAAGATAAAAATTTCCGGTAACCAAAGATTCATCTTCCTGACGATCTTCCGGGAATCAACCGGAATCGAAAAACAATCCCTTCTGATCGATAAGAAATTTGTTGGAAGATTGAAGGATTACTAGGGGTCGAACAGAGGTGTAGGGGAAATACTTAACCCTTTGTGGCCTTAGGTTGAGCTTACGGTTGTCGATTCCTATGTCGAAGGTGTTAGTCAATACTGAAGCATTTAAAATGACATGAATTTTGTATAAAATTGGTCAAACCACAGAGGATCAATCTATGAACTTGCAAAAAATAATATTCAACATGATATGGATTTTAAACAAAAGGAAATAATGTATAAGGTGTCAAGTTGACTATGAAGGTTTTAAATATTGATACTGCAAAAAACTTAGTAGGTGCAGTTGAAATAGACTTTGCCATTTATGAAATAAAGTTTTACATGTTACAATTAATTATAGCTTTTCCCAAGATGTTTATTAGGTTCTTCAGGATCATGAGACTGATCGAACATACTTGAAGAGTCATATTACTATGAAATAAAATTTAAGCTTCTGAACTAATGCTGTAGAATGCAATTTATGGAATCAAATTTTATGTTTCAGAATTAAGTGGTTTATTTTTCAGGACGCCTATTAATTTCTTCAGCTTCTTATAGATTTATAGAACGTACCTGATGGACTATATTATTATAAAATGGAATGTAAACTTGCCTTATAATATAATTTTTATTATATAATTTACGAAATAAACTACATATTTCGCCTTGCACTTAAATAATACATTGTTCAAGCCACCTATCAATTTCCTCAGTGCCTTAAAAATTCAAAGAATGTACCTGAAGATCTATACTACTATAAGATAAAAGTTAGACCTGATCTGTAGAGTAGTTTTCTATTGTACCATTGACGAAATAATGTTCTCTATTTTACAATTAAGTAACTAATTTTCCTAGACCCTTACTACATTCCTCAGCATCTAACAAGTTGAAAGAACATACCTGAAGGTCTATACAATTATAAAATAAAATTTAGACTGAATCTGTAAAATAATTTTCTACTGCCCCATTTACGAAATAATCTTCATTTCACAATCCAGTACCTAATTTTTCAAGTCGTCTACTAGCGTCTTCAGCATGCTACAGATCGATCAATCGTACCTGAAGGACCCATGACGGCCAGAAGTTCGCCCGGCTTGACGACCCCGGAAACATCTCGAAGGAGGGCTCGTTTCTCCTTGACCACCTGCAACCCCCTGAAGATTAGCTGCACCGGACGAGAATCCAGCGGGTACACCAACTGCAACGCTGAGCTTTCCACTCTGGAACAAACAAAAGGCAGAGACGTTGAAATGGCTGCGGCTCAATCAGCGGTCGTCTTCGTTATCGGGACTTTGATTTTCCTCGAGGAAGATTGGTAGCCCCGTTCGAAGGGGTTGCCTCGAGTTATTAATGAGTCCCTTCGGGCTAAATGGACAATTCTCGAAAGTATCTTTTAATTGGCGAGCTTTCTTTGTTGACTCCGACGGGATCGATGGGGAAAATGAACGAGACGTCCGGTCCTCCTCTCATTTCTCTTTGTCCAACATTTTAATTCTGAACGTTGCCAACTTATAGTGTAATTGATAATGATATGAATAGTCAATTAATGTTAATTTTATACTGTTCTAACACTATTCTGCGCAATTCTACACAGTCGTGAAATATTATAATGGATTCTATGAGATAAATATTACGCGTTCTAATTTCTAGAGATATTTAGTGTAGATCAGTAATTATTAGACCATGAAAAGGTACATTTGTCAAACCTACAAAGACAGAACACTGCTTGTCGATCTTCCACTATTTATTCATATTAAAATGTAAAAATATTCACGTCCAGAAATTTGCATAAACATCCATAGTGTCTGGTAGTCATAGTTCCACGTTTCACTGCGATGATTAATTGATAGTATGAACAGTATGAAGAAATAGTGATTCTAATCTATCTGTACACTAAATAGGTTACATTTGAGTCACGCAGTAGATACAAATGAGATCAATTATAACGATAAAAAATTTATCTGAAGAAACGTCCACTGTCTGTAACATTATAATTATATCTCCCTAATTTATTTATCGAGCTTGCGTTCATATTCCAAGGCGAAAAATTCAAGATGAAAGTGTGTTCTGATACAAATAAAATACAATTTTCATTTCCATTTCGGTTTTCACGAATTTCATTAAAAATCTCGCGACGATCACGCGTGACGAGAGGCAGTTGCTGAGGCGGTGAACAAACAGGCGGCTTCATAATAACAATGACGTCTGATCGGAGCTATTTCATGGCAACAATTAAGACGGACACGCGTTACATCTCGAATCAGACCGCGTCAGAGCATCTATCTGCGAACCAGATTTCCGAACGACCCGCGAACCCCTCAAATTCTCATTTTCTGTCCAACGAAAAAAGTCTCCGCTCCATTTGCCACCAGATTCGATTCATTAGCAAGCGATTCAGCGGCGACTAATTGGACTCCTGTGTTATAGCGTCGATTCCAGCGATTATGCTTTCGAGCCTCGTAAAAAGCATGATTCCATGTCCTCAAACAAGATTAATCTCTCTCGCGCCGTTAAAACTCGAAATTAACAATCGAGACAACGAGAACATCGACTAAACAGACGGATCGGAGAATAAAAAAAAAAGGAGATGCGAAAACCTGATTTCGAAAGATGTCTCAATTATAGTCCGAGAGCGGGATAAACATGGAGCACGCGATTTCCATTCACTTCGAATCATTCGAATGTCGAATTAAAATTAGTGTGTATCGATTTTGATTGCTCGAGGAGGCTCACTGCGAGCCTGAAGAATTTTAACGATGGCGAAAGGAACGATCGTCTAGTTCGATTGAGAGAAAAAATCGATAGTGATGGACGCTAATCGAAGGCAAATTAAACTGTCGTCTCGTTCGTTTTGATGTTTTGCAACATCGTTTAAATAAATAAAGCGAATTAACTGTCCTCTTTCCATTTGGCAACATAGTATCATCATCATGCTTCATCAGATAATTGTTAGTTACAACTGTTAGCCATCACAAAGTCTCTACAGTACGCTAAAAATGACATGGTACTACTCTAAATATATTATGTAATATTCTTTTTGATAAATGAGATGGACGAATTATATGAGAAAATACAACATGCTTGTCAAACAATCAGAACAAAGCAAATAGGGAATTTTTGAAAGAGTTCGCAATTTTGTGGTACGGAGATGTGAAGCATCTGCGTAAATGAGAGGAGGACACATGTCGAAGACCTTCTGCAAGTTTCGAAAAGAATTTTTCTCTTTCCTTTTTCTGGAAGAAGAAATGCTAATTGTAAGATAATTCATGCTTCACGAGAGCACCAGCAAGTCGAAGACTATGAATCGAATTTCGATGTATCGAACTCCGAGATATCGATAATCGAAAATTCGATTATATACTGGTTGATATTAGCAGTTGATTCATGTTTAAAAACATTGTAATGCGTGATAGCACACGAGAATATTTCAGTGAAAGTGTGCTGATAAGCAGAAATGTAATTTAGCAAACTCTAACTCTAATAACTTTTGAACTAACAGGTTTAGAGCACAAGCACCCTAGTACTTTTTTGTAGAGACTAAGAAACTGCATCGAACAGGCCAGTAAAAACTATAGGATTCTGTTTCAAAAAAATATGCAACTGCATTTTCCAGGTGCTCCAATGCACACAAATGTATAAAATTATTTCCACATTATGCAACATTTGATACCATCTAAATTTGACTTACAGCATTTTTATTCATCTCCAACCAATTGGAAGACATAGCTTGTCCCATTCGCATGGGACACCTTGTGCATATATTGTATTAGCATTTTATCATTATATACTTAGAGTTACGAAAATTCTATTGTAGCCCTCAGGGCAAAAGATGTGAAACTTGCGTGGCAGTCAACGCGTTAAAAATAGATATATAAAACAATAATAAAAAAAAAGTGTTTGAGAAGTGTTACAATTTCGATCGACGACGTCACCTTTCCGCAGCGAGTGCACGCGACGTCGGGTGCATCCGATTGCATCTGTCCAGGTGCATCGCTCGGGCTGGATGTTTTGCAGGGCGATCAGGGACGGGAAAACGGTTTCTGCAAGGCCGTTCGAAAGCTGCATACCCGGCGAATAAACCCGACACGTCAATTATGGCCGACCGGTGAACATCTTCACTTGGTGCGCCTCCATATAGAGCGAGAATCGATCTCGCAACTTTCCAATGAGTTTCCAAGGAGAATAGAAAAGCCGTCGCTCTCGTCAGAGGGAAGTGAATCGGCGAGGTTCGACGACATCGAACTTGATTAGAAAATGCCGGCGAGGAGATGCGACCGGTTTCGATCGTGATCGATCGTCGAGAGATCGAACGAGATTATGTGACAAGGTGGGTCATTTCGTTACCGTTGCACGGAGGCTGTTTTGGAGTATGTTTGATACGATCTTTTTGGGAGAAATAATTTATTGGCAGTGGGTACAATATTCTTGACTGGGAGTGGGTCGATGGAAGTTTGGATGTTAAGGGAAGGAAATTATGAATTTGGTCATGGTTTTTATATTTTCAGGCACCATCAACCCTTGAGAATGTATCCCTGACAGGATTCTTCGAAATTTGAAAAACTGACGTCCCTATAATTGTGTAATGGAATGAAATCCTGCACAGGGGAATCCCCGTTTTCGTGCAAGGCTTGCATGCATGAAGAGTACTGTATTTTGCTACAAAAAAATGGTACATATAGCTCAAAGTACGAATAGTAGGTGTTCAAAGTTTCATTTCAATAGCTCTGGTAGTTTTCTTTCAAAAAATTTTCAAATGACAGCTATGTAAATGTGAACCCCCTTAGCCAGCGCTGCAGATATATTTATTTTAAACGTGGCATAAGCAGACGTTATAAAAATTGTATTTTAGGTAGATTATGTCGTATGGTAGAATTATGGTACATCAGAACATACAACAGACTGAAAAATCCAAAGATTTAATAATTCCTAGTCCTGATCATGATGAATAACCTTGAATGTTAAATATGTTACACGAGTTACTTGCATTGATGTTATATTATTTTTCTTCTGAATTTATGAAGTCTACCTTACGTAAATCAGCATAAGACATCAATTTTAATCAAATATTTTTCAACTGTAAGACCATCATTATTTTCTTAACCCCTTGACGTACAATTTAATTTATGCATATGAATACGATTTAATTTCCTTGCTCTGTCATTACGGGCAGTGGCTGAAAGGAGAATAGCATGCTTCGGATATTAAATTATATATTTCACTAAAATGAAACGTATGGTTTTGCTCATAGCTCTAGTTCATTGCAGCGCACTATAGGGGAGTAAAATTCATTAGATTCCTATCCAAGTCCGAGGGGTTAATATTTTCGCAATTAGGAACTTCTATACGCCGAACTTTTACCGTTCTGAATGGCACGATTTGAGGAAGCATTATAAATTTGTTGAAAGAATGTTTGCCGATTAGAACGATGGCCCTGCATCGGTGAATGCCTCGCTTATGGCCGTCAGATAAACGCACGAAACGTGACGCACCCCGGTGATAGCGAAAAGGCTGTTCGCATGTAATCCGAGCATTTCCAAGTAAATGACGAGGCGTCACGAATTTCCTACACCTGCGTTAGATGGAATTTCACTCGCGAAATTTTTCAGATAGCGACCCCTTGAATCACTCTACGCGAAAACATATCAATGACCTGAGAGACGGAGTGGTTGCACTGTATCTTATCCTCGTCGCAACGTAGTAGTACGTGCCTCGAGTCACGTACCGTGCAGTGTGTTTCGTATGAGGCGCCTAACGTCATCAGTGGAAACGCTATTGGCAATTTTGAGGATGGTAGAAAATCGTGATGGGTCAGAGATGCGATTTGGATTGAAGAACAGAGTGTCATATTTGTAAAAAATATTTTATATTTAATTTTATCTTTGCGAGCTCTTGTGAACGTCATATATTTTTTATTTTCTCTCTATCATATAGTTTTCGATAGACTAGGCTGCATTACTCCAAAGATATAGTATTATCAGTGGTACACTATTCATGTGCTCGAGATATTTCACATAGTACTACGTACCAGTATCCTCCCTCTATAATTAACTCCAAAAATACAATATTATCAATGGTGGAGTATTCATATAGTATTTCACGTAGTACTACGTACTATTATATCTTTTTTCTATATTCAGTAGACTAAATTACGTAATCCCTAAAAGGCAATATTATTAACACTACACTATTCACGTAGTATTCCTCGTGACCTATATATCTCACGTAGTACTACGTGCCATTATTCTTGCTCTATATTAGACAGACCAAACGACGTAATTCCAAAAAAGTAGTATTATAAATACTACACTTCACGTAGTATTCCTCGTGACCTATATATCTCACGTAGTACTACGTACCAGTATCCTCTCTCTATCATACCAAATAACCTTCAACAGACGAAACAACGTAACCCCCAAACTATAATATCATCAATGGTGTAAAAATGCACTACGGTAGGACCTCGATTATTGCACCTATAGTTGGCAACAAGATGACTCAAATTCTAACAATATTTCGTAAACAATTTTGAATTTTACGTTCGAATGTAAAATACATAGTGGTATGTAATAAAGTACACAGAGTCAGTAATGATAATTTAAACTTGTAATTAACACGAGACGATTGATTTTAAGATGATCGAAGTTCAGATAATCGAGGTTCGACTGTATTATCAGTACTATAGTAGTCACGTAGTATCTCTCGTGACCTATATATCTCACGTAGTACTACGTCCCATTACTCTCGCTCTATCGTATCAAATACTCCCCCACCCTCAAAAAAAAAAAAAAAATCATCCGTTCGAATTTCATTGAAATCTCCGCATTTTCTCACATGGCAGCCTCCGTTATAGTCCGTCTTGCGAGCTGGAAGCATGAAAATCCACGCGGAGGATCCGTAGGGCACGTGACCGTGCGCGGTACGTGACGAAAACGATCCTCCCCCGGTGAAATCGGGAAGGAACTAAACGGAGCAGGCGGTCGTGTCGCGATACACAAAAAGCGGGGGTCGTTGGACAACGGAGTCAGATAATAAATTCCCAACATGGCAGTATCACGTCATCCCGGGTTCGTTGAACCCGACGTTGCACGACGCTCTTCGAGGGGGAGGAAAGACGAAGGGAGCAGACAGATTTCAGAGAGAGAGAGGGACGTACGGAGGAAGAAATTTCGTCTAGTAACATTTATCGACGCAATCTTTTCTTTCTGACTCCATTTGTGAAAGGATGTAATCTTTACTTTTTGGGTCCAATTGTGAAATAATACTGTCGTTTCTTTTGAGTCCATCTGTGAAAAGATACTCTCGTTTCGTTTGAGTCCATTTGTGAAGAGATGCAACCTTTTCGGTGAGGCCATTTGTGAAACGATGCAACCTTTCTGCGAGTCCATTTGTGAAACGATGCAATCTTTTCTTTTTGAGTTAAATTGTGAAAATATGTAGTCTTTTCATAGTCATCATTTCGAATCACGTCATAAGAAACATGATTGTTCGTGAGAAACAGAAGAATTGCAGGTCAATCGCATAGAATTTCTCGTTTCCCCCGTTTTTTTTGTTTCACAAAAAGAAGTTCCGTGCGTCGACGTCCTATTTCACGGGGAACAGGAAAAATCGAGACAAAAGATCGTGTTTTATTCTCTGCATGTCGTTGAGTCATTAGAGACTTATCGTAGAGTCACGTACCGCTGAGTTCTTTGTTAATTGTCTTTGCCAACTGTGACAGGGGACTTTGATATTCATTGCACTAGGAATAAATCGCGAGACGATAAATTTAATCATATTTTGCGATTATTTCTCGAATAACAACACTAGCACTATTGCTAATTACTGCGATAATAAAAATGATATATTACTTTGATACTTTGTATTATTACACTCTAATCAGGGTTCTCTCTACACTTTAATTTTTTATATTTACTGAAGAAGATATATTGTATATGTGCAACAAATTAGATTCGATAAAATGTTCGAAAATTTTAAAAATATACCACTGTATTTTTTTAAAAATAGTTCTGATTATTCTGATGATTTTTCCTGTGCAATAAAGGTTCAGATAATCACATTTAATCGATTGCAAAATCATAAAAATAATCGCTCATCACAGAAGACAATAAACTAAATGTTTAAAAATTCTATTCTACATCTCTTAATTTTCAAATGTTTGCTTTTTGGTAATCTTCCTACCGTCACAAGTATCTCATCAATTTAAGAACCGATCAGTGACTCCAAATTACATCGAACGAAATTAATTCCATTCAACAGACCACAGATCACCGCAAAATCGAAAAACAAAATACAATAAACTAAATATTTAAAAATTCTATTCTACATCTCTTAATTTTAAATGTTTGCTTTTTGGTAATCTTCCTACCGTCACAAGTATCTCATCAATTTAAGAACCGATCAGTGACTCCAAATTACATCGAACGAAATTAATTCCATTCAACAGACCACAGATCACCGCAAAATCGAAAAACGATCAGCAAGCACAGAATATTTCCTGTCTAATCGTCGATGCATCGATGCAGTCGGCACCGCGAAATTAAAATTTCCATCGTTTTCTGCCAATTGTCCGGGCGTAATGCAATTTGCCCCAATTTCCACCAAACTTCACGGACAATAGGTTTCTTCATTAAATCGTTAACCCAACGTTTGACGCCCGGGCTTTTTATGCTTCGCAGAATTCGTTCGATGCGTAAGCGCCGGCGTTCGAACTCCCTCCCTCCCTCCCTCCCTCTCTTTCTCTCTTTCTCTCTCTCGTTTTTTTTCCTTAATCATTTTCGTAATTCATTGCCTCAATGTCGGGTCGAGGTTTCACGGGGTTAGGTCTCGTTGAAGGAAGTTCCAGGCCCTGCCTCGAATTGACCCTGCTCAAGTTCATTGAACCGGCTCCTGCATGCAAATGAGTGCGAAAAATTTCGCCACGGATTCCTGCCGTCGTCATTTTCGAACGATCGTCGATATCGAAATGGTCGACATCAAATTTTGAGGAGCTTCTGACAACTGCAGCCGGCCGTTCACACGATTTATGATCAATAGACTGCGGACGTTCATGCAATTCAATGTATTCGAATTGGTGAATAATGGATATTTAATAACTTAGGGAAATAGAAATGATATTTTGAATATTTTATGGGGCAAATTCCGTACTGCTGAAGTTTCATTTATTTAACTGCGTTGATATAGGAAATATGGAAGTTTACAAATTTATATTTCGGTGAACATCCATAGTGTAGTGTTCAGTTATTATCGGGCACATATTTTTAAACGCCGTAGATCTATCAGTGTATACGAAGGAATAAAGTTTAAATTAAGCAGATTTAATTAACTAATTAAGAAAATAGTATATGTAATTTTAAATAGACTGTTCAAAATAATTACAGGATTACGTGTTTAAATTATATATTTATCATTGAGGCGCTAAATGTTATGGAAGTTAAACATATTGAACGAAAGTATTAAAATATTAGATATTTAATTTTGGTTCGGTAATAATATTAATAAGATTGGAAGACAAAGGATTAATATTCTTATATTTTAATACAGACAGAAACAGAACTTCCAGAATAATTTTTTGTACTTTATAAAGATATGAAATTTATAATTTTTCAGTAGTATCTAATATATTAAATTGCATAAACATCCACACTTTATTTAGAAACATATACATGTAAATGTGACTTGCCATGATGGTATTCTTCATAACATTTCTGTGTACTAAATATAAATAAGAAAAGCTCCATGGAAATTGTGTTTGTTACATCCTTATTTTGTATCTAATTGTAAATAAAGCTTGTAAAATCAATTTACGCCTATTTATTTATAAAACGAATCCTCCATTCCGAACACGTACTCTTTTTAGTCAGATTAAAAATTCAACCACAAAATTTTCGCAAAATGTAGGAATCGTAGAAACGGAGTTCGTTCAAGCGCCCATTTGGGCATAAAAATCGAACGAGCTCTCGTCATCGGATAAAAATATCGAACTCGAACGTGACACGACCACGTTCCATACTGGCTGATCGTTTTCGACAGACCAAACTTTCCACGATCGATAGGGGAGGTTCGTTCTTCTCGAAACTCGACTCTGCTTCGAGAATGAAAGAAAGAGTCGAAATGAATCGCCTCGATAGAAATTGAGTCAAAATCTGGAGGAGCAATGATTGAATCACTATCAACGATCGAAGTAAATCGCTCGAATCGACTCTCCCTCGATCATAATCGATCCAACAATAATTTTTAAATATTCTAAATACTGGGTTCATTCATAAATAACTTCTGATACATAATAAACATTATTCTTCCTAAAAAATCAAATGGTTCACTTAGATTATTAATTTGTATTATTATTAGAAGGACATGCTGCAGAAGTGCCAACAAATTATCTTTCAATAAATTAAGTAATATATTTAGCAAGACGAAGCGGAAGTTATTTATGTCTGAACCCAATATAAGCAGAAATTTTGGACAACGTTTCTTTTTGACAGAAAAATTCCTGACGAGGCGAACGATAAAATGTTTACTCTGAAAGATTAGAACGGCGATTCGTGGAGGTGTTACGTCATCGTAAAGGTAGACCGACGGCGCATTGCTGAGCATGCAGGGAAGATCACACGTTTCATTTTTGCACGCACGTAGAAAGTTTCAACAATTGCTGTATTGTCCGAGGGACCGTGCCTTCGAACGTTTCGTAAAATGCAGAGAACCTTCGGCAGTGTCTGAAGTAACTCCTAATCTTATGAACGTCATAGCAAACGACGTATGGTAACACTCCCAAAAGTACAGTGTCCCCTGTTGGCTGGAAGAGCATTGGGGACCGAGAACTTCCAGCCAACCGTGGAACACTGTACTCATGCAGCACAAACCCGGCTGGAGAACACATAGAGTCTGAATTTGTATGGTATCCAGCAACCTAACAGTTACTGTTAGACTTTCTCTAACCTTCTGAACCCTGACTGTCTACCCATAGCTATGAAATTTAGTATAAGTATCGACAGAAGACTTTTAAAATTAGATCAAGCCTAGATTCCATATTTTTGGAAAGTTTGATCTCAGTACAATTAGCTATGATGCGACAAGGTATGATAAAAACACCTATGCCCCTATAAACATGATCTATATCACAGAATCAGTTAGCAAGGACACCCAAGCGTCTCTAAAATCTCACATCAGTATAATCAAACCACCCACTCTAAAGAATCTTTAGAACTAGATCAATCCTAAGTCTACACACCAACGAATCCACTTTTTAGTCCAACAACTCTATCGTAACTACCTCAAATGAACAACTCACACGAATTTAATTAGGCGCGTGAGGTACCAGTGATACCTTCACGGTCGCGATAAAGATCAGCGTACCAGAAGCCAAAGGGTTCAATAGAAGATATTAGAAACATAGAAAGACATATGTTCTGTCTAGAAGCTTGGTGTCCATGTGTCGATGGCATGTTCGTTCTGTTATCAGGTGAACAGACGAAAACGGCCAGCTCATGCAGTCCGCTCGTTTCTCGGGGATCGGTTCAACGAACCCTGAGCACGAGTCATCCAGTATCACCGAGGTTAATTGGGGTTGTAACTTTCTCCGATCTGATTTATACCCGCGAAACATTGTCGCCCGATTGTCGGCTCTCCATGTTCGCCACGGCTGCTGTTTTTTTCACGGGAATCGCGTGCAACCGTGACGGTGGCGGATTTTTGCGATCGGACGTGCCTGCCGGCTGATCGCAGATCCGTCTGGGGAGTTTTAATGAACTTGAAACTCCCAGAGCTTTCGGCACGCCGCTAAATATAGCGGGGGAACTTGCAGCTAGATCAACGACCAATCGCGCTTTCGAGTCGCAATTGGACTGATGTCCTCTCGTGGACCGGAGTTTAATCGTTCTTCAAGGATACCCACCGACGTCCTTGATTGCCTATTTTCGAGCAATCGAACTTTCTTATTGGACCGTGATTGATTTCTTTTTGGAGTGATATAATACGTTACGGCCGAGGAGCCGGGCGGAGGTCTCCCGAACCTGTACCGCTCGACCACTTCGTCCTGTGACTTGGGGGCGGGGCTTGTTAGACGTGACAGGTGTTCTTTGCAAGTTGCGGATTGCTCTGGTGGATTTTTAGGTCTTCTGCTCTTGACCATACAGCAGTAGGTATAGTAAAGTCTCTTTTAAAAAGTTAGACGAGTTTCCAATGTTCTATATTGAACACATTTACAATTCTATTATGTTCTATTTTTCTTTGGTCTCAGATTTGTCCATACAATGCAACTTTCTGCTCTTTGTCTTGTATATAATAGCATTTAGACGAATCAATTTCTTATACACAGTTATTGTTTAAATTCTTTCAGGTTAGGGCAGCACACCAAACTAGAAAATTCCATTTCATTTTCCCTTCTGTTTACTAAACATTCCAGGTAATTTACTCTACAGTACCTTGATAGACGAATATCCTACTTTGTACGATGTGTACTTAATTTTAGATTAGGTTCATAACAACTGTGTATACGCTACTATTATAATTACTTGTTCTTAACTGATTAAAAACTCGGTACAGAAAAACCCATTGTACGAATACTTGGCCTTGCGATAAAAAAAGTTCGCGATGAAACGAAGTTTAAGGCAGCACCCGCAATCGCTATACCCTATCACAAACATGCGAGAATAATTCATACACGTCCACTCGTTTTAACTACGTTCAAACATTCCGTTCGTTGCATTACTGGAGCACAGAAACCAACCTAATGTGTAAAACTGTAAATCAATTTAATAAACAAACAATGAACAAAGGATTCAGTATCAGTCTTATGTTGTAATATCAATGACCTTGAAACGAGGCTGTATTAACAATAAGCGTCTGTTCTACAGAGTTCTAAGCATCTTCTTCGTGATTTAGGGGCTCGAAATCTTTTGCTAATCATAAATATATAATAAATAATACATAGTAAAATGTTGGAGACTATAATAATACAGGCAAAGGTTCAGCCTTTCATCCCCTACATTTCGATGACATTTTCCTTATGATTTTATTATTACAAGTTTAATATGTTTTTAAAATCCTTCTGTTAATTGTAAATATTTTTATTTAGGTATTAATTCTACTTAAATTTGGATAAGAAGTAGTAGTTATGTCACCGGTGACTCCCGTGACCGAAAGCATGTTAAAGAATTAGATATCGCACTCTGGTGGTCTTGCGAACAGTTCATTGCATTGCTAGGCTACGTCAGAACGAATCGACTCCATTTTACAGAGTTCGGAGCATTTCTACTTTTTCTTTTAAACAAACGATCGTAGCGATCGCAACAATGTCGAGAGTCGGATGATCGATCCCACGTCGGAGTTCATAAATTTCCCCGGAGATATGCTAATTCTGAGCGCGGATCGATCTTTCCGTATGAATAATTGCACGTGAACGTTACGCGGCGGCGTACTGGAAAAAAACTATCGAATTGTCGATCGTCGATCGTAAATTTGCAATGCCGATATGCAAATGGTTCACGCGTGCCCCGCCTCGAAGGAACGCTTATCGTCTCGCGCGACTGACCGTATCACAATCGCGTAATTGACGGTAAATTGAGCTATCAATATCCCGTCCACGAGGCGTAAATTTGCGACCGATTTTTGCGACTTCTGTTCCTTTTCTTTTCCCGTGGTCGAGTGGAGCTCGAAAAATGTCACGTGAACGTGACCAGCGAACGTGTCACTTCATTGAAGAGAAATGTTGAACTCGAATCACGCGGTGTCATTGTTCCATTGTTCATTGTACTGGCAGGTTCTGTTGTTTCAAGGTAGCTGGAAAATTGAGCCTCAAGACTAAGTTGTCGAGCTATATTTTTATTTCTTTAGTAGAATGATTATCTTTATTATATGTGGTACTTGTTCATTTGTGATTGTTTAATGTTTCATTATGATGAGAGTAAGGTAGAAGGAAGGTTTGATGATGTATAGTCTGAGGACTTAGTCTTGAGAGTAGTGGGCGTGAATCAGAGGAAGACAGAGAGGCTGACACATTCGTGTTGCTAAATAGAATTTTTTGTTTCGAGCTAGCTGAAAGTTTGGGTCTCCAGACTAATTGTAAGTTGTCTAGCAATAATTTTATTGAGGTCAATGATTTTTAATTATAAGTGATATTTATTCATTTGAAATTGCATGAGAATGTAATGGAATATTTTATAGTAATCAAAATAAGTCAGTAGTAAGGTTTCAGTATGTAGAGTCTGATGAGTTAGTCTTGAGACCAGTAGGCGTGGCACAGGAAAAATCGACACCTCATGACAATTACAATGCCCCATTCTAGTTTCTAAACAGTAAACATTCTCCTGCTTCTCATCACCCAAACATTCACTAAAATACATTTTCCACACTAAACGTTTCTTACGTTTTCCAAGGCCCTTCAGGTGTCAGGACTAAGTCGTCGTACGCTACGGATCTTTGCCCACACCAGATATATCGAAACGGTGCAATTGTTCGTTTCAGATATCTCGAACGACTTTTTTCTTCCCGGTTGATTTTATGCGACAGTAATGCGTTACAAGCGGTTCAATTATGGATACG
Organism: Macropis europaea; assembly: GCA_916610135.2. Taxonomy (NCBI): domain Eukaryota; kingdom Metazoa; phylum Arthropoda; class Insecta; order Hymenoptera; family Melittidae; genus Macropis; species Macropis europaea. The sequence continues at coordinate 14,060,283 of OU744351.1, read as the reverse complement.
CGACATTAAATAAATTATGAAGTAATAACATAAATAATCAGCTTGCGTGAATAATTCAGCGCGGCCAGTATTCGAGATGCTGAAAAAACTGCATTTTATCAGTTGAACATGAGATACCGGAATAAATTAATTCAATACAATTTCATTCAGTCCCGTGTTTAAACTTTCATGCTCCTGCATCGGAATAAAGTTATTTTATTAAGTAAACTCGGAACTATTCACCGTACCGAAAGTCGTGTGCTTCACTTTGTACTTCGAATTATTCAGGACAAAGGTCGCCGGATATTAAATGTGGTTCGTCGATTTCGTTTCTGGACGTAGTGGAGCGTGAGAGCTATAAAGCGTACATTTTATTAAAAGAAACCAGCGTGAAGGCTGTTTTACAGAATTAATGATCCGGTAAAGAATTTAGTTCGAAAATTATGTTGCCTCGTTTAAGCCGACCAACCTTTAGTAACTCTCCCGTAGTTTTGACGGCTTAAGTAATAATTAACAGTGTCTATGTTCGTGGATTTGATCTCAGGAATAAAAAAAATTTATAATTAGAAATTTTCATGTGGACACGTTTCAAAATCCGTGATAATTGCAATCAGCGTGTTCCAGTTAATGATCATTGAATAGAGCTGTAAATAGATTTTCTTCCATTCTGCATTATTATGTGGCAATGGAATAATAACCCTTTGATTATTGGGTATACTGTCCACGTATAAACATGTTTATGAAATTTGTTGAATATTCATGAAAAGATACAAAATTATATTGACGAAAATATTATGTTTCAATTTACTAAGTTAAAGAATTATAATAGGGTATTAAATAACAATCTAGACGTAAGAAGTTGAGTAATTGTTGATGTCTGAAGATTTTATATTAATTATGAATGTTATGGAACTTAAGTTCGAAGTTATGCTCTGAAACTGTAAAGGGTTATAATGTATTTTTTATCTTTATGAAACCTCTAGGCTCCATTTTTCTGCCAGCCTGATCAGTAGAATATACCGCATTAGTCAGACACTCAACATTCCAATTTACTGAACTAAACTGAACGAATATACTTAAATATATCAAGTAACTGTCTAAATGAGGGTAACTAGATTTCAGTTATCACGATTCCTAATCACTGGTTATTAACAAATTGTTGTCAATACAAAATTACAGAATCACAATCCAAAGTTGTCACATAGAACACCTTACAAGGCTTATAATATAGAAAACAGACACTTTCAACTATCCCAAAGTGTGTACGAGTAATTTTCCTATTACAGAATTAGTAGAATGTATCGTTTTTGGTCAGACATTCCTAGAACAGTTTCCATACTACATTAAACCCAGTACAACTGCTATATTCATCATACCTACGCTTCTCAGAGCCTAAACAATGTCTGAACTACAAAATTCCTAATCAACCCTACCAGTCGAAAAATTAAAATAAAAACCCTTCCATTTTCTAAAACTTCCCACATTACATCACAAGTTCTACTAAATACTCCATTATTCCAACCCCTATAACATAAACAGTCAACACCTTTCAGCCTCGTAAAACATCAAAACGTTCCCCAAAATGTGCACACCCTGACAATCCCCGCTGCAATAATAATTCACCTGAGCACACAAATTCGTAACGCAGTGAACAATTGCTCCCAGCCCGATATTGTGGTCTGCAGCACCCGTTGAACGATTTTTCCTTTCACAGAAAGGGTGACAGGCGCTACCCTGTTACAGTATACTCAAAATTATTTATTCATCCGGCAAACACATTGATATTACGCTATATATCGAGGGATCCATCGATCGCGTACATTCGTCCAGAGATTCGTGTCGGCCGGACGAGCTCGTCGCGCGTAAAACAAAAACGTACAGTTCAGCCAATTACCGATGGCAAATTTACCCAATTACACGTCTGGTCAACATGAAAATAGAGAGTCTGCGGAGGTTATGGAACGGACGTTGGCCTGAAAAGCAGGGTAATTTCGACGGGCGACGGTAGGCAAACAGTGGCGGCCGTTGGTAGGTATCGGTTCGTAAATCGAGCTATCGAGCACATTTCGATTTTTTCGCCTAGCTGGAAAGCGTCCGGGGACCGTGCAAGCTATCTTCGCGGGTATCTTTTGCCTGGAAAGTAGGACGCCTGTGCGTTCAGAGAGCTCCTCTCCTCTCTTTCTGTCCTCCTCTCTCCCCCCCTCTCTCTCTCTCTCTCCGCGTGTCTCTCTTCCTCTCACGAGGCGTTTTATCACTTTGCTATCGCGCGTAGCTCGCAATAAGCAGCGCAGTAGAAAGTACGGGCATTTGGTGGTTGTATTTTAGCTTTCACGATCTGATAGCCGGGCCAGCGCTACCGCCGCCATTTTCTCGCGTTTTTCCTTTTTTGTCTTACGTTCGGACGATGTCATACTCGATTTTACTTTGGTCTTTTATTTTAAATGTGTTATGAATTGCGTGCGATGCATAATGAAATCGTGGAGGGACATTTTGGTAAGCGGAAAAATTTGGAGTGCCTTTGTCTTCCACCCTTATGTTTCGAGGGCATTCTTCTGGATTTTATATTGTTTTGTCAATTTTAAGTGTGCGTATAGTAAATTGTATGCAGGATAATATATGTAATGTTAAATAAAATAGCAGAGAGAAATTTTGATAAATGGAAAAATTTGTTGTGCCTTTGCCTCCCACCCGTCTTACGTTTTGAGAGCATTCTTCTCGATTTTATATTGTTTTGTCAATTTTAAATGTATGTATAAGAAATTGTATGAAAGATAATAAATATAATATATAATAAAATAGTAGAGAGAAATTTTGGTAAATGGAAAGAAGCCTCCTGTTGCCATTTTGTCGTGTCTTTACCCCCCACCCGTATGTTTGGACGACATCCTTTTCGATTTTTTGTTTTGTCAATTTTAACCGTGTCTAAGACGAGATAATTTTGATTTAAGGAGATGAAACTTTTGTGAAATTATAGAAATAAGTCACGCTATAGCTTTCCTCGATGGTATTATTAACACTATATCTACCAAGGCAGTTAAAATTACTGGTTTACAATTTTACTATGTACGATTTACTTTTAATGACTATTATGTTGACTTTGAATCGCAGCCGAATAAACCTAAAGAAAAATATAAATAAACATTGTTTCCTTGAATTACGTATTTTTTTCTAAATCGAGTCACTTTGGTCGCTTCGATGGAATCGGTGCACGTTAATCGTCTTTAGATCCAGTGTTAATTTAATTTTATCTCGATCGAAGAGGACGGAGCCTTTTTGCGACTAACTCAACCTTCTGTCAGTCATGAAGAGTGTACAATAAAATACTAGACTTAAATAAACATTGAGTGTGATTGCACGCTCGATCCCCCGTTCGCGTTATTTCCGTTAATCGAATCGACCGAGATCGATGCGACAGGAACTCCTCCGGCGTTGCACAATTAATCGAATCCGAGCTGAGCGATTTTATTCCTGCACTCGGACCGATTGAAATTCCTTCGCGTTATTCCGCCAATTGAATTAATTGAAACACCCTCTCGCGTTGCCTCGTCCATTGAATTCATTGAAATTCCACCGCGTTATTTCGCTTCATTGAATTCATTGAAAAATCCGTCCGCGTTACTTCGACCGACTTCAAATCACTTTTCGTCGTATCGCGACTGGAAAAACGCACGCGTCACGGAAAATCTGAGAGTCGAATAAAATTCGGTTCATGAAAACGTTTATAAACTAGAATGAAACTCTGATGTTTTAATAACTGTGCTTCCACTTAACTATGGTTTGCTACGATTTGAAAAAATTCAATAGAACGTTCCAGAAACATAGTAAAACATTCCTGGTTAAACTGTGCACCATTTGGGATAGCATAATGAAGTTTCAATAATAGCATAGCACGGTGATGGCCAGCGGAGCAGCGGTCTTCCCCCACTCTAAGTCCATTCCCCTCGTTTCAGGTCCCTCCTCGACCCAGATCACAGCCTGTATGAGGGGAATGGACCTAGAGTGGGGGAAGGTCGCTGCTCAGGTGGCCATCACTGGCCTAACACCAGATCACAATGCTTACGTTATTCACGTCACTTCATCTCATCACGCAGGCATCATGTCACCGTCACATCGTTGCAAGAAGAAGAAACAACAAATAGTATTACATAGACTCAGAACCTGCCACATTCCACCCTACTAACCCTCCAATTTGTAATGCACGTAACTGCCTAATGACTATGAAGCACATTCTGTTAAATTGCCCAAAGTGTACCGAGTCTGCAGGACACTGGACAAAAGTGTACGAGGTTTAGTCATTTTTTGAGACATCAGTCAAGGAGAAATAGTTGGGCAATCAGAACACTCGACACAGAGAATTTTAGAAATAGTTTAGCAATCAGAACAATCGATACAGAGCATTTTGAAATCAGTCAGCAATCAGAACACTCGACGCGGAGCACTTTAGAAATCAGTCAGAAATCAGTTCAGTTCATCTCAGGGCTCATCAGAGTTTAGTTCTCGCCATAGCACGTAGACACTTATCAGTATTTAGTCAGAGCACCTCGGACTTGAGAGCAATCGTGTCAGCATCATAACAGATTAAAGCGATCAGCCTACATTCGGTGTCATCATTTGCCAGATCAGTGGGTGGCCTTTCGAGTTTAGACGTCACTATTCTGCAACATCTCAGCCTTTATATGGATCAGAAATCAGTCGTTATACTGAATGCTAATCTCAATCAACAACAGAAAATATTAAGAGTATTCTCTTTCTTAAGAGATTCAATGCTCTAGAACAAAATGTGATTCCCCATAGTATCAATCCTCTATAACAAAATGTGATTCCCCATAGTATGTTCATCCTATAGTGTCAATGCTCTAGAACAAAGAGTGATTCCCCATAGTGTCAATCCTCTATAACAAAATGCGATTCCACATACTATGTTCATCCTATAGTGTCGATGCTCTTGAACAAAATGCGATTCCCCATAGTATGTTCATCCTATAGTGTCGATGCTCTAGAACAAAATGCGATTCCCCATAGTATGTTTATCCTATAGTGTCGATGCTCTAGAACAAAATGTGATTCCCCATAGTATGTTTATCCTATAGTGTCGATGCTCTAGAACAAAATGTGATTCCCCATAGTATGTTCATCCTATAGTGTCGATGCTCTAGAACAAAATGTGATTCCCCATAGTATGTTTATCCTATAGTGTCGATGCTCTAGAACAAAATGTGATTCCCCGTAGTATGTTCATCCTATAGTGTCGATGCTCTAGAACAAAATGTGATTCCCCATAGTATGTTCAACCCATAGTGTCGTCGCTAGTAACCACCCCTATACAGTTGATGCAACTATAAACTTTTTAATAAAAAAAAAGAAAAGAAGTTTGAGTATAATGCAATGAGTATTTTAGAGGAACTAAGTTCATATAATTGTTATAATTATTACTGTCACACTTTATTATTAGTTACTGCTGTTAATGTCCTGTTACACCCAACTAATAGAGTAAATTTTATTACAGTTGCGTCCAGCACTTACGATGTATATTGTTGGCTGCTATCCACGGTTTCAGTAATATGAAATACTTGCATTTACATACATCGATTACGCGAAAGAAACTGCAATGCTCGATTAACCGTGAAAACGCGAGATTGCATAGAGTCACTGAACAACCATTATTTCTCTAATTCCTGATAGGAACACGCATAATCGCCGACCAATTAACAGTCGGTACGAGAAAACGTTCCGATTTCTTTTCCGTAGCCGTCGAAATGCAGTTTTTTCGTACATTCGATCCAGTCTACATGCTCTTTCATACATCATGGCGATTGATCGTCGTTAAACGTGATTTTTGCCGCATTACGAGCTTCCTTTTCCTGCCGCAGGATCACCGAGCGGTTCAATTATGCGCCGGGGCAACAAGATCCTTCTGGTTAATTAGTCCGTCCAGTCGAATCGAATCCTGGCTGGCTAATTGTGGCCAGATTTGGCAACGGAACGGATAAACGAATCGGAAGAGAAATATAAAGCTTCTCCATTAAGCGAAGCTGGTGATTTCGATTTTTGTGAAAATTACTGATCAGCATCGTTGTGAACGATTTGTCGAGTTTTGTTTCATTGCCGTGTTACTATGTTAAAGTGATGAGAAAGAAAGTGTTTATTTTCGTGGAAATGGGGTGAGTCATTGGGTGGAGGAACAAATTTGTTAGGCTACAAAGTTGACCCCATTTATTGTTTTATTTCGAGATTGTTGAGTTCAAATGCTCTGGTTGCTGTAGAAAATTCGATTTGAAGTTAAAATGCGGCTGTGAGGGTTAATGATGGTCCTCAAATTTGATGCAAATGAATACTAAGTCTTCTGAAATTCTAAGCAATAATAGAATGATAATGGAGTACCAAGTAGAACCTTGTAATTAAAAATTTAACTATTTCTTTTTTTTTAAATGCTTAATACGTTGACCGTTATTGATCAGCGCCTTGAAGTTTATTTAATTACGTAACTAGCGATTCTAATAAAATTTTGAACGACTCTAATATTGTAATAAAAATTTAAGGTAACACCTATACGTTCAAATAGTAAATTCATTTAATAAATGTACTATATGTATTCTATTGAATTTTAACTAATTTCATTTTATAAATATACTATACGTGAGGAAGATCTATTTATAAAATAGTTTAATTTCAATTTATTAAAATCTAGCAATCTAAGAAATTAAATACATTTAATGAATGTATTATATATTTTATTAAATTTTAAATACTTTCATTTTATTATAATATTCTATATGTTTCACTAATTTTTTCAAAGATACCCAATCCCTTCACACGTTGAACACCACAGTGGAAACTGCCATACCTAATCAGACACGCTATAATGTTCTACATTAAACATAAATCTTAAAGAAAAATAATATTTTACTCTCTGAACACATAGGTATCACCTTATGCTATTATTACAATATTAATATTATCCCAAAGTTTTATAAAAAAAATGTTAGTTATATAATGATAGAAACTGTGAACGTGTTAATTGTCTGATGAAGCATGTAGAATTTAGTTCGACGGATACCACGGTGGCAAAAGAGAATCGAACGGTCGCCGATGGGTACCTGCGTGCCAGAAATCGAGCAGAATATCGAAATTACACGCTCGGTGAGAACCCAGATAACCTCGTTTCGGGTGCAGCTAACGAAACGGGTTTCCTGCAGCCGGCTTTCGTCGTGCACGAGATTCGCTTCACTCACGATACAATCGTATTTCCACTTGCAATTTGAAATATTACGACAGTGGTCCAGAATTGTTTGTCCTTGAACAACTATCTACGAATTAACTCGTGATTTACGAACCGCCGAACGGAGGAAATGTTCGTACGTTGAGTGAAGCTTATAGTCGTTTAGGATGTCGTCTAAAAAATTAATTACCTCTTTCGTTCTTGAGTAAACTATTTTAGAGGCAGAGAGATTACATGCCTCAAGGTCAGTTCCCTCTATTAATTTTTATAGTCGTTTAAATTCATTTAAATTTTTAAAAGGACGTTCAATCTGTGACGTCGCATGGTTTTTATTTTGGTGTGACCAGGGAAATGAGAAGTGACCTTGAAGTTTCCTAATTTGGTGTCTGTAGTATAGTACCAAAATACGGTCTGAAGATATATTAGAATATAAGGTTGAATCTAACAACAAGTAGACAGAGGATGTTATGGATTTTGAAAATGAAAAACGAATTCAGATTACATGTTACACGTTTTTTCGTATCATGAAAAGTAAAAACTATGTTTAGACAGCCTATACAATTTGGTATATTATCCACGTACCACTGAAAATATTATGCATCACTATAACAGAATCTATATCTTCAAACAAATAAGAATTATTTGACAGTCCACCAAATTTACAGATCGCCGATTACGAGAGAAGTTTATTGTGATTATTAGACTGCGGATGTTTATGCATTTTAGCATATCCAAGGATGTGAAAAAGGCTCATTTTGAGAAGTTAGCGAAATAAAGAATATAATTTTCAAATCTGTACAAAATAAGACTATTTCCTTCGAAATCTCGCCTTTTTATGTATATTGGAATGCATAAATATTTAAGAGTAAAAATATATATTTGCATAAACATCCGCAGTCTAGTGATTATATTTAAACGATTTGCAAAATATTTTTAGTTTCATCGAGATGATGAAATCCTGCAAAGGAAAAAGGCTGAGTACTGTACCGTGCGGTGTACTCGACGAAAGATAGAAAAAAATGAGCGTGCTCGACAAAAAAAATAGCTTCTGCCACGGAGAGCGGAGAAGGAGGAACGCGAAAACAAAGCGTCGTAATTTTTGGACAACGACGAGAGAATGTGTGAGCAACACACGAATCCCGGCTCGTTCGTCGAGCCTCGCTTTTCCACGACCGGTCGATCGCGATCGAAATGCATCTAGCGATGGCTTTAACGCGATTCGAGTCCGATCAACTGTGAACCTACTGTTACGCCATTCCACCGATACCTGCGTGAACCAGAATCAATTATTATAGTCAAATGTAATCAAACGGTGGCTTTGGAATGAAAAATATTTGCTGACTGAACACAGACTCACGAAATTGATCAAATGTGTATGTGATTTCAACTTTCAATTATTGAACACATTATAGGACACTGTTATCTGAAGCATGGTTACAGCATACGTAACAAATTCCACTTTAAAACGCCTGAAGAATTTTTTATTACTCACATGAACCTGAATGGAAATAGAAAAGTAATTATGAAAACATTGGATCAATTTCGTGAGTAGTATACACCGTATTGCGTGTTAGTTGGATAGCAACTGCAGCGAAAGGGTTAATATCTTCAGAGGAAAGGTGTATAGTAACAAGTAAAAAATTGTTCGAAAACCCGCGAGAGATCGTAGCCATCGCTGGCTGCAGCGGTGCAATGCACGGAGGACGGCCGAGTGCAACGAGTACGTGTGCATGCGTGTGCGTTGCACCGGCATGGAGGAGAGTAAACGCAATAACTGTATCTCTGGTCCAGGGGGTCACTATTCCACGACGACTACGAGACTCGCCTCGACTGTTCTCGGCTTCTTGCGATATACACGATGTCCTGGAACGAACGCGCGAGTTTCTTCTCGGTCGATCGAGAAACGACTCGATTCGACTCCTCGCATCCCCAATTAATGTTAAATCTCATGAAATTCATTTACATTCACTAATTAATTAAGAGAACTGCATTCTTTTTGTGTCTGACGCGACGCTACGGTTTTTTGATCGTTGAATCTCTTCTGTCATGCGTTTTAGAATTTTTGAAAACCTGATATTTTGCATTAGAAGATTTTCATTTGTTTTTTTTTTAATTTCTATTTTGGCAATATTTTTCGATTTTTTTAGGATTTCCTGTGTCTTTTCGTTCGAGGTATTTATTTGTTTCAGGTTTGAAAATTTGAGATTTTAGTTCCGTTTCTAAAATTATTATTCTGTGTACCTCCAAATTTATAACACTAATAGATCATCTGTATGTTTGTGCGTGTGTATATTCTTTGGAGTGAATTAAATAACGAAAACTCTTATCCGATGTATGCAGAGTGTTCCAGAAATACATGATCTAACCTCACCAGCATATGAAATCATCCAGTTTAATAATAAAAATAAGAACATTGAAAAATATATTTACCCTGTGGACTACTAAATCTCATTGTCAGTAAAATGAAGTATAAGCGCATGTTTTGTTATTTTATTAAATATTTTTTCTCGTACAAGTACTACAGTGTCTAACTAAAAATAATAGTACCCACTAGAGGGCACTAAACTACCCTCATATATCCTTCAACTCTTCTACTATACTTAAACAATACAAAACAATATACAACCATGCTCAAATCCCCCACCCCCAATATACAATTTGCAGTGTTCAGTACGGACCTATGAACGTTTGCACGATATTTTTGCGTCATCGAGACCAAAAAAACATGTCGCTGAAGTTTAGTATTTTTTTCATTTAGGGAACACGTAGCATTATTTTTTGTTCGCTGGCAGAGAGGATCGTGGCATCCGATCGATAGCGGCTTGCCCTAGTTCGGCCACCCTTGCATCTCGAAAAGTGAAAACAATCGGAAGTCCACGTGTCCCTGGTCGCATCGTTTCCCTTTCACTTCTTACCACGAGACCCATATTAACCCTACGAAGCGCGCACCCTTTCCCTTTCGTTTTCCACGCGGTTTTCCGCAACGCTGAACGGACACCCGGCAGAGGGAAAACGGGGAGCGAATTGCGCGGGAAAAAAATTCCCGCATATTTTGTTTACGACGGTTTCAAGCTGAAAGCATACTCGAGGCTCCACCTCTGCTTCCTGTGCTTGGAAAAAATGCAATTTAGTGTGTTCTGCGGTGGACGGAATTTTTTTGAGATTTTTGTTTAGGGCGCGTGGGTCGTCAGCGTCCCACGCTGTCGAGGTAAATAATTTATGTACGGTATAAAATTTATAGAAGACTACAGAAATTAAATATTACTATTTTAATGAATTAGAAGTATCCTATAGGGTTGGCGTACTTCTCAGATAATAGTGTTCGTGTGTTTTTTGAAGCAGGAGAATTTATGAATTTTTATTAACACGTTGACAGCTCCGGAAGCTTCAAATTTTATTTAATTAAAGAACTGTTGATTTTTTATTATATTCTAGCAAATTAAACATTGCAACACTATTATAGGCACTGGATATTTAAATATTTTTTATTCTTCACGATTTATCAGTAGAAAAGAGTCATTTATATCACGTCTGATCAGCAATGGCTGTTTTCACTATGACAGTCAGCGTGCCAACGATTGAAGACTAAGAAAAAAAAAACAGGGAATGATCATTTTTATTCTGCAGTGCTCAACTTGAAAAAAAAATTTAAAATAACGTAACACAATTATTTCTATGCTCATTATTTTCTGATGCTTAATTAGAGTATATGTTCATCTTATAATTAGTGTTGAGATGAAGTTCATAGTTCATCTTATGAACGATACAGTTAAATTCATTGAACCTTGTGTCCGTACTGATAGACTAAAGTATTAAAAATAGATTCTCTCAATAAATCTGTTTTATAACATTCCTTGTTTGTTCCTCCTACGCTTCAATTCGAATGGTTATCATATCATTTGGACCGGCCTGTACAAATCGAAGGAACCTCCGGAATTCGACTCGAAACGAGCAGAGAAAGAGCAGAGATTTTTTTAAAAAATACGTAAAATGTTCACCGGTGCCAGTTCACGCGAACATTTTCCCCTTCGCTTTATTTTTTGTTCACTTGTCGCTCCTTTTCTTCCTCGCCGCCGCTCGTTTTCTAATCCCCAACGCGGAGGGGCAACCTTTCCCTCCTTTCTTCTTCCTCGTTTTTTTTTTCGCTTCCCCACGGTTTACCCGGAATAATGACCCAATAACACAGCTGACCGGGATTTACGCGTTTCACAGTCGGTGGAACCGGATCCGCGTTAACGAGTTCCCGTGAACAATGGGAAACGTGCACGCGCCGGGGAAAATCGGCCGCGAAAACACGTTCGAGCAGTGTGAAAAGCACGAAAATCACCAGCTGGAACGCTTTATCCCCGCGAGTATTGAGAAATGCTGAGCGGAATTATAGATATACTCCATGATAAAAGGGGGATTGTGAACTCTGAACGGTCGAATAGGGTCGAATTATAGGGAGGCTGAGGGCGTTTATGCGATTTGAAAAATATAAAGAAGGAAATAAACTTTGGTAAAGCCTCAGTTTCCCAATTGTATTATAAAATAAAAATATTGATATATGAGGGTGTGTAGTTGTACAAACAGCCACAGTTTATACAATGAAGAATAATTTTGAGATGGACGTAATGTGGTGTTAATAGTTTTTGTATGGGGTGGAGGTGTAAAAGAGGGATTATGGTTATCTTTGCTTTTTTTAAATGGATTCATGTACCATCAATTTTGTAACAGGCTAATCGATGCAGTTCTTTCTTCGCTATAAAATATTATTAGGGTGCTTATGTCGAAAAACTATTAGCTAGTAAATAGTTCAAGTTTAATTTAAATCAAAATATCTCCTTAAGCAACAGCTATTTATCAGAAACATCCTAATACTATTTTATAGAGAAGAAAGAACTGTATCGATTAGCCTACTGCAAAAATTGATGGTTCTATTAAAAAGAATATACTCTGCGTTAGTACTCAAGAGCAGTACTTCACAATATTAAAATCAAAAAGTTTAAACATTCGATTAAACACCTCAATCCTTTTTTTATAGAGACTGAAGAGCTGTATCGATTAGATCACTAAAAAACATACAGTTCCATTCAAAAAACAGAAAATAACCTTCACAACTTCTCTACTCCTCCACCCAAAAAAAAACTATTAACCCCACACTACATCCACCTCAAAATCATTCCAGATTTCTCAAACAAAATTTCCCATGTCACCAACAATTTCCAAGATATTCACATAGAAATATTAAAATGGAACACCCTGAACGGTTGCTCATTTTCTCCAAAATACTCACATGAAACTCTCTAAAATTCCTATCAGAAAAAAAATAATAGATTTGCTACAGTTTCAATCGGCTGCACGCTGCAATTTTCATTTCCCCCCCATACAGTATCTTTCGTCCGTGTGTCGTTGATTAAAACGCGTTACACCATGCGAAAGGTGCAATTTTTTCCCCGATGGAACACGACGGTGTTCCGTGGACTTTCGCTTGCGAAAAGACCTGGTGCTACGTCAACGACTAGTACACAAGCAACAAATAGGAACGGATCGGCGTGTCCGAGCGTGGTATGGTAATTTCTATTGCGACAGTGGCGCAGCACGTCACTTCGAAGGGGCACCTGATTTGTCCATGGCGGCGGCGGTGCTCTTTTAACCCACCGGGAAATTCGATTTTTGCATAAACACGTGGGTTCGCGCACGTGTGGGCGGGCAAAGTGGGCAGAACTGTTACGGTGTTCAACGGTGCGTCATCGTCTCCAACGTTCGGTCGTTTAATCCCCTTTGACACGTTCACTGCCACGCTGTATTTGCGGAAGATTGCAAATTTTCGAAATTTTTAGTAGAAAATGAGTGTGACACCTTTGTGCCGCTTTTAATCAATGTTATCTGTAACTTTGATCATGTTTCGATTGATTTTATTGGACCTTATTGTTAGTAGATGTGGTTATTAATACTATACATGATCAAATAAATAATGATTGAATGTAACAGTAAGTGTCACCTGTATATGTGCGATGTGGCTGTGAGAGTGTTGAAATGGAATCAGAATTATTGTTAGTATGTTTGAAATATTATTACATACAATTCTGTACAGAGTCCCTTAAAATTCATAGCCAATTTATTCAGTTTAGAAACGATGTGATTCGAACAGACAATTATTATTGGAGAACTACACAGGCTGCAATAAAATTTGTTTTGTTAACTAACATTATTTATTACTAAGATTTATTAGTTTACGAATTGTAAAATTGCTGAGAAGCTTTGTTAAGTACGTGTGCAGGCAGCTAGGTTGGCTGCGTCTGATCATGGGCAGGTACATCTCTACTTATAGCCGTACGACTACTGTAGAGGCCCACAAATTAAGCCTCTGGAGTACAATACAATATAGTACCCAAATTTCCACGTGTACAATACAACTTCTCTTTTTTTTAGTTCGAGAGTGCAAAAATTATTACATTGCTAAAGGAGGAAGGTTAATAAGCTTCTAGAAAAATCAAAACTGCATTAAGAAAATTTAAAGTTCAAACTTTAAATTTAAAATTCAAGTAACATCTACCATACACTACGAAGTATCAAATATTCAAAAAAATGGCACTCTTGGATTCTTACAATTCATTTACTTCACTGTTTACTAAATTGTTGAAAATCTCAAAAATTCTACTGTTCAATTACTACAAACATCCATCTCGCTATTAAATACATACTTCATCCAATTAATGATTCATAAATTCAATATTGGGCCCATTTTCATTTTTCCAAACGCTGCAACAATTTTTTCAGCTTCGTGTACCCGTTCAAAATTATATATATGGCCGTTTTCATAGAAAAAACGTGACTTACGTATGATCGAGTCAGAATGATTATATTATTCGTTACTGCAATCTTCCTTGCTTTTTTGCAATAACAATAACGGTGAGCCGATTGATAATGCAGCGTTATCTCGGCCGAAAGCGAAACGCATCAAACAAAGCGCAGTCCGCCAAGTATTCTTAGCCTCGATAAAAAAGAAAATAAGCTGAAAGTTATGAGCGTCATTGCGAATAAATCGCAACAGCGAGACTCGTATTTTTTCGCGGCGTCGCGATTTTTTTTTCACCGCCGAATGATAGGCGAGCATTGTTTTGTTACGCGCCGATACGAAAATGTACAGTGCGAACGAATTTTTCGTCTTTTCACGCGTAGAAATTTTCTGCGAGCCTCACACTGGAACTGTGAAACTTGCAATTATTTGCATTCTGTACAGTGTTCAGTATTTTTATATTTCATTGAATTTCTACGATCGAAAATGTCTGAGTCTCTTTTTTGGCAAAAAGGAGCTATTGATTTTCTACTTTGGTTAATTTTCGTTGCTGTATATTTGAACAGGGCTGGAGTGACATGGGAAAACAAGGGAATTCTTAATACACAGTTAACTAAAAATACAGCACTTTAGGAATTATCTTTCCTGTTGATTTACTGTCAAAAAGCACGTCAGAAATAGGGAATCTGATACGACTCCTACTTTTTGCACTGCTGTTAATATTCTATTTTTACTGTTAGAAAATAGATTTTCTACTATATTTTTATTTGAATTTTAAATTAAATGACTACTAGCTAAAAATATGTAACAAAAATTAACACTTTCACATATTAATGGATAAAATATTTGCTTCAAAGCTTCCCTAATTTTCAGACGATCGTCAAAAAGGATTCTAAACGTTGTTAGATTTATTTTGAATTGACTGTGACAGAAGATGATTTAAGCAGTTCGCTCTGGTACACCCAACCATGAACTAAATGAATCTTGACGTTAATCACTCACAGGTTACCTCTACTTTCAAGGGAAAGTCGCAAAAATAAATACTGTGCAACACCCTGAAAGCCACCATGAAAACAGTCATTCCTAGCCAGATACAATATAAACTGCTTTTCTGAAACATAAATTACAAAGAAGAGGAATATTTATGTATTTAACCATGTACATGCGTTCCTTCATCGATGTTACAATATTAAATTCCCTCAGAATACTGTCAAACTCAACAGTTACTTAATGAAATAAAAAATTAGGTGCCAGTCACTGGAGACCCCCATAGCAGACGTCGAATACCACAGTGAAACCAGCCATTCCTAGTCGGACACGCCATAAATTGCTCTTTTTCAATACAAATCATGAAGAAACACAATACTTACGTATTGAATCATGTACATGAGTCTCTTCATCGATATTGCAATACTAAATTCCCTCAGAATACTGTCAAAGTCAACAATTATATAATTAAATAAAATTTTAGGTGCCTATCAGCGGTTGGCTTCCACAACAGTCAACTAAAAACAACTAAAAACGCTCAACAAAATTTAAAATTTTGAATGTCCAGAGGCCCAGCGCCGTTTTGAGGGCCACTTTTTGAAGTAAAGAGGGCCACCGTACGACCGGAAGCATCACACGTCGGTGTCCCGTTATTTTCTCGTTACCAGTGTCCCGGATGTCCAGCAGGGGATCGCGAGGGATGCTGGGACAGTCGGAAGGCGATCGAAGGACCGGAAGGGCGAGAAAGACGAGCGAACGCGATCAGAAGAAGTTTCGAGAGGGAAAAGCGTATGAGCGTGCGGGCAGGGTCGTCGAATAGAGGGGCGGAGGGAGGAAAAAAGCAACGAAAAGAGAGGCAGAGGGAAAACGGGCGAACGACGGGCAGAAAGAGGGAAAGAGAGAGAATTGCCAAGAATATCCGAGGGCCGATGACCCGTGACACAGTCGTATATATACTTGATATCATCACTCAACGTCCGACTTGCTCCGCGTTGCTCAGACCATCAAACTCCGCGTCCGAATGTAACCAGAAATTTTTCTTTTTCTCTTTTTTCTTGGTCGGATGGATTTCTAACCTCAAACTGACGTCTGAGTCACTATAAACACGTTTCATATACTTTTCTGATGCACAGAACTAAGTTTTGAGAGAATCAATGCAATCTGATGGAAGCTTTTGCTGTGTTTCCTTGAATTTCCAAAATGGTCGATTTTTAACCTCAGAATGGGATTCTGATTCTCAAAGAAAACTTCTTACATTCTTTTCTCTAATGCAGAGATAAATTTCAAGGCAGTTAATGCAACTTAATGGGAGCTTTTATAGCGTATCCCTGAATTTCTAGAATGGCCGATTTCTAACCTCCAAATTGGCTTTTAACTTCCAAACAACAGTTCCTACAGTTTTTTCCCAAACTCAGAGCAAAATTTCTACAGACTTAATGCAATCTAATGGAAGCTTTCACCGCATTTCCCCTGAATTTCCAAGGTGGCCGATTTCTAACCTTAAAATTCACACCTAATTCACAAAATATCCGATTTCTACCCCCCAGACGAGCTTCGGATTCACAAAGAACGCTTCCTACATTCTTCTGCCGATCGCAGAGCTAACTTTCAAGCGAATTGATGTAACCCGATGGAGGCTTCTGGCCGGTTCCACGAGTTTCCGGAACGGCCGCGTCCTGACATCGATCCCGCCATTCCGTTCATCAGGAACGCTGCGTAAACTCTCGCCTCAGACACGGAACTCAATTTCAAGAGAATTAATGCACTCGATTTCGAGGCTTCACCCCGTTTCCACTAAACTCGTCGTGTCGGGGGTTAATTCGAAGCGCAGCAGTAAAGCTTTTACGATTCCTCGCCGCCCTCCCTCTCCCTCCTCCTCTCTCGCCGTCTGTCTCTCCGCAGAGTGTGCCACGGAATTCCGAAACTCGTTTCACGAGACGCAACAACGTGGCAATAAAACGTCTACATCGTGGGAGCGTAATTTGCCCTGACCGGGGTATGACTTCAGTCTCAAGGTCGTCTTTCGTCCCACCCGGTACACCGGAGAACCTCGCCCGGCTCCCCTCCGGAGACTTTATGGCGGGAAAAAGCAATTCGGCTTGATAGTTCGCGAACCAATGACTCGAGCCGAAATATTTGTCGGCTAATTGTCGTTTCCAACGCGTTCTGACGTCCTTTCTATTACCATAACCCCTGTCACTATTGCGTTTCGCGCCCTTCGTCGCAGGTTTCGCGTTCGTTCGCCGGGTGACTCATGTCGTTCATAGGAAAAATAATATGACGAGGCTTGGAGCAACTCGACGGATGTATACAGAATTTTCTATTGTTTATGGTGTCGTCAATAATTATTTGAAGATTTATAATTGGTAGGAATTTTGTAATTGCTATGAATATTACATTCTACATTATTTCTTTCATTTTGTAGTACTTAAAATTTTTATTGAATAAGCAATTCGTTACTGATTTTTTTATCAGTGTTAAGTATGTTCATTTGTTTGTTCCACGGTCGGAGAATTTTATAATTACCATGAATATTATCATTGTACATTATTTCTTTCATTTTGTATTATTTAAAATTTCTATTTAATATGTAGTTCGTTACTGATTTTTTTATCAGTGCTGACGGACGATTTATTTAAATGAATTAAATTATTTATACATGACGACAGTCGTGAAAATATTAACGGGTGGTGCACCACAGTGAAATAAATGATTACAGAAAAGGATCTGCAATAACTAGATCAGTTGTGTGTTATTTTATATTACTATAGTAACGCCAATAAAGAATTTTCTACAAAATTATAATCTCACAATTGAAATAATGAACATACATGATTATGATATGCATAATAATTCTCTCTCGACAGTGCAGCGTGTTGAAACAATTATTTATCATACGATACTCTGCCAGACGCGATAATATCAATATAAAATAGCACACAATGAAACAATGTTTCCACGAAATGCACCAATAAATAATTTCGATCATGAAACAACATAAAAATCTAGAAAGACGTTTGGAACAGATGAGGGACGTGACGAATTTTAACGAAGCTTGACTTTCGTCTGAGCGGAGGCTGAAGGGGTTAAATATAACAGTGAGAACCTTTGAACACTGTTTAAGCTGATTTTACGAGACTTTGTCGTGGTCGCGTGTGTTTTTACGAGGTAAGTAAATGTCAGAGAAGTCGTACCTTCGAGCGACCGCGAATAATAGCGAAACGACGGAGGTCGGGCCGTGTTGAAATACGTCTGTTTGTTGTTCTCTCTGTCGTTGTTTCTTACCTGAAATCACAAGAAAAAGAACGGGAAATTAGAGAAGCTTCATCAATTCATCGAACGAGTGAGTCTGTCGCGCGTTCGATCGCGAGGGACGAGGAATTTTTCGGCGAAGCGAATTCGAGGATCGGGGGGACGCTGTGCGAGGAATGCTGCAAATGCGGCTAAAAATCGAAACAATAAAAACTAAGAATAACCGAAATGTCGACAATAAAGTCTCCGCTCTTTTTGCTTGACGGTGGAATTTTTTTACGGTCGGTGACTGTACTTTTCTATTTAGAATCTTTCCGGAGAAGCTGTCGACTCTTTAAATGTGTGTAATTCGAGTGTGATTGACTATTGCACAGTCTCATGAACAAAGTTCAATTAATTACACCGTGAAGGTGAGGTATTGATTGTGTTTTCGAAGAAATTAATTGTTGAAAGGTACATGAATTCGTGTAGAATATGATTTTTCATTGTTCGATAGAAAATTCATGCAGGGATCCTAGAATAAACTTTCACATGATGAAAATTTACAAAATATTGCGCGAAGAAGTATAAATATACAGAAAAATATTTTCTGTACAAGAAACTCGCTTTGAGATTTGTGGGTAATTTTTTTAAATGCCCCGTCTGTGAATCTTCGCTAATGTCTGATTTTACGTAGTTTTATTCTACTAGCTTTCGTCTACAATGACCTGGGACGAAAAATGCTTGATCGATTTCACTATGATCGTATATTTTATTATTTAATGCAAACAAACCACCCTCTAGGAATTATACTTTACCATTTTGTCAACAAATTCGTTAACTTTACTCAAGCAGAATTTTTTTAAACATTTACCACACTGACAAATTTAATTCAATTAAATAATTATTCTACTTTTGAAAACTTATGTTTAACATTAATATTACAGCAGTGATATAAAGTAATATAAAAATTAGTATTACCACAGTAATAAGAATTACATGATGAAATTATAAAATACTCTTTATCGCGACGAAGAATGTATCATAGTATGTCTTACCATGAAGGCTGTTTTCACTCAACTTAAAAAATTCATCAGAATTTATATAACCTGCTTTCTCTCTACTCAAGCTTGAAACAAAGCTCCCAAACGAATCATAAATTATCATCAAGCACTTTCATAATTTTTCAAATTGATTTCAAAATTTCCCTCCGCAGAGTTAACGAATCATTCAATAAAAATTACAAACGAACGTCTCAATTTCAAACAATTCCGCTGCGTATTCCCTCCGTCGATCATTCAGAGCAGCAATCGTTATCGCTGTTTTTTCGTCTGGTCCGTTTCATTCATTTTTCCATAAGTCGTCCGGCAAACACTCGGTTTTATCGGGCACACCGTTTGTTTAAGAAGAGCACGCAATATCTGGTAATCTCTCTCTCTGTGTCTCTCTCTGACACAGAGGGGGGGAGAGAGAGAGAGAAAGCGCCGTGTACGATCGATTTCCGATAAGGAAGTATCGTCAATACTTGGCGGGTTCGAGAGAGGTTCGATCCCATCGCTGAGACGCGGGTCGTCGCACGGAAAGTCGATCGTAGGACAGTTTCACCGTCCAGGAAAAATTCTATTTCTCTCTCCCTCCCTCCCCCTCTCTCTCCTCTCTCCTCTCTCCATGGAAATCTCTCTCCACCCTTCCCCTCCCCGCCCTCCCACCTCTCCAATTTCCCCTTTCATCAGACGTCGTTCCGCCTACCAGCTCGTTTCGTGCTCTTTTTGCAGCTACACGTACACGCATGCAACAAATTCGAGGGGAGAGTCTAACTAAATAAGTCTGTCATTTTTTTTTCTTCCTTGAAATTTTCAGTTGGGGAAATTGGAAGGTCCGTCGACGCAAGGTGTAATCTTTAAAAGCTGACGATAATGATGATATCGAAGGGAAGGGACGTCTTGCAGGGGCGCTGAGGAATATTCGTTTGCGGTATGAAATTTGGTTGGAGTATATTTTCTGATCTGTCGGCTGCTAAATACCACTACAGTGGCTCGGTTTATACGAATCGTCCAGGGTGAAATGTCTACCATAGTAGCTGCAATTCATGTTTAGTACTGCTTTGTTATTTTGTATCGCCTAAAGAATAGTTTGGCGATGTGATGATACAAATAGATACATGAATTATTGTATGTATATTAAAGTGAGATTAATATAAGTGTGCTGAGTTTCGATTACTCATCATATTGATACGTAAAGCTGCTCACTAAATTGAACATATGCTTCTAGAAGTCACAAGGATTCAAGCACAAGTACAGTACCTTATCTTATTGTTAGAATATATTCGATCGAAGAAAACATTGAGCAACAAGTAATTGTATAAATTATTTCGTTATTATACATTTGTGAACATGAGCACGTTAGAGGAAAATAAAATCAATCGACCCTGCAGGAAGTTTATTAAATTATACTTTTTTATAGAGTCTAGTTGATGACCGTTTGTCTCTATTTTCAATTTATATTTATATTTACAGCCTTGCTCCCTTATACTATATTTTATTTTGGATCCTTCTCATTTTATTTATTTTATGTTCACATCTATTTCATCTGTATTTTCTTATTATTGGTATTTTTACTTCATTGCATCGAAGGGATTTCAAAAATCCCATTTACACAAATTATTATTATTTTCGGATCATTATTACTATTGTTATCATCAATTATTATTGCAATTTTCACACATATTGTATGCTCAAGTTTGAATAGCTGTGCAAGCTTCAAATAATTCCTACAAATTATACGTAAAATAGTGACGTGTTTAATAACATCGAATCATTATCAGCCTAACCGGTGATGATCGACAAGTACCTGAGAAATTATTATCCAACCACACCAAACATAGTTAAAAAATTCCAAATAAATTTCCACAATCGTATAGTCGAATTCGTTGCTCTTGAATGTGAAGTACGAACATCTTCTTCCACCTTTCTCTTATCAAATCGATCGGGGGAGCGGTTTATCAGCGCGGCGACGCTCACGCCGCGTCTGCGAGCCGCTCGATAAGCCGGCGTCCTTAATTTCCAATTATCCTGGTTATTAAGGCCGCAGAGAAACTTCGCGGATGCTTCCTTTCACATTGTACAGTTCGCGGACTTGTTTATCGTTCACTGTAATCACGCCGAGACACACTTTACGGCGACGTGATTTTTTCAAGCTTGAAATCCCCGGAGAGCAACTATGACGCCGTAATACCTTCATGGATCATGGATTTTCATGTGCGTCTCATCACTGTGACGGCCTCTGATGGTTCCCACGTGCTTAGAGAGTTGAATATTTAACAAATCGCAATTTGTGAACAGAGAAAAAGCTGTTGATTTATAACTAAAGTACTGTCGCACAAATTTGTAATGTGTAGCTACTGTAAAGGAGATCGTTGCCAGGACAACTGATCAACAATTGAACCTATTAATTTTATGGAAGAAGCTCCTTCAGTACCAATAGAAAGAATGCACAGAAAACAAAGTACGCCTGTCTGAAGACGAGTAACTCGACACCAACATCGTTCAGCTAATAGAAGACAAGCTAACGCGTTTAGAGTAAACAATATATTTATTTATTACAACTGATTGTCCTGCAATGTCTCAGCCCCCTGACTAATACTTTGTTCAGGACCAACTGTATCATACACCAACACTTTTCAACCTGTGAATCATTCCGTTTTGTCAAGTTGGCAATCTGAACCTTCTTAAGTTGGCAGTCCTTGGTGGAGATTTTCCTCCCTAACTGATTATAATGTACGTAGTTTTGCTTGGTAAACATACCGTCCATATGTTCTTTTTTGTATCCACTACTTGTAATAGTTATACTTGTTCGTCATAATAAAATATTATTAAAAACAAAATACGCTGAGTCTCAACAGTTTTTACCCTTTTCTGTATTTCCTCCCTACTTCAAGAAACTCTGGAGGAATCAAGAATCCCTTTACAACCCTAGGTAACCACATTCTACGACCTCAGCGTGTTCAGCATTGCGTTAGCTCTGTCAGATCAAACTTCTGTCAGGTTTCCAATTAAACCTCTTCGTTAAGACTAGGTAGTATATAGTACTGAATATTATCCTATGCTAGCATGCCCTGGATGCAGCCTCACCTACGATTTTTCTGCGTGCAGAATTCAAAATGATGTTTCTTCTCCTTGCACCTTGTAGTCAGGTGAATTCTCTTTCGAGCGCGCTGGCGCCGAGCTACGCCACCTAGCGGCCGTGCGTGAACTACGCCTCCATATACCAGCCTACGACACTCCAGAGAGTCTATAGAAGCTCTTCTAAAAATTCCATGACAATCGATTTGGCAGTTTCTCAAATTCCTGCAAGCATACAACCGAACCCTGTCTCTTCGTTGTAACAGTAAGACGATCTCCGGTTCGTTACAGCCGCAAGCACGATCGTTAGAACAATCTATAGAACTCCGTATAAGAGACTCCTTCCACGCTAACAGGAATAATCCAGAGAAAACAAACTGCTGTCCGATAAACGATCCAGCTCGGAGGCAAACAGCGCCATAAATAAAAACGTGCTCGCCGCTTGCCGCAACAATCTCTCCCTCCCTCCCTCCCCCCCGGCGCATTTCCCGGGCTAAAGCGAACAAAGGACACGCGCCAAGGGGTTAAAAAAGGGAAGCAATCGAAATTGCCCTGATAATATTGGACGGCCGCGTGACACACGCGCGCACACGCGCGCAGGGTGCACTTGTATATGCAACTCATAGCGCACCGTCGTCGGTTGTTTTCCAACGTGCCGTTGACCTCGCGTCGCGTGTGCATCCGTCCACGTGTCTGGGTGCATTTCTCCGTGTGTGTGAGCGCAAGCAAGCAAGCAGGCACGTTAGTGTACATAAACAACGGTGTTACTTCCTCGATCGAGAGAGAACGGAACGCTGTGTTATCAGAGAGCCGTGATCGAGTGCCTGCCGCTGATAACGAACCTAGTCCAACGCGATTCTGTCGGGAAAATGGAGCTTTTTTAAAGCTTTTCTTTCACAGTGGAACTGGGCTGTTGTTTTTAGGGGCGCGGGGGTTCGTCGATGGCTGCAGGTTTAGGCTTTGAAGTTTGAGCAGTGATTCGATGACGCTGGACTCGTGATCCAGTTTGGGGGATAGAATTTGTTATTCCGTTTGTTGGTCGTTCTTTGTAGTGGCTCCTGTCTTTCCTCTGACCCGATGACGAATAAAAATGTTGGAGCTGGCGGAGAGTGACGCTTTTCAACGAAACGTCAGGCTGGAAAAATTCACGGAAATTAATTACCGGGTTGCTTCAGTTCGAAAACCGGTTCCATTGGAGCGGTTCGATGAATGCTGAAAAATGTGCTTCGCGTCCGAAGGTGAAACGTGGGAAATGGGGGAAAATCTTTGCGCCAGCCGCAGCGAGTGGGCAAGAATAATGGAAAGTTTATCAAAAGAGAAACATTCAGCAAATATTTGTTCCAATATGAAAAGTGTAGAAAATATTTAAATTTAATATTCAAGGAAAATTCAGAGGATCCTAATTATATATTATGTATAATATAATTTTGTCTATAGTATACTGTTAATCAACGTATCATTACAAATATTAGCTATACATTTTATTAAATGTTCATTGATCTAATCAAGCGACAGTTTTAAATATTTACAGTCGATGTTACTCGACAATTATTAATCACAATTTTACAAAAATGAGGTAAGTCGTATAAAATTCTTTGGAAAATTGTTGAGAAAATTTCTAGAGTATGTTAAGGGTTTATCTGTCAATAAATGAATCATTAAAAATATTATCTGCAAATTTCATGAAATATTCTTTGATTCAATCAAGCTACGTTTTTAAATATTTATTTTCGATCTTACTCGACGATTATTGATCACAATTTCATAAAAATGAGGAAAGTCGTATAAAGTTCTTTGGAAAATTGTTTAGAAAATTTCTACGGAAGATCGAATGTTTCCAATTTTCATTTGACGTGGAGTCATCGATCGAAACTCGGAGAAAATATCCTGACGCGTGAAAGTTTCTTTCTAATCGCGGATGTTCGCGAGATGCAGTTTTGAAGCGCTTTCTACCGTTTTCCTTTTAGGCCTTGCTGATGGAAAACAGGGTTCGGCGAATGTTTAACCTTTCCACTCGTTCGTGAAAAATGCTCCTGAATTTCAGCGCGGTAATATGTCAGACAGTAGCATATTTTCTAGAGTTTAGATAAATCGTGCAGTTAAGGAAATGATATATGGAAGATTTTCTAGAATTTCCAGTTCTTCCGCGAGCCACCAATCTCGCATTTTCATGCAAATCGTGCGCTCGGTTGAGTAAACGAGTTACATCGAGGAAATATTCTGTTTTCCCTCGAACGGTACGGCTATTCACACGAATAAAGCTAAGACATCGCGGCTGGAAAATTCCAGACGTTGGAAATCGCAGGTGAAAAATTGCAGGCACTGAAGATATGTTTTAGAAAATTTTAACTAAAAACATTTCAAGGCCTGTGAAATGTTTGACAACCTGAAAATAGAGAATACATAATTGCAAGGTCACGGAATTTCAAATAGAAAATTCCAGGAACCGAAAATCGCAAATAGAAAATTTTAAGGCTGAAAATTCCAAGTAAAAGAAATTCTAGGCATGGAAAATTGCAATTGGAAAATTTCACGGCCTGAAAATTCCAAATAAAAATATTCCAGATGCTGAAAATTTCATATAAAAAGTTTCAAAGTCTGAAAATTCCAAACAAAAACGCTCCAGATATGGAAAATTGCAAATGGAAAATTCCAAGGTCTGAAAATCCCAAATAAAAGAATTCCAGATATTGGAAACATCATCAAAGAATTGCAATAACCGAGAATTACAGAGCAGGACATACTTTTTCGTAAATCAGTGAGTTTGAAAGAGCAAACGAAGGCATAGTGATGAGCCGGTCTCGGCTGGACGATTCTAGTAAAATTACACGTCGCTGACTAGGCGAACGGGGGAGCAGAGCTCGTGGTTACTCTTAATTATCGAGAGAGAGACAACGGGCCTGCCCACCATTCAGGAATCATTTTCAAAATAATACGTTGGCGGAGGGTTCGTTACTTCCAATTGACCGACTGGCCCAATTTCGACCGATTTCTCTCGCAAACCGCCAATGTACCGAGATATGATGCACGTCGATGCAACTTGCACTTCGCGTGCACTTCGCGTGCACTTCGACCGACCCATCGAATCTGCCTTGCATACTCTTATAATTGCTTACACCTGTTGCTACCTTTGCACGCTCGATTTTTACACCGTAATATGGAGAACAATTAAACACGACTGGCATACGAGACCTAGAAATTAAAAAATTAAGATAACCGTAGAATTAGTCTTCGATCGTTCGATGAACATTAGACGACTTCGAATTCGAGTTAACAGAGACCTCTTT
This sequence comes from Macropis europaea, assembly GCA_916610135.2. Classification (NCBI taxonomy): domain Eukaryota; kingdom Metazoa; phylum Arthropoda; class Insecta; order Hymenoptera; family Melittidae; genus Macropis; species Macropis europaea. The sequence continues at coordinate 14,034,678 of OU744351.1, read as the reverse complement.
TCGATTAGCTTAAGTTGTAAGCAAATTCTGATGTCTTTTTAGATTTTTAAAAATAATTCAGACATTCAGAAATGAGTGAGTCATCTAGAATAATTGTTTCTATTCGAGGTTTTGAGATTTTCAAGAAGGAAAAATAGATGTTACCTGCAGCAGAAATTATTTATAACTTGATCTAAAGAATTGATTAAATAATTAGGAAGTCTCATAAAATTTCGAATAACCTCGACTTACGCGCAAGAAGCGTATCATTAAGTAGATAAGTTTCTGTATTCTCAATTGTATGCATTGATAAAATGCTATTTTTCTACGTCTGGTTGGTTATGGAATTTTCTACTTACAGCGAGGCAGAACCTGTACCGCTTTGGTGGCCGTAAATAGTTTTTGAAATGTACAGTTTTAAAAATATTAAAAAATAGAAGTGTACATTTGCATAAACACTGGCAGTCTAATTGTTAGGAATAGAAGACAGAGTGAAGGAACAACGCGGAACGGTGAGTTCGTTGGCGGAGAATGACCGGTGAAAAATTCATCCTTGGGCAATTCCCTGCGACAGGAAATCCCGTCTGATCGGAATTCTGACAATTCGCCCGCGACGGGTCCCGAAATTCGTCGTATTTCCAGACGACTGGTTAATCGAGTTTCCGTTCGCCGACGGATCTGTCCGTCCACATAATTGATATCCCCGTAATTTCGTGATTTCGCGACACGTTCGGATTCCCCTTACGTCCACCCGCTGATTTCGTCTAATGAACACGTACGTTCATCGACTGTGACCGCCCCAGCCACTGGAAAATTCTTTCTATTTTTATCCTCCTCCGAAGATGAATTATTATAAAATTACTGGATGTATATGGTGGGTTGCAAAATTTATATCCAAGACGTAAGTATATGGTGTGTGCTATCACAGAATAGTTCATGCAATATAGTCACTTCAGGTACTAGAAAATTGTTAATATTTTTATTACTGGGTTTCACTGATGAATTATAATTGTTTAGTGGAGAAACTAGGTTGCAAACATTGTATCTGAGACATTGAGTATGTTGCCAGTGCTAACACAGAATAGTTTATTTATTATGGTCACTTCAGGGGCTAGAAAATTGTTAATATTTTTATTATTGTGTTTGATTGATGAATTGAAATTATTTAGCGTACAAACTAGGTTACACGAATTATATTTCAGAAGTTAAGTAAATGGTTAGTGCTAACATAGAATAGTTCATTGAGTATGGCCAATACAGGTACTAAAGAATTGTTATTATCTTCACTACTGTGTTTCATTGAAGAAGTAAAATTATTTAGTGTACAAAGTAGGTTGCACAAATTCTACATTAGATAGTAAGCATATAGTCAGTGCTAACATAGAATAATTTGTTTACTCTGGTCACATCATGTACTAGAAAATTGTTGGTACTTCTATTTAACATTGAATGTTAATTGAATTGAATGGCACCCCTTTTGATTTAGTTCACGTTGAATTAGAACTAGTTCACATATTAATGATATTTTCATTCATTCTCGTAGCTGTACAGTCTAATATTATTTCTACAAGTATTTTAACAGCTGTATTTGTTTATAAAACAATTTTTTCTCAGAAAAAACATTATGAACGACCGTAAGCGAGGGTAGAATTAGCCAAAGCTCAGTTCGCTGGCGATTTCCAGCGGGCAATTAAGTCTTCAAGGGAGAAGGCGTCTGCAGGTTCGGAATTGCATCGAGATAAGCGAAGCCGACGCTAATAAAACGCAATCGAAACGATGTGGCGGATGAAGTTGTTTCGCCGATGATGTAAATCCGACAAAAAATCGCGACAACCCTCCTCGACGATTAATCCACGTCAGCTCGCGGTGCACCCGACCCTGTATACAGGGTGTCCCACGCAACTGGGACCACTGCACCTATCAGACGTTCTCTATCAAATTGTTGCATAAAAGTTCATTCCTTGAATTTAAGACTAGGTTCTCTAACACTTTTTCATTATTTTCTGATTTTTATTACCCTAACTCTATGTAGATAAATTGTTGGTGCCTCGTAGACTTCTGACGTACATATTTTATTTAAACAATTTCTCAAAGTTAGTATATTTTGTATAATAGTATTTTGATAACGTAAGCTAAAGTTCTGACACGTACTTTAAGTATAAACAACAGTACACTCCTCTGTGTGCTCTCCAAAGTATAAATTAAAAATTGTTCAGTGTCCTCCATAGTGTAAATCCTCAAAATAAATTGCTAAACGCACTCATAAATAGCAATGTATTAAAACAATAAATGTTCTAAATAGTGACATTTAAATGCTCTTCTCTGGAATCAAAATTCTGCACTTTGAGAAATTTAGGTATCGTCGTCTGACCAGAATCAGCCTCATTCTACTCGATCACGAAATAATCGATATCAGGAACGAGAAATCGTTTTACAATAATCAGGAAGTCCGTTTCACACTTCCACGCCGCGTTCCAGCGTGTCTGCGTCGAAAATAACACACGGGAAAAGTGTGTTGCGGAAAAGTCTAATCGCTTCAGGATCGTCGCTCCACTTTTCGTTCCTTTGTTTTCGTTCCTTTTGAAATATCCACGAGTGAATCGCAGAGAAAAGTTTCAGTTCCTTGGCCGATGGAAATATTGCTCCTTTGTTTGCCATCGGAGGATGCGATTAATTATTGGTAAGACAGGAAGTCGCTGTTTATCCTGGTTGCATTGTTTTGTTCTAGGGAGAGGCCAATGGCCAACCGGAGGGTAGGTCATCTTGCATAGAAATTCATTTCTAAGTCTCTCTGTGCCTCTGGATCATTTTCTATTAACAATTTGATGTCTGACTGGTATAGCAATGTTACAATAAATAATTTAATACAACCAGCTCAGAGTATTTGGTCGTACTTGTCTTGAGAGGCTTTTATGAAGGCCGCTTTTAGCTATTTTTGGCTATTTTAGACTACTTTAGGCCATTGTAGATTATTTAAGGCTACCTTTGGCTACTTCTTCGTAATTTTTGGCTATTTTAGACTATTTTAAACTATTCGTGGCTACCTTTACCTATATTTTAGCTATCTTTGGTTATTTTAGACTATTTCAGCCTGTTTTGGAGTATTTCAGGCTATTTTAGGCTACTTTTGGCTACTTTGTAGCAATTTTCGACTATTCTAAACTATTTTAGACTATTTTTAGCGATTTCAGACTATTCTAGGCTACTTTATAGCTACTTTAACTTATCTAATTTATCAAATTGACAATTTACACCAAAGCTGACCCTCCAAGCTCGTGAACTTTACAATTAAATTCGACCCTGAGGTGAATTCGGAATTCCCCTAGTCTGACCCACGGAGGAGCAGCTCTCCTTGTCCTTTTGAACCGGATCGAAAGTTTCGAGCCCAGCATCCTCCGGCTAAGAGATGTTCGCGATGGAACAGCACCATGAGCAACAACGAATCCTCGCAATCTACTTTCCTGCAGGCCATCGGCTCTATTCCGCGCGACATACTTTCACGGCGCTCTATCGGCTGTTTTGCACGGAATTAAATCCCGCTGAAAAATCGGCGAGCGGTACGTTTCTTGCCCCTCTTCTCGAATACATTACGCGCCGCCGCTGTAATCACGCTTTCCCCGACAATACTCAACCTCCCGAGAATGAGTATCAGCCGATATTGCATATCAAATTATGAAAGCCTCTTTCTCTGGCCACTTATGAAGCCATGGGTGAATTGGGACGTTATTGGCAGATTTTGCTGCATTTCTTCCTGAGCTGCAGGGCCATTTTGTGAAACATAGTCGTTGCTCATCATTGTTAAAGGTGTTCTTTTCATGTTGATTATTTTCGAATTTTATTTTTCAAGCTCTGGGTCACTTCATTTTCATCAATGCCAGGTATATCAGATACAGGTAGTTGTATTGCATAAGTGTTGGTGAAGTGAATAAAATGGCATATAATTATTATTATTATTATTAAACGATATTAGATTGGGCCTGTAACACACTATTGTACCCTGCCTCTTCATTTAATTTAATCTATTTATTAACTGATCTATTGTCCCATTTCTTCTTTTTACGCTTGTGTACAACATAGAAAATTGTAACAATAAAGACATTACAGAGTACTGTACCCCGAGGAAAATGCAATTTCTTTAATTAAAATGAAGCAGAACTTTAATTAAACACCCATAATTCTCATAAAATCCCAATCGTAACATTACAATGATAAAAATAATAATGATAATAATAACTACACGACAGACTTTCATACAAAACTTACAACTACTGGAACTGTCAACGTACATACACTAACATATTCAAGAAGCTGTCATCCTAAACACAGCAGCAATGGTAAACAAAATTCCTCCAATAGTGCTGTTAGTATGAGCTTGACATGGCCCGTTCATACTAGTTCAAACCAGAGGGACACTTTGCATAAAAAGAACGAATAACTATGATAATAATAATAAACAAGAAATACTGTTTTTCTCGAAACGATGGTTGGTGTACTTGTTCCACTTTGCAATTGATGACTTAGGTTGGAGTTCTCGAAGGAGACTGGCAGGCGCTCGACACGTGAAAACGCGGTGTTACCCCGACGTTAGGTTCGGTCGCCATTAATCACCGAAGACCCCGGGGTCGGTGGAACTTCGAGGAATAATCCGACGACACTCGCACGCTAATATGACGAGTAAACTCGACAGGAGCGATTAAGAAGGCGCGGTTTCCTGCTGCAGTAGCCGAGATTAATTGCGTCTCCGGACGGAACTACGCGTTTTATAGATCCTCGACGAAGATCCACGCGGAGGAAAAATAAATCTCGGACAGGAATGTTGGACGTGGCTTCTATGCTCCGCGGAAGTCGATCGTACAGTGTGGTTCAGATTTTAGTATCTTTGTTGTTAAGTCAGATTGTTTTATTTTGGTCATGAAAAGTGTCTGTTTGATCAATTTATACGCGAGGAGATTGTTTATTTGATTATAGAAGAATTTGGGTGAACATGAAATTTTAGGAATACACAGGGTGAGATCGACATGGTGATTTTTGGGGTAAACGTAAGTCGAAAGTGTAGATTCCTTTGGAGTATTTTATAATTTTGTGTGATTGGAGAATTCAGCGTGGAATACGAAGAATTAGTAACCTTGTGGTTGCTCGTAATCTCGAACGTTCATTCAACTTGTATAATTAGTTTGAGATTAACAATTCTAATTCCCGTTCGAAATTAGAATTTATAAAGCAAAGCCTCTAGTACGGTGGGAAGAAGTGTTCTCTTTTTCTTTTCGAGAAAGTCGACCTGAATTTCTTTTCGCGGTAAACACGATTTTGCAACAGAAAATTATGCGTGCGCAGCTGAAGTACGGCACTGAGGTATCGCTAAAATTTTTGGAACATTAAAATAAATAATCAGAAATATACTCCAGACACACGTCACCATTATTCTTAAAAAAGGCACATTGCGTATAATCACGTCAAAATAGAACAGCAATATCCCCTACTCAAAAACAAATCAATAGAAATGTAGAAAAACAAAAATGCAAGCTAGGTTTCATTACCATTACTACCTAAAATTACCACACACACGAAAAGGAACAATATGCCTAATTGAATAAAAAATGAATAAAAAATAAATAACAAGCTCGTCAAAAAGAATAATTACAGAATCAATATAAATAAAAAATGCAGAGTATCTTTCAACCAAAAGCAGAGTCATGAAAGACCCCCCAAACACACGTTACCATTATTTCCAAAAAAAGGCACATTGCAGATAATCACACAAAAATAAAACAACAATGTTCCCAACTCAAAAACAAATCAATAAAAATGTAAAAAAAAGAATACAATCCACCTTTCATTGCCATTACTTCCCAAAATACCACACACACGAAAACGAACAATACACCTAACTGAATAAAAAACAAATAAAAAGCTCGTCAAAAAGAATCATTAAAAAAGTGAATATAAAACAAAAATGCAGAATACCTTTCAACCAAAAGCAGAATCATGTACGAGCCATCGTCCAGGCGGTTCGTTACCATTATTCCCGAAATCTCGTGACGATCCGGTGGCACGTTCGATCCTCCGGAATAATTAACACGGCTGAGGCTCGGGAAATGGCGACGCGGGACGATCGGGCGAGCTCGCGGCGTGTGCGCGCTCGCGGCGAGAAACGGCACGGCGATATCCGAATTGACGTAAATACTCGACGCGAAACTGCCCACGCGAGCGACGAGCACGACAACCGGGAAAACCTGTAGGCGTACCGGCAAGGTACCGATCGCTTACTACGCTACTGCATCTGGTGACCATCAACCGATCGATGCACCGTCCGCCGCATTCCTCGCGTTATGCGCTCTTCGCGCCGCGAAATCGATTTTTCCGCCGCGATCGGCACACTTCTTTTTTTTCCCTTCTTCCCTTCCGCCGTTTCGCCGCACCGCTTCCGCTGACGAACACACCGAAACGAACAGTCAACACACCCTATAGAGCCGTTTTATTTTATTTCGTTCTTTAACTCCGGTGCGTTCTTCCAGTCGACTATGCACTCAAGATTTTTGGATTAAAAATGCCCCGAACGCATGGAACTTATATTTTCAATTTTAGAATATAGTGAGAGGACTAAGGAAACCTAGAAATAGTCGCATGTATTATAATATCGCAATAGCGGAAGGTTTTTAAATAATGGAAGATATAATGGGTCAAAAAGACCCGAAGACTGTAGTAGGGTTAATAGGTTGGTTGTTGTGGGGTCACCGGTGAAGGGCGAATTATATTTAATTAACGCGTTGACTGCTGTAGTGAGAACTGACATACTTGGTCAGACACCCTGCAATATCCCGTTTCAGTAACAAATAACAAAGGAAATGCAGTAGAACCTCGATCATCCGAACTCGAGTCATTCTGTATCACTAACGAGCTAAGATTATCACTAATGACGGTATGTACTTAATTTTGTACCATTTAATATTTAACGTTCTGAAATAAAATTATTATGATTCTACGACATCTAGGTACATTGTAGGTCATTTTGTTTTTAATTACAGCTCCGGTAATTGAGGTCGTACTGTAATTATATAATTATCCAATCGCATAGCCTTAACTTCTACTTTTATTACAATATTAGCTCTACTAAAAATTGTATTAAAATTAGTAATTATTTAATTTAATAGAAATTGGTGTGTGGGTCAGCAGTGACCCCCACGGCTGTCAACGTGTTAAATAATTCGTGATTCTAATAGAATTTTGTGTAGAACTGATATTAGAATATTAGAATAGGTATATAATTATTTCCTTCGTCATTTGTGTTTGAAATGGGATATTATAGCATGTCTGGCCAGGTATGGCTGTTTTCACTGCGGCAGTCCACGTGTTAACGACGGATCAGTTGTATTTTCTAAATATTATCCAGAAAATTGAGCTGATGTTTAAAGTATTGGCTAAACGTTTGAAATTGCTGGATTAAGAGAAGAAGATTTTTTTGTAGGAAAAAGTGGAACGATTTTGAAGTAATTATAACATATTTGCGGATCAGGAAACTGATGAGTAGACTGCGGATGTTTGGTTATTTATTTCTGTCAGTGATAGGTACGTTTATTTGTTTTACATACGTATTATTCAAATCGGGTAAGCCATATAGGCGTGACTGCGTCCATCAAAGTGTTAATTGAATCTAAGTGTCACCCATGTATGGATGATGTGACACTGAAAGTGTTAAGTAAAGATATATAGGTGTCCTGTAATACGTGAAGCATCTCAATGACGAGAACTTGGCAGTAGTATGAGAAATTTATGTAAACGTACACGTTGTTTGATATTGTTGCAAACAATATTACACGCGACAGTCAGACAGCCTGCAGACATCATCCCGAATCGACTGAATGAAAAAACAACAACAGAAGGGAGCAAGTGACACCTACAGAATCCAAGTGGAATCCTCCCTACAAACCCGAACAGATCACTATAAAATCACAGTCTGATCCACAAACTGAATCAAAAACAGAAGAATCCAAAAACCGGCTCGATCTCCATCAAAAACAGAGGAGAAACGGATGCCAAGAGTAAAAGGATGATCCTGAAAGAAGTCCGTCTCCCGTAGCCAGCGGTGAAAGAACCGAACAGAGAGCTCAGCTCTGACGAAGAAAGAGAAAAGTGTAAGAAGGAGAGCAGAGAAAGAGACGATACATATATAAATAGAGTGAAAGAGAGACGGAGAGACAGCTCGAGAGAGCAAGAGAAAGAGAAAGAGAGAGAGGGAGAGAGAGATAGAAAAAAAAATGGAGAACTGGTCACGCCCGGCTCGCCCAGGCTGGGCCTCTCGACAATCGCGACGTTTTCAGGGCGAAAAACCGACCCGGAACCCGGGTCTGGCCTGGCTGCACGAGAGTGCAGGCTGTGCAACACACAGAAACACACGAACGCACACACAGACAGCACGCGGAAGTGAACGGCGCTCTCCTGCGATTTTTCGGCCCAGAAAACGTTCTGGCGTGGGTGTCAGCCTGGATACCTCGTTCGATGCACTCCCGAGAGGCACACGGTCACCTTCGCACGTGAACAGGTATTGCAGCTGCAGCTGCACCGACGAATCCCTCTGTACTAACTATAAAACGTGTGTGTGTGTGTCCGTGGAGTAACACGTTGGTGTCTCGTGCGGTTACCACAGCTTTCTCGCAACGGGACAGAGAGAGGAGAAGAAGGTTTCTTGGATATCGGGCAAACGATACCAGCCACTAGGTTCATAGGCAGATTTAGGTGGATATTGTTTCTCGTCGCGACGCCGATGTAGGACGCCCCACAACAGCGTCCGGGTTCTTGGCCGGATTCTGGCCCGATGCATCCGCTCTCCTTCTTCTCCTTCTGTCTGCGGAACACAGCATCGACTGCTATGGTCGTTTTAGCCTGGCTACGGTTTTAGGTGGGCTCTGAACTACTAACAGCAGCGCAGAACCACTGTGATGGCTGACGAATCATTGATTTTATGAGAGCCTGACACAGATCGGATGAACGAAGCTGCCTGTCTTTTGACTGTGGAGGAATAGTTGGTTTGCTATGATTCTTCTGTTGTTAATCAAATTTAAGTGAGCTATAGTTTAGTTGGGGTAGGGAGTATGTTGCCTTTATAAGGGTGACGAGTTGGAAACGTTACAATGCGATTACTGGCTAAAGGGTATTAGTATCTTTGATGGACCATACTTGAAGTATGGAAACTTTGCAATGTGCACACTTAGGCACTAGATTAGGTAGATAGGGTGAAGTCCAGGTGGTCAAGACTTCATCAACTCCAGAAAGAAAATTTGTCAGGTGGTTTATGATCTGTACCAAACTCCTGGGCCTATTAACGGTGGTTGCAAATGCAGGTATAGAGAGATTTTGGCTCCATAGGCTTACGAATCCTCCTGTTGTGATACAACAATGGGTATTCATGCGAATACACGGCTCAGTATGTTTCTTAGTAGTGTATGATTATCATTTATAGCTGGTAAGACTAATAACTTATTTCTTCTTCATCTTCTTATGATTTCTATGTAATCCAGTATCGACTCCTATGATCATTTAGCCAGAGTCCTACAGTTTTAAGTGGGTTTCAAACGGTCAACACAGAAGCATTGAAAATGATCACCAATCTCAACCCTAACTGTGCCCAGAGCAGCTTAACTTCAACAATCAGACAAGGGCCGGTAGATGTTTTATTATTCTGATGATCTACCTGTATTTTGGAAGCTTCAAAAGCTCTACCTATGTCTACATACTGCTTTACTACACTGGACCAGTAGATGAAGCAAAACATCAGTTCTTTATGGCCTTGCTCTACTATTAGGTGACTGGCTCTTCTCGTTCCTTTGCTTCATCTGCTCACTATACAGGATATCTCTGAAACCAATTTCACTCCTAAGGCATGACCTCTTCATCTATAATCTCAGGAATCCTTGCTATAACTTCCTAAGCTTCAAAAGCTCTACCTATGTCTACATACTACTTTACTACACTGGACCAGTAGATGAAGTAAAACATCAGTTCTTTATGGCCTTGCTCTACTATTAGGTGACTGGCTCTTCTCGTTCCTTTGCTTCATCTGCTCACTATACAGGATATCTCTGAAACCAATTTCACTCCTAAGGCATGACCTCTTCATCTATAATCTCAGGAATCCTTGCTATAACTTCCTAAGCTTCAAAAGCTCTACCTATGTCTACATACTACTTTACTACACTGGACCAGTAGATGAAGTAAAACATCAGTTCTTTATAGCCTTGCTCTACTATTACGTGACTGGCTCTCCTCGTTCCTTTGCTTCATCTGCTCACTATACAGGATATCTCTGAAACCAATTTCGCTCCTAAGACATGACCTCTTCATCTATAATCTCAGGAATCCTTGCTATAACTTCCTAAGCTTCAAAAGCTCTACCTATCTCTACATACTACTTTACTACACTGGACCACTAGATGAAGCAAAACATCAGTTCTTTATAGCCTTGCTCTACTATTACGTGACTGGCTCTCCTCGTTCCTTTGCTTCATCTGCTCACTATACAGGATATCTCTGAAACCAATTTCGCTCCTAAGACATGACCTCTTCATCTATAATCTCAGGAATCCTTGCTATAACTTCCTAAGCTTCAAAAGCTCTACCTATCTCTACATACTACTTTACTACACTGGACCACTAGATGAAGCAAAACATCAGTTCTTTATAGCCTTGCTCTACTATTACGTGACTGGCTCTCCTCGTTCCTTTGCTTCATCTGCTCACTATACAGGATATCTCTGAAACCAATTTCGCTCCTAAGGCATGACCTCTTCATCTATAATCTCAGGAATCCTTGCTATAACTTCCTAACACACCAAAGCGAAGCTTTAATATATATTATCACCGACCAATTCCAAAGTTTCTTTCAAATATAACGCTTCGTGCTGCTGGCTGGGATCGAAACTCGTTCAAAAGCACCCTAACTCACGAACTATCGATCGAATGGGCTTTCAAGGCGACTCGATCGTGAGAGGGTTAATAATCGACCGAATAATAGCGGAATCGCTCGAGCCGAGTTTTCCTCGAGCGGTTTTTTCCACGTCGCCGGTAAAAACGCTCGCCGAGGAAATTGTGCCGCGGAAATTTTACGGTCGCTCGTGAAACGGTTTCACGGCGGATCAGAGAACTCCTCGACGAGGTGGAAGCAGGAAAAAAATGTTCGTTCGCGAACGCGCACGCCTGTTTCTCCGGCGGATAATTAAAGTGACGTCCAGACGGCATTTTTTTCCCCGTGGCACGTCGACGCGGAGCCGACCGATAAAGCTGCACTTTCCAAGCCATCCTTCGTGAACGATTAGCTGGCTTCGAGCGGTCGTTTTCATGTTTCTGTTGAAAGTACGCCGTCCCACTTGTAAGGGACCCCTGACGTGTAATTTTCTTCAGGATCTCTGAATTCGACAAGTGAACCGTGACTGAACGCTTCCGATTAAACTAGTTCACGGTTTTAGAGCAGTGACGCAAGGGAGTAAAAAATGTTCTTGTGGTTTCTAGTTGATGCACTTGCGCCTGTCGAGTCTTGGGGATCCTGATGAGGTCGGAGAACTTGAACTCGATGTAGGAGCGAAGGTTTTAGGTTTAGAATTTTTTTGGTGAACTTAAGACTGTCTGAGGTTAGTATATCTTTACTGAAATTATGAAATTGTGTAGAATTTTTGTATGTTTCTTCTGGTTTGTTGTTGAGGACATTGACATAGCGAATGGAGCCATTATTAGTCAGACAGATTATGAATTGATGTTTTTAATATAAATCGTGAAGAACAAAAATGTTTAAATATTCAATTGTGTACGTGTGTAGAGAGATTAGTGCTGCACTTTACAAATTTTCTCAGAATTAAATTTGAGGGGAGGGTCACTGTGACTACCATAGCAGTCAATATTTCAATTAGAATTTTGGAATACATTAGACATTCGAAGAGGGTGATTAAATTATTTAAAAAGCGTTTAAGGAATGTGGATAGGTAAATTAAGTAGTTTATAATAAGCAGTAATATTCTGTTGCAATAAATAAATTATTTAGAAATTATGGTAGCCTGGTACTTGCGAGAAGCGTAGCCCTAACCGTAGCCCTCTAGCGGCGAAGAACAGAAGTAACCACTGCAACACTACATACATCATTCTGAACACTGAAAAACTATAGCCTATGACTTATAATACAAACAAACTTCCTGTACAATAACAATATTGAAACTTGTTAAAGTAAAATCACAAAACATTATCCAGAAAATTAACTAAAAATCGACAAAAACATTAACAGAAGTCTGCACATTCATAGAACCCTGTGAAAGACTCCAAACTTTCAGCCAGCAAAATCATTCAACTATCATCGATTCCCATGATTAATCCACGAATCTCCATGCAATTCAACCTACTCAAATACATGGACGATGCACAATTTAAATGACATAAAGAAACACATTCAACGACATTATAAACACAAAGTACAACATGGTCGACGGTACATTTCTTCAACTACAAGGCACAAGATACTATACTCCCTAAAATCGACGTTCATTATAGAGAGATCTAACGTATTAATCGACATATTTCAACAAACATCAACACCGCAAATTCCCTGACACGGAACGGTACCAAACGAACCAGCACCTTCCGCAGTAGGCTGATCCGCAGGCTCAACAAAACAACGTTTTGCATAAGCGTTGCGCATCAGCGTATTTGTCGAGGGGGTAGGCGGCAGAAGGGGGTTACGGGGGATGGCAAAAAACCGGCAGGACCGAGAAAACAGGTTCCCGGGTTGAGCATTTGCACGAGAGTCGGTCCCGACGTGAGCACGTGAGCTGGAAAGTGGTAAAAGCTGCGAACGGAATGCGCCGCAGCCTTGAACGCGGTTGCACCCGACGTACCGCGTTGCTGCCAGCAACAGCAACCCTCCTCGATCCCGCGAAAATCGATCGATTCGAACGATTTTTGAACCACCTGACGCGGTGCAGCGACGATTTTTGGGGGAGCAAAGTCGTCGCGACGCCCCTCGGTGGCCATCAATAGAAAAATGGACTCAGAACACTCTGACAGCGGTGCAGAGCTTCTGTGAAGGGATTTTGGAGGTTTGGGGAAAATAGGGAGCTCCTGATGGACCGGAAGAAGCTGAAATTTGATGCTGCTGCCATGAGTTTTCGAGTTTTTATTGATTGAAGAATTGTTAATGGTGTTATTAAGTGGGGTAGGAGTTTGGAAGATTTCGAATTGAGGGTAAGTTATTGGGGATGTTGAGGATGAAGGGGTTGAAGAAGTCTATGGTATGGAAGCTCTGAATTGTAGCGATATTTAAAGGCAAGTTGGAATCGATGTATCTTTCACCATTTGAAAGTTATTAATTTTTATTTTTACTTATTACGTTGTCTGCCGCAGTGAAAACTGTCATACTCAGTCAGACACATTGTAAAATGCTGTGTTGAATACAGAGAGTTCAGAATAAAAATCTTAAATTATAGGAGCATGTACTTGTCCTTTTCTAATGAAAATTTATCAGGCGATAGCGAACAAGTTTGAGTTATTATAATTGAATGTCTTTTCTCCTGTCTGATCATTCGAGAATGTCCTGCAACATACGTAACGATCTTTTCATTACACCGTCGTAGCATCTTCAATCAGTCCATCAAGGTGACTCGAAATTTTATGCACACCATAGCCTCGATTCTTTGTTTTTATAATTAATGACTGTGCAGGTACACCTTGCGCCAACGTGGCATGGCGGGATGCTTTATCGAGGGGCTTGTTTAGAAACATGTCTCATACTAAATTATCAGAAGCAATTAATCGTGAACCGGTAAGATCGCTTTATTGAATCCTGAATCATCTTTTTTCGAACTCGATGAGAGCCTGCCGGTCGGGTTTCACCCTTTTTTTTTCTCCTCCGCGTTCGAGATAACAGTTAAGATAAGCGAACACGAGGGTGAGCATCTGCCGGCGGTGTCACTGTTTCAAACGGAATTATTGTACAGGTTGTTATAACATAGTAACAGTGTGTTCGCTTGTTTCGCTATTACCGCGATACGATCGCTATCAATTAAAAACCACCGATAGTCTACAGCGGTTTAATGGGCGCAATTATGGGCCCGCTATCATCAGTGTTATCAGCACGCGTCCTACCGACAGTTCCATGTGGCTCGTCCTCGAAAAATCGCGATCGAATTTCATTTTTTTCGACTTCGGATCGAAAGGGGCGATTTTTCGAATTAACACGCGGTCAGCCGCGAGATTTATGCCCGACGGGGTCGTTGGGCCTTGAACTTTTGCAGCTTCCACGATATATGATGATTAATGGCATCAGGTTTGGATTCGAACTCGTCGTGACTATCTAGAAGCAACAACGAACATAATTTATTGGAATTATGAAAGTGGAGGAGAAAAATGGTAATCGCGAGATTAAAGCTTGTGGTGGAACTCTTGGTTGTTCGAATCGAGATTCTCCATTTTTAGAATCTCCATTGACCTGAAAACAGAGCTACGGAGCTATAGAGCCACACAGCTATAAAGCTACACAGCTATAGTGCTGTACAGCTATAGAGCAACACAGCTATATAGCTACACAGCTATAGTGCTATAGAGTTATAGAGCTACACAGCTACAGAGCTATAGAGCCATAGAGCTAAAACAGTAAAAGAAAACAGAAAATTGGAAATGACACACTGCACTTTCTTAAAGCACAAAGGCTGAGGTGGCTGAGGCACTCAGAAAGAATGAAGGAAGGCTGAATCCCTCAAAAACTGAATGCAGGGAAGATAAATGACGCAGGACGAGTGGAAAGTCGAAGAAGAAATAGAGACACGGAGCATGTAAAACACCCAAAAATACAAAATTAGAGATCACTTGCAATGGACAGACAAGAATGGCGAAAAGTAGTTAAGAAAGGCAAGCTCCTCAACGAGCTGCAGTGCCAGTGGAAGAAGACGACACAGAGAAACTTCGTTCCAAAGAGATCGTTTCGAAGCGTAGCAATCAGCTCGCCGAGAGAGACGGCAGAGGATCGTTTCTCTCGTGATGAGGATCGCGTCAAAGTCCTTGACTCGTCGAAAGATCCCCGTGAACGTGTTTTTCCTCTCCGCTTTTCCCCGTGAAATTAGAAAGTCGTTGCTCGGGCGACGACGGCGCACGCGGGTCCCCGATATCGCGGCTCGTCGCAATTACCGTTGATCCGCGATCGGGCCCAGGGATTCAGACGATCGGTATCTCCGGTTCGCGCATAAATTCTCCTATCCCGGATAAGGCCGGTTTCCATGCCGGCAGGAAAGCAGTCGCGTGCATCCCAGGCGTTTTGTATCGCGAGCTGCTGGCTGGCTCGCAGCTACGTCGTCGACACTCCCACCTGCAACCTAGTTCCCGTCGATATTTATAACGATCTCCGGGGCGAGACACCTCCGACGGTTTCGTTCGGTCCGCCACGATTTTTTCTGACATCGATGCCTCATGAACCTACTCGCTCGAACCACGAAAATTCCGTGAAGGAAACGCTACGATTGAAAATAACGAATTTTCGGACGGGCGCGTGGGCAACGTTTTGGGTTTGCGTAGAGTGGGCTTCGAAGGAATCTGGTACGGATAGTTGTTTATGTGTGAGCTGTTGGGAGGATAGTGACGCGTTGATTGGCAGGCTGAGTTATGTGAGAGGTCGCATAAAATACAATAGGACCACGATTATCCCCGCTATATAGGGTAATTCAAAGCGTACCTGTATTTTGTAGAAAAACGATAATTTTATTTTAGAATGTAAATTACTTAGTGGTGCAAAACTTGATACACGGTGTCACTATTGATAGCGTTAGCTTCTAACTCATAAGCAACATCAAATTTTCTTATAGCGACGTTAGGATAATCGGTGGTACACTGTACTGCCGAATGGAGTAATTGTTGAGAGTTCTGAGGTGTTCACGGTCCAGTTTATTATAGTTAATAATGTCTGAGGTGTTCAGAAGATGTCCTAGGACGCACTGAAGGAGGTAGCTGCACTAGTGGTGAAATGTTGGGAACATTTTCCTTCTGCATACACCTTATGTACACTCAGAAGTCTGAAACAGTATTAACTAAGTAATTATCAATTGTTATAAAACTGCAATCGTTGGCACTGAGTAACTAATAGTAGAGGTAGATCATTCTATAATTGAATGGTCCAATAGTTTTATTCTGAATGACCTGCGTTCGAGAAAGCATCTTACATCATGTCTGACCAGGTACAGAATTTTTCACTCAGGCAGTAAGTGACGATACCTATTTCCGTCTATAGCTGCTGCTCTATAGCTGCTGCTCTATAGCTGCTATAGCGCCTCTCTAGTTGCATCCAAGTGCATATCACCGAGACTACTGAAATAAATCTCTCCTACATTGTTTAGTTATTTCTCCGTGCAGAATCACGTCCTGTTCGGGTGTGCCACTAACTGCGGAACACCCTGTACACTGATCCCTATTTCTGTCTGGGTAGGGCTCGCGTAACGGCAATAGTAGCGCCTCGGTAGTTGCATCCAAGTGCATTTCACCGAGATTACGGGTGTATTGACCCCGCCGTCACCCCCTCGTCGCCCTTCCGCCACTTTCCTCCGGCTGCATCTCCTCACCGAGCCGTTTTCTGCCCCTCTTCCTACGGAGGTCGCCGACGACGCCACTCTCCCACCCTCTCCTTCTTTCAGACACCGTCTTTCTCCTTCTTTCAGACACCGTCTTTCTCCGTCTTTCAGACACCGTCGTTCTCCTTCTTTCAGACACCGTCTTTCTCTCCTTCCTTCAGACACACCCCCCTGACCCTGCACCCATTAAACGCACCGAGCGCGGCGTGCAACGCCGCCGGCGATCGACAACGACTCGTTGTTGTTGTTGTTGCCGCTGCTCTGTCTGTTGTCTTCGTCTGTCGAGGGGGTGGATCATTAGGGAGGCTTTGTGATACGGATGCAACCGATTCGGTGGTCTGTGAGGATGGTGTACGCTGGGAAGGAAAAGCGCCGGAAACGGAGTGCAGAGAGTGAGATCTGTGGGCAGGTTCGGGGTTGCAGGAGGAGCATGTTGAGGATTTTGATTTTTAAGGGGAGATTCTTCTTATTTGTTGTGAAAATACGTTCTGGGTATTTGGTTAGTTGTGAGTTTTCCTTAAGGAATGTTTGTAATACCTAGATCGTCTCTATTATGTGTCTACTACAGTTGTTTGTGAAAGTTGTTATTGCAGCAGCCTGAAATTTATTTTTTGTTTTTTAGGGAATTTTCTTAATTTCTAGAACATATTATCATAGTCTCATGCCTTAGTATAATTATTCATGGAAGCTTACGTCGAAGTAACACTTTCAAATGTGCAATCTGTTCAGTGTCTTCTTAATTTTTTTCTAGGGAAGCTTTCTAATCCACAAAACGTCTTATTCTACTTTCATCATAGTTCTCTGTAAAAATTTCTATCGAAGAAGCAGTCGCAGCCATACTGTAAAATTCCTCCTGGTGTATGTCTCCTAGGTAATTTCTCTAATCCCTGGAGGACGTCAAACACTCCACACCCCGTCTTCCTAAAAGTTTCACAAAATTCAGAAGCCTCCGTTGCATCCTCGAACCGTTCAAAGGATTCTCGAAACAGCCTCGCGAAAGGGTCCTTCAGGGTCGAGTTCTGTTTGTCCGGGGTCCGCCCTATCATCGGAGGGTCAAGGTATTTACTCCCATACGCGCCGAGGAGGGTTGATATTTGTCGTGCTGATGGAATTGATTGTGAAACTTGCAAGAAGGGTGGCAAAAGGCTCGGAGAAGAAGAGCCGGTCGAAGAGGGGTCGGTTTCGGTTCGGTGTCGTTGGAGAAGGTCAGGGTGCTCGTGTGTCCGATTCAAAGGGATCTCATGTTTGTCAGACTGTCAGGAATATTGCGAAATCCGCGGAAGGGTTACCACGGAGGGAAGGGTCCGCTGAAGAGGGGTTGTATCGTTCCCGGTGTCATTGAAATTGGAAAAGGTCAAGATACTCGTGCGTCGGTTCAAAAGGCTCCCTCTGTTATTTGTTAAGCTTATGGCGGCGCAGTAAAATTGCTGAAGAGCTCCAGGAGTCTCTCATGAAAGGGACATTGTCTCCGGCTCGAACTCGGTGAAACTTTCCAGATGGAGTTTACCTAAGAAATATTAAACGCGACGCGGACGAGGATCTCTTTAGGGGTAGCGAAATGTCCGGCTGGAGAGAGAAGCAATTTCCGCGAAGCAAGGAAATCGGATGAAGGCAGAATGAAAAATACTTTCACCCTCTTCGGGAAATATTCTTGATGGACGCACGGAGCTATTAAACGAGGAGTTCAATCCCGCTGAAGCTTCTGCGAAGCTACGAAAGCTCTTCCAGATGATAACGCCCTCTTTCAGCGACACACTCCGGGGGAATGAGAGATGCTGAAGAAGCCGAGGTATCGTTAGGCTCTGAGCGTTGTTCTTTGACGTGGAACACGTGTCGGTGTCTGAACAGCGGCGCGCAGTACGTGTAGACCGCACACAGGTGCAACGATGCATTTTTTTCTGCAGCTTGCAGCGTGATGCCGCATCACGTGTCTAGAATGTTACTTTCACTTCGCGCTGCGTGCGGCGAACGAGGATCGTTTCGAGACGCAATCCGTTTTGCAACCTCGCCGTGTTATAAATCCGCGGGCCCAGGGAAAAAATCGCCGACTCCTAGCCTGTCATCGACGCCGACTTTCATCGAATAATATTGCAGACACGTACCGTCGTCCTCGCCGCCTTCAGGCGCAGCCTTTTCCATCATTGAGGGTCTCCGACGTCTTCCACAGGTGGAGGAATTTGTTAACTGATGTGATGATCAGGTATGGAAGCTGTAATTTTAGGGTTTAGGGCCTCGTCGAAGGCAAATTGATACGCCTGAGAGCATTTCTTAATAAAGAAACACCCGAGACAGTGTATGGCAACTTACTGTTAGTCCTGATAGTCCTGTTCTATAAATACATGTAAGAATGTTCTACAGAAGAGAGGATGGTAAATTCAACCAGGTTTGAAAGGTTTCTGTGAGATCTTCTGACTGGCTGTCGAAGGCAAATTGATACGTTTGAGAACATTTCTTAATAAAGAAACAGCCGAGACGGTGTATGGCAACTTACTGTTAGTCCTGATAGTCCTGTTCTGTAGATACGTGCAAGAATATCCTACAGTAGAGAGGATGGTAAATTCTATCAGGTTTGAAAAGTTTTTCTGAGATCTTCTGACTGGCTGTCGAAGGCAAATTGATACGTTTGAGGGTATTTCTTAATAAAGAAACACCCAAGACGGTGTATAGCAACTTACTGTTAATCCTGATAGTCCTGTTCTGTAGATACATGCAGGAGTATCCTACAGTAGAGAGGATATGTGAGAGGATGATAAATGCTACCAGTTTTGAAAAGTTTCTCTGAGATCGTCCGTAAGATTAATTGGGTAATTTAGAAGCAAGTAGGAAATGCACGATTTAAACTTATGAATGTGGGTAATAGGAGTGCTTTAAGTCTCTGTGGAACTGTACGAAACTCATGGTTTAAGTCAATGTCTTAGAAATCAGCTAGCGATAGGATACACTGCACTGCTAATAATATCCATATGCCATCCGCGAATCCTATCTTGCAACTGGACATATGTTCCAATAGGACTCTTATAAACATAGAAACCGAGTCTCCACTCCAAAGAGCCTTGAGATTTCTAAAAATCAACTCATCCCCATCAGGGCACCGCATTCCAGTTAGCAATTCCAACAATCCCAGGTTGAGTGTCTTCGCGCAACACCTATGTTCTTTTTTGCTGGTTTCATCCCGTCGAGTGAACCTTCCAATGAATCAAGCGATTCCTCTCGAGAACTGAAAGGCTTCTCGAAACAAGTGTCCAGAGGAGAACGAGGCTGGCCTGGGTTCAAGCGTTACTCGCAGACACTGGCTGGTACAGCACGCCGCTTTTATTATTCCCTTTCGGGGCGAGTGCTTAGAAAACTTGCGTATAGCCTCTCCGCGAGCAAGAATATAAAGCGTTTTATGGGTCTGTCTGGCGGTGCTAGCTCGGTCGTGTAAGGCCTTTAGCCCCTCTGCGGACGGAGTCCTCGGGGCTCTGTTTGCCGGCAGGACTCCGAGGTCCTTGCGCCCATCTAGCCCTGATTCGATTGAGAGCAAAACGTCCTGCGCTCTAGCTCGCGCTCTCCTCGCCTCCTCCTCCTCCTCCTCCTCCTCCTTTCCTCTTCGCTTGTCCATAAACGAACGCGCTATAAATCAGCCCGTTTGTCGACGAACGAATCGCGTTCGCGGTTCGTTAGAAAATTACTGCCACGGAGCTTCCCGCGCAAGGAGGTGGCCTGTGTTCCACCGCATCCCGAATGAACCGGAAGCCGAGTTCTTTTAGCCTGTGCAGGAGGACCCTTCGATAGGGAGAGGCACCGTGGATCCTGGACCTGTTTCAGCATTTTTCTGAGGGAGTTTGTTGTTCTTGAATGTGTCTGTTTCCCTAAACACTATGCATAGGGGAACTCAGCTAGGTTCAGGTGAAAACACTTTTCATCTGTTATGTAGTTTCGTGAACACTCTTAGGGTGTTCGATGTCTAGGTTCGAAAGACGGTCTGGGTAATGTTATAGTGATTTGTTGGGACGTAGGTGCATGAGTGAACCAACGTGAGCAGAATTCATAGGTTGCTTGTTAGGATTGATAGAAACTTCAATTGTTAACTGTGTAATCGATGATATTAGTTATTTTTATGGGATTTTACTGATTCTGAGGGACCTTGTCAAACATATTTGCTAACCAGTTGTTGACAAGGTAGTCAAAGCGTTAAGCCACAGCCATGAGAGCTAGCAACAATAATTGACAATCAACTACAAGATTTACACTTTGATAGGAGGCATTTTCCAAGAACAAGGTACCAATCATCTAATACCTTCAACAGAATAGTAAGAATACTAAAATCAGAGCCCTCAAGGCTATCGCCTGATGTTCCACGTAGCTTCTTCCATTTCATACGTAGTCAATGAATGAATGACTGAAGGGAAAGTTAGAATTCATTTTGCAGGCTGCCTTTAAGACCTTCAACAAGCCATTCTGGTGGTCTTCACTACAAATTCCTAAAGAACTCTTACACCCACCTATCTCCTTTCATCTTCAAACTTCTGTACACCCATCTGCTAACCCTAGGCTAATGAGAAAATTCTAATTCTGTCTTCCATCTGTCATTCTCAATAACTTTCTCCAATAATGACCCGATGGTACTTCATCAATCAACCTGCTAAAACATTTTTTTCGCATGTCTACCCGCGGTGTGCAGTCCGCCGTACATTCCCGGACACCCCAGGCCCTCCGCAGTATTTTTCTGTTAACGCATCAAATGAAACGTTTCTTTGTTCGATGCTCAGGTGAGTTTCCTTATCGCAGACGAGTGCTCGAAAACACGAGCGTATTCTCTCAGCTCTCGCCAGTCGTCTCCGTCCTTTTCCATTCGGCTCGTTCCTCCTCTTCCTAGTCCAAGGTGGAGGAGGTTGTTGCACCCTCCTCTCGGGGCATTGTGCATGCGTGCACGAGGGTGCAGCCCCAGCCCCCTTCGTTTCTGCACTCTGTATGCAACCCGTTTCTCCTCTGGTGCAATGACACACAGCTTCGTGGAAAGGCATCATACCGGAAGAATTCAAGATTATCGATTTTTGCGACGCCTCTCCTCCGGGCTCTCCCACGATTTTCGCCGCCCCGTTCTTCCAGAATTCTTTCAACCGGCTCCCCATGGCACGCTGGAGGAAATTAGAAGCGTGGATAACGATCAGGGAATGAAATTCTTGTGGCCTGACTTTTTGTACGGTTTTTAAATGGTTCGTGTAGGCATAGCTAGACTGGGATCTTCAAGGTCATACCAGTGACAGTATTTTTAATGCAGGATAAATTGCTTGTCTCTCATTTTCTCTCCTATCTTTATTGTTGTTTATCTAGTGTAAGCAGGTATTATATTGCGGAGGAGAACATGACCTTGAGTGGCCTACGGTGGGTGGCTCTGCGATTTGGGGACTTTTTATGGCAGTAGTTCGGTGGAAGTATATGACTGTGCAGCAAGTTTATTACTGTACACCGTTTACGTGGATAATATCTTCAGATTAGTGGTAATAAGAAAAGGAAAATGAGTTTCGGGGTTAATTGGTCAAATAAATTAATAGTAAATAGATGTAGATCTATCATAGTGATATTTTGGTTGGATTAGATTACATACCTAGTACCTGGGTAATATACTTTCTTTACACTGTGTTCAGTAGTTTATTTTTTAAAGGAATTCATAACAAATGGATCAAGATCTATCATGGTGTACATGATCATTTTGGTTGGGTCAGATTTTAGACCTAGTACCTGTTTAATATACTTTTTTGGCACTATGTATAGTAGCTTATTTTCCAAATCAACGAATAACCAATACATAAAGGACTATCATAGTGTATTTGAGCATTTTAGTTGAATTAGTCTGCATAACAAACCTAAACCTAAAACCTGAGTGACATCCTCTTCTCTGAAGACTCCTGTGTCTTTAGCTGTCTTTCAAATAAATTAATTATAACAAATAGATCAAAATCCATAGTGCATATGATGTCTTTGTTTCAAACTGATCTGTCAAATGTACTGAACAAATTGATCAATTTTATTTTATGACACCCTGTATATTGACCATCATAACATTTAGGCACTGGCTAAATTTCTATAAACTTTGAACAGTAACCAAAACGGTATAATAATCTCAAAACAACTACCAATTACACAACTCCAATTAATCAATCCACTCAAATTCCATAAAAGAATTCTCCACGCTAAACCACACAAAAATATCACTCGCAATCGGACTCCTCGATAAACTCGCCCCGATTCAACAAAAATCCCCCAAAAATCGTCTAACCATGCAACCGCTGCACCAAAATTCCAACCGAACCTGAAACTCCATTCCATCCGCCAGGAAGGAACGGCTGCACAGCAATCGATCCTAGAAAAGCTCGCAGGAGGCTGGTCGGGAAATATTCATTAATTCCATTAGCGCACGGGACAATAATCGATAAGAATCGAATGACTCACGGCATAATGGGCGTCGCACGAGTCCGATTCTTATCGGCGTTTAATTACACCGTTGCCTTTATCATGCAGATCGGAAGGTGGCTCGGATACGGTGTCGGATTCTGATACGACTAATTAAGAGGCCGAATCGATCCGCCGATGACGGGTCACCGACACCGTCGCGATCCTAATCGTCACCACGACGCTTCGAGTCACCGTGTGCAACGTGACGAACAAAAGAAACACGGAATACAAAGAGCAGGGACGGAGGGAGACGGAGAGAGAAAGCGGCGAGCGTCGACGAGAACTGGCTGCGATTCTCGGATTATGCGCGTCGCATATTCATCGGTCTACGAGACGTTAATGTGAATCGTGGTCTGTTCATTCATGCTCGATTGTTCGCCGACAGGAGCGAGGAATCGAAACGAGAGTCGCGCAGGGAAAAAGTCGGAGAACGGAACGTGTCGCGTGTCACGTAGAACAGGACTTCTGATGTTCTGGGCGCGGGAGAGCTGAAGCCGACCAGGAGAAGAAGACTGTTGATGCTGTCAGGATTCTTCATTGTTTCCATCGTTTCAATTGTATTGTTTTCCAGGTACAGTCACTTAGGGAATGGATCAAAAGAATAGGGTATTTAAAAATTCTTTTAATGGACACTTTGATTGGGTACCGTCGTTTGCAGCGAGGCTACCTAAGTGTTAGACAGTCAGTTGGGCTTGTGCGAAGGAGGGGTAGCGATTGTAGGAATGTTTGATCAATTTTGCGAGGGATTGTAAGTAACCCTTGCATTCAGATCAGAAGTTGGTTTTAGCCACAGAATCTTATACCCCATAGTCAGTTGATGTTTTGCTACTGTCCACTGCAGGTACCCTAATTTGGAGCAGCTTCCATGTTCCTTCAGTCGTATCTTCACGATGTATTCCTGCTTTTCTTTAATTGTTCAGCTGACTAATTACGAACTAATTGTTCAATAATTCGAAACCTGAACATGGGTACTTTAACTCTCAACTGGTATGGTGGATCTGTGTCACTTAAGTTGGTGTCTGTCGTAGCGAAGAGGAAGCAGTATCTCACAATATTTTTTACCATATATTTGCAATATATTGACTGTAATAAAATTGTATTTGCTCCAAAAAATTAACTCCATCGTTACATAAACAATTTGCTAAAAATGTGTCTAGTAGGAAAAACGCGAAACATATGGAGAAAAATATGTATGTAGCAGCGATCTAACCCGCACTATACCGGATGAGGGTTAAAAAGAATAGTCATCCCGACGCAAATCAGTATCAATGCTCAGACCTCTGATGAAGCTAACTGCACTACTGACGAAACGATGAGAACATTTTACTGTCATAAATAAATAATATATTACTACAGGAATTTAATTAAACCATAGCAAACACTTAAGCAAATCTATAATAATCACATCAGTTGGCACCGCGTCAAACTATCAACTAACCAAAAAATAATAAAGTCCTTCCTGAAGAGATCCACACGCATTAAACAAAAAAATCGACCGAAGTCAATCGATGGAACACAGAAATTGATCAATGTAAAAATCATTTTCAGGGTGATCGATCGATCGTGGTCGCACGAAGAGGCCGGAAAAACGTTCTCCGCGATCCTGAAGAGATCCCTTCGCCACGAAATACCTAACACCCTTTCCTGGAACAACAAGCAGCATTCCCGGCACAGATTCCTCGTGTTCGAGGGGAACGCAACCTGTGCACGGTGAAAATTCCAACGGTCGAAGAAATTTCTAAGCGGCACGCTTCGCGATTATGCGGATGAAGAGAGAGAGAGAGAGAGAGAGAGAGAGAGAGAGAGAGAGAGAAAGAGAAAAAAGTTGGAGAGGGAGGAGAAAGAGGGACGGGGTGCAACGACCTCGCATTGGGTCACGGCCTTGACATCGTTCCGACACGATACTAATCGCTCACGACCAGCCTAGAACACGCGTGGACATCGCTGATGCGAGTTGCACGATCGAGGAGGTTCGCCAAACTCTGCGACACGGTCGAATCCCGAAAATCGAAGCACCAGCTGTGATCCAGACGAGATCTAGAATTTTTATATTCTATTTCGCGTGAAAGAAATTTTAATGTATCTCGAGCGACAGGTGTGTGCAATGTAAATTAATAAATAAATTATACTGAACAGAGCTGCAAGGGTTGAATGTTTATGTAGAAGAGGGAGTCTATTGTTGAATTTTATTTAATTTCTTATGGGGCAGAAAGTGAAGACAAAGACAATTGACTTGTTCTTCGAATGTTTGTGTAATATGAGGTCCCTATAATAAAAAATTGAATTTTGTGACCTCATCGTGCGTCAAATGAGGTGACAGACACGAGACTGGTGATAGAACAGTATACCAAGGACTGTGGTAGCTATATTTTACTTTAATTGCTGCATAAGTTGCTGCATGCGCAAACTCGGGTGTACTCGTTGCTGGAGAACAGTATCTTTGGAGGAGGATATGACCTTCGAGTCCCTAGATCCTCCACAATAGATTGTCTTTACAGTTGATCAAAGCTAAAGCAATGTTAAAATAAAATAAATAAATTATCCATTCTGTTTAAAATCTCTATGAATCCTCAGTCTACCTATGCTGCGCTGTCTACAAGACACTTCAAAAGATACCCTCCACAGTAAATTGTCCCTGCTATAGTCTTAAACCTAAATAAATGTTCAAATAAATAAATGTTCACTGTATGCAAGACACCTCAAAAGACCCTCCACAATAAATTATCCTTACAATTGCTTCAAACCTAAATAAATGTCCAAATACAATAAACGAACTCTCAATTGTCTTCAAAATCACAGTGAATCCTCATTGATCCCTTGCTACTCTGTCTACAAGACACTTTAAGAGACACCCTCCACAATAAATTGTCCCTACAATAGACTTAAACCTAAATAAACATTCAAATACAACAAACAAACTATGAATTGTCTTCAAAATGACAGTGAATCCTCCTTGATACCTTGCTACTCTGTCTACGAGACACCTCAAAAGACACCCTTCACAATAAACTGTCCTTACAACTGCTTCGAACCTAAATAAATGTTTAAATACAATAAACAAACTATCAATTGTCTTCAAAGTCACAGTGAATCCTCCTTGATATCTTGCTACTCTGTCTACAAGACACCTCAAAAGACACCCTCCACAATAAACTGTCCTTACAACTGCTTCAAACCTAAATAAATGTTCAAATACAATAAACAAACTATCAATTGTCTTCAAAATGACAGTGAATCCTCCTTGATACCTTGCTACTCTGTCTACAAGACACTTAAAAAATTATCCAACAGCAGAAGGAAGGTCCAAACTGGCCGTACTCGAGTCGGCAGTCCGTTTCACCGACAATGAGGAAAAAAATGTCCAACCAACCGCTGCATACCGGGTGTCGCGAAAACGGCGTGGAAAGTGCATTGAACCCGTAGATCATTCGCGTGTGTTCATGATAACCGACAATGAGTCACCGGCTCAGCTCGATAGCCTTTTGCTGGCGGCGAGATTGGGAAATCGGGCATTACCGAGTTTCCGTCTGCTCTCACGTATCACGTGTACCGTGAACAGGATAATTTGTGTCGAACGCGTGACCGTTCTGGCGTCGATTTATGCGCGGAATAGTCTCGCACACGATGTTTATCTAAATCGTCGCTCGATCTCTCTCTCCTTCTCTGTCCAACGGCCGGTTTATTGCACTCGTAAAGAAGAATTTCATGTGTTACGCGCCGGCCGAGCGCACCTACAACCATCGTGCTCGGGACACTGAACCGAAATGAGGTTAGGATAGCCATCGTTTCTTAGAAAGTCCAGGCTCTTTCTGTTCCAGGCTTTTCAGCCCGCTGGAAATGGAAAGAGACCCGACAGGGTGGGTCTAGAATGCTGCAGGCACCCGTGAGGATAGAGTCACGTGTTCGGGTTGAAAATGGTGGGCCCGTGGAGGCACAGGTACCAGGATTGGGGGGTTCTGTGGAGCTGTTGGGTGATAGCGTTTGGCAGGATCAACTGGAAACTTTTACTGCCAAGTTTGGAGCAATAGATCTCTGAAGCATGAAGATCTTCAGCTTTAGACCCTGACTAATAGGTTAATTGTAAGTCAGCTACCAAACTGATACGCGTTTTGCATCTGAGAAGTTCGAAATGTTTGGGACGCTGACTCGAATTGAGGTTCGGATAGCTCCCTTATCTTCAAGAGCCAGTTTTTTTCTGTTCTAGGGTCTGTAGCTTGTTAGAAGTCATGTGTTTAGGTTAAAAATGGCGTCTCCATACGCCTAAGAAGTGGAGGATTTTGTAAACCTGCCGGATGATAGGTGTCCTGGGGTTGTGATGTTTGGAAGAATGAGTTGGAAACTTCCAGTAGCCATTTAGTAATCATGGCAACTGTTTCTTGGAATAGCAGATCCTTCAATCATCCAATCCTTCATACTCAGAACCTGAGTACTACCCTGACAGTATGTTAGCCAGACAATTTTGAATATATTTTATATTTCAGAAATGAAGAATGGTTTATAAGATAGAGTCAGTTGAGGTTATAGCTTGCATTATGCCTCAAATAGTTTTAAATATGACACAAGATAGATGGTGTCATAGAGTCTATGGAGACAACGATGAAGGAACATCTGTTACGCAGTATCGTTTCAACTAAAATTGACTGTCTCTCAAAAACAAGTAGCTTATGAACCTATGGATGTTGAGTAAAATGTTTTCTTACCTTGTGGATGCAGAATACCCCTACAGATTTTTAGACAGCCTCAATAGGTATGATCTATACAATCACCATACCATTTCAAGTTCCATCAACAAGATCCTCATTCGAGGTAACCAGTCCTCACACTTCAAATTAGAAAAATGCAGAGCCTCTAGTAAGGATCTACCACTTAACATCCTCATCCTAACTCTAACAGCAATCTCAAAATTATCGATCATTAAATACATAATAACAAGCTACTAATACGAACCAAAATCCCATCCAAGGTACCAAACTCAACAATCCTCACCAACTAACAATTAAACAACTCTTCACGGTCCAAACAATTCCTGAGACCCTCAAAAACTATGGAATCTTTTCAAACTTCAACAAATTGTGAACATTAGACATTCCACTCCCGTTGTTCCGACTCCGGAATCAAACAGACCCGGTTATTTCCAAATATTCGCGATTTCGAGCGTCGAAACGTCACGAAGTCGACGCCTGGAGCCCACCGTCGGCTCTTCAGCGTGTTTCCCTCTCGTTTTCATCGCGGTTCGAGCACGAAGGGCTGCGTTTACAGTACGTGACACGAGAATCACGTTACGCCCATATAACACACGTAGCCTGGCCGCTAACGAGCATGCTACGTGACTAAATCACCGGCCACGTAAGTCCCGAGTCATGAGCGGGCCTCTATCGCTCTCAGAAGAGAACACAAATCCTTTTCAGCGCCGATGGCGATACCCGGTGCTCGATACGAAAACTGCTCGTTAGTATTTTCCGACGACGCCGATCCCTGCCTGAGAACTGACCCCTGCAAGGGCAGAGACGAGTATACAGGGTGTCCTCTTGGTCCGTGACAGCCAGAGGAGATCAAAATGAAAGAAAGTGACAACTGAATATAAGAAGAAACTTTTACTACCGAATTGTCTTGTTAGGTACCTGCCAGCTCCTACCAATTATGCTGAAGAAGAGGTGTAGCCCAGATTTGAAGATCACCTTGTTTTTTTTTCAATTTTGTAGCAAAGGGTATTAGGGTAGCTGTGTAGAAAATCTTTGTTTGAGGAGGAAGAATGAATAACATGCAGATGTGCTTCGTCATTTTCGTTAAAGGAGATGTCTGATGAATGGAGCATGTAAGCATTGTTGAAGAAGTTGGATAATGTCGCTGACCTTGATCACTCACATCCGGAGAAGTATGAACGGAGGGAAGTGTAAGGATTCGCGAAGAATTTGATTAATGCCGGCATCCTTGGTGACTTCCCTCACAGAAGTCGAGTGAATGAAGTAATCCGCGGCAATCCTTACAACGTCTGGTCCGTGACATAATTCAGATGCTTTAATGAGACGATATGAATGAACGGGTGTCTGTGTCTGTACGGAAGAATCTACTTAACTGTGGTTCAATTATTAATGCACATTATCGAGAAAGTTTCAGTGAATATTATTATCGACCTGAGATACTTTAAATGATGACGAACGGTTAAGAAAAATGAGCGAGGAATGTTTGTTTAATATTATTATTGTAAATCTAGTGTGCTTTAAAAAATTATCAATGGTCGGTGAAAATTGAAGGGTTCATAACGGCAATGACCCTTGTTAATTTTTGCCTTTCTTCGGGAGAGCAAAAAATAGTCTAGCATCATTAATTTTTGCTAGGTAGATATGAGTTTATACTTAACAAAATATTCATCATATTATACCATTGCTGCGGGCGTTAATAGGAGAACTGTACCCAATTAAATCATGAAGTTGTGAAGTTGTCATCGTCAACTTTGACAAGGATTTCGTAATGAACCCCTGAATTACCCACGATATTGAATTTAATATTATTATTCTTTTACCTGAGATATTTCAAAAAAATATTCAATGTTCGATCAAATGCACTGAGGAATTTTAAATTAAAATAATTATTTTAGAGCCAGTATACTTAAAAGAATTGACCACAATCAATCACATTCGCCAGGAAATTTTAATTTAATGTTATTATTTTCGACGCAGGATGTTTTAAAAAATGGTCACTGGTAAATAAAAATTAATTTTCGTATTCGTGTGTTCGACCTAACGTGTTCAAACGAGAACGGTCAATGACCAACATAAATTACCCAGAAATTTAAATATTAATATCCTTCATCGCTTTCTATAAATAAAGACACACGAATTCGGTCACTTTCTACAAAGAAAGCATCACACGATCGGCGCGATAAATCCTGAATTCACCACGGTTCTTATTTGCGCGCGTAAATTCAAACGAAGTTTCTCCGAAAATGACATTCGGCAGAACGTGTCTCATAAAGTGAAACTTACGTTGTCAGATCACATACGTATATGCATGACTTAAATGTATAACTAAATTTAAAGTGATAAGTAGACTGCGGATGTATATGCAATTTAATATATACAAATTGGCACAGAATGGACATTTACTAACATAACAAAATAAAAATTACATACGTTAAACATTTCAGGGAACAAATGCAGTCTTGTTGAAGTTTAATTTATTTATCTGCGTTAGGTGTCCACATAAGGGTTAAGATCCTGCAGTACATGAACTGGATTCACTTACAAAATGAACAATTTTTAAATGTAGACAGAGGAGAAAAAGTTAGGTGTCCACGCAAGTGATAAGATCTTAAAGCACTTGAACTGGACTTATTTAGACTATGTTCTGTTGTCCTCTAGAACCCATCTGTCATCAGTTTACGATCAAGTAGCAACCACAGGTTCAAGTAGCAACGATAGGCTCAAGTAGCAATCATTGACTCCAGTAGCAGTCATAGACTCCAGTAGCAATCATAGAAGCAAGCAGCAAACATAGACTGAAGTAGCAACGATAGACTCAAGTAGCAACCGCAGACTTAAGTAGCATCTATAAACTTATGTAGCAACCGCAGGCTCAAGTAGTAACGATAGACTCAAGTCGTAACCATAGACTTAAGTAGCAATCATAGACTCAAGTAGCAACTGTAGACTCAAGTAGCAACTATAGACGCAATTAGCAGCCGCAGACTCAAGTAGCAACCACAGATACAAGTAGCAACGATAGACTCAAGTAGCAACCATAGACTCAAGTAACAATCATAGACTTAAGTAGCAACTATAGGCTCAAGTAGCAATCAAAGACTCAAGTAGGAACTATAGACTCAAGTAGCAAACATAGACTCAAGTAGCATCTATAAACTTATGTAGCAACCGCAGACTCAAGTAGTAATGATAGACTCAAGTCGTAACCATAGACTTCAGTAGCAATCACAGACTCAAGTAGCAATTGTAGACTCAAGTAGCAACTATAGACGCAAGTAGCAGCCGCAGACTCAAGTAGCAACCACAGATACAAGTAGCAACGATAGACTCAAGTAGCAACCATAGACTCAAGTAGCAATCATAGACTTAAGTAGCAACTATAGGCTCAAGTAGCAATCATAGACTCAAGTAGGAACTATAGACTCAAGTAGCAATCATATTCTCAAGTAGCAACTATAGGCTCAAGTAGCAACGATAGACTCCAGTAGCAACCACAGCCTGAAGTAGCAATCATAGACTCTATTTTAGCTAGTCTTCCTCATTATACCCTGACGCGAAGAGCCGCAACACCTATCACAAAGATCTCGATTCGACTAGACGAGTTTCCTTTGCATAAGCTGCGATTCCTCGAAGCGTTCCGTGTCTTGCAACTCCTGAATCCATAAGTCGCAATCTCGAGACCACACACGCACCTAGGTTGTACAAATTGTAATGGCAGAAATTACGATCGGCTGGAATTTCGGTCGAGTTGCGAGCGTTGCTTGCTCGCTTGCTTGCTTGCTTGCTCGCGCGGTTACGTAAGTTTCGGTCGCGCGAGTTGCGGTCACGCGAACTTCTACGTAAGTTTCTAGTCGCTCACGAGACTTTCAGTCACGAGCCAACGAACGAGACCGCACTGCTTTCAATCCGCGCGGAACTGTAGTCACGATGAACGAACAGAACCCTCAGGATTGCTCTTTCGACCGTTTTTTGGCTTCCTTCGTATACCGGGCGTCTCATTTCAACTTTTCCATGTGAAACCTTGCCGATACTGAGAGCAAGCTGCGAAAAGTGGTTGCTGATATTATGTTGGCAACTAAATTCGCAATCTGTTGAATTTCTTCGCCTCAAAATTCCCTCGACTCTATTATCATCGAGTAAAAACATTATCAGAACTATGGCGAAAGAGTATTAATAATTGAAATATAAATGGCATGAATGCAAAAGTATTTCAAGTATTTTCATACAAATTTTCATGGAACATCTTTCGAGGGCTGCAAATTTAATTGCCAACCCAATATTTTCTGATGATGAGGATCCTTGGATGCAAAATTGGTCCTTCGGAGGGTAGAAATTAGTATACAGACAGGAGTTGTATTTAGTATTGTCAATAATTCCTTTATGGGTGTGGGGTAGCAGAGATGTGAGGTCAGTTCTAAGAAAAAGTATTAGGGTGGGTGTGTTAAAAAACTGTTAATATATAAAATATTTTTACTTGAATTTTGTAAAATACTATTTCAATTTTTAGTGGTTGTAAAATGTCAGATTCCTATAATAAAAACTTCGAAACTGTCTTAAAAGTAGTTTATCAGCTCTAAAAATCCAGACTTCTTTAAATTTGTCAAAACTGGTGTGCTGAAAGACTCATAAATTCCTAAAATATTTTGATTTGTATTCTGAAAAATACCACTTGAATCTTTACTGGTTGTAGAGTGTCAGATTTATGTAATAAAAACGTCAGAACTGTCTTAAAGCAGTTTGTCAATTCCAAAAATCCAGTGCTCTTTGAATTTTTCAAAACTGATTCACTAATAACTTCTAAGGGTATACTGATGGGTATTAATGTATCTGAATAAATGATGTTACAAACTGATATATCATATTAATTAGTCACTGAAAAATCCGACATTTCACACGCCCCAATCTAATATTCCATTTTACAAATTCTGTATCTCGAAACAGGTTTATTGATCCGTCAATCGAATAAATAAATAAATTTGCTGGAACGTATGTTCAGTCAGGACTAAAGTGTATAATCGATTGGTGCACATTCTTTTACGATGTTCAACGAACCTGCTCGAAGCAACGCACGAATCATGCTTGAATCGCGACCCAGTGATCATTCGACCCTAGGGTCGATTCTCGAAGTGGAACGGTTTCCGTGCTTTCTCCCGGAGGGTAAAAATCGATCGATATTTCTTTCCTTCCTCGAAACGGATAGGTTAGGTCGCAGGGTGTATTTATAAAACAGTTCGAAATTACACGTAGCTGAGTGTCTCTTTCAGAATAATTATAAAATAAACGTATTTTTCAAATACAAATAAACAATAATATACTGGTGTAGTTTCATATATTAGATTTTGCGGTTTATAAATATTAAATTTGAAAATTCTTTAAACATATGAGTAGGAGAGCAGACTTTTGCTATTGTGTCTGACTACCACTGACTGATTCTACTTGATATAGACTTTGTAATCGTCTACGATTCCGTGTTTTCTAATACTAATTTAATTTGTTGTCTTTTGTTCCAACACCGAGATAATTAATTTATTAGGATATTAAGCAACAGAAATTACAGTGGAAAAATATTTTAAAAAATTACAATTATTAATATCCTTCAACAGCATTCTATTAAAAAGTACTTGTAAAAGGATGCTGACACTGTTTTCAACGATTGCACAGAAATTTACCAAACGAAGGAATGAACACGCTATAAATAAAATCTCAATTTGATCAACTCACTGAGTTTATCTTTATGATAAATATACGTTCAATTAAAACTCATCAAGGTGACCAAGAAATCCTGAAAAACGCGAAGCTCACCAAAAATTAACTTCATTATATAAACTGCTAAATTATAATTTATGGATGGATTCTACACTATAATTATAGTGAATCCATCCTCTACATACTGTTGCGAAACGATGAATTACAAGGTGAATGCGGCAGGACATCGCAAAACCCATGCATCAAATAAAAATGTTCATTTCTGACCCGAGGGGGCCGCGAAAAATTTCCAAAGTGAAAATTCTAGAGATCCGTCTGAATCTCAATATCGGATTCCATGTCTCGGGTAGTGAAGGCGACAGAAAAGGAGAGAGATGATTTTCCTAGGTACGAGCCGATGACGTTATCAAAGTCCGATCGAAAAAAGAATAGCATGGCAGCCGGCGCACCGAGTTTCTCCGGTCGCTAACGCGAAAGGAAACTATACGAGGAGGATGTAGTTGAATTAACTATAAATCAGAGTGAATTCAGCGGATGGGAATTATTTATGGCCAGCCCGATCGGACGCACAGGCTTCTTTGAACTGTATTTCTCGTACGGTGCACCATAAATACGATAGCCGTGAAGAATAGGGACGGCCGTAAAATTCAAACGGTCTCTGGCGAGCCACGATATACCCTCTCTCGTTATGGCTGTAATATAGTATCTATTAGCGTAGAAAACTCGGAGAAACAGTCATCGACGCCGCCAGATCGAAAACACTTTGTATTTTTCAGGATCTTTAATCGTTTTCTCGATTTTGAACAGGTCGAGTGCGATGTTCATAGCTGATGGGCTTCTGAATTTAATTTAATTGAATAAGTACTATCCCTTATGAAGGTTAAAGCAGTATTAATGTTATAATAAAAATTAGACTGCGGATGCATATGCAAATATACATATTTAGAAATTCATATTTCCTGTGCTGATGCAGTTAAATAAATGACACTTCAACACGTGTGCATTTGCTCCCTGAAATGTTTAAAACGTGTGATTTTCACTTTGCGAAATTGTTATATGTGCATTGTTCATCAATTTGAGAGCATTAAATTGCATAAAAATCCGCGGTCTAATAATAATAGTGTGAAGTATCAACTACGCGAGGTGTCTGACTAGGTATGGCAGTTTTCACTGTGTCAAAGTGTTAAACCTGTCATCAGAAATCACCTTCCACGCTACGAGATCAAAAACACTTTTGTATTTTGCAGATTCTTTTATATTGCTTGCTCAATTTTTAACAGGTTAGCTGCAATTTTCATCGCTGAAGGGGTTCCAAATTTAATTAAATAAGTACTCATTCTTAGGAATTTTTGGGCAATATTATTATTATTATTATTATTATTATGTGAAGTATCAACTACATGATGTGTCCGATTAGGTATGGCAGTTTTCACTGTGTGAGTTAACCCTGTCGAGATTGAAAGATGAACTCATGTATTAATTTAGAAAAATCGCTCACGTGCTGCAGGCCACTATATTGACCTTTATGCAGCTGTTCATTTTGCGATACGAAGCTATGTATTGGAACAAATTATTATGTCAGCATGACTTATGTGAATACACATGTTCCATTAAATTTTTCGCAATTTCATAACACTGAAATAATTTAACAATTCACATCATACATTCATTGTAATTGAATTAAAAATTTCGTCAATATTCCCTGAAAAAAATTCTCCAAAATTTTCATAGAAGTTCCAATATACTACGTCCAGTGCCATGCCCTGCATCAACACTACAAGACACCTAATCCAACCACAGAAAAGCCTCCTACAAGAAGAAGACCCCTCTATCTTCACAGACAGTGCTGCACAACATCCTAAAAAACATCCAAAGAATGCATCACAATCTGTAAACATAACAGTCTGTCCATTTCGACAACCTTTTAAAAATAAAGCGACAAGCCGAACGTCACTCCAAATTATCATCATACGGGATCAATCATAAAATGAACACATCTGGTTCACTCGTTCACATTCACACACAGAGAGATCCTGAAGCGATCCTTCTGTATCAGAAGGAATAAAAATAAGTCAGACGGTCTGATAGTTTTGGTCGGTAGCGTAGACGTTGATTTATCGTTCGGTTGGCGAAAAAGATCGAGGTACCGGTAGGCACGAGCCGGTCTACCACGTATCAGCATCTAGAAGCTGCTGAATAGAGGCCAGCTGTGTATTTTCTGTGTACGCGTGTAGAGACGCGGTTTTTTTATGGATAGGACGTTAGGTATGTGACCAGCCGGCTCTCTCGACCAGATAGATAGATAGCACGTCGGAGATTGTATCTCCGGAGTTCAGAGACCCCGTGTGTGTTGGACTTTCTTGCGCCACCGCTTCACGTATAATACATTCACGAGGCTGATAAGCCTGGCCAACGCGGGCAAAGACGCGTCTCGTTATATCACCGACCAATAATCATCGACAGACCACGCTCTCAGCTGCGTCGACAATGTAGCCATTGTAATTGGATCGCGTGTACTCTGTTCTTCGAGAGTTTAACCCCTTGCCGTACAATAACGAGTCACACTCGTGACACAGAATATGATTGATGCGTCACAATACGAGTCCAACTTTTATGACAATGCTTTAAAGTTTTGCACTACAGCACAAATTAACCCTCAAAGGATCGTTGCGAGCGATCTGCATGTGCCGATAGATGCTCTTCATTTATCACGGCGCTCTAGGATTGGAATAGGAAACTTTGTCGCACGAAATCGTTGGAAAAATCGCACGGCAAGGGGTTAACCCCTTCTGAATCGGTTGCGTCGAAGACGGTAGATCAGAGGAGTGTTCAGTCGGTTCGGAGGGAATGGGAAATATTTTTTACCGGGGTAGAAGATATTCTGTGGGGGTGGAAGTATTGTTTGGGGTAGGGTATATTTTTTGGAAACGTGGAAAATATTTTAGGTTCGAAATGTATGTACTTGGGTTTAGAATACTTTTTTGGAGCAATGAATGTCTTTTTCGGTAGAATATTTTTAATTTTACAAACTGTAAACAATTTTTTGGAGGTCTACTCCTTTTTTGGAGGAATGAAATATTGTTTAGAGTGGGAGTATTTTTTGGAAATACAAAATGTTCTTTAGAGCGATCGAGATTCTTTGCAATCACAAAACATTTGAAAGTACAAAATATTCTTTTTAGAGTGCAACTGCTCTTGTGCAAATATTCTTTTTGTTAAAGAATATTTTTTTATACACAACACATTTTTCAGATGTACAGAACATATTTCTGGAGACACAGAATGTTTTTCACATTAATAAATAT
This sequence comes from Macropis europaea, assembly GCA_916610135.2. Taxonomy (NCBI): domain Eukaryota; kingdom Metazoa; phylum Arthropoda; class Insecta; order Hymenoptera; family Melittidae; genus Macropis; species Macropis europaea. The sequence goes on along the minus strand of OU744351.1, from coordinate 13,997,961 downwards.
GTTTTGCAGTCGCGAAAGTTTTTAAAAGACAAAATATTTTTCCACGGCGTGTAATATATTTTTCTGAGGCAAATATTTTGTAGAGACACAATATATTTTTTACAGTGCAGAATATTTTTCTGAAAGCACAAGATACTTTTTTGGAAGCACGAAATATTTTTAGAATAATACTTTTCCAAAGGTACTAACCTCTGGAATAAAAAATATTTCTAGGAGCACAACAAATTTTTTTAGGATCCAAAATAGATTTTTCGAAGGGTAAAGTATTCTTCACACCGCACAAAATTTTTGTTACACCTACAAAATATTCTTTGATCTATAAAATATTTGTCTACAGGCATCTACGTCCACAATATTTATTCAACGACCCTAAATATTTTGCCAATAAAATTCATAAAATTCCCTTTCTGCTCAGAGCATTTTTTCAGTAACAAATTCTTTTTTTTTCTATCGAAACGCACGCGGAATATTTTTCACAGAGTACAAGACATTAAAATTATTGTGGTAGCGCAGGTCTGAGGGGGTTGACGGTCCGCTATCGATATTTTTAGCGACGTTCTGGACTGAATTGGAAGCTGAGACAGCAGGGGAGGCAGCGTTTAAATGCGCTCATGGAGGAAATTAGGCGAGGCGGGGGCAGAAGGGGCTCTGAAACGGAAGATTGCCGGCAAAGATTTATTCTTACAATTACTGATGATGAAACGTAATGCGACAACGGGATTACGAACGGTCGGACAAGGTGCAGCTGCAACGAAGGGAGTCGAAATCTACGCTTTCACGATGCACGTCGTCCATGAAAAAGAAAGTAAATCAGAAGAGACGCGGTCTGAAATTTTGGACGATTTAATTTTCCTTAATGAAGATTTGTTTGGGATTCTAAAAATATTTTAAACCTGTCGTGCTTCTTATATAAATAAAATTGTTAAAAATATTAACATAGTGACGGTATTTGAGAGAGAAAATCATAGAAGACACCTAAAAATTTCTGATGATTTAATTTTTCTAAAGCATTAATGATTGACCGTCTTGTTATTTAATGTATTTTTAATGCCAATTGTGTGGATTCGAAAAATATTTTTAATCTGTTGAGTTGCTTATATAAATAATACTGCTAAAAGAATTTATACAGTGATTGTATTCGCGAGAGAAAATTCATAGAAGGCACCTCAAAATTTCTGATGATTTGATTTTTCTAGAGAATGATCGTCTTGTTATTTAACGCATTTTGTAATTTAGTTGTTTGAATTAGAAAAATATTCCGAATCTGTCGTGCTTCTCACATAAATAAAATTGCTAAAAAAGATGAATGCAGTAACAAAATTCTGATGATTCGATTTTCTCCAGAACTGATTGTTCGTCTTGCTGCCAGACACCGCGTCAATTTTTCGAGGCCGAAAAATATTCCGTATCTGTCGTTCTCTTTACACAAATAAAACTGCTAAAAAGATGACACACTGATTGTATAATATTTACAAATAAAATTCCGCATTTCTGTTACTAAACGAACTTTTGACGTCAGTTTTCGAGATTAAAGAATATGTTGAATCTGTCGTGCTTCGTGTATAGATAATCCAGTTAAAACATTGACACAGTGGTTGCATTCACAAAAGAAATATTGACAAGAAACACCGTTCGGTTTCTCAACGACTGGAGCACAGAAATGAAATCGTTCGCTGAATCAAAATTATTAAGAAACATCGGAGTGTTCCAATTCGCAAAATAAGATTATTTGTTATTTACACGCAGGCTGTTTACCCCGAATTTTATCAATTCACGTAACACCCAGTGACCAGGCACGCAGACATCAGCTTATCAGTAGCCGGATGCGGTCCTAAATATATTTAGAAATTATGTAATTTTGCAATCGGAACAACTATCAGCCTCGTTTATATCGAACTCGCTCCGATGAAAACAGAATTTTTTTTATTCATAAGCAAACTTTCAACACAGAACGCATATTAATTTTCAGGAACACCAATGATTCCAAAAAATGGTTTAAAATTGTTCTAAGAAAAATATGAACAGAAATTAGAAAATAAGAAGATGGATTGTTCGGTTGTCAGGTGAGATTTAGGACGTTTTCAGGCGAGAATGTTGAATTCACACTGATCCGAAAGCTCGTGTATGCGTGCGACTGTACATGAGCTTTAATCATGCAGGATCAACCAGATCAGCTGGTGGAAACACGGGAGCTTAGGCGAGTTCAGCGCGATAATCCGATCGAGCGAAATGCAACGCGATGGCTGTGCATAAATCGATGAAAGTTAATCAGTGAAAACGAAAATTCGGACAATTTGGAATATTCAGGAGATATGCATCGTATACAAATTTCGCGTGATAATAATTTATGCAGGTTTTAACACGTTACCTGTCACAGTGAAAACTGCCATACCTAGTCAGACATACTATAGTATATATCAAACAAAAATCATAAAGTAAAAAATATTTAGCTATTCAACTGCACAGTCTTGACCTTCTATTCTTTTTACAATATTAACTCCATTGAAAATGTTAATATAATTAGTAATTGTTCAATTAAATAAAATTCAATCACGAAGGGAAAAAATATTTAACTATTCAATTCCACAGTCTTCACTCTCTATTCTTTTTACAATATTAATTCTATTGAAAATGTTAATATAATTACTATCTATTTAATAAATAAAATTCAATCACGAAGACAGAAAATATTTAACTACTTCATTGCACAGTCCTGACCCTCTACTTTTTTTACAAAATTAATTCTGTTCCAAATGTTAATAAAATCAGTAATTATTTAATTAAATAAAATTTAATACGTTGGTGACCAGTGACTCCACTCAGTCAACTTGTTAAGCAATGAAAAGCTCAGACATAATGTTACTCCACTTCAAAAATGTGGAAAATGCGTCCAACGAGGATTATTCTACCAGATTACAAATATTCTTTGAAAATCCTCGTCCCGAAAAAGAAGTGACTGCAATCAAAATTCCAGCTCTTTGGAGCGTGTAAAAAGTCCTTGCCGTGAAGCAGCGTTTCAACTGGTATTCGGACCATGAAATACTCAAAAATCTGCTCATCCTGTAAAAAAGATTGAATGGGATTCCAGCAATAAAAATTCAAAAACTCGCATTCGTCGGAACACCAGCTTCCGAGTTTCTGCAGCGAAATGTTGCCAGCGGAAAGAATTATTTGAAGAGGCGTAAGATTTTTGAAAATTCTATGGAATGTTGAAATTCTGCACTTTTGTCTGTTAGGCTAATTTGAACCATTGCGTAATGGATTAGAAAAGGAAAGGAGTGACTGGAGGGCTCAAGAAATTATTGAAAATGAAAATTGTCGATAGGATTGACAAGTGAAATTGTTTACAAGCATCTACTATACTGTTAGAATATTTCTATTCAAGTAGTATAACTGCCAGGCAGTGTACTATACGAAAATACTACTTGATTATTGTATTATTCTAGTATTATTTTATATTGTTATGTTAATACTATAGTGGCACTCAAGAACTATATTATGCTGTGCTATATACTATGCTATAAGGATAGAAAGAATACCATAGTAACAATAGAACAAAAATATCCATATCATGTTAAGAAAAAATTATATTCAGTACGTGGTACTTAATTATAGCACGTTCTTCTCCGCAAACATTTAATCTTGCTTATTACGTAAACGATAACAAAATGTAAATTACAAAACAGATGAAACATTTCTTGAATTATTTATTTTTCATATGCTATCTTTGTTTTTCTCACCTTGTAATACTTTTTGAAACAATTCCGTTTGACACTATAATAATCCACCCTAAATAAGGACCTTCAAAAATATAGCACAGTTCCATAAAAAAAAAGTAATAACCATTGAGCTTCCTGAGCCTCCACAAGAAAAAAATCATACCTAACCAAACACCCCCTTAGGAACCATTTAATCCACCTGACTTCATCATTGTCACCTTGTAACACCTTCTGGAAAATTCCATTTCTGCTCTATAATAAACCACCCTAAACAAGAGTCTTAATCCATTTATACATTAAAATGGATCAAAGTTGCAATACAGCCCTATTAGAAAAAAGGAACCATAAATGACCTGGAACCTCTGAAGAGCCTTTACAAAGAAATCATACCTAATCAGACACCCTCTTGAAAACCATTTAATCCTCATGTCTTCTTCATTATCACCTTGTAACACCTTTTGGAAGAATTAAATTTGTACACTGTAATAAACCACCCTAAATCCATTTATATTTAACAATGTACCAATATTGTAATACAGTCCCATTAGAAAAAAGTTGCAACTAACCTCAAGCGTCACAAAAACAATTATACCTAAGCAGACACACCCTTAGGCTCCATTTAATCCACCTGATTTCATCATTATCACCTTGTAACGCCTTTGGAAAAAATTTCATTTACCCACTGTAATAAACCACCCCAAATAGGGACCTTAAAATCTCCAACACAATTCCATTAAAAAAAAACCTAATTGACGTTAAGATGCTGAAGAGCCATCCCAAAAACAATCACACCTAATCGAACACCCCCTTCGGAACCACATAATCCTCCCATCCTCTTTCAACATCGTGCAACGCGTCTGACAAAAATTCCATTCGTAGACAACGGCTCGCCCTCCACGAGAATGTCTAAAAGCAAAAAGAAGAAGCAGAAGATGAAGAAAAAACGTAAGAGGAAGCAGAAGGGTCTGAAGTGTCATCGGAACACGTGGCTCGATTTAGCATGGACAAGGACACGCCGGAAAGGAAAAAACGTATAGCCGGGCGCAATTTAATCGGGGAGATCAGGTAGATCAGCTGGCGGGAGTCTGGGGTGGATGTTAGGTTGCTCGGTCGGATATCGACCCCGGGTTCACCGACCCTTCTCAGCCACCATCGACCCCACCACCTGAACCTCCCCTCGTCGGCCAGTCCTCCCCCCGTCCCGCCGACCCATCCTCTGTCCTCTTCTTTCGCTCTCTGCCACCCCGCGGCAGCAGCTCTCAACCCTGCCAGATGTCCTCAACCCTTCATCGATCCCACGTCGATTCGACCTGAACCGTTTAACCCCTTAATCATGGCGCCCCTGACATTCCAAACTGTCGGCTCTGTGTGTGTGTGTGTGAAATGTCACACAGGGTAATGATTAAATTGTTCTAGGTTTTTGGAGGAACTTCATACGTCGACCTGGTCAAGGTTGTGTGAGCTGCAGGTTGATTTTTCTGAATGTAGAGTCTTTTGTAAATGGTATGATTATGTGAAGTTGAGAGCTGTGCTTGAAATAAGTAATGTATTTGAGAGATTGGTGTGTTAGAAATGTAGAGTTCTGATTGAATAAACTAAGGTGAGCTTCGTACCTCCGCTATGTGTCCAGTTATGTGAGAATTTGTGTATTTGTGTATGTGTCCAGTTATTAAACGTTGACACATCATTGTGTCCCTTACGAAGTCGCTCAATTTTTGTTCGAAATGTTTTTTGATATCACTAATAGTTTATGTCGATCGATTTTAATGGTTTGAAAGAAACTCATAATACATTAGCTCTCTGCAAGCCTACTAGCCAAATAGCATCATCTTTTTCGCATGAATCTTTGATCTGGACGATGTTGATGGTTGGTATTTAGAACACTATGTTCTTTTTCGAAAAATATTACCATGTAGCGTCCATTTCTCCTCTCCTATCACTATTCTAGACGGTAACCCTGTTTCTTCGGGTGCCAACAAGGAGGCAAAAGCTGTCCACACCTGACAGTCGACACCATTCCTATTTTTAGTACATGTCGAAAAATTGTTGAATGATCAACTTCGTCTGCCAGCGAATTCTGGTAAAATCATTAGAAAAATCGTAAGAGCAGTAATTAAGTTACTCTGGATGCAGTCACCGTTAAGATGGGGTCTCCGGTGTTTCTGTATTGATGGTTCAGAATCAACCCAAAACTGTGGCCTGGCTAAATGACCATACTAATGGATGTTAATTACATGCAAAGAAGAAGAAGAAAACCCTAATGTCGAATGATAACTGATATTACCAATCATTTTGACTGTGCTGCGTAGCACAGCACTCGATCAACATGATCGGACTTCAGAAAATGGTCCACCTATACCTGTATTCTGACTAAATGACCATATCATGGGATGCTTAATTACATGCAAAGAAGAAGAAGAAAACCGAAATGTGGAACAATAACTGAAGCTACCACTAATTTCGACTGTGCTGCGTACCATATCACTCCAACAACATGATCTGTCCTCATCTAAATAGGGCAGACAATGACACAAAAAATACTACTTTGAAAATTCTCAGCCCTTACGCATCGACCGAATAAAAATCAAATTTTCAGACAGAGTTCCTTCATAGAATCTGTCACTTTAATAAACAATAAGTCATTTAAGTATGCGATACTCTAATTATCTGAACAGACTATTTCGATTGAAATTAAAAATTCATTTTCATGGACCACACCAGACACTGAATTTTTCACTGAAAATAAAATGTGATTCTTCTCAGATACAGTGACTCTCAAATTTGTCCACCCCATTATGTTACTTCAATATTCTTCTATTTAACACTTTCTTAAGGCAGTGTTATTTGAAGCAAGGATATGGCATCTAATAAATAACATTTTAAATACGCTTGAAAAATTTGTAGTTGATTGGCTGCACTAGAATTAAGACAGAAAAGTAATTATGAACGTATTTGAACAATTTCGTGAGTCACTGTATACAATTTTTCAGGAAGAAAATTCCTTCCACAATTTCTTGCGCAACGATTATAACAATCATCCAAAAAATACCACTTTGAGAACTCTCAACCCTTGCGTATCGACCGAATAAAAATCAAATTTTCAGACAGAGTTAGGTTTGCGTCCGTAAAAATTGAGACGGTTGGAGTTCGAAGGTGTCAGTTCACGCTGATGATCGTGTTATGCTCGCCGGCGGTTAGGAAGCCGTTCACGAGGCTCTCTCGTTTAAGTGCTAATAGCCGAGTCGGTTCGGGTCCGGCTTGTAAAATACGTAAAAGTGAAATTGTTACGGGGCGTGCCGTTTCGTTTACCGAGTTTGCATCTTTTAAGTTCGCTGGTGCAATCGAGTTTTACGAGCGGCGTGCGCGCCTATCCCACTCGCCGAACGGGAAACACAGTTATAAACCTAAACCGTGGCGCTGTTATGGTCCTGCCCATTTTCTGGGCCCGCCGCTCGCTCCCATGCTAACTGCAACGAAATATCGACGCCCCGGACGCAACTTTGCGGACCCTCGCGAAATTTCTCCGTTTTCGGATTTCCAATTGGGACCACTGAGGAATTTGTGAAATTCTTCGCTTCTTCGGGAAGGCCTTACCTGAAAGCAGAAATAAAAATAGTGTTAGTATGAGCATTACTGCGAACTGAGAAATAATTATAGTACATGATAAGGATTATTGTGCATAGAGTGTACTGTATTAATGTATTTTAGACATGCAAATATAATTCTTGATAAGCTACAATTATTGGAGCCTTTTATTTGAGAAAATGATAAATTTGAGTATATTTGTTTTTTTTTTAGAAGATACCCCTGAAAGGATTTTTTGAAATTCGGAAAATTGACGTCGCTATGAGCGTTTAACCGAGCGGAATTCTGCACATGAGAAACTCCTTTTTTCGTGCATGTATACTTCGCACAAAAAGAATACTGTATTTGGCCACGAAAAAATTGTACGTGAAGCTCAAAGTATGAATAATCAATGGTCCAAGTTTCATTTCGATAGCTTCAGCAGTTCTCTTGTAAAAAAATCTCAAAATACGGCTACTTTTCGACGGTGTAAAAGTGAACAACCCCTTAAGGTCTGTAAGCATTTTTTAGGGGAGTTAATACTGCAATTTCCGCAGACTTTAGGGACTTCTTTTTTAATTTGATAAGAATGCACTATACAAATCACTTCTATACTATGTATTCATACTGATCTAGCCTTGGGTTTCCTTCTATCAATCTTTAAATAACTAAATACTTCTCTGGGCCAGCATAATGGCCATCAGCACCCAGAAACTACTTTTTATCTTTAGAAGACACTTTTTACTACTTATAATAATTCAAAAAGTCTCACACAAGACTAGCTGCTATCTAAATTACCTCCTCAGATGTTCTTCTATTATCCTCTAAATACCTAAATACCACGAACCACTTCTTAGCTTCTGTAGACAATTTTTACAACCCACATTAATTCAAAGAGTTTCAAATCACATTAGCTATCAACTGATCCATCTATCACTAACAGAAGGATTGAAAATCAAAGTAAAAGCTACGTGAAAATATGAACCCCTTCTTAGCTTCTGTAGGCTCTTCTTCCTACCCACATTAATTCAAACGGTTTAGAATCATAGTAGCTATCAAGTGATCCATCTATCACTAACAAACAGATCGAGAATCGAAATAAAAGCTGCGTGAAAACATGGATCACTTCTTAGCTTCTGTAGACTCTTTTCATTACCCACATTGATTCAAAGCGTTTCGAGTCACAGTAGCTACCAAGTGATCCATCTATCACTAACAAACAGATCGAGAATCGAAATAAATGCTCCGTGAAAACATGGATCACTACTTAGCTTCTGTAGACTCTTTTCATTACCCACATTGATTCAAAGCGTTTCGAATCACAGTAGCTATCAAGTGATCCATCTATCGCTAACAAGAAGATCAAGAATCGAAATAAAAGCTGCGTGAAAACATGGATCACTTCTTAGCTTCTGTAGACTCTTTTTATTACCCACATTGATTCAAAGCGTTTCAAATCACAGTAGCTACCAAGTGATCCATCTATCACTAACAAACAGATCGAGAATCGAGATAAAAGCTGCGTGAAAACATGGACCACTTCTTAGCTTTTGTAGACTCTTTTCGTTACCCACATTGATTCAAAGCGTTTCGAGTCACAGTAGCTACAAAGTGATCCATCTATCGCTAACAAGAAGATCAAGAATGGAATTAAAAGCTGCGTGAAAATATGGACGAGCAGTTGCGGCCATCGAAAGGTAATTAAAATACACCGTGGATATCGCGGCGGGTAATATTATCGAGCGCATGTAAATTGAAACACGATATCAGTTAGCGATACCGTGTGCAATGCATTCTCATTACGGCTGCATTAAGCTTGATTCAATTATACGATACATCGGTTGCGTAACCATCCAACGGGGCCCACTCGAAAATCGTCCGAGCCACGGCTTTTTATACTCCGACCCGCGGACAATATGGCGTCTCGGATGGGGGAGAAAAGAAAAATAATGGAGCGGACCGGCGAACACGAAGCTCTGATTAAAATGAAAAGGAAACGCACGAAGCAAGGTAAACGTTTGAATAATGTAAAAACAACTCGAAGGTCTGAGACAATCATGAAACATTATAAAATCGTATCCACCGCGGGTAAGTAGGTTAGGTTCACCGTATCTCGTCCTTGCGTCTATGTATATTTATTTTCATTTGTTATTTAGTAATTTCGTCGAGATTGTGTCCGGAGAACGTCGGGACGAGCACGTAATAATAAGCGATACGGTAGAATGTGATTGTGTAACATAATTCATAGTCAGTTTGACTCAATCGCACAATTTACAATTTTTATTATACGCAGGTGTCTTACGATTAGTAATTTTTTAACGATTTGCTAAGTTTCAGTGATTATATTTTGCCGTTGCCATTTTATGTTTATTGTATTGTATATAATGTTTGGACCGTTTATAGAATCTGTCACTTTAATAAACAATAAGTCATTTAGGTGTGTGATACCCTAATTATTCGAGCAGAGTATTTTGATTGAAATTAAAAATTCATTTTTCTGGATCATACTAGGCACCCAATTTTTGACTGAAAATAAAATACGATTCTTGTCAGATATGAGATTGTTCAGGAAGAAAATTCCTTGTGCAATGATCATAACAAACGATCATCGTACGCGCATAAATGCAACGATAATAAATTATAGATATAATAGCGTTGTTAAAAATGCAAATTGATGAAGAAAAGGGAAGATTTCACACAATTTTACCTCGGATCTAGGATATTGTATATTCAACAGAAATTTTGCATTTCATTTTATTTAATAATAGTATTATTTATCGATACACACGTTAAATAAATATAAATACAATACACGGTTTTGTTTGGAAAAACTGTACTTGCACATGGTGGTTGAACGAGAGGGGTGCACTTTATCCAGAATTTCTCGACGAAAATTGTTATTACCATAACAAAGACCTATTGTTTACAATTTTGCAAATAAGATATAATTTTACTGCAAAAATATCATGATGGCATTCAGTACACACGAAATTAGACCTACTTTTAAATAACCAGCTACTTCGGAAGCTCGACAGCTTTATATTTGACAAAAATTCAAATTCCGAAGTCAACCTAAAACGAATCATCTTAAAACAATAAAAATCAATTGAACTTGGCCCCAAAGAACAATTGAACCGGCCAAGGACACTAAGACCAACACTCACTATCTTGACAATTAAAAATAACTACATCGAATTGTTTCAATTGATCAAAACCATACTCAAAATCGACAGGACTCCAATTTCTTTGAAACTCTCTTCTGACCAGTGTTCAGGCGCAAGAGAAACCTGTCGAACTGGAGGGGTTAAATTGTTTGTTGCATGGAACCCGACGAGGAGCACGGTGAACCCGAGCACCCTAATTATTTGACCGGTCGAAAAACTTTCTCCCGAGTCACCTTTCAATATAACATATAATAAAGGAGTTTCGGTGGAGACGTTAACCCTATGGTTCACCCTATATATTAACATGTAAATATATGTAAATACGGCGAGGCGGTCGCATTTTAAAGGAGAACAGGGTTGCCGGCCCGCGCGCGTTCTTCTACACGACGTTACGTAATTGTTCGTCGCACCGCAAAAGCCGTGGCAAACGTGAGAAACATTGAGACGTTTCGTAACGAGCTTAACCTCTAATAAGCCGAGAATTTTTGCGACCGACGAAATCGACGGTTCGAACGGCACGAGACAGACTCGTGGCTCGGTTGCGAGGCGCTTTAACCTCCTATCCTAAGCTAGAGATCCACCATGAGACTTCACATACACATACACTATCATCCATGAATTGTACATTTTTATTAACACGTTGAATACCGTAGGGGTCACCGGTGACCGACACCTCAAATCTAATTTAACCCTCTATAATCCGAATTTTTCTGCGAATGGCGAGAATGACACATCAGGTATAAAATAAAGATAAATGATAGATACGAAGTTCGTATCGTGGGATATAAACATAATAATAAATGAATGGACTACTTGGCGGCAGTATAGTCGTAGAATATAACTATGCACAGTGATAAAGAAACTAAATAAGACTTAAAAAATGTAGATGTATAGATATGTAGATATGTAACTTCTAAGTCACATGGAGTTATAGAGGGTTAATTAAATAATTATTGATTGTCGTAAAATTCGGAGGAAACTTTATACTGAAACAATAATTTAGGGACGGAACAACAAAATTGAGTACTCACATTCTTTTTTCTTTACGATTTTACATTAAAGATAGTAAATTATATCGTGTCTGATTAGGTATGGCTGTTTTCACTGTGTTAACACGTTGAATACTGTAGGGGTCACCGGGTAGGGTACCTCAAATTTAATTTGCAACTTTCATATCAGTAGACACGTTGATGATAAATCATTTTTAACCCCTATGGGGCACCCATCCATTTCTCCTCTCTCGATGTTGAACCTCTCTAGAGTCAAATTTGTTGAGGCTAAGAAAAGTAATATTTACTCAACACAATTTCATATTTACAAAATAAGGAATAAAGAATTAAAAACGTTTAAAGATCTGTAAGAAAAATAATATACACACATACAGCCGTTAGATGGCATATTTTCGTCTATAACCACTGAATTAGAGAAACAAACTAAACGTACACATACGTGTCAGTATCCCTGAAGAGGTTAAAAATTGCCTGTATATATACAAATTTCTCAACTGATTCAACAAAGATAAATCCACATAAGAAGATCCCGATAGTGAGGATCTAAAGCAGTGGTGGCAACCGGAGCTGCCTTCCCCTACTCTGGGTCCATTCCCCTCATACAGGCTGCGATCTGGAACGACGATGGACCAACGGGAAACGAGGAGGGAACTGAAACGAGGGGCCCTAGAGTGGGAGGATTCCGGAGCTCCCGTGGTCATCACTGCTCCAAGCTCCCCGTTGCGCTCATAAAAGAACTGAGCTTACAGAAACATGGACATTCTCATTCGATTTAACATTTTCCACCGCAACTCTTTTTCATCTCCAACCCAATTCGAGGTACAAACCGTTCCAATTGCGTGACTCAGCCTGTATACCGTTTCAGATCCGAAATGGTACAGTCGATCGGAGGATGATCGCCGAGCGGTTCGCGTGAGAACGAGCCAAGGCGATCCATCGGGGCCCGAGCGCTAATAACACGGCCGCAACCGTGCAACATTACCGGCAAATACGGTAATTTACCGAAAGCAGCCTCACCGGATGACCACAACAATGCGGTTAGCCGAGCAAAAAAGTTCGCCGAAACACCGTGCAGTCAATCGTACCTTAACCCGAGACCACCACTCCCACGGTCCCGATTATTATTTCACCCGTTCGCGGACAATGGGGGCCCCGGATGGAACGGGCCCGAACTTTCCACCGCGGACGGGCCCTGGAAAGTTGCGACGATTCGAACCTCGAAGCCTCCGCCGTCGTCCCGTGGACGCGTTTTCTGCAGTTTCACCACGCGGTCGCATCGACCGCGCGCTTTCTTGCGGTTTTTCTGTGAAACGACTTTCGTTCGTGTTGCAACGGAACACGAAGTGTAATGGAACCCTTTTTTGTGCCGACAGCGGAAATGATTCGATGTCCAGGAGATTTCGGAGCCGGTTGCGTCACCCCGCCGCCATCGGCGGGTTCCCCGACTTTCTACGAATCTTCGTGCAGTCGCGAAATTATGGAATCTCGAATTTACTTTCGGCCATGCAGAAAGGGGGGGAATGAGAGCAGCCGTGCTTCAGGAAAGTTAGGCCGGGGAATTTCAGGAGCCTCTGAATCGACGAGTTCGTGTCCTACCGGCAGACTTCTGATGTACATGTTTCATAATTACGGTCTCTTATTTGTTGATCAATTAAAAATTAGTTGAGACATATTTGCATTTGTTCGATCCAGTGTTCCACGGTTGGCTGGAAGTTCTCGGGTCCAGATTTTCTTCCAGCCAACCGCGGAACACTGTATATGGCGTATTGACTGGTATCTGTGAGATTTTAGTTATACAAATGGAACACGTTTTTGGTAGAGGCAAAATGGTTTTGAAACTTATCCTCTGATGCTACAATAATAATCTGGGTACTATACATTGCAATTATAAGTTTTCTTGGATTTTGTCGGAATATACTGTGGGTACAGTGTTCCACGGTTGACTGGAAGAGCATTCGGGACCAAGAACTACCAGCTAACCGTGGTACACTGTATACACATGGCTAATGCCTATTTTAAATATCATATAATATTTATCAGTAGGCTCTATATGTTTATGCAAATATACATCTCTAGAGTTCAATACTTCTCATGTTACTGCAGTCACAGAAATGAAACTCTGACAGAACAGTATTTTCTTCTATAAATTTTAAGACTGTGTTATTTTATTTTTTCACACTGTTAAATATACGTTTGTCAGATGTTCGGGCATGTTAAATTGCACTAACATCCGCAGCCTACTTATCAGCATGTTTCAGATAAATTATACGTCTAAATGCGCTTCTATGAATAATTAACTGTCAGGTTTCTGTAATACTGCACACAGAATATTTTCACTGAGAGTCTATTATGTATCCTCTGTAGAATTTTTAAAGTATTTAAATCGTTCAACTATAGTACATGATGAATTTAAGCTTGCAACTAACAGAACATCCCAACTCTCAAATAATCCAGCTCCTTCTCTATCAACCCAACCTAACCCACCCAATTACGAATACACTCAATTCCACGCCTGCGACAACTGTCTCAAACGCAATAACAATAATATCTTCCACTCAGGAACCCACCCGATCAACTCTACTTTCAATCAACTTCTCATATATTCGATGAACAATTTTTAGAACGTTTGCAACATCATCACATTCCTCTCACTATTAATTTTACAGATTCGTCGGTTTGACTTCTGAGCGGCTGAATGGTACCTTGAAACAACCGAGAAGAAGCGCGGATACACGACCGTACAATTCCAGTGATATACAATAATCGCAATTAGGGTGAATATGGGCTCAGCGGAGAGCGGTGTCATTGAAGGAAACCCTAATGCAGTGCGGTTAGTTTCGAATGAGCCTGTATGCAAAGAGCCGGTGGGCAGAGCAGAGGGTCAACTCGGACAGAACGGTGCTATAGACGTCGGGACGCTATCCGGTCGATACAGGCAACCCAGACTAGGAAGTAAACCCGGGCATCAACCTCTGCCTACCACCCATCACCCTTCTCCGCAACCACGTCGGGAGAACCCCCCTCGATCTCTCGAATTCGCTCATCGGTTCGACCGCGGGTGCAACGACCCAGCCGACAGAAATTTGGATCTGGAGCGCGCCGATGCCTCGTCCAACTTATCCCATGCATTTTGTAATTATCGACGCCGGGGGGTGGCGAGGGTCGCATCGCTCCGTTCGAATGAATGATCCCTGTGTGTCTCTGTCCCCGTGGAGATCAATTTTAGGATTGTCTCAGGCAATTGTTGCTATGATCCGAGGCGACTGCAGGGTCTATGAGAGTTGCAAAGAGATGTGAAGGAGGCGAGACAATTCTGTGGGGGTACAAGGGTGGATAGGGTGATGTTGCTGAGTGCCTTCGTCTCCAGATGGGTCTTTGGAGGTTCTTGATGGTTTGGGGTAATTGGAGATTTTATTTAGGTTATGAGAAGTATGCAGAAATTGAGGCAATTGATTGTAGGGTGACTGAGGTGGATCAGGGCAAGTTCTGTATGTTTTTTTTCCTTCAGACGATTTTCTGGAGGATTTCAGATGATTGGGGATAATTGTAGATTTTATGTAGGTTATGAGAAATATATAGAGATTGAGAAAATTGATTGTAGGGTGATATGGGTGAGGGTAGGACCACTTCTGTGTGTGTTTTCTTCTTCAGACGATTTTCTAAATATTATATGACTGATCAAATTTATGTAGGGTGATATGGGTGGGGGTAGGTTCTTTTACAGACGACTTTTGAAGGACTTCAGGTGATTTGGAATAATTGTATAATAGACTTTCTATAGGTTGTGAGAAATATAAAAAAGTTCAGAAAATTTGTGTAGGGTGATATGGGTGAGGGTAGGTCGCCCCTTCTTTGCATTTTTTTATAGACGATGTACAAATTATTATAGATGTTATACAAGTGATAAAAAAAAGGGTTTAAGAGGAATAAAACATGTCTAATCAGGATTAGTGTTAAAATCAATCCCTCTCTCTCTGTCTCTCTCTACAGATGATTTTCAGGTCAATTTCAATAATCTGATATAATTATACATTCTATATGTATTATTATAAGGGGATGCAAATAAATTTACAAACTTTGTTCTATTTCTTTTTCTACCTTCAGTACTCCACCCTCCATAAATAAACATTTCGTTTGTACTCTCCCCTCAATCACTGTATTATCTGTACCTTCTAGAACCAGTCTATCAAATCACATAGCCTCTAAAAATCCTACCATGAATAAAAAAATACCGGTTAGCTCCAATAGACTCAAATTAAAAGCCCATGTTAATAAAATACTCTCCACTGGATTCAGTGAATACCATAACCCTTGACACGATACTCCGACGCCACGATACTGACGCCAAAACAAAGATTCTACTTCCCAGATCGAACTATCAATGTCGTTCATCACTGTAGCTTCATCCGCTGACAATAAAATAAGAAGACAGCATTGATTTCATCATAAATCAATTTCCAGCTGTCCAAGGAAGCTGGCGCGGATGCAAGCGATCATTTTTCAAAAACAGGAAGCCAGAAGGATCCGCGAGAGGCTCCCCGGAACCTGAGAAGGTAATGTCCCGAAGGGCGTGGCGCATGGTTCGTTAATCAGCCGGCAAGAATTTGTGAGAAAATGTTGCATCCATTAAAAGCGTACGCTGAGTTACGAGGCCAGATTACGGGCAATATTTAATGGTTTAAGGCGGACTCGGCCAATGGCGACGGATGACCGAAATATTTACGACGCGACGTCGGAACACGATACGCTCCTGTCTGAAAATCTTGTCCGCGAAAATAGGTCGACCGCTCTGATCCTTTTCTTCCCTCCGCCGAACGAGTCAGCAGCCTGTGCAAAAATCGAATCCGAACGACCGAGCGTCTGCGTCACAATTGGGCTACTTAAATAACAATCGAGGCAGCAACAAAATTATACTCTCGTTGAAACAATACCAGCTGTGTGACAAAACTTTCTGAAGCTTCCAAATGATTGTGGCAGACAAATATAGAAGGCAAAATGGAAAAACGATAGACCCTCTCAAGAGGGGAGATCTTGCTGATGATTTCTATACAAATCATGACACAGTTAAATTCAGCAGAAAGGAGAAAATGATACTTAACAGACTAATAATTAGGTGCACTAAGGCTACACATAACTACGGTCTAAACAAAAACAGGCCCACTATACTGCCAACCCTGCGAACAAAAGTTAACCATCAGTCTATTGGTCTGCAAGACAGAAGACACCAGAACCCAGCTATAAATATATCTGACAATATTAACACCTGACTGCCTTGTCACACATATGCGGATGAGGCTTAAATTCAGGTGTTATTTATTCGACTACGAATAGTACATATTAGTAAAAATATCTGGAGAGGTCTCACAGAAGCAGTAAAGAAACTGTAAAATAATTTTTAACAGTGCAAGATGATGCATTATTTGAGCACTTTCTAACTTAAAAGTAATATAGGAAGTCATTTTATTTTCTACCGAAACCAAATAAATTTCAAAATAATTATTTATTATATTCAGTGCAGCAAATCTATCGCTGTAAAAAAATTAAAATAGCGTCCACAGAGAATCTCTGACGAACCTCTGTAATTAAAGAATGACTTCAACCGAAATTGCAAAATTAAAAAATGATTTCAAATACAAAATAAAACGAAAATTAATTCAACAAAATTTTCTTATCCGAAGAAATGAATGAACAAATACATAAAAATAATCTTCCACTCGAGTAAGATGATACACAACCTAACCAATCAATTTAAAATAATTTTATTCAGGTTACATTAAAGTCTGATGCGAAGTATCCTACTCTCGATGAAAAAAGCGCGATGTTACTCACGGTAGGAGGAAAAAAAAAAAGTTTCAGCTGGGTGCATTAGACGGGTTCGACGAGTTACTGACCTTAAAGAATGCATCGAGCCTTTTATTTATGCATAACCGAGTTCGCGCACGAGGTAAATTTTAATGCGATACGACGAGTCCGGCCAGCGATTCCGAAGAAAGGATCTGTGCCAAGGTAATCGAAATGGAATGCCACCCGACTGATCCTCTTTTTTTTCTCTATTTTCTCCTACTCTTCATTTTCGAGCCCGGCCGAGCCGAACAGAAAGACGCCCGTTGTTATACAACGACGTTACGGGGGAGATTTTGTTGCTGCACCAAAGTGTTGCAGCAATGACTGAGTAATCGCATAAAAATTGTGCAGTTAATTATTTATAACAAAGGCACTGGAGAACTCTTTTTGTACGTTCAGACTGTGAAATTGAATGTACGCTATCGTCAATAATAATAATAATAATAATGTAACAAAATGTGGTATAGTCTACTGTTCGAACGATTTGAATTGTTATAAAATATACTATTTAAAAAGACTTACGGTTTATTAAATACAATTTTTTAAATCTACAGTATGTTTATTAACTGTTATTTTATTGTTCGACCGTACAAGCTTGTAACTGTTGAAAAAACTCGGTGTCCTTCAAGTAATTACGGACCACACTGTACGAATGGAAGAAAAGGAAGAATCAGTTTTAATATTGCGCTGATACGTGTTTTTATAGAGTAGATGCTCATTAAAATGGAATGAGTCTGTGTAATATAAACTAATAGAAATTAATTCTATAAATATTCTATACATTTTTTACCTCGTTTATGTTTGCAATCTGATCAGAGAACTTAGCCTGCGCAATAAAGAGTAGGAGAATAATTTATGGGGAGGGGGTGTGGCCTTGGGCAGTCTATTCTGCTCGTCTCTACTATATAAAAAGAAATATTACGTGTTCACGTAATTGGAAAATTCATACAACTCACATAATAACTTTTTCTGAAAGAGATCTTGCTCTTAGAGGAAGAATAATTGTTCACAATTTAATATACAGTGTGACACAGATAAATATATTTCGACAAAGAACGTCTGGTGCAATTTTCACCCGAGCTACTCAATTACTTCTTCCAACTCAGGCAATAAATTTTTCTCAAAAAAATGTTGCTCTTAGAGGAAGAATAATTGTTTACAATTTAATATACAGTGTGACACAGATAAATATATTTCGAAAAAGAACATCTGGTTCAATTTTCACCTGAGCTACTCAATAACTTCTAACTCTCGCCATGAATTTTTCTCAAAAAAAGTCTTGCTCTTAGAGGAAGAATAATTGTTCACGCCGCGGTACAAAGTGTCCTGCTGAATGTCTGATGAGTATAGCCCGTCGAGAAGGTGTGCAAGAGCGAAATGTGTTTCGAGAGAAAGCATCTGATGCAATTTCCATCTGCGAATCGAAGTTCCCGACATCAAACGATGAGAGTCAACGACCCGAGCACGGCGTTTCTGCGATCAACCCGGCAATTATGTCTGTCACTGACATACACGCGACAAAGGTTGTTGCAACGAGCGGCTATTTCACAGCCTTCTGACATTTCGCAGCCTCCGAGAGTCTGGGAACCGAATTCGAATTCTAACGCGTGCACGGTTCACGAAATAAATGTCAGACGATCCTGTCCGCTGGCGTCTCCATTTGTTCTCTGCTAGACAGAACAATTATACCGATGCAAAGAAGCGACGACAGAAATTCTTCTTTTCGTTAATCCTCATTTTGAAATTCGAACGATAGAGACTGTCGAACTTCTGCTTTATATGTTGTTATTATTATTTGGAATGGATAGTTACTCATGAGAGTGTTCAGCGATGATGGAAAAGTAAATTAAACACTTAAAACGTGTTTTTAATCAACTATGTATCGATTGTAGTCTATTGGAAAATTATATTTGCTAATACACTGGGTGATTAATGTACACTGTGTCCCATATACAAGAGGCCATCTAACAATAAGTGACGTTTATATAGAACAATATGACACGTCATTTAAGCACTTTTAAAAGCAGATTATCTTTTAAAAATACTTTTTTAATTCTTATGAGCCTAACATGAGCCTGAAATTACACTATTCTGACAGACCAAGGTCATCACAAAGTCATATTTTTGCTCTAAAATCATTGAAACTGTTTATGAAATATTTTTCACACGGTTAGAGCTGTAGAAGATAATTAAGTGGCCTGTTTTAATAAGAACACCCTGTATTTTAGATTTACATAACAAAATAAATTTTAACAATTTACTAGATGTCCCTCAAATTGTATTACAGCGTTCAATCTATTTGTCGATGGTTTCAGATGTCTGGCCATAACGTTGGAGCTTACGAAATAAATATTCTAATCGCCCGTCAATAAATAAATCAATAAATACATCAAATATTGTGTTTCGAGCTGAAGAATTCTATGACCAAGTTAGAAACCGAACTTTTTAACACCAAATAAATCAGAACTAAATGAACAAAATATTGCAATTACGGTGAATAACCAACTATACGTACATACCCTTTACCAGTCTCATAAATAAACAATATCAAACCTACAAATCGATCTATAAGTACACGATTGGCATGCCTGTCGCAATGTTCCAAAACATCAAAAAGAAACGTCCGAGCATAATCGAATCGCTCCGATCAGTCAAAGCAGTGTGCGAAACCGTTAACTATCGCCCACGTAAAAAACCACCGAGATTTACGGTAGCGCCGTAAAGTCATCGTGAAATATATCGGCGCGCGGTAAATGTCAGGAAAATTCGAAAAGGAGGCGCATCGGCGTATCCGCGAAGCAGCCGCGGTTCGGTGGAAAGTCCCGATCGAAAATGTTCGGGGCGTTGTAATTAAAAACGCCAACGCCCGGACGAATCGATAATCCAGCGTTTCCACAATGACCGCGCAACTTGTCTCATTAGACTGTCAGATTCCACGTGGGAAACGGCCGTATTCTCGTTTGCATCGATCGACACGCGCGATAAATCATCCGCGGGGACGTGGAAACTAGATGGGATGCGCATGATCGAGGAAAACAGGTGTCCTCGGCTGAATGGCGGCCCGAATAGAGGCGGTAATGAAATTATATCGTCTCGATCGACCGGCAAAAACGCGTCTACCGTTAATTACAGAAATTATTCAGCCGTGCCGGTGGAAAGTTTCGCGGTAGCCGAGAGAGCAGCTCCCGACGAATATCGCCGGCTATCTACCGAGTGACCCCCGAAACTTTCGACTCCTCCGCTGGAGAACCTTCCACCCCTCGCGAGAGATCGAGCGAAGACGAATTTGGACGAATGGTGAACGCAGGGTGTTTGGATTTGGTCAGTGAATGATAAGAAAGGGAGGTCGAACGTTCTATGGTTACATGAATTCAAGTAGCAGATATACAGGGTGTTCTGAAACTGATAATGATTTCTACAACAAATGCAGAACATAGGGCGTTTGAATCTACTCAGTGAAAGAAATAATGAATCTGTAAATAGAGGTCGAACGTTCTATGGTTACATGAATGTAAGTAGCAGATATACAGGGTGTTCTGAAACTGATAGTGACTTACAACAAATGCAGAACATAGGGCGTTTGAATCTGCTCAGTGAAAGAAATAATGAATCTGTAAATAGAGGTCGAGCGTTCTATAGTTTCGTGAATTTATATAGTGAATATAGAGGGTGTTCTAAAATTATGTACGAATTCCAGGAACGGAGAATACAGGGCCTTTGAATCTACTGACAGTGAGTGATAGGAATAATAAATGTTATGTGAATGGAGGTCGACGAATCTATGGTTTCGTGAATTAAAGTAGCCAATATATGGGGTGTTTTAAAATTCTCGACTTCCAGGTTTGTCTTACGAAAAGATAAATAAGAAACGTATTAAGCTTGTTTAAATTATTGTATCCTTAATTGAAGAGAATTTTCATTATTTTTAGAACACAGAATTTTCTTTCTGAGGCCTGCAGAAATTTATTCAGCGTCATTTTAAGGGTTGTGATGTTCCGTCCTTGGCAGCTGAAGAATTTTTCACCCTGAAGAATAAGCGTCTGGAGTCAGTTGAGAAAGAAACCGATGTAACTTGTTTATAATTGTAAAACGACCGCAACAGTCACCGTAATGCGTGGCTAACAAATCATGTTCGAATCACAGAACCTATACGTCATCGATGGAAACGAATAGAAACCGCGAGAAACCGGGAATTGCTGCGCGATTAACAAGTCAAATGACAGCGAAGAAGAGACAGACTGTTTCTACGAACCCATGAATCTTTTATTGCTGCTTAAGATCGAAAGATACTAGACATTTACGCGGAGAAGCATTGTAGCTGTCAGGAGAAATGAAGCTGTGGCGGACAGTTTCGTAAGCCACCGCTAGATGGCTTTGCGAAGAACCTTTCTCGAAAGTAGTGGCGTGCTAACAACCGGAATATTAAAAATATCTTGGAATTAAATGATCAAACTTTGTCAGTATATTCTATGAGTGAAAATAAGAAATAAATGTTACATGAATGTGCGCTGAAAAACGTTTCATTATGGAGTTATAACAATAGGAAAATATTTTCTCTAAAAATCCCATTGAGGTCTATATTAATCTTCCATTTAAGAATCCATGATTTCGTAGCTGTATTAGTAATCTAACAAACATTCTAAAGTGGTACACTCGTCTATTAGACAATTTTTGTTGATAGTTTCATCCTATTCTTCTTCTTCTTCACCAAAAGCTACATCTGCGTACACTTTGTTCAAAACTACCTGAGGAATTTTTATACGAAATTGGACTATACGCCATAAGTTAGTATCAAGAAAAGTTATAATTTCAAGATATTAGACAGATATCAGACATTATCATCGCGTCTTAATGCATCAACATTGAACCTCCTACAACTTTCTTCACACCGAATATTTTTCGAATCTGTATTCATACACTTCTCCTAATTTTCCCTGAGAGAACATACTGTCACAGCAGTGCCATTTACAAGCACACGCTTCCAAAAATATTACACCACGAAGAAAAGAACGATCGAACGTTGGACCAGATGAAAGCCGAGGAATTAATCGAGAGAACCCACCGGGTGCAGTCGAACCGAAGACTCGAGTGTCTCGCGCGAGGACGATTTCCAGGCGGTGGAGAGGACAAAAAGCGAGTGACGAATCTCTTCAGTCAGCTCACGGACTTTTCCTCGCGCTTTTCTCGCCTCGACAGGCGGCCGTAAGTCGCTGAGAAGCCGATTCCGAAGGCGTTATCGCACAAAAGAGCGAGAGTGACATAAAGGGGCGCGGTGTGGGTGTAGACGATTCTATCTAAGTCCGAGGGCAATGCACCGTGCATGCACGATGAACAGAGAGAGAAGGATGGACGTCGTGTCGGTCGTCTCGCTCCTTTAAAACTCTTCAGCTCCTCTCTTCGGTATGCTGACGACGTCCGCGACGTCGCTAAATTGACGTACGCACCTGTGCTCATCCGCGATCGCTGCGTTATCGTGGAATCGAACGAACGACATTCGTGCTCAGACCAGGGTCTGGGCAACTTTGATGGGCAACTGAATTATGAAAATACTGGCATAAGGGAGGTATACTGTCAAGCAGAGTATCAGTATTTTTGAGTTGTGTCTGGGTAAACTTGATGGGCAACTAAAATATGGAAATACCAGTGATAGGGAGTTATACTGGGGCCTACGAATGTTTTAGATCAAAGCCAGATGTGTAGGTACACATCTACAATGTAACAATCTCCAATCATTATACTTCATATGAAGTTTCGTATAGTTAGGCTGGTCTTAAAATTGAACATTGAAAGGTGCAGTGAAATGTCTACTGG
The DNA here is from genome assembly GCA_916610135.2 of Macropis europaea. Classification (NCBI taxonomy): domain Eukaryota; kingdom Metazoa; phylum Arthropoda; class Insecta; order Hymenoptera; family Melittidae; genus Macropis; species Macropis europaea. The sequence continues at coordinate 13,974,849 of OU744351.1, read as the reverse complement.
GTTAGACTTTGCAAAGAACTTGACAGCTGAAGGAATGCTTCTATAGCTTTAGGTGGCTTCTGAACCACCATGGATCAACAGGAATACAGAAACACTGAAGCTGGTCACCTATCTTACAACTGATCATGTCCAGAACATGTTAACTTCGACTGTCAGATTTGAGAGCCTTCTTCCACTGTTTTGTGTAATCCAGCAGCGGTTGTTGCTTCTTCTAGCTCCTCTATGGTATCCTCCTTAGCGTTTCTGTATATTTCCAATCTCCTTTCGATTGTAGGATCCTTTATACTGCTTTCTATTGTTCTTGCAGGCTAATTTACCTGGTCCTTTGTCTTGAACGTCTTCAGTTAGGTTCTGTTGACTTTTTACAAAGGATTCATCCTCATTTCCTTCTTCTATCTGTGCAACCCAGTACCGACTGCTATGGTCATTTAGCTGGGTTACAGTTGTAGCTGATTGTGAGTTCTGAAGCACTCTGTGACAACAGCAACATAGTAGAACTGAAGAAGGTCACCCATCTTGCAACTGACCGTGTCCAGAACAGCTTAACTTCGACAGTCAGATCTGAAAGCCTCCTTCCTCTTGTTGATAGAACCCAGTAGCAGCCATCGCTTCATCTAACTCCCCTGTGGTGCTCTCCATCTCGTCTCCTTCATCTTCTTTAGTTTTCGCTGACTTCTGGATCATCACATGTCAACAGTAATACAGTAACACCGAAGACGGTCACCCATCTTACTATTAACCGTGTCCAGAACAGCTTAACTTCGACAGTCAGCTTTGAGAGCCTTCTTCCTCTCTCTGATATAACCCATCAGCAATTAATGATTCATCTAGCTTCTCTGTGTTGTTCTCTACCATTCTCTCATTCATCTTCGTCTTCTTCTTCAGGTATAGCTGACTTCTGAACCATCATACGTCACCATCAACACAGGAGCACCGAAAACGGTCACCCATCTTATCGCTGACCAAATCCAGAACACCTTAACTACAGAGAGCCAGCGTTTCCTATATGACAAGCATCTGGTCTGATCCCAGACACGAATTTCGTTCCTGTCGAACGCTGGCAGAGCGGGTCGCAATTACGCGTCGAGCACCGTACGGTGACGTATGGTTATTCAAAGATGCAAATGTGCAGTTTTCTGCGGCCGGTTGGCGAACCGGCCGACCGACACACACGCGTCCTACTTTTCTTCGCGGTCGGAATTTTATTCGCGGCCTTTTGCGCGCAGAGGTGAGACACCGAGCTCGGAGACGGTATGTCGCGTCCCCTTGATACGGTAAACCGAGTGAACTTTGCCGCACCGCGACACTGTTTTGCGGTGAAACGCGATACACGACACCAACACGCGAAAACCCGTGCTATCGGGACGCTCTGCACACTTTATGAACGCTGAATCCCAACCGCTGGGACTTGCTTAACCCTCTGACTATTGTTTCGAACCAACCGGGCGAAATAGTCCTTGAAGATTCGCCGAATTGTGCACAGCTTGCGTTGGGAGTGAAATTGTACTGATAGGGAGAGATTTGAACAGCTCGCTTATGTTGTTCTCCTGACGGTATACTTTGTCCAACATGAGTAATAAAAACCTTGTTAAACACTGGGTCATAGAAATGTTAGGACCTTCAGAGGTTGGAATTGAAATCGTTCTGCACAGCTTGTGTTGGGAGTGGAATTGTTGTACTGATAGGGAGAGACTCGAATAGCTCGCTTATGTTTTTCTCGTGACAGTGTACTTTTTCCAATATGAGCAACGAAAACCTTGGAAAACACTGCGTTATAGACATTTTGGGACCTTCAGAGGTTGAAGTTTTGGAAGCTTGGATCCTGGGTGTCTTGAGCACTGAGACCTTGGGAACTTGAAGATCTTTGGGCTATACGGTGCTTGGGTCTTTGGAGATTTAGGTCTTGAAAATCTAAGGAGGACATTTAAGATTTGTGATGAAGGTACATTAGAATCTAGGAACTTCTAGAGCTTAGAATTTTGGACTTTCTGAACGGTAGGGGTTTGGAACTTGTAAACCTTAGAATCGTGAAACTTTTGAACCTTAAAGCCTTAGAACTTTCGAACCTTAGAATCTTAGACTCCTGAAATTCCTGGAGCTCAGAATCTTGGAATTTTTTAAACTTAGAGTCTGGGAACTTTTGAACTTTAGAATCTTAAAATTGTGAAACTTTTGGACCTTAGAATCTTAGAATTTCAGGGCCTTGGAATCCTGAAATTTCTAGATCCCAGAATCCTGGAATCCTTAAAGCTCAGTATCTGCCAACTCCTGACCCTTAGAATCTTAAAACTTCAATCTCAAAATCTTGAAATCTCTATACCTCGAAATCTTCCAACTGTACAACCTTAGAATCTTCAGAGCCCTGCAGTTTTCAGATCTCCAACTCCGAAGATGAAGAGAATCGATGCTCCATCACTTCCTGAACAACCAAAGTGAAACACCGCCACATTCGACGCTAACCTAAATTTTTAATACATCCTCGATCTATTTTCCGTACACCCCCGAATCTCTCCGTTCCAAGAAGATATAAACGTCGACCTATCGATCAGTCTTCGTTTCTCGCAACGGACCCATTCGAAGGCACTCCGCTAAGAAAGTTCTTGGCAGTCGTTCACAGCCCCATAAACTCCCATCGTAAAAGTTCTAACAACTTTGTTAGAAGCATAAGCTGTCGCGTTTAAAGGTTGTTCCCAATTACCCCGGCCATTCGATGAGATTTCGTTTCCGGTGAGGATTCGCTAGATCATCATCCGGAAGAGTGATACGAAACAGCTGTCGTTCTGCACGATGCTCATTGGCCCGTGGAACATGGGACACACGGCAACCGCTTGATAAATGCAACCAATGACTCGAACAGGGTGCATCCGAGTCAATTAAGGTGAAATTAATATCGAAATGAAATGGTCCTGGAATTAGCTGACTTTCAAACCGAATCAATCCTCGGTGACCTCGTTGCGTCTGCATATATGAACACATCGGTCTTATTCTCGATGACTGAATTGAATGGAGATAGTAAATGTCCTAAATGAGGCAGACGCTCTAAAATTGGAGTCAGTGGACAGTATAGCACCATGGAGATTGAATATAGCTAAATATTTGCCTTTGGATGAATGGAGGACTGATTAAACAAAGCAGGGATAGTCTAGGGATTGTTGGTTACCAATAATCTGGCTGGGGTCATTTTGGAGGTCGTCAGCGTGGACCATGGGTAGATATTTAGGCCTAACTAGCGTCTGCGATTCGTGAGTGCTATACTCATGCAATGAAATTGAATTTATTTAAAACGTTAATATTGTAGGTACGTCAAACTTCTAGATACTTCTAGAAACTTCAAGGCCACTCCTTGCAAAGCAGGACACTCTGAATGCCTTATGTACATAAAAATTGGATAGAAAGTCAAAAAATAGTTGAATGAAAGAAAATCGAGGCTCTCTGAAGTCAAACTGATCTACTCAATGCAATAAAAATTAGAGAAAAGTGATTCAACTTGAACATTACAATTGGACAAACGCTACAACTGAAGAAGTTTAATATTATTTTTCTTAAAATCACCAAATATTGCAATTTAATCTCAACAATGTCAAACGTAGTCTAATGTTGATAAACTGGTTTAATTCTAAATTTACTTTCAATCACTATCGCAGACCGTGATAGAAGATTAAGATAGAGGACAGAGAAAAAATTAGAATTGGAGAAATCTAATATTATTTTCATTAATGTTTTACATAAAGGCACCAAATATTACAATTTTACCTCTTACTGAATTTTGTCCAACAACAATTCAACAAAATCGAATGCACCTTGACATTGACAAATAAATTTAATTATACATTAGTTTTTTAAAATATTACAACTGAGCCAATCTAATATTATTTTTCTTGATGTTTCATATTGAAAACACCAAGTATTACAATTTAACTTCCTTAACGCATTCGCATCGGGCTATTTTCCACAAACTTTCCATATAAATCGAGGGTATTTTAACGATCAAAAGATATTTCAACATACGTGTATTAAAACTGCAATAATTTTTTTTGTAATTAATAAATGTTATTGAAATTTTCAGGAGTTGTACATAAGTAGTATTAGAAATTGTACAAAAGCGAGAATTTTCGTTTCCCGATGCGAACGTGTTAACTTAATTTTGTCCAACGCATCAACAAAGTCAAACGCGCTCCAACATTAACAAACACATTTAATTTAAGATTTTCTTTCTATTGCTGCTTCAGGCCGTCGCACACGATCAAGATAGGGCAGAAAGAAAAAATTCTTCTCGGTTCTGTTCGACCACGTTTGCTCGGATGCCTGGCAGTCTGCAAAAGTCTTATCTAGGAGAGCTTCAATATTTGCAACGGAGGAGAGTTGAGCACCGATCGCGGGAATAAGCCGTTCATTGTATTGCGCCGATAAAAACGTCTCGGTTCACGGCTTTTGCCACGATCGCGGAAAAATTCGGCACGTTAACCCTCCTCGACGATTCACCGCCTTCCAGAAGACCCTGCCATGCCTCGATCAGGCGAATAGATCGACCGTTTCCACGAATTTCAACGGACGACCGTGCCGGCGGATAAACGCCGTATTTACAGCGTTCGTGGAAACGTCAGGCTGGTACGAAATGCATCACAACGTACGGAAGGCAGTGACGTAAAAATTCATGCATTTTTCCGCGGAGTTCAGACGCTGAGAAGAGGAACGATCGAGTGATAGAAAAATTAAAAATCGAAGAAATATTTTATCACGGTTAGCGCAAACTTATAGCACAGTTTATCTGTATACAATCTTCTCTCTTTGTCTCATTTTATCTGCTTGTTTTTTGAAATTCCTTCGTTGCACGATGAGATTTTTATTGATTCGAGTGTTTGAGAGTTTGAAAATTGTTTGAACTGATGTTTGAACTGTGTTTTATGATATCCATTTTCTTAATTAATTTCTGTAATGTTTATAAGTACAGAATAGTGAAAATAACGTACCAGAGATTTTATACTAGTTCTAGAGGGAATTCTAAATTTAAGACAGAAATATGTGTAATACGTACATCACATGTATCGATAAAACAATAATCATGATTGGAAGAATATCGTAAACCAACATGATAAGCCGTTAAAACAAATCAGAGTACACGATATCGTGAAACAAAATAAGGTACCTAGATGCCTTTGACCTGAGAAAATATTAAATTTAGACAGTTTTTGTTTTTTTTACATTTTTGAACTCCTTCATACACCTGAAAGGATTTTTTCAAATTCGAAAAATTGAACTCGCAGGCAGTGTTTAACTCAACCGTATTTTGCATCCCTTTTTGATGCAAGGGTTACATACGGTATTCCTAACACAAGAAGAACACTATATTTGGTCAAAAAAAAAATTGTACGCATAGTTGAAAGTACCACCAATAAACGTTCAAAGTTTCATTTCAATAGCTCTGATAGTTCTCTTGCAAAAAATTCCCAAAGACTGCCCTTTAAGAAATAACTCCCAGAGAAATATCCTGAAAGTATCCAATTGTTAATAATTATTCAAAAAATTATTTAAAATTCCTACGCCTGAATGAGCGTCTTAGTGAAATTGTTTGATCCATACACAGGCTGCTCGACGTGCCATAATGTCTCAAACACGAAGGAAATCAATGGTAACGTCATTCCGCGAGGATGATCGACTCGAAGACCCCCAGCTCGATCGCTATAGTCTCGACATGACGTTCCATAGGTGGAACGTCCAGTAATAGGCAGAACGGTTGACGCTGCCAAGGAAGGAAGGTTATCGTGCTCGATCCCAAGGATCCCTCGAGAAATCGCAAGGATGCGCCTAACCTATACGTTCCATTTCAACCAGGTGAATCGCGTCTTACCTGATAACGAGCACACTCGCGCGGGAGATTTGACAAGGATGCTGGAGAAATGTCATTATGCGAATTTCTGTTAATGTAATACGCGTGGCTTGGAACAGAGAGATTTCGGTGCAGACGTTTAGAGATTAATTGGATCGTTCCATAATAAATGTCGGTTTTTGGAACTGTTCCATCGGAAGAAGGATTGGACCCGCTGTGATGGAATTTTATAGTGATCGTGCATTGTTACTTCTTCCGGAAGAGTACCTGCATAACTGACACAAAATGACGTGACCACAAAGATTGCACTTGGAAAAGAGTAGCTTCCTCGGTGAAAATTTGTAGTTTCTGACTAGTCGGGCGCTAGCCTGTAGGTCCGGCGCCATACGAGGCGCATGACGCGGAAAAATGGAATAAAAATACATCAATAACGTCACAATTCATCATTCTTCAATAAGTCTATATTAAAAATACTATATCATTGCCTCGCGTAGGTAATCATTAAAAAAAACTCGTCTCGTGAAGAGACCAAGGATCAGCACAGCCTAGGACAGCTCAAGCAGCAATGAGTACGATATCGAAGATGCAATTTGGAGACCAGAGACCAAAATTTTCATTCAAAAAAATTCTTACAGCAGTGCAAGTGTCCAATAGGTCCAGAGGCGCGTCATCGAACTATGGAACGTCCAGAAATATTCGAGAGCCGGAGACATTTGCCCCTCGAAGTCCTCCGTGCTCGGTCGAACCGGCGAATTCTAAGCTGACGAGTTCTGCGGCGCGGAAAAGACCGGTGACAAGCTCGAGCGAAGAGGAAGGGGGAGAGGAGACAAAAAGAGCGAAAGGAGAGAGCGGGAAAGAGAGGCGAAGAGCCGTGCAACACGCGAGAGCGAACCGATGCACGAGTATGCGTGTGCGTGCCGCGAGTACTTTCACACGGAGGTGAACAACACGCCGCGGTATCCAGGCCAGGGGTGGCCAACCACTCCTCTTTCCACCGAACATTACCAGCACACACTCTCGCGATCATGCTCTACGGCTCACGTGAACACCGCTCTCCTCCATTTTCTTCGCCTCTATTTTACTGAGCGATGCGCCGCCTCTACCGCCGGACCTATAGTACGCAGCCACTCTAACTGACTTGGAGTCACGACGGATTTTCTCTGGAAAATGTAGGTTTCCTTTTTCGAACCGAGTGCTTCATATCACGGTTGCTGGTGTTTGAGGAGTTCTGAGGTACGTAGATCGATATCTTGGTTCTTTTTAATAATTTGCGAAATGATGCGATGTGCTCTATATGGAGATATCGAGACAATTCTAGAGAAATGTTGATAAACTCATTTGCATGCACAGTTCCTCTAGTTTCTCCTTCTCTAGTTTTCTACACTGTGCGTCCAATTTGACTGCCGGACCTATAGGACGCAGACACTTTGACTGACTAGTCTTGACGGATTTTCTGTGGAAAAGTTAGGTTTCTATTTTCGAACTGAATGATTGATATCACTGTTAGTGATGTTTGAACATAGTTCTGAGGTACATGTATTCATACCTTGGTTCTTTTTAATAATTAGCAAAATGATACAACGTGCTCTATATGGAGATATCAATCTTAATATAAATTTGTTTCTCTGTTCCCTGATGAAGACAGCTACAATTCTAGAGAAATGTTGATAAACTTATTCTCATGCACAGTTCCTCTAGTTTCTCCTTCTCTAGTTTTCTACACTGTGCGTCCAATTTGACTGCCGGACCTATAGGACGCGGACACTTTGACTGACTAGTCTTGACGGATTTTCTGTGGAAAAGTTAGGTTTCTATTTTCGAACTGAATGATTGATATCACTGTTAGTGATGTTTGAACATAGTTCTGAGGTACATGAATTCATACCTTGGTTCTTTTTAATAATTAGCAAAATGATACAACGTGCTCTATATGGAGATATCAATCTTAATATAAATTTGTTTCTCTGTTCCCTGATGAAGACAGCTACAATTCTAGAGAAATGTTGATAAACTTATTCTCATGAACAGTGCCTCTAGTTTCTGCTTCTCTAGTTTTCTACACTGTGCGTCCAATTTGACTGCCGGACCTATAGGACGCGGACACTTTGACTGACTAGTCTTGACGGATTTTCTGTGGAAAAGTTAGGTTTCTATTTTCGAACTGAATGATTGATATCACTGTTAGTGATGTTTGAACATAGTTCTGAGGTACATGAATTCATACCTTGGTTCTTTTTAATAATTAGCAAAATGATACAACGTGCTCTATATGGAGATATCAATCTTAATATAAATTTGTTTTTCTGTTCCCTGATGAAGACAGCTACAATTCTAGAGAAATGTTGATAAACTTATTCTCATGAACAGTGCCTCTAGTTTCTCCTTCTCTAGTTTTCTACACTGTGCGTCCAATTTGACTGCCGGACCTATAGGACGCAGACACTTTGACTGACTAGTCATGACGGATTTTCTGTGGAAAAGTTAGGTTTCTATTTTCGAACTGAATGATTGACATCACTGTTAGTGATGTTTGAACATAGTTCTGAGGTACATGTATTCATACCTTGGTTCTTTTTAATAATTAGCAAAATGATACAACGTGCTCTATATGGAGATATCAATCTTAATATAAATTTGTGTTTCTGTTCCCTGATGGAGACAGCTACAATTCTAGAGAAATGTTGATAAACTTATTCTCATGAACAGTGCCTCTAGTTTCTCCTTCTCCAGTTTTCTACGCTGTGTGCCCACTTCGACTGCCGGGCCTATAGGGCACAGCCACTCTGACTGACTAGTCAGCCAATAATTGCAGATTTCAACTCGGTAATTAAGGCAACTCAGTGGAAACTGAAGCATTAGTGCTTGCCTGATGAAGTAACTATGTACAAATTTTTTATGAGAAGGGTTCTGTTTTCAAATGTAATGCTTGACACGGTAGATACTGATGCTTGTGTAGCTCTGGCCTGTGTGAGTTGATCAGTGTTTTTTACTCTGTATGGAGACATGAGTATTTTAATGAACTTAATGAATAATAATGACTCGTGACATTATTGATGTATTTTTATTCTCCTCTATAGCGTTCTCTTTCATTTTTTTTGGCGTTGCGCCGCCTCTACCGCCGGACCTATAGGACGCAACTACTCAAACTGACTAGTCAGCCAATAACTGCAGATTTCAACTCGATAATCAAGACAACTCGATGGAAACTGAAGTATTTGCTGATAAAGTGCCTGCCTGATAACGAAATTGGATTAAAGTATTTTATATGTGGAGATAAATGATAAAAAATTAATTCTAGTTAAGTGAGGGTGGACCGAATGGTTGATTCTTTGTATTTTTACACTTTTCCTGTACTTTTACTTTTGTTGCTTGTGTGTTTTGTTTTTTGCGTATTCATTCTCACGAGTCTTTCACTTCACTCCCTTTTCCGCTGCCAACTCTCGCTCCTCTTTCTACTTTCTACCGTTTTACTTTTGTCTTCTGCCTCCCTTCCACTCTGCAATTCCTCTTTTACGTTTCTGCCTCTTGTGTGCACTCTTTATTTATTACAGTGTAGCTTTTTCCTTTTCTGTATATATCAGGCTGCTTCATCCATGCTCTTCACTATCTTTCACTTCGATTTTTTGAATGTTTCTTTCACCCCTAACCTCTGTAAATCCTACCCTTTATGCCCCGAGGGATATCTTAGGTTTATCGCCTGGACGCATCCCTCTAACCAAAGAATACAGTGTTAACTGTGAATTTCGTATGAAAATGCCAACTACGATGATGAAGGTTGCCTCTGATGTATCGAAGGACTTCAATTGCGTCTAAACTATCAGCATCAAGCACCACAATATTTTTACATACATTCTCTGAAGTATCAACAGTTCAATAAAACCATTTATTTATTGTAAACAATTCTCTGTAATTCACTATTTCAACATGACCTAATAAATGAGATTCTACCAGAAATGGTACAGTTATTTGATAGAATACCCAATTCCATTCAAGATCACCACTCTACAAGGATTGCTTCACCTACTTGAACCTCAACAAGTTCGAACAGTTGGCAAACCATTGAACATGACGACCAGTTCGATTCTCATCACCTCCAAACATGAAGATTGCCTCTGATGTATAGACGAAGTCCAGTTACTCCCACTCTATCAGCATTTAAACACCACAACATGTCTGCTTACATGCATTCTCCACATTTCCAATAACTAAATAAAATTAGACCCCAATTCAAACTATCTTTTCATCTCCATAACTCGCCACTTCAACCAGACTCCAACAAACCAATTTCTACCATAAATATTCCCGTTATTCGACAACAATCGCCCCATGCCTCCGAAACACCCACTTCCTTTCCAGATCCCGCTCTGCGAGCCTTGCTCCACCTACTTAGACCTCAACAGCTCCGACCATCTAGCAACCCATCGAGCACCACGTCCGGTTCAATCACCGCGCCGTCAATTCGAAAAACTCATCAACTTTCGAGCATAACCCTGGCAGTTCACCCATTTCCGACGGGTCGATGTCACGGAGTTCCGGCGCAGGCGACAGGACGGAAAGGACCGGACACATAGGAGCGGACTGATGTACCGTTACCAGGTAGAATGGCGGTTGTTAGTATGGCAGTGTGTTAGCCGGGCAGGATCACGTAGGTAGGTAGGTTGGTAGGTAGACAGCGGCGGTGTGCTGTAGGTGTAGGTGTATACACCGTGAAGGAGGCGCGACGAAGACGACGACCACGAGGACGAGGACGAGGAAGAGGACCACGAGGAGGAGAAGATCTACTGCAATCTCCTCCTCGTAGCTAGGACGCAACAGCTGCTCGTAGGTAGTCGGAAACCTGTCCCTACAAATCTTTATAACTGCTACCGCCGCTATCCTCCTCCAGCCTCGAGACCGGTGTCCGCAATATATCAGACACCGGCTCTTCCTAGTCCTTTGCAAACGTTATGATATCACGGAAGTGCGTTGTCCTTCCGCCTCGATCAGCCACCCACGTGCTGCGATCAACGCCAGACAACGGGATGATTTTTAGACCTGATCATTGGGCTATTCAGCTTGACAGGCTGTTCAGTTTGTCGTATACTTTTAAGTTGTGTGTTTTTTTAGGTGGATCTAGGTCATGCTGGGTGGAGATGGTCTGATGCACTGTGGAGAGTGAATCCTCGTTATTTTTTAGAAATGTTTGGGTGGAATGATTGAGAGGGTCTACTGGGTCAGTGTGGTCTTCAGGGGTGTTAGAATTCGTGTTAATTAAGAGGGAGGAAGCTACTTAATTACTTACGCGATTTTTATTGTCACTCTAGCGTCTCGAAACTGTAGTTTTTGGAGGATAAATAAATTCTGAAAATTCTGAAAATTCTGAAGTGTGGTGCGTATACAGGGTGTTTCGTAACGAGTGGTGCAGACGAGCAGAGGGTAGTTGTATGAAAAGTGTAGAATAAAATAATTTCACAAGGTGTAGTAACTATTACTGTACTTTTTAAGATTGACTAGTTCACATCTAAACTGTTCTTCAACCTCCAATAATATCCGAGATACTTAACAAAACAGGCGTTACAACCCCAAACATCCCCTGTAAGTTTCATCAAAATCCGTGCTTGTCAATTGGATGAAGTTCCTTCTTATTTCGAAAAGGCAAAAGTTCAAATTCCAGAGGAGAGAAATAATTGAAAGCACTTCTAGCTTCACCAACCTGATCCACAACCACTCCTTCATTCAATTAGTTAATTCAATTCAAGAACTCTTTGCTTTAAATATCACGAGTGTTGTGAAGCACCCTCTGCTTCAGCAATTAATTAATAAACTTGTTTGTATTAAAATCTACATTGGTCCTAAATTGTTTGGGTGGCCCTTAAAGACATAATCGACGGAATCGTGAATTGAACGAACAGCCTGAAGATGTCAGAGGATCCTCAGGAGTTAGGGGAATAGACTGTGTGTAATCAGACATTTTCTGAATGGTTATTATTGTTTTAACAGGTTGACTGCCATACTGTGTAGCTGTAGACTTTGATACAACATGAAAGTGATCTAAAATTGTACTCCTTGTAACTAATAGAGTTAGTAATTATTTACAGCACTTGCTGGCTCTAATTAATAGATTAGAATTTAAATGTCATCCATATATAAGTGACATAGCAGTCGAATAATTAATCTGACCGATGCTAGGAGGTTTGTTGCAGCCTCCTTTTCGTTTGGACCCATTTCGAGCCTCCATTTTGCTTTCCTGTCTAGGAAACAGAAAAAACGTTTCTGTCTATAATTATTTGGAGATCATGGACGTTTCATAAAAGAGAGTTTTTCGGTCAAATGATAGCTTTCAGGGAAGATTGAATACAGCAAGTTTGTGTCAGTTTTGGCAGGTGTGTTTGAGGCCTCCTTCCGACGTTGCATGCTTTGCGGCTGATGTTCAGGGGAATTGTGAAACGGGGAGTGTGTAATTATGGTTGTTTGAGGAAACAGTTAATTTGATAAAATGATAGGTTTTAGAGGAGCAAGTTTATTTCAATTTTGACGGACCGTGTCTGTTTCTAAGGACCAACTGAAATTATTGAAAATTATTAAAACCGATACTTTCACGTCACTGTTGACCCAAATTTCTATTTTCAATACTTATACATAAATTTTCTTAATTTATAATTCAAAAAGAAAAATTTGTGAATCTAAATTACCCTAGAAGACCCAGTTATTCATCGAAACATTATATTTCCAAAAAATCCTGCTTCAAATTTAATCACACTCGTTTGAACAATATTCATAGACTCCAAGCTTGTTTACGACGTTTATTAATTATTCTCTCAATTGCTGTCAAAGATTTCATTGCTCGATAAGCATATACGATCACCCAAACGATACTTCCGACGTAAAAATTAATTTTCGTCCGAGCAAAACGGTGGTGGGGGTATCGAAAGGAAGCTCGAACAACACGTCGACGCAAAAGTGGGACAGACGTGGCCAGCGACGTCGGAATGTCAAAAATCGGCATTTGCAATTCCTCTGCGACCGTTACGTCTCTTTGATTCATTAAATTACTCGCCAACGGTGCCACCTTGCGATGTTCGGAAATAATTGTGCAATCTACGAGGAACTTCCGCGTTTTGCAGCCTGAAGAATCGAACCGAACTGGATATCGATGTCTATTCCGTAAATTATGTCGATGTCCCTTGAAAGCTCTGAAGATAGTTGAGAAGTAAATGTGAAAGATCACTTCCTGTAGATGGCTAATTTAAACTATAGATAGTCTAATTGTAAGTCAAGCCAGAATTTCGGAGAACCAATTTTCAGGATTCATACTACTTCATCTCAAAATACTTTCGTGGAAATTAATGTGGGCGTAGGATGGTCGTAAATTCACAAGGGACACTGATACTATTTTTTAAACCGAAATATTGTTAATTAAGATGCAACTAGAGAGGAGATCTTTTTGCAACTTAACGTATTGCAAGTTCCTGAAGAATACAAATTTTATAGACTTGTAAGCGAAACAAAGGACATACTTTTAAACATCTCAACCCCAAAATACAGTTCTACCATAGTTGGATTCATCAGCAACATTTAAATAAAAAATACTGAACTCTAAAACTGTGTATTTGCATAAAAACTCTCTGTCTAGATATAACAAACACTAGGTGTTCTAATGTTACTACAAATAAAATTATTCGTCCCTGAAGAAGTGAATCACCAGTCCTATCTCTCAGTAGGTGACTCCCTACTGAGTCTCAGACCTCACATTCAAGTTATCGAGCTATACAACTCTAACCGGAGCTCCGCTTGCAACCAGAAGCTCTAAACCTGCTAGACGGAGCAAACATGGCAGAATTACATAAGATGATCGTTCGATGGTCAATGTTCTCCATTTTATTTCGTTCCAGTCCAGCTTTCGCCCCTCGAAAGTGCCTTCGACGAGGGGACACCGAGGTGCCGTCTGTTGAGCGGTCACGCGACGAGGAAAAACGTCGGGAACGGGTCAGAAGCATCAGTGTGTCGTCGCAGAACCGTTCTAAAACGGTTACCTAATCACGGGATTATTATCCTTTGACACTTATCGATCGATGCTTCCTCCAATAGCCGCGACAGATTCGAATGGAAATAAACGATTGAGGAAGATGCGGACAGAACAGACGGCACCGTTCAGCCGTTGACACCGTGACTGGCATTGTCCCGCTGGTACCGGCCAGTTTCTTGCGTGAACGACGTTAAAAGACAATTAATCTGAATAACTCAGCCTAGACCCGATGTGTCCCACATTTCGCGATGCAGCGGAGCGAACACGCCTCCGCCGTTCCGCAGAAGCCGCGAATTAAGGTGCACTCAGACCGGCAGGCTGTTTACAAGCTGCGGGGAACAGGGTCGCAGACATGTGGTCAACAGTTTGTTGCTCGTGGGAACAATCGTATAGAATCTTTATTGAAGACTGATTCAGGAGGATATGTAAATTTAGAACAGAGGCTAGACTTTTTGCAGATTGAACTATTTGGAGTTATCAGTATGAATTTTTATGGATTGAGCTGTTTGAAGTTTTCAGTGTGAACCTTTGTAGATTGAACTGTTTAGAGTTTTCAGTGTCAACCTTTATAGACTGAACTGTTTGGAGTGCTCAGGATAAATTTTTACTGTTTAACTGGTTGGAGTTTCCAGTATGAATTTTTATGAACTAAACTATTTGGTGTTTTCAGTATGAACCTTTATAGATTGGACTTTTTAGAGTTTTCAGTGTGAACGTTTATAGATTGAACTGTTTGGAGTTATCAGTATGAACCTTTATAGATTGAACTGTTTGGAGTGTGCAGGATAAATTTTTACAGTTGAATTCGTTGGAGTTTTCAGTATGAATTTTTATGGATTGAACTATTTGAAGTTTTCAGTGTGAACCTTTATAGATTGAACTTTTTAGAGTTTTCAGTGTGAACCTTTATAGACTGAACTGTTTGGAGTGTTCAGGATAAATTTTTACTGTTTAACTGGTTGGAGTTTCCAGTATGAATTTTTATGAACTAAACTATTTGGTGTTTTCAGTATGAACCTTTATAGATTGGACTTTTTAGAGTTTTCAGTGTGAACGTTTATAGATTGAACTGTTTGGAGTTATCAGTATGAACCTTTATAGATTGAACTGTTTGGAGTGTGCAGGATAAATTTGTACAGTTGAATTCGTTGGAGTTTTCAGTATGAATTTTTATGGATTGAACTATTTGAAGTTTTCAGTGTGAACCTTTATAGATTGAACTGTTTAGAGTTTTCAGTGTGAACCTTTATAGACTGAACTGTTTGGAGTGTTCAGGATAAATTTTTACTGTTTAACTGGTTGGAGTTTCCAGTATGAATTTTTATGAACTAAACTATTTGGTGTTTTCAGTATGAACCTTTATAGATTGGACTTTTTAGAGTTTTCAGTGTGAACGTTTATAGATTGAACTGTTTGGAGTTATCAGTATGAACCTTTATAGATTGAACTGTTTGGAGTGTGCAGGATAAATTTGTACAGTTGAATTCGTTGGAGTTTTCAGTATGAATTTTTATGGATTGAACTATTTGAAGTTTTCAGTGTGAACCTTTATAGATTGAACTGTTTAGAGTTTTCAGTGTGAACCTTTATAGACTGAACTGTTTGGAGTGTTCAGGATAAATTTTTACTGTTTAACTGGTTGGAGTTTCCAGTATGAATTTTTATGAATTAAACTATTTGGAGTTTTCAGTATGAATTTTTATAGATTGAACTGTTTAGAGTTTTCAGTGTGAACCTTTATAGACTGAACTGTTTGGAGTGTTCAGGATAAATTTTTACTGTTTAACTGGTTGGAGTTTCCAGTATGAATTTTTATGAACTAAACTATTTGGTGTTTTCAGTATGAACCTTTATAGATTGGACTTTTTAGAGTTTTCAGTGTGAACGTTTATAGATTGAACTGTTTGGAGTTATCAGTATGAACCTTTATAGATTGAACTGTTTGGAGTGTGCAGGATAAATTTGTACAGTTGAATTCGTTGGAGTTTTCAGTATGAATTTTTATGGATTGAACTATTTGAAGTTTTCAGTGTGAACCTTTATAGATTGAACTGTTTAGAGTTTTCAGTGTGAACCTTTATAGACTGAACTGTTTGGAGTGTTCAGGATAAATTTTTACTGTTTAACTGGTTGGAGTTTCCAGTATGAATTTTTATGAATTAAACTATTTGGAGTTTTCAGTATGAATTTTTATGGATTGAACTGTTTGGAGTTTTCAGTATGAACCTTTATAGACTGAACTGTTTGGAGTGTTCAGGATAAATTTTTACTGTTTAACTGGTTGGAGTTTCCAGTATGAATTTTTATGAATTAAACTATTTGGTGTTTTCAGTATGAACCTTTATAGATTGAACTTTTTAGAGTTTTCAGTGTGAACCTTTATAGATTGAACTATTCGGAGTTTTCAGTATGAATTTTTATGGATTGAACTATTTGGAGTTTTCAGTATGAACCTTTATAGATTGGACTATTTAGAGTTTTCAGTGTGAACCTTTATAGATTGAACTGTTTGGAGTGTTCAGGATAAATTTTTACGGTTGAACTGGTTCGAGTTTTCAGTATGAATTTTTACAAATTGAACTATTATATTTGGAGTTTTCAATATGAATTCGTTTGATAAATGATGGTTCATTGTTCAGTTGTATTGAAGTATTGTAGTTGGTTGGAAGTGTATAGTCAGTTGACTGGATTGACTTAGTTTATTTTAGGTTGCTGATGTAGACAATTTAATGTAGAAATTTCACATTGACTCGTATAGTCGTTTACATTAAATTTCTAACGTTAGATGTCTTTATAACTGGAGGACGTGTCCACCAATATTCTGTTTAGTTTCACTGAACAAGTTTATTGAAATCATTGACGCCATTGCTATAAGCTATACTTGTCAGGAATAAGACTAGAATAAGCTTGAAGATGATCCTGTCTAGAAACACTGAAAAAGTTCAAGCTTTTATAGCAGTTCAGTTAACGAAATTTTGTGGATTCAATAAAACCCGCAGTTCTATTGCTGTGAACTTTTTTTATGAGGATAAAACACCCCAGACGCCAGAAAATGAACGTTAAGAAAAAAATATTGGAATTTTCATCTTCTTTGCAAGAAAGTACGGTCACCGAACTTTTAGAATTCATTGAAATTGATGAGCGCATTTTTGTGGCCACTGTGTATCAGAACCAGAAGCACAAGGAACCATGATCGAAATTCAGTCTCGTGAAGAAACTCGGTTATCGAAGTTTGAAAGTTTATTGACATTAATGATTCCATTGGTATGACCTGTCTCTATCAGATCCAAGAATAGAAGATATCAGAAGTTTAACTGTACCGAGGGGTATCTAAACATTCAGCCTCTTTAAGAAAAATTCGTTAACCGAACTGTAAAAGATCATTGAAATCGATGACTCCATTGTTAGTGATTTAAGATTTCTTCCTATTCAAAACAAAAAAGAGAACAGCAAAAAGGTATTAGGAATATTCACCTTTTCACCAAAATTCGGTAACTCAATTTCACAACCTCACTGCTATCTACAACTCCATTCATGTGAACTAAGAACACCAGGAAACAGTAAATAAATAATATCAAAGATAATGTAAACATTCACCCTTTACCAAAAATTCGGTAGCCGAATTTAAAAAATTTGTCATCATCAGGAATTCCATTTATGTAAATCCAGAACAGAAGAAGAAACACTAGATGAAACATACTAAAAACTATTGAAGTATTTACCTCTTCCCAAAAATTCGGTAACCGAATTCCAAAATTTCCTTGATACCTACAACTCCATTCTTCTGAACTAAGAACACCAAAAAGGCAAATGCTACCAAAGATACGCAAATATTCACCCTTCCTAAAAAATTCGCTGACATCAATAATTCCATTTATGTAAATCCAAAATCGAAGAAGAAACGCTAGACGAAGGCTGCCAAAAACCGTCCAAACATCCACTTGGTCACAAAAGTTCGGTAGCCGAATTACAAAACCTCGCTGCTACCCTCAACCCCATTCCTACAAACCAATAACCCACCCGAAAAGCAATAAACAACCCCCTACCAAAAGTCTAAAAAACCACCCCTTCGCGAAAATTCGGTAACCGAATTTCCAGCTAACGTACGAGCCCGCAGCGACGTGTCCAATTGAAACGGACTCAGAATTGGTTACGCTTGGAATAATTATGAGCGACAGCGATACGTAACGATGCTTTCGTTCTGAAAGCAGCCTAACTGACCGTAATAACGCGTATCAACGAACCCGCTGAGAATTCGCTAACAAGCGGATCAATGAAGATGGATTCTCCGCGGAAGTGTTTCTTTTTCTCCCCTACCCACGGCTAGACGCGGCCGGCTGCCGTCATCGATGGAAATAAATATATACGCAGGCCGGTTGTTCGGTTTCCGTCATTGTTCCGCGCCGATTCGATGAGATAAGTGTTAATGGCGACGGACAAGGGGGATCGGCTTGAAATGCCGGCTTGCGAAAGATCCTGGCAATCGTTGCACGCTAGCCTTCCTCTCGAGCAGGCGATCGATGCGCCAGGAGTTTCGTGAGAATCCATCCCGAAGACGAATGGCCCTAGGATTCTCACCAAAGATCGGGTCGACTCCTCCGTGGAGGTCGCATCGTTGATCGAATGATGATTCTCCCAAAATCTTCAGTGATGTCAAAAGCTGCGCCAATTATGGGGGTTGGAGGGTTTTGCTGTCGAATTGTCTGATATTAGCAAAATATAGCACACTTGGCAAACTTTAGTATGTAGAATGTTAACTTATCTTCAAGATATACTGCTTTTGATGAACAATTTGACAATTTTAAATGTTTGTTATTATTTTTATACGTATATGTATTATTTTTTGTTAGCTATTTTGTGTGACTTCATCGTGAAAGCTAAATGTTACAGTTTGTTGAAGCCTGCAACTTTATGGTACCTTTTTGTATTGATATTTGTGATTAATTCAATAATATTTGTGTCGGTTTTGTTAATTAGTCAATTAACCCATTGTGCCCTGTAAAAGTAGTGTCTTACGCGTTAACGGTTACTGTAGTGGCTCTGAGAACTTGTCCCGAGTTCTGAATAAGATACAGGAACCCAATCTGAGTTGGAATGTCAAAATAAATAACAAGTACAATAAAGTAAGTAAATAAAAGAAATTAACCATTATCCTTCAACTATTATTAGCACTAAACGCACAGAACAACCATGTCGAGTTAACTCGACATCCTCACTCGAAACATTACCCCAATCTCACCCCTCTGTTTGATCAAAAATTTAATTTTCCAAACCTCACATCATCCTCTCGGCCAATAATAATAATAACTGAGCGGACTCACGAGCTGACGTAAATATTCGTCAGCTTTCCCATGCACTTCACGTGCAACAGAGTTGTCTCCTTGAAAATCGATGCTGCGTGTTTTGTACCACTTAATTCCCGTCGATCGATCGGAAACGCGTGAAAAAATTGTTTCAACGTTGCAACAGTCTTGAAAAGAAAAAGAAAGGAAAAATCGTAATGGATAGGCTGGCCGACATCACCGCTATCATCGATCGGTTTGTTCGTTTTACTGAAACACCGGCTCTGTAATTCCATCATCGTCCCACCGTCGAGTGCTGTGTCATCATTGCATAATAATGTTCAATCGGTGCAACATTCAGCTCTTCGACAATAAAATCAGAAGGAAACGCGAAAGCTCCCGGTGGCTGGCGTCCGATTGATCGCAAGCTCCCTCGAACGGACAGCTAATGAGCTTAATCCGACGCGATTAGTTGGCACGAGGTAACTGGCTCGCGAAAATGCAAAACGATCGATTCCAATTATCCATCTGGTCTGACGAATCGACTCAGCCTCGTGGCAGTTTTAACGCGTTCACTGTCACAGGGAAAAATGACGGACAGTCATATCTAATGGGGTTGCAAAAGTTCATAGAGATTTGTCTGTCAATTTTTAATACGACTCGTCAGGGAAATAAATGTTTAATTAGTCCATTATGTACGTGTTACTGTATAACATCTGTCTGAGAATTTTGCAAAAGTTTGCAGTTATCTTCTTATGTGTCAGAGAATTTTATAACATTTAATAGTGATTTTATTGCGTGTCTGAGAATTTTCGAAAAATTAGTAATTATTTTTCTATGTGTCTAAGAACTATGTAGAAGTTAGTAGTTATGTTCTTACGCGTTTCAGTATTTTATAAAAATTAGTAGCATTGTTACTATGTGTCTCAGAATATTCCAAAAAAATTGGTAATCATTTTCCTGTGTATCACAGGATTTTGTAAAGATTAGTAATTACGTTTTTACGTGCCTCGAAATGTGGATCTAAAAATCAGTAGCAATGTTACTATCTGTCTCAGAATTTTATAAATGTTAATTGATACTTTATTATATATCATAAAATTTTGCAGCACTTAATGGTTGCTTTATTATGCCTCGGGAATTTTTCAAAAATTAGTAATTGCTTTCCCACGAGTCCCAGAATTTTATAAAAATTAGTAATTACTTTCCCCCGTGTCTCAGAATTTTATACAGATTAGTATTCAATCTCTTGCGTATCCCAGAAACTCATCAAAATTATTACTCAATTTATTTACATTATTATGCGTCTCAGAATTTCGCAGCACCTAACAGATACTTTGCTAAGCATCTAAAAATGAAAGAAAAAAAGCACTAGAGATTCCCCTACGTGTCTCAGAATCTTATGAACGTCACTAGACACTTTCTTATCTGGCCGAGAATTTTTAACAAGTTCCTAGTTGCCTTATTAAATTAAATGTGACGCGGCGATCGCATCAACGTGTTAATGCGATGTCCCTCCGGTTGTCACGCGAGAATCGATAATCCCTGCCCGAGTATTATAATTTGATACCATTAACGATCCCCTCGCTACTCCTTTTATCCAGATATTAAAGACGGAACGCGACACTGATGGCGTTCTTTATTACACCGTAATTGACACTTTACCCGAACCATAAAAATCGAGGAATCTCCACGGGCCCCGGAGCTCCTAGTTCGAGCACGTTACACCTGAACCTAAAATTAATCTCGAACGAGATCTTTTCCTGCTCTCGCTCCAGAAAAAAAGGAGAAAAACCGACGCGACACCGCATTCCTCCGGGGCCACAGTCGAACTGGAACGTAAAATTCCTCAGGTCTCGAAAGCGCGACGGCGGAGGGAGGAATTAATAATTCTCGGGGGCGTAATCTGATACCCGGCGAGAAAACCGAAGAAAAAAGTGTATCATTCGGTCGGGGGCCGGACGTTTTTATTATATTCGTCCGCAGGCTCCAGGAGGATCCTTAAACTTCTACGGGCGTAAAAAAAAAGGCCGGCCGTAAAACGTTGTTAGTCGATCGGATAGGACGCATAATGAGCGTCGTAAAAAAAAATTTATCCGAGATTCCACGGCGGGAGGGAGAACACCCCCCCGCGAGACGGCCGCAGTGTCTCCGATGCCCCCGATAAACCGGAGATCTTTTCCGAACGGACTCGCGACAGGCTAAAGGCATAATAAAAGGCGAGTCAGAGGCCAGAGAGGGATAGAGAGAAAAAGATAAAAGGGAAAAAAGGAGAGACGTGCGAGCGAGATAAGACGCGCGAGGATACAAGCGGATTTCGCGAGAGCGGCGTGGGCGTCCGTGGAATCGATCGGACTAGCCCGCTTGGCTAGTCCGGCCACGTTTCATGGATCAGAGCCAAAATTCCCTCGTTCCTGACCGAACGCCGTCTTCCAACTGGCCAGCGACCTAAACAATGCCGGTGTCAACAAAGTGGACGAGCCCACACACGCCTCCCCAACCCAGCCTCTCGAAATTTCCGTACGGGACCCGTTCGACCTAACTTTATGAACGCAGACGGAACTCTGCTGTCCTCAGATAAGGCTCGACTGAATGATTATAGGGAAGATTGGAGAGGACTCTGGTCGAGGCTTGTTGGGGCGATAGTTCTGATCACATCGACGGAGGATTGATAGGTGGAGATTGTTTTATAGAGTTTCAGATAGGGTTGATATCGTTGTTGGGATGGCTGAATAGCGGAGACGCAGGTTGAGGATGGTGTGGAATGGATCTGGGTGGTGGAAGTTGGACTGAAAGATCGGTGGAAGCTTTGAATCCTGATCTGCGGTCTGTTGGACATTATGCTGGGTCCGATAGGTTGGGTAGACGATTGAATGGAGTAGCGGTGTCATTTTTGTACCTTCAGACCTATGGAGGAGGCCAGTTCTGTTAATTACTTGACTGATACTCTGAATGAACGATTAACAGTTATTCAAGTGCTTCCATTAGCCCAATTTTAAGCGTTTCACCAGGCTAGCAACTGTTCTGCTATGTATCACGAAGCGATCCTCAGTTTCCGAGGATTCGACTGTGCGGAAACTCGGGGGATCGCTCGGAATTGCTGTTCGGTGAGAATCCGGCGTTAAGTGGAGTTTCGATGACTTGGTCCTAGTTTTAGAATCCGATTCCCCCGATGTTTCACTGTAGATTGCATTTTAGCAAAAGATTGAACGCGTTCTGGAGCTATCATTCACCCTAACTGCAGCTGAATCTTAACCTTTACAGTTTGAAGGAGCCTGAGACACATACTTTCTTGCAAGACACTAATTGTGTCACTTAGGAGAGATACCGCGTAATTAATTTAAATATCAATGGGAGGTGCAAGACTCTGTTCAATAATTGTACATGGAACTGACGTATAGGCGTCTAAACTTCAATTTTAAGAAAACCACCTCTTGAGCTACACTGCATCATACCCCGAGGACATCTAGAATTTCTCAGAATTTGCAGGAGCTCCAAACCATCCTGAATTCGAAACGAACCCATCAGCTTCGGGTCATCCTGGATACACAAGGAATTGAACACGGAAATATTTGACGATGAAAGCAATCAACAAGCCAAAGAATGTTGTGTCATAAAGAAACCCTGGAAGAGGCGAAAGAAAGGGGAAAGCCGCTGCATCATTGCACGGTCGCGGAAGAAAGAGCGGAGGCCAGGTTAAATTTGAACAGCCCTCGTGGCTGATGAAAGCCGTGGCACGGGAAACGGCTTGTCCAATTTCCAGACTTTCCTGGCCAGCGTCGGGCCTAATGACCGTCCTCCAGATTAATCTCGTAGGAAGGAAAATCCTGTCTGGCTCCGAAAGTGGCCTCTCCCTTTCCTTTGACTCCACCGCGCAAGGACACTTGACAAATCTGCCGCGGCGAGGGAATTATGAAACAGCGAGGCGCAGCCCGGTTTTTACCATGCGCGCGGCTTCTTCTCTAGCTGGCCCTCTTTTCTCTCGCAAAACGAGGCAAATAAAACGGAAGAAAAAGGCAAGAACAACCGTAGAATAACCGACGAGAGCGGGCGGCGAGGGTGCATTCTTCGAGGAACGTTGAACGACGCCTCACAATGCCGTCTGAGATAGTCTGATGAGGTTATTTGTTACATTGTTCGGGCATAATGGAGAGGGCCTTGCAACGGATCGTCCTGATCCCCCTTTCTGGTGCCCGAAGGACCCCGAGAGGACGCCTCCAAAGCGGAGCCGAGCTTTGATGATGCCTGCCAGCGTCCTCAGGGTCGTCGGCAGATTTTCGGCCCGGCCCCCGTGTAACCGAGGCAAATCCGCTTCATTTCGACATATAAATCGTCCGGAGGAAAGTTTCGCGAGGATCCAGACGGGCGTAGAGGGACCCAGGTAACCCGCCGCACGAAATACGTGGCACACTTTACGCGTCGACATGGGAAAATCGATGGGAACAGAATTCCTGTACTTTCTACCGGGAACCGTTCTTAACTTCTGCGAGGAACCCTCTTTCACTCTGTCTGCAGGAGTTTCGTCCAACTGGGT
Source organism: Macropis europaea (assembly GCA_916610135.2). Taxonomy (NCBI): domain Eukaryota; kingdom Metazoa; phylum Arthropoda; class Insecta; order Hymenoptera; family Melittidae; genus Macropis; species Macropis europaea. The sequence continues at coordinate 13,951,201 of OU744351.1, read as the reverse complement.
CTGAGGCGAGAGATGGGGAGATCCTAATATCAGGTATCAGACTGAAGCTAAAAGGATGTCTATGTGAATTACGATCATTTGTTAGAGATCAGGAGACGCAGAGACCTTAACTCGGAAGATTCTGTATTGGTACCCTCTTGGTTCTTGCGTAAGACTCCAGAGAACTGTACATGACCACCCTAGAAGCTAATGAGAGAAAAAACACCCTACTTAGAATTTGCAATTCGAGTCCTGCATGCCAAGACAAGACTGCAAGAACTCTAGCCTGAAGTCACACCCTCAGAGTCACTCATCTCGAGCTAAATCTGGTTCATGATACTCCAATCACTGATGACTGTAAGACTCCAGAAAGTTGATCACCCTGACACTAGACCTCTAGGACCTCAATGGCTCATTTGTCCACCGAAAGAAGCAAGCCTGGCCAGCGTCACTGGTCAGCAGATGTTCAGTTCCATCCAGGCGATCGTATAATGAACCCGCGATCGCGGTGATCCTAACGCGGCTAGCTCCCGAGAAGCGGGATGCATCGATATTCCGCAAACTCGTCGCCGGTTCGGAGGCAGGCTCGCATGAATTCCTGCAGCCGATGAACGCACACGAACGCAGCGCGCATGCTGATACGGGAAGCACGTCCAGGCGAACAAAGAGGATCGCCCCACGTTGCGTCCGTGAGGATCGCCAAGGACTCCGGCGCAATTAATTCTTCGTCACTGGCTCGCGGTGAATGAGCGACGAGGATGATACGCCGGCGAGAAGGAGGGAAGAGCGGAACATCCGGACCCCTGGAGACGGATGAACGTGCATGCACACGTCGAACAACTGGTCGAGCATAATTGAGTGCTCTGCTAGTGTGTACGTGTGCGAGTGTGTGCGGGCCACGTTCATGGACCGCAGTTCAGACTCGGGGGAGACTCGAACGTCGTTGACTCGGCCGTGTAATCACCACCTCCCATGTAAACGCCCTGCCAATGGTAATAGCTCGTTTAGAGCACTTGCATGCAGTTAATTTTGCCCTCCCGTGGAGAGAGAGCCTTTCTGCTGGACCAACAACCGTCCTCTCGCGTCGCGGCACCATCCTGCCTCCGAGACGATGGACCAGCTCCTGTCGTCGTCCGACGGCATCAACGCTGAACCGTATCGTAGAGAGGTTCTTTCACTCCTGAGGGAGACTACAATTGGCTGGTCTAGACTGGCAATAGAAACCGAGACGTTCAATTTGACAGGTGGGCGCTTTTCCACTCAGCTGTTCAATCCACTGGCAATTTTCTCCCTTTGAATGTGAGACACTGAGGCGGTTGTCACTTACAGTTTGAGTAGATTGACGAACGTGGGTGTCCTCAGACTCGTATGAATTCAAAATTTATAGAATACAATATAGCAGAACCTCGATCATCCGAACACTGGTCATCCGTGAGTTGGTCATTCTATGTCAGCTGCAAGCTAAAATTCTTATTAATGACACTGCGTTCTTAATTCTGTACCATTGGGTATTTTACATTCTAAAATCAAATTATTATTTTTGTGGAAAACATAGTCACAATGTGACCCATCCTGTTAGCAATACAGTTCGGATAATCAAGGCCCTACTATAATATGAGGGTGAATCCCACTTCTGTGCTGTAGGGGAGACAAAAATCGAATAGACTGGACTGAAAATTGAACCCAGGATGTTTAGTCTGACAGCTGGGTGCTTTTTCATTAACCCTTAACTACTATAGACGTTGAAACTTACGCAACTACTATAGAAGGTCTCACAGACGCTAATGTTTATTGCGTTATTACAGATATACAAGTGCCGAATAAAGATCAAATCCAATTGTTCTTGCTCCGTAGATTAATAACAAAGAGACCCAAGCCTGATTGAACATTAGACTCTAATCGAAAGGTACATGGCGTGAGAAGACAAGTAATGCAGGAAGGGAAATAGAGATGAATGAAAATTTGGTGCGGTCTCGCAGGCGTTCTATAGTAGTTAAGGATTAAACTATCCAACTGTCTACTGATCTTCAGAATGAACAATAAATTCTAAACAATCTCCTGACTCATTTTTGCACGATTGTCTCCAGTTGCTATCCCAAATAGAGGTCGCGACCAGAACAAACGCTTTTGGTTTTAATAGAACTTCAATTCTGTGGAATGATGAACGTAGACCACCTCAGATCCTCCGATGAAGAAATTTCTGTTCCGTGCAGTGAATACATTTTCTCGCAGATCATCAGCTGTACGAGTTTCCCTCGTAGCCGGCTGTTTTCTCGAATTACTTCAACGCGGAGACAAGGCACGCAGAATCGTGACTGCTCGAGATTGCCTGCGCTTGTGTGCGCGTCGCGTACGTTTGATTTCCCCGCCGCTATTAGAAACACCGTGCATTTTAGTGGGTCCGTTAGGAGCATCGCGGCGTCGCGTACGGATTAGAATTGCTGGCCGGAAGTAGGTCGCACGGGACGAAGAAACATTGTGCCGGTGCCAAGTCGTTCCGCTGACGTTGTAAGCCTGAACGGTCCTTCTATTATTTACCGGCTTCCGCGTCTTGCATCCGCCGGTGTGGCAAATGTTCCTTCCGGTTCATTCAAGACCTGCATCCGTGAGTGGCTGCGACACACTTGGCCCGTCCCTTCCCGGACCAATCCTGCCAACTACGGCAGCGCATCAGGCTCTCGCCCCTTTATCATCGATCACCTTGCCAGTCTCTAATTTTTCGCATCAGAGGTCCACGACCTTTCGAACTCGCCAGCCAGCGGCAGCCGGCGATAACCGGCCGAGATATTTTTATATCGATTCACCCGTTCGGTTCGGTTGCAACGGTAACGGGATTCCGTTGGGAAAACAGTCGACGTGCCCACGCGTTTTTCGCGCAGGCTTCGTCGGAAGGCGAGCCAATCGCGATCGCGAGAACGCCGCGCCGGACGGGTTGGAAAATTAGGCAAGAAATTGGCTGATAAATCAGAGGGTACGCAGAGGCGCGTAGATCAGCCGGGCAAACGGAGCGACGAGAAATAGAGGTCAGCCGGATCCCGGACCGAGTAGCGGCCAGGGCTCCGATCTGATCACCAGGTGCACGCTGTTCGACTTACACGTGGACGCTGCTGTTGGACAAGTGTCGTTTCGAGGCTGCTGAGAACTGGGCTGTGTCTAGAGCGAAGGCTAGGCTGGTTGGGTTGGGTACTGTGGTCCGGAGGATGTAGCGAAAGTGAGATTATTATTTTATTGGGGGTCTCTTGTTGGATCAGGCTCATCAGAGTTTAATTGATGACTTTGTTAATGCTACTGAACTATGTTAATGAATTAATAAACTATGAGAGTATACTGGACTACTGGCTGAAGCAGAAATGAGATTGTTGTTTTACCGGGTGACTCTTGTTTGGCTAGGCTCATTAGAATCTATTTGAGGACTTTTCTTAATACTACTGAACTATGTTAATGAAATAATAAACTATGACAATATACTGGACCACTAGATGAAGTTAAATATGAGCTTTTTATAGGCTTGATCTACTGTTGGATAACTAGCTTCTTAACTCTGATTCTTTGGAGCCTAATTGTTAGTTCTGAATAATTATTTTGCAAGAGCATTATTCTCGCTGAACCAGCTATCCTTAAAGGTTCTAGGATCATCCTGGTCTCATCACAAGTACTGAAATAGTGACTTAACTTCTATTTTCCAAATTGAAGCTATGGACATCTGACCCAGTCTTACTAAACAGGACATTCTAACAAGAAGGCTACTATTACAGGTTTCTAAGTCGCCGATTTTGTTCAAATTTTACCCAACGCTAGTGTTTCATACCCAGAATATTATATTAAAGTAACAATCCCCAATTTTGAAGACTTTTCAAGAAATAATCTGTCAACCGTAGCTCTGACTACAGCTCCATCTTCGAGGTCCAATTTCTCAAAAATGCTACCAGAGATAGCTTCCTGAATTTTAATACAATAATCCATTACTGTTGTTTAAAATTTGTTCGAAATTAGTTATTTCAGAAATTCCTAGCCTCTTGTAAGCAGTTTTTGGCTCGAAACAGCCCCAGCTTGTGTCCACGTCCGAGAATGTTCGCAGAAGCTCGAGTAAACGGGCCGCGAAGCTGGTTCTTTGTTCCCCGTCCACGTTGCACGGTGAAAACGTTTTTATACGGGGTGGAGTGGTCCGCATTGTTATTTTAAAATGTCTGCGTTGTTCCAGCTTCAGAAATAGAATAGTATCGAAGATATTGGCGCGGCTTTTCGCCGACTCGCGAGCTTTCTCGCGATTCGAATCTTCTCTCGATCTCCTCGCTCTTCTTCGTCTCGAAATTGCAGAAGAAAGAAATGTCTTCGAATTATAGGTTGGCGAGTCAAATGTTTGGACTGTCGGAAGAACAGTTCATACGCTCGCGATCCCTTTAAGCGAATTCCGCGAAAGCTTTTTGGGAAAATAAAGATCTCCTTTCACTGGACGCGAAAAGAAAACACGTACCTTAAGTGGAACGGGCTAAAATAACCGAGTTCGGTGCAGCTCTGACTGCGCTGTCTCCTTGACCCTTTCGATTCCTCGAAACGGACAGATGGAAGAAAATTTTTGAGAAAATTTGTACTTTTGGAAAGTTCTAATGTGTAGCAGCGCCTTGATCGTTTGAAATAATTCGTGAGAGGACGACTGGATAATTTAATTTTTTGATTGATTGAACAACTCACAATCATCAGAAAATTTTAATTATTTAGTTGGCAACTAAATTCGCGATCTTTCGAATTTTTTCATCTCAAGATTCCATCGACCATTTGACTGTATCACGCAGTCAAAAAATTGACGAAAGAATACTCAATATTCAACTGTGAGTAACTCGAATAAAAAGTTGTTTCATGAATTTTAATAAAGGTTTTCATACAAAAAGTTTCGAGGGTAGTGAATTTAATTCTCCACAATTTCTGTTCTGCTAAATTGTGTATTTTATTTACAGAGATACTAATTTTGTACGAATTATTTATTTTATGATAATTATTGTTGAAACTATAACAGCTTCAGGTCCTCCCTGCAGATTGATGATTCCTACATGACTTATATGGTGCCTTCGATCATTTTCAAACCACTTTATTACCACTGTCACTGTTCGGGTAATCGAACGAACAGATAGTGGGTGTCTAAATAATTCAACCATCGGATAATCTAGGTTCTACCGTACATGTGTTCTAATTATTCTCTTCATTCGTCAATCTACTTTTCCAATCTCTCTGATCTCCAAAATTACACATTTTTTTAAAGTAATTCTTTCTTATGCTTCGTATGGTCTAATAATTATTTCGAAGCTATAAATACTGTAGAATGCCTGAGAATATTACTCAGAAAAATGTTTACAAATTTCAGCTTCTAATCGACACATCATTACAATAAAATATTTATTTTTCAGTGTCACGTGGCATTACCCAAAGAATCGAAATTTTTTAGTACAATTTGTGAGAATCTGGAGACTATTTCTACCTCATAACTAATTGCGAAAGGATGAACATTAAAAATCATAACAGGGGCTACGTACATCTAGACATCCCAATATATATCTACCTCTACAAATTTATTTGACAAAAACTATGAATTCTATTAACCCACAATGTTTGTCATTTCATTGTTTATATTAAACAGTACAACTCAATTTTTCTTCTTTGAGAGATCATAATCGGTACTGGTACCTACAAGTCATTTCGTAGAGCCCTATGGACTTCCTTGGCATCCAGAGATCGATCTGCACTAGGCGACTACACGCTCCTAGCAGCGATACATTAAGAGTTAATCATAATAACTTAATACAAGCCTGCGTCATGTCTTTCCAACACATGTCACAACGTATTCATCACCTGGACGACCCATGGTCACGACGCAAGGGTTAAGAAACGTCCAAGGTATCCCCGAAACGATTTAACTGTACTTTCGTCGGTGCTCCAGAGGTTCACGCGGATGAAAGGATCCTGACCGCTTCCGCCATGGAGCGTTCACCAGAGGAGAAAAAAAGAGAAACGATGGACGGAGGACGCGATGGATTTCCATTCAGAGTCGAAAACACACGGTGGCGAAGACGATGGGCCGGCTAACAGGATGATTGGCCGGCAATTTCAATGCGTGGCTCGTTTGTCCCCCGGAATGGCCACCTTTCAGTGCGCGAATTCATCGCTGAATTTGCGGCTCCATCTCCGGAATCCGGAGCTTTCGCCTCGCGATCGTAATCACCGGGTTTTACAGCTCTGCTCCCTCGAATCTTAAATATGCGCGACCTTATCGGGCCTCATCAAAATGCGATCTCGCGAAACTTCGTCCGGATTGTTCCTGTCCTTTTTCCGTCCTTTTTCTCGGCTCCGCTCGAACGCTGCGCGAGCTAGCTGCAAAACAGCAGCCTGATATCTCTACTCTCGATTCCGCTACCTCGACGTCTAGTAAAAAGCCGGAACTTATGGCTCGCAATTGGAATACCCAGATTCGAGGTAATTATCGAGACGGTTATGCCGATATCTAGCCTGAGGATCTCTGTGCGGTTTATTATGTCGAAATTGATGCACTATGGATATTTAATCAGTTAGTACAGGAAAAGTTTAGGATGTCACATAATTTGTCCACCCCGGATGGCTTCTAACGTATGTGTTCTATAAAAGAGTGGTTTGTGTGGAAATTTCAGGGTATCGAAAGGAACATATGATGCTGAAACGGTTTTTTTAAATAATTTGTTTGGTTGATGAGATGTCAAGGAGATTTTGAAGTTTTTATATGGAAGGGATACCTTTTTGTATCGAAATTTGAAAGAGCAGTGAATTTTCTATAAGAAAGTATTTAGCTTTGTTTAGCCTAAACCTGATAATTAGGGAAATATTTGCAAAAAGGAGAATTGTTGAGATTTTCAGAGACATTCTAAATAAGTATTGACAGAGGTGGTTGTTGAGGTTATAAGCGAAATTGAGTTTGGAGTTCGTGAATGGTATCGAAGGCTTCATGTTTAATTTAATTAAATAAATAATTATTTTTGCTCAATTTTGAGCTCTACTAGTATTGTAATAATAATAATGTAGAGGGACACCTATATGATACAATAAATAGTAATATATAGGTGCGAATAAATAGGTGCTTCGACTTTAATTTGATTAAATAAATAATTATTGTTGCAAAATTCTTAGCGCTACTAGTACTGTAATAATAATATAAAGAGACGCCTATATGACAAAGTAGGTAAATATTTTTTCCTGTACACTAGGATATTACGACGTGTCTGACTATGCATGGCTGTTTCTACTGTGACGCTTCACCTATTCGCCGAATTTACACGCGCAGTATAATTTATTATACTGTTAATTTTTGTTTATTTCTTCACGGGCTCATTGTATTCTTGTAAAAAATTCTCCTTATACTTATTAAACATTTCCTTCTTGCACTACTTCCATTTATGTTTATTCTCTCAAATTGAATCATAAATAAATTTTATATACATGTAAAATGTACTTTTCTAATAACTCCAGACTGCTTACTTCATATTTAATAGAATAATTATATTGTTAATCATTTTAAAACACACCACCTAATGATTTCTCCGAATAGAACGAAGTCATGAGCGATAATGGTGATTACTACTAAAGATGCACGTTCTATAATACAAGAAAAATAAAAAGCACGTGGTTAGAACATTTAAAGGAGATAACACAGTTTGGCCAATGTGTCATTTCATCAACCACATTAACAAAAAAAATATTGAAGTCTGAAAATGTAAACTTGCATGAACATTCACAGTCTAATAATTCCATAGTAAATTAAAATCCACTGTAAGGTCTTCAAAATGAAAACAAAATAATTATTTAATTCTGTATGCTCTGTGTACCATATTCATTTACCTCATGAAGTCCTACCCTGAAATAAATGAAATTACCAACCACCCCTGAAGAATTACTATATCTCATCTCTTCAAGTTCCAAATTTCCTGAATTTCAATCGTTCAACTCCATCAACGAATCGATGCTTTCTTCAACAATAAGAGAACCAGTGTCTCGTGAGAACCGCGACTAATTCCCTGAAGAATCACTGACGCAAATACAATTTCACCCTGAAGAAGCAATAGGATCTAACCGCGAGGCAGCGTTTGCTAACTCCGACACGTTAAGTGCCATCAATAACAGTTCATTCGTCTTTGTCCTGATATAAAGTTGACCGCTCCTTTGACACGTTTGTCGAAGCATTTACCGGCGACTCACTAATTATCCGTACGCGTCCAATTGCACCGGCCTGCCGCGTTGCTGTTTGCCGATCGAACAGCTTCGTTTATTGTTCCCCCGACCGCCACTCGCGATGCATTTGCATAAACAAACGCCTGGGGAGTACGTTACGAAATATCGAGAATACTTGATAAATCGCCCCCGTTGTTTATTTGTATAAATAAGTACATTTTTGGCAAACTTCAACACCGCCATTAAATTGTGGGGCAAAACCGAAATTACAATTTCTTTATTAAAACTGTCCCCCTTGAGAGTTTGTCAAACTTAACTGACCACTTCTGTTTACAAAAATCAATATCTGAAATGTTTATGGCAAAGTATCTAAATTTTTTCACCTGAAAAATTGTGTAACCTTTGTAAAAGTAATGTAACCTCAAAGTGTACCCTACTTTTAATCAATAATGTTAATATGTTCGTAAATTTCTATTACTGATTTTATCTGAGATTACTAGATATATTTGAAATGATAGTATGAGTAATTAAAATTTCCAGCACCTAACATGTTGCTACACTAATTATTCTACATGAATAATGAGAATTTGTGTATATTTAAATAAATAAAACGTTTGATCGATTTAAAAAATACTGTATGTCTGTGGATGATAATTTTTTCTCTGGACCAGGGAAAAGCGCATTCTAACAATAGAAACGGAGTCCACATGGCCCACTGTTGTACGATTTGCGCGCGCGCAAACACTGCGTTTCAATTCTGATGCATCCCGGTGATATAGAGGGTGTTTTTGGATTCTGATCATTAGTTCATGCAATTCTATCTATAAAATAGTACGACAAGGACATTATACCAAGCAAACCTCCACCGAAGTAGCAGTTGGTGTCTTTTCACACCGAGAAATCCTCTACCTCTGATGTCCTGGATCGATCAGAGTGCGCCGGTACTCTATATATCGCCATGTGTCGCCTGATCGGTGCAAACATTGGACAAACATGGAATTTGAGGTACATTTTAAGAGATTCTGATGATTCTTCACTGAGGGCTATAGAGAATTGCGAATGGCGAATCGGTAAACTCCCAAAAGTTTTTTAACTCTGCCATCCTAAATCGATCAGAGCACAGGGATACCTCATGTATCCCAACTTGGCTTATCGGGGCAAATATTGGACAAACATGGAATTTTAGCTACATTTTAAGAGATTCTGATGATTCTTCATCGAGAACTATAGAGAACTGCTAATAGACACTTGCTGAACCCTCAGAAATTCTTAAACTCTCATGTTCTAAATTGATCAGAGTGCACCAGTACCCTCCCTATCCCGTGTGTCGGTTGATCGGTGCAAATATTGAACAAACATGGAATTTCAGGTACATTTCAAGAGATTCTGATGATTCTACATCGACAGCTACAGAGAACTACTGATGGACACTTGGTGAACCTCCATAAATTCTTTAACTCCGATGTCCTAAATCGATCAGAGCGCAGGGGTACCCTGTACATCTCACGACGGCTGATCGGTGCAAATATTGGACGGATGTGGAATTTCAGGTACGTTTTAAGAGATCCTTATGATTCTTCATCGACAGCGACAGAGAACTACTGATGGACACTTGGTGAACCCCCACAAATTCTTCAACTCCGATGTCCTAAATCGATCAGAGCGCAGGGGTACCCTGTACATCCCACGACGGCTGATCGGTGCAAATATTGGACGAACGTGGAATTTCGGGTATATTTTAAGAGATTCATCTGGCGGGCCGGAACGTTCCGAGAAGCAATTTCGATCTTTACGATGCTTATTCTCGAACGGTGTGCATCGACACGTCCGAAAAACAAGGGAACCCGCTCTCTATCTCTCCCTCCCTCCTAGACCCCACGTCTTATCTGGCGTTCCGCGAAAAAAATTGCAAGCAATCCCGTCCGGAGAATCCTCAGTTTCGCCACTTTTTCCCCGTCAAGGTCGAAGATCTCCGTGCATCCCCGCCCGGCTGGTCGGTCTCGCGATCATTCCGTTTCTCGTCTGGCCAGTATCGAAGACGACCTTTGCTTTCCTCCTCCTTTTCTCCTTTCCCTTTGTTCCCTTCCTCCTTCCTCCTTCGTCATCATCCTCCATCCTCGCGACTCTCGTTCGTTCCTCTCTTTTTTTTTCTTCTTCTTCTTCTTCTCTCTCTCTCTCTTTCTCTCCTGCGGAGCGTGTTGCGTGTTTGAATGTCAATGACGAGCCAGCCGGTGTGTGTTTATGCGAGCAGCGGAGTTTCGGCAGCCTTGGCAGGCGCTAAAATTCTCACTTTCGGTCTCGTTCGGCTCGGCCAAACACGGACCGACCAAATTCCGCGCTCTGATTCACCGAATTCGGTTCCCGATCTGGCCCAATTCGAACGTGCACCAACGGGACGGTCCTGGCCGTCCGAGGCTGCACATTTCTGCAAGTTTCTTCTGGGAGTTTTCGTCTCTGAGGGGTGTGCAGATTTTTCGGGACACTTTTGGATGTTTGATAAGGATGGGGTTGTCTGAGTGGCCTTTGGATGTTTTAGGAGGATTTTAGAAGCCAAACTTATCAACTGTATAGAATGAAGAGTAGAGAATAGCGAGGATGCTGCAAATGAGAATTTACTAAAAGTGGTGTTGATCAGGTTGATTTAATATGAATAGTAGGAGGATCACGTGGGTTGATTGATTGAATTTATTTTTTATTGTGTCTTTATGTTGATATTTTACCAACTTGTTTGATTTTATATGCAGGATGCCCAGTTAGGTATTCAATAAATTTCACCTACGTCTTTAGCAGGTCATCCTGGATGAAAAATGTTATATGCACTATAAGTCTGCTTAAAAATATTATATTAAGCGTATTTACAGTGAGGCAATAATTCGAACGTATTTATTGTACTCTATTTATGATTTTATATTGAATTCACAGGTAATGTTCAATTTGTCGATCTTCCATTTATTGACATAATGTTTGTCATCCACTTAATAAATTTTACCACTGCATTGACTGAACTAATACAACAAATTCATGACGTTCTCCACCATATTGGAACTATAATACAGAAACTGTACAATAAAAATTATACCAGTAAACAATTAAATATTTAAAATTCTGAGCAACTTACGCAGACAGTGCATAATTTTCAAAACAAACCATTGCAAATAAAAATTACTTATGTATTGCAATATCAATGTTCTCCACAATTGTATAAAAATTATTTACCTCCTTAAATTAAATTTAAGACCCCACTGACTGACAGATTAGTCGTTGCATCAGTATTAAAAATGAATTCCTAGCTTCTGACAGTCCCACCGAGACAATCGGTGCAGTTAACGTCTCCCTGTCCAAGATGGCGATCAAAGACGAAATATCGAAGCTCGTCCGCCGGTGTTCTGGCGATTCGGCAAACAGGCGGTTTATTTTCGACTCGTGGCGCAAAGTTCGCGTCGATAAAATTTCACCGGCATCGAAACGACCGTCGGAGCCGATTGACCTATCCCAAACTGCTCGTTTATCGCCTAGGTTCGAGTCTTTCCGCCGAATAGTTTGGGTAAACTCCGTGGGCCGGTGCGAATTCGCCAAAATATACAGCGCAAACGTCTCCGACGGAATTAATGCCGCACTGTCTGGCGGATGCGTGCGATGCTGCATGTTTTTTTCGAGGTCGCGCCCGCGAACGGAACGCTCGATGACTTTCCGGCGATTTTTTGGAAGAAACGGGAAGGAGAAATTGAAATAAGGGGACCAGTAGCCCTTTTTTAATAATTCAGAAAATAGTCGTACGAAAATGACCAAGTTTCTGCGATTTTCTAGGGAGAAATGAGAAGGAGAAATTGAAATTAGGGAACCAGTAGCCATTTTTTAATAATTCAGAAAATAGTTGTATGAAAATGACCAACATTCTGCGATTTTTTGGGGAGAAATTGAAATTAGGGGACCAGTAGCCTTTTTTAATAATTCAGAAAATAGTTGTATGAAAATGACCAACTTCCTGCGATTTTTTTAGGAGAAATGAGAAGGAAAAATTAAAATTATGGGATCATTAGGTTTGTTTTAATAATTCAGAAAATAGTTGTATGAAGATGACCAAAGTTTCCTGAGATTTTTCTAGAAAAATCGAGAAGAAAAAATTGAAATTAGGGGACCAGTAGCCTTTTTTAATAATTCAGAAAATAGTTATACGAAAATGACGATTTTTCTGCGATTTTTTTGAAAGAAACGAGAAGGAAAAATTGAAATTAGGGGACCAGTAGCTTTTTTTAATAATTCAGAAAATAGTCGTATGTAAATGACCAACTTTCTGCGATTTTTTGGGGAGAAATGAGAAGGAGACATTTAAATTAGGGGACCAGTAGTTTTTTTTTAAACAATTTATGTATATAAGTAAATAAAGAGAAGTTAAGGGAGGTTGGATCACATCACTGCAACGATTTTGACAACTATGAATAGGCTGCGGATGTTTATGCGATTTAACATAGTTAAATACGTGAAAGATGCAGATTATACACAGTGAGTGAAATGAAAATAAATTTTGTAACATTTGAAGCGAAAAATATAATTTTATCATCTTTGCATTTGGCTGATTACGTTAAAATAAATAATTATTTAAGTCTATCACGGAACATGGATAGAACAAATTTGGAATATTTCTGCAAGTAGATAAAAAGAATATATAAAAAAAATTGAAGAGGGAATTTTTTATATTTCTTAATAAATATTTAAGACACCGTTTGTCTCACTCTAAGAGTTCCTAAGAAGAATAATGTTAAGGATTGTTTTATAATTAATATAAAACAATGTTAAGGATTTTTTTACTGTTATACCTGTAACGTTTATCTGTATGTTTCTATTGTTATGATTACAATAAAATGAATATATACATAACAACAGTAATCTTTTTCACCTCATCGAACCAATTTTTTTGGCGCGTCGAAGAAGAAATATTGCTTGTCAATTTGGTTGAACCATGCAGCTGATACGCTATCAGCAACAGGACCAGATAACTGAATACGACGATCGAAGATAATGATGTTTGGAGTCAAATATTCACCAAAAATTCAACCTAATCCTTTACACTTTGGAGTCACCTCTAACGTGACGGTATCAATTTTATCTAAATTCTAAAGCAGAGAGAATTCAATGAAAAGGAAATTATAAGTAATCTATGTATGTACATAGGGGGTGGAAATATTGATTCTCATCTGAAATATTTTTGTAATTTTTACACAGTTCTAAAATCTTAACTAAATTCTTATATCACACCAGACAATATACAATAAAAATTATACCAGTGAATAATTAAATATTTCGGATTCCAAGCAATTTATATAGTAAAAACATAGTCTACATAGAGGGTGTTAATCGCTGCTAAAAAATCTAACAGACCCTGATCCCACCTTCTAAATTTTAAAATAATTCAGTAAACTGACGCTCTTTCGCGTTGCAAACATCGTTGTAAACTGGGAAAACGGTGAACACGATGGTGAAAAGTATAGTCGAGGAACTGAGTGCATCTGGAGAAACATTAGCGGAGAATGCGAGCGTGGAATTATCAATGGCCGGCTTCTAAATGATACCGTCGCCCTCAATAGCCGCTTAGCCCGATTATTGGTGAGTTTCCTAGCAATTACACGGGGCCCGACGTTCTGCTTGTTCGTCGCTCGTCTTCCAGCACACGAAACGGAAGAATCCGAAGAATCCCGCCGCGTTCGGATGATAGCAACGTCGAACACAACCGCGCAATTACCGAGACGATCTTGAATTACACCACCCCCGTAAGTCGGAGCTTTAAATAGCCTCACTCGGATCAGTGGATGAAGTTTCTACTGGTCTTGAACACCCTGTAATCGCTTCAATCGCTACTGTTAAAGTTCTGGACGATTCTCCCAAGAGGAAGGACCGAAAGGAAGATACTGTCGACCCTTTGGGGTCTATCAGTGAGTGTATGGGTTCTGAAAGATTCTAGAACGTATGCTATGAGTCATCCTACTGACTTTAGAGTTTGGAACACTCTATAGGCGCTACAGTCGCTACTGTTAAGGTTCTGGACGATTCTTTCAAGAGGAAGGACCGAAAGAAAAATACTGTCAACCCTTTGGGGTCTATGAGTGAGTGTATGGGTTCTGAAAGATTCTAGAACGTATGCTACGAGTCATCCTACTGACTCAAGAGTTTGGAGCACCCTATGGTCGCTACAGTCAGTACTGTTAAGGTTCTGGATGCTTCTTTCAAGAGGAAGGACAGAAAAGAAGGTACTGTCAACCCTTTGGGGTCTATGAGTGAGTGTATGGGTTCTGAAAGATTCTAGAACGTATGCTACGAGTCATCCTACTGACTCAAGAGTTTGGAGCACCCTATGGTCGCTACAGTCAGTACTGTGAAGGTTCTGGATGCTTCTTTCAAGAGGAAGGACAGAAAAGAAGGTACTGTTGATCCTTTGGGGTCTATGAGTGCGTGTGTGGGTTCTGAAAGTTTGTAGACTGTGTGCTATGAGCCACCGTACTGACTTGAGAGTTTGGAACACAAACTTTCGCTCCTTTTATTTAATTAAATAAAAGAGCATCAGATTGCAAGCAGTTCAATAGGTGAACCAGCTTTAACACTTGCAATTTATAAAGAATTTATATCAATTCTATACTTTTACTAAAATATGTTTAGCTAGCAAGTAAAAGTAACCATGTTTAGTTTTATTCCACAATTTTCCTAAAACCCTGTAGATTTTTTCAAATTGTCGGTTAGGGTTACTTGGAGAAACTCTGCAGGAATCGGGGATGGTCCCAAAACATCCTCATCTGCTACCTTCCCATTTCAGGAGCTTATGATATGTCAATCGCCATCGATTGGAAGAAACAAACGATCCTCAAACCTCTCCCTATCGATAAACCCCCTCATCCACACCATAGGCTCTGCACACCAATTTCCTAAATACTGAACGATTATTCCGCATTCTCCTGGGTCTGAAGAAGAAGTATCCAGTTATTGGCACGACTGACGATCAGTATCCATAGAATGCAGCCTGGCCGAAGATCAGACCGCGAGGAAATCGCGGGGCGGCCGGATATACGACGATAAAACCGAAAGTGGCGTGACGTGGGCCCGTCGTCCCTCTTGCCGGGCCCCTCATCTCTCTCTCTCTCTTTCTCTCTCTCTCTCTCTCTGCGTTCGTTTATGCTCTCGCCAAGGTTGTGTTCCGTGTGACCATGCCCAAAGCCATGTCGTATATATGCAAAGCAAATGCAAGGTCGGCCGCGCGTGTCTCTGCCATGTCTATGGG
Organism: Macropis europaea; assembly: GCA_916610135.2. Classification (NCBI taxonomy): domain Eukaryota; kingdom Metazoa; phylum Arthropoda; class Insecta; order Hymenoptera; family Melittidae; genus Macropis; species Macropis europaea. The sequence goes on along the minus strand of OU744351.1, from coordinate 13,935,768 downwards.
ACTTTGTGTCGGTGCGTGCGCACGGGCCTCGTTGCACGCGAACATCGAAACGAGATTTCCACGTACACACACCAGAAATCGCCTGTACGTGTGCCTGCGTGTGTGTGACCAGGCAATGACGTGGCCCGAAACCCGGTGGCTCGGTAAAAATCCCCATCTCCGCTGCATAGTGATCTCTTGGCCAGCTCTCCGGTGAAACGAAACTGGACCTTGAGGACTCGTCAACGTCCACCCGTTTGGGCCTCACCGTCGCCACGTTTCGACTTTCCAGCTGTTCTTCGTCTTTCCCGTCGACCACACCGCGTGCACGTGAATTTGAAATGCACTTTTCGTCTTGGGTTTGCTTTGGATTTGATTGTGGATGCTGATTTTTGGAGTACTTTGGTTGGGGTGATTCGGAGGGGATGGAGTGATTCAAGATTTGTATTAGGTTGGGGAATTGTTTCTCTTCTTCAATTTATTAACACTTTGACTGTCATGATGTATTGCCTACAAATGGCAAACATTAAAATAAATAAATATAAACTGAAGGTATCGCTTTTTTAATCAATTATATTAATAAGTTTCTATTAGAGCTCTCTGGAAATAGTTATTAATACTGTACACGATTATATAAATAATAACTGAACCTAACAATAAGTGTAACTCTTGTGTGGGTGACATGACAGTCAAAGTGTTAAATGATTCATTCAGGAATAATTTCTGCTACTTCTGCAGCATGTATAAGGGCTGATTGCTTTCTCATATGAAGCTAATTGTAAGATCAGTTGCATAAATAAACTATTTAAATTGTTCAGAATAAAACATCTATTGTATGTCAGAAGTTATTTATAATTCAACCCAATATTTATATTGTAATAAATTTTTATATTTGATCTGTTAAACAAAGGTTTAGTCTATCTGTACATACCTTGATATTCATTTCCTATAAAAATCCTGGCATAAATATGACATACTCTCACTGTCAGTATTGCAGAATTAGGCGACTCTCCCCTATTTCAAGGGTAGCATAAGTTGCCTCACTATTACGAAAAGAGGTTGACAAAAATCCCCACATTAATTTAAAAACAAAATAACAGAAACCCAAACTGGAGAACGCGTTGCTCTCCAATAAAGATTAAAAATTCTCTTAACAGTAAAAAATAATTTAGCAGATCTAAATACGACCTTGAAACGATCACTACATCCCTACAACAGCACCCAACCACCTGACACCCCCAAAAACCCTTGAAAAATCGACAAAACACCGTGCAGAATAATTACCGAAACAATCTCCGAGTTCGACCAAAAATGGCGACCAGATTCAGCGTGCACCAAACGATTGCATTCGTCATCGGATGACTCAGGGTCCGTTCGAAGGGTAAATACCGCGAGCTTAGGCCGCGATTCGAGCTTCCGAACGAACCCATAAAAGCGGGACTATTTTTCGCGACTTCAAAGCTCCGCTGGCCACCGTTTCGACATTTTGTTTAAACCGTTAACCGTTCCGCACGCTCGCGCGAGTCCCCGCGGCTGGACGTCAAAACTCGAAACAGAAGGCGGGGGAACGAAAAAAAGAGACGAATTTATTCAATCGGACATCGACCGAGGCCTGGACCAGCGCACGGAGTCTGGCATAAATCAAAATTCATTACGTGCCTCTTCCAGGCGAGGCGAAACCTCGCGAGACCTCGCCGGTGGAATCTTTTTATGCGCGCTATGGCCACGATTCAGTTTTTTTCAGCGAACATCACACCGGTCAGGGAGACAGAAAAAGAGAGAGGAGAGAGAGGGGAGGGAGAAAGAGAGAAAGAGAGGAGGCGTTTAAACCGTACGTTTCGAGCTGAAAACGCAGACACGACGCTTTGAACACCTTGCGTTCTCGCAGCCTGTAAACGCTCGACCTTGAACGGTATTTATCGACCCGTTCTGCATACTAGATTCACGAATATCTGATTCATTATACTGTTTACATTCATTTACCGTTCGCTGCCTCGAAAAATCCTGGCCTCTCATTATGCAAGCCTGTCGATCTAATTTATTCTCCAAATGAACGCGTCATGGTCCTCGAATCACCGGAATTCAATTTTTCGAGTATTTCTTTAGAAGATTCGCGAATATCGAGGTCCTCGCTGAATGCTTACTGAGTTAGCGATAAAAACATTTTTTTAGGTATGATTTATGAAATTATTTACAGAATTCGATCGTCTGAACTGTAATTAATTAGAGGATGCAACTAGATTTCTCATAAAATTAGAGTGTAAAATATATATTGTTATTAGATAATTATTGGTCTTTTTACTTCGTCACTGACACAGGATCACGAATTTTTGCTTAATCGAGGTTCTACTATGTTACTTACTACGGCGTGGAGGTACGAGGGCCGCCATTTTGGTTCTTACCTGAAACAGAAAGAAGGGGCACGGTTGAAATATCGTTGGAGAGTTATCGGAGAGGTGACGAAAAGAATCTCTGTGCACTTCACTCGTTCGATTTTTTGCAGCTAACGCAAATACGATCGTTTAACTATTTTTACACCTGTTATGTAAAACCGAGCAAGGTGTTCCTGAATCCTCGAGGAGAACTCGCGTCGTAGAATTTCGTAACTCCGTTTGCAAAACGCATACGTTTCATCGACCGTTCGCTGGGCCGTTTGATAGTCAATAGTTGGCATAATTGATCGACTATTTTATTTGTTAACCATTTACTCCCATCCTCGTGACGATCGCTGATACTGTTGTCTAGAAGACTCGGTGAATCACTAACACAGAGACAAAATTGTGGTTCAAGTTTTAGGAGAATGATTCTTTGGACCAAAATCAGTAGAAAGTGTGGAATACACTTTTTTTTGTTAGATGCTTCGTTTTTGAGAAAATTGAGTTGAATGTATGGACTCTTTTAAGGCTCACACAGATCTTCGTGACGATTATTAACAGTGACGTTCAGAAGATTGGATAAATTTCCAGGATAGAGGTGAAATTGTGGTTCAAGCTTTTTGAGAATGATTCTTTGGACCAAAATCATTGGAAAATCTAGAATACACTTTTTCGGTTAGACGCTTCGTTTTTGAGAAAATTGAATTGAACTTACAGACTGCTGTAAGGCTCATCCATGAGTCAGATTTAATATAATTATGTAATTATTCATTTTTAAATGATTAATAATTTAAATTAAATTGTAAATTATAAAAATGATTTATAATCATTCTAAAGACGTTTTATGTTTTTATTGTACACGATTTGTTTAAAAATGGGAAATTATGGAGTGTCTGGCCAAATATGGCCGTTTTCACTGCGTCCATAAAATGGCGCGATATACTTGAGGGCAGTGTGGACAATTTGTATTATTATTTTGAGAATGGAAGCTCAGTATGTATAAATAAATTATTGTCTTCTTGCGATTGAGATAGATGACCTTGAAGGGCTCAGGTTCATTGTCTCTATTCTACCAAAGAAACGAAGAAGTGACTGTAGAAGTATTCTTCAATTATAAAACAGATTCATATTTTGCGAGAGATCCAAGGATTCACTGATGAGTATTCCACTGCAGACATTCCGTGACAATGCACAATTCGATCTCTCGTTTTCTTCACCCGTTACATAAACCGCAGACAGACGGAATGTTCAACCGCATCTAAAAGCTCCAAAATCGAGACGAACGTATCATAAGCCTAATCGCAAAGAGATTCCTTTTCTTCTTTTATAAATTTTTCTTTTGTCAGTCAAGTGCTTGTGATAATCTCAGACACAGAAAGACGCCTGAAAGTCCTGGCTACCTAATTCTCTGTCACCTATAATATCAATTAGACTCGATAAGGGTTGATGAGAAACAAATAAGAAATCATACCAGGAGAAAATTTAAAAAAAAAACCGAGACATGTAGAGACTATGAGCCATAATCAGAGAAGTAACAAGCAACACAGTGACCTAACGAAAAATTCACTTTCAATTGAATGAGCCTAGCATCATTTCCGGTAGAAAAATTTCTTGCTCAGCCTCTGAGACCTCCCCATATCAAAACTTAATTGCCTCCACTACATTAACATAAATTCTACTAAACTCTAAGAATCTATATTTGCATAAACATCCGACTATTGATGAGTTCTGGCATAGACACAGAATCCACAGTGTAATAAAAAAATTCTCCTGAATCTTCTACAGACTCCACCATGAACCCACCCTCTACAGATCAAACAAAAGCTCCCATTCTATCCGATGAACTAGCATAATTTCCGGTCGAAAACTGTCTTGTGCAGCCTCTGAGATCTCCCAATGTCAAAATTTAATTTTCTTAATTATACAAACATAAAATTTATCGAACTCTCGAAACGTATTCTTGCATAAACATCCCCAGTCTACTGATGAGTTCTGCCACAGACACAGAGTCCATAGTTTAATAAAAATTCTCCCGAATCCTCCACTCGCCGCACCATAAACCCACCCTCTACGGACCAAATAAAAAAACTCCCATTCCATCGGATGAAATAGCATCATTTCCGGTCGAAAAATTTCGCGTGCCGGCACTGGGATCTCCGGATGATCTACGAGGATTTTCTGGAAGGCAGGAAAGAGGAGAGAGGAGGCACGTGGCGAAAAGAGAGGCGCCTCGGATTAGCTTCGAGGAGAGTCCTTGACTTTTGGAATGCGGACCACTGGGGTCCAGGTACATCCAGGTAGTTCAGTTCCGCGTGTGTGCACCGGCTGCACGTGCACACGGCGTGCTGTGGGGGGTGTGTGGGTCTCGACCCACACAGCTCCGTTATTCCGAAAGCGAGATAAAAGGACCTCGGGGTGTAACTCCGCGCTGCACCTGCTCTTTCTCCTGGCTTAATTATTGTCGGTGTGGAGATGATTCGAGGCGTGTATCGAGAGCCTTTCTAGCTGTTCGATTCGACCCGCTGAGCTGGATCGATCTTCGAGGAAGCTCGAAGACCCTGGCATGATTGACGAGCCTCTTCTGCGAACCCGTGGGGCTGCCTGCACGGCCAAATATGTGGGAAACACGAGGAGGAGTTGCGCGAAAACGAGCACCCACTGCCAAATTGTCGGACGATTCTATGTGCAATTTTTTTTTTTTTGTTAACTTAAAGAATTTAAAATGAATCTCTCCTAAAGAATTATAGGTAAACTTGTTGACAGCAAAGTAGCATGTGAGGTAAGTTGCACGAAAACGAGCACCCACTGCCAAATTGTCAGACGATCCTTCGTGCAATTTTTTTTGTAATAACTTGAAGTATTCACAATGAATCTCTCCTAAAGAATTATAAATAAACTTGATGACATTATAGTATAATAGTATGTGAGGTGAGTTGAGCGAAAGCGCGATAGCACCCACTGCCAAATTATCAAACGATTCTGTGTGGAATTTTATTTTCTGTTAACTTAAAGAATTTAAAATGAATCTCTCCTAAAGAATTATAAAAAAACTTGATGACATTATAGTATAATAGTATGTGAGGTGAGTTGAGCGAAAGCGCGATAGCACCCACTGCTAAATTGTCGGACGATTCTATGTGCAATTTTTTTTTTGTTAACTTAAAGAATTTAAAATGAATCTCTCCTAAAGAATTATAAATAAACTTGATGACATTATAGTATAATAGTATGTGAGGTGAGTTGAGCGAAAGCGCGATAGCACCCACTGCCAAATTATCAAACGATTCTGTGTGGAATTTTATTTTCTGTTAACTTAAAGAATTTAAAATGAATCTCTCCTAAAGAATTATAAAAAAACTTGATGACATTATAGTATAATAGTATGTGAGGTGAGTTGAGCGAAAGCGCGATAGCACCCACTGCCAAATTGTCGGACGATTCTATGTGCAATTTTTTTTTTGTTAACTTAAAGAATTTAAAATGAATCTCTCCTAAAGAATTATAAATAAACTTGATGACATTATAGTATAATAGTATGTGAGGTAAGTTGCGCGAAAACGTGATAGCACCCACTGCCAAATTGTCGGACGATTCTATATGCAATTTTTTTTTTTTGTTAACTTAAAGTATTTACAATGAATCGCTGCTGAAGAATTATAAGTAAACTGCGGATTTTTATGCAATTTAACATATTTACATAGGTGAACGATGCATTTAAAGCGGAAAATATAGTTTTATCACAGTTTTATTTGCGCCACTCTATTCAAATAAATAATATTCAAATTTTGTAATGTATATTTGCATAAACATCCGCAGTCTAATTATAAGTAAACTTGATGACATTATAGCAGTATGCGAGGGAAGTTGCGCGAGAAGATATAAAAAATGGAAGAAAATGTTGAAGTCACTGAGAATAATAATGTATACAGTGTGGCTATTTAAAATTAAATGTGTTTTAAATGTATACATACACGTGTATATGTCAGTTAACCCTGAAGAAATTAATTATTCTCTAATATAATATAATTAGCCTATCTCATAATTAAACGCACTAAAATTGTGTAATTATTTTTTGATGTTCCTATAATATTTCCACGTTCCTAAATGTCCAAATTTTCTCCAGTTCTGAGCACTTAGTAATCCCTAAAATTTTATAACTGAACTCAATAATTATCCAGTGGACATTCTGTTGCATCCAGCAGGGAATTTTACAGATACACCAGATGTTATTAAAAAATGTTGCCAACGGACTGGAAACAGCTAATACTGATTTGTCAAAATGCAAGAGCTTTCACGTTTCATCCACCTCCTTTCTTCTGGATCTTTTCAAACTGACACGCAGTTGCAACGTCGGTATGCAAATTCGCGGTGTGCCATGATTATTCAAATTTTTTAATGAAAAGAACGAAGTTCCCTTGAGAGGCCACTTAACGACAGGCTGATTTCACGGTTGCTCAATGAATGCTGCGTTATTTTACCTTCGTGTCAGGCTTACGTAACATGAAACAATATCGAAAGTAAACGTGTATATACAAACATGTATATTTAAACAAAATACGAAGTACGAATATTGTACTATAAAATGTAATGAACAATTGCAAAGATCCAGTAGACTGTTTTGTAATAGAGACCCATATAACGAAAAGCGCAAAATCATTGCAAATTGTAATTTCAACGTGATAAACAATGTGTCTCGTGCAAGACACCCGTATATTGTTCAATTCTTTCAACGTCATAACATTTTATCGAAACAGAAGATGAAACAGCATAAATCACTGTTGCCATGCTACAATATGGGGATTAAATAAAATCCATCGGAGCAGCTGGATATTTTATTACAAAAATAATTCCGTGTACTTTCTACAGGATGCCTTGCAATTAGTATTATTATGTTCAGACAGAAGGTGATTCTGTGTGAATAAACAAATATAAAATATGGAATAAATATCTTGCATTATCGAGAAAATCGATTTTGAAAATCTGCAAGGCATACGTGCAATTTATTCATGTTTCTTTCTCGTCGTATTTGCAAATATTACAATTATTGTAAAAATTGAATTTGTTATGGTATAATAATACATCAGCAACCACCATCGCTGACTTAACAACTCTAAATATTTATTTAAAAAATCATATTGAATTTTGCTATAGGTTCAGAGGATCTAAACAGTATAATATTCCAATTTGGGTAATATTTCAACATTGGAATACCTCACACATAAAAATATGTTACAAAAGCTGCACGTATATTTAACAAATAGTTAAACACAATTTTCTTTCAAAGGAAGGCTTACACGATTATTATTCCGCATTTCTAATCTGTATTATACTTCCACATGGAATAACTTCCTGCTCAGTGACACTACTCATCGAAGGACACCCTATACACTAATTAAATTCATAACCTTTCCAAATTTTTACTTCAAAATTTCCTCATCTCCACTGACATTGAATCAAAAAATCGGCAAAAAATATGGCAAAAGTTCCTTAACTCTAATCGAAATTGATTTTTACATAAAAGGTTTCTAAAATCACAAATTCACACTTAGCATGAAATTAACATTCAAGGAGCCTCAAAGAAAGAATTAATTGTACACAGAAATTTATTATAGAACTTAATTTTATTCGACGGGATCATGGTTGCAGGATGAGAGGCTGCCAGCAATTGTCGATGAATCCGCGCGGCCTTGAGGCGCGTATGCACGCGAATGTTTGAATTTCGAGCGACCTAGGCGAAGGCTGAAGCAAAACGATGCCTGCAGGCAAAACGGGATACGGCTATGCTCTTTCGGCTAACTATGCCGCTTCCGACTATGACATCGAAGGTCAGCATCGAGAAATATCGAGGACCCGTTAACTCGCCGAGCCACTAACTCACGTGCCTCTTGTTCCCGCGCGAATTCGTTTGTTATTCACGCGGTGGACACGCGCGGTCAATTCACTTTTCGTCGAATCTAATCAAGATAAATCGTACGGGCGAATTTCGATGATCGACGACGAATCGAACCGGTTCGATACGCTACCGAACGCTGCCACTTCGACTTTGAAATTTGTCGAGTTTGTGGGGAAGTAGAAATCGACACGTGTCATGTGGACGAGTTTGGAAGATCAATAACCCTTGCATTGTGGTAATGAGTTGCATGTTATTCATTTATTTTTATTTTAAACATTGTGTTAGAAGTATAGAATATTCTCCAAATTGTGGAGTCTGTGGAGAAGCAGAAACAGACTGGTAGAATGTATACGAGTTTGGAAGATCATTAAACGCTTGCAGGATGATAATGAGTTGCATGTTATTCATTTATTTTTATTTTAAACATTGTGTTAGAAGTATAGAATATTCTCCAAATCGTGGAGACTGTGGAGAAGCAGAAACAGACTGGTAGAATGTGAACGAGTTTGGAAGATCATTAAACCCTTGCAGGATGATAATGAGTTGCATGTTATTCATTTATTTTTATTTTAAACATTGTGTTAGAAGTATAGAATATTCTCCAAATCGTGGAGACTGTGGAGAAGCAGAAACAGACTGGTAGAATGTATACGAGTTTGGAAGATCATTAAACGCTTGCAGGATGATAATAAGTTGCATGTTATTCATTTATTTTTATTATAAACATTGTGTTAGAAGTATAGAATATTCTCCAAATTGTGGAGTCTGTGGAGAAGCAGAAACAGACTGGTAGAATGTGAACGAGTTTGGAAGATCATTAAACCCTTGCAGGATGATAATAAGTTGCATGTTATTCATTTATTTTTATTATAAACATTGTGTTAGAAGTATAGAATATTCTGCAAATTGTGGAGATTGCGGAAAAGTCGAAGTAACGCACACCAGCTTGGAGATCACTAAACCCTTGCATTATGATAACGAGTCACATGTTATACATTTATTTTTATTTTAAATATTGTATTAAACTTTATAGGATTTGCTGACGAGTGTTTTTCAGAAACAATAATATAAATATAATAATTCATGTATAAAATACTACCATTGTAGAAAATTTCATCAAAATCGATGCCTTCAAAGGCACGTGATCTCCTTCTTAAAAAATTCCATTAAAATCTCCTATATTAAATATTAACCCTAGGACGCTTAAGGTTTTAGAAGGCTTAAGGTCAGCTTAAGGGAGGGTCATTTTGTGCCCACATAAGCGTGCATACTAAAAATTTAATTTTTTCTGTTCGAAGTATGTTTATTTACATAATAAAGTGACATAAAATATTTAGGTACTTCTTATTGAAAATATAAAATATCAGAAACATGAAAATTAACGTTAAAACAAAAAGACATTTAACTTAAAAGTACCTGTTATACGAAGCTCCAACACAAATTCCTCTTTAAGAACACTAACGTTTTAAATTCTGTGCACATTTTTTTACCCTCCCTTAACCGTCTTAGGGTTAACCCCTTGACATACAAAGACGTCATTTGTTTATTATGTCATCGTAAAGCCTACATAATTGTTACGTTGAGATATATTAAATAATCTTTTTTGAACGTATCGAGTTTCATTTTATTTATATGTCAAAGGGTTAAGTTGATCGTTCATTGCTGTCTCGGATATTTTAATAAAAAATCAGCTTGTTATTGTCTCTTAATTTCCTACATATTCTCCATACCTTCCTATGTTCCTCTCCCATCTGTTTATTAACACAGACAGTTTACCGCACGCTTGAGAAAAAGAATAATAAATTTTCCTCATCCACAAAGAAGCCCACGAATTTGAAATGCTACCAAACATCAGCCAGGAAACGCTATAGTATTAAAAAAATCCTCCAGCCCGCGCATTTCCTAATTAACAGCCTGCGGCAGCTCGTTGCGCGGTATAATTAAAATTCCTATTCTGTTTGCCGGAAAAATTCACACGTTTTCCAATAATAAATTTCTACGAAGTGAAAGGCGAACGGACCGGGAAAAATTCCGCTAGAATCTGAATTCTTCGTTAACTCTGCTGGAAACCATCGAACAGGGGAATCGCATGTGTCCGGATTAGTCTCTCGACGGTGTGTTTTTACCGAGTTCCGTTTTTGATGAAAATCAGAAGCGACGGATATACCTTAATAAGGGAGTCGTACCTTGACAGACGCAAACCGGTGCTACAATGGCGGTGAAACCGGCGGACCGGCCCAGCCAAGGATAAAGCAGCGCAACCATAAGCTGCTGGCCGACCGTTCGTCTTCTAAATGTACAACATTTCCAAAACATTGTCACTGTTGTCGAAGAAATATTATAGGAGACAGTGGACCATTCATGCTGTTTCAATTCAGGAAAGACAGTTCTGACGTACCTAAATTCTACTGAATAACACAGTCCATCTAAAGTCGAACTTTTTTAGGACACTTGCAACTGGTGTCGAATTTGATATTTGACCTACTTTTTATGCTTCTGCTGTTTTATATTAGATTAAGCACACCCTAGCTTTGATAATTCGGTATATAAATGGGTGGACAAACAATGTGATAGAACAAATTAATTGAAGATGAAAAGGAACTCATTTTATAGGCGTCGAATGTAACAGTAGGGACAGTTTTCAGTATAGTAGGTCCTCGATTATCCGAACTGTTGTTAATAACAGAATGACTCACGGTGTACCTAGATTTCATAGAATAATAATAATTTTATTTTATAACGCGAAGTACGTAATGGTACAAAATTAAGTACATACTGTTATTAGTGATAATTTTAGCTCGTTAGTGATATCGGATGACCCGAGTTCGGATAATCGAGGTTCTACTATACTTACTTTTCTTAATGCAATAAATCTGTAGAATCTTTATCAAAATTTCTATTTATTAGGCTTGTATAAGGATTTTATCTAAGTATAAAAACACTTGTAACCAGAGTGCCAAAATTAGTGGAAGCAATAATCATAGACCGTAAGAGGGTGTCTTAAAAAAAATTTTTAATTAATTTTCATAGTAAATATTGTGACATAACAATACACGTAAATTACCTTGGTGGTCACAGTGTGCATTCGAATTTTACAATGATTTCATCACATGTTCAGGTTTATAACCGACTGAACAAGTGCCCTAATACTTATAGACGACAGTGTATAAATAGTTAAACAAATAGTCTACTAGGGAAAAAATTTGTTAAAAGGAGCACCAGTAGCCCAGTTCTTGCTCCATTAGAGCAAGCTTATCCGGCCTGGTTCTTCACCAGCAACCCAAATCTCAGTACAAAAATTCCCAACCAAAAATCCAAACTTCCATATCGATCAGTCAGCGTCTCCTAATCTCTGCTCCGCATTTCGAGGGACCAGGACCCTAATAAGCGATCAGGCTAAACTTTCGTCCGGCAGAACGTCGACGTCGCGAGATCCAGCGTCTAGGGTCACGTAGAAAAATCAGCGTCGTTCAATGACCGAGTTCGCGGCATTAAAGAGCAACAGGTTTCGCTGCTCTAAGACTTCGAGAATCAAGAGAGCCGTGTGACGTGTACACGTTACTCTCTATACGTCCGCCGTATATCTTTCTCTGTTCTTGAAGGCCCACGAAGCCGGATAAACGGCGAGAATAAACGTCGAAAGGCATTCACCCTTGGTGAAAGTAGTTCTCCGATCGATGTCGCTCGGTTCGTCGCGCGGGGCAAGCTTACCACCGAGAGAGCTTACGCTGCAGCTTTCACAGACACGTACAGAAGCACGGCTCGACCGTTTTTCTTCCTTTCTGCGAGCCGGAAAATCTACCAAAATGTCGAGCGCCTCCCTTCGAAACTGGTGAACGGATAACTTCGGGTTTCGAAACTGAGTAGCTTGATATTTTTCGTGGTTTGTACAGGGCGTTCCATGAGGTATTTAATAAAAGCTGTCCTCGTGCTCAGCAGGGTATTTTGAATAAGGAATGTCATTTGCATTATAGGTCTGTTTCGTTTCGTTATCGAGATAAGTATGTTAAAACTATAAAGCCTGAAATACAATGGTAAAATTGAGTATGTAGACGACTGAGATTTTGGCAGAAAATGGAAGATCGACAATTTGAACATTGCCTGTAAAAATATAAAATAAGCATTGTTTATGCTGGCTTCGTCATATTAAAACTATAATGGTTTAAATACAATGGCAAAATTCATTATGCAGACGACTGAGATCTTGTCAGAAAGTGGGAGATCGTCAATTTGAACATTGCCTGTAAATTTGATATAAAATAGTAAATAGAATAGAATAATATCGGGGGAAGTTTGTTGAATAACTCACAGGTGATTCTGTAGATTTTAAGTTGACTTCTTTAGGGATATCAATGGCCACACACAGCGTGAAAGTGTTTCTAATAGTAAGTAATTAATTTTCCAACTGTACTTTGCGAAGATTATGATAAATTCAGATTTACAGGTGTTCTGAAAAATGAGGAGAAGGATACTTCTTGGCTTTGTTGTAAAATCATTCTTATTTATTTTGTAATCAGACGTCGTTTAAAATTTGTTTTCATTTCGTTTTCAAATGTTAAAATTAAATTTTGAATTAGCTTGAATAAATATAATTGCCCTCCAACTTCAGCAAACTCGTCCCTGAAAACGTTAAACTTGAATCCTGACTCTCGAGTTTCCATTGATGTCCGTCAGGTGAAAACGAGTGAAAAATAATTCGGTAGAAGCCGAAAATCATTAGCGAGGGACGTAAAGTTCACGGTTTTCGCGTAACGAGCGCACGAAAGGGGTTTTAATGGCGCTGGCGCATAATAACCGAGGAAAAGAAATTAAATGGAAGCCATTTGTATGAGCAGCAGTCGCAGCATGACTATTAGACAGGAGAACGGGCTTCTAAGTGTCCAACGAGGTCGCTGACCCGCTGTACAAGTTCATACATTAGACGTTCGTTTCGTGAACCCGTGCTCCTATCAAATCCTATTCCTGATACCCATTATCAACCTTCTAAAAATACACGATAAAAATCGATCAGTGTCTTCTACATACAACCATAACATGGTCCTCCTCGAAACCCCTATAGCGATGGGAGGAAACTAAAATTCTCATTTAAAAATATCATTAGAAATTATTAGGTTGAGACATATAGACCTTTTATTTTTTAAAAATTCAAACAGGCCAAAAGCAACAACAATCATCCTCGAATAAATACTCCAATAAATTTAAAAAAATAAATCAGAAGTTATTTATTACACAACTCGTTATTATTGGCCCTTTTAGTACTGAATTTATAGTGATCAATCACCTGTGTTGAATTTATTTAACCTCTGACATATTGCAATTATAAAATTTGTCTTGATCTACAGATTGAAAAGGTAGATCAGAAATCTTTCTTAAATTGTCAGGTTTAAATACTTCTTATTTTCTAATTAGAAAGAAAGTACAGTTAAAAACAAAAATGTTAAACAGAAGCATCCTGAGTTATTGTCACCAAAATATTAAAATCTGCATCGTTGCTAAAAATTAGTTCATAGCACAGGTGACACCGTACGTCTCAGCCAATATAGTGGCTACTAGCACAGAGTGAACAATGGTAGGATTGCCGTCATCATCGAATAAAATTAATTTGAGTCCACATATCTCTGTGACAAAGACCTCAGTGTTATTGCAACAAATAACCTATTTTGAAGTTTAAAATCGATTCGATTGTTTATTTGTGTAAATTTTGAAAGTTCGATGAATCAAAGATATGATTCGAGCGCAAAGGAGAGTATTGAGTATTCCTGAGCCGGCGAACACATATGGTTGTCTACCGTCTAAACTCTAACGGGTCAGTGACCCAGCCGCGACGAAGTTGGAGCCGCAACGTTCATTTCATTAGGCGCCGGATACTTAGTGAAATTAGTATTAACACTCGAACGAGACGGCCGCTCTCACTCTCGAGACATCGTGGCTGCTGCTTTCCGGAAAGAAAGCTCTCTTCGCATCCGAACGCGAAAAAACAGACTCGATGCACTCCGCCCGACGTTGCAAATTGCGATGCACTGGGCTAAAAATTCTGGACCACCTCAGTTCTGGGATTGAAACTTCTTCAGGGTTTGAATTTCTCCGTGTTGGTAAAAATTGTGTTCATTTACAGTGAATTCATGAGTGCTGACAGATTTAGAAGTTAAATAAATGACAGAGAACGATGTTGAAGTGGGCCATAGAAATTGTGGGAGTGTGAAGCCTCTTCAGGAATTAATTTGATGAAGTTGGAAAAATTGTATTTATGAAGAATGATTTTATAAATATTAACAACTTCAGAAATGAAATGAATTGTAGAGGATGATGGTGAAGTGGGTCATAGAAATTGTGGGAGTATGAAAGCCTCTTCAGGAATTAATTTGATGAAGTTGGAAAAATTTATGTTTATTCAATGTACAGTGAATTCTGTTTAGTACCATAGAAAATTAAATTTAGCAGGTATGACTCTTCAAGAACAAATTTATTAAAATTGAAGAGAAATTATATTTATTTAATTGAATTTATAGATATTAACACGGTGAGTATCACAATAAATGAATTTATAAAAGTATAATATATTAAAGATGTAAATATTTAATTAATTCACGGTACATTCCTTACTTTGCAATGATACTATTTTTTAACAAGAGTTGATGAATAAATATATTGCAGGTTATAAATGAAATAATTTTTTTTAAAATGTAAAAACGTTGTTTATCCGTACATTCAATAAGCACAACAAAAACAACTCAAACAATTACAATAATAAAAATATAAAATTCATCAATCTCTTAATTTAAGACCCACCCTTAAACATAACACCCCTGTCAACAATATTTAAATTAACAAAAAAACTATACCCCTGCATGATCCAGCATCCTTGAAGAGATCAACTGAATTTTCCTTCATTCCATTTGCTATTTAAATATAGCGATTCGCGTAACACTGAGACGGAAGACAACTAAAAAAAAAATAGCTTATAATCAGAGCAATGAATTTTTTGCACGGTTCTTGCACGAGCAGCCCGGAGATAGATCAGGGTAATTGTTTTTCTGCTTCGTCTCGTCGTGATTTAATTGCATCGAGCACGTAATTGATCCCTTCACGGTGATTCCAGTGATTAGGCGGTGCCTTGAAGTGTTTGAAAGGGTCACTGACCTTCCGCAGCAGGTTTTGTTAGTAGCGTTTGTATCGTTAGGTACACATACCAGTCGGACAGGGATTACGCTAAGCTTCTGTGTTCCCTCGTTTCGTTCTTTCCTGCGCACATACGTGCGTATATACACACACAAACACACAGACAGACACAGACACGTCCACCAGTTTCTTTTCGAACCTAACTTTTGCCGCCGGCAACGGCGAAACGATTCTCGAACCGACCGTTTACTTTCGATCCCATTTCCTGTTTCGACCATCGCTCTATTACGTTCAAACGAAAATTCTGCTCGCTCTTCGGGTTTCTACGAAATATTTACTCACCGAAAATTCTTCTCTGGAGCTTCATCAGCGAGAAGATATATTTGACCTTGAGTGACCTTTAATTAAAGTTTCCTGAAATCGTCTCAACATCGGCTATCACACAGTGATAGAACAAATAGAGCATCTCATTTAAAAAAGTAGATATGACCTTGAAATCTCGACTCACGCAAACAATATTTGCATCACAATATGTCTCCCTCTATAACGTGCAAGCTTTGTATACAACATTTTTCCATATTGTTTTAAATAATGGAAATATTTAAGGTGGACTAAGTTATTGATATACCCTGTGTAACGAAAGGATGATACGTTGATGAATCAAGGTCATTCGATGTGTCTGTGTCATCTGATTTACAGGTTCAATGGACCATTCTGTAGGGGAGGAATATTCACAGTTTCTTTATGATTAGGCTAAAAGTAAACCTCATTCTAATAAAAATAAGGCTACTACACTTTGCAATTTGTATATTTATTGTTTATGTTACATGAAGGTTTGCTCTAGTTATTATAGTAAACGTATATGAAAAATCAGTCACGTCTGCTATAATTTAAAATCAGAGTGACCTTGAACGAATATTTTGAACCTCGACTATATAGAGCTCTAAACCACGCCACGTCTGCTATAATTTAAAATCGAAGTGACTTTGATGAAATATTTTTGGTACCTCGACTATATCAAGCTCTAAACTACGTCATGTCTGCTATAATTTAAAATCGAAGTGACTTTGATGAAATATTTTTGGTACCTCGACTATATCAAGCTCTAAACTACGTCACGTCTGCTATAATTTAAAATCGAAGTGACCTTGATCAAATATTTTTGGTACCTCGACTATATCAAGCTCGAAACTACGTCACGTCTGCTATAATTTAAAATCGAAGTGACCTTGATCAAATATTTTTGGTACCTCGACTATATCAAGCTCTAAACTACGTCACGCCTGCTATAATTTAAAATCGAAGTGACCTGGATCGAATATTTTGTGCCTCGACTATATCAAGCTATCGATTACATCTTTGCCTCTACGATGACATACTTTTCATGCACCCGTAACATAGGAAAATTATTATTATTAACTATCGAATATATCTTTCAACGAAATTCGAACAAATAAATTGCATAGAGCAAGGGGTTGAGGGTTGACGAACTCCGAAGTGGAAAGATGAATTTCGTATTCGAAGCCTCGAGTTTGGTTGACGTTCTGCTAACGTGAGGATTTATAGTTTCGTGTTATGTAGTTTGAGGAGCGTGTCGGTGAAATTTGACGAACTAACAGTAACCTCATGACTGTTAGACGGAAGGACGCGTCGTGTGGCAAGCAAGTATGGAGGTCAGTCACCTTCCTCGGAATATTCGAGCAGAAGGGTTCATTAGACGGTCTACGACGAAGTACGCGGCTTAATAATCTTTAAGGGAAACCGGCTGCAGCACGCGAATAACAGCATCGATCAACGCTCCGAGCAACAACTATAAACAACCGTCTTTCGGCGAAAATTGTTCCAACAGACGCCAACGGCTCTCCTGAAATTTCTTTCCAATTATTTATCAATGGATAGACACTACTTAATCTGGTACATTTCTTTCGAATCATTTATTTGTTAATGGAAACACATAATTTAATCTGTGGACGGGGGAAGACGAGTTAACTCGTCCTGTGAAAAGACGACTGTTGATTGCTCTCACAGTGTTTGTTGATGAATATTTAGAGCTGTTAGTTGGAGAAGATAATATAACATGTCATTTGAAAGTGATTACTCTTATTCATTTTTAATTAGAAGCTATAGGTCGTCCTAGAAAAAGAAAGACCCAGTTAACAAGTTAATAACTATATGTACAATTAAAAGCTTGGGATCAATGATTTCTACCAAAATCGAATATCCTGATTAATTTTGTACTGACCAGATGCTAACAAGACTATATTTTACTTTATGAGCTTTTATTTTTTATTAAAAAGATCCTGCATCTCTTAATCCCAGCAGTGTAGTACCTCAATCATGCATAAACTTAGAAAAAAAATTATGTTAAAATTAAAATTGTTGAGTATGGTCTGTCCTGCTT
Organism: Macropis europaea; assembly: GCA_916610135.2. Lineage (NCBI taxonomy): Eukaryota > Metazoa > Arthropoda > Insecta > Hymenoptera > Melittidae > Macropis > Macropis europaea. Next base: position 13,918,001 of record OU744351.1, on the reverse strand, counting down.
CAAAGGAATTAATATACTCATTATAATTCCTACTATTTCTTAATGATTCTTACGGTACACTCAATTTAAATAATTCTAAAATACCTGATAATAAATTAATTTTCTTCACAGTACCTAAAATCCGTAAAACACCGCCTGAGACACCCCAAGGCTACTGCCTAACTGATCCCAATCAAACTTACTGAATCAGCTCTCAGAAACACCCCCAAGTCCAAAATATTAAAATTCCACTATCCCACATACACAATAATCATGAAAAACCTCGAAACCATCTTCCAAGATGGGACAATCTTCATCCCCAACATCTCCAACTGAAACTATTCCAAAAGAAATGCCGGACACCGGACAGAAATGAAAATGGAGCAACGAGTATCCCTGCGATGCATCTTCCGACAGGTTCAGAGCGTTTCCACATGCAAAACGAGCAGCATCATCAAAGCTTTTGTCAGCGGAGCAGCAAGAGCGGAGAGGCCGTACGAAAGGAATCCCGGGAACTTTATTCACAAGCGTCCGCTATAAATTCCCAATGAAACGTACAGCGAGGACTTGAATCGAGTTGTACATTCGCGTTACGGTTCTACTAGTAAACTAATTAACCACGTTAATGAACCGTGATATAAGAGAGGCGAACGTACGAGCAGGCGGTTGCACGCTCGATGCGTATCACGTGCCCACGGGGGTTTAACGTGTACCCTGTATCGTTAATGCGACCATGGAAAATGCATGGAAAGAAACTCCATTGATTTTTTAGCCTAAGCTCAATTGCGTGTAACGGTATCGTTTATAAGATAACGCGTCACGTACCCCTACGTCCATAAGTCACCAGACACTGGCTCATTGGGAGCTAAATGATTATTAGAACGTGGATACAACCTTTCGGCCTGATTTTGTTATTTTATACTGTTATATTTATCTATTCTAAGTTGGTATAATAGATGGACATAATATGTCACGTACCCCTACGTCCATAAGTCACCAAACACTGGCTCATTGGGAGCTAAATGTTTATTAGAACGTGGACACAACTTTTCGGCCTGATTTTATTATTTTGTACTGTTATATTTATCTATTCTAAGCTGGTATAATATATGTATACGGTATTAATAATATGCACATGTAATTTAAATAAATATTTAAAGAAGAAGACTGTGTGTGAGTATCTTTCTAACCATGTCCAGCTAGGTGAGACGCTTTTCGTTTGCTTTGGGAGATTTGCCTAAGTCAAGGAAAGATTTATGGGAGAAATTAGTTACGAAATTGTAGAAATTTAGAATGAAAGAAATATCTTTTAACTATTGTCCGTCTACCCCTAAAATGGTGTATAGGGAGATTCGTGATGACATGGTCTGTCAACAGGCAAAAGCTCATTAAAATCTGAGACAATATCGTTAAGATCAGACCCTGTGTGGTGGTGGAATGCAGCAGAGGCTCGCTTGCAATTATCGAGGTTGCTACCATCGAATTGCGAATGTAAAGAAATGAGAAGAGCCTAGATAGATCAGAAATTCTGGCCGTCCAATGATGGCGGTTTATGGCCTTGCCTGAGTAACTGTAAGTCCAGATCAGGGTACCCCGGGCTAATAAGGTCCGCGGCTAATTGTAAAACTCCCTAATAGCACTGTTCTTCCTCTTTTTACGGTATAATTTACAATTGCTACGTAAGAGACGCTTTTAAGTGTTTTCTGGGATATTTGAAGGAAGTATGGTTTTTTTTCCTTCTGGTAGCAAATTATTGCGAAAATTACGTAATGATCTCACGTGTCAGCTGCGAAGTCGTATACCTTTCGAGCGCGAACGTTTCACGGAGTTGCAATGTGCGATGTCGTTAGGGAAAGATTACGTTACAAAATGCATGTAATTTGTCGTCTCGTTTTACATAAGAGACAATTGCGATCCTCGTTTCTACAACGACACCGCCGAGTTTCCAGCCGGCGTTTTCTTAGGATGGAGGCTACGGAATTTCCTTCTCGGCAATTTTTTAAAGAAACTTAGTTGAAATGTTGTCATTTCAGGTGTTTGGGAGCTGGGTGCGATCTCTGGTGTTTTGTCATCGATTTGGAGGAACCATTTTGTTGAAGACTCTTGGAATTGAAATCTCTGCTTTGCTTGTGAAGATAAATCGTCATTTTATTTAAAAATTTAATTCAGTAATGAGCGAAGCCATTAATATTCAACCCTGATAATTTCAACAGTTTTTAAATAAAGGTAGAACCTTCAATGTCGAAACTTAAGAATTATTATGCAATAGTAAAACTGTAAATGTTCAAACCTAACAATTTTTAAGAAAAACTGAAACTCCATGTATTGAACTGTAACAATTTTAGGTGATTTGAATAATTTTTGAATGCCAATAGGACACTCGATGCTAAAGCGAAACAATGTTGAAAACAGTTACAAACTTTTCTCAAACCTAAGACTTCAAATACTGATTGCTAGCAAGCTTTAGGAAATTTCAGCAATATTTCAATGCTAGTGATATCCTGCATATTCTAAACACCAGTAAACCTGCAACACTAAATCCTAATGATATTAAAAACATTTAAACATTTCTACAGAAACGTACAACTTCAAACATTGAACCCCAACAATTTTAACCAATTTCAGGAATATTCAAACATTAGTAAGAGCCACTGTATTCGACCATAACAATTTTTAAACACCCTCAGCACTAAACCCTAACAACATCAACAATATTCCAAAATTTTCACACAAACCTACTACTTCAAGCATTGAACCCCAACACTGTTCCCAAATTTCATCATCAATCAAACACAATTAAAACCCTCCACATTCAATCCTTATTCCATCAAAAATTCCTATACAACAGTAAAACCATGTCCACTGATCCTCAACAACTCTACCAATTTTCAAACGACAACAACCTCCAAAAATTAAACAACCATTCTCTCTCCTCCACGACCTCACAAAACCCTCCACATTCAACCCTTACGTCATCAACAATTCCCACAGAACACTAAAACCATACCCACCGATCCTCATCAACTCTACCAATTCTCAAACAACAACCCCTCAAACGTCAAACAACCACTCTCACTCCTCCACGACCTCACAAAACCCTCCACATTCAACCCTTACGTCATCAACAATTCCCACAGAACACTAAAACCATACCCACCGATCCTCATCAACTCTACCAATTCTCAAACAACAACCCCTCAAAAACCAAACAACCACTCTCTCTCCTCCACAAGCTCACAAAACATTCAACCCTTATACCATCAAAAATTCCTATACAACACTAAAACCATATCCACTGATCCCCAGCAACTCTACCAGTTCTCAAACAACAACAACCTACCAAAAATCAAGCAACCTCTCTCTCTCTCTTTCCCCTCTCCCTCTCTCTCTCTTTCTCTCTCCTCCACAAGCACCTCACGAAATCCTCGTCCGACCCAAAAAACAAGCAGCGATGCATCAGCTGTGACCGCGGCGTCGGAGGCCGCGTTGCAGCGGGGCCTCGATTTCCCAGGAACCGGTGCATCCTCGGGCGGCCCGTCATTTTTGCAGGTGCATCGTTCGGGCCGGGGCAAAAATACGCGCTCATATCGTCGGGTCGATACGCCAATGGAATATTGGCCGCACTATTGAGTCAGAGCCACCATACATTAACATATTTAATGCGGCGTGCACACGTACGCGGGGCGGCCGCACACACGGGGCCGCGCCGGTTCTGCACGTGCACGGGGCCGCTGCGATATGCACACGCACACACGGCGGCGGCGCATGCGCAAACTATGCACTCGAAGAGTCGTTGACCCGCGTATAAAACACTCACACACGCCCGTCTGTTCGCACCTACACACGCCGAGTGCAACGAGCATGCAGGCCGGGCGGCGGCGGCGGCGGCGGCGGTGGCGGTGCAGTGCACTGCAGTTGCAGCATTGCACAACGCGGGATCGTGTGTTCGCGGGGATTGTGTTCCTCGTAGTTATTATTATTGCGGGCCGACAGAAGCGAAAATTAACACGGTCTTTGAACAATTTCTAGGAGCACGGGGTGGAGGCGACAACCCCTTCACAGGTGGATTTTTGACGGCCTGAACGGATGTGCTGGGAATGAGAATTTTCATGGACTCGTTAGAATTTGAAGATTTCAATTTTTTGACGGAGTTACTGTTGATATTTTTGGAAATTTTACTGTTTAAGAATTGAGCTGTAAATGGTACAGGAGTGCAGTTAATTTTGAGATTTCAGACTGGTTGGGTGAAGCTTAATTGCAGACTCGCATGCAGCCGATCTAAACGGATGTGCTGAATGAGAATTTTCGGAGATTCTGCAATTAGGGTTTGGAGATTTAAATTTTTTGAGGGAGTAGCTATTGAGAGTATTTTTGGAAATTTCACTGTTTGAGAATTGAGGTGTGAACGGGAAAAGAGTGCAGATAATTTTTCAATTTTAACCTGGATGGGTTCAGTTTAATTATAGATTCGCATGCAGCCCGGAAAGATTTGTAGAGTGAAAATAGAGTAGGATAATTGGTAAAGAAACAATTGTAGTATTCAAACAGTTGCTGTTAGCGCAGGTGATTGGATGGAGCCAATATAGTGGCTAGTCGCAGTATGGTACATGCTCTGACTGTCGCTCAGAGTATCATTCTCAAATGATACTCGCAGTATCACTTATACGTATTTTGTGTGGTATCTCTAATATCATAATGCAGTATTTCATATAAAATTTATTACTTGCAAATAAAGACAGCTTGTATGTAAAGATAGTTAAAACTCTTTTCACTGTTTACCAAGGTAAAATATGATTTCGTTGTCGATCTTCTGAAAAGTCGATTCACTGAAGTACTTATCTTAAAATGACAGGAAATTTTGATATAAATTAATAAAATCGAAACATGATGATAGGATTTTCTAAAGATTGTTTCGTGTTTAGGAAAAAATAATTAATAATATTAACTTCTGTATTTTTCCTACATGCCAATGTAAATCTCACGATACTGATACAAATAACAAATACACAACCAGATAATTAAATACTATGTATAGCAGGTTTCACATCAAAATTACAAGTGAAAGAAGAAATTTATCAGACACGAGTGACCCAGGTGTGCCGTTTGAAGGTCAATAAAGATAAGTCACACGATTCGTCATCGATATTCAAACCTTCGAATCAAATATTCTCCGAACTACTGATTTCGACTGTAGAATTGTCATTTTAGCCTGAACGCCGCTTAAAGTTCTTTTACAATCTTTCACAACATAGAAACTATGGAACACGCGATCTAAATTCCTACAGCATGTTTTTATTTATCGTAATGTACGGATGAATATTGTTATGCGTGTATGAAACATTTTCAAAGAAACAATTCATAGATCGTCGTCATGAAAAGCACCAACTGTCCCATTTGTGAAAACGTGGCCGATTAAGAAACTGCGCGTCGAGGTTAACCGCAGCGACTCAGCTTTAATTAATGGTTAACGTAACGCTTCTCTAAGTACTCTAACTTCGTTATTTCAGTATCTATGTTACACTAAAGATCCTTCGAAATCAGCCTGCTCCAACCTACAAAACTCAAGAAACTCCATCGTCCAGCCAAACCTACCCCAAATATCTCCAACAGGGAGGCTCTGAACGAAAAGAGCACCCAAAAAATCTCGACAGGGACCATTGGGTCCCATTATTAACTAAAACCTCAAATTGAGATTCTAACTTTGTCACAGTAGGGCCTCGATTATCTAAATTAAAGTCCTAACAGTATGGCTCAGATTGCAATTAAATTTCGCCTAAAAATAATGAGTTTCTTTTAAAATATAAAACCAAGAACACTGCAAAATTAAGTACACAGCCTGACTAATGATTTTTACAATTTTCAACTGACATTGAGTGACTAATTTTCAGATAATCGAGGATCCACTGTATTTTAGTATGCACCCTGACGATAAAAATTCATGAAACCCTTCATCTTTTATCCAAACCTACCCCAACGATCTCCAGCAGAAACTCCAAATGCCAGGATTCAGAAACGGGGACCATTAAGCCGCATTTTCAACTAGAATCTGAGCTCGAGACTCTAACTCCGTTACATATTTCAGTACCTACCCTGACGACCAACACTCATGAATAGACGGACTTTTATGCAATCTAACATATTCAGTTACATGGAGGCTGCATATTTGATGAAAAGGGTGATATTCGAAGCAGAAAATATTGTTATGTCGATCCATCAGTCCTTTAACCCTCTCCCATCCCTCATTTTTCCAACTTAATTTGTCCCTTGGTGTCAATTTGACAGGATGGTAAAAAATCAATATAGTGAAAGAATAAAAGGTCAAATTTGTAAATTCTTTGATTGAAAATAAAATAATGAAATTGCTGTATATTCAGGCATAATGTTATTGGTATTGTTCATAAATAATAAAACGATGTGCAAGGAATATTGCTTTTTTACACTGTTTACATTTGTCAAATTGACAGAAGGGATGGATGAGGGTTAACTATACATTTGTATTCTACACTTAAATACAAAGTACAGGGTCTAATATTTTACTAATGAAAAAATATTCTAAAACCTGTTCCCTTCTTGTACTATTAATGCTTAATTCCTCTTGGTTTACATATGCAGACACAAAAAAATGCCAAAACAAATGACAATAATTAAAATATCGCCTACTAAAATTTTATGTATTGCTAAACGACTGTTCATTAAAGTAACCACCTTTTTCTTTATGAAAAAAACATACAAACAGAAATGTTACAAAAATTAGTACCAAGAAAACTAAAATCGTGTAAACCCCTCATAAACAAAAGAGGTGGTTACTTTGACAAAAAGACCAACTAGCAATACATAACATTTTTGCAGAAGCTGTTCCAATTATAGTAAATAATTTAACGTTCTTCGTGTCTGCGTATATAAAACGAAAAAAAAAAAAATAAAAAGCATTAACAATACAACGAAAGTCAAAATGTAAGAATATTTTGCTAGTGAGAAAAAAACAGTTCCTGCCAGTAAGAATATTTTCCTAGTGACAAAAAAATACTTCTTGCTGATAACAATATTTTTATCGCTACCAAAAACTTAGATCCTGCAATTTGTATTTAAGTCTATCATACAAATGCAGGTGTACCCAAACTTTTGCTCCACAGCGTACATCAGCTCCAAAAGGATTGAGCTGCAAAAATGCGCGTTCGCATGAACCTCCTCGGTCTGTCCGCGGACCTCCGCATCCTCTATCCAAACCTACCCCAACGATCTCCAGCAGAGAGGCCGAAGGCCGGGAATCTAAAAAATCTCGTTCCGTCGGCCATTGGGCCGCGTTTCCATGCGAAACCGCAGGTCGAAATTGGGGACCGTCCTCACGGTGACGGGTGTCACGATTTTTCGAGATGTTTGCGGTGGTCCGAGCGGTGTGGGGGCTAAAAAGTTCGAGAGCAGAGGGATCCACACGAAACAGCAGCGAAACAGCGTAGTTGTTGACTCGCTGACTGACTAAACTAATGACATCGTTACTGACTGGCCTGGCCTTATGCTACCATCTCTCTCTCCTCCTCTCTCTCCTCCTCTCTCTTTCTCTCTCTCTCCCTGGCAGCTCGTTCACGGTGCAGCACACAGACGCTCGGCCAGTGCGCACACGGATGCACTTTCATGCGCGCACATTCACGCAGCCGCGCATTGAGCACAGACTGCGATCACTATAGAGTTCAACGATCCCTCGGCTCGTCCCTCCTCTCTCTTTTCGTTTCTCCCTCGCCGCGCGACACACGTCGGTCCGTCTCGCTTGTTCCGACTCGCGAGCGCCTTCTATCTCTCGCTGACTTTTCGTGTCTCTTTCGTTCCCCCCTCGCCGCGCGGGCGCATCGGGATCGCCCTTTCTCTTTCCGCCGTCCCGACGTCTCCGTCCGTCCCGTTTTCCCTTCTTTTCTTCTGGACTCTTCCCTCGTTTCTCCGTCGCCCGGTATCTCGTTCTGTCTCTTCCCTCTCCCCCCCCCCTCCCGCCCCCCTGGCCACTCTGCAAATACTCTCGTTCTTTCCCTTCTTCTTTCGCCGTCTTTCACGCGAGCAGCTCGGTGCAGTCGAACGCCGGTGCATTTCGAGAGAGCGCAATGTCTCGGAGGCTCCGACACCGGCTCCAACCCATGAACCACCGATAATGGACCCTTTTCTCGCGTCCTTCGACCCTCCGGGGGCATTCTGATCCCTCGAACCTCCACCCCTATCTGATCGACGGGCAGACGTCGCTGGAGAACCCTACCCCCCCCTCCGCCGTTGTCCCGGAAATTCTGAAAAGCTCGATTTCCCCCGTTGTTTCGAGCGCTCCTGCATTTTCGAGAGATAAGACACCGCCGCGGCGAGTTATCTGGCGGGACGTCCTCATTCCGTTTCACCAGGCAATACCGACGCCGTATGCTAATCATCTTAACGAGCAATAAAATATTATTCGAAGGAGACAGAGCCCGGGCCTTAATGTGACGGAATGTACGCGACGTGACTGCGTGTGTGTGTGCGGAGGTGCGTTGTTTGAGGCTGCGTGTGCGTGCGATGGAACGATTGTGTGAGCCGCACGGGCACCGCTGAAAGTGAGAGTTCCACGAGATACACGCGGAACACCACGAAGAAAACGCAACATCGTTCCTGCACCTATCACACGCACGTACATACGCGGGAGAGTGTGCGAGAGTCGGAGCGTACGGGACATGTGGGTGCACACGCCTGCGATCGACCGCGCGCGCACACACAGACACACACAAACGCACACGGACACGTGATACCGTCGATGCATCGATGCAGTTTCGCTGGAACGTCCGGTGCAACTTTATCGCAGCTGATCGTGCGTCAGATTCGAAATGACGTACGAGATGCCGAGATAGTAATGATACGTCTTCATTGCTGCAAATTTACATGCACGTTGAGAATTAAATAAAAGAGCAGGATAGGAATGATGGAATTAGTGCAAACGGTTGTAGAGGGATGCTGCGAAGGTAGACTGATGCGAGGAGGATCGTTGAGATGTTTGTATGTGTGATGGGGGAAAGGATGACGTTGTTGCTATGTCTGCAATGCAAATTGCAATTTTATTTTAGAATATAGAATGTGGAACTGCATTGTCGTTACTGATGATTTTTGTTAATAATTTATGTGTGATGATTAATTTTTGGATGACCGGTGTGTGGATACTCGAGGTCCTACTGTGTATTGTGTTTCTTAATATTAGAGGTTTTGTATTTACCTGATTATGCGAAAATTAGGCATTCTGTGCCAGTTACAAGGTAAAATTGTTTTACATTATTGTTACTGTCTAATTGTATATTACTCTCTATTTTATATTTTTAAATAAAATGATAATTTTTATAAGAAATACACTTGCAGTGTCAATCATCCAGCTACTAATTATAGTTAGAGTAATCGAGGTTCTACGGTACTCTAGTTGTTGACTAGAGCTGTTTGAATATTAGAGGGAGTGATCATGAAAAATTCTTCCTAACAAGTGAAGACTTAATTACTGTTGAACGTTTTCGAAGAAATAGAAAGAAACATGATGAATATTCAAAATAAATTCAGACTAGCCTGATAATAATTTTCGAAATCCCTAGAAGACCAGACTTCTGGTACCCCGTACCTATCTACAAATCAGTATGACAGCAAGACTTAATTTTTGTTCATAGCCAACGTACTGACTTGAGAGTTTTGAACACCCTATGGTCGCTACAGTCGCTACTGTTAAGCTTCCAGATGGTCCTTTCAATAAGAAGGACGAAAAGAAAAATACTGTTAACCCTGTGAGGTCTATGAGTCAGATTATGGGTTCTGAAAGAATGTAGGGTATGTGCTATGAGCCAACGTACTGACTTCAGAGCTTGGAACGCTCTATAGTCGCTACAGTCGCTACTGTTAAGCTTCCAGATGGTCCTTTCAATAAGAAGGACGAAAAGAAAAATACTGTTAACCCTGTGAGGTCTATGACTCAGATGGGTTCTGAAATAATCTAGAGCGTGTGCTATGAGCCAACGTACTGATTTGAGAGTTCAGAACCCACTTAAAACTATAGATCCCCTACTGAATGATCATAGCAGTCGATGCTGGGTTACATACACAAAAGAAGAAGGAGAAGATTTAATTTTCCTCTCTCAGAATCTCGAAAGGGTTGCTGAGGATTATGTTCACATTGTAGAAGGGAACGCGAGGCCGTAGGTCGAGCGAAAATCGCGACGGGCGAAAGTGTGACGGAATTGAGGCAGGCGCGTCAATTGCGATGCATTATGAGAAAATAACTATGGTTCGTACGTGACACGGGACGGAGGAACAGCCAGAATTGACCCCCGCGCTTAAAGGTCAGTGCGACTCGGTGGTAACGACTCGATAACCACCATGATTGTACATATATTGCCCATCTTATCAAACGGCGCGCCGTGGGCATTAAATTCTATCACTTTCCCCCTGCGGCCGAGGTCTTTCGCTCCGTCGACCGAGGGATCGTCTATGCTGTCGATTTTTGTCGAACGCGTGACAGATAAAACTCCAGAAATTGAACTGCAGGAGAATAGCTTCGTACAGGACATTATAATAGCGTTTGGTACAATTTGGTTGAAGTGTATTGGATCAGGCTGGGTTGAAGACTATCCTGCGCCAGGCTGCTCGAGGCACAGTCGAAATGCAAATTCCTAGCACCTAGACAGAGGAACTCCAACTGGGTGCTAGTTTCGGTCCAAAGAAGAAGAAGGCTCGGTTGAATTAGAATAAGCTGAGTTAGGTCTGGTTAAATTGTATTTGGTAAGGTTTGATTGAATTAGAGTAGTCTGGGTTAGGCAGGAGGTAATTTCGTTATATTTGGTTTGGATTATATTAGAACAGATTAGGGCAGGTTGGTTTGTAGTGAAAGAGAATGGGTTATTTTCTGATAAATTGTATTAGGTACTGTTAGGTTAGATTGCACCAAAGTAGGCTGGGTTTGGTTTGCTTTAATTGAACTAGACTGGCAATGAGTTAGGTAGAGTTCAATTGCATTATGCTACATTAAAATGGATTGTATTAAGGTAAGCTGGGCTAAATTAGGTTCGATTTCATTATCCTTACGTTAGGATGGATTGTATCAAGATAGAATGGCTTTCTTTTCATTTTATGAGACAGTTTTTTAGCGTACAGTGTTACGTTTGATTGAGTTTGACAAGCTTAAGTTAGATTACATTGATTTTGGATCAATTTTAAGCTAGTTTCATTCGATTTAGATTAAGTTCTAGGCCCAGTTACGTTCAGGCAGATGATGTTGGAATTACGTTGAGTTTGAGTAGATGATGTTGAGTTTATTATGTTTGGTTGGGATGAATTACACGACACTACATTAAGTTGGCTCGAATTAAAAGACACTGGGTTAGGTTCAGTCGAATTGAAGAACTTTGAGTTACGTTGAGTTGAATTGAACGATGTTGGGCTACACTGAGTCAAGTTTGGATGAATTCGCTTGCACCGAGTCAGATTGAATTGAATTACACGATGAACCACCTTGAGTTACGTAAAGTTCAAGTAAATGATGTGAGCCAACGCTCGCTCACATTGGGATAAATTAGATGACACTGATTTAGTTTGGATCGCACCAAACGTCGTATCAAGATACCTAAAATTTCGCTTCCACATTCAGACTCAAGTTGCTCCCCCAAACAACTTTTACAAGCCTATGTCTGTCATGAAAATTGTAAAAATTACATGAACACTACGACTTTAATTAATCCTCTCTTTAATTACACCGCTCCGCAGCCTCGGAGATAAAATTCCACGCCGACTTCCTGCGAAAGCGACTGAACAACTTCCCACGAAATCGCAACATTGTGCAACTCCAAAGTGAATTCGATTTTTCGCTCCACATTCGGCCGATCGGCTGCAAGGCGTGGCCTTGTGCGCAGAATTTTAGCCGGCGATAAGTCGGCCAGCGAGCGATAACCAAATGAAAATTCCTCTGGAACCACCGCACCCTCGATCATCAGCCAGCAGCTTTCGTAAATCGCGTGGCTCGTAATTGTAATCGTAAATTAGGCGGATTCTTTGGATTGAAAACAATCTGGAAGCTCGAGCCGGTGGGTCTGGTTTCACTGTGCCGGCCCCACGCGATCGCGTCGGGCTTGATTTATCAAGGGGCTACTATAAATAATTAGCTGCTCGTTGACAGCATTCGCCACTTTCTAATTTAGTGAACGCGATCAAGCTTTATCTCCTCGGACCTTTCCTTTGGCGAAAGGAAGCCATCGCCCGAATAAAAGAACGCTGATAAAACGTGCGGCAGGTGGAACGTCAGAAAAATTATACCGGGTGTCTGACAGGTTTATGGGCAAAACCAGCTGGTTCTGCGGTATAAAAAGGGGTACAAGTGCCATGTAACAAAAATATGCAGCGAGAAAATTGTAATTGTTACTGCGTTCAGAATTCAAGATTGACAACGATGTAATTACAAATATTCGATTTATTGCGATGATCTTTTTTAATTTTGACGAATGCAATGTTCACTCTGTCAATTAATTTAGTTGGCAGATGTACTCACAGATTGCAAATATTTCGGTTTATCCCACAGATAAAAATGTAAAGGTGTAAGGTCTGATGACCTAGGGCCTCATTTAAAAAATACTTCAGAACTTAGATTAAATTTAATTTCAACATTGAACACTGGAACTCTAAGTGTGTCTAATTAGAACTGAAATATTCTATAAATTTTAACACGTTCCCTGTTACAGTAGAAAAATCCATAACTAGACAGACACGTGAGAATGGCTGGGTATTTATTAATACACATGGTTGATTGTACAAATATTTATCTGTTTGATATTGCACTTTCTATTTCGACTGTCATTTAAGTGTGAATGTTACTCAAAATCAGGGAACGTGTTAAACATCTGAGAAACCTTGAGTTTCAGAGCAATCTCACAAGACTGTCTTCCTGTTAGACATAGTAATATTCTTTATGATTTATTTTCCGTTAAATTTTTATTTAAAGAGCTATACATCTAACATGAATACGAGAGGGATACTTTTCAAGAATTTCTTCTTCATATAATTTTGTTTTTGAATAAAAAAGTATGAGCTCTGCAAGAAAGTCTATAATTTGAGGAATGTTTCCACACAAAATCTTTTAAAAATTCGTCGCCATATAATTTTGTTTTTGAATGAAAAAGTGTGAAGTATGCTAGAAAGTCTACAACTTCCACACAAAATCCTTTAAAAATTCGTCTCCATATCATCGGTTCGTAAACTGAAATCAATGACTGATCTCCAGGGGCAGACAGGCAAAAATATAATGCACAGTCCAACTTCGAATGTCTCATTCCACTTTGAAAGTGAAATATAATGAACACGGTGTGGTAGGTCAAAACTGGGAGCGCACAAGGGTTTCAGTGTACCCGCAACGGTTCGTTCACTCCGTTTGCACAATATTCTTATTCGATCCGCTTCCGAAACGCAGATCACGGAGCAGAAATTTCAGTCGGACGTAAATCATTCTGAAAACCGGACCGTGTTACGCAACGAACTTTCCCATTCAACTTGAGCCGCCGTATTTTCAACAAAATCGTTCGCCTCCGCCGTTTCAGAACCATCGCAAGCTCTTTACGACTTCACAGATAAACGCGTAAAGGCTAGGAAAACGTTTCGAATTTCCAGACAGAACCCGCGGCACCGCGGACGTTCATGTTTGAACGCGGAATGCAGACGAACGAAGGTAAAAAATAATTGGGGGCGCAAGCAGCAATCTGAATTCTATTGGGGATAAATAAGGGTTGCATTGGGGTGAGTCATGAATAAATTTCAAAATATAGTAGGTGTTTTCTTTCAAAACGTAAATAATTTATGGAGGCTGCTGATTTTTGCTTCATATCAGAGGATAAGCGTACCTAAATTTTACATAGACTGTAGAAGCAGCAATAATTATGCTTTTAGAAATCATCAATCAATTTAAGAGCACAAATAGGAGGTTATTTAAGCCTGAACGCAATATATTTTGACTCAGAGTTTGACACTCTTTCCAATTCTGATACGAAAAAGGGAGCATTCTGTTAAAAAAAAATTAGTTGACATTCAAATCCTCTAAATTTCTTCCATGAAGTGTGAGGAAACCAAGCAACTTTTATATACCTATAATAATTTGTCATAAAACGCTTGATTTAGAAAATATTCGATGTGATCGTTTCCTATGAATCTTATACATTCCTATATTATTATGTTAGATGAATATCAATAAACTGTACGATCGAAGGAATTAGAAACCTCTGTTCAAAATATTTTTTGAAATTTTAAACTGAAGTTCGAAGTTGATACAGATAGTAGTGAATTTCGTGTTATCTCATTTCCGAGATTAACGCCTCAGTTTTTATTTAATTAAATAATCAGCAATTTTTATAAAGTTTTAGATAATTCTAATATTGTAATACGAATATAAGGTAACACCTGTACGTTCAAATAGTAAAAGTATTTTTCCCTTCTCGATTTCTATTTGTATCAGGACACTATAATCTGTCTGACTAGGTATGGCAGTTTCCACTGCCCTCATAATGTGGCGTTCAACGTGTTAAATCAGCTTGAATATCTTCTTCACTAAATTTAGTATCTATCGATTATTTTTCTAACTATTTAAATCATTCTAGGGCACGTTCCATGCCACAGTGGAAAATCCCATAATTAGTCAGACGCCAGAGACTGGCTTTTTAATAACATATGCAATTCAATACAGTAACCTTTATCTATCTGATAATATATTCCCAATTTTATGCTATCAATATAACGTAAAATATACTCAAAATTTCATAAGGGTTAATCATTATTTGTATCAATTAAAATCGATACTATAGCAAGAAAACGAGTAAAAAGTAAGACCAGCCACAGAACAGTCTATCAACACCAAAAATCCAAAATTGACCACAAAATTCAAAATTGCTAGTAAAAACTGCATGGAGCCAAGTGTGCCTTACTTTATCGACCTAAATTCCTCAAAAATATTGTTTATTTCATTTCAAATATTTCCCCTGCACCCCGATATGTGACAGAGCTGCCCATCCATCGGGTCACCCAGATAATCGCATGAATCCACACCACCAGCATCCCGCAACCATTGAGGCTCCACCGTAAAACAGTCCGCTCGGTCGGCTGGTGACGGACGTCTCCATATGGTGTCACGAAGTTCCTGACCAGTTTCCAAAAGCTGCCCAGCTGGAGGCAATAAACGTTCCCGCTGACACGATTATTGCAACGCTGCCGACGGGCAACTATTAAAAGTTCTGTGGATGATGCATATACGCGTTCGCGGGCCGATCGTAAAACGTTTGTTTACGAGACCGTTCGATGCGATGCGCTGTTCGTGCGATCCCGGACTCATTAGGCCGTTGCAGCACCAACAGATTTATTTCTGCCGGGTAAACGGTCGTCCGTAATCGATCGACCGGCAATAAACTCGATTATTCGAAGACTAGAAATTCAATACCGTTGTCAGTTCTTGACTAGGCCAACCGAGACGCTTTTAGAACGTGCGAATTACCAATTGTTGGGGTGCAATGATAACCACTGGCCTCTAAGTGGGATTTCTGGACAGTCAGATGTCTTGATGGTAGACAGAGCTTCTAATTTTTAATACTTCAATGATTATATCCAGAAATCTCAGGTGAACGTCTCAAGAACATTGCTAGCCGTCACTAGGTAACTACTTGCCTCTACCTGAGATTTGCGGACAGTCAGATATCTTGATGGTAGACGAGGCTTCTAATTTTTAATACTTTAGCGATTATAGCCAGAAATCTCAGGTGGACTCCTCAAGAACATTGCTAGCCGTCACTAGGTAACCACTTGCCTGTAGCTGAGATTTCTAGACAGTCAGATGTCTTGATGGTAGACAAAGTTTGCAATCTTTAATACTTTAACGATTATGACCAGAAATCTGAATTGGAAGCCTCAAGAACAGTACTAGCCGTCATTAGGCCATACAGTGGTCCAGATCGAGGGGTTTAGTGACATTTTGGTACCACTCTTGAACTATAAAGGATACAGAATGAAATTTGCACTGCAAAATATGAAACAATGACCGTTTTCTAATGTTACACAATGTAACATACTTTGTGCCTTAATGTTACCGTTCTTTTTGTATTATTGTATTTTGTCCAGTATTTTAAATGTTAAGATTATTACAACAATTGTAGTCAGAATACTTTAAAGAAATATATGTTAGCGTTATCATATTATTGTGAATCTGTGTATGTATACCGTCAAAGTGTAATAAACAATAATTAAAGTTTGTTTCTGTTAAATATTCCTCTTTTCTGAATTTTTTAAATTTAATTGTCCTACAAAAATATTGAGTACTGTCTATTTGATACTTCATTCAATATTTTTGGAGGCAGTTTGAACTGCAAGTCACAAACTTTTCGTTTGTAAAATAGAATATTATATTATTAGAAGACTAAATAAATGAAGTATGTGATCCTCTAATTAGTCTGACCGGTGTAGCTTCGAATAGGTTCGCTAGGAAAAATGAAAACGCGACACCCTGTGCAGAAAATGTTTTGCGTGTCAGAGACACGGTTGACCAGCGAGAGACGGCGGATCGCGGGGATTCGCAGTGTGAAACCGTTTTCCCACTTTCCTGCGTCCGTAATGTCGACGAATCTATAGTTCTTTCGGTCGACGAGACACTTGGCTGCTGCCTTAGCCTGTCTATATATCTATATAGAGGCTCTTACATGCCGGAGACCGCCTCGCGCCCGTACAGAAATAGCCTTTAGAGCCCGATGCCGAGACGTGTTATGCGGTGTATCGTTCTGATGCTACTCGAAACCACGCGAACTTTTCCCGCGATCCTGCATCCTCCTCCGCCATCCTCACCAGGACGTTCCTGCGGACCTCCTGTCCGGGTATCCTGGAGGTTTCAGCGATTGGAGAACGGAGGAAGAAGGTGCTGTGCCATTAGGAGCAGGTTGGAGAACGGAGGAAGAAGGCGCAGTGGTATCAGGAGTAGGTTGGAGAACGTGGTGATCAAAGATTGATCTTCTGGAGGTGGAATTTAATTTCAGGGTGTATGGTAGAATGTGTTGAGTTGGAGGAACAGTTGTTTGTATAGTGAAAGATTTTTGAAATGATATGAGAGGTACTATTGTTGAGATAACCACTTGGAGGTTGAATTTAATTTGAGGGTATACAGTAGAATGGGTTCAGTTGTGTGAATAGGTGTGTGTATACTGAAAGATGATTTCTATTGGCTTAGGGAATTGTTTGGGAGGTATTGTTACAGAGATGACAACTTGGTGGTTGAATTTAATTTGTTTATGTGTAGTAGAATGGGTTTAGTCGTATGAATAGGGGTGTGTCTACTGAAAGATGATTTCTATTGACTTAGGGAATTGTTTGGGAGGTATTGTTACAGAGATGACAACTTGGTGGTTGAATTTAATTTGTTTATGTGTAGTAGAATGGGTTTAGTCGTATGAATAGGGGTGTGTATACTGAAAGATGATTTCTATTGATGTCTGAAATTATCACAGAGATCTTCTTATACTTATTTACTGTTTATTTACTCAACGAATGCCTAAATTTAAACCAGCCTGACCCAAATGTAGTTCCTAAATTTGTGAACGATTTTACACTATTTCTCGCTTTCATCTCAGCTCTCAGAATAACAAAGAATCAAAAACAAGCTTTGTCCAATGCTACATCAACCCTGAAGAGTTTGTATAATTTCAGTGTCTTTAGAATGATCTATCAAACAATGTCTACTATTTGTCACTCTGTGCCCAACTCTCAAAATTATAAAAAATTCAAGAGGAGGTTTTAACGATGCTACCACAACCCTGAAGAGTCCATATAACTTCAGTCTCCTTCGAATGAACTATCAAGCAATGTCTACTATTCTTCACTCTCTGTCCAACTCTCAAAATTATAAAAAATCCAAGAGAAGGTTTTCCTAATGCTACCACAACCCTGAAGAGTCCATATAACTTCAGTCTCCTTCGAATGAACTATCAAACAATGTCCACTATTTTTCACTCTCTTTCCAAATCTCAAAATGAAGTTGGTCCAATGCTACAGCAACCCTGAAGAGCGCATATATTATTTCAGCCTCCTCAAAATAATCTATGAACCAATGTCCACCGTTTCTCACTCTCTCTCTCCAACTCTAAAACTCCCCAAAAAATTCGAAACCACCTCTCCAAATGCTGCAGCAACCCCGAGGAGTCTGCACAGCTCCAGCATCCTCGCCACGCAGTCCGACTGGCAGGGCAGCAGGAAATTTTGTCGATAGCTTCAGCCTTCCCCTTCCAGTATGTCCGATAAAAAAAAAGGTCTGCCAACGTTCGCAACAACCGAGCAAAATCGCAGCGTATTCCTTTCATCCGATGAAGCACGTCTACACCGGGGACGTACGTAAAAAAGTGTGAAACTCAACGACCGATTTCATCCGCTCTTTTTCCTCTGTTGCCTCGGCTGCGGCGCAAAAACCGCGAAACTGACAACGTCCCACGATGTATATGATCCTCGTATGTAAACAACCTGCTGGACAGAAAAAAAAAAGAAGTCCCTGGTCTGTCCAACGTTGTTTTTATCCCCTGGTTAAAAAGAGAGAGACACAGAGAGAGAGAGAGAGAGAGAGAGGGGGGGGGGTGTCGATGGAGAAAATCGAAGTCGAAGCAATCGGTTCTAACGGAGTGACTGGGTGTATCGTGGAGTAAATCGTGTCATTGTTTCGAGTAGAAGCGACAGTATTGTGCGCCGCGTTTAGTATTGAAACGCACTGCGTGTATCGGACCGAAGAAACTGGGACGGCAACAAGAGCGATAACAAAGAAGCCACTGCAACACTCGCCGTGCTACCATATTACATGTTCCTCCACATCTATGATATATTATTATGTGTATTATACACAGTGTGAAGCTAAAAGAGTGTCATCGAATTGATGGACCTATTCTGTAGTTCGAACTGAAGAAAATACAGTAGAGCCTCCCGTGTCCGAACATCCTAATATCCGAATGTTCTGTTCTCCAAACAGCAGCGTCGTGAAGACTTACGTGATTTAGCAGCCAAAAAAATATGGGATCCTTGAATATTGAAACACACTGTCAGTTTTATTGATTTCTATTTGAATAAATGAAGCTTAATATAAAAAAAAGTGATTGTTCTATTATCTGGAGATTTTGTTATCCGGCCACATTTGTCTCCCTATTAGTTTGGACACGGGAGGTTGTACTGTAGTTGTAATGTAGAGGGTTTGTCCCGGTTGATCAGCTGTTTAATAGTTGTTAACTGTTGGGTGTATGGACAAATGTCCATACAAGTGATTGCTGGGCTGTTGGTACTATTGGATACTGTGTGACTGTTTTTGGAACATTGTTTTCATGAAGCATGCAAGAATTTGCGAATTTCAGCGTGAATCGATGGATAAGTCAATGAAAACTGTTGCTTCGCGCTATTTCAACCGCGAAATGAGAGATTTTGCATGAAATATGCAAGAATTCGTGTATTTCAGCGTGAATCGACGAAGTGAGTCAATGAAAACTGTTGTTTCTCGATATTTCTTTCTAAAAATACGCGATTTTGCATGAAGTACGCATAAATTTGCGTATATCAGCATGAATCGACGACTGAACCAATGAAAACTGTTGTTTCGCGCTATTTTTACCGAAATATAAGCGATTTTGCATGAAATATATTGTTTTCAGGTACAAAGTTATAGCTTGAATCATACTCAAGGCAGCTTTTAAATTGAATTTAAATAACTCATTATTACACTTGAATTCTTTCACGAAAATATCATCAACAAAATTAAATATAAAATATAAAACATATAAAATTAAATGATTTCAGGGAGTCAGTACATAGTACATGAAACTTAGAAAACAGTCGAGTCACCATAGTGGCATGTCGTCCTAAGAAATCACTTAGAGGGAAGCCACCATAGGATTGAAAAGTACCTCATCCCACAAAAATCAGCGATGAACCCACACAGAACTATTCCTAACATCCCTATTTACAAAAAACATATATGTACGCTCTCAAATATTTACTAATATGTACCAAAGACTCATACACACCCCCAGAAATGTTATCTCAGCATATCATTGAACAGACACACTGTGTGAGACAACTGAAGATCACAAACATCTTCGATGTCTCTTCCTTTCCAATGAGTCGAAACTCACTCTCATAATCAGTACATCGCCCTTTCCATTGCACATACAGTACCCTGCCAACCCAATATTTCCTACAAATTTCAAGTTTCGAAGCTTATTCATAGTTTTTACTTGAAGACAGCAACAAGAGCCCGAAATCTGTGTTCTCCAATTCTATTGAAGCAACACAACAATTTTCAATACTTTGTTTGACCTCCGTGGCTATTGATAGTGGCCTCAATTCTTGAGGGCATACTTGCTACCATCCCACACTTCCCGAGTATTATGCATAAGGACATCCTTAGTGGGATTGGGTCTTTGGTAAACTAGGCGTTTTAGGATGAACCACATGTTTTCAACCAGGTTTAAATCACGAGAATTACCCTGTCAGGATCAAACAGAGATACTTTTGGATCAGACAAAGAGTTCAACAATGAAATGATTTCACGTATGCCAGAGTCACTTCATGTCGTTAGCAACAATCCAACCAACTTAACGGTGGTACCTTATTCTCACCAAACTGGACATGACCCAAATATTTTGCTGTGGATGCAGCAAACTGAAACTGAGAGTGTCCATAATGGAGTGACAGGGTACAGTAATGTTGGACAACTGAAGATCACAGAATGTTTCTTTCTTCACTCTCAGTTTCACTAGCCTAGCTACCTCAGCCTCTAACTCGAACATCAAGCTGCACACAAGTTCACTACTTAGCTTTGAGACTACGCTGTTCACTATTTATTTTTGAGACTACTCTGTTCGCTACTTAGCTTTGAGACTACTCTGTTCACTACTTAGCTTTGAGACTACTCTGTTCACTACTTAGCTTTGAGACTATTCTGTTCACTACTTAGCTTTGAGACTACCCTGTTCACTGCATAGCTTTGAGACTACTCTGTTCACTGCTTAGCTTTGAGACTACTCTGTTCACTATTTATTTTTGAGACTACTCTATTCACTACTTAGCTTTGAGACTACTCTATTCACTACTTAGCATTGAAACTAGTCTGCTCACTACTTAGCTTTGAGACAACTCTGTTCACTACTTAGCTTTGAGACTACACTGTTCACTGCTTAGCTTTGAGACTACTCTGTTCACTATTTATTTTTGAGACTACTCCATTCGCTACTTAGCTTTGAGACTACTCTATTCACTACTTAGCTTTGAGACTACTCTGTTCACTATTTATTTTTGAGACTACTCCATTCGCTACTTAGCTTTGAGACTACTCTATTCACTACTTAACTTTGAGACTACTCTGTTCACTACTTAGCTTTGAGACCAGCCTGTTCACTGCTTAGCTTTGAGACTACTCTGTTCACTGCTTAGCTTTGAGACTCCTCTGTTTACTACTTAGCTTTGAGACTACTCTGTTCACTATTTATTTTTGAGACTACTCCATTCGCTACTTAGCTTTGAGACTACTCTATTCACTACTTAGCTTTGAGACTACTCTGTTCACTATTTATTTTTGAGACTACTCCATTCGCTACTTAGCTTTGAGACTACTCTATTCACTACTTAACTTTGAGACTACTCTGTTCACTACTTAGCTTTGAGACCAGCCTGTTCACTGCTTAGCTTTGAGACTACTCTGTTCACTGCTTAGCTTTGAGACTCCTCTGTTTACTACTTAGCTTTGAGACTACTCTGTTCACTATTTATTTTTGAGACTACTCCATTCGCTACTTAGCTTTGAGACTACTCTATTCACTACTTAACTTTGAGACTACTCTGTTCACTACTTAGCTTTGAGACCAGCCTGTTCACTGCTTAGCTTTGAGACTACTCTGTTCACTGCTTAGCTTTGAGACTCCTCTGTTTACTACTTAGCTTTGAGACTACTCTGTTCACTATTTATTTTTGAGACTACTCCATTCACTACTTAGCTTTGAGACTACTCTATTCACTACTTAGCTTTGAGACTACTCTGTTCGCTATTTAGCTTTGAGACTACTCTGTTCACAGTGCAGTCGAAGTTTTGTGGTCAAACTTCTCGATCGTTAGCTATAGGAAGGAAGGAAGGAAGGAAGGGAACAGAGGATCCCGAAGGGTGCACTTGTCGAGCACTTGCCCCGGTCTGGGCGAAAATACGCCGATGGCGGCGGCTCCTAATCCCCGGTCTAAGTTACGAGGCATAAAAGTCACGGGGAATATCCGAGGCTCGTATCCCCGTGGAAACGAGCGGCGCCCGTATCTCTCGGCCTGCCGCGAAAGAACCCCGAGGTTTTAGGTGGAACTGCACGGTCACGCGGTATGTATCACGAACGAGGGAGAAAGTTTCCATTCCTCGTTTCGAGCCCTCGCTGTGCACCGAGAAACGTAGACGACGGCGACGGCGGCGGCGACGACGACGACGACGACAGAGAGGATCTATCGGTGGAGCAGGAGGGCAGAGAAAGAGAGAAAAAGAGATTGCGGCGCCGGTCATTGGCCCGTTGACGCAGGTATATACACCAACGCCTAACGGAGTGTACACGTCCGTGTTATGTACTTGCATTCGCCGAGTCAAGGATGCGATTTGCATACGGTCATCGGATGTCTCTGCGTTCGCACCGGAGCCACACTGACGTCTGCCTGCTCGGCCTCTGTGTCCGTTCTGTGTGTGTGTACACGCACAGGGAATAAAAGTCTCCTCTATGTACAAGCCGGGCTTCGAAAAGTCTGCCTCAGAGGCTGGGAAGGAAAACGTTGCGTGTCGGAGAAAGTTCTCTGGGTTTTCGTTGGGAATCTTGAGGGCTGCTTTAAGTAGGTTGGGGCGTCTATTCAAATCTAGAGTTTGACTATTTTGCAAAAGACAAGAAGCGAATGCAATCTCTAAAATTTTCTGGATTCTAGGTCTTGAATAACACGGAATTAAGTAAATGTGTTATTCGAAGGTTACTAGGGCAAAGCAGGTTGCAAAAGACTGCATCAGAGGCTGAGAAGGAGAATGTTGTCAGGTTTGTTTTGTTAAACATTAATATCTTTCTAGCAAACAATACTGTACACAGAAGACCTTTCTATGCGCTGTAAAGGAATAATTTATTTAGAAGAAGAGACTCTGCAACAAATTTTAAAACGCAACTGAGTAGCTAGAGATGCCTATAGAAGGTCTATAGAGGTCTAGAGCATGCTATGAGTCTTGAGAGCAGACTGAGAAGGAGAATATTAGGTACCAAGCAAGGTTTCTCGGCTTTTTGTTACAGTATAAAGCAACAATTAATTTATTTACGAGAAGAGACTCTCCAAGAAATTTTAAAACGAGTATAGAGTAGCTATAGGTGCCTATGGAAGGCCTATAGAGATCTAGAGCATGCGATGAGTCCTGAGAGCAAACTGAGAAGAATACTAGATGTCAAGTAAGGTTTGTCAGGTTTTCGTTGCAGTATAAAGTAAAAATTAATTTATTTAGAAGAGAAAACTCTCCAAGAAATTTGAAAACGAGTACTGAGCAGCTAAAGGTGCCTATAGAAAGCCTACAAGCGTCTGCAACATGCTATGAGATTTTGCCAAGCATCAATAAACGCCAACAGCAATAAAAGGCTTAAGTTCTTAAGTTTGAAGGTAGTTAAACGTGCGAAGTGTGCGATGCTTCATGCTAATAACCAGCTTCTATTCAAATCTACCTACTCTCCCCTCGACTCCGTCGTCCTGAATATACATTTAAACATCCCGAATTTCCCTGCAACATCTGAGTTTCGAAGACGACTCTGAATTTCCCCTGTTTTTCTTCTTTATTAATCAGGCTCTCGGCATTAGCAACGCAGAACGCGTCGCTTATTAGATTCCCCGAATGTTGAACAGCTTCTTATGAATGCAACAAACACGCATCATGTTCCTGCATATCTCTAGAGCGGCTAAATTTCTAGAACATTCCGCGAATTGCATAGAAATGCCCCGGGAATATCGTGACGCCAGTCGAACACGTGCAACGCTACTTTTCGTGCATTCTCATGAAAACCATCCTCTCTGAACTGCCTCTAAAAATTTGTCGCTCGGACATTTTACAACGTCGGGTCGTCTGTAACGAATAGAGTCGGGTACAGAGGGTGTGGAATAATTGAATGTATTCGTAATGTGGATCCCATGAATTCGAAGGCGACGTCATGGAAACGGCGATTAAGGTTTCATAAAGTGCATCATCTGGCTGCATGGCGCGAACTTCGAAGTTGCAAATGAGCGAATCGTGTGGGACGAGGCGAGACAATTTTAGAAGCGAGACCGAATTTAACGGCGCCGTGCGATGATATCGTAAATCGTTGCAGAAACTACACGACTTTGGCGTCATAATTTAATTCTCGATTCCGCTCCCGATACAATACGACCGAAACGACCCGACTCGCGCTAACAAGCTCGTAAATAATTATATCAGACGCGTTTATGCGGCGACGAAACTGAAATTTGCGAATTGGAACGAACGAGGAACGAGAAATTGGCTCTATCCGTCAGACCTTTGATATTCGATTCCACTTGTATTAAGTGTTTCATAGAGATGGAAGTTTGTATTTGATACACTCTGACGCGAGGAGAAAGGAGGATTCTTTGAATGGATGAAATTCGAGAGATGACGCAAATTTGGTAATCGAAATTATAGCAATTGTAAGTAAAGAAGAGGCATGTAGAAGGTTTTGGTTGGAGGAAATTTCATCGAAGAATTAATTCGGTAACCGAATCACACAACTCTTCTTTCAATTTTCGTACCCACCCAGCTGCTATCATTCAATTATAGCTACTCTATATAAATCAGCGTCTGTACTCAATAAATTATATTGGAGTTTTACCTGCACCTGACGAAGTTCGGTCTAAGAACTCGATTCGATAACCGAATCACACAACACGTTTCCCAATTTTCATACCCACCCAGCTGCTATCATTCAATTATAGCTACTCTATATAAATCAGCGTCTGTACTCACTAAATTATATTGGAGTTTTACCTGCACCTGACGAAGTTCGGTCTAAGAACTCGATTCGATAACCGAATCACACAACACGTTTCCCAATTTTCATACCCACCCAGCTGCTATCATTCAATTATAGCTACTCTATATAAATCAGCGTCTGTACTCAATAAATTATATTGGAGTTTTACCTGCACCTGACGAAGTTCGGTCTAAGAACTCGATTCGATAACCGAATCACACAACACGTTTCCCAATTTTCATACCCACCCAGCTGCTATCATTCAATTATAGCTACTCTATATAAATCAGAGTATGTACTCAATAATTTATATTGAAGTTGTACCGTCACCTGACGAAGTTCGGGCGAAAAACTCGATTCGATAACCGAATCACACAACTCGTTTCCCAATTTTCATACCCACCCAGCTGCTATCATTCAATTATAGCTACTCTATATAAATCAGAGTATGTACTCAATAATTCATATTGAAGTTGTACCTTCACCTGACGAAGTTCGGGCGAAAAACTCGATTCGGTAACTGAATTATAATACTTGTCACCCAATTTTCTTACCCACCCAGCTCTCAACATGCAATTATAGCTTCTCTATATAAATCAAGGTCTATGTTCAATAATTTACATTAGATTTTCACCTTCATCTAACGATGTTCAGTCTAAGAACTCGATTCGGTAACCGAATCACACCTCGTCTTCCAATTTTCATCCCCACCCAGCTGCTATCATTCAATTACAGCTACTCTATATAAATCAAAGTCTATATTCAAAAATTCATATTCCAGTTGGACATTCATCTAACGAAATTCGGGCGAAAAACTCAATTCGGTAACTGAATCACGATACTTGTCTCTCAATTTTCATACCCACCCAGCTCTAAAACATTCAATTATAGCTTCTCTATAGAAAATAACGTCTCCGCTCAATAATTTCCATTAAACCTTTACCTTCATCTGACGAAGTTCAGTCAAACAACTCGTTTCGGTAATCAAAATCACTGGTCTCCGTCACATCGAACACCTCTTTAAAAATATTTGAAACGACACTGTCGAAAGAAGGTACCTCACACGCCAATCACATCGTAGGTCCAGTCACCGACTAAATTCGCCGGAGTTACACACTTTCGAATTTGGCAGCGGTGGAACGTGACTTCCGTTTTCTCCGTCGTTCGTCGACAGCGCGTCCTTGGCTTCGGGCTCGATCCTCGAAACGGAAGGCGTACTACACACACCGGTCGTGTAACAACCGGCGATAGATAACTATAATAAACTTGCCTCGAGTGTGGCGTGCCTCGCGTGAGGTAGGTCAGCGTCCCACTCGCCAGCAGGAATCCCTGGCACACTCCTATTTTCTTTCCAGAATCGATTCTCTTTCGACAGCCTCGCGCACGTTTCGCGTCGACCTTACATCGTTCGCTAAAATGTGTCACGTATACGTGACTGGGTGTTTGTCATGCTACGACAATATTTTATGATTCTAAATTGAATATTTTTATCGTCTTTTCGTGGCCTTGGAGAGAATCTGGAGGCTAGGAATGTCTTGAAGCTAGCTTCCCTGGGTACATTTATTTAAATAATTTCTTATTGATTATAGGAAGCTGTTTAATGTATTTTGGGGCACAGTGAAGGTTCTGTAACTAGTCAGACACTTCTTAACAATTTTCTATGCAGACAGTGACTCACCAAATTGATTAAATATTTTTATAAATATGTTTCTTCTTCCATACAAGTACTACTGATTGATTAGAACTTATGGAAACATTTTGGTGTACATTATGTACTGCACCAGTGATTGTCTTCTGTTATTGTAATTTAGAGTTACTCTATTCTTGAGATTAGGATGGATAGTACGGCAAGCTGGTGTGCCTAAGTATTTTTTTGTGAACTTGAGTGTACAAGCAGATTAATTTAAACACGTGTATTTTTCAAATGGTTCACCTAGACAATTAATATTCACCTTAGAAATCATTCCTGAAACTCAGAGACAGGGGTTGGATAAAATAATGGAAACATCGTTTATAACTTGTATATCGTGTAGTTAGGGCCAGATATCCTCCTCCAGCTTCTCTAAAAGAACTTGAAGAGTTTCTGCCTGAAGAATGCTATAATATCCCACTAAACACTATTCAGGATTTGTATAATTCCATTCCCAGGAGAATTCAGACTATATCAGACGCCAATGATGATCCTACACAATCTTAATAAAGAATTCTCTTATTGTACTAGGTGTTCCCGTCACTTTGTCCAACCCCTGTATCTTACAGAAGCGTCGAACAACGATCTTTCACTAAATGTAACAAAACAACTCAGAAGCTATGACTCAACCCAATAATATACTTCGGTAAAGACATCTACAAACTTTCGTCTCTGCAGAGAGCGATCAACAAGGTCCTAAAAAAAGGAGGAAAAAAATGTCAGAATGAGAAAGATGAAGAAAATTTGCAAGCCATCGAGGGTCTGGAGCACGGAGTCATGCGAGTGGCAGCGGATGATGAGGCCCGTTCCGAAAAATGAATCATTCTCGTGACCGAGGACGCCTGACCTGCCTCACGCGACTCGCTCCACTGTCTCGGAAGGCTCGTTTTTACGATGGAAAGCGAGCGGCCGATGGAGGAACGGGCAGCGATATTCCCTTCTTAAATCAGCCGAGGCAAACGAGGGGTGGAATGCAAATGTCTCGTTTAAGACGGATCACGTCACGAACGAGGCCCGCTCGCCAGAAAATCACAAGGTGCAGCCGAACAATGGGCCGCGCGCTGTCTTTTGTCCGAGGCGATTCTTATTCACCGTGCTCCGTCGAACAAATTTATGGTTAATAACTCGTCCGCCGAGCCGGTGCACCAGCCGGAGATTCATCCCCGTTCCTGGAATCTGTGTTATGGGAACACGCTACATATTGATTTTCTGACTTTTTGAGAGAGCTACCGGTCTGGCTAACGTGATCTATGATGAACAGTATGGATTTGTGAGAGGGTGATCAGTTGCTTCGAATCAATACCTATTTTGTGAGTAAAGGTTGATTCAGGCACGATCTACAGTGGACCTTTGTAAGGCACAGTTGAGCATAATGAATTATTTGTGCAGTGGAATCTTGATTATCTGAAATTTGATCATCCTTAACACGCTTCCTGCCACGTGTCATCAATGTTAACGTGATCTGTGTTGAACAGTATGGATTTGTGAGAGGATTATCAGTTGCTTCAAATCTTTACCTATTTTGTGAGTAAAGGTTGATTCAGAAGTGAACTACAGTGGACCTTTGTAAGGCACAGTTGAGTATACTAAATTATTAGTACAGTAGAACCTTGATTATCTGAAAGTTGATCATCCTTAACACGCTTCCGGCCATGTGTCATCAATGTTAACGTGATCTGTGTTGAACAGTATGGATTTGTGGGAGGATTATCAGTTGCTTCAAATCTTTACCTATTTTGTGAGTAAAGGTTCATTTAGAAGTGAACTACAGTGGACCTTTGTAAGGCACAGTTGAGTATACTAAATTATTAGTACAGTAGAACCTTGATTATCTGAAAGTTGATCATCCTTAACACTCTCCCTGCTAAGTGCCATCAATTTTAATTTAATCACATAACTACCAACCCTTGGGAAATTTTGAGTAACATTCACGTTAAAATGACAGCAGAAATAGAAAGTGTAACATCAAATAGATAAACATTTGTACAATCAGCCACGTGTATTAATAAATTGCCATTTTCTCCTGTCTGTCTAGTTACGGAATTTTCTACTGTAGCAGGGAACGTGTTAAAATTCTCATTAATGACCCTGTGTTTTGAATTCTGCACCACTGTGTATTTAACATTCCTAAATAAAATTATTATTAGATTGAGTCATAAATAATATCCGACACATAACAGATTTCTTTTTTAGAAAAGTTCAAATAGTATATCTGTGCTACTGATTTTTGCTTCATAGTTGAGGATAAGCATCCCTAAAACGTACACACGCTGCAGAAGCAACAGTGATCATCCTGTAATAAATCATGAACAAATTAAAGAAGTCAAATCGGAAGGTATTTACGACTCTATCTAATATTTCTATTTGAAACACAAGTTACTGCTTACAGTAGTACGTGTACCAAACAACTAAGTGACGATCGTGATGAGTATTGTTTTAAACTCAGCTTTCAAAAAAACTGCATTACTTCTGGGATGATCCAACAGAAAGGGTTAATGATTTTCATGGAATATAAAATAATATACAAATCCTCGTACGTGCGATACATCTCCTGAGGTATGTACGCGTGTGTCAGTTGCTTTCTAAGAAGAAAATCATTCTCTAACGGAACGAATTACACCCGAAGCAGGTCAGTGTCACTCTCACGAGAGAAATCATTGGTACCCTTCACTCCTGCACCGCGTCGCCCGACGAAACTATTAAAATTCCGTGTAATCACGAGTGTCATCTGCGCTGACCATCGAGAAACGAATCCAAGGTGCGACCTTCCAGCCCGAGATTCACCGAAAACGATTTTTCTCTATCGAGCATGCAATTTTCCCCGCGACTGGACTCGACGTTCCGTGATTAACACTTATATAGAGAGGAACGATCGAGCTCGGACACCTCAAACTGCTGCGGTCACCTGATCATCCATAAAGCTCGATATTGCGATCAGAAGTGTCCTCGAATTTTCGTCTGAATCACTCGTGAAGGATTTTTTAAAAGAAGAAGGGTTGAGCTAAGAAAATGAGCCCCAGTTTGGAGCTGAACTCAGCAAAATAGAACCTTCATTATCCGAAAATTAATCAAGCTGTATCAGTTACAAGATAAAATTATCGTTGGCACGTCGACTGCCACGGTGGTCACCGGTGAAAGGCGTCTCAAATTTTAATTAATTAAATAACTATTGATTTTTACTATATTCCTGGCAAATTTAACATTGCAACGCTAATATAGGTATGCGTGTATAAAGCAGAATAGTTAAACATTTTTATCCTTTACGATTTATATAGAAAATGGGAATTTATGTGGCGTCTGACTAGTGGTGGCTGTTTTCACTGTGGCAGTCAACGTGCTAACTACATTCTGTATTCAATTTGTACCCCTATGAACTTGAAATTCTAGAATAAAATCATTTTGCAATGTGAGTCAACCTGTTATAAATTACAATTTGGATAAACGAGGTCCTACTGTACTCTTTTTGTCAACTTTTTTGACCATTTCTAGAAAGTACAAGACATGTATTTATAGTTAGAATCAAAGGTGTCTTGAATTCCTTTCATTCATAAGAAAACTCACTTTTTTAAATATATCCATGTGTATTATACATAGAACGCATTTAGCTGTCTCTCATTTGTAAAAGCACGACATATTAAAAAATTAAATTGCTAAAACACTGCGCCCATAGTGTAACAAAACTTTTCTTCCTTTAATCACTATGACAAGCTTGATTATTGTGTAAAAATCAAATAAAATTAATTTTCAAACACAAGAATGTGTATTTTTTTAATACAGCCTCTGTAGGTATAAATGAAAATTATTTTATATTTTTAAATGAGCTGCTCAGGAGCCAAATTGATCAGCTCCGTAAAATGAGAAGTAAAGAAAAGTGACGACGTTACAGACACTCATGTACTAAAAATGGAGTTGATCAGTTTAGCTTCTTAGCTTAACACTTCGAGTGGCACGCTGCATTAGCTGAAAATGACAAAGTTTCTAAATTTCTATACAAAATTACTATAACTATAAACTGTACCCTTTTTCGCCAATAATATGAATAACTTTCACAATTTTTTTACTGCTACAATTAAATCTTATTAAATATATTCATGAATACTATGCGTGATCAAATAAATAATGATTGAATTTTTGCGTCGCCCAAATATGGGTAACGTGGCATTCAAAGTGTTAATGACACCCCTCCTTTGTCCATGAGCTTTTGGCTGGACCAGTTGATGAACTCCTCAGGAATAAAAGTTATGAGAGATCGTAGGAACAGGGTGGGTCCGCATGAGTGAGGCAGGTCGCTGACGTTAGTCCCTGTTAACCATCGAGTCGGTTGGTCTTCGGGTTGTTTGCCCGCCTCGGTCTGATGAACTGAGCCAACAACTGGGCTTCAAAGCGAAGTCCAAGAAGAGAGAACAGGGTATTAAACCCGCTCTCTCGTGCGGACTCGATCACTTAACCTGCTCATTATTTTCATATTTTGATGATACCTCGAAAGTTCCTCTCTCGATTATTACCAATGCAAATTCTACCCTCCGTTAGCAACATCCGCTTACGCGTGCTACAACTCGCTCCGAGAGTGCCCAGCGACCATTTGCATTTGTTACACTTCACATTTTAGCCTGTCCGCCTACTTCGCGTTTACTCGGAACTTCCCTGGCAACGCTGACGCTTTAGGATGCTGACGAGCGCGTGAACGTCTGATTTTTGTGAATTTAAATATTCTTGAGGAAGGCGTGAGATCTAATCGATATAAAGTTGAACCTACATTATTCTTGGTAGAGATTTCCTGGAGCTTTTTAATTTTTCTTTGATTGAGCAGATATAATTTGTAGTCTATAGAAGAGGTTGATTGAAATATGAGACCTAGTCGATATAAATTCGTACCTATGTTATTTTTCTAGAGATTTTCTGGAGCTTTTTAATTTTTTTCAGCTTGAGCAGATGTCATTTTTTATGTCAACTTTGATACAGTTGACCCTGAAGAGGTTGTTTGGAACATGAGGCCTAATCGCCATAAATTCGTACATTATTTTTCTTAGAGATTTGGTAGACATTTTCAATTTTTTTTCAGATTGAACAGATTTAGTTTGTAGTCAATTTTCAATTATCCCATTTACTTATAAGTTACACGAAGGTCCTTTCATATTTTCAGAAGTTGAAATACGAAAACATAATAAAAATTATGAGTTTTCTACATATTCTCCCTCATTTTTTACAACCTTCCGCCGCTTTTCTATTAATTTTTCCCTGTAAATAATTTTGGAGACTCCTGAACTGGTGATAGTCTATCAGTGCAATGTCTGTACCACACGCAGTATGAAGCATTCTTACCTAATCAAATTCCACGGATTTCTGTAGCGTCCGTCTCCCCACACGTGTCCATGCATTGTCCTCCTATTCTCTTGAACAATCTCGAAATTAGAGGAATTTGGTTGGATTAATTGAGACATTGCACCACCTACCACCCGTTTAGGAATCTTCAAAATTATTTAAATAGAAAACTGAACATTCCTTCAATCCTGTGTTCAATAGATTCATCAAGTTCAACCGATTCAACCCTGAAGATCTAAAAAAAGTTGCAATCGACCCAGGACAACGCGTTCGAAACCACATCGAACGATTTAAAACCGACAAACCACCTGCCGTAAATAATTGCAGCCATCCAAGATGAATCACTCCCCTAACCATAATACCTGCTCGATTTATCTGCATCCCATGTGTCTTTTATCCAACCGACAATGGACGCGCAAACTCCGTGAGATATATCGTCGAGTAATAATAATAAAAAAGGCAGGAAAAAATAAATGAAATCGACGAAGGCGGTGGAATATTGGCTGGGAGAGGAATCGAGGTATTATCTTGATCAAAAACTGGATCCTCGATAATAGTTTGCGGCCCGGGAGGAGCCCAGGGTCCTTGGGAATAACGCGAGCTCGCGCTCGGGTTACATTGTATAAAACGCGAGCGGACTTCTGATTACAGGATTGGATGCACGCACATGCCGCAAATAGAAAACGGCCTCACGGTGAAGCAGGTTCAAGAACGGGCCTGATTGTATCGAATTTATATGCATCGGCGCCGTGAATGGAACGGTGTAAACAAAGTGTCCGACTATGATCGTGCAACATCTAATCGCGCCAATCGTGTCGATTTCCTTGAAAGCCGATAAATTAACCCCTTGCGCTGCTTGTTCGAGGCTGGCCAGACAGCTGATAATTGTCACTACTGTTGAAAGGAGAAATTAGATTTTTCAGCTTGTGTTAAATGTTATTTACTTCCCTGACACGATTATTTAAACTTTTAATTGGGGTTTGTCGTTTTTATTTGACACTAGAGGGGCTAAGATGTAGTCTGAGACTGATCAAACTGCTTATATCTGTCACTAGTGTTAGAGAGAGAAATTAGATTTTTCAGCTTGTGTTAAATGTTATTTACTTCCCTGATACGATACTTTAAACTTTTAATTGGGGTTTGTCCTTTTTATTTGACACTAGAGGCGCTAAGATGTAGTCTGAGACTGATCAGACTGCTTATATCTGTCACTAGTGTTAGAGAGAGAAATTAGATTTTTCAGCTTGTGTTAAATGTTATATACTTCCCTGACACGATACTTTAAACTTTTATTTGAAGTCTGTCCTTTTTATTTGACACTAGAGGGGCTAAGATGTAGTCTGAGACTGATCAGACTGCTTATATCTGTCACTAGTTAGAGAGAGAAATTAGATTTTTCAGCTTGTGTTAAATGTTATTTACTTCCCTGATACGATGATTTAAACTTTTAATTGAGGTCTGTCCTTTTTATTTGACACTAGAGGCGCTAAGATGTAGTCTGAGACTGATCAGACTGCTTATATCTGTCACTAGTGTTAGAGAGAGAAATTAGATTTTTCAGCTTGTGTTAAATGTTATTTACTTCCCTGACACGATTATTTAAACTTTTAATTGGGGTGTGTCGTTTTTATTTGACAGTAGAGGGGCTAAGATGTAGTCTGAGACTGATCAGACTGCTTATATCTGTCACTACTGTTGGAGTCAGAAATTAGATTCTTCAGATGGTGTTAAATGTTCTAACTTCTCTAATATGATGATTTAAATTTTGAAGGGATGTTTGCTGTTTGTTTTTGAGTCTAGATGGGCCAAGGTGTAGTCTTATTGTGAGTTGCAAAAGGTAAGGCTGAGAAAGTCTGAACATTAGAACAAGAATTGCATCAGTCTTCTAAATAGAGTTGATTTTATTAATTCGAGTAAAACAGTTGTAAAATAAATAAATAAACTTCAAACCACAGAAACTAGAAATCAATCCAACCTAACCCACGCTTCTTGTCCCATTCATTACCGAATTGCAAAATCCATCATCCCCTCAGAACAGCATTTTATTTTTACATCTTTTTAAGCCATACATGGTATATATTAATAGGTATTTATTAATATTAAACATTTTTTAACAAGGAGGTAGATCTACCTGATCAAATAGAACAAGTAGGTCCAGTTAGGCACTCCACCAATGAAGCCATAGAGGCTGTATCTACCACATCGGCAAAAAACGTGTTAATATTCCAATTTTTCGCTTCGAGCCACATTATACAACTATTTTCGCAGGTTGTAGAGCTTGTTCGGTGAATAAATAAATTTCAAAGCACAGAAAACAAAGAGAGCCGTCCGGTCATCGTCCACGGTTTATCTGTCCGCGATGTTTGCCGTGCTATCGCCGCTTCAGACTAATTATCTGACCACTTAAGGCAGCCTGTGTACCGGTCCGATAAAACTGGGATAGGTCAATAATCGTTCCCTACCTGCTCTCGATACTGATCCTAGGAAATCCCGAGTCATTAGATCGAGAACAGAATTCACTGATTAGACGCTGAATATACTGTACGGTTAGATAAGAGTGGCATAGGTCAGTGATCATTCACTATGATTCTGACGAAAGTACCGTTCGTCAGATAGGGGAACAGAAGATCTCTGATACGCCTAATGCGCAAGCCCCAGAAAAATGAAACAGGTTCGCGGTCGCTAATCCTTTCAACATACTTCATCCTGTGACATCCTGAACGCTGAACAGGTTGCAGGACTTTTCATTATGGGACTGCGATTTAATGAACCGAATTTTGGAGCATTTTATATACACCGCGCATTAATTTATACAGCATGGAAATTAATTTTAAAACAAATATTTTAGTCTTCTAAAAATTGTCATCAGAAATGTAGTAGGACCTCGATTATCCGAACTGTAATTATTAGTAACAAGATGATTCACGTTCTAACTATATTTCACACACAAATTTTAATTTAACGTTAAAATGTTAAATACATAGTGGTATAACATTAAGGGCACAGTATCACTAATGATAATTGTAACTTGGAATTAACACAAGATGTCCAATTGTAGGATGATGAAGGTTCTGTTGTAATCAAAGTTTAGGTGTGTACACTGCTCAAAATAATTAGAGGCTGAAGTCTTTCAATAATTTTAGACAATCTATCAAGTATCAGCAACGAAACAAAAATAATTTCTATCTAATATAATAATATTTTATTGAATGTTTAATGTGCACAGTATTTAGAGCTTTCATACTACTAAACACCTTAACCCTTTGAGGACGATGAACGCATGTACGCTATCGAAAAAATCGTTCAGTGTGCTACAAGTCACCGTACTGCCCAAGCACAGTTGTTTATTATACACTATAAACCCGTGTAATCGGTTCAATTATCACTCCAGCTCATTTTATAAAAATATATGTATATGTCTCGTTAGATATTTTGCAATTTTACAGCAGTAAAACAACTGAACAATCATCATACACATTATTATAATAAAATATTCTGTTCACCACGTTGTTTCACCGCAGAAAATTTCAGCACATGGTGCACGTTTTTTCCGAAAATTTTCAGGGCTCCAAGGATTGATGTACAGTAAACAATTTTTAAATTTTTTGAACAGTATATGTGCGTCTACGATCGTCCGAAATAAACGAACTGCATGCAAATTTTCAAGAGATACTATCTAAATTTTACATTCATATATTCCGTGTTATTTAACATATAAGTTGTTGCTGACAGAGGATCGTTTATTATGCTTTTGAAGGAAAATTACATTTTGCAGGCGGATGCTGTGGAAGCGGTTAAGAGGTCAAACACTCGAAACGAGGAAATTATTTATTGTAGGCTGTGTTACGGTCCACAGAAGGATTCTCGACAATGCGTCTGCAGAGTTTTGCAAACACGCGACGCGGGACAATATACGGCAGCGGGGAATCGATTTTCGATGGGACCCGTTTAGCAGATATTTTCGTCCAGGTGTATCGACTGTTCGAGAATAGTCGACTGACAACTCGGAAATGACGATCGAGCGATGGCGAGACTGTGCCCTTACCTCGATAAAAATCCCGATAATTGCATAAACAAATGCCAAACGGCGCTGCGGGAATTTACATCGAAGTTTCGAAAATTCGAATCGACAAATCGTGTTTGATAGGAGATGTCTCGGTGGAGACTTCGAGAATCTTCGAGAATCTTCTTCGGTTACCTTAGAAACCGCGATTGCAAACTCATAAATCGGAATATTTATAACGATGGAATTACAGGTGGACAGACGTCATAATCATTCATAAATTATTCATTTACCTATCTGATTCCTATTTAAATACGATTCAGTGCGTTTTTTTGTATTCCAAGTCGATATCGACTTATTGCACTTTGAAGTCTGGATCCAGGCTCGAAGATCATTATGCCGATCGATTTGCATGCGCTCGTGTCGATAAATTGTGAATTATTGTATCGCAAGGTTCGCGTCAGAAGATTTAAGAAATTAAAATTTGTATTTGGTGGTAAATTAGTGATAAGCTTCAGTATCTTTCAATTTACAAAATTCTCAACAATTTCCTAAAATATTACTTGTAAATACTATACAATTTAAAGATTCCACGCGGTATAAATCATCTGCAAAATATAATGATTTGTTGAACAGAAAAATGAGAGGAGATAACACTTCAATGTGATCACTAGACTGCGGATATTTATGCGATTTAACATCCCCCAATATCTGAAAAATGCACATTTAAAACTGTGCAAAAATAAAAAATATGATTTACCTTATTAGAAAAGTTTATGACCAGACTGAGGATGTTTATGCAATTTAATATATGGAAATTGGTGAATAATGGACATTTAATAATTGACCACAATAAAAATAACATGTTTTGAACA
Organism: Macropis europaea; assembly: GCA_916610135.2. Classification (NCBI taxonomy): domain Eukaryota; kingdom Metazoa; phylum Arthropoda; class Insecta; order Hymenoptera; family Melittidae; genus Macropis; species Macropis europaea. The sequence goes on along the minus strand of OU744351.1, from coordinate 13,881,119 downwards.
TTTCCAAGTCTGTTGGAGTTTCATTTATTTAACTGTATGAACATAGGAAATAAAGAAGTCCAAAAATGTATATTTGCACAAACATCCACAGTCTATTTATGACTGTATCAACAAAATTCTACCGTCAGGAAAATCCTGTAGTCTTTCAGTGAAAGGAGAATCTACTGTTATTAATAGACTGTGGATGTTTATGCAAATACACAATTTTGGGTATCAATATTTTCTGTTTCAATGTAGTTGAGGACAAACAACTTCGACAGAATCGTATGTTACTCTTTAACTGCTATAAAATGTATCTTTTATTTCACTTACTTTATAGCATATTAACTTTGTACATATTTGAATATATTAAACATTTAGTTATTGGATAATATAGTGAGAGACCAACCAAATAATTGAAATAACTGCAAGACCAACATACCAAAAATAACTGATGGACCAATAGGTCAACGAATTCATCTCGAAATAAGCTACACATCTAGCTGAATAAAAATATACAGTTCCATTCAAAAAGACAAATCTTACCCTCTAATCTCAGTGGCATCTCCACCTAAACAAGAGTAAGTTCTGTCTGAAGCATTTCTTCAAACAACAAATACTTCGACAGATACACCTTCCACGGTTGGCTGGAAGGGCATTTGGTACCGAGAACTTCCAGCCAATCGAGGTAGGGCAAGTTGTCACGGCAGTCTCGAGCACAATATTTCCGAACGCAGCTTGAGAAGGTGATAACAACTTGCCCTACCTCCGTTGGCTGGAAGCTCTCGGTACACAGATGCTCTTGCAGCCAACCGTGGAACACTGTAATTGCATAGAAAGATTAAATTGAAACATCCTGTATTCCCATGTGTCCATCGTCCTCAGAGGGCTAAACAGACTGTAGAGCAGTGTTTCCCAAACTTTTTTAGGCCATGCCCCACTTTAACATTTCTAAAATCTCCATGTCCCCCATACATAATTTTAAACATAAAAATTTGATTTGTTCTTTTTAGTAATATAAATGATATAGCAAAGGGGGTAAAGTCATGTCGGGTCAATTCTCAAATTGCCCCCCTCCAACCATCGAATTGCCCTCCTGTGGGGCGTACGCCCCACTTTGGGAAACACTGCTGTAGAGGCTTGGCCAGTCGATCAAAACAGGAGGTAACACACCCAAAACAACAGGTCCTTCGTCTAAAATAACCATAATACTCAATTCTCAGTCTCATACAAGAAAGAAGAAGACAAAATGGGAGTGACACAGAGCTGCATAATGCAAAAGTAAACAGACTGCAGAGGCTCGACCAGTCGATCAAAACAAAAGGTAACACACCCAAAACTACAGGTTCTCCATCTAAAATAACCATTATACTCAATTCTAAGTCACATACAAGAAAGAAGAAGACAAAATGGGGGTGATACAGAGCAGCAGAATGTAAAAGTAAACAGACAGCAGAGGCTCGACCAGTCGATCAAAACAGGAGGTAGCACACCCGAAACTACAGGTCCTTCGTCTAAACGAACCATAGTACTTAACCAGTTAAGTGTGTTTGACGACTATATCCGTCATGGAGATGTGGCAGAGCTTTTTGTCATGACGATTATACCCGTCATGCGTAAAATTTTGTTACAATTTGATATTTAAATTGTAATTTTGGCGAAAAATAAACTATATTCGTAAATTTTAATATATTTAAAATGTTTAGAGGTCAAGATGAAATGAAACAAGCAAATAAAAATTATAAATAATTTGAGATGGATTCATAACTTCCTGAGAGCTAACTCGTGAGCAGTGCAGTAACACTGAATCTTTGATTATTCCGATTTTCATGTTGGTGTATCGAACCCAAAAATAAAGTCGTTCTTTTGACCCAATATTTCAACAGCGACACTTACTCTGTGTTTGACGACTATACCCGTCATCGCTTGATTATCGCAACACACACTGGTGCGCGCTCTGCACAGAGATCGCCACACTTAACTGGTTAATGCTACCTAACGTACAAAAAAGAGGAAGACAAAATGGGAGTGATACAGAGCAGCAGAATGCAAAAGCAATGATCGAAAGCATCTGAAACGGCGTAACTCGACACGTCGTGGCGTGCGCATAGGCGAGACGTCATTCCGCAGTAAATTAGACGCGAAGCTGATAGGCCATTCAAGGACGCGTTAGCTGCGAAGGAGAATAGCGCATTTTTCTAGGCTATTGATTGCGTCTACCGAATATAGGGTAATATTCAATCTACTTAATGGCACGGTTGCCTGCGTGCACCGTCCTCGATTTCATCTCACCGCCAGGCCGCTGGAATACCGGGCCTCGACGCTCTTTTTTTCGTTCCACTTTTGCGCCGAAGCAAAATACTCTCATTGTAGATCGCGCCGCTGCTCCCGCCTTTTTTCCACGACGCTCGTGCAAAACGTAATTTACCATCGAACCGATCCTCCACGAGATTTTCCAGCGCCACGTCCGCCGGGTTCGACCGGACGATCGAATTTCGCGGGGAAACGGGACGTTTGGATGATGATTAGGAATTGATATCTTCGACTCTGAGATTTTGGGGAAATTTGTTGTCGCGTGGGTGATTTCTTCGGACGATAGTACACTCGTTTGGTTAACGCGTCGAACGACACAGTGAAAACAGACATAACTAGTCAGACACGACATGATTTACCATTTTTTATATAAATAGTAAAGAAGCAAAAGATTTGAGTTCTCAGAGTGTTCTTCTGTTTCTATATTATTGTTCTGGTATGAAGTTTGCCCAGAATATTGAGACAATTGATAATTATTTAAGTAAATTAAATTTGAAGTGTTGGTCACCGGTGACTGCTGCACCGTTCGACGTGTTCAATTTTTATTTATTGTGATACGCATGACGTGGAGTATGAAACTGAAGAGTACTTAGAAAACTTAGTGGGTCGTAGCACAGGGGTATGATTGGTGCGTATGATGTAGGTTATTAAGTTATTTCAGTGTGGTACTTAAGAGTACTGAAGAGTACTTTAGAAAATCGATTTGCATAAAGGGTTGAACACGTTGAACGTTACAGTAAAGAATATAGTATCTACAGTACAGATACAAGAATTAGGCTCTTCCAGGTTATTTCCCTGTGTATAGTACATCCTTTTCTTCTTCATCAGATGAAAATGATTTGGAAGAATTTGATCATTGCCATCTGAATTATTTTCATCTTCTTTTCTTATATTACTGTCAGACGTGATTTGTAGGTAACGTTCATTTAAATTTCAGTGGGCCCTGGTGGTACACCTGGACCACTTGTCGCCATCCTCTGTACACTATTGGGGCCTGAGAAGTGCATTTATACCGAAACAGACTAAGAATATAGAATCGAACGAGAAAAACGAACGAATAAAAAAAGATTGTGTTCTGAAAATGGGAAATTAATTTGTAAATAGATACATGACCTTGAATTAACATTCTAATACTCTCTTTTCTATACAGCTTGCACAATAAAGATTCTGTCAAACTTTAGAGCAAACGGTTAATGAACAGGTGTCTGAAAATGTTTCATTCAGCCAACTGGATATTTCTGATGTGTACACTGCTCCGATTGGTACTCTAACTTAGGAAATACAACTAATTGGGATTCCCTACCATATACAACAATGTGTAAGACGCAGACAACATTGTACAAAATAAAACGTCTTATAGAAGACATCCACTTCGAACAAGTGTCCCTAAAGTCGCCAGATCTAACCTTGCAGCTACCCCGATTTCACCAATTAAAAATCGGACGTATCCTCAACTTTGCACTCCTTTCTACCACACAGTGCACCCGAAAGGATTCTCAAAAATACAGAACAGTTTCTAAAACGTAGACGACACTGTACAAAGTAAAATGTCATCCGGTAAAGACGTCTAGTTTCAATGCAAGGGTTATCTAATAAAGACGTCCAGCTTCAACGAGTGTTCCTAAGATCGTCACAGCCAGAGCTGAAGACACCCGAATTGTTTCAGTCGAAAATAATTTGTGTTCTCGACCTTCAGCGACTTTATTAGGCAAAATGCACGCGAAAGGTCCTCGCCTGGTCGATCGAACCCGAGGAAGAAAGGAGATCATGTTTTGAATGCAACATAGCGAGGAGTAGTAACGCTGAGAGAAACCCAGTTATCGAGAGACTTTTATGGAGAGGTCGCGGCTACTCCAGCGAGACGGCACGCTGTATTTCCAACTACGTGAATTCCTCGTTTTTCAGCACGAAAAAAACCTTCTTTTATCCCGCGACTTCGAGCCGCCGAATAAACCGATCGCCCGAGCCCCGAACGCGTCGGCTCCGGGCAAAAGTTTACGTCTGTGAAGAATCAGATTTCCACCGATCGATCCTCTGACTAATTCAATAGAATGAATCATTCCACTCTTGAAAGAACACGGTCAAAGTTCGTTGCACCGCACCGAAATAAACTTGAATCCATATTCAATATATACAGGGTGTGTGTGAATTAAAAAACGACAGCCTGGGATCCGAGGAGAGGTACGATTTGGAGTACAGAGCTGTTATTGGAAAATAATGTTGTAACGTTGTATTGTTTATTAGGGGGGCGTAGGAAACTGTATTTTAGTTGCAAGGATGATGATGTGTTAGGAAAATTGTTCAAAATACTCTCTATACTTTTGTAGGAATTTTCTTAACTTGTTTTTATCGAATTAATCATCTCTTACAGCTTTAACACTTTGACTGCCATGTCACCCATATATGAATGACACCTTAATTCAGTTATTATTTATTTGATCATCCGTAGCAGTAATACATATATGTAGGCAAGTCTAATAGCATCGATAGAATGATTACGAAATTTACTAATATTATTGATTAAAAAGCCTATTTGACAATATTTAAAAAGCCTACTTTTGAAAATGTGCACTCGGTATAAAAATGTAGAAAGCTTGGAATTTTCAGGTAATACAGCGTGGCAATCAAAGTGTTAATCGACATCATGCTTGAAGTATTTTTACATTTAGTTCTTCTCCTGTAGCGCTTAGAAACAAATACAGTAGGACCTCGGTTATTTAAATTACAATTAGTAACAGGATGACTCACATTCTAACTGTGTTCTGTATAAAAATACTTTCGACACATAATAAATATAATTCTACCTAAAAATCAAATGGTTCACCTGGACTATTAATTTCTAATCATCCCTGAAGCTCACTGTGAAATACGCTGCAGTGTCAACAAATAATTATCTCTCAATAAATTTAACAAGACGAATAATAAGTTACATACAACCTAACATTTAAGAATGACAACTTCATCCTGCAACCCTCTTGGGATGAACAATTTTCAGTTGACCAGTGTTCCCACAATCAAGATTCTACTCTAAACCTAATCTTCCAATCCTGCAACGGCTCCTCAATTATACAAAAAAAAAACAATATAATTCAATATACAGAGCAAACCACAGAACTTATTGAAACTTTTTAATACAAAAATTGCACTTCCTAGGAGACCGGAGGCCGGCGTCCCCATTGGGGACACTCCGTGCAGGCGTTCTTATTGGAAATAATTCCCCTGGCGGTTCGACACGGCCGTTTTTCCCCGATAAAAATAATTAACAAAAAATCGAGACCATCCGGGCTTTCTACGAACACCGTGGAACGGCTCGCGATAAAACGAACACGCGCGCGTAGGTTCGCGAAAGATTTCTAACGACCCGAGGTAGATAGCATCTATCCCATTCCCATTACGTGCAAGTATTACGGGGAGACGCGGCGGCCGGCGTGTACAGGCGTACGATACACCTCTAACCTAGAAAACGGCCGATCGAAAGAAAAATCGGCGGTTTCTCCTCCGGAGAAAAATCGAGTCTTCCGCCTCCCGAGATGAAACCGTTCCAGTTTCCCATGCGTGACCCACTGGAAGGGACATGAAAAGTGTTTGTGTGGCCGTGTGCGTGTTCCGCGTGCGTGTCCGTGTGCGTCGGATCGCGTTCTCCTTATCTCGGTGGCCGGGCGTGGACCTGCCGGGAAGGAAGAAAAGCAGAGTGGATTTCTTGCTCCTTTCCAACCATTTTCTAACCTCGATGATATATACGGCATGGACTTTCAACGGTTTCTTGCGCGATGACATCGTTTCCTCGTGGATGATGCTTTTCAACGCGTCCATGGCAGAAATACGATCGCGCGACGTTTCGATCGTCGGTCTGCGGTTTTTCGAACTCCAATTTCTTTCTTCTCTTTATACCAGATTGGGGAGCTTTTGGTATAATCGTGTACGTAACACGTTGGCCGCCACAGTGAAAACAGGCACACCCAGTCAGACACGGTATAGTTTACCATTTATTATATAAATCGTAAGGAATAGAAAGATTTGAGTACGCAATCGTGTTCTTCCGTTCCTACATTATTGTTTCAGTATGAAGTTTGTTCAGAATTTTGTCACGCTCAATAATTATTTAACACGTTCCGTCCCGCGTGGGTCGTATGCGCCCCACGCACCAAATCCGATTATTCTAAATGAACGGTATTATTGTTTATTTTCTAATTAAAACGAACGCTACGATAATAGCACCGAATGAATGGTGTATTATAAGACAATTCAATGTTTGTGTTTTTGACGTTATGTATTTATAGAAACTTATTTTCATGCGTCTGACTAGTTATGGAATTTTTCACTGCGGCATGGAACGAGTTAATTAAATTAAATTTGAGGTGTCGGTCACCGGTGGCCGGTGTTCATCGTGTTAATAAGAAAGATTTTATTTGGCTCTTTCGATGAACTGACAGTAGAGCTGTACTGTATCTGATTAGTAATGTTTTGAATGTATGTTCAGAGGATATAAGAAGAGTTATTGAACTAGTGGTTAGTATAAAGTATTCATAAAGGTTCTGGGTGTAAGGAAACAGGAGTTATGTCACTCTGGGGTGCTTTGACCCAAACTAGTGGTTATTTAATGGAAAGCCACTGAAGTGGCATGTAGCGTTCAAATGGGTCGATTATTGTGATTCGGATATTCACTAAGAAAAGAGTTGCTTCAAAAAAATAATCATAGAATCGTTAGGACGTGAAAGAGATGAGTTACTTTTTAGAGAGAAGCCACTATAATGTCGGATAGTAATCAAAGGATTGAACTCTGGAAATATCGGGTAAGGAAAAAGTAATTGTCTCTCAAAAGATGATCATGGAACCATAAGTTCTCCGGATCTTGAAGATGAGTCACTACAAGATGCTTGTCATCCCAAACAATCGTTTGTTAGCGGAAAAGTCACTATAGCGGGGCATAGCAAAGGGTTACCTTTCATAGAATGATCAGATACAGTTGCCCATAACGCCCAAAGAATTACTTTTTAACCTAAAGCTCATCATAGAATTTTAAGTTTTTAAAAATGTGAAGATAAGCCACTGCAATGGCTTGTCGTCCCAAACAACAGCTTCCTACCAAGGAATTACACTGTAATGGCGTGTAGCAATCAACAGTATACGTTAAAGAAAATACTCATGCAGCTGAAAGCCTTCCAAACCCTAAAAATGAACCACTATAGTGTCTCATAGCACCCAAAGACCGTTTTTCAAAAAACGATCATACAACCAGAATTCTTCCACGCATAAAAATGAGCCACTACAGTGTCTTTTCGTATCACTAAAGCCACTATAGTGTTTTGTGTCTCCCAAAAAATAATCACACAACTATTTCTTTCTTTTAATTTTTCTGTAGATGAAAATGAGCCACTACAGTGTCTTTCCATATCACTGAAGCCACTATAGCGTTCCATAGCGCCCAAAAACTAATCTCTCTACAAACAATCACACAACTATATTCTTTTTTCAAATTCATAAACATCAGCCACTATGTCGGCGCTTCGTCCAGATGAACTACTCGACATGAAACCGCTGCAACGTCAGACAGCAAAAGATCGAACTCTTCGGATATCAACTAAAAGTAGAGTAATTACCTCTCTAAAAAACACACAGTACAGAAACCATAAGCTTCTGCAGTCATAAAAGACGGAGCAGCTTGAAGTTGGCTCGCGATAGACGGGTATCGATTGGCTGGTAGCAGGGCTGATAATGTGGCACAGATAAAACGAAAGTTATCTGCCACGGAGTTTATACAGAAACAAAGTGGCGCGGGCATGATTTACGGGCGTCTTCCTCGAAAAATCGGAGACGGAGGACCAGATCCCGCGGCTCGAATGATAACGCGCCGATTCGCTTTCGTCGTTTTTTTTATTTACAATTTACCAAGACGGCCTGTATCGGGAATTCTGTCGCGCGTTGGCACCGATAAAGATTCGACGACGCCGCTTAATCGCGTCGTCTCACATTTTCGACGCGTGAAAACGACTTTTTTTTTACATTCTTCCACGCGAAACAGCGATAAAACCTTTCTGGACTTGTGGTATTCAATTATGTCCAACCTTAAAATGCTACAAAGATTCGAAAATGAAACACTTAACCCTTTGAGGAGGATGAACGAGTATACGCGTTCCGAAAATCGGTCTACGTGCGCTACGGGCCACCGCACTGGCTTATGCATAGACGTTTACTGTACGCTATAAATCTATGGATTGGGATGAATTATCTCGCCAGCTTATTTGTTTAAAATATATACGTCTTGTTAGGTATTTTGCAGGTTTAGAGCATCGAAAAAATTGAACAATCGATGTTATATATGTTGTTACAATGAAATGTTCAGTTTAACGTGAGTTTTATCGTGGAAAATTTCAGCACATGGTGCACGATTTTTCATGACATTTTAGAGGTTCAAAGGGTTAAGAATAAAAGAAATTAGAGAGGAAGTTACTAAATATGTTATAAATAGACTGCAGATGTTTATGCAAATGCGTATCTTTAGAGTTCAATATATTTTATATTAATGCAGTCATCAAAACGAAACTTTGACAAAACTGTATTTTGTTTTGTGACTGTTGAAAAAATGTACTTTTTATTTTTACAAGGTTGTAAACATGCTTCTGAAATGTTTGTGTATGTTAAATTGCATAAATCTCCGCTGTCTAGTTATAAAATATAGAACACCCTAACACAAAATACCCAACAGTTGCAAACTACATAAATATATTTTCATTTTATGTTTACTCTGTACAATATTCAGAAGGTTCATTATATTTAACATTTTACTAACTAGACTCCAGATGTTTGTTGATACAAACAAGCATTTTTAGAATTCAATATTCTTTATATCAATACAGTTATACAAATGAAACTTTGACAAAATTGTATGTGTGTGGAAGGGTGGAAAAATGGTATGTACTTCTCCATATATTTAAAAAATGTACCCTCTATTTTCTCACGGTATTAAACCAGTGTTTTCTAAATATTTGGGTATGCTAATCCTTTAATCGTGAGCTATTTGGAAACGAGTCGAACGTCGCGTGCGGCCCAGCCGCAGTAGTACGGACTAAAGCACTACAGCCAACGCCCATAGGCGTCGCCAGTATGCCCTAATCAACTTCGTCAAATTAAATCCCACAAACATCCCCAATCTATTTCTGACCACAAAACTACATCAGCGCATGACCCTCTAACCATTTTCACCAGCGCATCTCGACCCAACCGAATTCCGTTTTCTTTTCCCCGAAGACGTCCCGCAAGTTCGTCGCTCATTAAAGAAATTCCAGAGCGTTCGACTTCGGGAATTTCGGAATTTCGACAGGGCAGTTAGCAACCGCTTCGTCAGCGTCTACGAGTGATATACGGGGGTAGACGGTCCTCGAGCACCACTTATTACAGGGGATTAATGAAGTCGCTCGTCATCGTTGATCGTGTTTGCGAAAGACGGAACAAAGACGGGACAACGGACAAACACGTGCACAAATAACCGGGCGTCGTCGGCGTTCGTTAAATCTGCGACGATAAACAACGGTATAAATAAATTTGTCGAACAGAAGCGGCCATGTTACGGTGCGACGACCCACGGAGCCGATAATTTTGAGACGCGAATGCACGTCGGCGTATGGAAAACCGTGGAAATAATCGAAATGTATCGATGACACGACGAAGGTCGACAGAGCGTCTTGCAAACGATTTTTATTGCACACACACACACACACTTTTTGCGGGTTCCAACGTATTAGTCGGTGATACATATATATATATATATTTTTTTTACGACAGATGATAAGGGAGCATCGTCGTCGCCAACGGGCTTCTTTCGAAAGAGATCATCGACTATCAGTCGCGATAAGGGTTTTAACAGTCATGTGCGTGCGCATCGACTTAATTGCCGTCGAGGTTTCCGTTTTTTATTTTCCTTTCGTAGTCAGTGACTGGACAAACAACGCGACACGAAAACTCGAACTGAAAGCTGCTCTGTGATTTTTTTGTACAGTCGCTGTCGATGTGCTATGGTTCCAGAAGGGATGAAAAATCATTTTGATCGATTTGGAATATTTTTTGTCGTCACAGTAAATTGTTCTGGAATTAGTTGATAATTTTGCACAGCCTATGTTACTTCTATGACTGTGCTCTTTGTAGTCTGAGTATGAATTATAAATTATCAGTGCGTTAGGTAAAAATTGAAATATTTATGAAGAAAGTCGGTTTCGTTGGACGTTTGAATTTCATGAGACTTTTGAGAAATTATAAGTAGAATTTTTGTATTATTTATAATTCATTAAGGCGTCGTCTATGCGCCATCGGAACACGCGTGAACGCGATGGCAGGCTGCTTTTACGACGATTAAAATAAATTCTGCACACGACACTTTGATGTCGATGGAAACGATAATGACGATACTCATTTCGAGCACTCCGCTAATGAAATACTGAAGGAGTACAATAACAGTAACAGCGAAGATAAGCCTGCTTATGCTCGAACGTATTACTAAGCCTGTAGTACAATTTCACAGCTAAGAAGATATGGGCCTCGACAAATTTTGAAATGAAAATAGTCTTTGCGTGTTATTTTTTCAATTTTGTTATTGATCTTTCTAGTGTATTGCAATTTCCAGGGAAATCTGATCAGACGAATATTAAAGATTTTAATTATATATTGTTGATTATTAGTATATTATACGTACCTACAAGAACTGAGCACAGTTCTCAAAATTATCTAAAATCTAAAATAAGTATATATTTTATGAATATTTCCTAAAATAGTTGAATCAGTTTGTGGAGGCCTTCCTACTTTATTAAAAATAATAGTGAATATGTTGATTTTTTGATCGACTCCAAAAGAGCTGAAAACTATATTCAGTTCTGTACTGCGAAATATAATTAGAGGCTTTGGATTTTCAATAATTTTTGACAGTCTGTCAAGTATCAGTAATTAGGTAAAATATAACATTTTCATTCAAATTTTGTTGCACACAGTATTTAAAATTTTCATATTATTTAACACCCCAATCAATCACTTTTGATCATTTTGAACACTGTGACTCCTAACACAATTAACATTTCTGTACTTTAAATCACATTTACCTGTATGATACTGAAAACAGTACATCACACTAAATCTACATTAACTTACATATCATCTAACTTAATCAAGCTTAACAAATACTCTTCTAACTATTGGGCTGAGTCCTAACTTCCCATTTGTTCTCTCAAATTTATCGCAATTTTTATTCAAGGATTATTATTATTGCATTCGCAGCATGAATAATTTACAGAGATGCCTTCTAACCTGACGCGATAGTCTGCAACCTGGATAAACTGTTAGAATCTTTAAAAGATTGTATACTTGTGACTCTACCCAAAACTTTGAGCAATCATCATCTTATCACGATCACCATTTCTACGGGTGATAAACACTATCACCAAGAGTTTATAATCACTACATGAATTAAGAGCATGAAGATCTTTTTAAGAAAAAAATAAACGCTCTCAAAGCAATATACATTCTTGCTAACATCTGCTACATTAACAATGTATCAGTACAGAATTGATCACCCCATGTGACTTGAACAGAAATCATAAAGTGGTTCCAAACTGTTGGCTACCAGTACATACCCCTTCCTAGTTTCATCCCGTTCGAATCAGGTTCATCTGCATGATACTGAACACGAGTAACGTATCACGTAGAGAGGGGTGTAACCCGTTTACATGGAACAACAAACAAACGAAGGTAAACAGTTGGTGAAAGGCAGTCACTCACCTGGGAGCATTGATGATCGGTCGGCCCATTGCCCGTTGCTGGCGCTTCTCGTTGCTGGGAAGGCGCAGGTAATCTTGGTCGCCAAAGAGGAACAGATCCTTTGAAATAATCATGTCCACCGTGTGGTTGCCGGTTATAGCTGCCCGCCTCTCTCTCTCTCTCTCTCTCTCTCTTTCTCTCTTATCTTTCCCTCACTGTCGAACCACTGGCTGAACAACGCACGACGTCAAAACGCGAGCGAATATTCTCACTGTCCCGCCACGGAAATACGTCCGACGCGATACCAACCGACAAAGATCTGCCACCACGACTGGCTCTATCGTCAGCAACGGAACATCTTCGTACGCGACACCACGCCAACGATGAGGATGACGACGATGATCTAGCCCGGTCCCAGTGCGCGAGCATTAGCCACGAAAATGATCGATATACCCACGAGAAAACCACGAGAGTGCTCTTCCTTCGAGTCTGGTCTCTTTCGTTCAGAGGATTCGGAGGAGCCGACGATCCAGGGGTCTCTTTGGTAGATGGAACGATCTGGTGTCGCTGTACTCTGATGGGGAGTTCGTCAATGTCCTTGGTCTGTTGACATCCTTCGACTCAGCTGCAGGTGTCTGAAAATAAACAGGGGAGTGTTGAGCTATGTATATCGTTGGATTAACCCCTTGACTGCTACCAGCGTCTGGGGGTGTTGAGGTAACTCGTATTGGGCAGTCAACGTGTTAATTAAATAATTATTGATTTTGAGAATATTCTCGGGGAATTTTACATTGCAAGGTTAACGTAGACAGGTGTGCGTATGATTGAGTAGTTTAACATTTTCTTTCTCTGTGATTTATAATGAAAACAGATATTAGTACCGTGTGTGATTAGGAATGGCTGTTTCCACTGTGGCAGCCAACGTGTTACAATATTGTAACTAGACTGAGCCTGTTTTATGAAGTGTTTATACAAAATTTGGAGAACAAACTGTAACTTTTAATAATGCTGTAGCGGCACTTCCCGACCTCGCCAGCAGAGGGATCAGCGGCGCACAGACTTTCCCGCAAGTCCACGACTATCCTGCGCTCTGTATATATACACCTACGACCTGACCTCAGCATCCCGCGTCTATGGCACGGGCCTGCTAGGTAGCCTTACTGATGAGTCCACTAGCAGGCCCCGGATGAAACCCTCTATCCTCTTTCCTCCTTCCTTTCTTTTCTGAAATCCCTGCGCAGCACCACCGCTGCAATGCTATCGTAAAGGTCTGTTTCAATTTTATTAACGCGTTGAATATCACAGTGGAAACTGCCATACCTAATCAGACACACTATACAATTCTGTTTTAAATACACGTTATTCAAAACAGAAATATTGAACTGTAGAATCGTGTACATAACATTTTTATACTATTATGTTGACAATTACATCAATCAGAATTTTATGAGAATTAATCATTATATTGGTGCGTCGACTGCATAACCCTGCGAGGCAGTCAATATGTTAATGAACTATAGCAGGGTCGTATAGAGTTGGCAATTCAAGGATATATCCTCTATAATCTTAAATTTTCTTCTTCTTCTTTTTGGAATGTAACTCAGCGTCGACTGCAATGGAAATTTAGCCTGGAGACTATAGTTTTAGGTGGATCATGCATCTACACAGCAGCACAGAACCACTGAAGCTGGCCACCTATCATAACACTGTTTAAATTCTCTTTCCATAGCACTGTGCTCTATTTGTTTTTCCCTCTTAAATAAAAAAAGAAGTTGCATTGCAGATAAGAAAATAACCTTCAGCAGCCGAATGCAGGGTACAGCCTGAGAACTATAGTTTTAGATGGACCATGTATCTACATAGCAACACAGAACCACTGAAAACGATCATCCATCACAATACTGTTTGAACTTTCTTCCCATAGCACTGTGGTCTGTCTGTTTGTCTCTTCTAACCCATTTTTGCCCAAGAAACTGGCTCTGTTGCTTCAGTAGCATTTATTATTGAAAAGCTGCACATGTAAAATAAAGTACTACTCTAATACCAATGCAGATTCTGATGGCATCTCTCGTGGAAACATTCAATGAGCATTCAACGCAATGACTAGATCCAAGAAAATTTTCTACCGACCAATAGATAGATCTAGCGGGCGAAAATGTGGGTAAACTCAACTGTGTACGGTGGGCAAAAATGGGTTAAACAAAAGGAGCTTCCACCACAGACAAGAAAATAACCTTCAGCAGCCTAGTATACGTGGCATCGCCATGTCCTACAATCTCCACGAGATTGAAAGAAATCTATGGAACGTGGCTGGTAGCAATGTCAAGTGCCTCTATTTTGAAACGCGCTACGATAGAGTAAATCCATGGCACGGCGAGACGATTTTAATGCTACGGTTGTAAGTTTAGAATTACGAGCGGTTCATTTCGCCCGGGCATATCTGATATTCGCGTAGAACGCTTAGAACGAGCGGTACTGAAAGTAGCCGCAACATTCATACGCTCATTCATGATCGTCCATTACTCCTGGCGAAGGTAATCCGCCGGGTAATCCGTTACCACCGCCGCTGCAGACAAAAAGATGCTTTTCATCGTGGAAACACCGACTCGCGAGCAGCCACGCGTGCCCGAAAAAATTCCGTCGTATTTTTAGCGATGCTTTTGTACGGTAAAAAATCCCTGTGATCGCTATTTCCTCGTTTTTATTTATATGTACAGGGTGAACCGTAAGTACAACGTCTCACTCGTTACCATAGTCTACGATCGACGTTTGCAGTTTCACTGTTGGACAGGGTGACCACACTTTGGAAGCATGTGCTACTCAGCATTCAAAGGATAATGATTTAATGAATGCAGGTCGAAAATTTGTTTTTCCAAAATTCAGGAAACAGTTTCATGTAGGAGGCGCTTACAATAGAATAACGTCTAATGTTGAGTAACGCCTTCTTCAACGTCAAAAAGTAAGAGAATGATACTCAAACACGGCGATAGGACACTGTTTAACACGTTGAACGCCACAGTGAAAACAGCCATACCTAATCAGACGGGATATAATTAACTATTTCTTATATAAATCGTAAAGAAAAAAAGATTTGAGTACTCAGTCATGTTCTTCTGTTCCTATATTATTGTTTTAGTATGAAGTTAATAAGTATTTAATTAAATTAAGTTTGAGGTGTCGGTCACCGATGACCGCTGTGACGTTCAACGTGTTAACACTAAAACTAACAAAACAATTAAAATGACTGGTTCACGATTTTACTATATACGATTTTTTTGTAATGACTTCATAAATCCAAGAGAAGTTACTTTTATATCCATATTTCCTCACAGTTTTCATTTAGTATTGATAAATAGTATATATTTTTAAAGTGTCGCCTACTTTTTTCACCATCCTGTACATAACATTCAGCCTGAGGACTTAGCCTTCCGTTTCAACCCCTTGCATTACAAATTGAATCATGTAAAATTACATCGACTAAAGAATTTCATAATATAATTCCAGTTAACCCAGTTAAATTATTTTATAATAAAATAAATTACTTCTTCAGAAGATTCATAATAAAAAATATCATCAATACTCATACTATTTGATAAAATCTACGATTCAAATCCTAGAGTGCCCAAGCAAATAATAATCATCTACCAACATCTAGAATTTGCAGGCAATAATCTTCTACCAATAAAAATTGATATGCAAGACTCGTATTTTCAATAAACGTATCATATTCAGTATCAAGACTGTGCCTCGTGGTTACAAATCAACTGAAGGGTAAGAAGAAAAAACAGGGAACGTCCATTTTTATTCCACAATGTTCAACTCAAAAAAAAATTAAAATAATGTAAAACAATTATTTCTGTGCTCATTTTTCTCCCGCTGCTTAATTACAGTATAACTTCATGTCATAAACAATACAGCTCAATTACTTGAACCTTGTCTCTTCATTGACAGACTAAACTACTAAAAATTGGTTTGTAATAAATTAGAATAATGAATCAATACTTTTTAAATATTGATTTTCTCAGTAAATCTGTTTTCCAACATTCCTTGTTTATTCCCCTAACAATTCAACCGATCACATCGATCCAGCTATGGACCCAAACATCAGAAATCACGTATCCAAGCGTACTAGCACGACGGCGGCGTTCAGGCTGTTCGTATTTCGTTAAAAACAAAAATACATGTAGGTCACCTATTTCGGCCGGACAACGCGGATCCACGGGTCGATCAGCTTCCGAATTCCTCGCATAATCGGAATCATCTCCGGCCGTGTGAACGACACGAGCGTGTAACGGGTGACGATGCCGGTTATTTATCGGCGAGATTTGTTAGGCAGGAGAAACAACGGGGCTCTGTAGCGCCGGGGGGCAGAAGATGTGCACGGCCGGGGCCAAGAACGTCGCGTTTCAGGCGGACGAAGTAAATCGAGCGGATATACACACGCTGCGCTCATGAGAACTCGTCCCATATTTACATCGAGCCAATTTTCACCAGCCAACTGTTAAGCATTAGTCACGGATGAGTGGAGAACGCGAGCGAACGCTCGCGCGGGCACGCGAGATGCTCGGTGGCATCCCTAACCAGGATTTTGACAAGTGTTCCTAATTAGTTAATTCGCTTGTTTGGGCCAATTAAGGGGCTCGATTGCAGTTTCACGGCCGCGAACCCCCTTTTGTAACCGGCCGATGATTACATAAGGAAACTTGGAACGACCGAATTCGGTCGATGCTCGTTCGTTGAACTTCTGAACCAAAACCGCGCGCTATCTGAACGCTCACGTGTGCACGTTGCAGGCTGTACACGGTTTTTCATTCAGTTTGTGGAGTATTGTTCATTTTCTAAGCCCTGTAGATTCTTTTTTAACACTTTGACCCACGTATGGGTGACGCTTAAATTCAGTTATTATTTATTTCATCATTTCTAGTACAGATAAGTTTGCTTACTACTGTTCAATGGTACCAATAAAAAAATTATGAATATTCCTAATATTCTTGATTAAAAAGATTTTAACTTGAGATTATATTTTCTTTGAATAGGAATTTCGAAAGATGGCCATTTTCGGACAATGCAGCGTGGCAGTCAACCTGTTAATGTCTTTGAATGACCATATTAACAGATTCGCTGTCGATCATTATTTATTATTGCTGAATTCTGAGCAACTTTCATATTGGAACATTAATTTAGGAACTAAAAACGCGACTGAATAGCCGAACATTTTTTTCCTTTACGATTTATATTAAAAATAGTAAATTATGGTGTGTCTGACTAGGTATGGCTGTTTTCACTGCGGCATTCAACGTGTAAATTCTTTGAGTGCTATGGACATGTGTATACGTTCTCCAAAAATCATTAGCATGGACTCTGAGCGTATGTATGCGTCTTAAAAATTTCTAGCTTTCTGCGAAGTGTACCTTCAGTAATCAGGATACTATGTATTTATTGTTCCTGTGTTTGTTCCGGAGTTCATTCAAAAAGTCTGAAACATAGTGCGTTCATAAATATAGAAAGTGTTTAGCTCTGATTTATTTCGAGGTGAAAGGGCTAACACGTTGACTGGCACAGTGGAAACAGTCGTCGCTGGTCAGACATAGCATAAATTTTTCTTTTCTATATAAATCGTGAAGCAAAAAATATTTGAGTACTCAGTATTGTACATACGTACCTATGCTACTGTTAAAATAGTAAATTCGCTCAGAATATAGTAAAAATCGATAGATATTTAATTAAATAGAATTTGAGGATCTGGTGACCACCATAGCGATCAACCTGTTAAAATTAGTATTATTGGCAGATTTCACGCTCTCCAGAGTAGGGGTTCATTAATTTTCACTGTAATCAATGATTTTATTTCTTTTTCTGGCCTTTTAGTGTCAGATTGTAAATGAAAAATTCTTTTTTTTTTAAATACCTGAACAACGAATCATCCAAAACACATGCTGTATACGACCTTTTTCATTCAGAGTAACTTATCAGACATGTTCGAAAATTGTTCAGTTACCTCCTGAGACACCTTGTATAACACCGTCCACAATGTTCGGTAACAATGTAATTTCGCGACTCGAGTCGCAACGAATTTTCAATGAATCGAACCGCATAGTCGACGCGAACGTTATCAATGAGCTCGATAATTAAGGACAGGATTATCTCATCGCGAGCAGCGTGTTTCGTATGTCGAGGGTGCAACGATCTCATTGGCTAAACAGCAAGATCAATGGACACGAGGCGCTCGATAGCCGGCGAACGAGATAGATTACACGACTTGAAATTTCGATGATCATCCACTCGATGATTAAACGCGTCTGGTATTTATAAATACGCTTCGCCGAATCTCCTCGCGCGGCTCATTGAACCGAACGAAACGCTCCTCTGCATTTCTAACGTTCCCCGCGCCCGATTCTGAACCGTTTGCCGCCGCGAATGCGTCCGATTTCAAACAAACCGAGCCCAGAGATCGAGTGGAGGATACTTTGACCCCGGCAACGTACACGAGAGCACGTACCCTCCGCAACGGTGAAATTTTGTTCGAGTCTGAGAGGGCATCCCCCTCTCTCGGCCTATTTTGTGGTTTTCTTCTGGGATTTGTTTTGAAAAATTAAATAGCATATCTTTGTACCAAGCAAATGTTTGGCATGTTGAAAATGTAGTGTTTATTTTCGCAACAGTGACGTGGCTTCAATAGTTAGAAATGGGGTTCTAATACTGTCCCAGAACTTAGTCTTTCGAATTCACCAGAAGTACGCTAGGGAATATTTTTGCCTACCTAAGGGGCCGTTGCCTTTCTCCGTCTGCTTTGAGGGTATACTTTGGGAATTTTTGGGGGGATAACTGAACAACGTATCTTCATGAAACTTTGTACATTTGTTTATGTATGTTTGTACTGTGTTCATGAATTTTTGTAGGTTGGTATTATGAGAATTGTAATAATTATTCACGGGGGAAGTAGACAGGTTAGAAAAATTCCTCGCGGATGGGTCGTGAGATAACTGCCCCTGAAGTCATCTGAAATGAATAACTCAATGCAACTCTTAATTAGTATGAGTGTGACTAGCATCTAAACCACGAAAAATGAAGAGAAAGTAATTTTTTTACTCATACTAATTAAAAGATTTTTTTAGTTCTGGATGTCAGACGATTTCAGCCACCCTACTTCCTCGGTGAATAATTCCTACAGATTAGATGGTAACAATATACAAAAATTCACGAAGGTAGTACAAACATACATAAATAAATTTACAAAGTTTCATAAAGAGATGTTGCTTAGATTTTCAAAAAAAAAATCCGAAAACTGGCTGAAAAAAGAGAATACCCTCTTAATCTTTCTCTTTTACACGAACGAAAAATGGTTGTCTTTACGATTTTTTTGCAAGAAAACTACCAGAGCTATTGAAATGAAACTTTGAACGTTTATTATTCATACTTTGAGCTATGCACACTATTTTTTTCGTGGCAAACTACTGTATTCTTTTTATGTCAAATGCACTGCATGTAACCCTTACATAAACAAGGGGATTTCATTTAATTAAATACTAGCAGCGACTCCAATTTTTCGAATTTCAAAAAATCCTTTCAGGGTTCTCAAACACAGCCAAATTCTTCATTTTCTTAAACGAGAGGCCTCTCAAACAAATTTAGAACAACATCAGCTTATCGACTGCGCTTCTAAAAGACATTAATTTTTTAACATAAAAACATTTAACTCTATTTCCAAGTTCGTATTAGATAACATCCGTACTGAGTGTATCTTTATTTTCTGTGCTTTCGGGTACGGAATTTTACAAATTTCTCAGTTGCAAGGCCCCTTGCAACGATTGTTCCTTTGAATTAATTGTCGTGCAATTAAACGCACGAACGCAGTAATGTCGTACAGACAGAAAGAGAGAGAAATAGAGAGAGAGAGAGATAAGAGAACATGGACGGATGACAATGCACGGGCGGAGGCTAATTTGGCACGGACAAAGGAAACGTTACATAAACAATGCAAACGAGCGTTCGACGGTGTTACGGCGGCGTGACTTAATTTTTGCGCTTCCTAGCCGACTAATTGCCCCGCAATCGGCCGCGTGAGCCAGGCAAAAACACGTACTTATCCCGATTTACTTGATTAGAATACACAAGTCAGCCGGTTGGACTTGTTCCAACGCGAGCTTGTTCCTTTCAACGCTACAATCGTCCAGCCCTCTCTGATCGGCGTTCTCGAGCTTCGGGAATCGAATGCACGGCTAATCGAAGCTTTTACCGTACGAAACCGTGCGGCTGAATGAGATAGAACCAGTTTTTCAAAAGCAATCGAACAAAAAGTCCCGTTTCATGGGATATTTTCAGTAAAAATCCCGTCGCTACGGTGCAACGTACGCCGTACTCCAACAGGCTGTAGCAGAGGCAAGGAGTGCTGGCTGTTCAAGGTCGCTGAGCTGCTGCTTCTGTTAAACACAGGATAATGACGCTCGAAACTGTGTAGCTGAATGAGAGACAACCAGTTTTTCGAAAATAATCAAACAAAATGCGCTGTTTCATGCGATATTTTCATTATAAATGAAGTTGCTACGGTGCAACGTACGCTGTAGTCCAAAAGACTATAGCGCGGACAGGCGTTGTCTGTTCAAGGGCACCGGGTTGCTGCTCCTGTTAAATACAGCATAATGGCCTTCGAAATTGTGTAATTAAATGAGACGCGAGTTCTTAAAAAATAATCCAACAAAAAATGGTGTTTTATGCGACGTTCTCATTAACATATCGTTGATCGGTCACGAGTGTGCTTGTCTTGCGCAAAACGTTGCTGAACGACAAAGAGTATGCCCGTGTCTGCGCACGCAGTGACTTATGCGATTATTAATTATTGATTTATGCGTTTCGGTATTTAGTTATGGAAATGGCCGGTGAGACGAGTCGCACTTGCATAAAAAAATTGATCAACAATGCGTTAAAATCTGAACCACTTCGGTGTAACAATGGAGGGTATAGCGCAGGCAAGGAGCGCTGGCTGTTCAAGGTCACCGAGTTGTTGCCTCTGTCGAGTACAGAAATACTTGAGGATAAATATTCTATTGTATGATAATTTTCGTCGCCGTTGGCAATCGATTTTTGTGGAAACGAAATGCAAATATGTTGCAACGCCGTGTTTACGCAATCTTTGTCCGAATTTCTTCCTATCAATTCTGTTCCCGTTTAGGCTATTTGTCCGAATTTCGAAAAACAGTCCGGGCAAACAGGGAGAGCTGGATGATAAGGGGTACCGTTGATTAGATTACAAAAATTCGAAACGCTGGCGAACGGATAAAGCATCCAAATGGAGATGAGTCTTCTTATGGACAGAGCCTGCAGCTGGTAAAGTTCTTTTTCAAATTATAAACAGTCAGTATGATGATATAAAATATCTCATTTCAGAATCCGATACATTAGATCTAGCCTTCCTGATATTTATTATTTAATATTCCGAATATTTAACTTTCTAACAAATGCATTTTCTAGTTATTATATTTCTTCCTTGTTTCTATCTATATTACATTTATTTAATTTTAATGTGTCACTGTGTGTTTAAAATATATGAAAATAGAAAAAAAAACGACATGAGGAGAAATGAAATAAAAATCCTGTACAACTTTGACACACTTTTGTGTATCAGTAGTTTCTTAACAATTAAAATCCAACAGTAGATGCAGCTATTCATTCTCTAAAAACTAATGAATATTAACAATTTCATCTTTCATAATTATGAGTTTAGAAGTTATTTTAACTTAAACTTCTGAAGTAGTGTTTATTCCAGTTTCTGTCTCCGATCTTTTTAAGAATACAGTTTCACCCCATTGCACGGGACACCCCCTACATCGCAGACCAATAACGAGCGTCCACTCGTACCAATAAACAAAACATAAATAAATTAATAGAAGAGAAATCCTGGTCCTCTGTAACACCAAATGTATTATTTCATGAGCCGTATGACGTTGGGTACTTTTCGAATGAAGAAGATTGGCAGCACTGCGACGATCAGCCAATTAAGTATTATTACGAAAATATGATGTTGACGATACCTACGGTAAGGTCAGCATTATTGGTGATAAGGTCATTGCAAGAATGTCGCACGCGTCCTTCGCTCGTTCGTCCTCGAGCGTAAAAGAATTAATTTTTTAATGAGAACACACTCCCCGTCCGCATTAATATTCATTAACCAGAACTTTCTTGCAGAACGTTTTCCCCTGAAACGAAGAAAACCACTAAATTCTCCTGCACGTCTTTCGAAACGCCTGGATAGGCTTGTTTAGATCCTGAACTCGCGTTCGTAGGGTTGCACAACCTGGCAAAATTTCATAGGAGTTCCCCGAAGCTGCTCCGGGGTTACCAACAAATTACCCGCAAAAAATTTGTATTCTCTCCGCAGTTATATTCGATTTTTCAGGGACGAGTCTCTGCCTGCGCACGGAAGCGCAAAGAAACGGAAAAAAATGCGAATGTTTCGCTAAACAAATCCTCGAATACGGCCGTGTGTATATTTAGTGGCACGAACGCCTTCCAGAAGATCACAATCGACATTTTTTCCGCCGATATGACACTGACGGTCGAGCCAACCTTCGAACGAGAAAATACCGGTCGCAGTGAACGACCCTACGCCCTTGATATTCTCGAAACGCGCTCACTCTATTTGAAACTCAAATCTAAAACGGCTGCACGCGCTAGAATAAAATAGGAACGCGCTATCGAGCACCGTGAAAATGGAAACTTACGTCTAATGGCGCACTAACACGGCGAAAGAGAATTCTTCGAGAGGCGCGTGCATGTCGCGATAATCGACCGACGCTCTCGACGATCTCGATTATCGTAAATCGAGAACCCGTCGAAACTCGACGGCACACCGACGCGCTTCGTTTCTATCGATCTCTCGATGAACAGAGCGAACTTCAAACTGGGAACAGTTTATTTTCGAGAAATAGCAACTGATCGATAGTCGAGAAAATGTGTGCTACCGCATCGTTATACTTTACACTGATATTATTTATGATACTGTGCATTTTTTAATATTTCAACGGCGTGCAAATGCAAAATAAAATTCTCCTTTGGTGCACATTCTTTCGTACACAAGATTCTTGTTTATTTAACTCATTGCGTCATTTTCCGTATTCACCCTAAAAGTTGTATGTTATTCATATAATAGGAGTATGTTAAAAATTATATTATAATTATTATTGCAACGGTGACGTCGCTTGAATATTTATAAACGGTATATTAAAAGAGTACGATGACTTGAGTCTTTCTAATTCAACAGACTTACACTAGTGCAAATTTCTACCTACTTCTCTGGTGAGTAATTACTATAATTCAAACGATAAAAATTATAGAAAAATTCTTGAACGTGGTATGAGCATACGTAAATGAATCGGACGAGTTTCATAAAGATATGTCGTTCAGATTTACCAAAAAAAAATTCCCAAGAAAACGCCCTGAAAACAGGTTCTCGACAGAAAGGAGAACACCCCCTTAATTCTAGCTGGACTTGTTATACAGGAACTGCGTACCGAAGGGGATTCTCAAGGGATGCAAATGTAGCCACACTCATTCCAATTAAGATTTTTTTTATTTTTTCATGTCAGATGACTTCAGCAGCAGTCGCCACACGAGCCATCCGAGAAGAATTTTTTCAACCTCTCTACTTCCCGCTGCACAATCACTATAGTTCAGACGAGAACAATGTACAAAAATTCATAGAAGTAGTACAAACATATGTAAATAAATCCACAAAGTTTCATAAAGATATGTCATGTAGTTTCTCCACAAAAAAATCCCAAAATAGGCCGAGATAGGAGGACACCCCCTGAAAGGAGAATTCTCCCTAAATAATCACTATAGTTTACACGATAACAATGTACAGAAATTCACGAACATACTCTAAACATATATAAACAAATCTGCAAAATTTCATAAAAATATGTTATTTAGTTCTCCCCCAAAAAAATCCCCTCAGAACAGGCTTCGACCGAAAAGTGGACCACCCCCTTAAGGAAACGTTCTCGCTGAATAACCGCTATAGCTTCAACGATAACAACGTACAAAAATTCATGGACATGGTACAAACATACATAAATAAATCTGTAAGGTTTCATAAAGATACGTCATTCAGTTTTCCTGCAAAAAAAAATCCCGAAAGAACACCCTCGGAACGGGCTCTCGACAGAGAAAGGAGAACACCCCCTTGATTGGAGCCGGACCGGTTACACGGTAGCTGCTTACCGAAAGGGATTCGCGAGGGATGCAAGTGTTCCTCGTTCACGAGCAGTTTTCAGAGAGGAAGAAGCCTACACGGTTCGGTGTATCTGGAGTTGTGTGTTCGCCGGTAGGTTCGGCCTCGTCCTCGGCGTCGTCCTCCTCGTAGCTCCTGTCACACATGCACTGTGCACCGGCCACGAACATGCGGCCATTGCGCGGCTCGCAGTCAATGAACCCGCATTGCTTTTCACCCGGAGTCTCAGCGATTCTGTTTTTTTTTTCTTCTCTTACTCCTTAAAGCCCCTATCGTCCTCTATCCGCGGATCTCGGGTGCCGTACACACTCACGACATATATTCCGGTGGCGGTTTTGCACACGAGGAACAGCACCCGACCCTCCCCGGTGTCACTGGCTCTCTTCCTGCGCCGTCTCTCCTCTCTGTCTTTTCCCTTCTCTCTCTATCTCTCTCACACTCACTCTCTCTCTCTCTATCCCTCCGTGTGTATGTGTGTGTATGATACGCGGGTGCGCACGCGCGTGTTTCACGTCTCTCCTCGCTTTCGCACGTGTATATACGTACGTATACGTCGCGACGAGAATCCCTCTCGGTCTTTTATTTTTCTTTCCCTCTCTTCCTACCTTCGTACGGTCGTTCAGTGACCCTCTTTCTAACACCGATGTGTGTACATATATGTATATATATACATATATATATATAAGTTTGTATGTATATATATATGTATATATATATATTTACAATAAGAGGCTGTTTCTTTCACCGATAGTATTTTCTAAAGTTTCTTTTAAACACGTCGGATGAGACAGGGGTGCAACGACGGTTGGACACGGGATTATGGGAGCACGGTTATCGTACGCGCACTCGCACACGAATGACTCGTAAAGGAGCCTCGTGTCCCCCCCGATGTTCGACCACAGCTTCGCGACGCGGCACTCGCGGCGGTCGGATGCAGACTGAATCGGACGCTACGCGCCTCGCTCGTGTATTGCCCGCCCCTCCCGCCGACGCCGCCCTCCCCACCACTATTCCTCTCCTTATTCGCTTCTCACCGCGCGACGGCGGCTATCAGCTCGTGCCAGACCCCAGGCTCATTTTTCCCGACGGCGACGCGCGAATTCGCCGTGGTGGGGGCAGCTCGTTCGCGAAATTCGGCGAGGATCGTTCTCGCCTAACGATCTTCGGCCGTTTCCGCTGGGAAACCCTTCGCACGGTCGCACAGGGTGCTTCGTGCTACCTGTGCCATGGTAAATCCAAAGGTGAGAGTGTTATGTGAAAATTGATAAATGTGCGATGGTTTAAAGTTTCAGCGAAATATAGTGGGACGTCGATTTCCTGAATAGATTTCGCGTAAAAATTATGTTTAATTTTGGGATGTTAAATGTAAATAAAAAACTTTCGGAATTTGTCTGAGTTCAGTTTGATTCGATGCAATTGTCTTTTTTCTGTCTATTTTCTCCTGGAACTTGTTTAATAACTGTAACATGTGGAGATATTTATTGTGTATCGTTGTATTGTTTGGATGTTAAAATTGAGTTGATCTGTTTGGCTACTGCGATACTTATACTATGGAGCACCCTGTATACATACAGCTTGACATCTTAAACTTGAACTCTAATGGGGGGAGTCATTATGTTTAACAATATCCTGCCTTCGTTTACGTCACGTTTTCAGGATCCAAGGCTAAGTTGTCCAGCTATAGTACCAGGTGACCTCCTCTGTTCTCTGTGTAGGCAAAGGGATTGGAAAAATGAAGTCTAGAATTGTATTGAAATTCCATTTTTTCAATTGAAATAGCATACAAAATATGTAAAGTATCGGTTATAGGATTTTTGTCTACAGGTCACTGAGCCTTGGTAGTTACAATTTATATTTAACATGATAAAGTATCGGCGTCCTATCACTGAGTTATGTCATAAAATGATTAATGTACTATAAATATTGGTCATATTTTTACCATGCAACGGAGTTCGATGTTAAGTTTAGGATTATTATTTACTCCGGATTATCTAGCTGCTATTACTATTTACTTTAGTTTCTAATTTGTTACAAATTTCTGATTTATTATTACTTTCGCTTATGGCGGAGATAAAGTTTATCAATGAAATGTATTATTTAAATATATATTAGCGATTCATTCGATCAGATAAATTAAAAAGAGATCCAAAAGTCGAATTTACTCAAGCTACTTCGATATATATTAATCCTGCGATCGAGGTAATTAAAATTACTTCTAAAATAAATTATTAAGTTACTGGTATTATAAACTGCAATCAGCTGTCGAATCCTCGCACTCTGCAATACCAGAATTAGAAAATCCCATTTCCTCATCTTTCTGGCAGACCAAATCTATAATTGCTCTAAGAACAACATATGATTTTTTTTAGTTTTTAATTGTGAGTGATAAAATGTATCTATTTAAAGTAAAATTTACCTTAGCAGGTCACCTTCATGACTACTCCATGATACTGTTCCCGGGTGTGTTATTTTATACTCTAACATGCTGTTAAATTCTTCTTGTAATTTCTGTAATCAAACAACAAAATTAATCCACGACAGTGCTTTAAATATTAATTTTTCAATTCATACCTGAAGGAGTTGTGCAGTCCGTAAGTCACATTGCAAATTTTGGGAACTAGTTAAACTGATAAAGTAGTTTCCTTTTTCTTTTTCTGAAAAATTAGAAAAATTAATAGATGTATTTTGAATAGTATAGATTACACAGAGAAACACAAATCTCATACTTATTAACATATTTGAAGCAGCAAACAATAAGATTGGTGCGGTAACACATGTAGTGTCGTGCAAATATATTGCAGTTGATCGTTGTTTTGTATAGTACGTAATAAATGGACTAGGGAAGTCTTTAACGTAGTTATTTACACTCGATGGATGTATATTAACACTTCCATCTTCTGGAGTCCACGCACGAGTTCCATTCTTTGTAGTTCTCCTAAAAAATGTATCATTAAAAATGTCAATCGAGAATTTACATCCTGATATCGATCTTTTCTTGATATATTAAAGAAAGTACCTTATAACGGCAACATTTGGATACAGTCCAGCACATACTATTGTTTTTATTAACGCCATATTGCCAGAGTTTCTATTGGCATTCCTATCACTTGAATCTTCAGTTTCCAAAAATTTCATTTGACACAAATGTTGTGCAAACTGAGTTTTCATTTCAGAAAGAAGCTTAAGAGTGCTCATGGAGAGAAAATGACTCCTGCAGAAGTAACCAGCATTTCCTCTATGATACGAAGCTTCGAACCTCCTCAAAGCTTCGGCCAAGGCTATATGATCGCTATGTTGATCCAAACTAAGCTCAAGTTTCTTCTTCCTTGCTTCATCCTCTTTACCCAAAGGACAGTAGAACGCATCCTTAAACGTAAGACTCGCTGCAATTGCGAAAACTGGCTCTACGCAAGAAAACAGGGCTGCCCATATAATCATTTTTCCTGGTGAAAATAAAAATACAGTTTTTATTGCAAAACATTATCAGTGGAAATATTATACTTAAAAAAGTGAAGTTACCGGTCCGTGGATCGAGCGGCAATTGTGCCAAATGATACCCCAGAGGAGTCAAATGCTCTTCGTTATCTAATGCATTAAGGGTTTTCAGTAGATCCAACGCTAAGTCTATAGCTTTCAAATTTGGAGGATCAAGGACACTGGCTAAAAATGATTTAGCTTTCCCCAACTGTAAAATTTTTATTTGTAATATGACCTGCTCTAAACGCGTTCTTAGCATTTCAGGTAGAGGATATGCATCAAATGACATTTCCCTAGCTTTTGAATACAGGTGATAACATTGTCCAGGTTGTACTCTAAAAAATATAAGATGGAAATATTGAATTGAATACTGTAAAGAATAAATAAATGAATTATCTAAAACAATGACTAGTTAAAACTTACCTGCCAGCTCTACCTCTCCTTTGTTTAGCATTAGCTAATGAAACCCACTCAGGTTCTAAAGTTTGAATGTTTTTTTCTATGTCGAATTTAGAAAACTTAGTTTTTCCGCAATCAATGACGTACACTACATCCTCGATGGTTATGGAAGTTTCAGCGATAGAAGTCGAAAGTATTATTTTTCGAATACCTCTTGGTGGTTCATTAAATATAAGCTTTTGGTCGATTGTTGGCATACGAGAGTGAAGTGGATAAATAATGTATTGACCTATGTACAAAAACATGGTTTAATATATGATATTAAAATTTATTTTCTTTACTCAATATTAAGTGTACTCACTCTGTGGATATCGATTGCTATCTAACATTATTCTATGTAACTTTACTATATCCATCATACCAGGTATAAAAACTAGAATAGCTCCGGGACCTTTTGTTCTACAGATATACCTAATCAATTCTTCTATAAGATCAAGGGACAAATCTTCACTACGTGGATTCTTTAATTGTTCAATTACGTGCTTTGAATACTTCTTCTGCATGACAATAGAAATAATTAATGTATCATAAAAAGTAAAGCATTAAATATACATACAGGAATATACTAGAACAAAAATGATACTTACATCAGCTGTAAGTTGACGTATATATGGATTTATTATATCAGAAAATGCATCCCTGTCTTTTGTAATCTGTTTATACTTTTTGAGATGCTTCCTAAAATTCTGAGGCACTGCAGGTGCCTCAGGAAACTTGAATCTATAAATCGATTTATGCTGTTACTCATGTCATATTATTTTTATATAAAGTTTATAGAAAGAAAACTTACTCAGTGAATGATAAAACATCTTCTAAGTAAAATTCTTCAACGGGGTATGTAAAGCCTGGGATATGAATCATTGGGCAATCATCATAATATTTTGAAAATCTTTCAGAATTAAGGGTTGCACTCATTAAAAGGACTTTTAAATCTGGCCTCTAGAAAGTTAATTTTTTTGTACATGTTAAAGGGAAAATACTTTTACATAAACTTATAATTAATATTATTTAACATACCTTAGGTATAATCAATTTTAACAGTGCTATAATGAAATCACTTTCTGTGGAACGTTCATGGATTTCATCTAATATAATATGAGAATATCCTTTCAAAGCTGGATCACCTTGCATAAACTGTAATAACATTCCAGTAGTACAAAATAATATACTTCCTCTATCTCTGGGTAATGCTCTATATAAAAGAAGAAAAAATATAATATTTCATCATTCAAGAAAATCATAAAGAACTAACAACATACCTTTCAAGCCGTATTTGAAAACCAACAGATTTACCAAGCCTTTCTGCTCTTTCAGCAGCAACTCTCTCAGCTACAGATATCGCAGATATCCTTCTAGGCTGTGTACAAATGATACGTATCTTGCTACCATTTCCATCTTCTATCTGGTCATCGAGTATGAATTGGGCAACCTGTGTGGTTTTTCCACAACCTAAAATTCATCTTTGTAATAGATATATCTAGTAATTTATTCAAAACCTTCCAATTATATGATATAGTAGATTCATTGATCAAAATAAATGAAGTAAGTAAACAATAAACTTACCCGTCTCTCCACTTATTACAACAACTTGATTTTCTCTGATCAACTGTAATATTTCTGATCTCATTTGATATGCTGGTAACTTTAATCGAAATTTTGTCATACGTTCATATTCTTCTAAGGATTGCTTTGACTTGTACTCATTTAATAGCTTCTCATCTATATCACTATCCCTTTTTAATCCTGATTGAACAAGCATAGCTGTGGCAAGATTCTCTTGTACATTACCAGACACTATCTTCAAGAACTTTCTCTTGAAGTCTGAATCATGAACATGATTGTATTTATTTTCTAATGCACTGTTCTTATCCTCCTCTTTCACCTCATTATTATACAGTTTCTCATAAAACCCCTTAGACTTCTCCAATACATGTTGAATTTTATCTTCAACACTTGGTGACAATTTTATGACACAAGATTGTTTTTGCTTATGTCTCTCTTTCTCCCTGTTTCTGTAATAGAGTCCTATTTCTTTGCCTTTCAACCCAGGTGGATGTCCCCGACCTCTGCCCCTTGGATGACCATGATGTGCGAAACGTGAGCTTTCAGACTGAGATGATTCAACTCTATCACCTAAATACAAATTATAGTATAAATATGAATAACATAAACGAATAGCTCTGAATGACACTCTACAATTCACTAGTTTTAACTGTTCGATCATGTTAATGTCAAATTAAAAGATCCAACTGAAATAATCATGAGATTCGCATGAAATTTACTGACAATGATTCTAAAGGTTAAATTAATCAAATTTGCGCATGATTAATTCCTAAATTATAAAATACAAGTTTCGAAGATAGAATACAATTACTAAAAAAGTGTAGTCACATGAATAGCATGTACAGTAACCTATAGAAATAGGTTAGTATATTTCAAAGAATTCTGTTTACCATATTTACTTCGCCGCGAACCCTGTCCAGAAAATGATCCGTAAGGATGAGACATTCTGATGTATCGTATGGGTATCATTAAATCGTAATCATTCTTTCATCCTCGGATAATGATTTTTGCTTCCTTAAACAATGATAAATCCGGCGCTCTGTGCACAAACGCATTACGGTAAATTTGTCACTAAAAGTCTCTTTAAAACCGAATGACTGACCTGTGTGATATCCAATCACAAACTAAATAGTACGATAGCCAATCAGAATTAAAATTTAAATTAAATTACATTATAGTTCTGCAATTACACAAAGGACATAGAATTTACATAAATAGTAATAGTTCATTGATTAGTTATGATAATAGTAAGAATGATACTAAATTTAGTTTTTCACCGTAGAAATCACATTTCTCACTAGCATCGTCACGTGCATGAAAATCTCTAGTGCATTGATATAGTTCGACAACTTAGACCTGAAGGCGAAACTCGCGGAGTACTTATCGATTTATTTCCTAATGAATTGGAGATACAAAAATTGTTTATATGAAAGCTGCATGGTACAAGGGAGCAAACTTATTGTTCAACAAATGTTTGACAAATTTATATTTTAAGACGGAATTAAATTTGAAAAAGAAGTACAAAAATCGTTGTCGAATTAAGATATAAATATCGAGTTAATTAATAAAAAATGGTACCATAAATATTATTAAAAGCGGTAGTAGTTTATCGCATTATATTGTACAATCTTGAAATTCGGTCGAAAAGATCGAAATGAAAATTACGTGTAACGGAAAAACACACGAAAGCACTCGGACCAGATTCGATATATCGAACCGATGAACAAGAAATGGAATCGTAAATATTATTAAAAACTGCAATAGTTTATGATATTCCATTGCAAATTTAGTCAAACAGAACGAAATTATGTGTACACCGACAGGACACACGATACATCTAGAGTAGATTCGATATATCGAACTGATGAACAAGAAATAGAATCGTAAATATTATTAAAAACAGCAATAGTTTATAATATTATATTGCAAAATGTTGAAATTCAGTCAAAGAGGACGAAATTATGTGTATACCGACAAAAGACACGATACCATCTATAGTAGATTCGATATATCGAACTATGGA
Organism: Macropis europaea; assembly: GCA_916610135.2. Lineage (NCBI taxonomy): Eukaryota > Metazoa > Arthropoda > Insecta > Hymenoptera > Melittidae > Macropis > Macropis europaea. The sequence goes on along the minus strand of OU744351.1, from coordinate 13,849,335 downwards.
ACAAAAATTAAAACCGCACAGTTATTAAAACCAGTTATAGTTTATTATATTATATTGTAAAAGATGATAATTAAGCAACGTTGAAAGTACGATCGGTTAAAACATTGCCACGCACGTACACAATGGAAGACGTTAAATAAATAACCTTCGTATTTTCCAAATTTTGAGTCGAGCACGCGCGAAGTTGTCCGAAGGACCGCGCGTCGAAGACAGTGCGCAAAACGTAATGGCGAGAGTGGGGACAGTCGAGCGCGGACCAATCAGGCGCGGGCCCCTACTCCGCGCGCCGCGCAGTTCTCGAGCGCAGCTGTGGCGCGGGAGCGTCATTTGCGTCGCGAACGTTGAACTGATAAGTCGTGTTGACAGATCGCTCTCATAAACATACGCGTTCACGTTTAACTATCATTTAATCGAAGACTAACCATAAATTACCGCGTTTCCTGTCTACTGCTGCCTTCGTTTAACATCATTGCCAAGTAATTAATCATTAATTTGCATTTATTTATTATTAATTAAACCGATGTTCCGTGACTTTAACCAACGGTTTTCGCGACATAACCCGGTACACTTATTGCGTTCAGTGATTAATTTGTTTACGATTTCTGGATTAAGTTTAAATAATTTTTAAACAAATTTCAATTTATTTTAATAATTTTTCGGGTTTATCCGTGGTTCATTAATTCGATATCTCGCATTGTGCACCGGTTTTGACAGCTTGATTCGACACACTTGTTGCTTAATTTTTTTTTTAATTCTTTCATTCGGTTTAATTATATTTAAACAATTTTTAAACAAATTTCAATTTATTTTAATAATTTTTCGGGTTTATCCGCGGTTCATTAATTCGATATCTCGCATTGACCATCGGTTTTGTCAGCTTGACCTGGCACACTCGTTGCTTAATTTTTTTTTTAAATTCATTCGTTCGTTTTAATTATATTTAAACAATTTTTAAACAAATTTCAATTTATTTTAATAATTTTTCGGGTTTATCCGTGGTTCATTAATTCGATATCTCGCATTGACCATCGGTTTTGACAGCTTGATCTGGCACACTCGTTGCTTAATTTTTTTTTTAAATTCATTCGTTCGTTTTAATTATATTTAAACAATTTTTAAACAAATTTCAATTTATTTTAATAATTTTTCGGGTTTATCCGTGGTTCATTAATTCGATATCTCGCATTGACCATCGGTTTTGACAGCTTGATCTGGCACACTCGTTGCTTAATTTTTTTTTTAAATTCATTCGTTCGTTTTAATTATATTTAAACAATTTTTAAACAAATTTCAATTTATTTTAATAATTTTACGGGTTTATCCGTGGTTCATTAATACGATATCTCGCATTGACCATCGGTTTTGACAGCTTGATCTGGCACACTCGTTGCTTAATTTTTTTTTTAAATTCATTCGTTCGTTTTAATTATATTTAAACAATTTTTAAACAAATTTCAATTTATTTTAATAATTTTTAATAATATTCCGGTTCTGTTTCTGGTACATTAATTCGATATATCGAACGAGATCCAACTGTTTTCGTGTATACTTCCAGTACCCATATAAATTAAATTTCCTTCTTTTGGACTAAATTTCAATGCTTTATCACGCATCCTAGTTACAAATTATAACATTTATAATAACAATCAATAATTTTAATCAAACATTATAACATTTACAATAATACTTCTGATATTAATTAAACATAAAGTACAATCGTTTTTAATAAATTATTCTGAATTCAATTATACTCTGATTACTACTCTGGATTTATATAATTGTTTAGTTGTAACATTATTGTGTTCTTGTGGTATGTTTGCTCTAAATTTGAATTTTCCTTCTGTTTCTCACTTCAGGTGACGCTTTCAACGAAGGTCGCGCTGCAATCGTCGCGGGGCGGGATATTCGAAACAGTGGCATTTCAAACGGAGCTTCTCATCAAATTGGTAACGTTTAATTGTTTGCAACAATCAGGTGACAATATCTATATATTTTCTATTTATTGTCCTCCCACCTTCATTGGTTATAAGTATGATACATCATACTTAACCGGTACTAAGATGAAACAAGTAAAAATGAACTTAAACTTTGTATTCAATATTTCTAATAATCCAAAGTAGTACTTAAACATCGCGAAATTCTTGAATCGGAACGAAATTTTTCTTCATCAACTTCAATTATCATTACAATCGCGTCGAAGTTTCATGAGATTGTTTAAAATAGTGTTTGTATTTAATGAAAAATTAAATCACTTGCAACTTGCTGCAACGCGTTCGCGATTTCTTGTTCAATTTCAATTATGTTTAAATAATTCGAATATCTTCATGATCTGTATGGGACAGTCGATTTTCATTTATAATTACTTTTCAATGCAAGCTGTAATTAATATATCAACTTCGCGTTTGAAGAATATTTAAACAATAATTAGTTAGCAAACTTTGACTTTTGCAAGCAGATTTGAAAATTTATAAATCGGGTTCGAGTTTCGCTAAATAGAATATTATCAGGCTCGCAACTCTGACAACGAAAATCTTCACTATGATATTTTTAAATATAACTTATCACAATATATTCATTGAAATTTTCATTTTTACATAATTAATGCGTCTCCATAATAAGAGAGACTAAGTAACGTATTTATAAATAGTCGACGAAAAGCAGTATTTCCTTAACGAACGTTAGGTAGGAAAGAAGAATATTTCGCGTGTTTTTTTGTGTACCCCACCCACTTATTTTCAGCAAATTTTGTGGCCGCGCGCAATGCGGTCGTAGAGTCTGTGTTTGCCTCCTTTAAGTATTCAATATTCCTTTTCTATATGGAGCAAAGTTACTCCTAATAGTTTTCTAAGTATACAATAGAGTCGCGCGAGAGTAGAGTCAGTGTTGCTTCGTATCAATAATTTTTAATCGCGAGAGTAGAGTCAGTGCGTCACTGAAGAGGATCTCTGGCGATCTCCTAGAGAGATCTATGTAAGTATCAATATCATAGAAGATTTTTAAAAATAATTTGTCGTGTGTTCTGATTAACTACAAATTCTTTGTTCCTTTTTTGTTCAGATCTTCCTTCTTCGCCACCCTAAGAACTGAGAGGATGCGATGGGCTTCTGGCAATCTTCATTGGAGAGGAATGTAAGTATCAAAATAATTGTCTACTTCTCTATGAATATCATTGAAACTGTAGAAAGCAAAGTATAATGTTCTCTGCTCCTTTTCTGTTCAGGACTACCATCCGGTCGGCCTGATGACTTCGGCAGCACGGTAGTCATTTCTTCTCCGGTGAGTCGCATGACGTTTTTTTCTTATTCCTCCAGTCTCCATCATGTCGTAGGACGAATGGTCCGAAAATCGGCACGGAGACTGGTTGTATAGTAGTTTCTTTGGCGAGCATAGTGACCGCGAGTAGTGATATTAGATCACGCTCGTGGTAGTAACCCACCGATTGTATTTTATTTATTAGAGCAGGATAGGGTCTTCTTGTACGTCGCGTTTTTAAATTCAATTTATTCCGCGAGTATATATCAAAATGAATGTTTATCACATAAGATAGTAGAGTTTATCAAATGAATATTTTCTGTGATACGAATTAATTATCGAATTGTATTCGATAATTGACTAGTATTTGTTGGTGAAGTTGGGTACCCCTCGACTTCATTGTTTTCACTTCTGCAATTTTTTTGAAACAAATTAGAGTCACGTTAATGGTATCGAGATAAAGATACTTATCGCGTTTCCTATATTGTTTTTCGTCTGCATTCAATTGTTTGCATTTCATTATTAAAATATATGTACAAGAAGGACGCTTCGCGACGGGTAGATTTCGTGATCAAAGTAAGAAGTTTGAGCAACTTTTGCATCTTACGATATTTACTTTGATATCGAGACACCCGAGGATTTTCTGTGTGAATTTAATTTCTTCAGATAAAATTTTTTTGATTACGTAGAGTCATTTTTGCATATAAATTTTTCAATAGTCGAGTCATTTTGCATAAAGTCTTTCAATTTTTCATATAAATCTTTCAATAGTCGAGTCATTTTGCATTGTCTTTCAATTTTTCATATAAATTTTTGAATATTCAAGTCATTTGTCTCAGTAAATTCTTTTCATGGTTAAAAGTCGAGTCACTTTTCTTAAATAAATTAAATGCAATAATACTAGTCTGCTTAGATCTCTTATTTACCAATCATCATTAGAGCTCAGGCATTTCAGGTATATAATTCCGTGTCCATTGCCTGATCCCACTCACGTGCCCAGGTGCTACTTGGGTGGGTGAAGGCAATGGGTACGACGACTTAGTTCATATGATTTAATCAAACTTTTAAGCGATTGGCAAGCGTCAGTGTACCATGCACCACGTAAGTCTCACATGTGTGTGTGTGGTTAGGCTGTGAGGTTTACGTGGCTTTAAACAAATCTATTTTCTCTATTCTATACATACTATTATTAATTAAAACATTTATACCGACTCGATGAACAAATATCAGACGAAACGCGTTGTTCCTTGTAAGCGCCATGCATTTTAATTCTCACTCATTGTTAGTAAGAAATCTTTATAAATAATACAAGTTACTATTTATACAAAATTTCTATGAATAAACTCAAATGGTCACTGCGCTTGTCGGTCGATTTCAGTAAAATGGTACGTACATTTCTTAGAGTGTGAATGTGTTGCACAAGCTCGGGTGTCGGAGAACGTCCCGCGTGACGTTCTCCCTAGGTTAGGCTCTTGCACCCGAGCTCATGAATGAGAACCGTGGAACGATGTGTGTTGGTGCGATTGATTTTTGCCAATTTTTAAATATAGGGCTAGGTAGGTAGGTAGCTTCTTTCTGGTATGTGTGCTAGATGTAAGCAGGTAGGGCCCGGGGCAGGTTATCACATTCTCTGATTCGGGTAGGCTCCTTTTCGCACGTGATAAACCTGCACCTGGGGCGAAGCGTTCACGATGAATCTGTCGCGATTTGAACATGCTTCAGCATGGTCAAATCGCTCAGATTTTCGAGTGAACTCTTCGAACTTAATTCTAAGTCGCGTACGCGGTCGGAAGGATAGGTTCGAAACGCTCGCTTTCTTGCACGAGATGCTTTTGCACGTGCGACGATCAGAGATCTTCCATGATCGTGTTGATCGTCCACAAAGCATCTCTCTAGTTCCGCGAGTTTCTTTTTCGTTAAGGTTTCAGGGGGCAGGAGCCCGAAGAAAGAAAAGGCTGATAGCCGAAGAGGCCCGGCAAACTGCCACGAAGAGGGCTGCAACGAATGATCGTGCATCCTTGAGGGTATCCGATGCTCTCAAGGATGCATGGTCATTATATGGTTACTACTTTGTCACTGTGCTCGCCTGTAGTTGTAGTAGTAGTAGTTTGTTTCTATGGCCATTGCATGATGTGGCCCATCACCCAGTGCCTTGGGCAAAATCGCGTTTTCAATTAGTGTCTCGTATGACTGACCGCGTTTGCTTTAGCGTTGCGAGAAAATACAGATCGCGTTGATTTTGTATTTTGCAAATGAAGAGTATAGGTAACGTTAGCTGTAGAGTGGCGAAGAATTTTGATCGCGTTTGTCTTAGCGTTGCGAAGAATTCTGATCGCGTTTGTTTAGCGTTGCGAAGAATTCTGATCGCGTTTGCTTTAGAGTTGCGACAAAAGACTGATCGCGTTTGCTTTTTGAGAGAATTTAAAAATATGTTTTCTATTATATATTTCTTATTTTTCTTAGTGTTGCGGTTTTGATGATACGCGATTTTTTTTAATTAATTTTTCATTATGTATAAATTAGAGTCTATTCAGATAGAGTTGCGAAAATGATTGATCGCGTTTTGAATTAGAATTGCGTTTGTTTAAATGCCCAAATATGACTGGGACCTGCTGGACCTATTTGATGGTCCCCCTTGGACCTATTTGATGGTCCCCCTTGGACCATTTTTGTATGGTCCCCCTTGGACCATGTATGGTCCCTCGCAGCTAAAGTAGCTGCTTGTTTATTTGTCGTAGTCCGGTAAACTGCGACAGATTTTGTAGAGTTAGTGTTGCGAATTATTAAACACAAGAGTGTTCGCGTTTGCTTTTTTAATTAGAGTTGTGAATATCAACGAGCAGCCCTTTTCAGGGCTGCTCTCGGTAGATTTTTCATATCATATTAAATAAATTAGAGTTGCGAAATGAAGAATACACCACTCACGCGTTGTTTGTTTAAAATGAGTGGATTATATGCCCTTCTGGCTTATGAATATCTTTTTTTATGCAGCCCTTTTCAGGGCTTGCTTTCGAGTCCAGGGTTTGTTAATGAAATACTGCTAAAAAATATACATATATTTTACTTGTTGCGATAGAGTCACATATTCTTCATAATATTATTCATATTCAACAGATTGAATTTTTTTGATTTCATTTACATTCAAATTTTGATGAATATTTTGATGCTTCATTTTTCTTAAACATTAGATTCACGTTAAATTGTATTAAAAATAGTGACGAATTTCGTTATCGGAGCTGCAAATTTTCGCGGGAGATCTTGCCGCTTCTAATTTTGCAAGTTTGCAAAAATAGTAGATACAATTTATAAATTTTCAAAACTACTTCGCTTAAATCAAAGTTTGATCGCGGGATTTTGTAATTTTTTATTAATATGAAATTCGAAGAGCTTGCATTAATATTATATTAAAATTATAAATGGAATTCAACGGTCACATACCGATAGTAAAGATATTTTTTTTATTAAAATCGCGGTCGTTCGTTTTTAGTAATTTTATAATAAATGACAAGTCTTCACTTGTTTAAGTGACTATCATGAGTATGGCATATTGCAGCAAAATGTAATTGTTCTAATTGTTCATTAAATGCGCGGAAATTGTCAGATATTTGCATATAGTGTGTTTAAACTGAGAACGGGAAAAAATTCGGGAAAATTGAAGATTTTCGAGTATTCAGAAATAGAGATAAAATCATTCCATCAATAAATAATATATATATATATATATATATATATATATATATATATATGATTATAACTATTTCTTTTAATTTCGGGATATTTTTCATGTATCAAATATTTGTAAAACATTATTTAAATGATCCGGGATTTTTTCATTTTTCATCTTAGTACCGAAATGAAGTTTCAATTCATTTCGTTTCACTTTCCCATTTCAATTGTACGTGTTTAATAAATCTTTCCTTTTCAGCGTACTAATCACATGACAAACAAGTTTCTGTTATAGAATTTTTCACAGGATTCCGGAGGATTTCGAAGGCTTTTCAGATAGCAAAAGAAGCTTCCTTGAGCCTCATGATTTTTTTTCAATTATTATCTAATCAGTATATAGAATGTTTTAGATAGCTACATGGGTCTAGGAAGAAGAGAGAAGAATTTGGACTGAAGAAGGAAGAACCTCAAGATTTGTTTAATTGTTAACTGATCAGTATAGAAAATGTTTCAGATACGTACGTGGGTCTAGGAAGAAGAAAGAAGAACTTGGACTGAAGAAAGAAGAGTTTCAAGAGTTGTTTAATTGTTAACTAATCGGTTTAGAAAATGTTTCAGATAGGTACGTCGGTCTAGGAAGAAGAAAGAAGAATTTGAAGAGTTGTTTAATTGTTAACTAATCAGTTTAGAGAATGTTTCAGACAGGTACGTCGGTCTAGGAAGATGAAAGAAGAACTTGGACTGAAGAAAGAAGAGTTTCAAGAGTTGTTTAATTGTTAACTAATCGGTTTAGAGAATGTTTCAGATAGGTACGTCGGTCTAGGAAGATGAAAGAAGAACTTGGACTGAAGAAAGAAGAATTTGAAGAGTTGTTTAATTGTTAACTAATCAGTTTAGGGAATGTTTCAGATAGGTGCGTCGATCTAGGAAGAAGAAAGAAGAACTTGGACTGAAGAAAGAAGAGTTTCAAGAGTTGTTTAATTGTTAACTAATCAGTTTAGAGAATGTTTCAGACAGCTACGTAGGTCTAGGAAGAAGAAAGAAGAACTTGGACTGAAGAAAGAAGAATTTCAAGAGTTGTTTAATTGTTAACTAATCAGTTTAGAGAATGTTTCAGACAGGTACGTCGGTCTAGGAAGATGAAAGAAGAACTTGGACTGAAGAAAGAAGAGTTTCAAGAGTTGTTTAATTGTTAACTAATCGGTTTAGAGAATGTTTCAGATAGGTACGTCGGTTTAGGAAGATGAAAGAAGAATTTGAAGAGTTGTTTAATTGTTAACTAATCAGTTTAGGGAATGTTTCAGATAGGTACATCATTCTAGGAAGAAGAAAGAAGAACTTGGACTGAAGAAAGAAGAGTTTCAAGAGTTGTTTAATTGTTAACTAATCGGTTTACAGAATGTTTCAGATAGGTACGTCGGTCTAGGAAGATGAAAGAAGAATTTGAAGAGTTGTTTAATTGTTAACTAATCAGTTTAGGGAATGTTTCAGATAGGTACGTCGGTCTAGGAAGAAGAAAGAAGAACTTGGACTGAAGAAAGAAGAGTTTCAAGAGTTGTTTAATTGTTAACTAATCAGTTTAGGGAATGTTTCAGATAAGTACGTCGGTCTAGGAAGAAGAAAGAAGAACTTGGACTGAAGAAAGAAGAGTTTCAAGAGTTGTTTAATTGTTAACTAATCGGTTTAGAGAATGTTTCAGATAGGTACGTCGGTCTAGGAAGATGAAAGAAGAACTTGGACTGAAGAAAGAAGAATTTGAAGAGTTGTTTAATTGTTAACTAATCAGTTTAGGGAATGTTTCAGATAGGTGCGTCGGTCTAGGAAGAAGAAAGAAGAACTTGGACTGAAGAAAGAAGAGTTTCAAGAGTTGTTTAATTGTTAACTAATCAGTTTAGAGAATGTTTCAGACAGCTACGTAGGTCTAGGAAGAAGAAAGAAGAACTTGGACTGAAGAAAGAAGAATTTCAAGAGTTGTTTAATTGTTAACTAATCAGTTTAGAGAATGTTTCAGACAGGTACGTCGGTCTAGGAAGATGAAAGAAGAACTTGGACTGAAGAAAGAAGAGTTTCAAGAGTTGTTTAATTGTTAACTAATCGGTTTAGAGAATGTTTCAGATAGGTACGTCGGTTTAGGAAGATGAAAGAAGAATTTGAAGAGTTGTTTAATTGTTAACTAATCAGTTTAGGGAATGTTTCAGATAGGTACGTCGGTCTAGGAAGAAGAAAGAAGAACTTGGACTGAAGAAAGAAGAGTTTCAAGAGTTGTTTAATTGTTAACTAATCAGTTTAGAGAATGTTTCAGATAAGTTCGTCGGTCTAGGAAGAAGAAAGAAGAACTTGGACTGAAGAAAGAAGAATTTCAAGAGTTGTTTAATTGTTAACTAATCAGTTTAGAGAATGTTTCAGATACGTACGTGGGTCTAGTAAGAAGAAAGAAGAACTTGGACTGAAGAAAGGAGAGTTTCAAGAGTTGTTTAATTGTTAACTAATCGGTTTAGAGAATGTTTCAGATAGGTACGTCGGTCTAGGAAGATGAAAGAAGAATTTGAAGAGTTGTTTAATTGTTAACTAATCAGTTTAGGGAATGTTTCAGATAGGTACGTCGGTCTAGGAAGAAGAAAGAAGAACTTGGACTGAAGAAAGAAGAGTTTCAAGAGTTGTTTAATTGTTAACTAATCAGTTTAGGGAATGTTTCAGATAGGTACGTCGGTCTAGGAAGAAGAAAGAAGAACTTGGACTGAAGAAAGAAGAGTTTCAAGAGTTGTTTAATTGTTAACTAATCGGTTTAGAGAATGTTTCAGATAGGTACGTCGGTCTAGGAAGATGAAAGAAGAACTTGGACTGAAGAAAGAAGAATTTGAAGAGTTGTTTAATTGTTAACTAATCAGTTTAGGGAATGTTTCAGATAGGTGCGTCGGTCTAGGAAGAAGAAAGAAGAACTTGGACTGAAGAAAGAAGAGTTTCAAGAGTTGTTTAATTGTTAACTAATCAGTTTAGAGAATGTTTCAGACAGCTACGTAGGTCTAGGAAGAAGAAAGAAGAACTTGGACTGAAGAAAGAAGAATTTCAAGAGTTGTTTAATTGTTAACTAATCAGTTTAGAGAATGTTTCAGACAGGTACGTCGGTCTAGGAAGATGAAAGAAGAACTTGGACTGAAGAAAGAAGAGTTTCAAGAGTTGTTTAATTGTTAACTAATCGGTTTAGAGAATGTTTCAGATAGGTACGTCGGTTTAGGAAGATGAAAGAAGAATTTGAAGAGTTGTTTAATTGTTAACTAATCAGTTTAGGGAATGTTTCAGATAGGTACGTCGGTCTAGGAAGAAGAAAGAAGAACTTGGACTGAAGAAAGAAGAGTTTCAAGAGTTGTTTAATTGTTAACTAATCAGTTTAGAGAATGTTTCAGATAAGTTCGTCGGTCTAGGAAGAAGAAAGAAGAACTTGGACTGAAGAAAGAAGAATTTCAAGAGTTGTTTAATTGTTAACTAATCAGTTTAGAGAATGTTTCAGATACGTACGTGGGTCTAGTAAGAAGAAAGAAGAACTTGGACTGAAGAAAGGAGAGTTTCAAGAGTTGTTTAATTGTTAACTAATCGGTTTAGAGAATGTTTCAGATAGGTACGTCGGTCTAGGAAGATGAAAGAAGAATTTGAAGAGTTGTTTAATTGTTAACTAATCAGTTTAGGGAATGTTTCAGATAGGTACGTCGGTCTAGGAAGAAGAAAGAAGAACTTGGACTGAAGAAAGAAGAGTTTCAAGAGTTGTTTAATTGTTAACTAATCAGTTTAGGGAATGTTTCAGATAGGTACGTCGGTCTAGGAAGAAGAAAGAAGAACTTGGACTGAAGAAAGAAGAGTTTCAAGAGTTGTTTAATTGTTAACTAATCGGTTTAGAGAATGTTTCAGATAGGTACGTCGGTCTAGGAAGATGAAAGAAGAACTTGGACTGAAGAAAGAAGAATTTGAAGAGTTGTTTAATTGTTAACTAATCAGTTTAGGGAATGTTTCAGATAGGTGCGTCGGTCTAGGAAGAAGAAAGAAGAACTTGGACTGAAGAAAGAAGAGTTTCAAGAGTTGTTTAATTGTTAACTAATCAGTTTAGAGAATGTTTCAGACAGCTACGTAGGTCTAGGAAGAAGAAAGAAGAACTTGGACTGAAGAAAGAAGAATTTCAAGAGTTGTTTAATTGTTAACTAATCAGTTTAGAGAATGTTTCAGACAGGTACGTCGGTCTAGGAAGATGAAAGAAGAACTTGGACTGAAGAAAGAAGAGTTTCAAGAGTTGTTTAATTGTTAACTAATCGGTTTAGAGAATGTTTCAGATAGGTACGTCGGTTTAGGAAGATGAAAGAAGAATTTGAAGAGTTGTTTAATTGTTAACTAATCAGTTTAGGGAATGTTTCAGATAGGTACGTCGGTCTAGGAAGAAGAAAGAAGAACTTGGACTGAACAAAGAAGAGTTTCAAGAGTTGTTTAATTGTTAACTAATCAGTTTAGAGAATGTTTCAGACAGCTACGTAGGTCTAGGAAGAAGAAAGAAGAACTTGGACTGAAGAAAGAAGAATTTCAAGAGTTGTTTAATTGTTAACTAATCAGTTTAGAGAATGTTTCAGATAGGTACGTCGGTCTAGGAAGAAGAAAGAAGAATTTGAAGAGTTGTTTAATTGTTAACTAATCAGTTTAGGGAATGTTTCAGATAGGTACGTCGGTCTAGGAAGAAGAAAGAAGAACTTGGACTGAAGAAAGAAGAGTTTCAAGAGTTGTTTAATTGTTAACTAATCAGTTTAGAGAATGTTTCAGATAAGTTCGTCGGTCTAGGAAGAAGAAAGAAGAACTTGGACTGAAGAAAGAAGAATTTCAAGAGTTGTTTAATTGTTAACTAATCAGTTTAGAGAATGTTTCAGATACGTACGTGGGTCTAGTAAGAAGAAAGAAGAACTTGGACTGAAGAAAGAAGAGTTTCAAGAGTTGTTTAATTGTTAACTAATCAGTTTAGAGAATGTTTCAGACAGCTACGTAGGTCTAGGAAGAAGAAAGAAGAACTTGGACTGAAGAAAGAAGAATTTCAAGAGTTGTTTAATTGTTAACTAATCAGTTTAGAGAATGTTTCAGACAGGTACGTCGGTCTAGGAAGATGAAAGAAGAACTTGGACTGAAGAAAGAAGAGTTTCAAGAGTTGTTTAATTGTTAACTAATCGGTTTAGAGAATGTTTCAGATAGGTACGTCGGTTTAGGAAGATGAAAGAAGAATTTGAAGAGTTGTTTAATTGTTAACTAATCAGTTTAGGGAATGTTTCAGATAGGTACATCATTCTAGGAAGAAGAAAGAAGAACTTGGACTGAAGAAAGAAGAGTTTCAAGAGTTGTTTAATTGTTAACTAATCGGTTTAGAGAATGTTTCAGATAGGTACGTCGGTCTAGGAAGATGAAAGAAGAATTTGAAGAGTTGTTTAATTGTTAACTAATCAGTTTAGGGAATGTTTCAGATAGGTACGTCGGTCTAGGAAGAAGAAAGAAGAACTTGGACTGAAGAAAGAAGAGTTTCAAGAGTTGTTTAATTGTTAACTAATCAGTTTAGGGAATGTTTCAGATAGGTACGTCGGTCTAGGAAGAAGAAAGAAGAACTTGGACTGAAGAAAGAAGAGTTTCAAGAGTTGTTTAATTGTTAACTAATCGGTTTAGAGAATGTTTCAGATAGGTACGTCGGTCTAGGAAGATGAAAGAAGAACTTGGACTGAAGAAAGAAGAATTTGAAGAGTTGTTTAATTGTTAACTAATCAGTTTAGGGAATGTTTCAGATAGGTGCGTCGGTCTAGGAAGAAGAAAGAAGAACTTGGACTGAAGAAAGAAGAGTTTCAAGAGTTGTTTAATTGTTAACTAATCAGTTTAGAGAATGTTTCAGACAGCTACGTAGGTCTAGGAAGAAGAAAGAAGAACTTGGACTGAAGAAAGAAGAATTTCAAGAGTTGTTTAATTGTTAACTAATCAGTTTAGAGAATGTTTCAGACAGGTACGTCGGTCTAGGAAGATGAAAGAAGAACTTGGACTGAAGAAAGAAGAGTTTCAAGAGTTGTTTAATTGTTAACTAATCGGTTTAGAGAATGTTTCAGATAGGTACGTCGGTCTAGGAAGATGAAAGAAGAATTTGAAGAGTTGTTTAATTGTTAACTAATCAGTTTAGGGAATGTTTCAGATAGGTACGTCGGTCTAGGAAGAAGAAAGAAGAACTTGGACTGAAGAAAGAAGAGTTTCAAGAGTTGTTTAATTGTTAACTAATCGGTTTAGAGAATGTTTCAGATAGGTACGTCGGTCTAGGAAGATGAAAGAAGAATTTGAAGAGTTGTTTAATTGTTAACTAATCAGTTTAGGGAATGTTTCAGATAGGTACGTCGGTCTAGGAAGAAGAAAGAAGAACTTGGACTGAAGAAAGAAGAGTTTCAAGAGTTGTTTAATTGTTAACTAATCAGTTTAGAGAATGTTTCAGACAGCTACGTAGGTCTAGGAAGAAGAAAGAAGAACTTGGACTGAAGAAAGAAGAATTTCAAGAGTTGTTTAATTGTTAACTAATCAGTTTAGAGAATGTTTCAGATAGGTACGTCGGTCTAGGAAGAAGAAAGAAGAATTTGAAGAGTTGTTTAATTGTTAACTAATCAGTTTAGGGAATGTTTCAGATAGGTACGTCGGTCTAGGAAGAAGAAAGAAGAACTTGGACTGAAGAAAGAAGAGTTTCAAGAGTTGTTTAATTGTTAACTAATCAGTTTAGAGAATGTTTCAGATAAGTTCGTCGGTCTAGGAAGAAGAAAGAAGAACTTGGACTGAAGAAAGAAGAATTTCAAGAGTTGTTTAATTGTTAACTAATCAGTTTAGAGAATGTTTCAGATACGTACGTGGGTCTAGTAAGAAGAAAGAAGAACTTGGACTGAAGAAAGGAGAGTTTCAAGAGTTGTTTAATTGTTAACTAATCAGTTTAGAGAATGTTTCAGATACGTACGTGGGTCTAGGAAGAAGAAAGAAGAACTTGGACTGAAGAAAGGAGAGTTTCAAGAGTTGTTTAATTGTTAACTAATCGGTTTAGAGAATGTTTCAGATAGGTACGTCGGTCTAGGAAGATGAAAGAAGAATTTGAAGAGTTGTTTAATTGTTAACTAATCAGTTTAGAGAATGTTTCAGATATGTACGTCGGTCTAGAAAGAAGATAGAAGAACTTGGACTGAAGAAAGAAGAACCTCAAGAGTTGTTTAATTGTTAACTAATCAGTTTAGAGAATGTTTCAGTTAAGTACGTCGGTCTAGGGAGAAGAAAGAAGAACTTGGACTGAAGAAAGAAGAGTTTCAAGAGTTGTTTAATTGTTAACTAATCAGTTTAGAAAATGTTCTAGATAGCAACGTGAACATAGAAGAAGAAAGAATTGAAGAGAGAAGAAATACTTTAGAAACATCGAGGGATTTTGTGAAGAAGATAAAAGAAAAATCGTGTATTCTATCAGATGTTTATTTATTAGATCTGTGATTAGGTAGGTTCCCATTTTTATGCTTAGAACTGTAATTAGGTAGGTTCCCATTTTTATGCTTAGAACTGTAATTAGGTAGGCTTCCACCTTTTGAATTAGATGAAGAGTTAAGTAGGCTCACAGATTTTTCATTTCAAATGAAGGATTCTGAGTGAATAATGTAATCGATGTAATGAATATTTATTTCAGCAATCATCACTGAATTTTTTAAATGTAAATTCGCATTGTTTACAATTGTTTCTTAGCTATGTTGTTAGGTAGGCTTCCACTTTCTATTTAGAAATCTAGTTAGGCAGGCTTATCCCTTTTTACTTCGAACTACGATTAGGCAGGCTTATCCCTTTTTACTTCGAACTTCGATTAGGCAGCTTTAACCCTTTATACTTACAATTAGATATGTTGTTAGGTAGGCTCTCAGATTCATAATTTCAAGTCAATGAATCTGAATAAATAAACTAATCAATACACAGAACATTTATTTCAGCAAACATCGTGGGATTTTTTTAAAAAAAAAGTACAGAAGAACATCTTCATATTGTTTAAAATTTTTACTTAGCTATGTTGTTAGGTAGGCTTCCACTTTTTATTTAGAAATCTAGTTAGGCAGGCTTATCCCTTTTTACTTCGAAATCTGATTAGGCAGGTTTAACCCTTTATACTTGCAATTAGATGCACTGTTAGGCAGGGTTCCCCATTTCACTTATTGTTAGATAAGTTATTAGGTAGGCTCTCAGATTCATAATTTCAAACCAATGAATCTGAATAAATAAACTAATCAGTATACAGAACATTTATTTCAGCAAACTTCTTAGGATATTTTAAATGAAGAACAGAAGAAAGAAGAAAGAACCAAAGGAGATCGTCGAATTGTTTAATATTTTTACTTAGATATATCGTTAGGCAGGGCTGCCTTTTCCCACTTACAATTAAATGTAAGGCTTCTTACTGAAAAACCATGATTAGGTAGGGTTCCTCCAGTTTGATTTATTATTAGACACATGAATAGGTAGGCTCTCAGATTTTTATTCTGACTCGAAGGAATCGAGAACGAATAAATAATCGAAGTAGAGAATATTTATTTCAGCAAACATCGTGGGAGCTTAAACGAAGAAAAGAAGATAGAAGAATTGAAGAAAAGAGAAGAAGACAGAAGAAATTTAGTATTATATCAATTAATTTAGTTGTACTAATAGTAAAGTATCGATGTGAAAAATGTATGCTTTAGTTGATAAGTTATCATTTTCACAGGCAGAAGTATATTTTTTCTTGCGTTTAGGCTGAATAATATTTCTTCTGTTTTTTCCTGTATAATATTTCATGTGTACTTAATTTAACCCGGGTAGGATAGCATAGAAACACCTCTTGCTATACTTTTGCAAATCGGTCAACAATCGACCGTTTTGCAAACGTCTATCGAGAGGACAGTATATTAATAATAAATAAAATTTTGCATAAATGGAGGGTTGGCTGGGACGTGGTTAGGGTGGGTCTCCATGCGTAGCTACCTCCACGTGGTGAGACCCGGGCAATCGATATTATTCATGTTACAAATCTATGATAGAAATTTATTGCATAAATAATATCGAGCAAAAGGCTACGCGGTCCAACTTATCAGAATTATTACACAATTCAATGTTTAAACAAGCCTTACGAATGTAAAATTCGATTTAGAGATTCTAATATAATTCAAAAGGATGTAACGTTATTTCTCCAACCATTGCAAATTCAAATACTGTATACAAATGTAAGTTAGCAAGTGAATTGTGTAATTTACACACAGATCCATATTTTTCATTAAACATAAAGACAGTGAAAACTCCATGGACATAAGAATATAGACGAGGGATGTGCATCCTAATTGGGTGGAGGGTAAAGTACAACCACTTGAATCAAATGCAGCCTGCATTCTGATTATCTACAAAGACTTATGGGAGGGCAAGAGAGCGGAGCTCAGAGAACAATTTTATACTCAAAATTGCATTATAATTTCTTCTGTAACGTTCCGAAACAAATCTGGAAAATAAACTCTAAACTTAAAGCCAAATATGGGTTTTTATTTTTAATTACGCGCTCACTGCTCCACGGGCACCAACCTAGACCCTCTTTCCGGCACCGCCAACCAAAAGACGCTGCACAGTCTAGTGACAATCTGGGGGGAAGTCCGTGCACCGGTAGACAGCTGGTCTAGCGACCTGCATGTCGATGGCAGTCGTGGCCGTGGATTTTTCTGCGGATGCACGGTGTGCGTCGTCTGATCAACGTGCAGAGAAGCGGTGCGTGCACGTGAGAGGATCCGCAATGGGCAGCACGGAGGTGGCGAAGAAATCGAACGAGAACGGCGAAGTGATCGACGCGTACGGGCCGAACCTGAAGATCCTGCCATGCAACAACCAGGTGAAAGAGTTGCAGACGATACTGCGGGACAAGTGAGTAAAACGGCCCCGAAGCGACAGGTTTACACAATGTACGAGAGAGATCTTTTTTTGCAATGTCGTAACGCCGGCACGATGCCGGCGTGTCGTCTCGTTCGTCCTCAATGAAACAGATTTAATCGACACGATGCGTTTCCGTTCACAGAAACACCACGAGGAGCGACTTCAAGTTCTACGCCGACCGTCTGGTGAGCACCGCTTCCGCTTTATTTAATTACACGCCGTTTAATATGCGCTGTGTCATGTGTATGCGCTCGCAATAACTACATTGTTGATTGTTATGCAAGTCTACAGTTTCATGCTTGAACATTCTTATGCTCCTGTACGATTAGGAATGTGATAGCTCGGTGACATTTTTTTCACCTTACAGAACATACTTTGTGTAGGTAGATATGAATGTATGAATTGTATGAATGTCTGCTGTTTGGTAATACGTACGAATCGAGGAGGAAGCGTGTATTTGTTGAACAGGGAATGACTGTGCTTGTCTCATTTTTTGTGGGTGACAAATGCTTTTTTGATAAGTATTTTGTGGAAGAAATGTTTTTAATTACTTAACAGAATTATGTAATTGTGACTTTTGTTCTATAGGTGTTTTTAATCTGATTTAAATGTTATTACGAAGATTGCGATAATCATTGATAATAGATTATCTGTGTATGATAAAGTGACAAACTTTTGTAAACAAGCATGTGCATTTATATTGTATTTTTTAAATGGGATTAAAATAGAAATTTCTGTTTCTTTCTGTCTCACAAGTTGATCTTTATGTTTGCAGATTAGACTAGTTATAGAGGAAAGCCTGAATCAGCTACCTTTCTCCAAGTATGTGGTAACTACACCAACCGGAGCCAAATACAGTGGCTTGAAGTACCAGAAAGGAAACTGTGGGGTGTCTATAGTCAGAAGTGGAGAAGCCATGGAGCAGGTATACATAAATAATGGTGAAGTACATTATAATTTACCAATGGCATCTGTGATATTAATGAAATGTTTTAGAAAAGCATGTAACTACAGTTAATTTGTAGTTTAGAATATAACGTACACAAACAGTTCTCAGTCCTTAATTCCTAAGACATTATTTTTCACCAGTTTTTCATTATGAAAAATATATGTAAGTTCTATCATATACTACATACTTTAACAGCTAAACTCAAGGTCTATTAATTGCATCACCTTTTTAGGGTTTAAGAGACTGTTGTCGTAGCATAAGGATTGGAAAAATATTAATTGAAAGTGATGCAGACACGCACAAAGCCAAAGTAGTTTATGCAAAATTTCCAGATGACATATCTGAGAGAAAAGTTTTATTAATGTACCCAATAATGAGTAAGTGTAAAGTTATAAACAATGCATTCCTTTTGCTGTAAAATTACAGTGTTTTATTTTGAATTAAAGGTACTGGGAATACTGTGATAAAAGCCATTGCTGTGCTAAAGGAACATAATGTGCTGGAAGAAAATATTATTTTATCAAATTTATTTTGTACACCGATTGCAGCCAAATGTCTAGTCACTGCCTTTCCTCAGGTATGCCATTTATATATTACAGTAGTTACAGTAATTTAGTGAAATGTTTGACACTGTCTGTGGAAATTTTTGTTTGTGTCTTTAAAATTTTATGGAATTGCTTTAATATCAATCTATGTTAACAGAAATATATAAACTTGCCAAATGTTTATACCTTTAATTATGCAGTGCATTCATTTCTTTCTTTAAACACATAAACTGCACTAAAACATCTGATCAAAGCAAATAACAAAATTGGTTAACATGTTATCTCTGTTTCTTATAATTTACAACAAACATTGAACACTATTTGAGCTGTAGATTGTATTAATCAGATGTTTAAGTACATAGAACTAACATAGAAGCGCAGGTGTAAACAGCTTACAAATTGAATTACAATTGAAAATTGCAAATGCGTTTGAATTGTATAAATGAAATTGAGGTTTTTTTACAGATGAAGATTTTGACGTCAGAGATACATAGTGTTGCCCCAAATCATTTTGGACAAAAATACTTTGGTACGGATTAATTGAATTTTTTTAGTATAAAATATATTAAGATGGTACTTACTATAGAAATTTAATTAATAGAAAATCAGCTACAGAAGGTAACATGTGCATAATAGAGTAATATAATTTATCAAAATGGAACATTTAAAAAGATTGATATCCTAATTGTAGTATTGCCAATGCTGGAATGCTTAAGGTAGTAGAATCAGTAAACAGTAGACATAAACTAATGCAGTGTAATATAATTATTATTATTATTGATTGATAAGTATTATATGCATAATAACTGAAAAATGGAATACTGGTGATCTTTACTGATAAGTACAATTTTATAAAATAATTGCACTGGTATTTTGCTTTGAAGTTCTGCACTCTTTGTTAGGGTTATTTTATTGTCAGTTTGTGGAATCTTCCACTCAAAGGTACATATGCATAATAAGAAGTTATTGTTTAACCAATCGAATAAGTAAAGTTTATTTAAAAACCATCAGGATCAAACAAATTTCGCATGCAATTTAAATTATAGCGATACATCTCAGGTCTTCTACCTAAGAGAACATATTAAAAGAGCGCGCATAATCGTTTATTTTAATAAATTATTCATGGTAGTAGGACTTGGTAGAATAAAGTTTCTTTTTATTTGCGACAATGTAAAGTAATGTTTTCATTACGTTATTGTTTATTGTCACAGTTTCACTAACAAATTTACGCACAGTTCACAATTTTATAAAATTTTTAAAAGCTCACTAACACTATAGAAGTAATGTTATTATAAAAATATTTATTTTATCCTGCTTTGGCATTACTAAGTTATGTTATCGTATGGTACTACATAAAAGCATTTACGTGTACATATGTTATATAATCATCTTTATAATACTTAATATATTGGAAAATGAGAATTTTTTTAATTTATTGTATAATATTCTAGTACTAATTACAGATAACGAAGTTTTTATTTCTATATGTATAGTATGGCGCAAAAGTATGTTTAAAAATAAAGTACGGCTTTGTATTTCAAAGACTACCTTCTGTGGGCTGATTTTCTCTATTTAATATAAGATTGTAAGTAATACATTTTATTTTATTATTATTTAATGAAGTCGAATCGGCCGTGTTACGGTTGATTACAACTTTTCTGCATAATATACCGATTAGATTCGGTTTCTATCTTTTGCTCTGCATATCGTAAACTGTGAATTTCAAACGCTAAATGAAACGTAAGATGCGACAATGAATATTGCTAAAAATCTGTATAACATATAACTGTTAAAACCGCAGCTCCTGTCGGTAATATATTATTTAAAATTACACGTGATACGATTCACACGAATCTCGTGAAGTTGTGTTATTACGAATTCGTGGGTTTCTAAAGTAACAAAGTACTTAGTTGTTACAAATATTATAAGAATTCACAGTTGTTCACTTCTTTTTTTTTTATTTTTGTTCTGTTGTTATAAATGATATACAACTTGTAAGCATAATATAACCGATCTACAATACAAGCTATGATGTTTGAAGCTCTGCATAATATTTTAAGGACATTTAGTATCTTGACATGAATGTAACAAGAAACATGAAAGATTACAGAATATTTCATTCTTCGAGTGGGGAAGCACAATTTTTATTGAACGTTTAATAGATATGATCTGCATAATAATTCAGCATTCATTTTACAAGTGCACTTAGTGCCTCAGGGTAAATTTTTTGTTAAAGCTCTCCTATAACTGGTTATACAGAACTTATGTGCCAGAAACATTGATGTATCCCGCTTTAATCATATACTTTGGTCTCGAGTGCATGTTCTAAATATTTCTTTGGCTAGCATTGCAAACTGTATTTCGTCAGTGCTATTTATCATTGTACTTATTAAGGCATAATTTGCTTACGTTGAAACTTCAGATGTCATTTCGTTGTTCAGTTTGTGTGTGAATATTATTGTGTACTAAATGAAAGTCTATTTTGTTATAAGAAGAAATAATTACAACATAAGGAGCAAGATGAGAACATTTAATGTCTATGTATTAGTCAGGCATAACTGTTGAATCGAGAACCATATTTAACATCGGTGATTATTGCATTTTAATTTTTCTTGTTTTTACTTAAATGATCGTATGTATTTGCTCCAATGCATACTAATAGTATGTGGATGAGTACAAAATTTAATATAAAATCCAATAAAAATTAAATTATAATTTTTAAATACATACATTGAAATGATGTATGATAGCCACCAAAATGTATTCTACTAATTCATGTGTTAAGTTGTGTAATCTCATTGTTGACAAAATAGTAGTATATGCAGAAATGAGCAGCCCGCAACAAAGTGAAAAACACTTTTCACGAATACTAAATGTTACTGAAGTACGTGTCAATTTAAAAAACTTTGAATTTCATTGTCACTTGTATTCATCAATTTCCTCATATAGCTGTTAAATGATATCTAGAATTGATTATGCAGCTTTTACATGTAACAAATTTTTTATACAGATATAATATTAATATTTTGTCATTTTTCGTAGTTAGTACTATAATTTTGTTTTAGTTCATTCATTTGGTCTTTTTTTTGATTACGAAACGTGTAGAATTTAAATGTTGAAACCTGTAGAACTGTGTTAAAGAACAATTTGCCTTTGAACGTGCCTATGAAAAAGCTGCATTACAGTATCTAGAATTCTGATTTTGAAGAGCAGTATGTGAACTATAACGCATTGTATTATGCCATTTCAGTGTATACAAATGTCTGTTATTACGAACAATGTCTGTACACTTGTTATACTGATAAGTTACCTCAGATTAATTTTCAGCATCTAATAATAGTTTCTGCATTCTTAATGAATGTATACCAGTGAAGATTGTACAATATATATACATTAAAAACCATGAATAAATATGCACAGCAAGTACTAATTACCTAACATAAGTAATCTAAAATAAACAGAATATTATAAAAATGATACATGCTTTATTTATTTTTTTTGTTTATTTAGAAATAAAGTCCAAAAGCAAATACATATTTTAAATGTTATTGAATATTTCACAAGTAGTATAATGCCAATTGTCCTATCATTTTTCAGAATAAAATAACAACGGTCTAAATATCATTTCCTTCATTATGTGTTTTAACATTAGTTGATTTAAATCTTTTTGGGGAAAAAGAGGGACAGTAGTGCTTTGATAGAATAAAAATATTTGCTTTCCAATAGTTTATAAAGTGATTTAAGTTATTTTGGAGTTCAATATTTTGTTATAGTTGTGTATCCTATAGATGAGTCATATAAGTATCATCAAAAACACTTTGACAATTATTGTTTTCAGGCTGTTCTCGTTTCATCATAGGAGAGACTGCAATTGTACAAGAAAAAGATATTTGAAGAATTTATGTTATACTTATTATGTAGACCTTAGAGTTTAGATTTGTTTATTAGACAACAAACTTGAACTGACAATAAGTAAGTGGATAGGAAAAAACTAAGATATTGATCTCTAGGAACACTCCATATACTTAGATGGTTTCTTTACTCTTGACATTATTAATTTAATACATATTTACAAGTATATACCTTGATATAATACTTAAAGGCAGATACTTTATTTTTATATTTACTAACATTACTGCTAGTCGTTTAATCGTTAACACGAAGAATAGATATTTTTATAAAAGAAATTAATGATGTGATGAATAGAATTGTTAATATATATGATTATAGTTTATAGACATAATATTAACTAGATCTTTGAACAGGCGGTTTAGGTATAAAATGATAAGCTATATTAATTTATACAGATAAACATCACCAAATTTTGTATACCTTGCAATAGAAAAATTAACGTAATCATAATATGTTACTTACCATATTGTCTGACATACATTCCTGGAACGAATAGATGTAATTCAGGTTTGTTGACCTCCGTATTCGCATAATTTACACGTTTAACGCATCACGTATCTTTCTGAACAAATTTCTGTGTCAGTGTTTTAAAATGTACAAGATCACATAAAACAGAATTCTTAAACTTCTATTATGATATTTATTAGTAAATTCTTATATGCATGTAACAATGATTGACATAATTCATATACATCATGTATAATGAATATTGTTCTCGTAAATATATACTTACATGTTTTTGAATATATCATGTTAAAATTTATTAACTCTAATGCTCAATGTCCAACACCTATTGCTCATGAATTATAGTATTCTATAAATAACAACGAGGTGGACATCTTTTACGATTTTTGTTCGATAAAGCTTCGTAATCTTTTGTTCTAGTTCGATCGTAGTAGCAAATATTTGATATTCAAAAGCGGCGGTACGCTAGATTAAAATTAGTCAGGCTTATTATCTCGTGCACGATTACTGTGTCATGAATTTGGTATTTTTTAATATTCTGTTTCATCCTATAGTAAAATATCTCATAACACTCGCATAAAGCTACAATTTGTTCGTGATTAATACCCGCGTATTATTATTTGATCAGCAAGTGAGCGGTATACAATGGAAAACAATTGAATTGTTTGTCAAGCTGTTTGGACGAGCAACACAGTACGACCAAGTGTGTTTGAACCGATACTAAATTTCGCAAAGAATCGCAAGTAGGCCTTCGATAAAAGTGTTTCAAACTCTCAACATACTTTTCTATAGTCCACGTTCAATTAATCACAAGTAAATATTTTCAGCATGAGAAAAGTAAACGACTTATAACATAAGATCATTCTATACACATTCTGTTTTTAATTCTCTCGAAGAGGAGAATCGAAATAATTTATCCTCGACCAATTAAACGAATAACAACGATAGTACGAATTTGATAAATATCATTTTTACGACTTAAGACGCAATTTTGTCGGATCTATTATGCGGAATCAAGAAATCCGTCCTAAATTAATCTTAACTTTCTTAGGAATATCGACAATTATTTCAGGATGTACTTGATAATAAAGAATAATTAGTGCGCATGATATTGAAATATTATAATAAAATCTATTATAACTTATTTTGTGTCGTCTTTTGTAATAATCGCCTTTTACGCAAAACTGAGTGTTGTACTGTCCGAACTTATATGTATTACGCGATAAGAAGCAATATTCTTAAAATTCTTGTATAAAATTAAAGAAAGAAAAATGAAAGAAATAAAACTTTTAAGCAAATCATTGTGACATTCTACATTTGATATGGAAGCCATTTTTTTTATATCAATGGTAAGTAAACAATTTACAGCTTGGACCACTGATAAATATGCAAAAACTTCTAGTAAACTATTAAAAGTAGCTCAAATTGCAATTAAAAAATTGGATATCTAATTAAAAATTTGATATAAAAACATAAGTTAAATAATTTTACATTAAAATGGATCTATCTAAATTTCGTTATACTTTTAATGAGTAACAGGATAGAAAGCGTTCTCAGTACTGAAAATTTATTACTCCTAGCACGTTGTTAGGATTGCGATGACGGGTAGAGTATAATATAAACAATGTATAATATCAGCATAAGAAATTAAAAAAATTTTTATCATCTACTGATATGAAGAGGGATGAAATTAATTCATACCTTCTAACCAGCTCTATCGAAACTCCATTAATGAAAAAATTCGATTGCAAATATAAAATATCTCTATAAAAGTATCGCTTATACTCCACTTATACTGTTCAATCAATATAATTTCTGGAACGCAGAAATATTATCTTGGCAGTACCTTCACTCAGCCTTAGATGTGTGATAAATATAGCTTTTACAAAATACCCTTAATGGTGGAAAACCAAGGATGTCATATAAATGTGAAACGTCCCACTATCGATTGGACTCGTTTCACACTTACTCTTCCTTTTCTTGGTCATCGGACTTTTCTTCGTTCTTGACAATATTTTCTTCTGTATGTTCCGCGTCATCTTCGTTCGCGGCTTTCGTTCCACCGTCATTTTCTGTGGGTTTAGATTCATCTGACTGTTCAGTTTCAGTTGCCAAAGTTGTCCTCTCCTCCACACTGTGATGTCAAAAGTGGGAAGTCATTAAATTATCTAATAAAAAATACTTATTTTTAAAGTGTTAAATATATGTATGAATATCAGTTTGTTTACATACATCTACAGTTATAGAGATTACCTAATTTGAATGATCAATTACAGAATTATGCAATCAATGCATCTATAGCGCTCACCTTTCTGCTTGTACCGCAGCTGCATCTTTGTCTGTGGAAGGCTGAAATGCATACGTAGTAGTGAGTATATGGACAGAGTATAAATTTAGTGCCAAGGGCAAGACACAGGTAAATAAATGTAACTAAAACAATTGAAGCTAAAATTCCAAAGTAACATGACATACATCTGAAGGAATAAATGCATTCAAGTCATACCGCTGCACCTAATGTTTTCTCAACTGTAAATTAACGGCATGGAACTAATGATGATGTTTACCTCCCGACTTGTGGTATTTCCGTTTTCTTGAATCTCTTTACTCTGATCTAGAGCAATTTCTGCACTAGCAGGAGGCGCCACTTTCAAAAACTGTTCCAACTCGTCTACTTCATTTGCCAAATCAAAATCCTCATAATCCTGCAAGATGAGTCATGAATTTTCCATATATCACATTTAGAGGTCCAGAACTTTGCACAAAGGCAAATAAATATGAGAATTGATATAATAAAAATAATAATTACCCCACAATATTCCTCTTCATTGAATATTTGTGGAGGTAACGGATATTTACTGTCTCTTGCGATACTATTGGTCTGCATAAACTCCTTTTCCATTTCCTTCCCTGGTTCTGTTATATCAATGGTTTCATATTCTACATTTTTACTATCTAATATCATCAAGACACGCTGCTGCCTCTTTTTCACCTGTAAAAATACAATGATACATAAGACGCTGAAACTTTCCAAAAAATTTATTTCACTTTCTATTAAAAGAATAATCTGATGAGAATAATAATTCGATAGAGTCTCAAGCCATGTACTTAGCTCTGCGGTATCTCTGATAACGAATGTCCACCTGTTTTACAGGTAGAAGAAAATGATTTATGATCTAATCTTATCAATGACCATTGATGTCAAAAACTTTAGTTACAATTTAATATTTGTTAGTAACAATAAATTCCCGTTATTTCGAAGGAAATAAACATAGATCGAAAGGTTCGGTAACTCAGCATCTGTTAGTCTATTTTTCTCGAATATTTCGCCTAATTTTCGTTCAAGATTAACACGCAGTTACGTGTCATAAATTTTCGCATCGTTCGTAAGGGTAATATACGTTTTCGCGACATCGAAAACGTAAAACAACGTCAGTCATGAATGATTTCGAGCAGTTTTGATGACGAGTGACAGCGTTGATAGTTAACCCTTTCACTGCCAAATTTGTCGCAGTCGACCGGTACGCCTGTGCTGAATTTATTTCGCTTTCTCGCAGCCGACAAATTTCCATAGACACGTCAGACTTTCTCTGATAAAATTCCAAAAAAACCTCTACTCACACAGACGGTCTACTCGCGATCATCATTAACAAACTAAAATTTATAGAACTCTTTTTCGTCAAAACATGAATCTCTAATAATAATAAAAAAAAATCGAAGTCATAGCAACGACTTAAAGCTTCCTACATAGAGTACACTAATTTATCCTAAACAACTTAAATTTAAAAAATCCTCCGAATAAGACCCCTACTTTTTCCTCAAAACATGAATTTCAAACTAATAAACAAAAATTGCGAGCTGAAGCTTTCTGGAGTACTCTCATTCGACATAAACAAGTTGAGATTTTCGTTGAATCCGAGAAACGCTGCAACGGGTCTTGACCTTTCGCCGCGAGCCACTATAGTGGCCGTTAGCAGTTCCGGCGTCGCACGTCCGTGCTGACCAGCGAAAGGGTTAATCGGACGCTTGGACTTTGTCGCGATGTAACCCGATCCAACGTGGCCGTGAAATATCGTAAGAATTCAGGGTGCCCGGTAAATCTGGCATTCTCTCCTGGTCGCACGTATACACGCGCCTCTCGTGCGCACACGCACGCACACGCACACGCATACACATTCACACACTCGAGGAAAATGTATCGTTATGTTCGTTGATCGTCGCCTGGTTGGTCTCAGCACTCACTTCCTTGTTGCCGCTGATACCAGATATGTAGATTTTAACGACCATCGTTTCAGCCGGCGGCTCCGTACCAATTGACACGCTCGAACTGGCTGCTCGTCGTGTTGTGTGCCACGATTAGCGGTTCCGTGGACTGATAAGAGATCAGTGAATCACTATAGGGGCTCTATCGATGATCGGCGGCGATGAGCAACACTGATTCAACGCGCACGGGCCTGGCCTGGTCTCTGGCTGATCCACTGGCTACGTCATTTCAGGCCGGTTTTCGAGTGTTCTCATGCGCGAAACTCCTGCACCGCGCTCGGGTACCTCTTTTTTTCACGATCGAAACGACGATCTCGGTACCTGTCTCTGTATGTACAGCTAGAGCTGGGAGTCTAAGGCCTGGTTTACATCGACGGAGTAAAGGGGATAGTGTACCAGAGTAAAAGGATAGTATAGTGGCGGAAGTAACTCGTCTGCTTACTCCACTATCCCATTTTTGACTCGGGAGCATTCTTTCTAGGCCTGTTGTACTTTTGGGATTTTTTTTTTGGAAACATTAAGCAGTATATCTTTATGAAACTTTGGAGATTTGCTCATGTATGTTTGTACTACGTTAACAAATTTTTTTACGTTGTTATTATGCAAATTGTAGTGATCATGCAGTGGGAAAGTATAGAGGTCGAAACGACGATCCCGATGCTCCGCTGAACAGTTAGTGCTGCGAGTTTAAGGCCTGGTTTACATTGGTAGAGTGAAGTAACTTGCCTGCATACATTATTGTCCCATTTTTGACTTAGGGGAGTATTCTCGGCTTGTTTGAAAGTATATTTTTGGAAAATGGAGCAATATATCTTTATGAAACTTCGTAGATTTGTTCGTGTACGTTTGTACTATGTTTATACATTTTTTTACGTTATTTACGTATAAATTATAGTCATTATTCTCCGGGGAAGTAGACAGGTTGAAAAAATGAGTTGCACGGTAACTGTAGTTGAAGTAATCTGAAATGACAATCTCAAAAAGTCTCTTAATTAATATGATTATGGTGGTTAGTGCCTATGAAAAACTAAATATACCAATTTTTACGATTTTTAGAACGAGTATCTGTGTATATAGTTTGTACTATAGTAATAATACTTTGATAATAAAAATTGATATTAATAACTTCTCAAATTTATAATAAAAAGTCAGTCTTTGCACCTATTTTTACTTGTATGGTCGTTTAACTTGTCTTATAGTCTTATTTCTATTTTTGTTATACCCATTATCAATTTTATAGTGTTATTTGAATTCATGGCTTGTTCGAAGGCGCGCCATTGCGTTGTAACTTCCGGTCACTGGTACGCGTCGTGAGGATCGAACCTTAAGGCCTCTACCTTTTTCCGCTTCTTTTGGAACGTACCTTATATTAGTGCAAAATGGTAAGAATCTTTATCGCGAAATATTTCGTGAATCTCGTTGTAATATTCATAGAATCGATTGTGTTGTGTTGGACAGAGTCATCAGCGATGTGTTAACACAAATATTGTGGAATATTATTTTGTTTAAATGATAATAGTTTAATGTGAAACTGTGATCTGAGGTTATGTTTGTAATCGTGCAAAACAACGTGATCTGTTACCGATTTTCTCATGCTAAATGAGTTTTATGAGATGTAGATGATGTAACGTGGTGCATCTAATTTGTTTTATGATGAAAAATGATTAGAGTATTTGTAGTAACGTTATCATAACAAACATATTTGACTTAACCTATCGTGTGTCGGACAAGTAGCTTTTTGATTTGTATTTGTAATTGCGTGTTTGTAAAAGACCATACGCAACAGTACAAAATTGAAATATATTGTTAAAAAAAAGTCAATTGTTTAAATATTACATTTCTGATGATTGAATGTTCTGTTATATTGAACATTGTGCTTTACAATAGAACTTTTATTCTATTGTATATTACTAATTAATATTTTTTTCTACTACTGTAATATACTTTAGGTTTACTCAGTATTTTTGTAATTAATAGGCAAAACGCACGAAGAAGGTTGGAATCACCGGAAAGTATGGTACCCGATATGGTGCCTCGCTCAGGAAGATGGTTAAGAAGATGGAAATTACCCAGCACAGTAAATACACTTGCACATTCTGTGGCAAGGTGAGAAAACCTGTTTGTTTAACTCTTTTTGAAATTCCATATAATTCTTGAATTTCTTATGCATCGAATAGATCCAGAGAATGTTATAGACTTCATTTCATAAGATGCATAATATGTTTATAGTTAGGTTTCTTGTTATGAATGTTTCAAAAGGGTTTGCACATTCAACTTTTTATGTTTTATGGTAGGATGCCATGAAGAGAAGTGTTGTGGGAATTTGGTCATGCAAAAGGTGCAAGAGGACAGTAGCAGGAGGTGCTTGGGTTTATTCCACAACAGCTGCTGCATCTGTTAGGTCTGCAGTTAGGAGATTGCGTGAAGTTAAAGAACAATAAGTAATTATAAATAAATTTCTTCTAATATAATTCAAGAGTTTAATTTATTAAAACCCTTAATCTGTTACTAGTAACATCATGAAACTGGAAACTGTTTCATTCCAACTAAACCTTAGAATATACATAAACAATTTAAAAATTACTTTGGTAAAGTAATCAACAGTAAAACAGTAGAATTTTTTATGGATTTAATCGATTTGTGACAGTATATGGTACATAAGTCATAAAATGCTTAAAGAATTAGGAGATTTAGACAGAATATTTAAAAATTATTCTGGAGGCACATCAAAACTATAATCAGTATAATACCCTATTTACATTCATTCTGAAGTCTGATAGCATACATTCAATTTTTATAGGATTACATACATGATGTTCTCTTACAGCTTTTGATAGAGAATTTTTCTCCATGAGAGGATTAAGTTAGTAGATTGTAAACTATTGTAATCTTTTATAGAACATAGATGTATACTATTCTGCTTAAAATAGTTCAGTTAAAATGAATACTTACAAAAGTATTAAGTCTTTGGAAAATATATGGAAACATTAATTCAGTGATTGAGATTAAATAGTTTATGCATATATTATTTAAACTTAATGGAACATACATAGATTATTTTATTGTCTTTGAAAATGTGTTCATTCTCTATCATAATCGATGAAAAAAAAAATTGTTTCATTTCTTTTCATACCTACATGATATCTGTATGTACATAATAAATTTGTGTGTAACATCAAAGCTTAAGAGATGCTTCAACTTATTTAATACATTTATGAGGTTACAAAATTTGTTTAAGTAGACTTTCATAGATGATTTCTTGAATGGAAGTCTGTATAAGTAAGCGATTTTTATGTATTCCAGTGTAATTCTTACAAATATTTTAATTAACAGTGGAGCATTAATTTTATAAATAATTATAAACATTATTCTGACGAGATGAATTATAATGGAAACACTAAAATCATATGTATACATACACGGTGAACAGTTTCAATGGATAATTTGCTATATTAAAAATCTGTTTACAAATCGTTATAGACTTTATTTCTTTCTATATCCGCGAGCTTACTTTGAACTTAAACTTAATTTTATCAGTTTAAACAGCTAACAATCTATCTACAAATTTTTGCTAAATATACTTCTTATTTTAACGCACGTATTCAAATAATATATAAATTTTAATAGAAATTAAGTCCTGTACAAAAATAAATACTATAGTCTCGCCCGTGAATAATTAAATATAATTAAGCTGTAAACAATAATCTGTTGCACCATCACCAGTTTCTCAAATAATATAAAATTGAGTATATCATTTGACATTAAAATTGTCCTAAATTGAAATTTCAGGGTTGTATAATATATTTTAAATATTATAAATGTGTTTCAATGTTTTTTCCCATTCGAAGTCGTAGAATCAGCTACCCTTTTTCTCAATCGCAAATGTAAACTATCAGTCGATATTTTCCGGAAAAATGTTTTTACATTACAGATTTTTTTTTATTACTTTCCATAGCGTGAAAAATTTGTAACTCATGTCTACAGTACACGGTAAGGGAAGGACGCCCGAATCTGATAACAACATTTTTACATTAGTTACAGGAAACTGTTCTCATTGAATTATACTCAACAAGTATATTGCACTCTAATCTTTCGGCACACTTCTAGTACATAGAAGCTAAAAAGAGTCTGAATCTATGTAGAATCATAGCTATGCAAGGTGACAGGGGTATCATAAAAATATCTAGCTTTTCGTTACGAAAATACGGAAGACACTCTTGTCTCGAATTTAAGAAAGTATTCAAAGTATAACATTACAGCGAATAACAGTTGATAGTTTTTTTTCTTTTTTTTTATTCTTTAATATATTCTTAAAATGATATCTCATAAATGTAATCTCATATTGCTATGGCGAATCCAGAGATGTGTAAGTACATTTATCCTTCCAAACGAATGAAAAGGAAATAACAACTAAATTGTACGAACGAGATGCAACAAGGAACTGTTAGAAATATCAGTATAAAAAGATTCAGTGCTCTTCCCTAGTCGCTAGAAAATTGTACAGTACAAGTTCTAAATCATAAACAGCAGCGTCACAGTAATTCCACTTGCACTCCACCATTCACTCTGTCAATAATAGTGACACTTATACCATAAACATCTGTTCTTAGCGCACTGATAGATCTCCCAGTCATCCGGCATTGCACTCATCCCACATTATCAAATATGTCTCTCCTTTTTTGTATTAACAATTATTTATTTATAACAGTGGTCTGATATGCTTTCCCCTCTACTGTTTTCTAAAAAACGAAAAAAAAAATGTTCACATACATGTTTCTTCGTATCACTTGTGTACGTCCACGCACAGTTGGAAATATTCCCATTATTCTGTTCCTTTTTCTTTTTTCGACACTCTTGTGCATTATTAATCAAAGGCATACCATGAGAAATGGCAGTAATTACACGATATTGCTATTAACAGTAAATAAATCCTATGTAACTAAAAGCATTAACTTCAATCTCTCGTTTGTAAGGTATAAGTCAATTTCTGTCGCACTGTCAATTCCTCTGATGTTCAGTGGATCGACAACAGATGATGCTGGACTGCTTCCGTGGAATATAATACTATTTTCCTCCTTGATCTTGTATGAGTCGAAGTCTCTTGAGTGTCAGTCCACGGCTCTAGCGTATTAAATATATCAACAAGTGTTACATACAGATGATGCATTTAGAATCAGCTCCTATTAGCTGGCTTGCCATTTAAATTTACTGCGCATTATCCATTTCTGACCAATGTTATGCGAATCGCACGGTGATAGGACTGGTTGCATCGCGTCGTTTGGACGAGGTTTGGACAAGCAGTGTCCAGTATTGGTGTGTTTGATCATCTTCGTCTAGAGACAGATAAATATATTGTTGAATTCCTTTAACATTTCTATTTTACAGATCATGTTTGCTTCAACCGTTACATACCTCTTCGTCATAAACCCATGCTTGATTTCCACCCATACCATGGCATCTTACTATTTTCACAGGACCTTGGGGGCTAGCTGCATCAAGGCACATATCATCAGACATAATTTGCTGCCGTTTAGTATAAGCAAACACCTAAAAAGACAATTTATTGTTAAGAATTCTATTATCAAGTTTATTCAAAAATTATACTGTGTCTATTTTGATTACAGACCTGATTACCACCCAATCCGTGGCAATAGCTAATTCCAACATTCTCACCGGTTCTCCTACCCATAGTGTCCAAACACGTTTGCGTGTCAACGTTCTGTACATCGCCCAAATAATAATAATCTAGCGGCATAGGAGATTCGGGATAGATGTTTTCCAAGTACCATCTGAAGCTTTTGCATTTCAGCTGCTCTCTCAACTTGATCCGTTCGGACACGTCGCCAACGGCCACGTTTCTAGCTCCTATAAAACAGCAATTATGTCAACACCACTTAGACATAGAATTTATTGGTGGTTTATATAATGCAGTAGTGTGCTTGCATGTATGTATGTCCACTGTAAATAGAGTGTGTTAGAAGTATGTGCCAAAATAAAGAAACTGCTGTGTATGGTGTATTAATGCTGTATGCTTGCTCTTGGGGGTAACTGTGCTATCATAGAGTAACTTTGATCAAGATCTCACGTTAAACTGAAAAATCTAATACTTCTTTTGAAGTAGAATGTGAACACCATTGAAAGCAACTTGAAATCAAGCAGATCACTTTTTAATCTGTCTGTACAAGTGTCTTTGCGGTACAACTCTCTTTCTTCAGGCTACGTTTGTACATCACAAATGTTTGCTTGTTTCAAGATTGCATGGATCAAAAGGAGCTTCTTTATTCTTCACCTATACAGCTAAAATGGAAGTACAGTGTTAACGGGTATCTGATACACATATGGCTGTGGCTGTGTTCAAGCTGAAGACGTATGCAACTTATAAAAAGCATGCCAACTCCCAACAGAAAAGGAACATGCACAAGTAGATGAAGCCAAAGAATACACAAAGGACTCATGATAAGAGCACAGCGACATTGCAGTTTTGTTGTCTTTTTGCCAGAAATTCTGGTGTTAGTGCTACCTGGATTAATGTTGTAATAGAAGTACTTCCATTGGTCCAACCAGACCTCTGCGAGTCGCGCATTGTTGTGGTTCACAATCTTGCTGGTACCACCGGGGAACGTATACGGTGTTGACTTACGGAATACATGACCGACGTGCGAGCACGGTGCGATTTCCAATGTCCCACCACACATCCATATCTAACCAACTCAATTCTGTTAGTATGTTAGCAATTACAATGATAGTTTGTAAGACGACAAGAAAAACAGCTAATTCATTAGATTTAGATTACTACTATTCAGTCGGACCTCGCGTTCTCCTCTGTACTGGTACCTATAAATGTTTAGAACAGTATGTCAAAACTAAAAAGCAAGCAAACTCATTCTGTTAGTCGGCTGGATGGATGAGTGGTTAAGACCGTTCAGAAGTGTATTAAAATGCAAAGAAATCAATCATATTCCTGCAAATCAAAACTTCATGGCTACACTGCAACAGCTAGATCCCAGAATCCATTTTACATGTATTACACACACCAGTAATGATACACGTGGATACAAATATGCGGTAAATGTAGTAGTAAACAAAAAAAATACATTCATGTCTTGAACACGCATGTTAATGTAAAACTCTATGGTAGATGCACACACAAGTTGGTTAATGTCACAATAAAAAAAATACACTCAGAGTTAATTTCATGATCAAAGTGTAGATTAACTACATGGTTACAGGTGTTAATATCTTTAATGTCTACTTTATGAGAGGCGTTTTTCTCTGGAACAAAATTTCCGGAACTCTTTTATCGCTCAGATATAAAATCTACATTCTAGCAGCATGTATAGAAGAAATATAGAGATACGGATACTAAAAATGTTTGTCTTTGCAAGGTATTATTAATGCTTGTAAACAATGCAGTTATTACTAAAAGAAAATATATCAGGAACATATAACAAAAACAGTGTGCTATCCTATAGTCTCTTTATATAATTAATATCACAGCATTACCTCTATCAGATACCCGTCAAATATACACAAATGTAACTTCTTCAAGTACACTCTAATAGTATGCAAACACCCTGTCAACTCTATGTGAGAAGAAGAGTCAAATATTTCCTTCTTCACTTTCTTGTGGAAAGCCTATTCTCTCGTTACAAATAACTGCACACTTTTCTGAAGTAAAATTTCTGTATATTCACAATAAATCATTAAGTATTCATTGGCTACTGAGTAGTTTGGCGGTAGGAATTAGCGGAGTTCATAGAAACAAAATAAACGAATTATACACGTTATTATCTAACCTGGGTTCATGGCATAGTAAAAATCTCTCCACTCATCCATCCAGACTTCGGCCACCCTAGCCGCATTGTGTAGAACTACTTTGCTGACACCACCAGGGAATGTATATGGACTCTTGTCTCGGAATACATGTCCAACGTGTGAACATGGACTGATTTCTAACGTCCCACCGCATTGCCATACCTACAAGGTACTTATGACTTCACACATGAAGATGAAAGTGTCCACTGCTAAACCCTCTAATTGGATTCACAAACACAAATCTCTGGTACTTGTTTCTTCCAACAGAACCCGGCATATCCCAATGCAACGTTACCCGTTTAACACTAGAACTTCATGGGTCTGTCTAATGTTTACACTCAACAAATGGAGATTGCATTGGAATGCTGATCACAGGCTTGAAGTTCTAATGTTAACAATAACTATCAGGTTAAATGCTAGATAACGGTTGTAGGTGAAACGTTGAAGAATGGAAAGTATATTTGGTAGAGAAAAGGAACTTTCTATGGAGGCGACAGCGTTGCAGTCACACGCTTGGCTGAAAAGGTAAATAAAAGTTTTATATTTAAGCAAACAACTAAAATCCCCTCCGACAATCACCTGGAAATCTTTCAGCCGCCACAATCTGTCTCAAACAAAATGAAATGGTATATAGTTTATCTATTACTCCCTCTCTCCCTATGTTCATTCGATCCATCGTTGATGGACACTCACCCGGAAGCTCATTTCGAGATTTTCACCGCCCCAGATGTCCATGCCTTCGTCATACGCGCCCAGCTCATAGAAATATTCCTTGTCTATGGAGAACAATCCACCTGCCATTGTCGGTGTTCGCAGGGGAGCCGTTCTGTCTCCCAATCTTCTGTCCATTTCTCTCTGCGCCACCCTGTACCTTGTGAATCGAAGAAACTCAGCGTTAGTGCTTTGTATATTTTAAATTGCACTTTGTTGACAAAATGAATCACTGCTTACCATCTAAAGTTCAGTTTCCAATTGAAACCGCCCCACGTCATGTCGCTCGCTGGAATATACCCGAAGGTGTCGTCGCTAATTACGTCTATGATGGGGCAGACAACGGTCGCTCTGTCGTCGGCGATTCTGGAAAGCAAGGGTTCCAGCCAACCTTCGGTGCACTCGCAATGCGCGTCCAAGAATGTTATAACTTGTCCCTTCACGTGCTTCGCCCCGAGCAGTCTAGCTCTTATTAGGCCCGATCTCTTCTCGGTACGATACACGTACGTAGGGACAGGTAGCGTTTTTACGTAGTCCTCCAGATCTTGTTTCAGGTGATCTACAGGTCAAGAGCAGCGGTCAGTAAAAAGGCGTTTGCAAGGTGAAAGCAACTGCACACGATAAAGCCAATAATGCGGTGCGGAAGAAAACGTTTGGACTGTACCGGTCTACCTCTATTGATTCGATATAGCAATTTTTCAAGAGGTCCAGAGAACTTGATGCAGGGAGATATTTGAGCTCTCAGAAGTCAAAGTGAGCCAAAATATTCAGGGTATTATGAATACCTTGGGTGTTAAGAGTGAGGAATTGACAGAAGGTAGAGTTGACCAGTTTGGTCTCTGAGAAGGTCATCTGTACCAAATAAGGACAATAAGAAATTGAAGTTTATCCAATCCATATTGTCCCCCTTAATGAGACCTCAGAAGGCAAACTGATGAGCTCCACAAAATAAAAAGTAGAAAATATATATATGATATTATAAACACTTTGGGTACAGGGAGTGAAGAATTGTCAGAAGGTAGAGTTAACCAGATTGGTCTCTGAGAAGACCATCTGTACCAAACAAGTACAACAAGAAACTGAAGTTCCTCCAATCCATAATTACCCCTCTAAATGAGCCCCCAGAAACCAAACTGATCAGTTCCACAAAATAAAAAATAGAAAATATAGATGATATTATAAACACTTTGGGTATTAGAAGTCAGAGATTGACAGAAGTTAGAGTTGACCAGTTTGGTCTCTGAGAAGGTCATCTGTACCAAATAAGGACAATAAGAAATTGAAGTTTATTCAATCCATATTGTCCCCCTCAATGAGCCCTCAGAAGCTAAATTGATCAGTTCCACAAAATAAAAAATAGAAAATATAGATGATAGTATAAACACTTTGGGTATTAGAAGTGAGAAATTGACAGAAGGTTAGAGTTAATCAGATTGGTCTCTGAGAAGATCATCTGTACCAAACAAGTACAACAAGAAACTGAAGTTCCTCCATATCATTATCCTTCCAAATCACCTTGTTCGCTCTTGTCGTCGACAAGGATGATCTCCTTCAGCAGCGTTCTGGGCGATCGGTTTATGACCGACCAGACGGTCCTGAGCAGCGTGCTCCACGCCTCGTTGTGGAACACAATGACGATGCTCGTGTCCGGAAGGTACTTGTTGTACTTTTTCGTCTTGCAGCCCTCGAGTCTGATGTCCTTGAGGGATCGATTCAAGGAAATCATGTCGCTGGCCATGAGATTGAACTGATTCAGCTTGAAGAGCTCCTGCTGCCTGGCCTCGTCCTCCGGCGAGATGACCACGGCTGCGCCCATCTCGCCGGGGCTACCCCTGTTCTCCCTGACGACCTTCGCCGGTCTCCACAGATGCAGCTCGGACTGCTTGTACCGTCTCTTGCTGGCCTGGCTAGGCTGTATCTGATCGTCCTTGAGCGCCTTCGGATGAGGAACGCTCTCCTCCGTCAGCGTCTGCTGCTTGCTGCTCTCCGTGCAACCCCATCCGGACCCTCCGATGCAGTCCGAATAGAGCATCAGCACCATCACGTCGACGAGGAACCATACCAGCGACGTGAGCAGTATCACTTGACACGTGTGAATGCGAATCTTGGAACGGAACATTTTCTGATTAGCCTGTCTCCTAGGTATCCTGAGCTCATCACCCGATCTTCCGCGATTCGGGGCGCCTAACGAGGTCCGACGTGGATTCTTAAGCGGGATTAATTAGTCACAACCGTATTACAGATCAGCCTTCTTCGTTGAATTACATGACTACGCCGTCCTATAGGTGAGGCATCTGAAACAGAAAGGGGATCAGTGTTGCTGATGTCGCAGGGACACCCGACACCCAATGAACCGACTTTGCTGGGTGATCATATAATTCTGAACGAGTCGTCCAAAACAAATGTATTTCGATGTTTTTAAATATTAAAATTCAACCCTAGGATTCTCAAGGCGGGTTCATTGAACCCGCAAATCGAATAACTTCAAGGTAGAACTATTTCCTTTGGGTAAAAAATTTTCAAAAAATGATGTACTGTCGTATAGACCTTTAAGTTTGATATTCTAAAATCAACATTGCTGTGTGTGAAGAGCACTGTATGTCAGAAGATGAAAATGAACTACGCGAAGCGATCACTTACGCTATTCTCATTTCCAAAAAATAACAAACGACCACAAAAAGAAGAACCGATCAACGCGAAAACTGTATATGCAAAAAGCATTCAATGAACATGGTATCTTGCTATTTATGTTTGACATCAGAAAAGTTTCACGTTAGTGCTCTATTTAAAAATACCATTTTACTCTATAAGTGCATATAAATAAAAATAAATTTAATGCAAAAACGTATGCTATCTGGTTCAGAAAGTGTACGATACGTGTTATAAAACTTTCTTCAAAAAGCAACTTTTTTCAGGGTGAATGTGTAAGAAGAAGTATGGGTTCATGGAAACCGCCCTTGGGCGTCCCAGGGTTAACCCTTTGAACTCTTACTTTTTTTTAATTCTCTTTTCAATAACTCCCTACTATTTTAAGTGTTTTATTTGAAATGAACTTTAGAAGACAGTTGGTTGATAGGAACCAATTTAAACAATTTTTTTTACTAATTATATTGAAAATAGCATTGGAACTTTGCTAAGATCTGATATTTGTGGTAAAAAAGATATTGCGAAATATAATATATATTGAAACTGGCAATTTGAAAATGTCGAGAGTGTCTGGATGTAGGAGTACCTGTGAATAAAATCGATGTTGGGTCACACTCGACAAAGCAGTTCAAAGGGTTAACCCTTTGCACTCGTGTGGCGTCTCTCAGTCGCCATAATATTCACGTTTCCAATTTTCTGTTTTAAATAAACACCTAAAAATTCTGTTGAATTTCATCTATTCTGCAATGCACATTTTATATAAGTATTCAGGTACAGAACCAACCATACTGAAAGTAAAAGAAATCTGTTAAGATTCCTTACAATTGTATTTGTAGCTTATGCACACCCCCGTTCATAAGTATTAGGACGCTTATTAAATTTCAAATAAATCTGAACACGGTTATGAAATCACTGGAGAATTCGAACAGACGTTCTCTATTTCGTACTTTATATCGCAAATGAAATGTATATTCAATTCTATATCACAAATTTCACCATGAAAACGAATTAAAAATCCAACCATTACACTAACGCAACCCCCTCGATCCTTCATTACGGTTCTCACAAATTTTGGTATTGTAGTTGTGAGTTTCTCATTAAGTTTCTCACCAAGCAAGTTTCTTATTTCTGGTAATGTTATATTTTGTCCCGTTTCACCTGCAAGTGGTTTCACAAGGCAGATTTTGATTCCGATCTGATTTCTCGCATTTTTCGATCCAATTCGTTCGAAATTTTCTCAGTTGTGTTCAAATCGGTAAATTGGGAAGACCAGGGCATGGTTTTTATTTTATTTCTCTCTTGTAACTGTTTTAAATATTTTTTACTAATTTTTGCAATAATATGGACAAAATATCGTATTTCTTTGAGGGGACTAGACAGTCAAAAAATTCATTTTTTTTTATTGTATTTTTCGAAAGTACTGCCATTCCCGAGTAAAATGCCGTTTGAATCATGTTTAAATTCGCAAAATTAAGGATTTGACAGGCGAAAAGTTCGATCGCGGGGTACGTAGTAGTTATCGTCTTCCAAAACTTCAAACGCGTTTTTCTCGAAATCATATTTTCTCTTCGTTTCGCAGTGATTGCGAAAAAACGGAGGTTCAAATCGATTTGAAAAAAATTGAGCAAATGCAAAACATGTCTACTTAAGGCCTGAACCTACGCATAAGTTTGCAAAAACTCCTGTTTTATCAACAAAAAAAAAATATAAAATAGCTTCTGTTTTAATGAAAAAATCGCGGTTTTTTAACTTCACTGCCGCCATTTTTACAATTTTGATTTTTTTTCTTTTTCAATAGGTTCAGTGCAGATTAGGGGCCTTTAGAGTGCCAAATTTTCCAGGATATTTCATAATTCAATCCTTTATGGCCAGGATCACTGCAAAACCGCAACGACTCCAGAAAAAGCGCCTACACATCAGTCGACTGTAAAACCATCATACATAAGTATATGTTATTAAACAAAAATATTTTTTTACAGTTTATAGTATTAGTAAACGGTATCTAAAAGTACTAGTCACAATATGTATTCATTTACTTCTGATTAATTCTCAAAAAAAGTTACATTTTGATCAAATCTGACTGCCCAGTCCCCTTAACAGAAATAGCAAGTGTCCTAATACTTATGGACGGTAGGGTGCATCAAATGAAAAAGACTTAGAGTGCAAAGGGTTGATATAATAAATTTCATAAATTCCTAACATTCTTTCTGATTTCTAATTTATAGAAAAATATCTTCATCTCAAATTTCTCATCTCATTGCAATCGTCTCGCGTTGATCAAACTTTTTAATATCACCGCCGACGATCTTGGACGATCTGGGTCGCGTTTTCTTTCGTTTTTTCTTCTCGGATCCTTTCAATTCAGGCGTGTTTGCGCCGGACAGCCGTGGAAGTCACGCGACGCTGTTTATTTATCGCGTGCATAATAGGCAAAGAGAATCTACCATTATCGATTCGTTTCTATTCAAAAGAACAAGTGTCGCGCGCTACACGCTCGACGGCCGAGTGCACGCCGTGCAAATTCCTGCGCTCGCGCGTTTGACGTAATGATGTTTGACGTTGATGCATTCTCATCTTGGAGACCATGTATTACAGGAAATTCGTTTGCCGATGCATGATTCCACGGAGGCCATGGAGCATCCTATTTCCCGCTTTTATGCATTTTTATGAAGCCTCGCCTCATTGTCGACTCTTCTTTTTTTTCGCCGTTGTTATAAGGACAATGGAGGCGAGGCCCGGTGGAGTCGAATAATTGAAGAGTGTACACAATTAACACGTTCCATGCCACAGTGAAAAATTCCATAGCTGGCCAGACACGCGATAATAAGTTTCTATAAATACGTAACGGTTAAAAACACGAACACTGAATTGTCTTACGATATATCATTCATTTGGTACTATTATCGTGGCGTTCGTTTTAATTGGAATATAAAGAATATTACCATTTGTTTAGAATAATCGAATTTGGTGCGTGGGGCGCGTACGACCCACGCGGCACGGAACGTGTTAATGGAGAAGTGTAAAGGAATGTTCATGCACCGTGGTTCTAGTAATTGTTAGGAGCTGGTAATTGTGCTTGTGAATTGTCAAGATAAGATTTTTCGATTGTTTTAAAAATTGT
The DNA here is from genome assembly GCA_916610135.2 of Macropis europaea. Classification (NCBI taxonomy): domain Eukaryota; kingdom Metazoa; phylum Arthropoda; class Insecta; order Hymenoptera; family Melittidae; genus Macropis; species Macropis europaea. The sequence goes on along the minus strand of OU744351.1, from coordinate 13,808,051 downwards.
AATACGAAGTTTTTTCTTTCGAGAAATCGAAAGTTTTTTACAACCGAAAATACCGTTTCTATGCAATATTCATACTTTTCATTGCGTGAATTGTTGGATCTAGATTCTAAGAAAAACAAAATACGTCTCCATTTTTTGTTTTTGATTGGTATACACATAACAGAAATGGATCAGCCTAACACGCGTCTCACTGATACAAGTATAAAGACCCGTGTCTTCGGTTACATTTATGAAAGTAAATATTTGTACACCTTTTCTTTATCTGTTACTACTTTATATCTTTGTTCCCTAAAAACGATGGAATTCTGAGTTCATTCGTGAAAATGACGATGCCAATTAAAAACACGAGTGTAAATGAATTTCTTTTATTTAAAAACAAAAATATTTGATCTTATAAAGAAACAGAATAAATGAAATTAAAAAGGTATATTTGGTACTGAATTTATTAATAAATAAATAAGCAAATAATAAGTATAATTAGATTATTTAGTGAGCGGACCATCCGATATCGCGAGATTCAAATGTTCCGATCGTCATTTTTACGAAAGGTCAGTTATCCAGGGTTAAAGGGTTTTGTCCACCCAGACAGGCCATTTGTCCCACTGTGCGGCGCACGGACTAAACAGCGAAAGGCTTAATACAGGCCGCTAAAAAATACTCTTTCTATCGCAGGATGTAGCCGTATTTTGATAAGATAAATAGTTTTCAGGCTATTCAGGAATAAACACGTGCACTTCTTTAGAAACCATAATTTGACGTGTCAGACGGGCACGCGGTTCCGTCGTGTCACAGTGCGACGAGTATATGGGCGTTCGGGACAAAATTCATAACTTCTAAACTAATCCGTTTTCGACCCAAGATCCTCGATATTTTTTTAAGGAGGATACAAAGATGCATCGATTGACGAAAAAAAGAAAATACAATTTTATTAAAAAAATTAAGGTGATCTTAATTTTCTATTAAATAAAAAGTTGTCTGCCAATTTTTTCGATTGCAATTTGTTGTCACATGAATACTAATTAACTTTCGTTCGAAAAACTTTTTTATCAGTCTATCGGGAATGCGTGAAAAATCGAAACGATCGTTTAGAGCATACGGATTTTAGGGACAAAGGATAAAAAATTAACACTTGTTTGAAATGTTTTTTAATATATTTTCTAAATCAATTATATATCATATGATGCCTACATCTGAATTAGAACATGAATCGGTGTTCGTATCTGATGATTCAAGACGAAATTCATCTATTATTAAATATTGCTTTATGTCTCTTAAATCATGTTTCTCCATTTTGTGCAATTTTGTGCAGTTACACACTTAACGTGAATGTGAAGTTAATATGGCCCCGATTAATGTACAAAAAATCACGGGGGTACTTTTTTTTAGAATTCAAGTCGAAGTTGATAAACATATAACATAAAAAATCGGGACAAATGGTTAATATTGTAAAAAAGTTATTCTGCAGCCAGGAAGGTCTTATAATGCTAAAGATAACTTAAAAAAATCAAATTAATCAGATAAACATTCGGCAAATGGCAACGGTGTTTAAAAAGAATACACCGAAAATTAGAATAAATTTCAAGCATCATTTTCGACAACAAATTGGAAAATTCCGTAAAAATTGTGGGTAGTATCAAAATCTACGTGCCTTTATTAACCCTTTGCCGACGACAGACGCACATATGCGTTCAAAAAGATCGTTCACCGTGTGCTACGGGCCACCGCAGTGGCCTGGGCACACGCGTTTACTGTACGCTTTCAACCTATATATTTAGACGAATAATCATCTTTGCTTATCTCATTAAAATATACACGTCTCGTTACATATTTTACAATTGTAAACGACTGAAACAACCGAGCAATCGATATCAAATACATAACTATAATTAATTATTAAATTAAACACGCGTTCGACCACGGAAAATTTCAGCACACGCTGCACGATTTTTCCCAAAACCTTCCAGCCTCAAAGGGTTAATACTTCAAGACACGATAAGCTATGAATTCTACATTTCAGTTTTTTTTCACGTTTGCCCATTGCTCGACACACCGCGCGTCTGTGAGAACATCTCCCGGTGACGCTAATTAATTAGCGGTCGCTAAATAATTCACTTTCATCGCGATAGCGGCTGATAATTGCATACCGCCGGCGGAACAACGGAAACGAAGGGGCAGGCATGCCGCGCGGGCTTTTCGGCTTTAATAAAACCGCCGGGACCGTCGCGTATGTTCCAGGCATCCGGCTGAAGTTCCAGCCAAGTCATCCCCCGCGTGGGATGCTCGAAGTTTGATGAGCGAGCCCCGAGGAACCGACTCCTGGAAGCAATAAGCGGCGAACTCCCGCCCGGAACTCTCGGCCGGGTCCACCGTAACGAACGGAGCGGCCTGGACCCCGGGACTTTCACCCGGAGGATCCGCGACAGTTTCTCAGCTCGCGGTGAACATCGAAAACAATTTGAAATCGCTGGGAATCCTCGGTTCGCGGCTTCGTACGGGAACAATAGAATTATTCGTACGGCGGTGAGCGTGCCGCGCGGATGGAAAGCGAGATGAGGATGCCTGCTTAGATTCCAAGCTTCCAGTGCGGCTGCATCGTGATGCTCCGTGTGCTTAGAGTGTTACCTATGGTTGACAAAGCTTGTCGTTTTGACCCATTGCACGTGGAATGCCTGCTGTGCCGGCATTCTGCCGGGTTGATGGGAAAGTAATTTCGTTTTCAGCATACACGGTTTGTCCGGAAAGTTCCCGGAATAATTGTGTGACTTCATAATTTTTCTAGAGAATCAAATTTGATTGATTTATGTCTCCTTCCTTATCAATACACGCCTTGCAGCGTTGGAGAAGATTTTGAAACGCCCTAGGAAAGTCAGATTGTGGAATTGTGTTCACATATTGTGCAACAGTTTGTTGAATGTTAGATGCTGATTGATATCGTGTCCCCTTCGTATGAAGTTTTAGTTTTGGGAAAAGGTAGACGTCTGCAGGTGCTAAGTCGGTCGAGCAGGGTGGGTGCACAATCTTTGTCACCTGTTTTTGGGCCAAAAATTGGCTCACTGCAGATGAAGCGTGAGCCGGTGCGTTATCGTGCAACAAGAACCATTCTCCGCTTCGGTACAAACTCGGCCGCGCTCGCCGGATCCTTTTGAGGAGTCTGTCCATTACTCCTTTATGAAACTCTCCGTTTACAGTTCGTCCTTGAGGTGGAAATTCATGGTGGATAACTCCGTTCCAGTCAAAAAATGCAAGGAGCATTGTTATCGTTTTCGATTTCACCGCTCTCGCTTTTGCTGGTCTCGGTTCTTCCAGGCTTAACCATCCACTGGTCTGACGTTTTGTGGACGGATCGCACTCAAAACACCGTGATTCATCCCCGGTTATTATTGACTTCAAAACGTTGTCGCTGTTATTCGCCATCTCGATCAAATCTTGGCAAGCAGAGACACGCAATTCTTTTTGTTCTTGTGTGAGAAAACGCGGAGCAAACTTGGCACACACTTTCCTCTTACCGAGATTCTCACGTAGAATAGTGTGAACTGCTGTTTTACCAATATTTAGTTCTTCTGCAATCATTCTACGCGTTAAACGACGGCCTTTAAGCAGAAGGTCACGAAGGGATTGCACAGTTTTGTCGTTGGCGGCTGTGCGTGGACGCCCACGCCTTGGATCGTCTTCCGACTCCCGACCATCGCGAAATCGTTTGTACCACTCGTAAACAGTGCTTCTCGATGGACAATCATCGCCATAAGCTCTCTGCAACGTATTGAATGTTTCTGCGGCTGATTTACCGCGTTTGAAACAAATTTTAATAGCAGCACCTCGTTCCATCGTGACGAAGTTAGAAATTTGTTTTCGGTAAAACACGCGACATTAGATGTAGATGACACAAAACACGATCAACCGAGATGCGAATGAAACTATTTCACGCGTTATCAACCCTAGAAGTCGAATAGTAACTTTAAGGAAGACTCATTTCCGGACAAACCGTGTATGTATCAGGTGTAGAAATGAATTCGGTGCCTTTACATTGAATCAATTGTAGATCCATTTTAAGTTGATACAGCTGACCGCCATTTTGGTACGTTGAAGCACAATCTTTAACGTTCATAGAACGCTGCGTAACTTGGCAAAGTAGGTGACGTAACATAACAAAATATTAATAAACACGATGGTGTCCGGCAAGCATCGTAAAGGACCGTTTACTGGCCACGGAACGAGGCAAGTCATTTTCCAGGACGACGCTGGGCCGCATACCGCAAAAGGGACGAAGAATGTCATTTGTTCTTTGGGCTGAGAAGTTCTCCATTATGCGGACTCTTCACCGGACCTAGCCCCATCTGATTATGATCTATTCCGGTCGCTCCAAAGTTAATTGGATGACACGCATTTTAAAACATTAGAAGAGGTGATAGAAAGCATCGATCACCTCGTTGCATCAAAACCACCATCTTTATTTCGAGAGGGGATACGCCTGGTGCCTGAAAGATGGAGCAAAGTCATCGAAAGTAGTGGCGAATATTTCGAGAATTGAAAGGTGTATGATTTTTTTTATAAATAAGTGGCAAATTTATTTCGAAAGGCACCGAATCAATTTTTACATCTAATAAAATTGAGGGAGGTTTTCGGTAATCCCTTTGCTTGAAACCGGAGGAGAGGCAATTGTAGAAGGTAGAAGGGATCACTATCTTTATCATTCTTGGTTAACACGTTGAACGCCGCGTCGGTCACCGGTGACTGACACCTCGAATTTAATTTAACGAAATAATTATTGATTGTCGCAAAATTTTCAGCGAACTTCACACTGAAACAATAATATAGCAACAGAAGAACATGACTGAGTACTCAAATCTGTTTTTTCTTTACGATTTATAGAAAATATAGTTCATTATATCGTGTCTGATTAGGTATGGCCGTCTTCACTGTGGCGCTGAACGTGTTAACACTAACCGCACCAGGCCCGGTCAAATGACCGGTTTCAAAATTTAATTTAAAACTGTACGTTCATTGTTATTTCTTTTGTTCGTCTACCTTTATGTAAATTCTTATATTATCTGATTAATCAATTTCTCAATTTTTGTTTTTTTTTGCTTCTTTTTTTACTGAGAAAATTCATCGCCTGGCTTGTTTATGACCGGTTACGGTAAGAATAGGAATATGTGAAGTGCCGGTACGGTTAGTGTTAAATAAATTGATAGCATGTAGAAGTTATTGTTTCCTTTTTAACGTTAAAAAGAGGAACAATTTTACCACTAACCGAATAGACTCTTTTCGATGACTCAGAATGTCAATTGTGCTGGCATGAATACTTTTGCATCCTCTCATTGTACATAATTACAGGAGGGTAGCATGCATTTATTTTTAGAGTTGCAATCAGTTGCAGTGTCAGCTATCAGTGCATGTTTTCGAGCAAGTTCAGTGTGTTTGGGCTAGGGCGATAGAGGTGTGAACGAAGAGTATTTGGACTGAGCAGTTCAGTTTATGGTGTGAAGGAAGGGTGCGTGACCACTCAAGATATCAGACGGATGTGACTCACTATTTTCTAAGAATGCAGTAAACCTTCCAAGCCTAACAAACCTGGTGAAAGAGAGTGAACGAGTTATTTTTGTGAGACTTCCGATGGAAAACCCGGGCAATTGTTTCAAAAGATCGACCCTTTGAACTCGTATGTCATGCTGGAGGTGACAATACAAATTTGTTACAGAACTCGTATGTCAGGCTGGAGATGACATTATACATTTTTTTGTAAAACTTGTATGTCACCCTAGAGGTGGCAACACTAATTTACTGTGACACTGTATGAGAGCTACGAGATCTCACTCAACAATAATTTGTTCAGCTTTATTAGTTTATCAACACAGTAAGGGTAGATTGAACACAAATCGAGTTCAAAGGGTTGGCACGTTGAGCGCCACAGTGGAAACAGCCATACCTAATCAGACAGGATATAAGTTACTATTTTTTATATAAATCGTAAAGAAAAAGAAGATTTGAGTACTCAATCGTGTTCTTTTGTTCCTACGTTATTGTTTCAGTATGAAATTTGCTCAGAATTCTGCGACAATCAATGATTATTTAATTATCGGTGACCGATGCAGCGTTCAACGTGTTAACTCTATAGCTCCATGTGACTTGGAAGTTACATGCCTATATATCTATATTTTTTAAGTCTTGTTTCGTTTATTTATCAGTCTGTACAATTATATTCTACGAGTATGTACCACTACGTGTTTTAACAGTCTATAGCTGCTTGACGTTGACGTAATATCGAGGTTTTTTACATTGTAAGTTCGAACTAATCGAAATGGGTTTCAACAGAGTTGAAATTAGTTTCAGCCTGAAAATCAAACGAACTTGTTCACGTATTTTAGGTATAGAACACGAAAGAGTTGAAGTTTAAATTTAATATTTCTAAATTTTAACATTTCCTGTGTTTAAAATTTGTCATTTTCCCTGTTTCAATTTGGGACAGGTAAATTTTAAAGTGAATTTGACAGATTTTATTTTTACTTTAATAGCAGAACTCTGAGACAATCAGCTACAGATTCAAGTTTGTTTTATTCAGCTTCCTGTTTTGTTCAAGTGACAAAATAATTTTCATGAAACAATAAATATGTTATAAAAGTTCAAACAATTCTTTAGAGCACTCACAGTGTATTTGGATGGTCATTCTTAAATTAAATGAATCAAAAAGCTGCTAGCTCATATAATATTGTAGGATTCAATATCCAAGGTGATGATCAAACAATTCAATATTTTTTATCGCGATTTTTTAACGTATCGTACAACCCGTGGCAATTTCCACCGCGGCGACCCGTTGATTTCCATTCCGCAGCGTTACAATTATGCAACTGCAGAATGTAAAAGCGTTGATTAAGAGCACAAAGGTGATGTGTGTTTGAAGGAACTCGATACACCTGGAACACAGCGTGTTGTTGGTACAGTTGCCGGTAATTAAAAGATTTTGTGAACCGCGCGAACGTTAATTGTAAAATTGTACCGACAGCTGAAAGAAGGAGAATACGGTGCTACCGTCAGAGTGTATTTTCTCGAATAAAAACGTCATAATTTCACGTATCCGGGGCAACAGCGAAAAAGCTGCTGCTTCTCGTTAATGTATTCTACGAGGCTTAATTACTCCGAGTCCCAGGTGTTGTGAAACACCGGTAGATAACCAGCCAGAGATGCAAATTTATTACAACACTCGGGGCTTGCCAATTTTTTCCTCGATAACGCGAAATTTTCGTAATGTCCCGCTTTTGCAATCGACGTTGCATCTTATTACGAAACCGAAGTCACTGGGACGTTCAGGCTATTCTCAGCTATGCAAATTCGTCGGCTTGCTTAGTGAGAAAGACGAGTTAACACATCACTTAAAAAAGAAAAAAAGAAATGCTTCAGAATGAGCAGCTCGAGGTTCGATTTATTTTAATTTGATGTTACTGTCTTTTTTTTTGTATTATTGTATTTTTTCCAGTATTTTAAATGTTAAGATTATTGTAACAATTATTGTCAGAACACCTGAAAGAAATATATGTTAGTGTTAAGGGTGAATGGCGAGCGAAGCTATGAAAGCTCCTGGAATATCTATAATTATATTATTGCAAATCTGTATACGTATACCGTTAAGGTTCAATAAACAATCATTATTATTATTATTTTAATTTACAACAGGGTATTTATTAAATATCGTAGTTAATTCATTTGATTTTTGTACATTTGTTCACCTACAGTCGTTTAACTTTAGAAATTTCTAGACAAGAAATGTGTTAACCCTTTCACTGTTAACTTCACCACAATTTACCAATACACCTGTGGTATATCTGTTTCACATTTGCTTTCACGAATTCTCTTAGAAATTCTGCAATTATAACTTTAACAAGTTGAACGCCGTGGTGGTCACCGGTGACCGACACCTCAAATCCAATTTAATTAACTAATTATTGATAATCGCAAAATTCTGGGCAAACTTCATACCGAAGGAATGATGTATGTTGTTGTGTTATGAGTACTCAAATGTTTTTCTTCTTTACGATTTATATGAAAAATAGTCAATTATATCGTGTCTGGTCAGGTATGGCTGTTTTCACTGTGGAGTTCCACTGCAACCGTTCCAATTGCGTGACTCACCCTGTATAATAATTCCATTAAATTCTACTTAATTTCTGAAGAGATCGTAAGGAATCTTATATTATCATTTATTATTGTTCTTGTGGTCAGTGGAATTTTCTTACTGTCTCACGAGAGTGATTCCATTTTCAAGTCGGACCACTGTGGGAACCTGAATCGTGCAGACAGTGCAGCTACGTCCGAACTGCACGCATGTGTGGATATTAATTCGTCGGCCATATTTGTTTATATACAACTTTGACAATTTTTTTAAACAATCTACAATGTATCCCTCTTCTAATAAAAAAAAATCAAATTAATTCGTCGGATAGTTTTTCTTGAATGAATTCTTGAAAAAGTCCCTTTTGTCACGGCTGCAAATGTACAGTGGCGTGCAAAAATGTCCGAAAAGTACATTTCGTACTCTTACTTTGGACTAAGATGAATAAATTGAATTTTAAGCCGATACCATGTTGACAAAGAGGTCAAACAGAAGACAAAGTTGGAATGTATGACTCCTCTCGCTGTTTAATGTGTACATAAATCTAAATTTATTATTAATTGTTTAAAGCACAATCGGAATTGTAAAGTGTCCGAAAAATTTTGCGCGCCACTGTATGTACCCCTTAACACGTTGACTGCCACATTAAATTAGCTGAGAATGACAAACTTTCTAAATACTTACACAACGTGAATATAACACAAAGTGTACCTTTCTCAGTCAATAATGTTGGTAACTTTCATAATTCTTTTCATGCTTCCATGATACATTATTCAATATATTTATTAACCCTTTGACCACCGACGTCCAATGCAGTGGACATGACTTTGGGATTCTCCCAAATTTTGTCGCGTAATTCCGCCGGAAATGCGTTTAAAATTATATTGTGTCATACTATGCCATGATTCAGCAGAATGTGTAACATTTGAAGCAGTCGGACCCACATAAACAAAATCCAACACTAAAAAAAAATGTTTGAATCGCGGGTTTAGGAGCGGTAGTCAAAGGGTTAATTCTATACCTGATCAAATCATTGATGATCGAATCCACGTGTCACCCAAATACGGGTGACACGACAGTCAAAGTGTTAACACTGGGTTTACGGACATTTCTTAAATACCTATCTCTACCGCACATTTTCTTTAAAAAAACAACTTATTTAATTTAAAAACAACATATTACACACTATTAACTTATAAATGAAACTATATGATATTATATATTTATATAAAGTATATAATATTTAACATAATACAACATTACATTTATTCCGCGTATTTGTGAAATTCGAAATGCGTCAAAATGACGCGTCCCGTAAACCCAGCGTTAACGATGTTTTCGACGTCATACCCGGACCCCAAGCTGCGCGAGGGGAATGTACGCGGAGTGGGGGTAGGCTGGGGCCAGGCCTTGCTCCGGATGGCCATCTCTGGACCAAACAGCGTTAATTATCCCCGCTGCTGTCGAAATCAGCCTCTCTCGATCTCGTTAAATCCCGTGGAACGTCGGGTCAATTATCGGTTGGACAAGAAATCAAAGCGGCAGGTGGCTTTTCGAAGCGTCCGGCGCCGTCGGGAGACAGGAAACGCGAATTTACTGAAACGTCCGCGGCGAAACCGTTTTAATCGCACGTATTTATTTCAAGGACGATCCTTCCGCAGCGATCGCACGCTTCCTCGCAATAGGACGTTGCGTCAGGGAATTGTTAATGATAAAACTGGAACCTCCGAGAGAGGCGGAGAGCTCCGAATATCTCGTGGAAAGGAAGGGACCGTTTCGCAAGAAGCTGCTCGGAAGATAGAGTAGCTATTTACGAAGGCAAATTAGCGGGATAATAACGAAGCGAACCGTGCACCGCACTTATGTAGACGAGATACGAAAACGCGTGTTGCTCAACAATGTTGAGCCTGTTCGGTGGCTGGATCGATGACAGTGGAGGAGGTTGATACCGCGAGGATGTTTATAAATATTCTTGAGCTCAGTGTTTCATTGCTGAGTGTTATTAGCATTAATAAATGTACACGAGGATCGTTCACGTTACCCCTTTCAGACCTGCATTTTCTTTTAACCCGTTGCGGACGATAGACGCATATATGCGTTGAAAAAGATCGTTCACCGTGTGCTACGGGCCACCGCACTGGCCTAGGCACACGCGTTTACTGTACGCTTTAAACCTATGTATTTAGACGAATTATCATCTTTGCTTATTTCATTAAAATATATACGTCTCGTTACATATTTTGAAATTTTGAAGGACTAAAATAACTGAGCAGTCGACATCAAATATATAATTATAATTAATTATTAAATTTAACACGTGTTCCACCACGGAAAATTTCAGCACATGGTGCACGATTTTTCCCGAAATGTTCTGGGCTCAAAGGGTTAAGAGTGAAAAAATATTTGATTACATATTTTAACTCAGTAGACTGGATGATATTTTGTTTTAAAAAAATGTTTATATGTCCCACAGTTTTGTAGATATTAAATGTACACGCATGATGTACATTAGGACTCAAGTATCGCATGACGCCTAAGAGAGCACAAATGAGGAAAGAAACGTACACAGCACTTTATAACATTTAATAATAATGAATTAACATTTGAGCCTGAAGAAGACGTGTGGAAAATTGTACTGCTTTCGGGTTCCTACTATTAGCTGTCAGTGCACAGTATGTAATCGATGGTAGCCAATTCTGAATTCACTAGACCTACCAAAAGCATTCAGAACGTGAAAAAATTCAAATTTATAAGAAAAATATGTTCAAAAATTTGTACAAGCGATTTGAATTTCCGAAACATTCATCCTCACCGAAGTATCGGCGCAGAAACTTCATGTACACAAATGTGACCACCAGGTCTGAAAGGGTTAAAAGAGGGATTTTACTTTTAGACAGATAAAGAGACAAAGCATTTATTATTCAACCTAATCTCCGTTTACATCACAGCATTCTTGCCATCGACGTAACAATGCGTTAATACCGCAAGAGTAAAAGGATTTGTCTTACCATAAACGTGGGTCGACTTTGTACAGGCCAGGTACAATGCACTTTCGGTGTTTCACTGTATACATTTGCGATAATAATGTATTTAAACAAATTGTTTTTCAAGTCTATCAATGTAATCTTTATTTCCAACGTTTAAAGAAGCTATACGAATTTTTTTTAAGGCTTGTACCCATCGAAGGACGCGTATTATCAAACACTTCCATAATCACCCCTTTTCCTTAATTCTGGTGCAATTGACTAATTAAAATTCGTGGAAGCGTATGCGAAATGGAGTTTTTTAGAAATATTGTAACCTTGCTTCGAATATTAATTCTCCGGAAAAATGTTAAATAAAGGAGAATTGAAATAACGTGCTCGTTTGATCATTTTCGTGAGTCACTGTACATGACACACGTTTACGGTATAAAGCTTTGACTGCTACTCGGTACAAATTGAAAATGGCAAACGCTCGCGATTTTTATACAAAATATTTGTAACCTGAAATTATACTCTTCTCAATCAATGATATCAGTAATTTTTATGATTTTTCTAATGTTTCTGTTAGACCCTGTTAGGTATATTTATTAATACTGTACGGGGTCGAGTAAATAATGATTGAGTGCTAAGCGTTATCTCTGTGTGGGTGAAATGGCGCCATCGAGACAGGAAATGAGGAATGGCAGTCAAGGTGTTAAAGGTACCAAAAGTACCTCTATGGAGTAAAGGTTAATACAATTGAAGAAATTGAATTTTGGTAGAACGCTGTCTTATTCAATAAATTTAATACAATTTAATTAAATTTTGTTTAATTAACACGTTCCCTGTCACAGTAGAGAATTCCGTAACTAGTCAGACATACAAAATGGCTATTTATTAGTACACGTGGTTGATTGTACAAATATTTATCTACTTGATACTACACTTTCTATTTCTATTATTATTTTAACGTGAATGTTACTGAAAATTTCATAAGGGATGCTAGTTATGTGATCAAATTAAAAGTGTATAATAATATTTAGAAAATTTATCTTCCACTGTATTTATTTTTTGAAATGTGCACCTTGCAGATATTTGGATAAATTAAATTATATATGGTGTTCAGAAATAGTTGTATCAAACTTTAGAGGCTGTAATATGCTGTGGTCTCCACGACTTTGAAACACAAGTCTATTGTTCTACTCTGAAATCTGTTTAATATGTTACAAGATACTGGTCCCACGATGGTTTTCAATGATTAGAATGTTCACATTGAACTCTCTGTGTTTTAGAGTTCGTGGAAACTTCTACTGTATGCTTTCTACTGCTAAATCTGCTGAAGAAATATAATAATTCTTTGTAGAAGCAAAGTATCATAATAATTTATATTGATATTTTCTTTGGAACCAAGTGACGATTTCATTCGTGGTAATATTCATTTGGCTGCACTGTTTTATTGGAAATTATGAATTTTTATATACCATTCAGACGTAATATTAGAAAAACATCCATTGTCTTGTTAATGAAACTAATTATAGACTTTGTTAACTAATAAATCGGATTTTTGCTCTTTACAATATGTACGTTAAAACAATATAATCCATGAGCATGTGTGTACTAAAAAAATGTTAGTCTTAAAAAAAAATAAGAATTACGAATTTAACGAAAAATAGATTGTGGGAATTTTAAATTTGTTTGAAAGTTTTGAATTTCATCTGATCCCAGGGACAATTTTAAATGATAATTATAACTGATAGTGATGTGGTTCCTTATTAACTTTAGATACAATTTTCTAATACGAGGACCAGAATTGCTCATAAAATTCACCCTTATGCACTGTACTATAGTCTACTGATAATGAAAAAATACAATAACTGTAATATTGTTATTATTATTAATTTCTATGGTAAATACTTCAGAATGTTTGTTATTTACCACCAAAAAAATGAATAGATAATTAAAAAAAATATGAAATAACTGCAATATTATTATTATTAACTTCTATGGAAAATATTGCAGATTTTTTGTCATCCACCTCCGAAAAATGAATTCACAACGAAAAATGAAATAATGATAATGAAAAAAAAATACAATAACTGTAATACTATTATTATTAGACTGCGGATGTTTAAGTAGTTTAATCTGCCCAAATTGGAGAATGATGAACGCTTAATAACTTAGCAAAACAAAAATTGTAGATTTTGAATATCTTGAGGAGTAAATGCGGCATCATTGGACTTTTATTTACTTAACTACATTAACACAGAAAATATGTATATTTGCATAAACATCCGCAGTCCAATCATTATCATCGACACCAATGGAGAATGCTCGAGAACCTTTGTTATACATCACGGACTATCGAACGAACAATTCTGACAGAATTACAACCGGAACGGTGTAGAACGTTTGAAAGGAAAAAAATATATAAAAACCGTCCGCTTCTCACACACTTTCGAGCGAAAACCCCCGTAATATGTATCAGTAACAAACTATAGCGAAACACGGACGCGTAGCTTCAGGGCATCCCTTATCTCTGACGCGGTCTGAAAAATAGTCGCTTTATCACCGGCCTCGAGAACATCGAGGGCCCTACCTTTCGCGGCGCTGAATCACTCGACAATCGAAACTCGTGTCATCGAATCGCCGTATCTACGCAAATACAAAACCGACGATAAGATTTCACGATCCCCAGTCGAACGTATACAGGCTGTTTAAAAAAAGAGGGGTCTGATACATAAAGGGCTTATGGTATTCACCGAGAGGAGTAAAAAAATGTCTGATCAACATAGGTCCCAAAAGCAATCCTTTCGAACGCCAAATAAATAATAAAAGATTATTTTACACCGAAAGGATTTCGGACATTTTTTACTCCTCTCGGTGAGTACTATAAGCCCTTTAATCCCTTGCCTCGTAACAACGAGCCATACTCGTCGCGAAGATTACGCTCCATGCGTTTGAAAAATATGACTCAGTATTGTACTGTTTCATAAAAATTAAACTGAAAGAAGCTCCTCTGACTGTCAAACAATTGTTAAAGGCAAATTATACGTTTCAATGCATGCTCTTTATTTATTAAAGCACAGGTACATTTAAATAGTTAATTATAGTGCACTTGGTGATTAATGAAATCGTAAGGGAAAGGGTTAACCAGTTAACTGCGTTTGACGAGTATCCGCGTCAAAGCGAAACTTTATTTCGGTGCGTTTGACGTGTATACTCGTCGTGTAAAATAAAAAATTACCATTTACTGTAGAAACTCCAAATTTTACTAAGAAGTAATAAAAATGTCATTTAGTGGTATGTTTACTTTATATTGCCAGTAAAACTGCTATGTATTTTATGACGAAAAATTTGATTATCTTCTTTGGTATGTCGGTTAAAAATGTAAGCCTTCATCGTTTTGCTTTAATTTTGTTGTAACATTTATAATAGGACTTGCCCTGCGTTTGACGTGTATACTCGTCATCGCTTGATTTTATTTACGCACCCCATGAGAGATTGTTAAAACGAAATTCCGCAGTTAACTGGTTAAGTATTGGACCCTTTTTTTAACAGCCTGTATATGCACGAGCGTACAGAGATCGCATAGGATTAACAATTTTCCAAATTATCGATTTTACCGGCGAACGCTGCATTCGGAGGAAGTGCGGTGACAATCGAGAAGTCCGTCGATATCACAGCCGTGTAATATCGTCGTGAAATTCTATTCACGAGGTGCAACGACGCGAGAAGTATTGCTTCCAGCCCTTTGACGACAATACTCGCGCGCGAGTATTTCCGCCGCGAATATCGCCGAAAGAAGCCGTCTCTCCCCGAAATGTTCGTCGATTCCTTCTACGGACATTTCTGGGCGAATTTAACCCTTTCCCCGCGGAATCATTTAAATGAGATTTAGTAATAAATAATTCATGAACACCTAATCGAAAAAACGGAACCACCCCGGTGTGACTTATGTCAAAACCAAACGCTAACCACCGACCACATATTGTACCAGTGCAGACGAACAGAACTAGAAAGGCAGAAATATAACATAAAAGCAGATACAGCTTCAACAGTAGAGGATCATATAAGAAATACAATAAACTATCTCAAAGAAACAAACATGTACAGCAAAATATAGTCTATCCAGACCCAATATCGTCGCTAATGACCTCACAGTCGATGTGACGTAAAATGCACAAGAAGAAGAAGAGATTTAGTCGTTTGTTTTAATTGTGAATTGATTTATTTGTGTTGTTTAGAGAGGGTAGTTTAAGAGAAATCGAACGACTGATTCTCTTGTATTGCGTTGAAAATAATTTAAGAGAACATATTTTTATATTTTTTATTTATATGTTTATAAATTTAAGTGGTAACAGAGGATGTTTAAATTTAATCATTTTATTTAAAATTATGTAAAATATCAAATTTTATTTAATAGTGTAACTATCATGTCACTCCTGTATGGGTGACACTTAAATTCAATTTATACATTTCAGTGGTAGCAGAGGATGTTTAAATTTAAACATTTTATTTGACCATCATGTTAATCAAGTATGGATGACACTTATTATTCAGTTGTTTTTCTGAACAGGAATACCAGTAGAAAAATATTTAAGAGGATCTTATAAAACCTGGAAGAACTATAATAATAAGTAATTATTGGCATTATTCATTAATAAGAGTATAATTTCAGATTAATATCAGTTCGTATCAAAGTCTGGAAAATTAGGTCGTTTTCAGTCTACACAGTATGGCAGTTAACGTGTTAATTAACCCCTTGGTTCATGATAACGAGCCACACTCGTGTTGCAGATTATAGTCTGCACGCTGTAAATATGAGTTTCACTTGAATATGAATTGTTAAAAATTTCATGTTGCAGCACTCTTGACTTTCAGAGAATTATGTAAAGCAAATTGCACGTGTCTATAAATATTCTTCCTGCATCTTTCCTTATGTCGCATGAATACTAAACTCCAGCCCCAGATAGACGTTGAAAACATGATAAGGGAAGAGGTTAAGCAACTATTGATTTTGACCAAATTTTGAGCATATTTATAATTGTAATAATGTAGGAGCGGATGTATGCGATTGAATGTTTAAATATCTTTAATTCCTTTACGATTTATATTACAAATGGGAATTTATATCGTGTCTGGCCGGGAACGTCTGCTTTCACTTCGATAGAGTCGTGTTGAAGGTTCTATTATTGGGATAATTTTACACAAATTGCAAGAAAAATTGTATTTTTGTGTTAATCAAGATATAGTTGATTCTGAAAATTAAAAAACAAGAGTATCTTGGGGAGGATATTTATGCAGCAATGAACCTTTCATTTTTTGAAATAAATAAAATTATTTCTGAAACATGTTATAGAAAATAAAAGATACATTTGAGATAAAATGTTCTGGCAAGACACCCGTTATATTAATCCCCTAATGGACAGATTTATTTTAGCTGGAAAAATTAAGTTTTCTTTTCTACTGGATTCTACGATATCAGAAGTTCCAATTTGGCCCTAAATTTTTGACAATTTTATAAGCCAGTATATTGCTTCTAAGCATACAATAATACACTTTTTTGGAATTGAAAAATACGACTACCGTATCGAAAAGGTTAATATCTGTTAAATTCTACGATATCAAAGATTCTAATTTAGCCCTGAATTTTTCAGTATAATGTTTGTCAGTTCTCCAGGCCACTGTACTGGCTCTTAGCACGCAAGAAACCACTTTTCAGAATAGATATGTACTGCCTTCATATCGAAAATGTTAATATTTGTTGAACTCTACGATATCAATGGCCCTAATTTAATACAGAATTTTTTACTATAATTTTTGCCACTTCTCCAGGCCACCATACTGGCTCTTAGCACGCAAGAAGCCACTTTTCAGAATAGATAAGTACTGCCTTCATATCGAAAATGTTCATATTTGTTGAACTCTACAATATCAGTGGTTCTAATTTAGTCCAGAATTTTTACTATAATTTTTGCCAGTTGTTCAGGCCACTATGATGGCTCTTAGCACACAAGAAGCCACTTTTCAGAATAGATATGTACTGCCTTCATATCGAAAATGTTAATATTTGTTGAACTCTACGATATCAATGGCCCTAATTTAATACAGAATTTTTTACTATAATTGTTGCCACTTCTCCAGGCCACCATACTGGCTCTTAGCACACAAGAAGCTACTTTTCAGAATAGATAAGTACTGCCTTCATATCGAAAATGTTAATATTTGTTGAACTCTACGATATCAGTGGTCCTAATTTAGTACAGAATTTTTTACTATAATTTTTGCCAGTTGTTCAGGCCACTATACTGGCTCTTAGCACCCAAGAAGCCACTATTCAGAACAGATACCTACGGCCTTCGCGTTGAAAAGGTTAATATCTGCTGAATTCTTCGATATCAGAGATCCTCTGTTGCCGACATATCGATTCTGCCTCTCGATTGCGTAAAACGTTCCTCTCGTCGAATTAATGAGAACTCGCGCATACGCGCGTGGCGTAATTTGCAGTTCGTTTCGATCGGAATTAAAGTAAATCTAGTTT
The DNA here is from genome assembly GCA_916610135.2 of Macropis europaea. NCBI lineage: Eukaryota > Metazoa > Arthropoda > Insecta > Hymenoptera > Melittidae > Macropis > Macropis europaea. The sequence continues at coordinate 13,790,443 of OU744351.1, read as the reverse complement.
TGCGAAAGCTCGTCGCTGAACCGCTCGACGCGAACGTTCAATCAGGATTAAAGCTCGATATTGTTCGAGTGCACTACCATTCGGGAATATTTTGGGTTAATTAAGAACTCGGTCCGGGCGAAATTTTCTCCTGAATTTAATGGAAACCAGGAAACTGAGTTGAATAATTCAGTTTCTACTTCTATCTATTTTCTGCTTTCAGGAATATGATTAGCAGGCTTCAAATAATAGCTTCTCGTTTCATTGTGATATCCGAGAATATTATTTAGTCGATTCAAAATTTGTTTGAATAGAAATGGAATTTTAAATGCAACCGTACCAACGTCGTATAATTATATAAGTTTTTTTTATGTTGCGTAGAATGATGGGTATTACGTGATATACTCGCAAGACTACATTTTTATAACGAGGTCTGGGTATTGTTGAAATGTTTCATTATATGTAAAATACTTCGTAATTCTGTTTCATAATTATTACGTTTTTAAAGTACACGTCCGTGTTGAATTCCTTTCAAATAGCACAATACCTTCAATACAATAGTATAATTTTTTAAAAACTACCAGAGGGGTTTTCCTTATATTAATAAAAATTATTGCAACTATTATTTTATTGTCAGTGTCAATAGTAAAAAAAATGGGTGAAACGATTATTTTATTAATGCAGCTATTATTTCTAATCGACGAGTTAAAATCGTACGTCTAATTATTATTTTTTTCTTTCCATTTCAAATAGAATTTGTTGGTCTGTTCCCACTAAATTTCAGTGAAATAAAAATTTTCTGAAGCTACTACACAATTTCGTCCAAACTGGCCTCAGGTGCCATTGTTCACAGCAAATAAAAAATTTCATCTCGAACAAAATCTATTCATACACTCTACAGTTTACAACGAACAAGAAAATCCAATTTAAAAAATTTCTGTGCAAATAAAATTTGCTCAGCTCCATTTACAATAGATTTTCAAAGGATCCTGCTCAACACTGCCATAAATCCCTATCAAACTCACGCTCAGGTACCATTGGTACCATAGTTCACAAAAGACAAGAAATTCTAATTTAAACAATTTCATCTCACACAAAATCCCTTCAGCACCGTTGACAATAGATTTTCAGAAGATCCTACCACACATTGCCATAAATATCTATCCAAATCACGCTTAGGTACCATTGGTACCATAGTTCACAAAAGACAAGAAATTCTAATTTAAACAATTTCATCTCAAACAAAATCCCTTCAGCACCGTTGACAATAGATTTTCAGAAGATCCTACCACAGATTGCCATAAATATCTATCCAAATCACGCTTAGGTACCATTGGTACCATAGTTCACAAGGATCAACTAACTCCAATTTAAAAAATTTCTTTCCAAATCAACTCCATTCACAATGGACTTTCAAAAGATCCCACTAAACACTGCCATAAATCACCAGCAAAATCACGCTCAGTTACCATTGTTACGGTGGCTCACAATAAACAACCACTCAAAGACAATCCCCTTTCAGAGATCATGGGCCATTTGTTCGGAGCTCGGTCGAAGTTCGCGCGTTCGGAGCAAGGCGAACGCACAATGCACAGAAATTGAATTTAATGATGCAATTTCCATTTCCCCGTGGCTCGTGCTTTCCGACATGATGGATCTGTTGTGCGGTGCGTCGAACACGTGAACCGCTCGGACGGAATCTGAGCCGAGCTACAGAGTTCCGCGCGTATGTACACCCCCGTTCAAAAATCATGCTTAGACTGCGGATCTTTATGCAAATTTACACTCACAGAGTTCAATATCCTTTCTGCTGATCCAGCTGATCAAACGAAACATTAATCAAACTGCATCATGTCCCTTGAATATTAAAAAATATGCTTTCTTTTCTCCTTGCGTTATTAACACGTTGGCTACCACAGTGGAAACAGCCATTCCTGATCAGACACGACATAAATTGCTGTTCTGATTGTAAATCACAGAGAAAGAAAGTGTTTAAGTACTCAATTCTATGCATGCCTTTCTATGTTAATCTTGCAATGTAAAATTCGCTTAGAACATTGTCAAAATCAATAATTATTTGATTAACGGTTGTATTAGACGCCAATGGTGGTCCTGTAAGATATTAATAAAGAATTTTCTTAATGTACCAGGTGTTTCTATTATTTTGTCCAGCCCGTATATATTTTTTATCATACACTTAGCTAACTGTGTAAAATATTAGAAATATTTCAACGCCCGCAATAATGTTTCTTAAGTCTCCATGAAATTTTGGCAGGTGCCTCGAGTTATGAGCGGCCCTGTACATTTCTCCGTGGCAATAACTTTTCCGGAAACACGTACAAAACGCTCAGGAGGACGAGGTTATGGATTTTACAAAGCGTTTCAAGTTTGCAGCGGCGGTCGCCGCGGCGATATATCGCCGGTGCCATAACTCTCGATCAATTCCGAGGAGGGGCCGGTGTAACTTGAAATTCTCCGCGCGATGGAAAAGTTTTCCGCTGCGGAACGAACTCGATAATCATTTTTCCGTCGACGGTTCTCCTTCCGCGAGGATTCCTAAACAAATCCGCGGGATTCGACCATTCTTCGCGAAGCTAACGGTTCGCGCCGCACAAGGAAGCGACCGGCCATTCCGCTCGGTTTTCCGTCGACGGCGACGTCCGGAATTTCGAAACGGATTTATGGCAAATCGAAACGACTAACGCGAGTTTGATCCGACAGGGATGTCTGCACATGGTTCTGCCAGCGATGGTGAGGCGAAATTGTGGAAGGATATTTTTTGGAATAAGTTTTTTGGTTAACACGTTGAATGCCACAGTGAAAACTGCCATACCTAGTCGGACAGGAGACACTGTTCTATTTTAAATATAAATCCTTGAAGAAAAGAATATTTTACTCTTTGAACGCATAGCTGTCATCTTATACTATTATTACAGTATTAATTCTATCCCAAAATTTTATGAGAATTATTAGTTATGTAACGAAATAAAATTTGAGGAGACTTATTAGTTATTTAATGAAATAACATTTGCCAGAAATATCTAGCAAAATTATGCTCAGGTACCATCGGTACCACGGTCCATAAAAAACAAGAAATTCTAGTTTAAACAATTTCATCTCAAACAAAATGCCTTCAGCGTCATTCACAATAGATTTTCAGAAGATCCTGCTAAACATTCCCATAAATATCTATCAAAATCACGCTCAGGTATCATTGGTACCACAGTTCACAAAAGAACAAGAAATTCTAGTTTAAACAATTTCATCTCAAACAAAATCCTTTCACCTTCATTCACAATGAATCGACTAAAACGAGTAGTGTGAGTTTGGTTCGACAGGTATGTCTGCACATGGTTCTCCAAGCGATGGGGAGTCGAAATTGTGGAAGGATCGTTTTCAGAATAATTTTCTTGGTGAAAGTATCAGGTCATCTCATAGATAATGTGGAGTTGGTGGATGCTTTTGTGTGTATTTGTGCTAGCGTTTAGGCGAGGAGAAATTCGGCGCCTGCTAGTTTCTTGTTTAGTCTCGAGGACAGTTTAGATAGGCGAACTGTTTAAGCGCATGAATGAAAAGTGTGGAAGGATTGATGGGATGCGTGGTGTGAGAGGTGCGTGCGTTCTCAGAAGTCAAGTATCGAACGGATCGTGTGACTTTCTGGGAATGCATCTCCTCTGTATGAATCTGGTGTGGAAATGCGTGTGGAATGTGTGTGTGTGTATAGATTTTTGGGACCTCTGGGTCAGAGTGCAGAGGAGAACCGTTTGAGAAGTTGCGTGGAGAGTTTTGCGTGGAGTCTGTTTGTGAGGAGATATATATTGTGCTGTTTTTTATTATTTTAATATATATATATTAGTGTAAGACGTCACATGCTATAACGTAGCCTAAGCAACGTGACGAAGGCCAAGGACGAAGGCATGTTCCAGGCAAAGACATCTGGAGTTTGCCTTTCAACACCACCACCCCCTTGGGCCCTTCAAAATTCAACTCCGGGCCTAAGGATCGTGCAAAAAGTCGAGGGAGGCAGTTTAGGAAAAGTCAGGGCATTCGATTCCGAACCGCTGTATTGAACGGACCTCGAATATATATTTTGTTAAAACTCGCCTTGCGTGATTGTACTTACATAGTCTTATATTAGTTTTATTATTTCAACTCACGACTCACAGTTTGTGTCATATTTTTGAATCCCACAATAATATCGTTCCTTATTTTATAAAATATACTTTAACCCTTTCCTTATTAACCCTACAGTGAACGCGTGTCAAGAAATCACATAAGTGCACACGGTCTATCAGGCCTGTTACCTCTTTCTCCCCAGTTTGGTTATTATTTTATTAGTTTCCATGTGGAAAATAATCATCAATATTCGGAGATATATTTTTTTTTATTAAGACATTACCTACTGGTTCATTTTGGCCCTGCTGGGATCCGATAACTACCAACCCTTATGAAATTTTGAGTAACGAAATATTCACGTTAAAATGATAGTAAAAATAGAAAGTGTAATATCAAGTAGATAAATATTTGTACGATAAACCACGTGTATTGATAAATAGCCATTTTCACGCGTCTGTGTAGTTGCGGAATTTTCTACTGTGGCTGAGAAATTGATTGAGAATTGAGTTGGTCTGTTTAAATAATGGAAGAAGGATACCAAAATTAATGCTCAGCGTATCGACAACTAAAAATGAGTGCAACTGTTGAATCAATTACGCTTCAAGACACATTTAAAAACGACGTTACTCGTGAGAGGACCCGATAAAGATGCTGTGCAGAGTTATCGCTGAGTTCCAGAATATCGATGATGTAATTGAAAAACAACAGCGTTGTGTACGCAGCCTGTTACAATAAAATCTGTTTGCACGGTTAATTGAGAAATTGTTGAAAGTGTCGCACGTGCGTTGTGCGAACGCTTCGGCTCGTTCGATTACGGATGCATAAATTGTCGACGGTGTTCCCAGGATTTTTCTTTCACATTGCAAATGTTTGTCATGTTTTCAGAGCATGCAGTTAAAACAGAAACTAAAGTTTACATATTTTTTTCTTTTCAATTTCCTTAACGCATGTATTGCTGCGTGGAATCACTCTTAACCTTCAATCTCTGAACTACTCCAATTTTTTTATACAGTATCAGAAAGATTAATTTAATCAGCTGATTGTAAATTACATAATTCGGGGCGAATTTGAGCAAAAGAACAAATATTATGTTTTAATTTTGGGCCTTGTCGAAAGGAATAACTAATTTCGTAACTTTCAGTTGTCAAATACAGTGCGAGTTACTAGACACTGCCATGTAAATTACTTTTGATTCGATGATGTTAGAAAAAAAGTGTAGAATGACATATGCAGTGTTTGGACAGCTTTATATAATACTAAAATTTAATTTTTTTTTTAATTTTGGAAGATTTGAAAGTGAGCTTGAAATTTTCAAATTGCACTATGTGATATGAACTGCAGAATCATATTCGATGAACTGTAGAAAAATGAATACTGTTCGAATTATAAATAATTTTCTAAACAACTTTATCAACACCAAATTGTTTACAGCTCGATTAATATTGATTTTTGGACTGATGTTTATTAGACATCGAGCACTAGCTACCCTGTAGGGGATTTATATAAAAAATAATAAATTATATCGTGTCTGACTACGTATGGCTGTTTTCACTGTGACGTTCAACGTGTTAATGTAAGCTATGCCTTTAACCAAAATAACCGTTCGAATTGCGTGACTCACCATGTATAATAATTCCATTAAATTCTTCTAAATTTATGAAGAGATCGTAAAGAATCTTATATTATAATTTATTATTGTTTTTGTTACCTGTCAAATTCTTTTACGATCTCACGAGAGTAAAATCTCCACTTTACAGATAACACGTCACACCGCATATACACTTTCATTCAACAGTGTCTAGACACTTACACACATGTTTCCGGATATCACTGAAATATCTTGCAAAATAGTTTTTTTAGTGGATCATCAGGTCATTTCACCAATATTATGCTATTATTGAACAACACAAGCAATATTTGTTAACAAATGACGGGGTGAAAATCGTGTCACCTAATCCTCATTTAAAAAAACAAAAGGTTTTATTCAACTGATTATAATAAATTCCACAGTCACATGTTAATGATCGTAATGAATTGAATACTGCTACGAGGTCTTATTAAAAATAGTCGAAACCACTTTTTCGTTCAAACAACAGACATGTATAGATTGTATCTATGCACCTAAGACAATATCTTAATAAACTTTACACCACTATGTCTTCCACACCCTCAAATAACGTTCAACTTATATTAATTGTATTAACGCGTTCCCTGCCACAGTAGAAAATTCCGTGACTAGACAGACACGCCCAAAATTCTATTTATTAATACACGTGGTTGATTATACAAACATTCATCCATTTGATATTACACTTTTTCTTTCTGCTATCATTTGAACGTGAATGTTACTCAAAATTTCATAAGGGTTGGTAGTTATGTGATCAAATTAACCCTTTGAGTGCTATGGACGCATATGTGTGTTCTAAAATATCGTTCACCGTGTGCTAAGGGTCACCGCACTGGTCCAGGCACAGCCGTTCATCGTGTGTTATAAACCTGTATCCTCGGATAAACTATCATCTCAGCTTATATTATTGAAACGTACATGTTTCGTTACATATTTCACAGTTTCGGAGCGCCAAAACAATTGAATAATCAATATTAACCGTATCATTATAACGAAATATTCTGTATAACACGCGTTCTGCCGTGGAAAACTTCAGCACATAGTGCACGCTTTTCCTCGAAGTTTTCAGCACTCAAAGGGTTAAAATTGACGAGTGCACCGGAAAAGGGTACACACGGAACGTGTTAAAAAATTCTTATATTATTACAGAATTAACCCTTTGAGGGCGGAAAGCTTCGGGAAAAATCGTGCTCCATGTGCTGAAATTTTCCGTGGCAGAACACGTGTTTAATTTAATAATTAATTATAATGGTATATTTGATGTCGATTGCTCAGTTATTTTAGTCCTTCAAAATTTCAAAATATGTAACGAGGCGTATATATTTTAATGAAATAAGCAAAGATGATAATTCGTCTGAATACATAGGTTTAAAGCGTACAGTAAACGCGTGTGCCCAGGCCAGTGCGGTGGCCCGTAGCACACGGTGAACGATCTTTTCGAACGCATACATGCGTCTGTCGTCCGCTATCGTCTCTGTCACCTGACTTTTCGACGCCATGCGCCCTCCCTACAATATTTGCCCACCTGAACCTCTTCCAAACTCCTGGACACAGTATCCTGCTATCGCGACACCCGTGCGATACCACACCTGGGAAAAGACCTCCTTTTTCCGATCCCTTACCAATAGCCATAATCCTACCGTCCCTCTGGTGCGACTTTTGGGTGCCACACCTTATCCTAACAGTCCCACGATCTCCTAAGGACCCCTTCCGAATTTCGGGACTTAGGCGCCTCCCACACTTACCCCTCTAAAAAGGGAACACACATAAATACTGTAGGAATTTTAAATAGGAAAAATCAGACCGGAGGGATCGGGAATCGAACCCGGGACCTCTTCGCTTGCAAGCGTGCGCTCTAACCACTGAGCCACCGGCCAATTGCCGATTCCAGCCGATTTTTCCTCTCTTAGCGCGACACTCAAGTCGCTTCCTTTTGCCGATCCTACAATACAGGTTCCGAACGAGGAAAACGGAGTTTTTTGAGAAAAAAGCAACAGCTAGGAGTATAAGCACGTTCTTTGTCAAATCTACTGTATTTATTTTCGAATAAACCTATACAGGTAAACCAGAAGAGCAATCTTTGGAGCACCTCGACCGCAAATACACTGTTTATTTGAACTTGCTGGGTGTCCAGATACTCATGGACGGTAGTGTACATCTTGACCTCCGCACAAAAGAACTATGCTTGACGGATTTCGATCGACTTTATCAGGTGGAGCGATTCTTTTTCCTGCGTGTGCACTGATAACGGCGCACCCAGCTGCGCGGTATCCGTGTCAATACATGTACCGGCAGTGAAATGAGCCATAAAGCGGGAGAACGTCGACCGATCCAATAGAAACGGAATTCATTGCGACGCGACGTCCTCCGTCGGTGCAATTCGCCGTCGTGTAATTAACTCGCGCGGCGGCGGCGATTTAAGTTCTCGCGCCTGCTCCATTGTTCTCCGTCGAATGAAATTCCAACGTTAAAAATCGCGCCTGTCCGTGTTCGTTCGCTTCTCCGCTCGCAATCGCGATCGCTCGCGTGATTTATAGGCCGCAAACGGACAGATAAGGCCCCGAAACTGACACGACGACCGGACTCGCACGGTTCGGCTTGAGTTCTTTGTTAACGGTCGATCGTATTATCGCCTCGTAATCGATAATTAACTCCGGCCGCCCTCGAAACGATTCTACGAGTCTGTGACACTGCAAGAATATTGTTTGTGTGTGAATGTTTATACGAAGGAGCTGACTGGGTTGAAATATTGTTGCATTTAGAAGTTTTAACGCCGTCTAGAATATTGAGAGATGTTGAATAGTTTAACACCTCGTTGTTGCCGTAAATAAATGATCTTACCGGATTTGGATGAAACTTTGTCGAAATTATACTTTGTTTAATCATTTTTCAAGATGAGACACGTCAAGCGTTAGAGCAGTGTGTTGTTCAAGAATTGTGGTATTTAATTTTAGTAACTGAGACAGTTGTGAATTCATAGTACTGCTGTAGGCACAGATGATTGTTGTACGTTGTAAATTTGTGTAGTCGAATGAATTATCTTCTCAGCTTTGTTTTGTTATAGGTTTTGCAGTTTTAGGGCCCTGAAATAACTGAACGATCGACATCATACGTATTATTATACGCGTGTCTTAGACAGGAAAATTTCAGCATGTAGTGCACGCTCTTTCGAACATTCTGAGGGCTCAAAGGGTCAATAATCATATGTTTTAATTGGAGTCTGACGAACTCGTATTAACGCCCAAAAACTGGGTGTCAATAGTTAAGGGGAACCTGCAAGAGTATCGGAACGAAGTTGAATTTCTGCTCTAATTGTAACACGTTGAATGCCACAGTGAAAACAACCATACCTGGTCAGACACGCTATAATATACTAAAGGAAAAAAATATTCGGGTATTCAATAGTGTTTTTATGTTGCTACATTGACCCTCAACTGGTATGGTGGATTCGTGTCACATAAGTGACGTGATGCGGGTCATACTGACCCGAATCTTTATCTCTTTGTCTGTCATAGCAAAGTAAAGAGAACTCGCAATATTTTTTATCATATATTTGCAACGCCCTAACTATAATAAAATTTGACTCAAGAATACCAATTGATGATTAATGTTACAACGTGAAAATTGCTCAGGATTGTGTAATAATAAATAGTTATTTAATTAAATTAAATTTGAAGTGCCGGTCGCCGGTGACCCCCACGGCATTCAACGTGTTGATTATCGTTTTAACTTGCTTTCATTTTTGTTAAAGCTCGTATTTGCATTATATTGCATTTTAACCGTTTGCAGTTCGAAATACTTTCGTCATTTCGTTCCAGTTTGACAGTAGAAGTTCTATTCTTTCCTAGTATCGTATAGTCTGCATTTGCTTCAATATTTAAGCATAATCTGAACGAGTGATGGGCACTGGAGCACCGGCCTACCCCCACTCTAAGTCCATTCCCCTCCACGTTCCCCTCGGCCCATCGTCGTCACAGATTACAGCCTATACGAGGGGAATGGGCCTAGAGTGGGGGAAGGCCGGAGCTCCCGTGCCCATCACTGATCTAAACGATACAACATATTCATAGTAACATATTTTTATGAAGTAGAGAATTAATCTATAAGAAATGGTCCATATAGCCTTTCTAGATTGCCATTCGACGTCCAGTTTGACTCGACACAGGACCGCAAAGGGTTAATACATTTCGATCAAACGACATATAACATCCTAATGAAGAGCTTCTGCATCGATTAGTGCATTAAAAAACATACAATTCCATTTAAACAAACGTACGTCACCTTCATGTGACCTCTACGCGTCCGTCTACAAAAAGCTACTTCCACCAGATTGTGGCCTTCTCGAAATCATTCCTTCTTATCTGAACTACTGTTTTATACAACACATAGTGTACGAGTAATTTGCATTTATACATTAAAACCGGTCACCCTGTATAAAATGAACCTGACTCACTGAAGATCAACGAATAACCCGAACCACTGAATCTGGGGAGCTGAAATTTAGCAGACACTCTTCTTTCATAGCCTAACTAACTACTAAGAAAGGATTTTGCTCCCCCTCTTCACCTACCCCTAATACCACAACTGCCCACGCGGGAGCAGGTACACATCAGCTCGTTTTTAATTAGTAGACCGTTCATGAAAATTAATTCGAGTTTTCATGGAGCACAGTCGTACCCTCGGATACGGTTCGCGTTCTGGAAAGGAGATGGGTTCGTTTGCAGGGTTAAGTGGCCGTGTTCAAGCTTTCAGCCGTTATCATCCCTCGTGTCCTCAACTTCTTATCTCGCTTTCGGCGGTTCGCGATGTGCCGGCTGCAATTATGCCGGCGGTGCTCTGGACAATACCGGCGATACAATGAAGATCGCGGTATCGTACGAATGCCGTTATTACGCGCCGCTTTATACGGGTCGCAAAACCGGGCGGATAGTTTTCCGGGTAATGGCGAACGGATTAACAATGGTACACGCGGCGGAAACGCGCGAAACGATTGATACAGAATTTTTTGTTTCTGGGCCGAAACGCCATCGTTGCGGAACGTTGTCGTGCTCGGTTTTCATTGGCAAAGTGCTATGCAGTGAACTGAACACAGAGTTCGTTAGTAAGTAATAAATATAGAATGAAAGAGAATTAAAAAGAATTTTTCTGTGTTTTGTGATGGGTACAGAAATTTTATTTGAAATTCTGGTGCTCGGCGTGAAGGTGATTTTAATTTTGTTTCTAATGTATTGCTAGTAATTGAGGAATGTATGTTAAAAAATTAAGAAGAAGTTTTGCGTCTTTTATGCTGGGTACAGAAATTTCATTTGAAATTCTAGAACACACACTGAAGGTGATTTTAATTTTATTTCTAATGTATTGTTAGTAATTGGCAAATGTATATTAAAAAATTAAGAAGAATTTTTCTGTCTTATGATGGACACAGAAATTTAATTTGAAATACTGGTACTCAGCGTGAAGGTGATTTTAATTTTGTTTCTAATGTATTGTTATTAACTGACAAATATATACTAAAAAAGTTAAAAAGAATTCTCCTATGTTTTATGATGAACATAGAAATTTCGTTTGCAATACTACTACTACTACAACTCACCGTGAAGGCGATTCTAATTCTGTTTCTAATGTATTGTTAGTAATTAACAAATACATATAAAAAGAACTTTCCTGTGTTTTATGATAGACATAGTAATTTAATTTGCAATATTGGTAGTGGGTTGCTCACCGTGAAGGCGATTTTAATTTTATTTTAATGTATTGTTAGTAATTAACAAATACATATAAGAGTAATTCCCTGTATTTTATTATGGACATAGTCATTTAATTTGCAAGACTGATAGTGGGTTACTCGCCGTGTAAGTGGTTTTAATCTGGTTTCTAATGATTTGTTAGTAATTAACAGATGTGTACAAAAAAAAATTTCTAATTCTCTATGAAGGGCATTGTAATTTAATTTGAGATATTGGTAGTGGGTTACTCACCGTGAAGGTGATTTTAATTTTGTTCCTGATGGAGGGATTCTGTTATAATAATAATAATAATAATAACGTTCAAGGTGACAGAAGGTCACGGAGCTACAATTTAAAGGTATTATACTGTAACTAGCTCTACTTCTAACAGGTAATGTTGTTAGTGTACCACCCTTAAATTACCTCTTCTTTTTAAGATCCTGAGACCTTAAGCATTACTGTGTCATACCGTCATTGGACAGGTCTTAATAGCTGCTTTCATATGACACCCTGTATATTCTGTAATTACTGTACTTAGATGTAATGAGCTTCTCACGAGAAGCACCCTTAACTTTCCTAGTGATCTCAGAACCTTCAGAAATTTCTATAGGAAAATTTGTATGTTCAACAAAACTGGTTTACTTTTGATATTATTACCCGAGGATGAAATAAATTAATGTCTAACTTTATTCGTTCAGGTACAAGAAAATGTAAAAATTGTAGACTGCAAAAATTTATGACATGACTGCCAGTACCAATTGTATAACGTATGCCAACCTACATCATACGTTGCGGCTAATTAAACGATAAAGAGTGCTGAACGATCTGGAAAATACCATTCGAATGATTACTTCATTGAACATTTTCTAAACTTTCTCTAAAGAATAATTTACTGGCAAATATTGCTTTTCACGAGGATATCGCATGATAGATTAATTAAGATTGTTAATTGCTATTTTTAGAAGGAATCGTTAGAATTTCTAAGAAGCTCTAAAAAAGTTAGAATTATGTCATCAAGTCTTAAAATACGACTCACAACACAAAGCAAATATTTATAACATAACACAAAACTGTTTGTTCAAATAAAATCGAAGGATGTTTGCAATATTTTTCAATATTTTTCACGTGGCGGATCAAAAACATACATATACTACTCAACTCCAAAAAATGCAATTCTTAAAAAATTTGAGTTTTACTTGTATTATCTAATCTTCAAACATAATTGATAACACAAAACAACCAACAAACTATTCATAAACAAAACTGACGGTCAGTTGCAATATTTTTCAACATTACAGACCACAAACAAAAATATACTAATCGATACAAACACATACAATTTTTAAGAAACTCAATTATTTATAAATAAAATCAAAGAACATTTGCAATATTTTCCATATCCTTAACACACTGAAATAAAAAATTCAATTTAACTAAATAATTCTTTGAATTAATAAATTCTGAACAAACTTCATACTGAAACAATAACGTTGGAACAGAAGAACATGACTAAGTACTCAAATCTTTTTGTTCTATACGATTTATATAAAAAATAGTAAATCATAACGCGTCTGATTAGGTATGGCCGATTTCACTGTGGCGTTCAGCGTGCTAACGTGACAACAAAAATATACTATTCAATACAAAAAAAATAAAACTTGTAAAAACCTCAACTATTCATAAATAAAATGAAAGAACAATCATAATATTTTTCAACATTTCCAACGTAACAAATCCAACAAAAATATACCCTCTCCGATCCAAAAACACCAACCTCTCACCAATTAAAACAAATCGTATTTCTGGTCCAATAACACCAGAAACCACTCTCTCCCTCAAAGCAGTGCTCAAAATCGCATTCGAAATTTCCGCTAATGGAGTCAATACGCGATTCCTAACAACATTTGCCTGGAGCGCGTGTCGAAGTCGCCGCGCAATAAATTACCCGGCCATTGTTCGAGTGCGCTAACTCCTCTCGGTTTGTATCGGAGGATCCAACTTCTCGAGGACGTTGTTCGAGCACGTATCGTTTCGAATCGAAACGAATCGCAGGAGGTTCGATCGAAAACCACCAGCGAGCGATCGGGTGTCGTAAATGATTCTCGTTAAAGCTCGACGAGCTTTAAAGGTTTCCACGACTCGAAGCTCCACCGTAACAAGAGTCGAACGTATCACAAAGATAGAAAGGAAAAAAAAAGAACAATGGACAAGCGTGAGGTCAGTTATTGTGCGAGGATAATTACGCGCCAGCCGTTTTACGATGCACCGCCGGTTTCTAAAAGGCTTTCAGTGAAATCGCACGTTTTTAGATAATGGTCGCGCTAAAGTAATCGCTTATCGTTCGATTACGCCGGACAGGGCGAAATTTGCAAACTGCACTCTCTCTGTGTCTTTCTTTTTATAATCTACTCGATTGTTACTATGCTGCGGATTCTTTATGCAATTCTACGCATTTAACCCTGTGATTGGTAACAGCGTCTACGGTTGATTGACATGGCCGTTCATCGCGTACTGTCGACGCCCATGGGCGTTCGAGGCAATGGCTCAGTGTGTACTACTGCAGCTCGACCGCACGCGGCGTTCGTCCCGTTTTTAAATTCTATTATACATGTACAATTCATATTCTATTGTCTCATGTACAAAATTGAACACTGAAAAATTGTCTTCCTCCGTCATTTATAATAAAAATAGTAATTCATGTTTTGTCTGATCAGGGATGGCTGTTTCCACTGTGGCAGTCAACGTGTTAAAGAGTTGATGCTTGAACGTTGCAAGTTCATAAAACAAGAGAAATAAAACCCATGTTGTGTAATATTTAAAGCACAGAATATAATTTGGACAGTGTTCTATTGTTTGTTAACTATATTTATACTTTGTCAGCTGCAAATATTTAGGAGACATTAATTGTCTTTGACTATTTATGCAAACATCCTTAAGTAACGATTTTAGAATACCTTCTTTATATTGAATATTACATAGTTTCTTCTTTCTTACTGTGTTGGATACCGCTCTAAGCTAGGACATATTTTCATATTTATCATTTAGTTTCTATCTTCTATCTTCCGTACACAATTACTCATCAACCCCGAATCATACGCTTGAACCTCTTACTCGTCAACCCCGAGTCATACGCTTAAACATCTTACTCATCAACTCTTGGTAATATCCAAGAATGCCTATTGGACCTTTTCCTTCTCCCACTACCTCCTAAATCAAACCTCCGGACCTTCGTTAAGAATACGCTAACATTAATATTCACTTACGTCTAAGATCCTCAGACAGACACACAGAAGAATTGCTACATCCAAATAGTTTCTAGAAACTATAGTCTAAGTGCTTTTACAAACTTGTAAGATTTCGTGTGCAAAAGTTTAGTAGGATAAAATTATTGTTTTAGTACCTTGGTAGAAAAAGGGCCAACATCCAATTTGCAATTTTTTGGAACGGGGTGGGCATTGGCCCTTTTTATTGTAATACACATAACACATTGGCTCCTTGAGAATGTATACATGTATCATCAGTCACAGTTATGCTCATTTATTTAATTTGCATGGGTGTTATTCGAACGAATAAAGTCACGTGTGCGTGACAATGGCCATCAAAGCGTTAACCCTTTGACTACCAGCTACTTGGAGATTAGGCTAACGCTGCGTGCGGCCGAGCTGCAGTAGTATATACTTAGCCATTGCACTGACCGCCCATGGGCGTCGACAGTACACGGTCAGCAAAGCGCCTATATCGGTCAAAGAGTTATAAGAGAAAATATTGTGGGATTCAAAAGTATGACACAAAGTGTGAGTCGTGAGTTAAAATAATAAAACTAATATATATATTAAAATAATAAAAGACAGCACAATATATAACTCCTTACAAACAGACTCCACGCAACTTCTCCACGCAATACTCTCCACGCAATACTCTCCACACAATACTCTCTACGCAATGCTCTCCACGCAACAACTCAAACGGTTCTCTCCTGCACTCTGACCCGGAGGTCCCAAAAATCTATACACACACACACACATTCCACACGCATTTCCACACCAGATTCATACAGAGGAGATGCATTCCCAGAAAGTCACACGATCCGTTCGATACTTGACTTCTGAGAACGCACGCACCTCTCACACCACGCATCCCATCAATCCTTCCACACTTTTCATTCATGCACCTAAACAGTTCGCCTAACTAAACTGTCCTCGAGACTAAACAAGAAACTAGCAGGCGCTGAATTTCTCCTCGCCTAAACGTTAGCACAAATACACATAAAAGCATTCACCAACTCCACAATATTGTAGTCTATAAATGTATATTTGCATTAATATCCGCAGTTTATTTATCATGCTCTCGAGAGTCACTGGTTCCCTTTCGTTGACAAGCGACACGCGATAACGCTTATCACGTGCTATCATCGCTAGCGGTGTCCCTTAAGACTATTACAGAGACAAAGATCAGGCACAAGGTTGCTCATCTCTCTAATCCTGTCGAATTATCTTCACTTTTCATCATAGCTAGACCGCGGTTGTTTATGCAACTTAACTATCCAAATTGGTGTACGATGGATATTTAATGATTCAGCTAAATAAAAATGATATACTTGGAGCATTTCAAGGAACAAATACAGTCTTGTTGAAGTTTCGCGAAGAACGCGAATCTATCATCGACAAAACGAACGGGTCTATCGGATTATAGAGAGGTGCCCTGACGAAAAGTCAGCAAACGCCGAACGCGACGGTTGGTGTTTGTATGTAACATAAAAATAGGTAACATATGTATATATGTTTGTAACCTTTAGTGTTTATAGCTGTCTACGGCCGACGAACTCGGGCTAGGCTGTTGTTCTTACGAGGCATCGACCCGACTGCGTTTGGGTCGACTGCCGAAGAGAGCAGTCCGCGTTCGTAGACAAAAGACAATAGCATCAACCGCCACCTCGACCGATGATCCGCGATCAGCTGTCCTGGTTACACCTGAGACGATGAACTCGCGGGTTCAAAGATGTACCCCCACTGGGGTAAGCATGGCACAATAAAAGCGCAGAATTTCCAAGGAGGAAAGTTAGACCGCACGAGCGCCGACCGAGAGCGAGTAACCATATCAGCGAAATAAAGAAGCATACCCGAAGAATCGTGTTATTTTCGAACACCTCACCTCTTCATTGGCGACCACGACGTGATCACGAGTTTGGAAATTCTGGAGTGCGACAGGTAATGGCCTACGAGAATAGAACAGTATACTACGCAGGGTGTGATCCCTCCGCGAATAAGGACATAGGCGCGACCGCGAAAGTAAATCGAGTCGGCATCCGGGTTCCTCCGTTCTGGCCAGACGATTCGATGGTCTGGTTCAATCAGATCGAGGCCCAGTTCGTATTGGCCGGTGTAACGACCGACGGTACAAACTTTTATTATATCATGTCACAATTGGAGCCGAGGTACGCGAAGGAGGTACAAGATATTTTCGCTAACCCGTCGGAGAAGGGCAAGTACGAGACGCTGAAAAGAGAGTTGATCCATAGACTGTCCGCATCTGAAGCGCAGCGAATCAGGCAGCTCCTCGAGAAGGAAGAAATCGGGGACAGGACGCCGTCGCAGCTCCTCAGACATATTAAGTCTCTGGCAGGTGCAACCGTTTCGGATGGCTTCCTGATGACGCTATGGTCGAGCCGACTTCCCGCGATGACTCGGGCCATCGTAACAGCACAGTCAGACTTGCCGCTTACCAAGTTAGCGGAAATTGCTGACCAAATTCAAGAAAATTCCCGGCGCACGCAAGCAGCAAGCGTCTCGCAAGGCAGTGCGATGGAGGCAGCCTTGAAACGTCTTGAGAGCATGGAGTCGCGGATGGAAGAATTTTCAAGATCGCGCTCCCAAAACCGCGGTGGCGAGCGAAGATTCCGTCGACGATCGCGTTCGCGCTCCAGGGTGCGAGGCGTACGCAACCACCAGGAGGTCAAAGTGGGAGGTTATATGTGTTGCATTTGAGTGTGGCTGAGTGTTACGGAATGGGCCGTGACGATTCGAGATTGTCAAAGTCTCGGGTTTCAAAATGAATATTTAAGAATGTTTACTGTTGTTTTTTTTATTTCTGGGCGGTTTAGTTGCTCGAGTAGAAGCGTTGATATTTCGGGAAGCATTAATTATGAAAGCTCGGAGCGGAAGGGTGGGGTAGCTATGGTCGCATGGTGGGAGAAAAGGGTCTTGGGACTGACCTGGGTCCTTCTGACGCGCGTAACGTCAACGGGGATGATGATGTGCGTAATTACGATAATATCCATGATAACAATTCTTATGGTGATGATAATAATAATAATAATAATAATATTAAGTATGATAATAACAATAACAATTATAATGGTAATGATAGTTATCAGAACGGAAAAGTTGGTAATAGTAGCATAGGTGGTAATTGTAGTAGTAATGGTGATAATCTTATACAATAATACTATCGTGTTATAATTACTGTACAGATTCATCTGCGTGGAAAGGGGCAGTGTGTTCGTAACACTGAGTAAATAGGAAGCGACCCCGAAGTGTCTACTTTTAGTGTTCGTACTGTACTTTCTACGATGAATTCGAGGAGGCTGAATTTTCGTTACGGATTACGGGCTAGAATAGCGGAGTAGCTTTTTATGCGACAGTGACGTGCTGGTTTAATTATAAAATATTCATTTGGTGGATGCTCGTTTCGGATGAGCTATGGATTATTCGTGGACTGCTCTCGGTGGCCAGCGAATGAAAATTAATTAAACTGTTTTTTTTTCTCGTTATTTTTGTCAAATTGGGCATAGCCGTGTGACGTGTGACGTATATTATTCTCATGATTAACGATTTGTATTAAAAATAGAATTTTTTTTGCAATGGCGGTCAAGGTGTTAAATCGACCATCGTTGTTTGTTATTAAAAAAGAATTATATAGGGTAACGTCTCGTTTCTAAGGAATAAGTAGGCTGATAATACAGTTTTTAGTAATGTCATGTTTTTAGTTTCGTTATCACAATGATGTAAATGACGACCTTCAATTTATCTTAATTTATTCCTTCGACTGCTATCGGCGATTGACAAAGTCGCTCGCCCCGTACTGCCGACGCCTATGGGCGTTCGGCGCAATGGCTCTTTACGTACTACTGCAGCTCAGCCGCACGCAGCGTTCGCCTCATCTCCGTGTAGCCCTCAATCAAAGGGTTAAAAGTCTCAAAATTTCACAAAAGGACTCTGCACAACTATATACTGAAATTTCATGCGATTTTACTAATTCAAACTCATTAAAATGTGAACACATATATGAAAAATTTGTTCCGCAATTAAAAATACAATGATCAATCGATCGAATAAAGTACTGGTATCATTAAAACCCCCAAAAACTTACGAAAAAGCAATATACTTATTCAGACTGTTTATTTTTATAACATTCGAAACAACTGACATTGCACCGGTAATAATTATTTACCAGAGCATTAATTTTTATATTTGCTCGCATTCGCAGAGATCGATCTCGCGTTTCGTTGATTCGGGCGAATCCTGAAGATAAACAGGACACAGAATGAACAGAGAACGGGTGTCCATATAGTTAAAACATGATCCGAATAACGAATGGTTATCGTTCGGTTGAGTAATTCGATCGAAGCGACTTTATTCGACTTAATTATCATAGATAAATATTTATACCATGAAATATTGATAACGTCGGGCTCCGGCAGAATTCAGCCGGAGATTTCGATGGAAAAAGGGTTCCGCGGATCGGACGGATTCGAAAACACGGCGGATGTAGTGCATAAAATATGAGCTCGCTCGACATTTCACCGCTTTGCGCATAATTAAATGCGAGACCTAGGAAAAAGCACGCCAGATACATTTTAACAATCGAGTCTCGACATTGCGGCAAAGCGCTGTAAAAAAAAGACAACAGCGCACTATCTTTCTGGTCAACAAATTGGCAACGTGACTCGATAACTACAATTTTCGAGATAACTATAGCGTTTAAGTCGATTGCGCAGTCAGTTGACGTTTCGCGTTCTATTTTCTGCCAGCATTAAGTTTACAATAAATTATATATATGATAGATTTAGTATTTTTTTTTGTAAATATTAAATAAATAATTGTATAATAATAATATATGTTTAATTACAAAATAATTTCATTCTGAAGAATTAGTTAAAATTATAACACTGAATTGGCAATTTAAAATTATTTAAATTATTAATATTCTTTATTAATCAACCGGGACTCGGTATTATCGAAATTAACTTTTGTTCAATTAATGTGTTTGTTTTGGTGGAAACTATTAATCTATTTACCCCTTTATAGTCGAGAGGCGTTCTTCAGGGGCCATAAAATTAACATTTCGAATTTCTAATTTTTAAAAACAGCTAAAAATGGTATTCAGTCTCATATATTCTACAATGCATATTTTGTATAAGTATTCAGTTACAGAAACAGATATAATGAAAGTAAAAGAAATCCTCTTGTTAAGATTAGTTACACTTCTATTTCTAGGTTATGTATAGTAGGTGTAACAGACTTCGAGTGGAAATGATTAACATTTTAATCGTTTGAGCATTTGTGATTTGATTTCTCCGAAAAGTTAAAGAATTTGAAAGTATTTACTTGATAATATTATTTGAAATGATAAAACAATTAGCGAAAAAGTCACTAGGACATACACTATCTTCAACGTAACCTCTATGCATTCATTCTCAGAAGCGATTTATTTATCTAAATGAGATTGTCGAATTCGTTCTCAGCGACGGTTATTTTCGATAAGTCTGTTCATCATTGTCAATTTAAATGAAAAAGCACTCAGTCTGATACTGAGGCGCGTCTGAAAAAAAAAAGTTGCTAGACTGTGCCGAATTAGAAATGATTTCTCAACGGATTTCATTGGAAGTCATATCACTCGCGTTAACCCGGGGCCTAGGGATTTATGGGCAAATATGTATCGAGGGGTAGCCAGCCTACGCGTCGCGAAAAAAAGTGGATGTATTATGTTGCCGTGTCTGTGCATCCATGATGAAAATTTGAAATCCGTCGACAAAAGACACACCGACCTCCTTTCCTCCAGCCAAGGGAATTTTACCCGCTAAACCTACACGCTTAACTGCACAATATAGTGACACACGTTCAGAAGCACTAACAACGAAAATAAATGTTCGCATTAAAAATAGTGACGCTGACCCCGTGCATTTTAAATCCCTAGACACAGAGTAATTTGTCGATGCGCCCAATGTCGCGCGCTAGTAATTTTCGACGGCTGAAATTTCGCCGTAACCCGATTAGCTCGATTATAAACGGTCCGCGTATTTATCATTAGCATCGTAGAGGACTGTTCTAATCGAATATGCTAATCGATTTATTAGTACACGATAGCACCGAGAATATCGAGTGCTTCGCAACAACAATTTCTTAGGAATTTTTTCACCTATCCAGCTTGTTATAACCTTCATCTCTGTGGAATCTTTAGGGTGACTGAATGACAATTTTAATAAGCAGAGATAGATTCTGTACAAATATTTGTTAACCCTTTCTAGTCAAAATCTTTTACATAAGATGTACATAACATAGAAACAAGCATAATTGACTTAACATGAGGGTTTACTATATTCCAAAGGCTGGTAAACTTCGTTCTGGAATTTATGCAACTGTATGCAATTTTGACAAAATGTTATAGTGCTTCAAAGGCGCCATTCGAGTCCAAAGGGGTAATATTCGTAAAGAATATATAATTGTTTTAGGATTCCCGGCTCGTTCACCCGAAAATCTGTCGATTATCGAAAACGCAGCTGGAGGTACCAACTGATCTATATATTTCCAAATTCCCTACACCCACTTCCTCTGTCTTCACTTTTCAATATCCACTTATTCGACCCCCACCCAGTCTGGCTTCTACAATCCATGTGCGTGGCTTAATCGAAAATATGCGGATTAGGCCTTACGTCACATGACTCCTCTCTAAAAACCCAACTTTCACTAAAAAAAAAACCGCCGACTCTTTTCTCTCGGTAACCAACCAAAGCTGGTATCATTTTTTACAGTTCGCTTCTTCGCCTGATGTAGGCCTACATCACGATGTTCTCACGACAGAATTAGTCCAAACCTCGCAAAGTGAACTTCAACTTGAATCATTTATCATGCGCTAGCCCGAGAGTCTAGAGCGAGGGTTAAATTTGTGCAACAGAATTGAAAATGAAACCGAGTTCGATCTGGACTCCAACGATGCTCTTTCCTCAATTCTTTCGCATAATGGACATTCTTTCGTGTTTATTCAAAAAGTTTCGCAAGCCCAAGTCAGGAATCTTCCTCGACGAGTGCACGCGTCCTTGCATCTCTCGTCTTTGACCGTTCAATTCAGCGAGTGCATCACGAGATGCCTCACGGCGAACCTTTCACCCGTTTTATTAATCATTATCAAAGTATGCTGCATTTGTGCCCGTTTAACCAGCGCAGGGAGAAAAGAACCGGCTTCTTTTCATGAATAATTCACCATTCTAAACGAAGGTTATATTCGACGGCCGATTCGTATCGGTTTAGATCGCGGGCTTCTCGATCAGTAGGCACGCATCGAAAATGTTCCCTCACGATGCTTAACGCGTTGGCCACTTTAAGGCGGGCCTTCAGAATAAGTAAAAGACGAGCAGGTGCGCCGCATTCCTTCGCACGGAATACCGAATGCGGTGCACCGCGGCTTCAAGGTACGTTTTCACGTGACGGCGAAGGTACGTTCCCCTGTGACAATAAATCCCGCCTCTTATACCCTCGTGACGTTTGTCGCCGTGAAAACTAGAATTCACGGTTGTCGTGACATTGGATTCCGCGTTGGAACTTCAAGGTACGTTTTCGTGTGACGGTAAATCATGATTTTTGCCCTCATCGCATGAAATCTCATGAATTTTGTCGTCAGGGAAAGTCGAAGTCACGGCGTTGCAACAGTGGACTTCGTATCGTGAGTTTAAGGTTCGTTCTCATGTGACAGAAAATCGTGACTTGAACGTCGAACGAAATCAAATCAGTTTGATTTTTAGGTGGCACTCGTATGGCAGTGTTACGCAGGGTAATAGAACCTCGATTATTCGAACACCTGTTACCCGAAAATTGATCATCCTATGTCAGTTACAGGCTAAATTATCAGCAGTGATACCGTATACTTATTTTTACGTCACTGTGTGATCTATATTCTAAAATAAACTTATTATCTTTATGCAAAACATTGTTACAATTGAGTCATCCCGTTGCTATTTACAGTTCCGATAACCGAGGTCCTACGGTATTATATCGTCGCGATCGAGTTTTATAATACGTAGCGTAAATATCAAATATTGTAAATATTGACAGAGAGTTTCATACCACAGTGTTCTTTTTACTTTTTCCAAGAGCTCGCAGAACATTTCTTCGTTCATACGCAACGAATGCAGAAAGCTTTTTGGATTTTCCAAAGTCAGTTCCCTCACAAGATTCCAACTTCTTCCTCCTTTGTATCCATTATCATACCCAAACGAAATTTTCTCTCATCTTCCCCTAATTCTGTTTCTTTCAAACGTCATAATATCTCTAACGTCACGGACATCCGTCGAAACTACACCCGATGCCATACTCAACGGTACAATCGGATCTCGATCATCCGAACAGTAATTAGCAAAACTATATTTTCCACGAAGATAATAACTTTATTTCAGAATATAGAATCATGTATACGGCATCACTAGCGATGATCATATCTTGCAACCGACACAGGATCAGTCTTCAGTTAACAGGTGTTCGGATAATCGAGCTCCTGTAACCAAATCACTGACACTGAACCGCGTGAAACATCGGGAAAAAAATATCAAGGTCTCGTGAGCGGCGAACCCCACGATTCCTAACGTCACGTGAGAACGTACCTTCAGGATCCTATATACGTATACACGTACGCGCTCATGAAAATCGGCCATGTGACGAAAATCGTAGCACGACGGACCCTGCACGGACACCGAGGTATCCTCTGTACAGCTATCCGCGCAGCACCGTTAAGTTGCACGCCACATGGTCGCGTGTCACGAGCTAAAAACACGTTACCCAGTTTCAATCCTGGCGGCGGAGCTCTTTCGATCGGTCAGCCCGAGACTGGTCGTCCGAAAATTCCCTTCTGCCACGACGGGCCGCCGACAGGAATCCGTTGTCAGGAGAGACAGGCCGGCACGGAATCACGTCCGCGGCGTTAGCGGTGCGACGCTACGTCACGCGAAACGTTTCACGATCGCGCGGCGATATATACCGTGTGTGCGCGATATCGGAATCGACAGGCGAGACGCGGTCGTTGAAAGCAGGACGCAGACTGCGAGCGCGAGATGATCGGACTCGCGAGAGGCGCCAGGTGCGATCGTCCGACTTCCTTCTCCGACGCACACGCGGATTCCATGCGAGCACGTTTCCGTCGACGACGTTCTACCGTCGGTTACCGGGAATTCTCATTGATACACACCTCTTATGACCTAGTAACGAGGAGAACGCCTCCAGGTGCACATCCCGTGCGTCGCACATACGTGTACATCCGACACTGCGGAGAGCGGACGAGCAGCGCCGCGAGGTTAGGGTGCCGTAGTGGGGACACCTGTTCGACATCCGTAGCAGCACTTTCTACGGTGCGACGACGGTGCGTGGCCGCTATCGATAGTGGCCACGATCCGCGATACGACGCACGCACAATCGAGAGCAGCCCCGTCGACAGTGTCGAGATTTATCGGACGCGAAACGCCTGTTCTGCACTCCATTCACGGTCGACTCGCTCTCATTGATTCCGTGGCCGCGACCGACGCGCCTCTGCCGGACGGTTCCGGTAGCGTTCAGATTGTTCGTCTCTGACGGTAATGGAATTCGTTCTCTTTTTTTTGTTTATTATTCTGTTAACAGGGGAGTTCATCGAAAGCGCACCCTGCGGTGGTCGTTACGAACTCGAGGAGACGAGTTAACTTCGTGATGGGCATCCGGAGCCCAGCCCTGCTCCGGCCATCGACAAACTACAGAAGTTTCTTGAGATGTGTCCTGACTTTTTAGCGAAACGAAAAAAGATTCGCCATTCTATTAAAAACGAGCGTGTTCGGCATGAAATTCTGCATCAGATAGGTGGCATCCATCAATTTCGAATCACTGGACTCCGAGCTAGAAATTTCTTATCGATGGATCTCGATCAGCCGGCCAGAGTGGTCCGAGACAGCCCTTCAAAAGTTTTGAGTTTTTAGCAAAACGAAAAGAGATACGCCATTCTAACAAAGACCAGCGTGTTCGGCATGAAATTCTGCATAAGATACGTGGCTCCCATCAATTTCGAATCACTAGACTCCGAGATAGAAATTTCTAATCGATGGATCTCGATCAGCCGGCCAGAGTGGTCTGACGCAACCCTTCAAAAGATTTGAGTCTTTTGCGAAACAACTTTTCGTCACAGTTTTTCGTGTACGTATATTATGAATACTAATAAACGCTCTAGATTAAAAGATATCAACCTATCAAGTGCATCGCGCATTGCTATAGCTGAATTTGAATAAGATATTCTGGATCTTCTTAAAAATACATAATATTGTAATTAATCTTTTAATTATCAAACAGTCTCGAATAAGTGAGAGTACATGATGTCTGCTCAGCTTCTATATGACAAACGATGTATATCAAAGTAGAGATATGATCTTAATCTATTCTATATCTTGTCTGTGATTAGCATTTAAACCCTTTGCCAGTCACCTACAGGCGCTTAACAAAATCGTTCGCCATGTACTGCTGACGCCGATAGGCGTTCGCTGCCATGGCTCGCTGTGCTACCACAGTCTGGC
Organism: Macropis europaea; assembly: GCA_916610135.2. Lineage (NCBI taxonomy): Eukaryota > Metazoa > Arthropoda > Insecta > Hymenoptera > Melittidae > Macropis > Macropis europaea. Next base: position 13,765,197 of record OU744351.1, on the reverse strand, counting down.
CGCACGCAGCGTGTGAACCGCCTGCTGCAATATGTGGCGCCATCTCTGCCAGAAGCCAGGAACTGAGTAGCGGTGGCATCACTGGCGCCATCTCGTCCAGAGGCGCGGAACTAAGTACCGATGGTGCAACGAACGCCATCTCTGTCAGAAGGCCGGAACTGAGTAGCGGTGGCGTCACTGGCGCCATCTCGTTCAGAGGCGCGGAACTAAGTAGCGATGGTGCGGCGGACGCCATCTCTGTCAGAAGGCCGGAACTAAGTCGCGCCCGTGCATCTGGCGCCATCTCTGTCAAAAGCCTGGAACTATGTAGCGGCGGTGCAACTGGCGCCACCTTCTGCCTGGAACTGGAACTATACAACGACGTGCCGCTCGTAGCGCCCCTGGCGGATTTTTCTGTAAATAATCGGGTCCTTTTCGCTAGATGGCGCCACTTCCATTTCGGCTACAAAGTTCCGGGCCTTTTGCAGAGATGGCGCAAGTTTTGCCGCAGCTACATAGTTCTGGACCTGTGGCAGAGATGGCGCTACCTGCGATGTGGAAAGCCGTTCACCGTGTGCTTCCGACGCCCATGGGCGTTCGCCTTATTTCCAAATACATGGACCGCGATCGAAGGGTTAATAATAATTGAAATATAAGTTCAACACATTGTTCAGATAAAATATATTACGTATTGTACTTTATTAATAAGTTTTATATATTCTTAAGTTTCTGTTGTATTGTTTAAGCAATAATTTATATATTTTATATATTTAAATTACGGTAGTTTAAGTATATCTAAATTGTTAAGTGAACATTAGGATTAAGCCAATTGTGCTATGATAAATTGTAAAAACTTGCTGAAATCCTGTGTAACTTACAATGATTATTTAAATAAACAAAAGTTAATCGGACAAATTGTATTATTATTTATTAGTTCATAAGTTCCAATTTTCCTTTTCCTTTAATTTCCCCTTTGAACGCAGTTGGATCGTAAAAAGATCCGAAAAATTCTAAGTTCTGAAGTCCACACTGCGTACAGAAAACCGCAAAGTTAATTTGCGGAAATTCCTGGAATCGTGACGTCATTTCCAAGAATCTGCGAAACTTTGTGCCACCTCTTCTAGTATCATGTTCTCCTGTTACAAATTCTCGATTTTGCCGAAATTCATTTAGAAACTCCAAAAAATTCCAAATCGCGGAATTTCCTGGAATCGTGACGTCATTTCTAGGAAAACGCGAAACTTTGTGCCACCTCTTCTAGTATCATATTCTCCTGTTACAAATTCTCGATTTTGCCGAAATTCATTTAGAAACTCCGAAAAATTCTAAATCGCGAAATTTCCTGGAATCGTGACGTCATTTCTAAGAAAACGCGAAACTTTGTGCCACCTCTTCTAGTATCATATTCTCCTGTTACAAATTCTCGATTTTGCCGAAATTCATTTAGAAACTCCGAAAAATTCTAAATCGCGAAATTTCCTGGAATCGTGACGTCATTTCTAAGAAAACGCGAAACTTTGTGCCACCTCTTCTAGTATCATATTCTCCCGTTACAAATTCTCGATTTTGCTGAAATTCATTTAGAAACTCCGAAAAATTCTAAATCGCGAAATTTCCTGGAATCGTGACGTCATTTCTAAGAATCTGAGAAATTTCGTGCCACCTCTTCTGCTATCATGTTCGCCTGTTACAAAGTCTCGATTTTGCCCATATTCATTTAGAAACTCTGAAAAATTCTAAATCGCGGAATTTCCTGGAATCGTGACGTCATTTCTAAGAATCTGAGAAATTTCGTGCCACCTCTTCTGCTATCATGTTCTCCTGATATCGCCGCGAAATTTTAGGAAGAATTCTAGAATTCTAGAATTTTAAAATTTGTAACAGGAGAACATGGTATCGGAAGAGGTAGCACAAAGTTTCGTGGTATTCCTTGATATCGAACTTTAATCTTTTCGTGATTTCTGTGGTTTGTTTCACTCCGGTCTTTTCGTGGAAGGATTTTTAATGGAAAATGGAAGGGTTTTAAACTAGCAACTACTAAATAAAAAAACGCTGAATTCGTTTAATTTGCATTTATTTAAAGAGTTTCTTGTAAGGTACAATATTATACATTAATATATATTATATATATATACAATGCACTTGTTACATATTAAACAAACGCGAGCAAGCGGCCGGAAATTCTGGCTATCCGAAGATCGTACGATGTTGTATTGTATTTGAAATAAAAGCACTCGAACTTCAGCTGCGTTGTCCTACATTTTGCAAAACGCAACAGTGGAGGACAGATCTGTCTGTTGCCTAAAACACACAGAAGACAAATGTCAATGCTTGGACGAAACAATCAAAGAATATGAGGAAACTTTATGAATTTCGTGAGAACACTGAGCCACTGAATCGCATTCAATCGACTCGGACAAGTCGCCGATAACTTTTAATCATTTTCACTGGGAAGAAAATCAATGTACCATTACAGACGAGGTATGGGATAGAGTGATCACAGACGAGGTGTAGAATAGACCATTCATCCACTGTATTTTGGTGTCACACGGATTTAGGATGTACAGACCACAGACGATGACTGTTTTTTCAAAAATCGCACTTACGGTGTCCTAGTTTCATCGTCCATATTGTGGCAGCCTATTCTACGTCTAAAAAGAAGAAAAAATCTACAAATGTAGATACTTTGAAGCTTCATGACAACACTATAAAATGAATTTCCATAATATCACACTTAATTAGAGTTATTAACTTCTAATTCACCTATAATTAAAGAATTCATTTTTTTCAATCGCCAGTCAATGAATTCGTTTATCCAGCGTCAGGATATATTCCTTAAAAACAGAGTCGGTGCAAAAGAAATTCATATACGTACAATCGGATATACATTTTATTGGTCCAGCTGTTCAACTACATAGAACTATTTATAAAACTTTACAAAATGCTCAACGTTTCGTAATGGGAGACCTTGCACGTATTTACAAGGTAAATAAGAAGTTACAAGTTCCGTAAATGGTATTTTTCCTTTGGATTTTACAAGAAGCTTCGTGTTACGAATATACGTATCCCTTTGTTCTCCACAGGCGCTGCTACGGTCTTCGCATATATTTTTACACAAATTTCATTTACCGAAACACAACGTCAGCAAACTAAATGAATAAAGTTAAAAGTTACAAACATTCATACATATCTGCTTGGTAAAACACTTTTCATTTATAGAAACGACGCCACAAAATCATTTCAGAGGCGGCAGTCGCTTATATTAACACTTTGACTGCCGTATCACCCATATATCGGGTGACGCTTAAGTTCACTTGTCATTTATCCAAACAAGAGCACTGTTAGTAAAATATTTAAGAAGATCTGACAGAATCGACAAGAACCGTAAACAGTTGCAGAGAGTGTTAATTAAAACGAGTACAATTTCAGATTAGTTCCATGCTGTGTCGTTTATAGTCTGCGCAGTATGGCAGCCAACGCGCTGAGAGATGCTGCGAGTGCAAGGGGATATTATATTTCAGAGATTTCTCGAAATACATCTAACGAGTAGAGTTTCGCGGAGAGTCGACGGCCGGAAGTGACTTTCCGTTTTCGAAGTCTGTCGTGATTGTGCAAATACTTCCGGCTAAGCTCAGCTCCCCTTTATGCCACGAAAGTTTCGGAGGCGAGACTGTAGCGGGCCGAAGTCGGCAGTCGATTTCTCCCGCGCGAGAGAAAGTTTTCTAAACACCCTGCAGCTTAACAACATTCTCACCCAGAGAAAGTTTCGATCGCTTTCGTTTGATCTCCGCACACCCTCGTGTTGCAGCTTCGCTTTACATACACACATAGCTTTAAGCGTACACTTATTTACGTCACACCGAACGAAACAGAACACGAAGAAATGTGCGCGCGACGGACCGTCCTGTGGAGTGTTCGGCGAGCCATGAGAGTTTTGGTAGCAAATTTTTATTTATTGTAGATGATATCATGTTTTTTGAGACGTGAGTTATTTTTTGGTAAATTGCAGAGGGTACTATGGTTAAGGATTTTTCATTTGAGTACAATTTTTGTCCACTGATTTGCATGATTTTCAAGGTGTAAATGGTGAAGTCTGAAATAATTGGTCGACATGCTATTTTTTCGAAAATTGGGCAAGAACTTCTTATGGAAGATGTTTTAATTGGACAAATTTTTGATTTGAAAAGAATTTCAGCCCACTGATTTGGATGATTTTAAAGATACAAAGTGGTGAAGTTAGAAAAAATTGTCTGAAGTTAATCGACGTGCCATTTTCAGAGAACTGGGCAAGAATTCTGTTCCATTTCTTCTATACAGCTCGTTTTATACATTCAGTAGGGATTTTTAAGTATTCAAAATGTTGTCCTTATGGAAGATTCTTTAATTCGAAAAATTCTTAATTTCAATACGATTTAAATCCGGTGACTTGATTAATTTTCAGGCTATTAAATGGTAAAGTTTGAAAAAATCGTCTAAAATTAGTCGTCACACCATTTTCAATGACTCGAGCAAATATTTTTCTGTTCCACTTTTATACAACTTATTTATGAATATTCAAAATATTATTATTATTATAGAAGGTTTCTTAATTCGAAAAATACATGTCCACTCCTTACAATTACACATGGTTTACTAAACAAATGGAACGATAAATGTTGAATGTTATTCGACACTTTTGCAACAGGGTAACAATCAGTTAAACATAAAAAATTTTACTGACAGGCGGCATGAGTGTACAAATATAGGAGGATGGTATGTTAAAAAATGTCACATTGTCATTGAAGAATAGAAATTTTATGAACCAAATCTCATTACTTACTGAACACCCCACTTATTACAGTAGGACCTCGATTATCCGATCTAATTAGTGACATAACAATAGAATAATTGAATGTTTTGGATTTCATTAATATGGATTTTTTAATTATCATACGGACAGTGATAATTTCATTTTACAATATAATCTTTAAGCACTACACGTCTCAGTAATTACTTGTAATATAAATTACAAGTGTTGTCCATCTATACAAATAAATAAATAATTGTAACTGTGAAATAAAGTAAAAATAAGACTAATGATAATTTCAGCTTGTATCTGATATAATAATAAATCACCACGTGACATTGTTCGGATAATCGAGCTTCTACTATACCCCAAAATCGCAACGAGGTACAAACTCCCACATTTTCTCGAACTTTCCAAAAAGTCCCATTTAACGCGTGGCACTGAGAGTAGGAAAATCGAGTCTCGAAAATCACAGAAATCCTGAAAAATTCCTGCTCCGTGTAGTTCAATAAAGTCTTTGGTCTTGTGTGGGAAGATTTAGGGAAATAAGAAAAGAGTTTACACGTAAAATCTCCTATTTCCAGTGCTTCTCATTGCTTTTCATTGCAAGTTTTATGGATCGAAAACGTCAACTCCAACATGGAGAGCTCGACAATTCTCTCGGTAGCTTCGAGTACATTTTTAAAAACGTGAGCTCGACAAATTTGGAGTTCACATCCTCGATTTTATTTTCAAGCTTGTTGGGATCGACCGAGGTACGATAAATTCTCGAAAAACACGTCGCGAAGTGTGATTAATTAATCTTACAATGAGCACGTCCACTCAGTAATGCGTCGCACGCTTGGAGTCACACTTAAACAGTATTATACGCTTGGTAACAATTAATCGCGTGTCACAAGTGTGTCGAAGATTATGTTTGTTAGTGTTCTATAAAAATTGGCAGTATACAAACAATTCACCACAGAGAATAATGAAGAACGTTGTAAATATTCGGGGATCGTTGAAACGAATTTTGTGTTGACCCTTTGTACGCGAGACTAGCTAGGCGATATTTTCATAATCCATTAAAAATTATACGATGAACATTACCGTTAATGTTCATGAATCATTCAATATTAAAGGTAGCCCGCTGGCTATCTTCAATCGAACAGTATTTGAATTAAATATTTCTTCAATGGTCTGAAAAGTTTAAACAAAGAAGGAATAAAATGAAAGAAAAACAAACGTGAAAAATACAATTTTTGTTAGTGATACAAATTAGAAAATTTATAAAATATTTTTACTTGCAATTGTCTTTTACTTCTATCTAAAATTCTGTTCTTTTTCCTTCGTGTGTAGGTCTAGATGTTTATTTTTTAATAATTTACTGCGGTAATGTACAACTAAAAATATCGCATATAGGGGGTGTAAAAAATTTGTTTGATAGTACTATAGCGATTAAAGCGAGTTCGAGAATACCAACGAGCGCAGGAGTCAATGTATTAATATTTTTACAAAGCGAATCGTTTACGTATCTATGTTCGTACGACTTAAAATTTAGCAAATATTCTCTCGTGACATTTTCGATTCCGTGTGTTCTCGTAGATACAATTATCTTTCAACGTCAAAGCCTGTCACGTAGAAACGGTACTTGCGAGAATGAAACGATCTCCACGTAGTGATAGTGTAAACCTAGAACACTTAATATTCAGGTACTAATCATTTTACCGTTTGATTTATTACTCGATTGATGTATCAGAGTTTTAACATGATTTACGATCTAATAGGAATAGAATCATTTCACCTTTAATCGGTGTCATGCTGTTTGATTTCTGCAAAAAATTGATTCTACTGCTTTAACGAAACTATTTTACAACATAACATTGAGTAAATGGTGTACAATGTAACTTAGAAGAATCCTTTGAGAATTTCAAAGTTTATAACCTATTGAAAGAGGCTTAAAAATACTTAAAAATACTCTGATAAAAAGTAAAATAATGCATAAATAATAAATGTTTCTTTTCTTTAGATACAATATTAAAATTTGTTGAAGACAAGCTCACCTAATTTCTACTATGTCCAAATTTTCTAAAAATAATATTGCACTAAATAATAATTTCAATCATTCTCCTTTTTATATATAAAATGTATGCACACAAAAAGAAGAATTTTCAACGCTGTCATGGATTTCAATAGAGAATGCGATTCAGGTTCAAAAGATTGATTACACGAAAGTGATAGGGCACATCGTCGACGGTGGATCAAAGACGAAAGACACCAACTAAAGGTTAATCGATATAACACGATATCGACACGGAGGGTCTCTCCGTACAATGTTCGATTTCTTATTAATTTACTTTGATTGTAATTTCTATCGGAATCGGGATGAACTGGAATGATCTACGGGTTAGAATATTCGTAGCAGGGTGAATAAATTTTCTTTCGAAGCTTTCAGAGCCTGAGAGGAGACGGTGATCGTCTCTCTAACGGGGACAACGATTGAGCTTTCAGATATACAGATTTAAATTACAGAGAATTCGTCGACAACGCGAGAACACGTCGGCGCTCGAGTTCGTTTCATTTTGTTAATTACATACGTTCAATTGCTCCTAACTTGTACTTACTTTCGAGGTTTCTACTGTATCTTAAACGTAAGCGAAATCTAATGATTCGTGCGACAATCTTTTCTGGAGACCAGCTCCATTTCCTATATATCTCTCTCTCTAGAAACTTAACCTTCTCCATGCTGTCGGGTCCCTTTCCTCGTCATCTCACCGTCCAACTCGGTGCTGGCCACCAGAGCCGCGGGCTTCCCCCTCTCTGGGGCCACTCCCCTCACGCGGGCCGCGATCTGTGGCGACGATGGGTCGAGGGGAGCGAGGAGGGAAGCGAAACGAGGGGAGTGGACCCAGAGTGGGGGAAGGCCGCAGCTCTGGTCGCCATCACTGGTCCAACTGTTATTTTTCGTTTCTGAACACACGCGCGAGGGAAATATCGATCTGCTCCCTGTCGAACAACGTCGATTCGGAACTGCTGAAAACTGCACCGCGTCGAAAGACTCGGGGCGGAATTTTCGAAATCCGCCGAACTTTCGAACGCTCGAAGCTCTCGGAGCGATGGAAATTTCAGGCAGTTCGAAACTTCGATGATCGAAAGTTGAAACGTTTCACGCGTCGATGGCGGAAATTTCGAGACGCTGCGGACTTCGAGGGGAGTGAAATTTTGATGAAATGTTCGGATGTTTGGAATTTTGTGGAATATAATATTTTGTTTGGAATCAAATGGATGAACATGGAGGGTGGAGAGACAGACACTTCCCTCGCAGTATAACATTGTAACTAAGAAACCATTAACACGAATAAGTATTTCCTAGCTTACTTCGATACTATATAGATCAGATAAACTATATAAATCCCATTTACATACATGTTAATACTGTCGTGTCCCTCATCGATTCATAGATGAGGAATATAAATCTCTTCATGGCGCTTCAACAGTCTAAGATTCCCATAAATCTCCTCCGTGTTTGATTTTGAACGTCATTTTGATTGACCTCAACCTTGCATCCAAATGGCAAGCTCAAGTTTCTGGATACTTTTTGAACAATTGCATAAGGTTAACAATGTCTGTGTTAAATTCATTGCGCAGTGGAACGTCGATTACATGAAAATTCATTTTTCTTCTTTCAGATTTTCATACAGTACGTACGTTTAGTCGACACTGACGTTGAAATTGGAGATGATAGTTATAACAGAAAATTATTTTCACTTTTGTAGAAACATCCAATTTGTATTTTGTTACAGAGTGATAACGAGAAACACGTTTTATTAATTTAAAAATTATTCACGAAGTTATTCTCTTTTTCCTAAATAAAATTTACGAGTGATAATTCGTTTAAAATTAATTCATTCAGTCATGACGTCATTCTAATTGTTCCTAAATTATTTAGAATTCTAACTGTAAACGCACCTAACTCTTTTACAGTTATTTTGCTGGTGATGCTAGTTTAAAAAATTTCCGTTGCAAAAAACCTGGAGTTCAGTAATATTTAGCGTTCCGCTGTTACTCTAGTATAGTGGAAGCTCGATTATCCGAACACCGGTCATCCAATGGTTCCTCTTCCAGGTTAATTACAAATTAAAATTATCACCAATCACACTGCGTATTTAATTTCGTTCCACCGTACACTTTTATATCATAAACCAAAATTATCATTTTTATGCGAAGTATAGTTGTAACGTGGGTGATCTTTTTACCGATTACAGTTCGGATGATCGAGGTTCTACTGTATATTGAACACGTTCCATGCCACAGTGAAAAATTCCATTACCAGTCAGTCGCGTGAAAATAAGTTTCTATAAATACATAACGTTAAAAACACAAACATTGAATTGTCTTGTGATATACCATTCATTCGGTACTATTATCGTAGCGTTCGTTTTAATTAGAAAATAAAGAATAATACTATTCATTTAAAATAATCGAATTTGGTGCGTGGGGCGCATACGACCCACGCGGCACGGAACGTGTTAGTCCATACTGTAACAGTCTTTTCCATCTGTCTCTACACTTTTCACTGATTGTACTGCACATAAACGGGGACATTCCCGTATGCTGTAATAAAGTTAAATGAAATTTTTCAAAAATGTGTGTCTCTCTGTTGCTCCACGAAATCGACGTTCCAGCGCGTCACGTTGCAGACGGTGCCGGACAGGCTCTCGGGTTCGTGTTTCCGGTTCGAGGCGACGGTGTGCCATTCGTTGACAAACTGTAATCGCGTCAATTCGAAATTGACCATCAGTGCGACGCAATCACCGTAGTTTGACCGGTGGTAATCTTATACGCGGCCCCATGCTGTTGACACGCCATCCCTCTGTGCCGATAGCCTCGAAATCGGCTTTGAATAGAATTTCCGATCACGCGAGATTTCGATGTCAACGCGGAGTATCCCGTATGCCCCTGCCATAATATCCCTCCCATTGTTCACCGATATTGCGCGGACAAAAGATCCGTTCGATCCACCGAAACGACAGGGTGATAATTGTCCGGTTTTAAAGAGCAATACCCGCCCCTGATTTTGACGTCGCTCCGTGGAAATTATCGCAGCGCGGAACGAAGCGGATTTCGGAAAGCCCCGAGGAACTTTGGCTGCGCCGACGGACCGTTGGGTTGGTGCTTTAGCGTGGAAGGTAGAAAAGTATTGATGCAATTCCTTGAATGCTTATTATCGTTTTGGAATTTCGAATGGAGTGTCAGTCGTTTTGTTTCACTGATCGTGAATGATGTTACTAAATGTTTTTCGTAAGGTGTGATTGTGTTGGATTGATTCATAAATAAATTCTGTCCGGTTTGGAGATTTAGTTTTATATTTTATAGCTGAGGGAGAATTTTAATTTATTGTATGGATTGGTTCAAAATTTGTGGTGCAAATGATGGCGGGATGAATCTTTCTGTGGGAGTAAACTGAAATTTTGGCATCAACTTGTTTGAGGGAGTATGAATTTTTTTCTGTTTGCAGAACTTGTAGAGTTGTATGTAGAAGAATACAGAATAAGTTTTTAATTAATAGACTCGAGATGAAGAGTGTAATATTTTATCATTGAAGCTTTCTAAATATATAATTCTTATAGCTCCATCTGCAGGAATTTTGTTTTTCTCGAAACAGAAACTTCGTGCGATAAGAATTTAGTTTGCATGAAAAATCTCTGTAATCCCTATTATTGATAATATAAAAAATAATTAGACAGAGTGAGTTATTTAGGACTCCCTAAACAAGGAAATTATTGTTATTTACAACAGAGCTTATTCACGACTCAACCCAAAAAATAAGATTGACCAACCGCAGCATAATTTCAAATTATATACACATGTGTCATGAAAGTCTGAGAAGCGAAGGCAGTCAGCGTGTAAAAGAATCTTCGAAGATTAGAAAATTTCAATTCAGAACAGATTAGGAGGTCTAAGAATGATTCGAAATCCTATTCCCTTTATCCCTTCTGCTGTACCTTCGATCGTTCATTCATCAAGGTATCCAAACATCAAACAAGAACTTCCACGAGCGAACTCTCTTTACATCTTTCCCTCATTAAACCTCCATTATCAACTTTCATAAACTTCAAAACTTCTGACGAGATCAAATTACCTTATGTTAGCAACCGTTCAGCAAGACCCCAACTCCTCAGGAGCTGTAACAACCTGTATAACCGAAACTGTTCAAACTGAGGTCTCAATTTTCTCAGTTTTCATTCGACTGTAACAACCGTTCAGAAAGACTCCGACTCTACAGAAGCTCAAACAACCCGAACAACCCAAATGGTTCATACAGAGCTTTCAGTCGTCTCAGCTTTCATTTGACTGTAACAACCGTTCAGCAAGACTCCTGTTCTTCACTCTGAATAATGGAAACGGTTCACACTGAGCTCTCAACTTCAATTCGACTGTAATAACAAGCGTTCAGCAAGACTCCAACTCCTCAGGAGCTGAAACAACCTGTACAACCGTAACAGTTCACACCTGGTTCTCCATTTTCTTCATTTCCATTCGACTGTAACAACCGTTCAGCAAGACTCCAACTCTCCAGGAGTTCACACAACCTGAACATTCACTCAGCAAATCTCCAACTCCTCAGGAGCTGAAGCAACCTGTACAACCGTAACAGTTCACACCTGGTTCTTCATTTTCTTAATTTCCATTCGACTGTAAGAACCGTTCAGTAGGTCTCCAACTCCTCAGGAGCTCAAACCACCTGAAGAACCGTTCAGCAGGACTCCTCCTCCCCAGGAGCTCAAACAACCTGTACAGCCGTTCAGCAAGTCTCCTCCTTTCCAGGAGCTCAAACAATCTGTACAACCGTTCAGCAAGACTCCAACTTCTCAGGAGCTCAAACAACCCCAACCAAAACGGTTCATCCCCAGCCCTCAATTATCTCACTTTCCGCTCGATTGAACTCTCCAAACGATTTTTCTCAATCATTTAGACGCTGGTAGTGATTTGTTCGATCACAGTGACGTCTCGATGTCGTCTGGGGCGATTTCTGTAGGAATCCTGATGGCTCAGGCCCTCGGGGACGCTTTTGCTCGGTCTGAGAGGTCCGTAGAACTGCGGCTGGTAATAGTGATCGGCAGTGTGCATCCTCTCGGTCTCATGTTCTCGTAAATTTTCCTCGACGTCCAGCGGCACGTGCAGGGACTGAGATTTCGGTAACCTTGGCCTCGGTGGCGGCGGACAGGCACAAACTGGCGGAACAGACGTGGTCGATATGTGTGAACCAGGTAGAATCGGTGATGCAGGCGGTCGACCCCATCCAACCAGGAAAAGCAACGCTGCACCGCACAAGGAACTTAACGTGCACGCGTAGTAGCCCACCCTCGGGCTTTTTTCGTTCATGTAACCTGCAAATCGTGAGTTCAGATTGAGGAAAACTTAATAAACTTGAATTTGTTAATGTACTGTAATATTTAGAAGGTGAAGATCTATCAGACCTGGGCTAAAATGGTCTGAAACACAAAATGAGAGGTTGTGTTTCAAACGATGAGTCCTATTGAATTCTGTGGTATTTGTATTTGAGAAATAATATAGGAATAGACTTATTGTGTGTTAGGTTTAGATAAATTGTTTCTAAACAATTTTTTATTTTGTGTGACTGTGTGAAATGCAAGATAATTTGAAATTTTTAATGTACAGTGAGAATAAATACAGGGGTTGTCTACAAAATTAATTTGTAAGGCATTTATTTAAATATTGAATACGATAACAAGTTATTTGATTGATAATGAAATGACGAAATAATTGAGAGAAAAATTATTTCTGTTGTTGAAGCGAACGAGTAAGTATTTGAAAATTTAGTCAAACAAGGAACTAATTGCTTTAAACAATTTCATGCAAATAACGTCCAAGTCTTGTATAAATATTTGACCAGTAGTCTATTTGATTGACACTTAGGGAGGTATGAAAAACAGAGATGAAAGATTCAGTGAAATTCGGGTCGTGAAACTCTTAAACGTACTCCGATGATTGAATTTCTTTGACACGACAATTTAGTTGAGTCCTTTGAAAGCGAAATTTGCAAATCGTCAGCGTGTTTGGTAGCTTGTAAAGCAGAGAATAAATATTAAAAAGTAAACAGGAGCTATCCGTGTAAACTGTGCAAAGTGTATATTTATTAGTTCAGAAAGTTCGTTTGTTCTATTAATTTGTCCGCTTTAAAAATAGACATAGTTGCCTTTATGTTGCCAAAAATCTATCGAAATTATAAAGCAATTATTATTTTGAATCTTAACAGTCACCTGGGACTTAAACAGAGTTACTGCAAACTCAGAACTCTGATTCTCAATTCATTTTACCTCGAAAACGAGGCTTCAGACTGCAAAAAGGTAAAGAACTATTGAATTTATTTTTATCATGAAGAATATATAATTTTCAGCTTGGAAATTGCCAGATGGTATCAAAAAATTTTCAAACTGGCTCTGTAAAAGGTGTCAGACAATCCTGAGACTCCAGTGGCCACCATCCTTCTTAAAGTAGCCCTCTTGTTGATTCTGCTATTGTCGGAACGCCTTGTGACAGTCTTCTTTCTTCATACTATTCAGCACAACCCTCGTGTCTTCTTTAATCTCCTCGACTGTACCAAATCTTCTCCTTCTGACCTCAGTCTTCATTCCAAGGAAGTTAAAGAAGTCACAGATGGGCAAACCAGGAGAATAGGTAGATTCAGGCAGGGCAACCCTGTTGCTTTCATCTTCAAAATCCTAAGATTTGGCCCAGTTGGGGAGATTCAATAAGTAACGATGATCTTGTTGAACAGCATGAAGAAACAGGACTTCTAGAGGACGTCCAATAATTCTAGAATCCTTGGTACCATTGCATCAACTCCCAAAGGGACTACTCTGAGGTTGCTGGTGTCCACTAAAATCCCAGGTTACTCTGTCACTTCTTATACAATTCCAGAATCCCTGGTACCATTGCATCAACTCCCAAAGGGACTACTCTGAGGTTGCTGGTGTCCACTAGAATCCCAGGTTACTCTGTCACTTCTTATACAATTCCAGAATCCCTGGTACCATTGCATCAACTCCCAAAGGGACTACTCTGAGGTTGCTGGTGTCCACTAGAGCCCCAGGTTGCTCTGTCACTTGTTATACAATTCCAGAATCCCTGGTACCATTGCATCAACTCCCAAAGGGACTACTTTGAGGTTGTTGGTGTCCACTAGTATTCCAGGTTACTCTGTTACTTGTTATACAATTCCAGAATCCCTGGTACCATTGCATCAACTCCCAAAGGGACTACTCTGAGGTTGCTGGTGTCCACTAGAGCCCCAAGTTACTCTGTCATTTCGTATACACTCATTTTGGAAATTTCATGATACCATCTGCTATTCTTAGGATACTACTTTCTACGTACTTTGTATGACCCTTTAACGGTTCGATCGGCGATGAAGATTTCTTCTCAGAGTATTGTTAGTAGATGAGAAAGTGATTTACCAGTAAGAGGAACTCCAAGAAGAATAGGTACAGCTTCAGCGGCTTGCACGAGTGCCCAGGAGCGTGCGAAGTGTCTGGCCCTTAGTCTTTCGAGGGCCAGCATTTTCAGGGAGTAAAGGGCACCGCCGAGTGAAGCGCCGTAGAGACCGGATGCCAAAACCAGCCCGTGGTAACCCTGCACGCTGCCCAACGCCACCTGAGCTATGGCTTTGAACAGAAACACGCCCGGAAAATTCAGTCGGTGAATCCCTGAAACATCTACCATAAACGTGCTACCGTGCGATTCATCGTGGAACTTTTAATAGCCTGTCTATATTTTATTCAAGAATCCCGCGCCCCACAGTGAGCTTTATATCGTAATCCTCTTACGGCGTACGGCCGTCGGAGCCGGAGCAGAAATAAAGCAAGCTGGTTCGTTAAGCTCTGATAGCTCGATCATGGGATTCTGTTACTCGACAATCGGTGCGATGAATGTTAATGTCGAAGGTGATCGTTCGTTCGATGATCCTTGCCGTGGATCGTGTGAAGTATTTAGGATAGCGTGGCAAGTTTTGTGATTGGAAGGAGGGGCGATGAGGATGCTGATTTTAGGTCATTTTTTGGTAGTGAGTGTAAGAGATGGATGAGTGTGAGTAAATTTGTGTTATTTGTAAAGATATTTAACCCGTTAGCACGTTGATCAGCGCCTCAGATTTTATTGAATTAAATAACTGTTGATTTTTATTGTACTCTGAGGATATTTAATATTGCAACACTAATATAGAAACGCATGTACTGTATTGAATACTTAAACATTTTTTTTAATTACGATTTGTATAGGAAAGAAACATTTATGCCGTGTCTGACCAAAAATGGCTGTTATCACTGTGGTAGTTATCATGTTGAGTGTTGTAGAGGTCATTGGTGACTGACGCCACTGATTTGATTTAATTAAATAACTACTATTCTTATACAATTTTCAAAGGACATTAAGATTCTCATAATGATATATAATATAATTTATACGACCACGCAGTTAGAAAATTGTTTTTCAATGGTTTATATCGAATAGAGCAAATTATACTGTGTCTGACTATGCATGGTACTTTCCACTTGCCACTCAAGGTGTTAATATTAAATGTTTGACGAGTTCATCGTAGAAAATGATTAGTCTGAATTAAAGAAACGAAAAGAAATATTGAAGTGATAGAAATGATAATGTGGTTTTGAAAAAGCGATGATTCTCTGACTGAAAAATAAACGAAAGGATAAAATATGCATCTCCATATCGAGTTTTGTTTTTGGAGAAAACCAAATTTGAAGATCAATAAAGACCACGTATACTCGAATGAAATTAAGGCATAATGTTCGTTTCATTAATAAAACTAATAATTGTTAACCAATGTAAGTGCACGCGTACCTTATGGTTGTTTAAAGTTTGTTCTCTCGATAGCAATTCTTCATACGAAGAAAATATTTTGCATGATTTCGACTTATTTTAAAACATAGGATTAACTTTTTCTCTGTTTTATCCAGAATTTTAAAAAATATCTTCATAAACAATGCTCCATGGCGAAACCTCTGAAACACGTGTCCGGTCATTATTCTTCTGGGTTTATGAGAAATAAATTTTACTAAAATCGGTGATATGATTGTTGTAAATCCTCGTTAACGTGCCAGCGGAAGGATGATTTTTCTGGAAAAGATGAAGGATTTCGCAAACGAGACGCGATAACGAGACAGTTAAGGCAGGGACAATAGAGCAAGGCGAGGCGACGAGTAAATGGTAGGCCGACAACTGTGATAATGACTAACCTAAGGTGAGTTTATGACGCGGAGACTAGGGTGACACAATGATGATGACGAGGCTGAGGTGAAACAGCTACCGTGATGGAAGCTGCTAGTTAGCCGGAGTCGATGGAAATATTACAGTCATATTTTGTAAAACGTTGCATTCACAATAAATTAATACGTTCGTTAATTATTCAGTAATAGATCGTTAAAAAATATTTTAAAATTCATACATATAGAACAACCTATGAGCTTAAGTCAAAAAGGTGACCTTTCAGAGTTAGAGCAAATTTTGAGCAAACGTGGTCTACGTTTTTTAAAAAATATTCCATTATTCAATAGTAAATTTATTACATTAATTTCTTTCAAAATTCCAGAATGAAATTATTAATTACACGGTTTGATTAAATAATATTACAAGAATTTTATTAAAAATCGACGAAATCTTCCTCATGGACTTTTTTCAAACTTTCCCCATTTTTATATCTATATAGACGTCATTGATTTTCAGTTGCATTTTTCCCCTAAATCTACAAACGGAGGGGTAAGAGGAGTGAAAGTACCGACACATAAAAATTAAAAAAAAAGAATTCATAACCTTTTCAATGACTAAAAATGCATCAACCGAGCTTTCGTTAAAAAATAGCAAATATTCAGAGCTTTCATACGATACACAATGTACGTATTAACATATTCGAAGCCCATTTTATCACAACGCGATCACAAGAAGCCAGAATTTATATTCTGCTTATATTGAAAAATAAGACAAATTACGCTCCTGGTAATAGACTACTCCTTTTTTACTTTAACCAGAAACTAACTTCAATGTTACTTTTTAGACACTCTTTTCTGTTACTTTACTTCGATACGATGATATTTCTCTGACAACTCATTCATTTATAATATAAATTTCTCTTCAAGACGCACCTGGTGCGTCATCGACTTCTATCACCTCAAACAACCATCAACAATCTCCACAGCGTGCAAAAGAAAAATGAAACCAGAAACTCAACCATCCACCGGTCGACCCATGAATCAGCTTTGCGGTGATTTCGACTATCTCCTCTAAACACTCGAGAGAGGAGAATAAAATCGTCGCGTCCCGTTAGAGAGACGTCGCTCGGAGGAAATTGCAAATTCTTTATCCGAGATAGTTTATCTGGCGGTCGGGTGTTGGCAGCGAACTCGATCCGGCACGGCGTGGAAATAAGCCACTTTTTGGGCTGGAAGTCCTCCTCCTGGTTGTATATTTAGCCGCCGGTTGTCGCGGTCCCCTTTCCTCGTGAAAAAAGGGACGCGCACATACTCGCTGCAACCGGCGAAAATACGGTTCTCCGCTGATTACGAGTTACGTTCCACGGGAGTTTTTGCCGGCACGGGTGCATTTCAACCCCTTGTCTCCCCCTCGCGGATGCCCCATTGTGACGACACCGCCGCCGCATTCGCGGCCCGTGCAAAATTAGTGGCGTTTTACAATCACGACTGTCCCGGTGTGCATACGTCAAAAGTGCGAGTAAAATTCGTGTGCTCCGAGTTCATCCAGTTCTTTTTCAACCCCTGCACCGCCGGAGTTCGTTCGGCCTTCGCTCTTCTCGACCCTCCAACCCCTCAGACGTTCGAAAAAAAGAAACGCACGACGCGCGCTGGAGCTTCCTGCGCCGGAGTTTGTGGCAGTTTGTATATTTTGGTATTGTAATTCGTGCGATGGTAATTGGTGAATCGGGTTTTTAGTTCGTTGTTGAAAATATGTGCAGTTTCATAGGTTCACTGCCACACTGAATCAGCTGAAAATAGGTGACTTTTTAAATTTTTATACAGTATGAATGTAAGAACGAAGTATACCCTTCTGAGTCAATAATATTAGTAATTTTCAAAATGTTTTTAATGCTTCTATGATGCATTGTCGGTATGTTTGTTAATACTATACGTGGTCAAATTAAGGATGACTGAATATATATCACCCAAATATGGGTGACATGGCAGTGAAAGTATTAATGAAGTACATGGATGTAGTAATTCGTTGATTAGAAGGGTTTAATAGAAGCATTAGATCTAGATGGAGCTAGGGTTGAAAAATTGAAAGACTGTGGCTACCTTGAAGATTCTTTGAAAGTGTAATATTTTTGTTTACATGCACTTGTCAATTGTTAAATTAATTTTTTAGTTGGCTCTTAAAAGTATGTGCGTACGATTTTTGGGAACCTGTACGTGGGTTCGTAGGGTTGAAAAATTGAAAGAATATGGCTGTCTTGAATTTTCTACCGTAGTGTAATATTTCTGTTTATGTGTGTGTAACTTTGAAGGAAATTTTGGAATATCGACACTGAGGAATCATTTCAGATGATAGGGTTAGGTCTGTAGCATCAGACCTAGATAGTGGTCCATAGAATTAGGTGAACGATTTTTAGGAACCTGTATATCGATTCATAGGGTTGAAAAATTGAAAGAATGTGGCTACCTGGAATCTTTTTTGTCATTTTAATATTTTTCTTTATATGTGGATGGAAAGTTTGAGACATTGAAACTAAAGAATCATTTCATTCCCTGAATTTTTTATAAACGCGCCGCGATATCGTTTCGTTCGCTGGAACAGGTTCCATCGACTGGAAAGTCCTGACCACGGATTTCCAAGGAAAACGAAGCTTCCAACGGGGATGTTTGAACAGAGAGGAATATTTTATCACGGGCCAGAGCGGCCGAACGTGAAATTTTAATCTCCAGCTACGCGAACAAACGATTGACCGGGCTGAATTAAGATAACTTCCAAGCAACTGAGAATCTCCAGAGAACGAGCAACTTTCAGTCTCGCACGGCGACGATAAAAATTGTATAACAAAGCCAACACACGGTTACAGGAACTTAGAAAACTGTTGACAACTTTAGGTAAGATTGACAAGGTGCATCTATCGATTTGTGTTCGATGAGATTAACGCGTTGACCGCCACAGGTCAGACACGATATAATTTACTATTTTCTATATAAATCGTAAAGAAAAAAAAGATTTGAGTACTCAGTCGTGTTCTTATGTTCCTACATTATTGTTTCAATATGAAATTTGCTGAAAATTTTGCGACACACAATTATTATTTAATTCAATTTAATTTAACGTGTTAATATTTCTGCACAAAGGTGTAAAAGCCTGTGTGCTATATTTATTCAACAATTTTGTACTTTTTAGTTTTTAGATCTATAGGACTTTACAATTTAAAAAAACGTAATCGATTCGTCCACTTAAAATTTTCTTAATCTTCCAATAATAAAAAAATCTAAATTGTAGTGAAACTTAGAAAAATTTACTGTTGTACCAGTGGACCAAGTTCGGTTTCAAGTTTCCCTTGTAGGGGCTCTAAAACCCCCCAAAACATGTACATACACAGCGTTTCATTGACAATTTTTAAAGTTGTTCAGTTTTCAGTCCTTTCAAGATTTACAATTTAAATAATGTCGTCGATATGACCAATTAGAAAATTCCCTTATTAATCATTTCTCAGTAATAAAAAGGATTTCTATGTTAGTGAAATTCAGAAAAATCTGCTCCTCTTTCGTTGGACCAATTTCGACTTCAATCTTCCCTCTCGGTTCTAAACACAGAACTCTTGAAGCTTTCCGATCCTAAATGCCGATCACTAAATACTCTGTGATCCCATAAATCCTGAATCGCCATTCTGAGACAATCTGCACGAGGTTACGGCAATAACGGGCATAGGGTGCGTTATGCTTTCGTTTCGAAAGTTCGTCGTCCGGAGCTTTCTAAACGTAGCCCTCATTCAGCCCTCCCCCTGCCCCTCTCTGTCACCGTTTTGAAGGCAGCCGGCTCTTCGAGTGTCACCGGCATACACGTCTTTGCCCCTCATTCAGTCGGCTTACCCTCGGCTACCCGCCACAAAGTATTTTCCATTCTGTCCCGAGTCACCAACCCTCCTGATACTTTCCCTCTGTCTCACTCTGTCTCTGTGCTCTTTCTCTTGGTTCTTTGCTTTGGCCGCGCTGGCGAATATCGCAAAGAGGGCCGTTGCAATCGTTAATGGGGTTGGTCTGGACAGGGGGAGCGCATTTAAAACTCGATGGTCCGTCGTCTGGGCGAACCAGACCCCAAGCAATTTCATTACAAGCGTAAGCTATTAATAATCGACCGCTCACTCGATGCTCCATCATTTTTTCCCCATTTTTTGAATCCGCAGGCTGACTTTCTCCTGAGTCAGGCGCGCGGTCCGCGTGGAAATAGTTTTTGAAAAATGTTTCGATGTCTGATCACTCGCAAGGGAAGCACCCCAATTGTCTGACTTCAATTTTAAGTGGTTTTACCTATATATTCCTATACATTCGAAATATTTGTGTAGACGCTTGATAATTTTAGAAGTATAAACAATTAACACCTGGAGCGCCGCGTGCACCACCGGTGAGCCACGTACCAATTCTTATTTCATCAAACAACTGATTAACCCGTAATTGTCGACATTGATGTGTGCTGTCATAACGAAAACAGATACGTATTCGCAAGGATTTCATTATTTAGGATCTAGAAGAACGGATAATACTGCAATGTGCAACAGTAACCAGAGATCTCCTTACGTCAGTTATGAAAACAATTGAAAAGCGTCGTCTGAAACGTGTACAGTGCAACGCAGAAGCGTTTGAGCATTTTCTTCAATAAAGACATTTTTTAAAATATCTCGATAATTAATAATTTTTTGACCTTCCTCCTTCAATACTTTTATACGTAGAATAACGAGAGGAATCTATCTACGTAAACGAAAATAAGCATTTCCATTTAAAAAAATAATGCAATTGTTGATTGCACATGCACCATTGCACTTCTAAGAAAAACATGGTCCTACGGATGTAGTACTCTTTGAACCATTCATCTTTCTCCTTTGACATTTTTCTGTAACTGTACTGGTAACAGAGTTATAACCTGAAGCAATTGGACCACCCTGTATATCATTAGGGACTTGTATGCCATCTCACAAAAACCCATTAAAATTGAAGTCGAACAGTTGGGGTCCTTTCCTTGTTAGCTCACACAGTTCCTAACTTGCTGAATCCTTGAGGATTACTTCTTCCACCCAGGTAGCAAGGATTCAGTTCTTTATATTTCGTTGTGACAGTCGCCAGTGATGTTCCAGCCAGCGTGTCAACATATTTGCGTATTTGCTTTGGAACAAACTGTACGTTCCTCCTTTCGCGTAAAGGGTTCGTCGGGTTAATCAAGGGTCGTGCATAATTGACGTCGACGGAGAACGTTCGCGACGTATGACGTCTGCTTGACGTGAAGGGGCCCGATTGCACGAACTTTTTGTTCGGGAACTCTGCGAGCCACGTAACTGGGGCGTGCTTGATCTCCTCTCGAGCGAAGATAGGAAACAATCGCAAAGGAAGAGTTTATTGATTCAACAGGGTCGACCGGTCTAGGGCTCTACCGCTAATCCGAAAGGTATTCCCGATCGAAAAACTCTTCGAGGTAAAGCGAAAATTCGCTGGCCTGCGACAAAGTGGTCTGTAACCAGCAGACACAGATATCAATCGTGCAGACGTCAAAGTACAATGGTCCGGCTCTTTATGTGTCCCAAAGCATCGCGATTTGACCAATATCAACATTTCTGACAGATCATGAGCCTGGTCAAAGTGTTTCTGGAATTAGTCCCAGGGAACAGCCGCTTTGTCGTCCCCAGCGAACGATCTCGCACGGATGGCTACAGGAGGACCGTGCAGCGTCCTAAACACTCACGGACCGCAGTTGTACAATGTGTTTGTATACTGACCAACTCCTAGGAGCGCAGCCTGGCAGAGATATTGCCTGGACACCAGGCACTGAGCAGACGGTCTGGCTGTAACAACCCCCCAACCCGCGCAGCCGAGGGCCGCTGCCAAACCCAAGCAGGTCTGCAGAAGCACCAGAGCACTGGCCTCCAAATGGTCTTTGTCCCCTTGCACGGCCTGAAACCGATGGTCCTCGTTAGAAGATTGCAGCTAGAAAATCGGTTCGAACGATGGATCGATCAGGAACTTTCACGGGGCAGCTCTGGCGAAATCTCGAGCGATGCTTGCAGTCGCCAGGCTAGGGTCAGCCGCGATTACGAGCACATGAACTGCCTAACTTCCCGGGAAGTTCCTAAATGAAGTTGAGAACTGGACCTGGCGATTGCAGGGACCAACGCTCGCGGCTGTTTCGTGTAACAGGCTGCTCCGTGATGTTTAAATTTCGTTTCTCGAACTATCAGTTTTCCTTTTTGAATAAACAGACGCTTCGTGAATGATGCTAAAGCTCTAAAAGGTTCTGCTAGGATTTTCTTTCAGCCCTAGTGGCTGAAATAGATGTCTGAGTCTCCTGAATCTGATCAAAGGATCATTTAAAAATTATTTGAAAAATGGTAAAAGGTTCTCGACCTATTCATAAGGCGACCTGGTAGGCCCGTGTTCTTCCTACGTTAGCTACAGTAATTCCAGGTCGGTTAAAGTTGATAGCAGGGGGGGGATGAAGCTGTCGACGCGAATGTAGGGCGATTAGCGTACTCACGATGTAAAATGCAGGAGTATAGAGGCCGAAAGCAGCGGCTCCTGCAGCAAGCATTAGCATCCTGACGGGGCGACTCCTCAGAGGGCTGAGGTCTACCCACGGTTGCCTGGGTACTCTGGTCGCCGGCTTCTTCTCTTTCACTTTGCCACGTGGATTCTTCAAGTGTAACATGGCCCGTCGTTGGGGGTGATAGAGGGAAGCACTCCTGTAAATCAAGCCCAGGAAGAAGGCCAACGAGAGAGCTCCCGTTACGGACTGCATCCCGTGCTCCCAGCCCAGCTTTCTGAGGGAACAGTACCGTTATAATTAGCAAACAGGTGTCTTAAATCGCTCTCACAACCGTGGTGGATATTTTTAGAATATTCTGTAACATACTGTGAGTATTGACATTAACAATTTATCAACAATGGCTTCATAAGGATTTTCAAACGTGCATAAATTGAAAACGGTTCACCTGAGGGTACATGTTTGTTAGAATCTTTTTTACTCAGATTTACGTTTAGAATACGTGGTTTAGATAATGGTCGTTCACAACGGGACACCCTGTATGATTTTTCGTTCACATTAAACCCGCCAGTCCTGTGGCTTTGTGTGCTTTCGCATAAATATCGGTGTCGCGGCTTATCAACAGGTCTTGAGAAATTCCTCGTGAGCTAGAATTATGGGAGACACGTTCCTACCGTAAATCGATAGCAAGTGCAACCTATTTTGTATCCATCTTCGGTCCGGTTCACGCTGATTCCTGCTGTTGTACCAATCGATTGTCCGTCTAAAAATTGTCCACGCGGCTACGATTTTATTTCTACCCTTACAGTCCTGAAGAGAGTTTCTTGAACTCTGTGAAGTTTCGCAAGATCGTTCCGCGTTAAGGGAGGATGCGTGGAAAAGCTTTCGAGTCGAATGAAAGGAACAGTCCTTTGTTCCGTAGAAACGGAGAATTCTTTGTGCCCCAATTAAGCGGGAAAAATTCTCTTGAAAAGACAACGTTGTTTCAGCGGAGAAAAGACTAATTTTTCCAACGAAATTACACGTCGCCGGACGGATGCTCGAACTCTTACTTGTCTGACCGAGACTTTCCGTTAGCTGTGCACGTGGCTCTGTGTCTGTGTGTGTGTGTGTGTGTGTGGGAGTGTGGGAGGGGGTCAAAGCAACCGCAAAGTTCATAACGCGAACGGAGCACGAAACATCAGCGACGTCTCTGCAAGCGGAGAGAGCCACGAAATAGCCGGAAGCCCGGTACACTTTTGTTCGGATCGGCTTTAAACTTTGCACGCTGGAATCGTTTGCGATTCAGCGACACGGAGAATGCTCTTTTTCGTCTGTATCGCATGAACGATATTCATTTCGTCGTGCAACAACTGTTACGGACAATCCTCAACTTTTCTGCTCGCGTCTGTACCTTCACTGGGATGCCAAGCCAACGTTACGAAAGATTTGGTGGTTGACTATCGATGATCCTACAATCAGAAGAATTTTTGGTACTTCTAGGAACGAGCGTGATTAGTTTGTTATACACAAAGACTATGCGTTGAGCAAATTTTTCTTAGATTTTTTTGAACGAGCAAGGCGTTATTTTATGCACTACTATGGGAATATATGCATTTTTATAATTGTATGCTGCTTGGTCGCTTGAAATAAGGTTGTGAGTCTAATAGAAGGGTTAGGCTACTTGTCTGATCATAAAGAAAGGCTGCTTGGCTTGTCTGACTGTGTACAAAGGGTAGTCTACTTGTCTGACCATGTATAGGGCCTGGGTTACTTGATTGGGCATGTGTATGGGCTAGTCTGCTTGTCTGGATGCGTACAAGGGCCATTTACATTGGCTGGCCATATATCGATATATTCTACTTATAAAGAAAGGCTGCTTGGCTTGTCTGACTGTGTACAAAGGGTAGTCTACTTGTCTGACCATGTATAGGGTCTGGGTTACTTGATTGGGCATGTGTATGGGCTAGTCTGCTTGTCTGGATGCGTACAAGGGCCATTTACATTGGCTGGCCATATATCGATATATTCTACTTATTTGGTCGCGCATAGAAGCTATTCCCCTTGTCGGGTTATGCACAGAAATTATTACACTTGCCTGGTCATGCACAAATATATTCGACTGGTCTGACCACGCACACATACACACACTGATCTGTTCAATTTATCTGACCACGCACTGGCGTATTCTACTGGATCGATTTTACACCTACCTAATCTACTTCTGTGTCCAGGAAACGACCTATTCTGATTGTCTGACGCAGCAGTGGCCTGTATCACTTATCTGTCGGCCTATTTCAGTCTGATCCTATATGCATATATTTCACTCGTATGATTACGCACTCATCTATTTCACTTGACCACCTATTTACCTTGTCTGACTACATATCGGTATATTTCATTTAACTCACTATTTATAGACGTATGCCAGTTGCCTGACTGCATACTGACTTAATTCACTTGCATTACTATACATTACTGCAGGCTATTTCACTGATGTGACTATGCAGCGACCTATTTCACTGATTTGACTATGCATTGACCTATATCACTGATGTGACTATCCATCGACCTACTTCACTGATTTCACTATGCTTCAATCTATTTCCATAATCTGACTATGTATTGACCTATTTCACTAATCTGACTATGCATCGACCTAGTTCACTAATTTGACTATGCATCGAGCTATTTCACTGATGTGACTATGCTTTGACCTCTTTCATTGATCAGACTATGCATTTACCTATTTCCCTGATGTGACTATGCATCGACCTACTTCATTGATTTGACTATGCATCGAGCTATTTCACTGATGTGACTATGCTTTGACTTCTTTCACTGATCAGACTATGCACTTACTTATTTCCCTGATGTGACCATGCACGGACCTATTTCACTGATTATTTGACTATGCATCGAGCTATTTCAATGATGTGACTATGCTTTGACCTCTTTCACTGATGAGACTATGCTTTGACCTCTTTCGCCGATGTGACTATGCTTTGACCTATTTCACTGATGTGACTATTCATCGACCTATTTCACTAATCTGACTATGTATTGACCTGTTTCACTTGCCTGACTACACATCGTCCTATCCACCTCGTCTGTTCATGTAATACTTTACTACTCTCGAGCACAGTAACTACTCGTCCACCTACACCCATGTTATTTCTACTCAACTAACAAAACATACAGTCGGTGATCAGATTATACGATTCGCCTGCATAAATCGACGTCTCTACATTACAGTATTAATTTTTAAACGAAAGCCTAGTTACACTGAATTATTATTATGTTTTTTATGACGCATTGAAGTTTGTAAATTGCAGATGCATCATCCGTCATAGATGTCATTATCTTAACATTATCTGTCACATGGACGTTATTTTGTATCACTACTGTCAGTCGCCGCTTGACAACCTCGTGTCATGCCTCTAATAATTCGATCACCCTCTGTAATGTGCTCACTGAAAAGAAAAATCGTACCACAAACTATTGTTTCCTCTTCCGTTCGCTTTATGGTTTCCTTACACGCATAGCCTCTCCGCCTCGGCTCGAGCAGCTTCGAAATTTAACGCGTCGCGGGTCGTTCGGTGGCGGGAATCCTTTCGCGACGCTTTTTCTCGTTACCGGATGACATTCAGACGTTTCTCGAGCGGCTGCCGCGAACAATAACCATCTTTGTTCGTCGCTTATTGCCGGCTGAAGGAGCCTGGAGCTCCGCTCTCGAGGAACGTTTACGACGTACCGAAGTTCCAACGGCGTGCCCTGCTCACCGGTGACAACCCCGTCGACCGTATATTTCTTACGGAGCTGAACGTATCAGCTTACGCGGCCCACGGTGTTATAGTATAATAAATAACAGGTGACGAGGTATTACGATCGCGGAGGTGGCATTGCGCCTTATATCACGCGTGTAACACGTGTCGCGTTAATATCGTTCTTATGCCACTGGCTCACGTCGTTTCCCTCTGAAGTGGCTGTGCACCAGGTGATTCCAGAACTTTCCTTGCACTTGGAAGTTAGGGAGTTCCTTGAGGCAGGAAGTGTAATTAAATGTGTTGTTTGCTTTTCAGTCTCGTGTTTTCTATTTTAATTAACACGGTGACTCGTAGAATTCATCAGACAGGACTTTTTAAACATTTGTTTGATAGTATTTGGTTTTTATAAAGTAGACGTCCATGAGTCTTAGGAGGGCTGTTGTTTTGATATGGTTGAGTCAATGAATTCAACAATCCACCTATTTTTCGATGTAATCCCTTGCTAGAGTTATACACTTGTCCCATCGATCTACTAGGTTTTTTATGTCAGCAGCTAAGAATTCTTTGTCTTGTTGTCTGAGCCAGTTTTGAACATTTGTCTTCTTCGTTACTTGAGTGCTCTGTGTCATTATCTATCACCTCCTTTGATGCAGTAGTTATCTATCACCTCTTCTAATGAAGTAGTCATCTATCGCCTCCTCTGACGGAGTAGTCATCTATCACCTCCTCTGACGGAGTAGTCATCTATCACCTCCTCTGATGGAGTAATCATCCATCACCTCTTCTGATGGAGTAGTTATTGATCACTTCCTCTGATGGAGTAGTCATCTATTACTTCCTCTGATGGAGTAGTCATATGTTACCTCCTCTGATGGAGTACTCATCTCTCACCTCCTCTGAAGGAGTAGTCACCTATCACCTGCTCTGATGGAGTATTGATCTATCACCTGCTCTGATGGAGTAGTGATCTATCACCTTCTCTGATGGAGTACTCATCTCTCACCTCCTCTGAAGGAGTAGTCACCTATCACCTCCTCAGATAGAGCGAGGTGCAGACTATAAGGCAGTGACAGAACCTTCCAGCTTAATTTCTTCCATTTTTTTCCATTTCTTCTTTTCGAATCATTATCAGGCAGCTATTTCAACAGGTGATGCCTTCAAAAGCATCGTACTTCTTTAGACATTTTTTGAACTACAGCTCTACCTCTCCTAACTTGCTGAATGATCCTCATAGAATTTATAATAACGTATCATTTTTGATCCTGTTTGCTCACTATGAACAAATTTTTTGTTGAAGGGTTATTGGAATGTGTGGCAAAAAGTAGAATATATTAACTTACTAACTGTATTTATTCACTAAAGTATTTATACGCGTCGAATACAAATTTGTCCTCTACAGCAGAGCCCGAGTCGGTAGTTCGTTCCCGTCTGTCTGTCCGCAAACGAAAAACCTCTTATATACAAATATAGACGGCACACAGAGGTCTCACCTCTCCATCCAACCAAAACTATTCGGTTACATGTCGTGTACGAGATGTATAGTTTTCTTTTACAGAAGTAAAATGAATTTATTTTATTTCATTTTACTTCAACATTTTTAATTTCTCCTTATGCCTGACCTTTTACAGCCGAATTTTTTCTTTCGTCGCGCCCAGTATATTCTCAGCTCTCGATCGAAGGTCTCGATCGTTGACTGATGGATCGACGCGGCTCGTTTGACCGATGGGAGCATCTAACTGAAACGGCGCTATCATTTCGACGTTCAGTACCTTCGGTATGGTTCCAGACACGAGATCCAACGATTAGCAGTCCACTTTTTTTCTCCGGTGTGACACGCGTGGGAGCTGGCTCGGCCAGATAGAGTCCGGCGAGGGAAATTTATCGCGTGCGTGGGACGACGTGGAAACGTTGCGCGGAAAATCTCGTGGGCGTGTTTCCACGGTAACAAGGAGCGAACGTGGGTGTCAGGATCCACGTGTGCTTCCAGGTAACTCGCACATACGTGTGCGCCGGGCGACCTACATTTCTCTGTGACTGCTCCTGCGTCCGGAGCTTCTCGCCAGAACTTCCCAGAGAAGGACATGTTGCTCTACGAAACGACTGAATCGGATCTGGACACCCGAAAATGCCAGAGAACCCGTAAAAGCTAATATACTATCGAATTCTGTAGTTAAAAATTGTTACATGCTTAAAGGTATGAAATTTTGGGGATGAAGATTATTATTGGGATACTAGGATAAGTTCATGCTCGTTTTATCAGCAGTACAGGCTTTCCTCTGTTTATTATAAAATTATTCACTGTCAAGTGCAAATTAGAATAAAATAATAAATACATAATAAATGAAAATAAATAAATAATAATAATAAATTAGCTGTTGTATGGAAATTATGAAGGAGTATTGAATGTTAGATGGCTCCAGAAACTGTTGGGTTGGTAGGAAAGTAATTCCGTTTTTCTTACGTATAAAATTGACTGCGTTTTTTACTAATCTCTGTAGGTACCTTAATCTTAAGGTAAAGTAATTATAGCAAGTCGAGAGGACGACTATCTTCATCATTATTGGTTAAATAAATTGATAGTGTGTACAAATGATCGTTTTCTTTTTAATGTCAAAAGACGAAGCTTCCCACCAACCCAATAGAATCTTTTTCCTTTTTTCAAATTGAATATTGACGTTGTTTTGGAAACTTTCATAATGATACTACTGTATACACAAATTAGGACGTTCAAGATCATCTTCACGTCCGAAGAGGAACTTCACCTTACTCTATACAATCTTAAACTAGGAAATTATCTTAAAAGAGGGTAAAATAATTCTTAGGAGGGGATGTGACCTTGAACGACTTACTCTGATTGCCTTTACAAGGGGTGTTTGAGGTGGTGCAGTTAAAGACATGTCCTCAGGAACGTTCTGATTCAGGAAATTAGAGAAAATGAAAGTCGATCCCCAGAAGTAGCCGTTAATGCGCGTAAACAAGCCGAGTTTGGATCAGCATCGTTCCGTTTGGCAAATTGGAGGAAATGAAATTGTATCGTTAGCCGTAAATGCTGGCTGCCGCTAATTAGATGAATTTGGAGCCACGTCGTTGCCGGAACATTCGCTAAATTTCTGGGGAATGAAACCGGATCGTTACGAGGGTGCGTCATTTCCTGAAAACTTCACGGTGTCCTCTGAGCAACAATCCTTCAAACAACACGAAACAAAGGTGTGTGAATCCTTGAAATGAAATTCTATCACCATTTAAAATTTATATAAAAATTCCACGTGTGGTAGAACATTCATTTTGCCTCTCGATTATCAAATGAAATTCTGTAAATTCTTAAAATTTAAATAAAAATTCCACGCTTGGTAGAACATTCATTTTGTCTCTCGATTATTCACTGCAATATTTATCTTGCGATTTTATATTTTATTTATAGCTAGATACGAAGAGTTTGAAGCATGATTTTATTTTTATGTGCGTTTGATGCGGTTCGGACAGAAGGAAAATTGAGATGCTGACTGTTGTTCTTTGAGGCTTCCCTGTGTTTCTCGATTGTTTTCCTCGGGAAGAAATTCAGTACGTGCTATATTACACCTGCAATGCAGTAGATTCGCGGTAGACCGTGGATCACCTGTCTGGAGGCCAGAAAAGCATTCCGACGATAAATGGCTCAAACCATGATGATCTCTATTAAGCTATCTTAATGCGGCTGGGTGTCATTTGTATGGATTGTCTGGAAAATCTCGAAGACACAGTCCCATGTTTTTCTAATTAATACTACTGTAATGAATAACAGAATATTTTAAAGTCTACCAATTTGCTGATGTGTACAAAATACTTTTAAGACTTTCGAACCGAATGATTAATAAAGATATTTGAAATAAATAATATGTCTTTTCTTTTTCCCTTTCATACCACACTGTCCAATTATTTATATTCGAATCCAATTATTCTACACCCATATTCCTTCAACCATTTTGTTTGGCAAGGCGGATGGTATTCAGGTGCTATTAGCCGCTATACTGGTTCAGACATTCCCTGTAGCCTATTCTATAATAAGAGCCACATTAATGATTATTCTTTTAAGTTTCCGCTGTTTGTTTAATTTTATTAATATATGTGAATTACAATTTCACCGAATTTAATTCTCTTCGCCTCAAATATGATTTTATTTCATTATTCTGTTATAAATACCTTCGATTAATGTCTCATTAGAAAACTAAAATCAGTGAAATAAAGAAAAGGAAGTAGCACCAAAAGCAGCAACAAAATCTGAAGTGCTATAAATAATAAAATTTGCAAAGGCAAATTGAATTCACCCTGAAAAATTGACATTACAATTCTGAACTGTCAAAGACAAATTGTCGTTGGAAGCGAAACACAAATTCGGCACAGGCGTACCTGTCGATCATGATAAATTCAGCAATGGAAGGGTTAACTGTTTTCCTCCCAAACACCGCACGTCCTAAGTAATTAAAGTTCAACTCATCGACTGGTTAATCAATAACTGCTTCACCATCTGTTACAATACAAAATTCTTCAACTTCAAATCCTAATTTTCTACTTAAATTTCAATTTTGCGTTTCGACCATGTGTTCTATTAACTAATAAACAAATAATACTTTGCTTGTAAATAGAATTTGAGATTCTGTTGCATTCGAACGATCCTTCAAGGGGGTATTCGCTCGAATTGGGTTTATGAAGTCGTTTCTTTTTACATTCTTATAGTTTGGAGGCTGGAAAACTGTCAATTTTTCACACACATTCGAGCGAATACCCCTTCAATGAAACGTCACTCATGTGAGTATTATAAATTATTGTTAATTTCCAGGAAAATCGTTTGCAACACCGTGAAACGAGAACGTTTCCCTGTAGAAGTTTACGAGAATTTGATGAACGAAGGCATTTCGGAGTCTGCGGAGCGAAATCCGTTGGTGGTGGCGGGCAAGGAGTAATTTAGCATTAAAGAAAATCCTCAGCGGAGATAAACTTATCTGGCGAACAGATTCAAACGTTCGCCATCGTGATTCCGTCTGCTCGTCGTTTTGGTGTCCCTCCTTTTCACCGGGATTTAATTACGAGCGTCTCGATCGAATTTACGCGTCCTCGTTCGTTTAATTAAACGCACCCTCGCCCTGTTTCTTCGTTCGTCATCGTCGTTTAATATCCAGCTGGGAACGAGTGATCGATCCATTAACGCGATTAAGAGCAACGGTGGAAAAAGTAATTCGTGTCGTCCGAGGACTTTCTCGGTTTCCGGAATTAAACGCGCCTTTCGCCAGCGGTTTCAACGCCGACGGCTTCCGGTAAGCGTTGCTCGTGTACGGGGTGTTCGATAAATTCGTCACACTAACTAATAGATGAGCTTTTGTAAATAAATTAATACAGAAAAATATTGGCTGGAGAATAATTATATTTGTCACTTTTATCGAGTTTGAAGTTTAGCTCGTGTACAGGGCTTTCGATAAATTCGTCACACTAACCAATAGATGATCTTTTGTAAATAAATTAATACAGAAAAATATTGGGTGCAGAATAATGATATTTGGAACTTTTATTGGGTTTGAGTGAAATTTATGTCCATTTTGACGTTGGCTGAAATATAGTTTGACGAGCACGTTTGTTTAATCGCGATCAAAAATAAATTGAAATCTTGCACGTTATTCGTTAAACGTTGAAAAATAAAAAAAGTTTAGAACTTTACTACGTAGTAAATTCTAAAAATATATATTTCCCTAAACGTCCTCTGTTTAGTAGTAAGTTTGAGATATTTATCTAGCCAAGAAACCCTTAAAAATGCTATTCAATCAGCTCCTTTTTTTTTTAAATCAATTTGTTAGAATTGGACAATTTTTTAGCGCCTGGTACAATTATTTTGTGCTCTGATTATATTTAGCTGTTTATTCCTTTTCATAAGAAATTATTTTTCTGGCAGTGTCGTTTATCTGGAAATTTTACAAGGCACCCCGTAGACGCCATAAGTTCTCTCGTTTCCGTCATTTGCCACTCTTCTTTTCCCGTGCTCCTCTTTGTCTCTTTTCCCGGGGCTAAACTGCTGGCTCTCGCCGACCTCGGTAACAGTATCAGCCTAATTATGCGCTCTAGTTCACCAATGAAATCCTCGGCTGCGTATTCCTTTTGATGAATCATTCGCCAACGGAAAATCGTATCAGCTGGAACGGTCAGTTTGTCAGTCAATGAGAGAATTTGTAGTTTTATCAAATTCCTACTCGAAAAAGAAATTAAACGTAGTTTCAATGGACCGTAGAATTTGAAGGCACTTTTTTAAAAAATTATACTATGACTATTTGAATATTTCAAGGGTGGCCAATCTTCAACCCTTTCCCCTTCACAGGGCCTCAAAATTTAAAATTCAAGTTTCATTTACTGTGACACAAATTGAACTAGCAAAGTATGAAATAAAATTTGTAGGAAAACATTTTTAATTTCCATAAACGACACCATAAAAATGTCTTACAATTAGGGTTGCTGGGCGATCTCATTAAAAGTTGTCAGAGATGAAAGGATTAAAATTTCCAAGTTTCTTTAAAAAATTATACTACCACTATTTGAATATATCAAGGGTGTTAACCTTCAACCTTTTTCCCTTTACAAAACTTCAAAATTAAATATTAAAGTTTAATTTACTGTGACACAAGCTGAACTAGCAAAGTATGAAATAAATATGTTAGAAAAACATCTTTAATTTCCATAAACGACCCCATAAAAATTTCTTACTGTTGCCAGTAGCTCTAATTAAAAATTGTCACAGCACAGAGTATTAAAATTTCCAAATTTCAACGCTTCTGTTTCCCCTGGAATTTAATTTCAGCGATTTCTTCGCATCGGGACGTTCCTTTTGCAGGTGTTTGTATAAAAAAAAAGTCCCTCAACAGGTCTACCAAAGAGAGCGGTAAGTGCGGCCGACAGATAGAGCTTCATAGAGACAAGTGAGAACGGGATGGATCCTGAAATTTTAACGAGCCAATCTTCTTAGCTTCGGACGAACTATGCTCCTCGAACAGATAGCACCGCTCTCGCCTTTCTGACGAACTCATTGAAACTTCAAGAGTTCCGGCATTCTGCTTCGCATCGAACTTCGACTTCGTGGAATTTTTACGGTATGGACGATAGCCTTATTGAAGAACTGAATTCCTTGATTCAGCTCCCCGCGGAATAAATAAGAGAGCCCGTGACCTGTATCTTTCGGCACGGGCATGCTCAATGGAAAACCAATTAGGGAATATTCCTCGAAGTAGAACAATTTTATAATAAGGCAGAATCAATTCTCGACTACCCCCTGTTAGCATACTTATCCTTTGGAAGTTCAAAAGGAGGAAACTTCTTTTTTAAAATATATTTTGAATGAAATATTGTGGCATTGATTCCTCAAGAATTTTTTATTTAAATAAATAATTGACATTTTCGAAATCTTTGTAATATCTGGACACATTTATTATGTTTTTATTTATAATAGGCTAACATACGATTATACTCTGCTTCAGAGAGTTAGAGACTCAGGGCTTTCGATACTTTTAGATAATTTATTAAATATCAGAATATTTAATATAATAATATTTCTTTTGGATGTTTACTGTGCACAATATCGTATCACTATACACCTTAGTGTACAATAAATTGTATAATAAATTTAAGTGTCTCATCCTCTCATTCTTTTGAGCAGTACGTTACAGAGTATGACGTCGATGATTCAGGCAAATTAGAAGACACTTATTGTTAGTCCAATAAATCTATAATGAGACACTATACTTTACGGAATCAATATTCAAATAAAGTACTGTTGTTTAGCACTAATAAATTTATTATTTGCTTCCTGAAAGACTGATCTTGCTCTAACTAGAGTGTATCAGACGTGGACCAGTTTCAAAATCGATTTTCTCCGAAACGAAGTGTGAGAGAAAAAGAATTGTATTCTACAGCGTTCCACGGTTGGCTGGAAGAATATTCAGGACCGAGAACTTCCAGCCAGCCAAGGTAGAGCAGATTATCATCGCCTTCTCGAGCTACGTTCGTAAATCTTGTGCAACTGTGGAACACAGTATTCTTTTGATCTACTCTATCTCAGAAAATTGTCGAAACCATTTGAGGGTATTCCTGATTGTCAGACACCCTGTACACATCCACTTTTTGTTAGACATGACGTTCGAGGGTCCACGGTATCGGAACCCTCGTCACGCGGACGTTTCGCCGAAAAATTCATCGACGTTCTAACGAATTTCAATTGGAACGACCAAACAGGCAGTTCTATCGGTCTGATAGACGGCCAATTATTTCACCTGGAATTTGTCCCGCGTTTTCGCGCTGATCGAGCAGCCGGCACGCGCAGAAGCGCGCGGCAAAAGAGGGAAACAAGCGGAAAGCAATCCGCTGCGCGGTAAAATTGCATCCGCTGCAATTTACGTTCGATGTTGTTGTTAGTCGTTACTTACCAGCCATGATCTTCGTCTACCTTTGATGTTCACCGCGGAACAGAGAATCGTTTCATCGTGTCTTCATTCTGCGAACAATCGGTTTTTATTGCCGCGGATGGGTGGAAATGAGTTTTCGATAAAGCGCGCCGATTAAGTGGAGATGGAAGTCGATATTATCGTGACTTATCCGGTTGGTTGAGATCGAGTATTCTGTCACGAGTGAAGAAACTTTGGGATATGTTTGAGTCTCGTTCGATGGAAAAGGGGTTTATGTACCCTGTGGATTAATTTTATTTGAATTAGCTGTAGACTCGTCTTGCTTCATATAAATGTAATATATGAGAGTTTACATAAAAGTAATATTCGATGGAAAAGGAGTGTATGTACTCTATGGGTCAGTTTGATTTGGATTGAATTGAAGTGGAGGTTATGTCAGGCGACTGTTCAGCTGTAGACTCACAATCAATCTGCTTCATGCAACTGTGATGTATGAAAATTCATATAAAAGTAATATTCAATGGAAAAGGAGCTTATGTGCTCTTTGGATCAGTTTGATTTGAATTAGATTGTAGTGGAGGTTATGTTACGTAACTGTTCAGCTATAGACTCACAATCAGTCTGCTTCATATGAATATAATGTATGAAAGTTCACGTAAAAATAATATTCGATGGAAAAAGAGTTTGTTTATTCTATGGATTACCTTTATTTGGATTAGATTGTATTGTAGGTTATGTCATGTGTCTGTACAGCTAAAGACTCATTTTACATCATGTGAATCTTAATACTCAGATTAGAGGCAGTTATGTTCGTCTGAATATATAAAATAAAATTTTCTTCACTGTCCTGGGTCAATTTGAGTTTGACCTGCTTCTATTATATTTATTTTGTTACTAAAATACGTTCTGACCTATGAAAAGAAGTTGTCTGTCACGTCACGGAGTCATTCTACTTGCAGGATAATATAATGCTCAGTTTTACTTTACTTGGTTCGTTTGTGCTTATAAATATTTTGCAAAGTAATCATTGACGTATTCTTCGTATTAGCCTAACCATACATGTTCATTCTACTTGTCTGACCATCGATCTGTCTAGTCTACTTGCCCGACCACACATCGGCTCATTCTACTTATCTGATTAGATACTGACTTTTTGTACTCGTCTGACCACACGCGGATTTATTCTACTTGCTCGATTACATAGTGCCCTATTCTACTTGCTCGATTACATAGCAACCAATTCTGCCTGCTCGATTACAATGCGTCCTATTCTACTTGCTCGATTACATAGCAACCTATTCTACTTGCTCAACCACGTGTCGACTTGTTCTACTTTCTCGACACGATGGCGACAAATTCTATCCGTCCGCCTACATGCGTTCCTACTCCACTTTCATGATCACGCACTTGCTCGACAACCCACCATCCCATTCCGCTTGACTAACACGTACGATCTCACCATCCTCGTCTGGCAATGCACTGACATAATCTACTTATCTGATCACACGCGGATATGATCTACTTGTCTCTACTTGCATCTGCCTGTTCTACTGATCTCACCATCCACTGTTCTGTTCCACTTGTCAGATTACACAGTGTCCTATTCTACTTGTCTGACATACGTTGACAGATTCTCTTTGCCTGATTATATTCAGGTCTGTTCTACTCATCTTATCACATTCATATGCATTCTACTTGTCTGACCACACTGCCGTGTTCCACTTGTTTGATTACACATGTGCCTATTCTACTTATATATTCTACGACTGTGTAGGAGCCTACTGTGGTCGTCTGATCATATATTGACCCGCCTCGATTGTCTGACGACATACCTGCCCACTCTACTTGTCTGCCCGTATAGCAAGCTATTCTACACGTCTGTTTTTATATGTAAGTTGTTACGACTCTATTCCAACGAAATCGGTTTCTAAACAAATCTTTATTCGGCGTCTGCAGTTAATACAATGTTGACTCGTTTATTTCTGCTTATTGTTAGTTAAATAGTAGCAGTAGTAGTGAAATATCCGTCCACTAGTTAAGTACAACAGATTCGAAATGATCCGTGCTCTGGCTGGACTATTACTAAACTTGGGAGGAGCAGATCGACGGTTTACGACATTGTTTCCTGATACATTGTCCATCGCCGTAATAATATCTCTCTATCTACTTCGCCAAAGGATTGTCTGATCATCGAACATCGAATGAAACAAATACTGTTACACTTTCTCTCCCTTATCAGACTGTTTATCTTACAGCATGTATCAATCCTCTCGTACAATTCTTTTCTATTTTACAGCACTCCCATCTTTTTTCAAAAGCTACCTCCCACGACCTGATTATTCAAAGCCTGCGTGCTCTCAAAGGATCTTACCAAAAATTTCTTTCGAATCAGCGTGAACTTTGAAATATTATTAATATTCTCCCGAGGAATCATCTCAAGACCGTCTTAAGTTGCTATTGAAACATTCACCGGGGAAACGTCAGAAGCAGCGTACGCCCTGATTCTCAGACGTCGCTGTCCACGCGAGCTCAGACCGGAAACGTTCTGGAGCGAAGCATCTTATTGGCCGCATCGGCGAGCAGTCGGAAACACAGGTAATAACTTACCCGACAGCCTCCCTGTAGAAGACGCTGAAGAGTACTATACCGACGCCCGTGCCAGCTTGCACGACCATCTCGACGAACTCTCGTCGTTTTCGGAAGTAATGGCCCAGCATCAGACCGGCAGTTTCCCTCACGAGACCGGCACCGGTACCCAACACCAGCCCGTAGCTGTTACATTTTGCAGAGGGGAATCGTTTCAGCTCGCAGACAGCAGCAGCACGCGATTCGACTGCGGAACACGCTGACGATTCTTCCGCGGAAATGAAATGTTTTCGACGGGGCCCCCTCGACCGAGGTGGTGAACGTGGATTCTCGACGAGCTCCGAAGACGACCGTCAGAATTCATGGCCGCGCTGTAGATTTATTTCGTGGACGCAGGAAAATTCTGTCGATTTTTGGAAACGTACCGACTGCCACCTCGACGGTCTTATATTTTTATGCGAGGTTCATCGAATTTTACTTTTTAGAATTTTGATGGCTTTGCTTGTGAAATTGTTGACTACGTGGGCGATTTGAGATTGTGTTATGGAGTTTAATAGCAATGAGACTACTGTCGTGGGTTTATACTTTTTTTTTCTGATCTAAATAATGCGACGTACGAAGTAACTATTATTTATAAATTATTCGAGCTGCATCACTCAGATTTTTTACATTTTTATATAAGATTTATTGAATTGGAGTTTTTAGAATTTTTATACCTTCGATTTGGAAATGATTGAATGTGGATAATTTGAGATTATGTTATGGAATTTTGAGTAATGGATTTTAACAGTAATGGTTGTACTGTCGTATATTTATACTTTTTTTTACGAAGTAATTATTGTTCATTAATTATTCGAGCTACATTACTCAGATTTTTTATATTTCATGTAAAATTTACTGAATTCGATTTTTTAGAATCTTCATCTGTTGGATTTGAAAATAGTTGGCTATGTGAACAATTTGAGATTATGTTTTGGAATGTTGACCGAGGAATTTCAACAGTAATGGCAATATAGTCATACATTTGTTTTCTTAGCAAAATATATTAAAAAAATTATATAGTGTGCCTGCAAGGTACCTACTATTAATAAATTAATCAGATTTTTACATTTTCATGTAAAATTCATCGAATCGATTTTTTAGAACCTCCATGAGTTGCATTTGAAAATAGTTGATTTAAATTAAGTACAGACAATTTGAGATTATGCTATGAAATTTTGATTAATGGATTTCAACAGTAATTACAACGCCGTCGTATATTTTTTCCCTAAACCAAATATGTTTAAAAATTACATATAATCTGTTGTACGAGGTAACTATTACTAATAAATTATTCAAGCCAATAAATAATATTATAAGTCAATACAGTAATTTCTTTTTAAATACCCACATAAATATTATTTCACCAAACAAGTCAAATAAAATTGTCTCTCCGCGTTCAAATATTATAAATAAATTTCTGCTGTTAACCAACATTTTTCGCTCACAGGTTGGAACATTTTCGAGGGCAGAGCTTTCGCCAGAGACCGATCGTCTTCGATTTCGTCTTCGAAAGGGCCGTATATCACCGAAACCGTGCCAGGCGCTTCCAGCCTTCCGCTGTTCCCTGTTGTTTCCCTCCTCGTTTTTCACCAGGCCGAGGACCCCGTTTAAAATAAATTATAGCGGCGGTTCCGTACGTAAACAGTAAAAACCGTAGGAATGCGACCCGCTAATTTGTCTTGCGTTTGCCTCGAATGGCGGGGGTGCACCTTAATTGCACATGAAAACAAATTCACGTCGGAACACGGTGCGCTGGAAGAGATTCATGGTCGTTCGTGGAACCGCGGAACAACCTTGTTAAATATTAGCGATTGTTTAATAGTTTGCACCGGTGAAAAGAAACAAAATACCAAAATGCCTTGGACAGCTTGTTTAACAAGATTTGTGGCCTTTAACAAGCGTTTTCCGCATAGAGTTGATATTTTTTGCTATAAAACATTTTTACTCAGAGTTTATTTAAAATTGAGAAGAATGAGTTCTTCAGAGACACCTTGTATGTGTAAAAGCTAAGTCGTATTTTGGCGATTTGTTATATTACTGATTTTCAGCTATGACGTTTAAATAGTTGTATTTTGCTTCAAACAGTGGACGCCAATGGAAGTCACGTGATCAACATAATGGCGTAACTTCTGTCTGTGTTCCAATTATTGTAAGATTCTTTGAAATTCTAAGTCTTCTACATACTAACTGAAATTTTACGTATCTCCTTGATTATCAAACAATAACTTTG
The DNA here is from genome assembly GCA_916610135.2 of Macropis europaea. NCBI lineage: Eukaryota > Metazoa > Arthropoda > Insecta > Hymenoptera > Melittidae > Macropis > Macropis europaea. The sequence goes on along the minus strand of OU744351.1, from coordinate 13,725,660 downwards.
GGCCGTATTATTAGTATAGCAACTTATACTGTATAAATTGGTAGATTTGAAGCAACTGATACAACTTGAAGCCACGTGAGCAACTAAATAGCATAGCTTTCACTTTCTATTTGAATATTCCTAAGATTCTATGCAAACACTGAATCTTCTAAATCCTAATTTAAATTTTATCCATCTTCCAGATCATAAAAAACTGATTTCCAGCCATATCACTTGTATGGTAGCTTATAGTGAGCAGATTGATACATTTAAAACAGTGGATATCATTTGATTCCACGTGAACAACAAAATGGCGTGTCTTTCGCTCCACCCCTGACCAGGCTTGCAAATAAAACACAAACTAACATCAGAAGACACTCAAATCTGAAAATTAGTAAAGCTGCGTCAATGGTAGTGCCACACAGAAGGTCAAGCTACTCTGAACTCGATCTGTACTAAGACATGTGACATCTGTATTGCTATTGGCACCTGGTGGTTCAAAATCCACGTAACCCCGGTCTGAATGACCGCAGCAGTCGATGCTGAGTTACATACAGAGAACAAGAAGACTAGTGAAAGTCTTTATGGTACATCCAGAACTTGGTCTAGTCCTGAATCGTCTGAAGTTGGTCTAACATCCCGGAAGAATCGTCGACGTCGAAATCCGAGCCAGAGGTACAAGGGGTTGTCCCAGAGGCGATTAAGCGACTTCTTACTCACCTGAGGAGCACCTGGTGCAGTTCGTCGGCGAAAGAGGTGAACAGAGAGGCCAGTGCCAGCACGAGACCACCGATCACCGCTGTTAGCCTTGTACTTCCTCGGCGACACGCGCCGACGACCAATGGCGCCGAAACTCGGGAAACCGCAGCACTCAACGCACCCACCCAGGCTGAAACATTAATTCGATAGTTACCGTAGCGATCCGACCGAGCGAAATAATCCTCCAGGGTTAAGAAATTATTATACAGAATTGCTGATGTAGACGAATTGTTTATTTCAGTATACTTGACCTGAGATCATCATAGTCTGGCTGAACATTGAGCTAAGCTTTCAGGGTTCTAGCAAGTAACCCTGAGCTGTGATCGGGTACATTCACTCGTATTGATCATCCTAAAAGTTTATAAAGAGTGACCTAAAAAGACAAACTAATCCTTCGGGGTTTAATAAATTATTCTACACAGCTTCTGACCTAGACGAATTGTTTATTTCAGCATACTCGACCTAAGGTCATCATGGTCTGGCTGAACGATGAGCTAAGCTTGTAGGGTTCTATCAAGTAATCTAGAGCAGTAATTGGTTACATTCACTCGCAGTTAGCATCCAAGAAGTCTATAGAGATCGAGCTACTGCGACCTAAGAAGACGAAACAATCTTCATTTGGATAAAATTGTTCCCTTGATAGGTAGAGAACATTGTACATTGTACCAGTTAGACAAGGAGCCGCAGGTAATATTTTACAATATGAAAGTAAAAATATTTCCTAACGTAACAGTTTTTCAATAGAAACACCCTGTTGCAACCATAGCAGGCGAACAATCCTCCAGGATTTAGCAAACTGTTATATGGAGCTTATCGTATGGATGAAATTGTTTTACTGATAGACAGAGACTTGAACGTCGTCCATTGCTTTAAGTCAATAGCAACTGACGTATCATAAGCTGGTAAAACGGTGCGCTGGTAGATGAGGAGCCCTTGGGATCAGGTCTTCAGACGGACTAGACAGGGAGGGTTTTCGAAATAATCCTGAACTGTGACTGGTTGTATTCACTGGTGTAAAAATTGAGCAGTTTAGTATATTCACCAGATCTATGCTAGATATCATACTGTAACAATCGTCAACATACACACACATTCTATTTAACATATTTATCAAAACAGGAAATGTCATAATCGACAAAGTCAACCTTACTAATTGTACAAATCAGGTGTTACCGAATATCATCTTTGAAACCCATGATACATTCTTTTTTACACCCTGTACCAGTGATGGCCGCCGGAGCTGCGGCCTTCCCCCACTCTAGTCCATTCCCCTCGTTTCAGCTCCCTCCTCGTTCCCCTCCGTCCATCGTTCTCCCAGATCACAGCCTGTATGAGGGGAATGGACCTAGAGTGGGGGAAGGCCGCAGCTCCAGTGGCCATCACTGCTCTATACCAATAATAATAGTTGACATTATTATTTCTATTTATGTATTTCGATAATTATTTAAATTCTGAGCTGACGGAGAAGTAAGAGAACAGAATAGCAATTCCGATGGAGGGGCAGAATCTTTCTCAATAACCGAGTCTCTGTATTCATAACACATTTTCTTACATAACGATAGCTGACACGAAATGATACTGACAATGAGCTTTTTTAAAAAACAGCTTCTGTCGTCATGTCAGGTGCTCGACGTCTCGCCTATTTTAACAGCACGCTATATTTCTTCCACCGACTGCGACACGGTCCACGTCTACGCGTTTTCCACCAGACTAACGTCACTCAATTTTCCCTTTTTCTCCCCTTTCATCCGAGTTTTCCAGCACGTTTAACCGGGAGAAACAGCGGTCCGCTGTTCCAGTTTATCCGAGCATCGTTCACAATTTATTTTCTTATTGAAATTACACGGTGCGACACCCGGGATTAAACAGGGCCGGCAGCGTGGAGGACGCTCGTCTCTTTACTCGACCCTTGTGACGTGTCATTTTCGCGAGACACGTACCGTTAAGGGCGCGCCGTCACAAAGGGACACGTTGTTAAATAAAAGAAAAAGAAAATGGGACGGCAGGGACGTGTCATGTTCGGAAGTTTCGTTGAAACGTCCAGTGGATGGGAATGTGCGAAGGACCGAGAAGATGTTCGAGCATTTTCAAACTGTTAGGCGTATGCAAAGCTAAGGGATGATTTGTCTCACAAATATTAATTAATATTGAATAATTAAGTTGTATATTTTGTGTCCACATTGAGTTTGAAGAATATGCAGCAATGCAGCCAGTATTTGTAAAACATTTCTTGAAGAGAAAAATAAATATGTGAAGCTCTCATTGTTAGTCAATATTTATACTAACACTGAATACTCTATTTCCAAAAACTGATTATAAACGCAGATTTTTTCAATCTCCCCGCGTGTGGCCTTGAAACTTATACTACAAGGTGATTCACTGGAATCTGTCATCTAAAATAATTTTCGATTTGTTAAAAACAGAATCTATGTAATAATAGAATTTTCGACGAACAAACTTTTCCAAACACAACAAATTTTCAGGTTTCATTTCAGATGACACTTTCTAACAAAGCTCCCTACATCTTACTATTACAATCAAAAGTCTGCTCAGAATAATATTATATTTTTTCACACACTGACAATTTGATTCTAATCCATTGGAATACTTTCACAACCGTTTGTACATCAGCTGGCATTTCTGTTTTCGCGAGAATTCTATTGAATCCCGAATCAGACGCAGCCCCTCCGGGAACGTTATTCTTCTTTTACAGTTAATTAGAAGTCCGTACGGCGGCCGGGCGTAGTTCAGCCGGCCAATTCGTGTAATGAAACACGGGCCAGGCTCTTTGTGTTATGGTTTTCTAATTAGTTTCCCCGATGAAAAGGTCGGACCGCTCGAAGCCGCGGAAGCCCGCGGAGCCGGACGAAATTTTCTTAGCTGAAAGATCTTTCTCCGTCTTCTTTCCCGTAATTTTGCAACGTGACGTTCATTCGGGACGCTGACGAGCGACGAGTGGGTCTTCAGGAAGTTCCACGGCCGCCGGATAAAGTATTTAGTATTTTATTGTTGAAGGATGCGCTCGTTAAGGCGAACAATGAGCGGGAACAAGGCGAGCTCTCGCATCGGGTCTAATTAACGATTCGCCGATCGGCAGTTAACGTTCATTAACGTAACGTTATCCGCGCGATTTGGAAAAAGTATGGGTCGCAGTTAGCGTGTAATGAACGGTGAAACGATTAATGATTTATAGACACGGACTCGTGGCTTAAACAGCGGAGGATAATCGAATGGAAGCATCAGACACCAGGATGCGTACGGGGTGTTCTGAAAGGGAATTGTCTGCTCAAAATAGGTCCTAGAGAGGGCTCTTTATATTGTAGATGTGTCAGTAGTAGTAGTGTAGGTGATAACAGAGTGGTCAAACTTTGAGGGCATGTAATACTTTGGAAATTGTAAATGAAAATGTTGTGCTCAAAATAGGCCCCAAAGCGGACTCTTTAAATTGTAGATGAGGCTGTAGTAGTTAGTGTAATTGATAACGTTAGTAGATGTGATGACAAAGTGGTCAAACTTTAAGAGCCTGTAGTGTCTTGAAAATGGTGAATGAAAATTGTACGCTCAAAATAGGTCCCATAGTTGACTCTTTAAATTGTAGATGAGTCTGTAGTAATCAGTGTAATTGATAACGTTAGTACAGGCGATAACAAAGTGGTCAAACTTCAAGAGCCTATAGTACTTTGAAAATTATAAATGAAATTCTTTGCTCAAAATAGGTCCTACAATAAACTCTTAAAATTATATATGAGTAAGTAGTAGTTACTGTAACTGATAATGCTAGCAGTCGTGATAACAGGGTGATCAAAACTTTGACAGCATGTACTACTTTCAAACACGAATAAAAAGTGTCTGCTCAAAATAGGTCCCACAGTTAACTCTCTAAATTGTAGACAAGTCGGTACTAGTCAGTGCAACTGACAACGTTAGCACAGGCGACAACACAGTGAGCCAACTTTAAGAACACGTACTACTTTCGAACACGAATGAAAATTGTCTGCTCAAAATAGGTCCCACAGTTAACTCTCTAAATTATAGATAAGTCGGTACTAGTCAGTGCAACTGACAACATTAGTACATGCGACAACACAGTGACCCAACTGTAAAAGCATGTATTACTTTCGAACACGAATGACAACGGTCTGCTCAAAATAGGTCCCACAGTTAACTCTCTAAATTATAGATAAGTCGGTACAGGTCAGTGCAACTGACAACGTTAGTACAGGCGACAGCACAGTGACCCAACTTTAAGAACACGTACTACTTTCGAACACGAATGAAAATGGTCCGCTCAAAATAGGTCCTAAAGTTAACTCTTTAAATTGTAGATAGGTCACTACTGACTTATCTACTTCTACTACCAGTCAGTGTAACTCATAACGTTAATACAGACGATAACACAAACTGCAGGTAGCATTCGTCATGGCATTGCTTATGTTCATTGGATTCAGTCACTGAAGCAACGGATCACAGCATGCTTACAGCACCGCTGTGGACAATGTGAACAATACCTGTGAAGTACAGAACATTCTACTGACAATGCGTGTCAACGTCGTGACTGTAATGGTAATGTGATTTCGTATCAATAAATCAAACGATTGTTACATAGACGTCGGAGAGCTTGCATCATGGGTTCCATTCTATAATACATCAAAATGCTCATACCTGGGAAACGAAATCGAATCAATTCATGGTGTATATGAACTTTTTTTGTCTACAATGACCATCTGAACATACTTTCAACGTTTGTCTTTTTCGTAATGGAACACCCTGTATATTTAACAGTCATACAATTAATGCGAATGAAATATGTACTTGTATCCAAAGTTTATTAAATATTAAATCAGATAGTACATACATTATAATACTACTTTCAAAATATACAGTATTCGTTTAAAACAATTTTTTCTAATATTAATATTTAAGAAGTGATTCAGGTGAAGCTCCAGATCCAAGAACCTAATATCCTAATACTTTTTATTATCAGTTTCTCTGTATCACTTTTATTCATTTCCCTCATTGTATTATCACTACTTGTCACGTCCAGTGTAACAGTGATAACAGCCATCTTTAGTCAGACAGAACATAGATTTCTCTTTTCTATAGAAATTGTACAGAAAGAAATTGTTTAAGTCTTCAATACTTTACACGCGTATCTATATTAGTATATTAGTGTTGCAATTTTAAATTTGCTCAGAATATTGTAAAAATCAAAAGTTATTTAATCCCTTGACACACAAAGACGTCTGGGATACGTCATTTATTGACTATGTCGATGTAAAACTTACATAACTGTTAAGTTCAGATATATTAAATAATGTTTCTTGAATGCATCGAGTTTCATTTTATTTGTATGCCAAAAGGGTTAATTAAATCAAATTTTACACCGATGACCACCATGGCAGTGAACTTATTAACACGAATGGCACAGTGAAAACAGCCATACCTAGTCAGACACTATATAATTGACTATTTTTTATATAAATCGAAAATAAAAGAAAGAGTTGAGTACTCAATCATTTTCTTCTGTTCCTACATTATTGTTTCAGTATGAAGTTCGCTCAGAATTTTGTGACGACCAATAATTATTTAATTAAATTAAATTTGAGGTGGCGGTCACCGGTGACCCCCACGGCATTCAACGTGTTAAAAAGGTATTTCCTTCTCTCATACTTATTCCTTCTTTATACAATTTCCTTCCTCCTCTTTATGTTTTTTCAACTTACATTCACAACTGTAGACTATTGTACCTTCTGCACTAATTTTCTCATGCGTACTTATGGCTCCTTTCCATTTTATTCTTAGCATATACTCGAGTCTGTGTTAACAAGGGCTCGATTTTCTTTTTTCAGTCGATTCGGTCGGAAAATGTCCGATGATTCGCGCGCAACGACAGCACACGCACGGTATCTCGAACGCGGGAGCAGAGACGAAAGTTAGGCGAGCACACGCTCTTTGCATTATTCATCGAGCAGCTGAAACGTGCTTCCTTTATTCCCCTGCATCCTTCCCTTCGAGTCCTTCCTCTCGATTTTTCTTTTTCCCTCGCGCGCCGGGAACACGGTGAAACTTGGACAATAATTTTCGCGGGTATTAAACGCGGAAGCCAGCGACGTGTCTCATCGATTTCTAGTTAGGCCGTGGGAGATATACTGGCTCCCCTTGATAACGCCGATAAGAACCGGCCTCGATGCGGCTGGGAAGTTAATGAGCCCTTCGAGGATTCTCCGACGAATTTTTCACGATCCACCATCACCGAATTGTAAAAAAATATGCTGGACTTCAAATTGGACCAGTGGTGTATCAAAAATATTTTGTTTAACATTCTGAGGGATCGTTACACGTACATTGGCCAAAAGGTTGGAATTATTATTTAAATTAAGAGAGGCAGGATTTTTTTAAGAAAAAATGAACGCCTTTAACATTTTCAGTGTCACGGCATGCATATTTGGGTGACACAAAAATTGAATGATTATTTGTTTGATCATGTATAATATTAATGAATATATTTAATAAGGTTTAACAGTAGCAGTAAGAAAATTATGAAAGTTACTGATATTATTGATTTGAAAAACTACAATTTATAGTTAGATTAATTTTGTATAAATATTTAGGAAGTTTGCCATTTTCAGCTAGTGCCTCGTGACACTCAAAGTGTTAAAATAAATGATCTTGAAATAAAATATGTTCTTGTTGACTTATAGTATATTAACGGTGGGTCAGTACAAAGGGTGTAGCAGGGTAAGCATTGGAAAAGTACCCGAACACTAATTGTAGTGTTTGTTCCTATGAAATAATGCTCTTTTCCCAAAGAACCAATTTGAGTAATTTTAGATCTGTACATCCTCTTGTAAGGGTGATATGGGGAGAACAAACCTAAACTTTACAATTTTTTTCTCGACAACTACTTAAGATATTTGAATGATTCAAAAAGCAAATAGTAGGCGCATATTTGCTTTACTTCATGTATTTTTTTCAAAATTGTAGGTTAATCAGTGAGGGTGGAAAAAAATGATTCATTCTTGAGGTGGTTTTTGCGAATAACCCTCTGTGTGATATCCACGAAAAAAATCAGGAATAACGCTTTATTACTTAGGTACTACTTGTAAAACTTTAATACTGGTTGGGCTGGTGGAACATAGTTAAAAAAGAATAAAAATAGTGTTGAATATTTTAAACAAATTAAAAGAATCGTTTTGAAGGCATAAAATATATTCTATATGATTATACAGGAAAATTCTGCAACTAGAATCCCCGCGGTTCCATCAACAAAAATAAAAACACCCTTTGTGTCTCGGGGAAAAAACATACGGATGAAAAGTTCCAATTCTCCAAAATTATTGGCTCGAACATGTAATAAAATTGTTCGCTCCAAAGCGTTCACTGCGGCGCAACAGAAAAGCTTTGTGACCGATAACACTCACAACTAGATTGCGTATTTTTACACAATTTAATAAATCCAAATTAGCAAACGATGGACATTCGATAAAACAGCGAAACAAAAATCCCATATTTTAATCCGTTCCTCATTTCCTCAGCTTAATTTGTCCCTTGGTATCCAACTGACACAATGCTAAAAGTTAATACAATAAAAAAATTAGCAAATTCTTTTATTCAAAATACAAAAATGAAATTTCTTTATATTCAGGCATAAAAATATATGCTCTATGTTAAAAAAAAAAATAAAAATCACAGAGTTGACCTGCGTATGACAGAATAACAATTTTTATGAAAAAACGTGCGAAATTGACACAAGGGAGGGATGAGGGTTAACCGTTTCGAGGAGAATATGCGGTCTGCTCATAACAGTATCCACGTTAAAATGTTTAAAAAATGAATTTCCGGCGCAGAAGTTTTTTTATGACTCGGAAATGATGGCACGCAGAGCAAAACAAAAACAGCATTTACAGAACGTCGCATTGGGGAGTCGGGGTTTCCTTATCAGATTTTTATCACGGGGGAGGTTCTCGCAGTTTCGTGATAAAAGTTGAACATGAACAGCCGGGGGAAGGTCGCGTTTTAAAAAGCAACGAGCCAACGAAAGATTTACGTGGCTGTTTTTTGTACACGAGGGAGCAGAAGATTGTGTGTGGCCCCCTGACGCTTTTCCGATTCAGTTTCGACAGACATTTCCGCGCGCGGAAAATTCTCCTCCTCGCCGCTTTGTTCGCTTTCAATCTCGAACGCGCAAGTGACTGCAAACTGGCTGACTTTGACCCGTTTGAAGCCGACCATTTTCGCATTTCCTTTGCTCTTTTCGCGAATTTACAGCGACCCCCGCCACGGGGACCCTGTTCTTGAAACCTCATCATCGCCTGGCACCGTGGAACTTCTGTTATGCGAACTGGCATGGCGACGTCACCGATAGGAAACAGGAGAACTTGGAATTTTTTGTTGAGGAGAATTATTTAAACTCGTCGTGGATTCATTGTTTTATATTTTTGGGGCTCAGAAGCTAAACTGATTCCACTTTTAGAAAATTTCACAATTTTATTATCCGAGCACATGAATGTTTCTAACATCATCACTTTTCTCTACGTTGCATTTTATGGAGTTCATCAATTTATCTTTTAAGCAGTTTATTTGTAGAAAAATTAGACGAGGAAATATTCAAAGAAAATTAGGTATTGGAGGTTTGATATCACTTTATCTGCCATGCTGCATTAGCCGAAGATAGTGAAGTTTTTATATTTTTATATAAAAGGAATATAATTTCAAATTATACATTTTTTAATCGATAATATTAGCGAGCTTCATCATTTTCTTACAGGCTCTATTCGATGTTATTAAATATGTTTATTAATACCATAAATGATGAAGTAAATGATGATTGAATCTAGCTGTGTCATCCACATATGGATCACATGGCAGTCAAAGGATTAAGTATATACACCTCGTTATTTTTTAAAATTCACTGCTCAAAACAGTTAGAGGATTAGGTTCCTGGTTAATTTATAACAATTTATATAAAATTTTAAATATTGTCTTATCCTTTTAATTATAATTCTTATCGACTTCAAGCCTCAAGCGTTAAGAACAAAATTTATGTTAACCCTTTGAGCCCGGAAAATTTCGAGACAAATCGTGCACCATGTGCTGAAATTTTCCACAGCAGAACATGTCTTAAACTGAGTATTTCATTATAATAATATGTGTGATGTCGATTTTTCAACTGTTTCAGTGCTTTAAACATGTAAAATATGTCACGAAATATGTATACTGTAATAAAATAACCTGAGATAACAAGGCATCTGTTGACATAGATTTATAGCGTACAATAAACAGCTGTGCGTGGGCCAGTACGGTGGCCCGTAGCACACAGTGAACGATTTTTAGAAACGTACATATGCATCCATCGTCTTGAAAGGGTTAATCATAGTAACGTAAGATACATTTGAAACACACTGTATTCAAAATAGACTCTTCAGATGAGAATTCCCACACTAATTTCTATTTAATTACTTCCTGCGCTATCAAAATAGAATATTTTTTATTTGTTTATTCGTCACAGTCGAACCGCCGTGTTTTCGCTGTCGCGCAAATAGGGCAATTGTTCACGAATAAAAATGTCCAACGAGGTTAGAAAGAAATTCAGTTTCACTTCCGTTTGCAACGCCCCCGCGTTTTCATCGCGCGACTAATTAGCCGGTAAATTCCGATTCAACTTCGGCGACCGCCGCTTTCACGTTCCATTAACTTTTTCAATTTAAAACAGAACAAAAATTGTTATCGCGCAACAGTTTCAACGACCTTATTCATGAGGATCAAGCGAAGGGAAACTCGTTGTACGTGACCAATCTATGCTTCACCGGCGAGCCGATTAAAATCTCGAGATTACGCGATAAAAAGCCATGGAAAAAGCTGGCCGCCCGATAAACAGACCGTGGCGCTCGATTTTTAAAATTCTGTAACAGGTGTTATATCGATCGATCATCCGACATTTTTTCAAACGTTTTACAAAACGCGACTTTTAAGATTTATCGCGTATTTTTTTATTTTCTACCACGTTGACTGCCGTAGGGGTCACCAGTGACCAAAATTTGATATATAATTTCATTAATTCATTAAGAATTCCGATGTAATTTTAAGGAAACTTAACATTGCACGAATAGTAAAAAAGCATATACGATTAGGCACTTAAATACAGTAGAACCTCGATTATCCGAACACCTGTTATCCGAACATTCGTCATCATATGCCAGTTGCAAGTTACAATTACCACTCGGTATACTACATATTTAATTCTATATCACTACATAGACTATATTCTAAAATAAAATTATTATTATTCTGCAAAACATAGTTAAAATGCGAGGCATCCTGTTGCTACTTACAGTTTGGTTAATTGAGGTCCTCATTTCAAATAATAAATGATGAGTTGTCTGGCTAAGTATGGCTGTTTTCACTGCGGCATTCAATGTGTTGATATTTTATGAGGTTCACAGAATCTTTCAACTTAATTAACAATATTTAAGTCTCTGAGGGTTAGTTAATTTTGTGATTTTACAGTGAGATTTTGATTTATGTTCTATATTATTTATTAGATAAATAGGAAGACATTCTTGTAGTATGTGTAGACAATAATAAATAGTAAATCATCTAGTATCCCTATAGGACGAATAAAAATAGATACGACATATAGAATAATTATTTAACTAAATTATTAAACATTGATACAAATATAAATAAGATGATAATTATTTCAATGTCTACTAGGTAGTTTGAAAATTATTTTACACACCTCAGTATGCATTGAATATTCTTCTCCTAATTTTTATTCATTTTTATTTCACTATATTTTATTTTTAACTGCTACACTTGAAACTCTCGAATATTCTTCTTCTAATATTTTTTTTATTTCTATTCCACTGTACTTTATTTTTATCTGACGTACTTCCAATTTTTTAATTTTTCATACATAGTTGTTGTACAAGTACTACGAAACCAAATTATAATTTTCAGCCTTGATTTTACCAAAGTCTGAAATTTCGTTTGGAAATTGGCTAAATCGTGCCCGAAGAGTTTTGTCGTCAAAAGTTTGCAACTCGTTCCGCGCTGCACAGATCGATCGGATTGAATTGTAAATTAGCGCTATCGAAAGCTTCGATTATCCCGCGGCGGAAAAAAAGTTGTGTACCGCGGGCTTTTGCGGAGAGTCGCAACGGATTGTCGGGTGGTTTTCGAAAAATTCGAAAACGATAGTACCGGTCAATGGAAGTGGGTCGCGCACCCTCTTATCGTTCGTCGAGTGATTTTTTTATTTCAATTTTTACATGACAGCACAGAACGATCCTCCACGGGGACAGTTTTCAATCATAAACGAACTCGAAATGGTTAAATATTTGCCAAAGAAATATATCCAGGTTACATGTATAATCAAATACTTTTCATAAATTATGTATTTGATTCCAAGTATTCGATAAAAATTCATAAAAAGACTTCGATAAAAACTGGGGAATAAAATGAATGATAAAATTAATTTCTTTCTACTATTTTATGAAACAAACATGCAGTGATGTTTAAAAGTATTTGACGAATTTAAATTGGTTCCTATTATTCGATAGAAATTCAGAAAACGAATTCGACGAAAGCTGAGGAATAAAATGAATAATAAAATTAATTTCTTCCTGTTATTTTATGAAATAAACATGTAGTGATGTTTAAAAGTATTCGACGATATTAAATTTATTCCTATTATTTAATAAAAATTCAGAAAACAAATTCGACAAAAGCTGAGGAATAAAATGAATACTAAAATTAATTCCTTCCTGTAATTTTATGAAATAAACATGTAGTGATGTTTAAAAGTATTCGACGAATTTAAATTCATTCCAATTATTCTTGAAAAATTCATAAAAAAAAATTGACAAAAATTGAGGAATAAAATGAATAATAAAATTAATTTCGTTCTGCTATTTTATGAAATAAACATGTAGTGATGTTTAAAAGTATTTGACGAATTTAAATTGATTCCAATTATTATTTAAAAATTCATAAAAAAAAATTGACAAAAATTGAGGAATAAAATGAATAATAAAATTAATTTCGTTCTGCTATTTTATGAAATGGAGGTACTGTGACGTTTAAAAGTATTTGTGACATTGCAAAATATTCCATGAATTTAAATTCGATTAATATTTCGAAATTCTCCATAGAAATTTCGGTGCGTCAAATTCTATTTGATACACCGAGCGTAGTTAACTTGCAAAATTTTCCACTGGAACGGCATAGTTAGTGGAGCATTTTTCGGTAATGCGGTAACAGATCACGAGCCATTAAACCGGATAACGGACAGAAAAGTTTCGTCAACGAGCAGCCGGTGAAATATCGCGGTGATAATTCCGATAAGATTGCCCGTTCCTCTTGAACCCAGCACGGCAACTTTTCTATTAAAAACTGGCCATTATCATAACTTCACTACCTGGTGATTTCGAGTAGTTCACGACCTCCCGGTGATATACAGTGAAACGATATTCGATAGACTCTGTCACAGACTCAGACTACAATTTTATAAACACCAGAAATTATTGCAGGCGTGTCATAATCAATTTCAAATAAAATTTAGAGCTATCTGATATCAGAATTTAGAATTGTCAGGGCGATCATAATTTATGAAATAGATTATTTTGTGTGTCTCTGAAAAATACATTGTAGTTTTTACATAAATTCCAGTTGTGTTTAAAAAATATTTAGTTATTAAATGTTTATTAAATTATTGCATGCTGTGTGAGCAATCAGTGGCACACACATCAATTTTAATTTCATTAAATGGCTATTAATGTGTCGTTGAAAAAGACATTGTAGTTTTTACATAAATTCCAATCGTGTTTAACAAATACTTAGTTATTAAATGTTAATAAAATCATTGCGTACTGTGTGAGCCACCAGTGGTACACGCCTCAATTTTAATTTCATTAAATAATTACTAATGTGTCGTTGAAAAAGACATTGTAGTTTTTACATAAATTCCAGTTGTGTTTAAAAAATATTTAGTTGTTAAATGTTTATGAAATCATTGCATACTGTGTGAGCCACCAGTGGTACACACATCAATTTTAATGTCATTAAATGGCTATTAATGTGTCGTTGAAAAAGACATTGTAGTTTTTACATAAATTCCAATTGTGTTTAAAAAATATTTAGTTATTCAATGTTTATGAAATCATTGCATAATGTGTGAGCCACCGGTGGTACACGTATCAATTTAATTTCATTAAATATCTACTAATCTCTCTTAAAATTTGGGTAACACTAGTGTTGTAGTGCTAATATTAAATAAGAAGCGTTGTTGCGTACCGTGTTCTTCGCCTCGTTTGGGAAGAGCACACAAATACACTCACTTCTCGAAGTTATAAACAATTCTCCGCTTTGCATAAATCCAGTGAATTCTTGCTCTCTCAAATTTACATATACAGTGGAACCTCGATTATCCCAATTATAACCAGCAAATGATATGACTCACACTGCAACTGTGTGCTGCATAAAAGTTATTATTTCATTTCGAAATATGAAATTCATAGTGTCACAAAATTAGCTACAGTATCACTAATAATAATTTTAGCTTCTTACTCACATATGATGAGCAACTTCTGAATGAACCTGTGTTTGGATAATCGAGGGCCTGCTGTACATAGAATGTGTAATAATAACAATAACAGTGAATTATCTGTAATTGTTTGCCTCGATTGAAGTTTCAACAGCCATCTGGCAAACAATTCTCATCAGTAGAATAGAGCGTTGTATGAATCAAGTCCTCGAACAGTGCAACAACCGTAGCGAGCTGAAACAACGAGCACACGGTTGTTCGCGATCCGCGGAACGCGAAAAATGGAAAACTGCGCGACCCAAATACCATTTTCGGATCACGGGTTGCACTTCGACGAAAGTCACGGTACACCCGAACGATACAGTTTGCCAGGCGAGCTTCATTTTTTCCGCGAAGCTCCCTCTCGTTGTCAGACTGTTCGAACGTCAACGAGAAAGAAAACAACAACAGAATAATATCGAGTTAAATGGCAACACGTTTTATTTAACACTTTGACATCCATGTCAGGCATATGCAGGGCTTTGTCGAGCCCTTTCTAAGCCCTAAGAAGCGTATGACAGTTGTCTGTGTGATTGTGTGCGTGTGGAACGACATTTTTGGTCGTCAAGTATCCAGTAGAGTATATTCAGAGCTATTGAGAGATCGTGTATTAACCAAATTAATATTAATACAGTGGAACTTCGATTATCCGAACGCGGCTCATCCGAAAATTCTTCTTCTATGTTAATTATAAGGTGGAATTATCATTAGCGATATTGTGTATTTTATTTTGTACCACCGTGTGTTTTTATACACTGAAACAAAATTGTCATTTCTGTGAGAATGTGAGGCAACTTATTACTGATGACAGTTCGGATAATGAAGGTTCTACTGTATTATAGTATACAAAAAGTCTGGGAAGCAATTGGAAAATTATCAATGTGTAGGTATTGTATAGAAATGTGCATACGATTATGCCAATATAACAATTATTTAGATTCTTCACTATATCACCAAAATAGATGGTTACTTTCTGGACACCTTGTACATACATTTTGTTTAAATATATAATATCATACCATGAAGAGTTCTTTTTCATAATTCCTTTTATTTCGAAAAATGGGTGGCATTTTTAGGGGCACCCTGTACATATATTTGGTTTAAACATTAAGTAATATCATGCTAAGAAAAGTTGTTTTTATAATTCCTATTATTTTAAAAAATAGATGGCGACTTTAAGGACACCCTGTATGCAGATACTGTATTGACGTTCATTATTAAACATTATTATTATTATTTTAAAAATGAGCTTTCGATATAATGTTAAAGAAAGATAGACAAACGCATTAATAACAATTTCATTATAGTTATCTCATAATTGCGAACGTTTTTTAAATTAATGAACATGGGATGGGTCACAAAAGACCCGAAGACCGCACTGGGGTTAATTCTGGTGTAGTTGAGTCTTTATACATTTTCGAGGCGTACTTAAAGTGTAATTTGTTACAGACATAGTACCCCTGCTTCTGAATAACAATGTCCTGAAATTGTGTTAAATAAAAGAAAATTAAAGTAACAAATTCGTGTGGGTCACTGTATATCTAATAAGATCTAACAGAACCAGTAAAAGAAATTATAGAAAGTATCAATACTGTTGACTAAAATCGGTATAATTTGAAGTTACAATAATCTTGTATGAAAATTGAGAAAGTATGTCATTTTTATTAAGTACGACGTGGCAGTCGAAGCATTGTTCGACGAAAATATTTTCCAACGTTCACATCGGCCGATCTGGCCGTTGTTTATCAAATAATCCGCGGCGAATCGCCATAAAACGACGCGGGATTCGAAAACAAAGGAGAATCACGAACGAACGGATTAATTAATCGCGTAATGGAGTAATTAATCCGTGTGTAAAACGGAGAACGAAAGAACGATTGCGACTGACGTTTCGAGTGTATCGATTATTACGATTCTCCTCTGTGTACAGGCAGAAAAACCAGGCGAGCGCATTGTTGCTGCTGGCAGACAGAAAAAATTGAATCGATTACGATTGATACAAGCATTTGCAATCGGTGCACCGATAGCATTGTACTTTATAATGGGAATTGCATAATTACAGGCTGGCTGAATCTGCAATTCGAATTTATCCGGTCACCCTAGGAGTAAAGTCGTTTTTACATCTCGATGTTGTACTTCATTAAAATGTTGCAATAATTTTTATAACGTTTGCTCTGAGGGCACATGAATTGGAAACTGAACGAAATGGCAGTAAGTTCTGACAGGCTTAGCATTAAAATTATCGTGAACTACCAAATCCATTTTATACTGTACGATTCAATAAAGTGTGACACACATGTGTTATCAAACGTAAATAAATTAACTGCAGTTATTTTTAATTATCAAGACAGTGAATATTCATTTTAATGCCTTTGATTGCTTACTTTACCAGTTCTTTAATTCCGTGTTCAAAAAATTTCTACTGTTCTAAGACAGTTCATTTGAGGATGGGTTGAAGTTTTTATCAGCCAAAATCTGTCGATTTACCAAAATAGATAATACTTGGTAAGTACAACTTTAATACTATAATTCTTCCACTAAAATTGCATGTTATTTACAAAATATGTGGTTAGCAATACCTCTTTCCTAAAGTAATCCAAATTTTTATCGAAAAATTCTAATAATAAGTGAAATAAGATCCCTCACATTGCACCCTATGAGCAATACAATTTTTACAAAACAAAATCTGATAATATATTTATATTTATTTAACCTATATTTTATAAAACAGGTAACGACATTACTTATAGAATGTCCTGATACTTACATGATAGTGTAATCAAGCATACAAAATCTGGTGATCGCGTCTGCTCTAACTTGCAATCGAAATAGTGACCTTGAACGCCCAATACTTCGTGTCTCGACTCTATTCGACCGGTATAGTGAGCATTCAGGTGAGCTGACGAAGTAAGAATCGTGAAAGGCATCGATTGGTCGAGTCATCGAACCTGCTCGTGGATATACTGGGAAGAGGAGGGTTGCAGGAGGGTTTTTCGGGTGAAATGTGGAGCAGCAGCCCTCGTCAGACGAATCCCTCGGGGCAGACGTGAAAATAAAAGACGGGCCACCGACCGTCTGAATGACGATCCTGCTGACGTTTTGTTAGCAAACAATTCCGCGAGAATCGTTCGTTCTGTTCCATGATAATCATCCCCCATCGCGTTCGTTCGAGCCCCCGGACACCCACGTAATATTCCTACCCCCATTGTCCGAAACTTGGACCGCGTTGCAGCACCGGTTGGATAAGAGTTTTAGAAATTCGTGGATCAAACCGTGGATCATAGTCGACATGGAGGGTAGAATTTCGATTGTGGAATATTTACAGTGTTGCACGGTTGGCTGGAAGAGCGTTTGGGACTGAGGACTTCCAGCCAACCGGGGTAGGGCAAGTTGTTACGGTCTTTTTGAGCTACACTCGTAAATATTGTGCTCGATTAATGTTCCTACATTAATGTTACAATATGAAAATTACTCAGAATAGTGTAACAGTAAATAGTTATTTAATTGCATAGAATTTATCATGTTAAACAATTTTTGACATTATTAAAATCTGGAATAGAATTAATATTGTAATAAGAATAGAAGGCCAAGACTGAGCAATTGTATAGCTACGTATTCTGTTTCTTTGTGATTTGTATTTGAAATGGAATATTGTAGTATGTCTGACCAGGTATGGAAGTTTCACTGTGACAGTCATCGTGTTAAATTCATTCATGATTTATTAACACGTTGAACGCCACAGTAGAAACTGCCATACATAGCCAGACACGATATAATGTTCTATTTTAAACAGAAATCGTGAAGGAAAAGAATATTTTCCTTTTTGAACACATAGGTATCACTTTATACTATTATTACAATATTAATACTATCCCACAATTTTACAAAAATTGTTAGCTATTTAATAAAAGAAAATTTGAGGTGTCGGTCACTGGTGACTCCCACAGCACTCAACGTGTTAAAGGATGATTATTGTTGCTTCCGCAGCATGTGTACGTTTTACAGATTCATCAAGTATGAAACAAGAATCAGTGGGTCACATAAATTGTTTGAATTCTTATAAATAAAAAATCTGAATGTGTTTGAGGTTGAGTGTATACTTTGTAATTCCTCGTGAGTTGATTGCTACACAAAGAAAACGAATTTGATTTATTTGTTGAATGCTTGCAGGTAGACGGAAATCCTTGTGCAGTTAGCTAAGTTTGTTACTTAAAATGTGTTTATAATTCAAGCGTCTTCTGTCAGAGTGAACGTAACTGCGAGACGAAGTCTCTGTACGACGTGAAATTTATTCATGAAATACTAACGAATATTAAGGTAGTCTGAATGGATCCAGCGACGCTGTTTTCGAGGAAGTTTGATTCTGATCTCTGTGTGAAATCTGTTGCCCGTTGACTCGATACTGATGGTAATAAATTAGCAACGCGAATAATGCATTCCGTGCATCGAGATCACTGTATTATGTCACACAAACAAGGTGCGCCCATTGTCAGTAGCATATTTAGGATTACATCTAATCACAGTTCAGAGACATCATTCATAAGGGTCAATGTCCAGTTTAGAATTTTTTGGGAAAATGTACACACTGGCCTTTTATTGTAACACACATAACTACACTACGGATGTTTATGCAAATGCATACTATTATAAATAAATTTTTGTAGTAAATAAATAAGCAAATAAATTTTGATAGAAAATAAATAAGGAAATAAATTTTTATAGAAAATACTTAAAGAAATGAGACTTAGATAGAAATTTGTTTTTACATTAGACGGTTTTAAAAATATATTTTTTATTTAGCACAATTTGCAAAATGTTTTATATAGTGTATATTTTGGGCATATTTCATGCATATTCGACAGACTGGCCACCACGTTCACAATCATGCCATAAAATAATTCACAAATAACTCATTAATAGCTATCTTGTATTTCTTTTTGGTTTTCCAAGTCACACATATTCATGCATTTTTCTTATGCATCTATCTCGCTGTGAAACAAATGATTCATCAGTGAAGATTGCATATATTTTACAATTGCATAAACATCCGCAATCTACACGTAACACAGCCTCTTAAGAATGTACCCAACTTTGCTTGTAATAGTCCAAGGACAGTTCATAATTTTGTGCAATAATTTTGGACATCTGTCTTTTTATTATACCCAACCACAGATTTATTTGTTCACAGAAAAGCTGTTTGCTAATTGCAAGTTTAGAAAGAAAACGATGACTGAAAAGTGCCAAACAGTGGTACTGTGTTTATCTGACAGACATACTGATTAACAGAGTGTCCTGGCGGATCGATCCGTCGAGGAGGACGAGGGAGAAAATGAATATGCATTGTCCAGCTACGTCACGACCCGAGGGCACATTCTACGCGACTCCAGCGTTTATTCGAGCTTCAACAGGTACCGAGGGCGATCGAGCGGGAATAATTTAACAGCTCGGATATTTTTAGCGACTCTGGCCAACTGTAGGAACTATAGGTCGATTCGCGAGATGCTGTCGCGAAACGATCCATTTCCCGTGAAACATTTCGACGTATCTGTAATCGCCTATCGACTGAAATTTCGACGATTCCACTGATTGCCAGCTGCTCAATGGCTGAACATATCCGTTGTGAATTCGATAGAATCTTCAGAACGTGCCGACAAATGTCACGTCGATTCCTTGTCGATAGATCGACTGTTTTATCTTTCGTAGATTTGATTGTTTAATTGTTTTATCAGCTCCATTCGTGCTGCAGCGGATACTGTTGCAATGGTTACAGGGAAATCGACAGACTCTTTTTAATTTCTTTATTGAGATAAATTATGTTTATTGTACGTCTAACACAGCGATGGCCACCGGAGCTGCGGCCTTCCCCCACTCTAGTGCCCTCTAGTCCCCTTGAGGGTTCATTCCCCTCACGTAGGTTGTGATTTGGGACGATATTGGACCGAGGGGACACTGGAGGGAACTGAAACGAGGGGAATGGACCTAGAGTGGGGGAAGGCCGCTGCACCGGTGGCCATCACTGATTTAACATTACCGAAAATTCCATGGTGGTTAAATTTTATTTTCTTAAACGAAATTCAACACATAAATTTGATTCGCGTACCAATTTTGATTATCAAGTTATATGCAAACCCAGATACTCACGAATACGTTGAACACAGAAATACTTAACACACTGACGGCCGCAAATATTTTTATTTTTATAAGCCATCAATGATATCACAAAAAGTTCTGCATTATTCATTTTACATTGCTCAGTTTAGAATTTTAACTTTATAAATACTTAGCTATTTATTTTCTGTCAATTATAGATACGCTCATTTATTTATTTTAAATGCGACCATGAAAAGGTTGACACTGCAATTATAATGATAATAAAACTTACTGTAAGTTCTACAGGGGTTTTGTTCGATTTTAGCCATTTTATTCAGTCCGATTCGATGCATAAATTTTATTCGTTTTGCGGGCTGGAGAACAAGATTCACCGTCTCCTTGGTTCTTCGTTCGCGAAACTTTCTTCGATATCACGTGGCCATTGTTTCGTGGGTACGCGAGATTGCATAGAAATCAGGGTTCGATCGAGATGCTTCCGAACTTGCACGGCCGTATCTCGGTTACCGAGACGTTGAAGAAGTTACCGAGCGTACGTGCCTCTGATCATGTCACCGATACGTCCCCTGTATAACAAACTCAAATTTTTCTCTCGATTTAGCTATGAAAATTCGATATTCCAAAGCTCCCCATGCGACGTCGTTCCCCGTTCGAACCATCAGGTTGTCCCATAAATCGTTTTCTGTTTTAAAAGGCGCACATATCGTTTATTTGACACACCTCAGAATTAGCAATTTCTGAGTTATTGGCGTAGAAGCAACGGCTTTTAAACGGCCGCGATTAAAATGTGAAACCCCGATGGGAATCTCCCGTTTCGATGTTCGTTCACTTTTTCTGCAGTTTTATCGTTGTATCGCCCAATTTAGAACGCTCGAAGATTTTTTTTCTTTCCTTTTCTCCGTTGTTTGCGCTGCATTTTTATTAGAGACGTAATTATAGCGCGACCATCTCCCCGCGAAGAAACTTAATTTCGCGTAAAAATTATGCCGAATAGAAAACAGCCGAGGCAAAGCCGATGGAGAGCTTTTTTATTAAAGCTACTTTCCCGTGGAATTGAAATATTACGTTGAACCGCGTTCGAATATTAAAAATTCCGCAACATCGCCGCGGATCTTCCGCGCAGGAACCGGCGGACCGGCGATTTTTATTAATTTTATATATCAAAGTGCGCGCATAAATATCGCGTAACAAATTTCACGCATCCCTTACTCGTGTGTAAATTCAAATTCGGACGGAATTTAAATTTAAATTGCGCCGCGAGAGCATACGCGGCGGGAAAGGCTGCTTTAACTGGTCTAATGAAAAAGTGGAGAAAAAATGTGCCACAGGAAAATGTAACAACTAAAATTCTCACGGGGCACTTTGTTGTTTAAATTAAAACCTGTACTTGCGGGCTCGCTGCATTGTTTCAATCGATGCTGTTGTTTGAATATACACCCACGTCAGTCAGTTAAAGCAGTTAATTGGTCGGAAATAGTAACGTGTTTGTTAATTGTTGTAACACTTTTCAAATTGCCCCTGAACATGGTAAATAAATAATAAATGTACAATTATATACATTGCTGTATTTTAAAAATATTAAAAATTGTATGAGTACACAGTGGAATTTAGAATTTTATACTGACGCAGATTTCACTCATATTGTATCATCAATTGTTCATTGCTTGTAATTAGCAATTAAACCGGACAGAACAAAACGTTATCAGCTCGCAGTCTCGTTAATCTGAGCTTTTATTCATTTCGCGTGACCCCCTTGCTCAATCGATGAATCAGATTTTATTATATTTTTATTCTCTACCGCATGGCGATTTAATTAACCTTATTAATTGGATACTCGTCCTAACGAATCGATTTAAATAATTGCGAATTAACGAAATTTCATCGCGCGTTTTTTTCCGATATCTCTGAAACGCTCGAATCACCGCAATAATTTCATTTCTTTTTCGTTTTTTATTGTTCTGTTTCCATCATTCGAATAATTTTCCCCCTTCGCAATAACCCTGTATCTGTTTTTTTATCTGTACGATAAAATTTTATTGTCGCGGACCTGTGCGCGGCAAATTGTTGCTTATTTCAGCGCGCACACGTTTTCGATTAGTTTGGATTAACGGGGACCCGTCGCACGGTTTCATTTCGTGCAGAATCATTGTTACACTGGAAAACTTGACGCGGGACTCATTAATCCAGACAGTAGTTTAATTCGAACATAATTTCTGCCTATTAGACCGGATTAACGGGGCTCTTATAGCGTTACTGTACGCCGTAAATGCAGGCTGTCTTCGAACTTTCTGTTTTACGACTGCCTGGTGTCTGAGATCGCAGCTGGTGAATGTACAGTGCCGTTCATAAGTAGTGGGACACTTCTGTCGAAGAGGTGATATTTTATATAATTTTTGTACTTTTGCTGCTTTATGGCAGATTAAGTACATTAAGTGCTCTGAAGTTTAATAAATTGTTACAGACATGGGTAGATTAACAGTGTGATATATTAAATTAATTAAAGATCTAAACGGAGTGATTTTCAGTGCTTGATTTTTGAAATGCACTATAGTTGCAGAGTCTTTGTTTCCATTTTTCTTTATTAAGCCAAAAGTTTCCTGGAACAAAAGGAATTGTTAAAAGAAAATTTCTTTGCTTTGTTTGTTTAGCATATACTTCATTTTTATCGTTTATGATGTTCCTTCGCGTTAATCCTCTTTGTATTAATATTTTTCCACAACAATTAAAAACAGAGTTGTTTTCTATTGTAATGTTTCATTTATTACATGTGCCTTTATATAAATAAATCCTTCCTCTAAAACAATGTTTATTTCGCTTACTCTCTTATTAAAATTAGGTGGTCGATAAAATACATATGATTTTTAGAAAATCGTACGAAGGATCTGCTACAAAATAATTTCGAGAACCACTGTCTTGGAGCATCCACCAGAAAGCAATGATCGAAAAACAAACCCACCGGATTTCAAGAAGCAGCAACATTATTTACATTAATCCTCTATTTAATAATTTCTTTCGACAACAATTACAAATGTATATGAATTAAAAAAAAGAGTTATACTCTACTTTAATGTTTCCTTTATATGAATAAATTCTCTCTGTAAAACAATTCTTATTTCACTTAATATCTCATTAAAATTAGGATGTCCGTAAAATACATATATACGTGATTTTTAGAAACTCGTTCGAAGGGTCTGCTACAAAATAACTTCGAGAACCAGTGTCTTGGAGCATCCATCAAAACGTAACGCTCAGGAAACAAACCCACCGGATTTCAAGAAGCAGCAACATTCTTTACATTAATCCTCTATTTAATAATTTCTTTCGACAACAATTACAAATCTACAACAATTAAAAACAGAGCTGTTTTCTACTTTAATATTTCTTTATCTGAATAAATTCTCCCTCTAAAACAATTCTCATTTCACTGACACTCTTATTAAAATTAGGTGGTCTATAAAATACATATAATTTTTAGAAAATCGTATGAAGGTTCTGCGACAAGATAACTTCGAGACCCACTGCCCTTTAGCAGCCATCAAAACGCAATGATCAAACAACAAACCAACCGGAGTATTCCACAAACACGAACGGATCGTCTCCTCTAGAAATTCGATCCGGTATCAGTGACGTCTCCTAAATTCCCGCGAACTTCCCCGGGAAGCTTTACAGCCACAACGAAACGACAACGGGACGTAGGTAACTCAGTGGACAAAGTTCTTCCGCGGGACGTGACTTTCCCGCCAGGCGAATTACGGTGGAAACGATACCACGGGTTGAAATTCAGGAGGCGGTCCATCGGCCGAATCGGCTCCCGGGGAATGCGTGACGAAGGGAGGATGCAGTTTCCGTTAAGACCTCACGTTCCACAGAGAGGAACCGTTTAAGCCTTCGGTGTCTGGAGCACAGAGGGAACGGTCGATCAGGCCGTCGACGAGACAGATAATTATCCAGATAGACGAGCCCCGCGGTCCGGGGATGGACTCCTGGATAATTCTCTCCTCTAGTCAAACGTCGCTCGGTAATCCGAGAGCAATTACCGGAGTTTCGAAAGTTGCCACCACAGAAATTCCACTCATCGCGACGCCTTCGATAATTATGCAAAAGACACAACTCTGCTTTGTCGTGACACGTCGCCAGCCCCCGTCGTAGTTCTACGTTACTTTAACCCTTTGACTGCGAAAGGCGTACATATACACCCTTACAGATTTATCAACATATAGGAAACGCGAATATATACGCCCTCATGTGTCTATCAATATGTAAGAAAGGCATATATATACGCCCTCTAAATTTTTCTCACTACATCACATTTACTGTTTTTCTAATCTGATCTAACATTGAATTTATCGTTTCATGTTACGTAGCAACTGCAAATAGCTGAATATCGGCAACTGTTTCAATGTTCGTATATTTTTATTAATACTGTTCAGTCTCAATATGGTACAAACCAGATTTTCATTAATTTTTTTTATGTAAAACGTGCATTATAACCATGCTACGTGTAGAACCATATTTAACCCTTTGAATTCCTTTGTCGAGTGTGACTCATTTCGATTTTATTCACAGGTGCTCCCGCGTCGAGTCACACTCGACATTTTGAAATTGCCAGTCTAAATATGTTTTATATACTTATTTTCTTATTTTCCAGTAAAAAATATTTAGAAATACCACAAGTGTCAGATCTCAGCAAAATTCCAATGCTATTTGCACTATAATTAGTAACACAAAAATTGTTTAAATTGGTTCCTCCGAACACTTACAATAATAGGGAGTAATTAACCCTTTTAGTGCCGGGCGAAAAAGAGGTGCCTATACGAGAATGACCGGCCGAATTTCACGATTTTACTAGGGTCTGGGAAAAGGCTCATAAAAACCAAACAAAAAACAATATTAAAACGAAGAACTATTTTTTTTAATTCTCTCGTAATGAAATTAGACCATTTATAACGTATTATAAATTTATTTTGAGATAGAGTTCTCTCGCAATGCGAATAGCAAAGCGCTACAAGGTGCGGGCCGGTATATCGGCTCTGGCACTTCTCGCCAGTGCAGCAAGGGCCGATATATCGGCCTCCGGAACTAAAAGGGTTAAAAAAGAAAATAAAAAAAGATTAGGAGTTCAAAAGGTTGAAACGACTCTGTCCCCCTCGAAAAAATGATGTACGAGGCATCAGGATTTCTGTTGGAACGATGACGAAAGTTGTTGAAACATACTGGTCGATCGACTAGGAGAATGTTAAGCGATTAGAAGTCGCGGGTAGAAAAATCGATCATAGCGTGGGACTATGGCATTTTGCATGGAAATGGGTCGGTTCAGTTTCAGCCCTCGTCTAGCACGGCTATTAAGTAAAGAGTGTCTAAACAGGGGAACACTTGTTGCTGACGACGTCGCATAAAATATCCAATATATCAAAGTACCGTCGGGGATTTTGCTCCTCATACAACAGGGTTATCGTGCCAGCATAGTCATTGCAAGACGACCATTCTCCCAGATTCGCTGGACGTCTGTTAATATCACTCTACAGGCTGGTCTGTCTAATACTGACCACTCAAAATATTGTACAGAATAATTATTTCTATTTGAGAAATCGATTTAATCCACCGTTTCAAAGATTTGCACGACTTAGACATTTTTATTTGTGAGGCAAATTTCACGGTCACAATGGAATCACTGATTTTCTAGATATCCATGTGTCTGGATTAGGTACTGTAAATATAATATGTCCCGTTTAGCTTTAAAAGACTGGATGTGTACAACATTTTTTTTATCAAGTTTGTAACGTGTTAGTGATAAGCAGAACAAAATTTTCATATGTTGCAAAAGGATTGCAGAAGCTCTTACAGAAGTGCTTAATGACGATTTTATTACTAGTCGTACTTAACGTACCAATTTACAGCAATTGGATCCAGTAATATCTTATTACTCAGCTGTAACTGTTCTGCATAATTGTGTCGGTGATTATTCATACCGACGACACTTCTACACAGCGCTTCACAATGATTAATATCAGCGAGAATCAAAGGAATTTACGTTGCTGGTATTGTAAATTGTAATCAACATTTCCTAGTTAATCAACGCAGTACAGTGATCAAAGCGTCGTCCTCTGTTAATCAGAATTGATCCAATATACTGTTACAAATTCTATAATTAACCCAAGCCCGTTTGTTTATATTTCCCAAGCACGTTCTGCTGTTTTAGATCAATTTACTCAATCGAATCGTTTAAAAGAGCAAATAGATATATCACAGCAAACGCAGCTGTCACTCGATCATTATTTTTAAACCGTGC
Organism: Macropis europaea; assembly: GCA_916610135.2. NCBI lineage: Eukaryota > Metazoa > Arthropoda > Insecta > Hymenoptera > Melittidae > Macropis > Macropis europaea. The sequence goes on along the minus strand of OU744351.1, from coordinate 13,698,943 downwards.
ACTGTCGAAATGAATTTAAAACCCTCGTTCACTATACTGTCATTCTTCGCTATCGTTTATTCAGAAAGTATCGAGGCGATTCGACCGAGATTTCGAGAAGCATTAAAGAAAACGGCCGCGAGAGCGATATGAAAGATGGAAAATAAATGTGGATTTCATTTGACAGCGGTCGTACATCATTTTGACTGATCGTCCGCGCTGCCGCGGTTGATTTGATAACTCAATTAAGATAAAACCTTCACTGTCGCTCTAACGAGACAAAAAGTTCGCTGGCACGGATGTTCGAATTACAGGAATATCGTTAGTCATTGAATAAATTTTAGAACACCTAATAACAATGTTAATTGTTGGATATAATTGATCTGGATGCAACTGTTCCGCAGAATGGATTGAAAAATAAAATATATTTCAACCCTTTGGTCCCTGCGCGTCACTGTAATGGCTCCATTAAGCGACCCTTTAGGATGAAACGTCACTGTAGTGGTTTATTTATTTCACGAATTGCGTTGTGCAATTTTGGACAGCTCATGCTAACCAGCAGTCTGTTCAACTCTTTCAACATCGTCTAAACAATATTTCGATGATACAAACGAGGACTGCTTCATTATTTTTAATAAAACACGTAATAATATTAATTATTTATTAAAAATAATAGTGTTTGTATGATTGAAATATTTTTTAAACGGTGTTAAAAGAGTTGAACAGTCTGCTGGTTAGCATGAGGTTTCAAAAATTCTCAACACAATTCGTGAAATAAATAAGCCACTATAGTGGTGTTTCGTCCTAAACGATCGCTTAATGGGGATACTAACAGTGACGCGCAGAACTCAAGGGGGTGAAATATGTTTTATCACAAATATTAACCCTTAAATGCACAGTATTGTCATTTAGCAACATACTTATATTTCTTAGAGTAGTGGAAACATAAATGGCATGGTGTGTTTGAATGTATACATACTACCAACGAATGTGGTATCGGAAAAAATGAATAAATATTAATAAATATATTTCTAAGCAATATGCAAAAGAGAGATGGAGTTTCTAAATTATTTTTCTATGGTTTTATGACATGTAAATTGGCAATTTAAAAATATTATATTATTCTTGAAAAATCATGCATTGAGACGACAAATATCAAAATACTGGTGCCATGAACTCTGGTTTAAATATTCAACAAGAGCATAATGCAATTTTTCAATCTTTATCATTAGGAATTAGCAGTGCAGAAATATTTTAGCCACAAACTTAAAACGATAAAAATATCCCCACAACAGACCGAGGTATCACAAGCGATAAAATTAATTTCTGAACATAAAATATCAACAGAGAATAGAACAATTTCTCCTCGAAATCTGTTCCATCAAAAACAAAATAAGATATTTATCAGCCAGAACCTACCCCAATTTTTCAATATTCATAATCAAGAATTAGCAATGTAAAAATAAAATTCCCACAAAATTAGAGCGATAGAAACCCTCCCATAACAGACCAAAGGCAACCCAAACGGCAAAACATTTCCGTTCAGAAGATATCAAAAGAAAATAGGGCACTTTCCCCTTGAAATCTGTTCGATCGAAAACAAAATAAAATGTTTATCCATATTTACGGAGACTCTTCGAACCGTAAAGTCTCCCCGCGGTTTCCCAGCCGTTCTTTGCCACGAGGAGGAGTCTCTTGCGATCGAAGGAAACCGTGGTAGGGGTCGAACCGGAAGTGGTCCGGTCCACGATGATTGGAAAACGTCGCTTGGGAAATACCCTTTTCGCTTCATCGAATAACACTCCGTTTTTCTGTGTTCACAGACGAAATCTGAGACTGCACCGCACTCTGGCGATCGCGATAAAATCGCGGGAGCCTCAGGACGTCTGTTCCCTTCCCCGTTGGAAACAGACGATCGGCTCTCGATTAAAATCGCCCTGACCGATTGGAAATCACGGGTCGAATGAATGGCCGTGCCCGTACGTGCAACGGTTATCGAATTTATGATCGCATTTATTTGCTCGACCGTGCGTTTTCACCCTCGTTCATTCCGGCAGACAGGAGAAACTGGACTCGATATCTTCTTCTATCGAAACTTTCATGAATCACGTTCGAGTTTCTTGAATCTCGCGCCAGATTCATTCAGAGGATCTGTGGTGTTCAGAAATAAACACAGTCGATCGTATAGAGCAGTGACGGCCACGAGAGCTTCGGATTTCCCCCACTCTAGGCCCATTCCCCTCGTTTCAGTTCCCTCCAGTCCCCCCTCGGTCCTCCGTCGTCCCAGAAGAGGGGAATGGGCCTAGAGTGGGGGAAGGCTGGAGCTCTCGTGGCTATCACTGGCATATACTTTACAATATGGTCGTAGCTGTTTGTTATTTTGATGCCATTGGAGATTGCGTAATTAATTATTAGGTTGGCAACTGTGTGCACGATCTTTCGAATTTCTTCACCTCAAAGCTCCCTCAGCTCTATTGCTACGCAGCAAAAAAAAAGTACCAGAATTATGCCGAAAGAACAGTCAGAATCAAACTTTGAGTAACTTGAATAAAAAATTATTTCAAGAATTTTAATAAACTTTCGAGGGTCCTGAATTCAGTTGCCAACTCAATAAAATGTAAGACGTTAGCTGCTTCAAGTTGACCCTTTGCACTCGAAGTACTCCTCCCAGGCACAGACAAAGTTTGGCGTTGTACTCGAAGTGGACTCTCAGGCACACCAGCAATATACGGCAATAAAGAATCGAAATACAGTTGCTGTACGATTTAGCCGAGAAAAAGCTCGAGTGCAAAGGGTTAATAACGATTGACGTATCATAACCTCATGAACGACGCGGTCAACACTCATGGAATGGAATGGGGAACTGCCAAACGCTGTCCCCTTCTTCACTGAAAACCGTAACTCAGCTAATTAGCTATAGTCGTGACTTTGCAGCTACTAAAAATTGTATAAAAGAAGCGAGACAATTGTAAATACTGACCGGTACAAAGACCTAGGTCTACAACGAAACTCTGCTCAAATTAGTACCCTGAGAATTGACAATCTATAACTGAAACTTTGCTGAGCCATCTGATCAGTTTATGGATCAAACACACATGTATCACCCTTTGCATCAACATATGCAGTTCATACAAATTGTTTCTTGCTGTTGCTCCTTGAGATGAATTACTGAAGACTCCAAGTGTACCACACCCCTAACTTTACATTTTTATTAACACGTTGAATGCCGTGCGGGTCACCGGTGAGCGGCTTTAATTTAATTTAATTAAATAATTATTGACTGTCAGAAAATTCGGAGCAAACTTCATACTGAAACAATAATGTAGGAACAGAAGAACATTACTGGGTACGCAAATCTTTTTTTTGCTTTGCGATTTGTGTAAGAAATAGTAAATTGTTTCGTGTCTGACTATGTATGGCTGTTTTCACTGTGGCACTCAACGTGTTAATCACCAAGTGCACCGTGGCTAATCATTCAAATGCCTCAGTGTTCTGATAAATATAGAACGTACAGTTTGCCTTTAGCGATCCTTTAACATTTTAATAAATCACAAGGTCTGATAGGACCTGCTTACCCCATTTTCAAGTACCGAATCCGTTCCTCCAACAATTCCCCAATCTATGGTTCCCAAACTGGCCTGTACAGAAAAGACCATGCGACAACGTGGAACCCAGCGAACATTCTTGCAATTCAATTTACTCTGGCAAATATTATCGCAAGGAGTGGAACAGCAGCAAGTTGGACGTCCCTTTTCTTCCAGTTTCGCATGATGCTCGCTTTTCGCAAGCCTATTATACTCGGCGAGGCATCGCCATGCGAGAAATCTGCATGACAATGCGGCAGCCTCTCTCCTCGTTTCCTGCTTGTTTCAACTATGAATCCCGGCGTCCAAGGATGTCCATTCACGTTACGATTTCGCGTAAAAAAAATGAAGAGGAGTGGAACACTGAGAAACGAGAGGCACGGTCTCATTCGACGGATGAAAAAGTCCCTTGTTCGTCTTGGAAGAAACGCGAACGGACTTTGTCGTTGTCCTCTCGTTCCACGTCTCTCTCTCTCTCTCTCTCTCTCTCTCTCTCTCTCGATGACAGGCCTTTATCCGTCGTCCATTTTCTCGGTTTCTTCGCCCGAGGGGAATATTTCAAGGCAGACAGCCCGCAGCATCGGTCGCAATATGTTTCTGTATCGATGAGAACGATCGCCGGGATTCTTAGCGTTCCTCCTCGTGGCTCCAATGAAATTTCTCGCTGCCAAGGGGACTGGATCGCCTGTTTCCGCCGTTACCATTCGATTTATACTGGTCCCTTTTTATGGAGAACCTTCAATCCTGTTGTTACGTGTCGCAGATGTTGCAAGGGGGCATCAATTTTTGATCTGCCATGGGAGGAGCTGCTGCGACGTCTCAGTAAGAGGCAGACCTCGCGAAGTGACAGAAGTGGAACGCGGAAGACATTTTAAAAGTACAAAGGGATGGTAATTACTAGATTCACCTGGACGGTTTGTAGTCTGAGAGAAAGAAAGAAATTCGATACCTTATCTTATTAATTAATGAAAATACAGGAACTGATAAAAGAGTCACTTTTTATGGAGCAGTGGAATTTCTGATGTCACGTATCTGAAGAGGGCATAGATTTTTTATTGGTTGCGAGAGAAACAGACGTGACGTCTGATTGTGAGTAAGAGACAGCACTGGTTAAATGGAATGCAAGAAAATTAATTTTAAAAATCACAGAGGGATAATAATGACTAGACCAAGAACGTTTGTAGTCTGTATTGGAAAAATGTATTTGCGACTACTGCTATTTTGAATTTTTATTTTGAACGTCGCGCGTGCATGATGCGCGGTCTGCTGCGTTACCGACCATTATGCAGATCGTATTTTGTTTCTTTGTTTTCGGTGTTCGTTTTGTCACGTCGCATTTTTCGAGAGTATCGAATAGACTACTCGATCGTGATTGTCGTGAGTGCGTCGCGTGCCTTTGGCTGTTAATTTTACCTTTTTTGTTTGTAGCATTCTTTCCTTAATTTTATATAATAAATACGCTTTTATGTTTTTCTGTGTTTTTCAATCAAACCAAGACGTAGTGAATTGGACGAAAATTTCCAATAGTCTGAACGAAAGAAACAAATTCGACACCTTATCTTATTAATTAATAAAAATATCGGCACTGAAAAGAGGAGTCCCTTTTTATGGAGAAGCTTCATTCCTGAAGTTACGTGTCGCAGATGTTGCAACAGGACATAAATTTTTTATTTGAGATGGAAGAAGCAGCTGTGACGTCTGAGTAAGAGATATAACGGGCGAAGTGACAGAAGTGGAGCAGGAAAGAAAGTAAATTTGAAAAGTACAGAGGCATGGTAATTATTGGATTAATGTGGACAGTTTGTAGTCTGAGCGAAAGAAACAAATTCAATGCATATGTTATTAATTAATAAAAATATAGAAACTGAAAGAAGAGTAGAGATTGGTCCACTGTGCAGCTCTTGAGCTCCTCACCAATAGTTACTGTTATTAAATATAATTTCTGTTTTCTCTATTGAAGCCTACATTGTGCTATTACTATATCTTGTACTAACTATACAGCACATCTATCAATCAGTATACCAAGGTTGCTAAATATCCGGTGAGTAGATTTCGAGTTATCCTAAGCCAAAGACGCCTAATATTTAGAGTTAGAAGTCTCCTAATTACAGAATAGGAGAAAAGCTGGACCAGCTGTTTCAATGTTACCAATTGGAGAAATTGTTTCAGTAATTCTTTGACAATGCACGGTTTGATGAAGTTCAATCTTCTTTCGCGACCAGACAAAGGTCTGAAGGCTCGCAGCGTTGCTCTTCTGTGTTCGTAGTAAAGTTTCAGCCTTGGCCAAATAAAATTCCGTGAGGGTTGTTGCTAGCCACGGACGATTCTCTGCAACTTCCCCGTTGCATTGTTTTAATTATCGTTACATCGTCGAGCGGCCGTTTCGGGTTTCAGAATCTTTGACCCAGATTCCGTTGAATGCAGCGTAACGAGTTCGCTAAAAGCTTCTTTCGCGGATTCCTAGACGGCCTCCCAGATAAGGAAACTCGCTGACCACGTTCCAATTGCTCGCAGGAAATAAGACCTCTCCTTTAACGTCAGGCATCGTGGACCAGGGGGTTCTCGAGCTTTGAAAGCTCTGGACGAATTAAAATTTACGATGTGGAACCGGAGATCGATGGTACGTGGACTTTGGAGCTTAGAGCTGTTTATGAGGATGTTGCACTCCAAATGAGACCACTCTAGGGTAATTTCATAGGATTTTTATGATGGGGATCATTTGGAGACGCAGGAAGTTTGATTAGGATTACTTTGAGGGAGGAGAATTTGAATTGGGGCCATTTTGGGGTGTTGGACTCGAAGGGAGACCACTCTGAGATTGAGAGACTCGAATTGGATTACTCTATATGGAGAGATTTGAATTGGGATTAATCTGAGACTGAGGGACTCAGATTAGAGTCGCTCTAACATTAGGAAACTCGAATTGTGACTACCCTAAAATTGGGGGACATGAGTTGGGACTACTCTGAGGTGTCAGGGTTCAAGTTGGGGCCATTATCAGATTGAGAGACTCAAATTGGACTACTTTGAACCGAGAAACTAGAATTGGGATTACTTTAATAACTCTAAGATTAGGAGAGTCGATTTGGGACTATTCTAAAATTGGAGAACTTGAATCGGGATACTCAATTACTCTGAGGTAATCTGGGATACTCCAAAGCCAAAGCATTCGACATGGAAGCATTTTGACACCAATGTGTCCAACTTTGAAGACTTTAGATTCATAAGATCGATATAGAGGCACTCCAATAACTGCTAACCTGAATAGATGACATCTCAGAGTTATGAGACCTAAATTGCAGTCTCCTCAATAACACGAAGTTTAAGTTAGCGTCATCTTCAAGTTGTAGAATGCGACTTCAAGTCATTTGGGGATAGAGAAACATCTACTTTACTATTGGAAAACTTAACATTCAATCACTTTTAGTTAGAAGTGGTCCAATTAGGACTACTTTACAGTAACAGAACTCAAGTTAGGATCACTTAGAGGTCAAAGATCGCAAGTTGAGTCATCACCTCGAGGGTAAAACAATTTATTCAAGGTCCTAAATTGGGTTCCTTACAGTAGAGATGGTCCCAGGTTATCCCTGAAGTTAGACCTGAGTTCACTGAACTTGAAATAACCTGTGACTCTGCCTCTAAGTCCTTGGTACCCACAACCTCCAAAACTAAAAAGAAGCTAACTGAAATAATTTTTAAACAAATTGAAAATCTATCCTGTAATACTTTCTATATTCTAATGCAACGACAGCTTTGTTCTCAGCAGAACAGACACAGGCTATCAGGTGTCAGAGTTGATCGAATGGTGCATGGTAGCTTTTACACCAAAGGAATTAGTGTGCTATTCAGAGGCTGAAGAAAAAACGCTTCATGCTTCCGCTTTTTGTGCCTTTCGAAAGCCAATAGCGCGGATTATGCATTGTGACAGCAAAATTGTAATGCTGATCGAGCAGGGAGCGTGATATAGCTGCCCTTGAATCTTTGACCTTCCAGTCTTGCGCAAGATTATTCTCGTGCCTAGTTCATGCGTACTTAAATCGTACAAGGTGCCTGTCAGTATATAAAAAATTCACGACGTAATAATTATCAAAGGATACGACTTTACAGCATGCTGACTAAAACGAGCAGTCCACTCAGGGAGTGCGCCTAAGTTAGGCAACCCGCCAGACGTTGACCGCCACAGTGAAAAACTCCGTGACTGGTCAGACACGTCATAAAATGCTTTTTTGAACACAAATACCTAAGAATAAAAATATTGAATCATACGAACGTATTGTTACCATTTTTATTATCATGTGGACGCTGTAATCGATCGAAATTTTATGAAAATTAATAATTGTTTAATTCGACAATATTCGATGCACCAATTCACACAACCCTATATAGTAGCATAGTCAACGTGTTAACAGAAATTAGTTCTGATTACTGGTCAGAGACTGTGTATGTTTATAAAAATATACATTTTAAGATTCCAATATTATTTACTTTATTCTGGTTACATTGTAAATTATGAAGCTATGCTATCCGCTTTAAATGCAAGAAAATTTATTTTTATTTCATTTATTATGTGGAACGTACATCTTCCACCCACTTAAACATGTCAAATTGCATAACGATTCTCAGTCTAGTGATCATTGACCTAATCAACGAAGCTCGAAAAGTTTCCTCCAACCTACGAATTCACCAAACTGTCCGCATTTATCTTCACGAGTATCAGAGTCAAGGTAAATTCCAGCTCGAGTGTAATTTTCGATTTACGAGAGCTCGCAGGCTCGGTCAAATATTTAACGAACGTACGGGAATGAAAGATGACGAGTATAATTTACCATCTTCCCTGAAGCACCGACGTGCGATCGTTATAAATACAACGAACGAAGGTGGACTAACGCAGGAACAACGGAAGCTTTATCGTAACTCACAAGCCCGTAGGAGGAGGAGCGAGGAGGAGAAAAGGGCGGCGGAAGGGAAGCACGCAGTAAAGAAGCGAAATTTTTTAAAGCTCGCGCTGCTATAATGCGGAAGAAGCGGAGGAAGCAGCGGCGTGTAATCGATAGACAACGTTGTTCTAACCGGCTCCCAACAACCGAGCTGAAAAGTTTCCCCGTAAACGTTACTTTCGCGCGGAAGAAAACGATCGCCAAGTTTTTCATTTGTTCAACAGACGTTTTGGAATTTTTTGTTCTGCGTTAAAATTATTTTCTAATGTACAGACATTCAGGTCGGTTAACACGTGCAATGCCGTGGGGTTGATCTGCACCTCAAATTTAATTGGATTGAATCGGTGAGTTGAAAAACGGTACAAGTCCAAAAACCAGATTTTGAGATATTTGAAAAAATAGCATCAGTTTTTGTGTATCATCAAAAACATTAAATTTATAGTGCTGTTCCAATTTAAACACGGTTATGCTAACCCAGAGGAACGTTCATACATGCCTAACTGTGGTTGGACTTTCTTCATTAATTTTTAACAATTAAAATAAGACCATTGGGCTTCTACTGTTTTTCAACTGACTGATTCAATTAAATAATGATTAATTGTCGCAAAATTTTGAGCAAACTTCATACTGAAACTATAATGTAGAAACAGAAGGACATGATTGAGTACTTAAATCTTTTTTTTCTTTACGATTTATGTGCAAAATAGTAAATTATATCGTGTCTGATTGGGCATGGCTGTTTTCACTGTGGGGTCTTCCTAGCCTGACGGTCGAAAAAGGAGGCGATATTTGGGAATTTTTTTAAAGAAAAATAATAAACATATGAATTTAAAACTTTGCAGCTGTATCAGACAATGTTTGAAGAATATGCATTAATTATTTAGTGTAGAAATAATGATTTTGCCCAAAGCTATAGGGGTTCTGCTGGTGCGCCTAAAAAAGTTTGTCTTTATGACTGACATAAAATCTGCCCTCAGAATTATCTGAATGAAAAAAGATCGAAATATATATTTTAATTATTTCTTGTTCTTTAACAAAGCAGAATGATTTTTGAACAATGCAGTGTGATCTCCAAACAATATATTAGACAGAGTACAGTGATAGTAGTCCTCCGTACAATACTCAAATCTTTATTTATTGAAATAAATAGACCTATGATAGAGCGAATCATTCCACAACCAAACGTAAACTTTCTATTTAAATAAATAAATAAATTTTGCATCGCTATTTGGAGAGTGAATTATTTGCAAGGTCCTGCAAGGTCATAATAAAGCCTCTTCAAATAAAATAATTATACACAGAAATTTCTATACGTAGCTATTAAAAATAGTCCAAAATATTCCTACTATAATCTCGATTTTGAAGAATACACTCATTTTCAAAAAATAAAATTGCGACTTATAGAAATTGCATAGAAAAGAATCAGCGAAGAAAATCACTGAAAGCGAAACCGAAAGAATGCGGTTGGTGACAATGATTATCGATTCGTTGAGATTTTTAAAATAGTCCCCTGATATAGATAATGAATCGATAATTAAGCGAGAAGGTCTTCCGGAAATAAGTCAAGTTCCTCCAACGCTGTACACAGGTACACTATTTCAGTATCATTCTTTCAGCGATGTAAAACAATTTTCTGTTAATTATTCTGAAAGGAAATTGCCTTGGTGCGACTCCTTCGAGGCTGTTAGGACGTTCGAACCGAGGCAGAGTAATTAAAAGTACAAGGGGTAAGGAAAATACCTTCATCAATTTAAATCGAATCCAAATGCCCCATTGCCATTACGCTAAATAGCTCTTTCTGTATTCCGCAAGCTGTTCCACCGTTGCACACCTGCCGATAGCCGAATATCGATATTCCGTGTCTCTAATGTCGCAACACTGATATTTGATTGCAAACGAGTGCAATGAAATAGAAATCGTCCGTGATTCTTCCCGTATCGTTCGCAATATCGCTCCATTCCACGAATCATTTGCGATGAATTGAAGAGAAACATAAATAAATTTAATTGTCCAGGTGGAAAGAATATTTGTACGTGCTTTAGAAAATTTAGTAAAGTAATAAGCAGAATAAAATATAGACCGTTCGTGAATCTTCTTGTAAAATTCGCAATATCACTGAATTTCACAAATCATTTGTAACAGATTAAATAGAAAAATAAATACATTTAATTGTCTAGATAGAAAGAATACTTCAATGTGTTTTAGTAAATTTTTTTAATTAATGAGTAGAATAAAATGTGAACCATCTGAAATTCTTCTCGTAACACAAGATATATATCACACAATTTCATAAAATATTTGTAATAAATTAAAGAGAAAATTGAACAAATTTAATTCTGTGGATAGAAAGAACATTTAAGTGTGTTTTAGTAAATTCTTTAAATTAATCAGTAATCATTCGTGATTCTTCTTGTGACATAAGTTGTATGAATAAATTTCACAAGACATCTGTAATAAATTAAATAGAAAATTGAACAAATTTAATTTTATGGATAGAAAGAACATTTAAGTGTGTTTTAGTAAATTCTTTAAATTAATCAGTAATCATTCGTGATTCTTCTCGTAATATAAGTTGTATCAATCAATTTCACAAGACATCTGTAATAAATTAAATAGAAAATTGAACAAATTGAATTTTGTGGATAGAAAGAACATTTAAATGTGTTTCAGTAAATTTGTTAAATTAATGAAGCAATAGGAATGTTTGCTTTACTCAATGTATCCAGAGCATCGAAATTCGAGGTTACTGTGTCGCACTCGATACGAAAACCCTAATTTCGCATACTTTTCAAATGTCTGCTGCTTCAGTTAATGGAGGAAGTTGAAGAGTCGAGTCGTAGAAACATGGAACTTCTGAAGTAACCGCGTCTTACTCCAATTTCGATATTTCTCTAACGAAACTCGTCGAGTAGTTAGAAAGATACGTTCCAGGTTCAGCGATAACATCTCTTCAGACTCGAATCTTGAAAACATACCCTGGATGTAGCCAGAAGTATGAAAGGAGATCCTGTAAGTTAGCAGACTCTCAAAACATTGATGTACAAATGATTAAGAAACTAACAAAAAGTAATTCAAATTTCTGTATCTCCATTTTGAAACAAAATTCAGATATTAACACTTTAAAGGCCTGAAATAGTTTAAGAAAGCTAGTTCCAATTGGCTATCTTTTGCAAGACTGTTTAATAACAAACATTCTACGTTAGTCCTTTGATACCATTTTCATTTTGTAAAAACTTGGATATTTATTTTTAATCAACGATAGGTATGCTCATTTATTTGTTTCATGGAAACGTTAAATAAATGAGTGAAGTCACATGTACGTGACAGCAGACATCGAAGTGTTAATTAGATGCTTATTACAATTTTTTTTACAGTTTTATTAGTATTATTAAAACATTGTTCTCACTGCAAAGTCATAATAGATAAGAAAATTCAGTGTTCAAATAATCGAGGTTCAAAATACTATAGCTGGCTTCATTTTCTTCTTTTGTAGCGCATGTCATGAATCTCTTCTGATTTGAAGACTTAAGTCTTCACTGTAATTTCATCATAGACCAGAAACTTATAGATACTGTAGCTGCTTTCATATTCTTCTTTTACAGTACACGTCATGAATCTCTTCTGACTCAAAGATTTAACATTGTCTTCACTGTAATATCATCATAAATTAGGAAATGTGCGGTTCACATAATCGAGGTTCTACAGTCTTCAGAGTTCTTGCAGTGTATACCATGAATCTCTTCCGCTCCAAAGACTTAACCTTGTCTGCACCATACTATCCCCATAGACAAAAAGTTATAGATACTGCAGCTGCTTTTATATTCTTCTTTTACAGCACACATAATGAATCTCTTCTGATTCGAAAACTTAACCTTGTCTTCGCTGTAATATTCTCATAGACCAGGAAATTATAGATCCTCTAGCTAGTTTCATATTCTTCTTCTACAGTACGCGTCATGAATCTCTTCCGCTCCAAAGACTTAACCTTGTCTGCACCATACTATCCCCATAGACAAAAAGTTATAGATACTGCAGCTGCTTTTATATTCTTCTTTTACAGCACACATAATGAATCTCTTCTGATTCGAAGACTTAACCTTGTCTTCGCTGTAATATTTTCATAGACCAGAAAATTATAGATCCTCTAGCTAGTTTCATATTCTTCTTTTACAGTACGCGTCATGAATCTCTTCCGCTCCAAAGACTTAACCTTGTCTTCACCGTACTATCCCCATAGACCACAAAATTATAGATACCTCGGCTGCTTTCATTTCCTCTTTTTACGCTGCACGCCATGAATCTGGTCCGATTCGAAGACTTAACCGTGTCTACGCTGTAATATCGTGGTGGAAAAGTTGCATCGGTTCGGCCGGAACTGGTGCAAGCTCCATTGTGATCTAGCTTGACGTTTGATATCCGTTGCTCCGACTGGAAGGGCCAGTATATAACCGGCAGGCACGTAAGAAAGCCGAAGCTTTAGGGATTTCTTTTCAGTGACGTAGCGAGCCACGATACGCTATTGGGCGCACATCATTCAACAGACTCACAGACCAGTCCCGGATAGACCCAGTTTCTCGAGAGTTATTCGCTCCTTCATTCGTCAAAATTAGACGACCGTGTACCAACGAGCCCCGGACACCAGCCCGCGTTCTCTTTGTTCGATTGATCTTCCCTCGGATGATCTTTTGTATGCGTGTCGCTTCATTGTCACGAAGTATCAAGGACATCCGAGCCTTCTGAAGTTTTAGAACAGAATATTTCGGAACTCTCTCTCTCTCTGAGGAGTGTGTGTGAGATATTTATTTTGAGAGTGGCGTCAGCGCATTCTTTTTGGTACTCTGAGACATGGTTCTGCGTTTTGATGTTTTTGAAAATATGATTGTTTATTATAGAGAAATTTTCGTTATGGCTGTTGTCTGGTAATTATCCTGAGTGTAATTATTTTTCTACGGATGCTAACACGTTGACTGCCATGGGGGTTACCGCTGACCGGTGCTTCGAATTTTATTTAATTGAATATCTGTCGATTTTTACTATATTCCCAGCAAATTTAATATCGCAACGATAATATATGTACACACGTACGATACTGAATATTTAAATAATTTGTTCCTTCACGATTTATATAGAAAAGAAAATTTCTACCGCGTCTGACCAGCGACGAATGTTTTCACTGTGGCAGTCAACGTGTTGACATGTCCCTGCCTTTCCCTGTACACGCATCAATTTTAATTTGATCATATAACCAGCAACCCTTATGAAATTTTCAGTATCATTCACGTTAAAACGATAGTAGAAATAGGAACTGTAATATCAAATAGACAGGTATTTATACAATCAACCATGTGCATTAATAAATAGCCATTTTCGCGTGTCTGACTAGTCACTGATTTTTCTACTGTGACAAGGAACGTGTTAAAGAGTGATGTTGACGAGTGCCACAGTGAAAACAGCCCTACCTAATCAGACACGATGTAATTTCCTACTTTTTATATAAATCGTAAAGAAAAAGAAGATCTGACAATGAGTACCTACTCAATCGTGTTCTTCTGTTCCATTATTGTATCAGTACGAAGTTTGCTCAGAATTTTGTAACAGTCAATAATTACTTAATTAAATTAAATTTCATTACTGGTATGTCTTAGACATTTTTTGAAAAACTTTCTGTTTAACACGTTCCGTGGCGCGTGGGTCGTATACGCCCCACGCACCAAATTCGCTTATTCTAAATGAATGGTAATATTCTTTATATTGCAATTAAAACGAATGCCACAACAATAGCACCAAATTAATGGTATATCACAAGACAATTTAATGTTCGTGTTTTTAACGCTATGTATTTATAGAAACTTATTTTCACGCGTCTGACTGGTAATGGAATTTTTCACTGTGGCATGGAACGTGTTAACCGCATGGCGTCAGCTAACACCGTGACGCGTTTCGACGATTCGTCTTTCCCTGGAACACGAGCCCAGCATTCAGCAGTTGTCCCTGTTTCCGTGTTCCCTTCGATAATCGAATCGCGCGATTCTTCCGGCGCCGACGTTCGAATGGCAAATCGATACACGTCGTTCGGCTCTTGCGTTTCGCAACTCGATTACCGTCGCTGCGAACACGCATCCACGAAGAAGCTCCCCGCGTCCCATTATGCAGCAACGTTCTCCGCTGTAAACTTCCCGCGTAACGTCGTTAGTGTTTATCGTCTGTTCAATATGGCGAACAATGACACGAGCACGTCCGCCTGCTCCGTATATCGAAAACTCCTCGCAAACGGGGAAATCGAAGACTCAGGAACTTGTTACAGCTTCAGCGTAAGCTTCACACCTGATATTCCTCGTTATCGCGTGCACTGTTCGCCTTGAACGTTTGGAGGAGCTTATGGAGTTTTTAAAAGCGGAGCATGCGGTGCTGAAAGTCGCTTTTTTAAATGACAGAAGGCGATGCGTGTAGTTTAGAGGACATGTAGTATTATTGGGGGATGGTAGCAGTGTTGGTGTGTTCGTGGTGGAACTATTTTAGTGGGTATAGTGTCGAGGTCTATTGTAGAAAGGTGACTTTCAATTCGTCGTACATTATGGTCTGGGGGTGCACACCTATGCTATTGATGAAAAAATAATTTAAAGTTTAGTACGATTTTCTCGAGGCTTGGGTTCAATTGAAGAGCCACTCTGGGCTAAATGATAGCATACAATAGTATATAATAGTCTTGTGTAATTCTGTTAGGTTTCCACGGAGTGAGTCTCTGTTTTAGAGAAATTTGAGCTTAAAGTTTCAGACGCTGCCATTATGTATTCAGTCATGGATATGTGTACATAAGATTTTGTAATTTCTAGAGTTTTGTAATGACAGTAATAAAAATTCTGTGTATTTTGTTTAGGATTCTTAAAAGTTCATTTGGAAAATCGAAACTCTCGAGAAGGTAAGGAAGGTCATCTTAATTTTTTAAATTTTCAATTTGTATCGCTTAGGTCCGTCATTCTATTGCCCAATGTCAAGCCACATCACTGAGTCTCAAGACTAACTTGTCGAACTATATTGAACCCCACAAGTTCCTGGTCCACGCCTATCTTTATTACTATAAATTTATAATCTTAATATTCCCTGATATTATTACTTAAAATTATTAACCGCACACAGACGTTTAGAACAATCGTTTAAGAATTCCTTATCAATCGATAAATGTGCCATTCACTGTCTCCAAAATAGTTCACTTCGACACCCCCCCCATGAAAGCTGAAGCAAACATGGAGACTGAAGACTCAGAGGCTCGTCAGCTCTGTGGAATAAGTTCGTCGGCGATAGTCTGCATCTTTAATGATGTCACGCGGTTGAATATTAAATCTTGATCACGAGGACCGAATATTGGAACCATCCTGGTGCGTTCATTAGAGATTCTGTTCTCGTCGCATCAGCCAGTTGCATATTGCATCGTAAGGCATCGGCTCGTAATCCGGCGGACAATGTTGTCTCTTTCAGGAAATTGTTACCGTCGTGCCTCGTGACCACGGGGGATGCTTTATGGTATTAGTAAATCATCCCTACAGACTGCTCTGTAAAATTGATTGAATATCAACCATCGAGATTGCGCTGTGAGGTACTGATTGGGGTAAATCTGTTTGGAAATAGCTGCTGCACGATAATGAAAGATAAGAACTCATGTCGAGCAATAAAAGGCAGGAGGAGTGATTGCATACGTATTATACAGAATTAGGAATTTTTGGTTAAATTTATTTTTGTAAAATGGGTTGGAATGTACCGTGTGTCCTGCAATGAGCAGTACAACTAATGGATGATGCTTTGTGAAGAAAGAAATAAAAAGCATTTAGAATAAATTATATTTTAGTTTGACCATTCTTTTTCAGAAAAATTGAGTTTGAAAACGTGTTACAGATACATGCGTGTAATTGATTAAAAATAAGCTTTATGAACTCCTTTCTAATCGAACGTTTTTCCCTCAAGTCATCAGTAGTTATTGTTTTTTTCAGGTGTTTTTTATATAAACAATATTATAAAAATTGAATCAGTTATAATATAATAATACTCCAACGACCCTATAATATCCCTCAATTTTTATTTATGCAATCATATTAAATTTTATAGGAACGTACAGGGTGTAAAAAGTGTATAACGTCTGAACATTCTACTACTGTATAAAATGAATATTGTTTTAATATTTGAGTCTTTGATGTGCAGAAGCAGATTGCCAAGGAGCACTTGTACTAGACAAATTTTCAAAATCACTTTTTTTTAAAACGTGAGTCTTAAAAGTATTATTCTGTGATTTTATATAGAGCTACCATGCCTTGGACACGGTTTTTCCATTTTTCTGCGTGTAGAATTCGGCATATTATATTTTCTTTTTCCTCGTACCTTGTAGTCGAGCAAATTCTCTTTCGAGCGCACGGGCGTCGAGCATTGCCACCTAGCGGCAGTGCGTGAACTATGTTCTCGTAGGCAGCTCACCGGCACACCGACAAAAAATAGCCTCATGCTGTTTTCTCGATAAAATATAGCCTATGACACTCTGGAAAATGTAAAGAAGCTATTGTGAACATTTCATAACAGTCGGTTCAGCAGCTGTCTTTCTATTATAATAGCAAGAATACTTCCTACATAGTAGTACTACTTAATGCAGGTACACCCTGTAGAGAAACTTTTAACTTGCACGCAGCCCTTTCTTTAAATTGTAGATTTTATCAAATACTTTACGTTTCTCTCACAAAGATCTACGTTATCAGAAAGTCTAAGTCTTCCTTCGCCCTTATCTTTTAACAAAGACACTAAGAACCTCCACGGGAGATGTGGCGCTCCGTTCTGCTTATTCCGTATTCCAACTGTTCGTAACACTCTGAATAATAAACTACGCGCGTTAGCATATCATTGACTTGATGCTACATTCTGATAATCATTATTCATAGTCCCTTCAGCGTCAAAGTACACTGTCACGGAGAAAATTGCGTGACAAGTGGAAATTGCGTCTTCGTTTCCAGCCATCAGCGTCGCGGACCTGGATTTCCAGCCGGAACGTTCATAACAAAGCCGCGGTTTACGTGAATTATATCTTGTTTAAATAATTTAATTAACGTCTCGATAAACTGAAATTCCGAATTCAAACACCGCGCAGGATCAATATTGTCCATAATATCCAAATTGATACAAATTGTAATAATACGTCGAAAATTCGAACGTCGAATTTCGGGGGACGTTTTGACATCCACCGGGTGGTCCACGCAAACTGAACAATTCATACCTCTGTTCTGATTGCAATTAGAAAAAAATGTTAGAGGAAAAAGGTGATTGGTTCAAAGGGGACTACACATACGTTTCTATTTAAGAAAATAGTGCAACTGTAAAATGCACATGCATCGTTGCACTTGCGAAACAAACATAGTCCTGAAAATATAGTCCACAGTGGACCAATCACCTTTTTCCTCTAACATTTTTTTCTAATTGCACACAGAAAAGAATTATCAATTGTTCCAGTCGCCTGGACCACCCTTAGAGTTAACTATGAGCACGAGAAATTAAAGAACAGAGAGTTCATAATTAAAACGTAGAATATCACAGTGGAAACTGCCATACCTAATCAGACACCTTATAATCTACTATTTTAACTATAAATCGCGAAGGAAAAAAGAAATATTTTATTATTCGAACGTACAGTACTTACTTTATATTATTATTGTCATACCAATGACGTTAAAAATTGTATAAGAATTACTAGTTATTTAATTGACTAATACTTCTGACGACTGAAATTTAATTAAATTAAATAACTAATGACTGTTATCAAATTCTGAGCAAAGTTCATACAGAAACAATAATGTGAAAACAGAAGATCACGATTGAATACTCAAATCTTTTTTCCATTACGATTTATAAAAAAAATAGTAAATTATATCGTGTCTGATTAGGTATGGCTGTTTTCACTGCGCCGTTCAACATGTTAATAATTAATAAATGATCCGAACGACTGACCAGTGTAAATATTCGACGCTGAGCATTGAGTTAGAATATAGTTCAAACGAGTTTTACGTTTGGAGAGGGTCGAAAAGGGAAATGGCGGGGCGGTTTTCCGGGGGCGCGTGGCCTCGAGGATTCAGGGAAATCCCATTTTCCAGGAGAAGGTAGAAATTGAATGTCACGGGTCGCGCGGGATCCTTCGCGACAGACAGAAAACGAACGGGTAGCTGCTCGTAAATAATAAATCTTCCCCCGGATACCGCGGACACAGCCTCACCCCCGCTCGCAGTCCCCGAAAATCGTCTACAGTGAATTTTGCAGGCGCAAGGACCGAGAACTCTGAAGCATCCTTCAGAGAGACATCAATTTTCAGACTACAATGGTCCGTGAAAAAGTTTGCAGTTGGAGAAGATTTTCATAATTAATTTTTGGGGTGGTTGGGGACTATATGGATGAATATTTTAAAATTTTAGTTTCTAGGTTATTCACGGGGTTGCTACCACGGCTTGAGGGGAAAACCGACTACCGCAGACCATCCTTTTTTTTTTGTATTTTTGCACAGTACACTTTAATAAATCACGCATAAATTTAAAAAGACAAATGCAAAGTTATTTATGACACCCCAATAAATTGTATAGATAAGAATATTTTGAATATATTATTTTGTAATAGAAATTGAAATTAATTTTGTAAGATCAGTTGCATGTATAAATTATTTGAGTTTTTAAGAATGAAAAATGTATTATATGTTGGAAGTTATTTATGATTCAACCCAATAATTTATGGTGTAACAAAAAATGGTTCTAAAACGTTTGAGTATCTTTTTTGGAAACCTAGTAGCAACAGCAGTATATACGTTTTTATTTATTGTACCTTGGACTCGTTTCTGTTGTATGTTGAAACATATTTATCTACTGAAATAATTATTCATGAAATTTGATCAGAGACGTAATTATTTTTATGGCGTTGCGTAGATATTCTACAATCGTTTTTATTGTCGATATTTTCTAACTGGAACGAGGAATTGAGAGATTGAAAACGAGGCCTTGGATCCAATATTCAAGGTACGTGCACACGTCAAGCTTTATGAATGTCAAATATGTGTTAATAGTAATATTTTGCATATCATCGTCTTATTCAGCAATATACGACACATGCAGTTTTTAATATTATGTTCTGTGCACATTTCCGACGGTTGACCTAGTAATAGCGTCAGAATATATTTTGCAACAGAACGGTACAGAAATACAGATACGAAAGTAGTAATATTTTAAGGCGGATACAACTTAATTATATGTTAGTAAGTATTGATTTTATAACGCACGTTTATTAACGCGTCGACTGCTACAGTAGAAATATCCGTGTCTGGTCAGACACATTATAATATCCCATTTCAGCTGCGACTCACGGAGAAAGAAATACATGAGTATTGAATTGCACAGTCTTGACCTTCCGTTCTTATTACAATATTAATTCTGTTCAACATTGTCGTAAAATTAGTAATTTATTAATTAAATGAAATTAGACGCGCCAACGTGTTAATACCTTGTTTAACATCTCAATTGCACAGCCTTGGCATTCTGTTCTTATTAAAATATTAATTCTATTCATCATTGTAATAAAATTAGTAATTATTTAATTATATAAAACTTAATGCGCCAACGTTTTAATACTTTCTTTAACATCTCAATTGCACAGCCTTGACGTTCTGTTCTTATTTGAATATTAATTCTGTTCAGTATTGTAGTCGAATTAGTAATTTTTTTAAAGTATTGATAATTGTTAGTAACATTAATAATTTTCTTTTTATAATTAAAGTAAAATCGGAGAGTAGAACACCTCCTCCGAAGTCCCTTCCAGTGACTGAGACACTCAGACACCCCTTTAGGATAAGAATTGATTGCCTATCAAATTTCAGCTTCCTAGGCCTTGTGGATTTCGAAATTTCCAATGTTATTGCAACGTGGTTGAAGCTTCATTTTTATAGTACAGTCGAATCTACTATTCTCACCTACCGCAATTTTGTAATCGCGCGGTACACGCTTCGAAATCGAAGGAAAAACGAAGAAGAGACCGCAGAAAGCTGGAGACGGCATTGATATTTCTGAAAAAAAGATGTAACCACCGCCATCGAATAACAAAAGTACATTTCAGCGCGAACAATCGACTCGCGATATTTAAAAGCGGAGCATCGGGTCAGGTTCGCCGTATTTGAATGAAAACTACCGGATCGTGAGACCGTGCAGCCTCGATTTCAAACCTTCCACCGTCACGAATCACGAGAGTGTCTTTTTGCATTATAAAACAACTGTTCACGCGACCTATATCGTAAGATCCGTGGGAAGAAATGAAACATTTGCGAGTCTTCAAACGGAATATTTCGAACGTCCTGAATCCGTGATTTTGTAGGATAGAAAATATTTTCAGCTGATACGTCAGACTATACAGGGTGTCTTGTTGTGAAATACCATTAGTTTAACTGTTGTGGACGTTTTGAAAATCTTTTATGAGATACCGTCAGTATTAACATCAGAAATTGATAAATGTTTCGCTGCTTTCATTTTGGAATACGGTCCATCTGAGGGTATTTGTTTATTAGAATTTTTCTGCCTAGAATTAGGTATATTATATATGGTTAATGTAATTGCATTTCGTAACGGGATATTTAAACTTTTTCGTTTTCTTTAAAATGTTGAAATTGTTGCCAGTACATGTTCGATTTTCGAAATTTGGTGAAATTATACAATTTTGAATTATGATTTATTTGTAAATAAAAATTTTAAATTTAATGGTTCCTTGCATTGTTAAGTCTGCATTTTTTACATATTTCGATATACCCCATGAAAATTTACATTAATAATCCTGAACACTTGTATTATTAAAAAAAAAATGCATTAATACAATATAACACAAATATAAGCATTAAAAGCATAAAAGCAATTTAAAAATATTACCAATAATTGATTATTGACTCAACAATGTATTAATTGATCTGCTGAGACGAACTGATTAACTGCATAAAATGAAAAGTAGAGCAAAATGATGATGTTACATTCATGTACTCAGCTAATGAAATTGAGAAATCTACTGAAAGTGGAGTCAATTAGTTTGCCTTCAAACGAGCAGAGCCACAATCAGAAGAGAAATTAAAAATTAGAAGATAGAAATTCAACTTCTACCCCAGTCACCCTTGAAGGGTTACATGCACTCTAATTTGTAAAACCTATCTCAGAGACCAGTCCCCGTTTCGTCCGCTCTTCCAAATTCGTGCGTGACACTGAAAACACACGACCCTTCAGGGGAAGAAAATAATATTCGACGACAAGTTTCGCGTTGGTGACAAGCAACACGGTTTGCAAAGTGGAAAGTGTCTGGTCCCCGATACAACGATTTCGGAAACTTGCCGCGCCCCGAGTGCAAAGTTCGCCGAAAGTTTTCTGTTCTTCTCGCGTCGGTGCATATCTCGCGACGTATGGACGGCTCGATATCGAATATTCGAGGGAAGTTTTCTACGAGAACAGATCGAAAGATTCCCATCGAGACGAGGAAGTGCACTTTGCGAGACATTAGCGCGCTGACATTTTTCAGCGCGAGCTCGTACCGCCTGTATTTTAATCGATGACCTTTGTGTCGCGTTGCAAGGGTTCAAGGGTTGCAAGGGTTGCGAGTGTTCGATTATTTTGTTCACGGGGATATTCTGAGTTGTTTCTTGCACCAGGGAATAGTTACGGTGGTGATGGTGATGACAGGAGTGCTCTGAGTAAAGTATCAAGGTGCAATGAAGGCTGTTTGTTCGATTACATTTTGAATATTTTGTTCAGCTGAACATGGTGAACCTTGCGTTTGTTTGATAAGTAAGGGAACAGCTTGTACGATGATGAGGAGATTGGTGCTTTGAATATAATATCAAAGTGCAGCGAGAGTATTTATTTGCTCGATTGCATATTGAATATTTTGTTCAAGCGAACATGGTGAACCATACGTTTGTTTGTTGCGTGAGACGTCAGTTTGTACTATGATGATCAGATTGGAACATTGAATAAAATAGCAAGGTTTATTTATTTATCTGTTGGAACAGGTTTCATTTGATGTGTTCGCGTGAACGTTATGAAGCATGCATTATTTATTGCATCAGGGAACAGCTTCTCTGATGATGATGATGATGATATGGTCCATCCTTTGAATAAAATATTAGAGTACAATGAAACTTATGTATTTATTTGTTGGTTTGCATTTTGGTTATTTTGTTCACGTGAACATGGTGAACCATGCATTTGTTTGTTGTGTGAGGGAGCTGCTTGTAGGATGATGACGAGACTGGTGGTTTGAATGAAATATCAAAGCGTAATGAAAATTACTTTCTAATTTATTCGATTGCATTTTAATTTTTTGTTCAAATGAACACAGGTTAGGCTCATTTGGTTCCCGTTTATGCTCTACAATAAAATCGAAGACGTGCGTCTGAAAAATAGAGACACTTCTTAAAAGCTTGCGATATTTGCACCTACATCTTCGAGGCTTTCAACATTTGAAAGTCTTTCAACAGGATTTGCAATACCCTTAACACTTGACTTACCGAAGCTTTTCGATCCTTTCGAAGCTTTGAGGTCCTTAAAGTACATTAAGTTAGCGAAACTTTTTAGCACAGAAATCTTCTCAAATTTACAGACAATCCAAAACCATATTCCATGGTAAAATATCTGGCGACCGACGTACTACATGAATTCGTAAAATCGTCCGAATTTTCAAATATTTAACCGTAAAATTCTCCTATTTTTCAATATTTTTAATATTTAAAGCAAACAAAAAACAGCAATAAAAAGAACACAAATACCAACAGTAATAAACGTTTTCATCAGATTGGTTTCAATACTCAAATATTAATTCAGTAACAAAATATGTTATAATTGTTAACAACTGTCTTTTATCGTTTACGATAAAAACTACAAAAAACCGACAATAATAAACCTCTGCCTGAACACAAGCTTATAAAATCATTTTCAATACTCAAAGATTAATTTACTAATAAAACATGTTATAATTGTCTATAACTGTCTTCTGTCCTTTACGATAAAAATTACAAGAGCCAACAAAAATAACGTCCGTCTCAACGTAAGCTTATCAAATTATTTCCAATATTCAAATATTAATTTACTAATAAAGTATGTTATAATTGTTAATAACTGTCTCCCATATTTACGATAGAAAGTACAAAAAAACCAACAATAACAAATCTCCGTCTGAACGTAGGTTTATCAAATGCTTTCCAATACTCAAATATTAATTTACTAATAAAATATGTTATAATTGTTAATAACTGTCTCCCATATTTACGATAGAAAGTACAAAAAAACCAACAATAACAAATCTCCGTGTGAACGTAGGTTTATCAAATGCTTTCCAATACTCACATATTAATTTACTAATAAAATGTATTATAATTGTTAATAACTGTCTGACGTCGTTCACGATAAAAACCGCTCGGCGTGTTTCCGCGTGGTTACCCGCGGTAAATGGAAAACACGGGAAATCGATACGGTCGTAAGGTTACGTGTGCTTTCGTTCAAAGCTTCAAGATCAGGGAAATGTCACGCCGATAGGAAGTGCCTTTCACTTTTCCGCCGCGCAAGTTTCCCGGTAATCAAGCTCGCTCCTTGCCCTGCCTTTTGACCTTTCACCCCGCACCGTGAAAATTAAGCGGCTCTTAACGGTCCGCTGGCTAGGAAAATCGCCGACGAGATCCCATTTAATATCCTTTCGGGATCATTTTCGAGTGCCGTTTGGCCGTACAGGGAAATTCCGTCGATGCGAAGACGTTTTGCATCGACCTGAAAATTATTTTCTGCAAAACGACTCTCTGCGCCATTCATGTTTAAAAATTTCTAATTCTGGAAATGCACGAATGGCGCAGAAAGTTTGATGTATTTATAAATTAAATATTTATAAGTAAAAGACAATGCAATATTGATTTTGGTAATATAAATTATACTTTATGCAGGGTGATCAGTGTTGTATAGGACAGGCCATAATTTATGCTACTGATGCGGATCAATAAGCTTTATAAACAGAAAACAATACAATATTGATTTTGGTAATATAAATTATATTTTGTATAGGATGAGTAGTATACAGGGTGAGCAACGTGACTTGATCACCTTGAATATCTCACCTGTTTTTGATGATAGGAAAAAAGTGTTGAAGGAAAACGTGATTTGTTTGAAAGGGCAAATATTATGGTAAGCAAGAAATGGTTCTCAAGGTCAGATTTTTCGGGATTTCAAGGCCATCGATGTTTTTTTAAATAGAAGTTTTAATTTTTTAAAATAAACTCAGTTATGCTGTAATTGATAACCGATGCAACCTAAAAAATAAAATAATAATAATTCCAATTTTATAAATGACAAAACAACCCCTTCTCTATTAGATATCCTAATGAGTATAATAAAACAAATATTAACCCTGCAAGAAACAAATAATTCCACGTTGGTATAATTTTTTAAAACAAACTCAGTTATGCAGTAATTGATGACTGATGCAATCTCAAAAATAAAATAATAATAATCTCATTCTATTAAATGACAGAACAACCTCTCCTTTGCCAGACATACTAATGAATATAACGAAACAAATATTTACCCTGCAACAACCAAATAGTTTCACGTTGTAATAATTCTTTAAGACAAACACGCAGCCTCGGAAACAAAATAATAAAAATTTCATTTTAAGGAATGACAAAACAACATCTTCTCTATTCGACAGCCTGATATAATAAAAAAGAAAGTATTAACCCTGCAAGGAAGAAATAATTCCACATTGTAACAATTCTCTAAAACGAACTCATTTATGCAGAATTAATAACTGATGCAATCTCAAAAATAAAATAATAATAATAATTCCAAATGACAGAACAATCCCTTCTCTATTAGACGTCTTAATGAATACAATAAAAAAAAATACATTGAACCTGCAAGAAAGAAGTAATTCCACGTTGTTATAATTCTTTAAAACGACAATTTGTCAGACACGACTCTAATTAACTCAGTTCGCGAACTTTCTCGGTGGATTGATCCTTTCAGCGACTTACACGGATTTTTCTTTCGCTTAACCGTGACGACTTACCCCGTCGAAGCGTCGCGCGCAATAAAGCTCGAGCCCGGCCGAAGAAAAGCTCGCTCCTCCACGGAGATCCCGTCGAGCGGAGAAGCTTCCTTTCTTCGGGATATTTTAAACGTAAGAACCGCCGCGCAGAAGCGTGGCCAAAGAGATTTATTCGTAACGGGAATTCTGTCGCGCGTTTCTCCCCGCATTATCCAATAACAGAGGCCGAGAGGAATTTTAAATAATCTGTTTCCCTTTTTTCCGATGGGATCGGCCGGGTAATCAGGCGACCGGACGTGACGCGAATTTCGCCACATTTCTCAATGAAACGCAGACAGGAATGTTGTTACCGCATTATCTACCGGTTCATTCTGATGTTGATGGGTTGCAAGCTTTTGAAACAATCATGCAAATGCTTTGAGAATTTTAAAACATGAGAGAAATTTTCTTTTTGAAGAGACTCTTCTGCAGAGGCCAACGTGTTTTTTATTTAAATATATGCATGACGATATTATTGTATTGTAATTTTAAGTAATCTGTTTCCCTTTTTCCTGATGGGATCGGCCGGGTAATCAGGCGACCGGGCGTGACGAGAATTCCGCCACATTCCTCAAAGAAACGCAGACAGGAATGTTGTTAACGCATTACCTACCGGTTCGTTCTGATGTTGATGGGTTGCAAGCTTTTGAAACGATCATGCAAATGCTTTGAGAATTTTAAAACATGAGAGAAATTTTCATTTTGAAGAGAATCTTCTGCAGGAGCCAACGTGTTTTTTTATTTAATAATATTCATGACGATATTATTGTAGAATTTATTTATTTATTTGAAAGGGAATATGGCCAACAATAATATATTTTACGATATACATTGACGATATTATTGCAGAATTTATTTATTTATTTGAAGAAGCATGTACCCAACAATAATGTCTATTATGGCTTGCATTAACAAAATCAAATTTCCAGAAATTTGAATATTGAAAGTCGTGCACACACCACTGAAACATGTCGATTATTCATCGTCAAACTTCGTACCTGTAGACCTTGTTCACGATAAAACTTCTGCACGAGCCTCGACAAAGTGTAAAGTAATTCAGAATAAACTCCAAACTATCGACAAGCATGGCTTGTTTGTCTGTCACACGGAACAGATTCGAAGCGATTCGACCGATCGAAAGGACGAATGATAGCTGAAAAATCTTCGAACACCGTGCCTGAAAAAAGATCAATAAAACCGCCAACCTTGTTCCTTTAATTAAAAAAAAATCAATTCCTCCCAGGATGGACTGCAGTCACACACGCACAAATTACGTAAAAAACGACCGACGAAATACGTTCGAGCACAAGGCTCACGGCGTCGGGAAGTAAGATAGATGGTCGATTTCGGATTCGCTGAAAAGTGCCGCAATGAATAACCGGGGGCGGATCGGCTCAATATTGAAAATATCCGTAATTTTTCGGTGATTCAGGGTCCCCATAAATTCGAGGGCCGTCGACGGGCACGCGAAACCACCGTAAATACACCGAACGATCGAAACTTTTCAACCCGGTATGATGTATACTAGATAACTAAGTAGAGCAGGTCAACGATAAGCTCTCCTCCGATATCTGTCAGCTGTCATCGGGGGAAAGTCGTATCAAGCTGTTCGCGGCCCTCTCGGCGGCCATTATTTCCCCGTTCGCCTTTAAATAAATCTCGACTTATCGGTGACTTCCGTATTTCGTGTACCGCTACTGGGGAGAAAGAGCCTCCAGCGACGTCTGACCCTAATACCACCTATTCCACTGGGATACTTCGATGAAAATGCCTGCTAACGAACGTGTTAACCCCTCAGAGCGTTGACTGTCACAGTGAAAACAGACGTTGCTGGTCAGACACCATGTCAATCTCTCTTTTCTGTCTGAAGGGTTCAAAAACGTTCATTTTTATTCTGCAGTGTTCAACTTCCAAAAAAAAATAAATAATGTAAAACAGTTATTTCTATGCTTATTCTTCTCCTGCTGCTTAATTAGAGTATAACCTCGTGTTACAAATAATACAGTTCAATTGCTTGAACCTTGCCTCTTTACTGGTGGATTAAAGTATTAAAAATTGATTTTATTAATAAATATGTTTTGTAACAGGCCTTGTCTGTTCCGCTTACCTTTCATATGGGGTGGTGGTAAAAATTGGGGACAAACTTCAGGAGGATGTAGTACAGTAAGTGTATTCAGTATGAGGTATGTACCTAACATGAGACCCCGTAGTATTTCTTTTTAGATTCGAGTAGTATGATAAGATGAATGATATTAATATCAGGTGACTAAGAAAGTTCAATCACTTGCGGGTGAGTCATAGTTTGAATAACTGTTTATAAATATAATAACTCATTATCTACTGTTTGTTAACTGAGTAATCAATTTCATATTTTCGTTTATTTATTCATTGAATTTCGAGCGGTTAACATGAATTTAAAGTGACATTTCAACCCCTCAAAATGTCTGTGCCAAATGATGTTATTCGTGCGTGATTGCTTTACGAATTCAATGATATTTAACTGAAAGAAGTTCGAAATAATCTTTCTATGGTAAGTCTTAGAAAATTAAATTTTGAGGGAAGTAGATTCAGTAGATAGAAAGTATTAATTTTACCTACAAAACAGTAATAAATAAATTGATTTCCAAGTTAAAGTAGAGGGATAAAATTACTGCCACTAATATTCAACTGATAATGTTCCCAACAGATAAATCGTAGAAATTAAATTCTGCAGGAAGTAGATTGAATAGACAGCAAATATTAATTTTACCTACAAAACAGTAATAAATAAATCGATTTCCAAGTTAAAGTAGAGGGATAAAATTACTGCCACTAATATTCAACTGATAATGTTCCCAACAGATAAATCGTAGAAATTAAATTCTGCAGGAAGTACGTACCATTCAGTACAAAATTTCTTTTGATCAGTGAATACGCAGAAAATAGAAGAGATTTTTCATTCGAGACAAGGGAGAAAGTCGCGGTTTCAGCGATCGTGCCCGCAAGCTCGGATCTTTACAAGCTCCTGAAAGATTCATGGGGACCGATACAAGTTAAGTGCTGCCAGTTGTTTCCCCGCGGAATTGATTCAATGATTCCTTTGCAGTCGCACTGGATCGCATGAAATTTTCATTTTGTAAGTGCAACGTGCGTTCCGTTGCGACGATACGAACCGGGTCGACATCGAACTGTGTTCTCGATTCAGAAATGTTCCACCCGTTTATTTCTCCGATACTAATTTCCTTGAAAACAGAATTCAAACTACTTGCTGGTTTAAAAGAGAAAAATACTAACAAACATTAAATTGTCCTGAAATCTAAATAAGTAGTGAAAACGCTGTTGGGTCATTCCACACCAAATCCATCACTTTGTGACGTTGGTGTGAGGGATTTTGTTCAAAATGATACATGATACAGTGCATGCAAAATTAGGGGGGGTTTAAGTCATCATTTTGCTTGTTTACAATTTGTTTACAAAATACGGACCTTTGAATTTTGCAATGCTTTCCTATTTCCATGAAAACAGACTGTATGAATCTTCTTCATGAATATATTTCTCAAAAACTATTTGTCGGATTGAGTTCGTTTTTTTTTATTTTAATCTCGAAGGTTTAACCTACTGTAATAATATTTTTTTTTATTCAAAAGTTAATTTTGCAATATTAAAACTTGTTAATAAATTGTAATTTTGTACATTCCATCTTCAAGGCTGAGTGTTTTCCAATTAATAAAAATGTGTCCATACTCCTGATAACGTTATCAAATATAACCTAACTTTATCGTGCTGCAATAAATATTTCTCCAAATACTTGAACTGTATTGTATGGACACAATCTTCCTGACAGCCATTTTAACACTCTAAATACCAGGTGGCATTAGCTCAAAATGGCAAATTTTCTAAATTGTTATAACCATAAGTTCTAAATTTTTAAATCAATAATATCACTAACATTCATCGTCTTTTACTTTATCTGTTAAACCTCATCAGATATATTTATTCATATTATACATGTTCAAATAATTTATGATCGAATCAACGTGTCACCCAGATGTAGGTGACGTTGCACTCAAAGTGTTAAATACTCGCATATTATAATCAGATTAGAATACTTGCGTCCTAATCGAGTATCGACACGATGACCTTAACTTACGAGGCAGCGAAATGGTTAAAGGGGTTGTTTCGTGGGAAATGTTTCCGGTGAAAGTGTTCGAGAGTCAACGTACCCAGATCCGTGCGATGTTCCTCGCCGAAACGACGCGCAGCTTGAACATGAAGAATCCCGAAAGCGAGTTGCATTCCTGTGGTGAGCAACAGGGCGAGGAAACCGGCTGCGCAGACTAACCAACCCCAGCCACCCTCTGGATAGAAATGCGTGCGCGTGGCCATGTCTATACCTAAACAATGACATCACCATACTTGTTATTCTCATAAGACTGTAAGATGATAAGAGCGAATGGTGTTGTCACATAGGAAACTCGAGTGATCAGCGAAGTTAAGTTACTCTGTACACGGATGACATATGAGGAAAACGAATTTCCTTTTCCAATAACCCAACGTATAATATTCATATATTATTAACATAAATTCTACCAATGACTGTTGATTTTAAACATCTTAGAAAACTTCATTGTTTTTTTTTAAGTTGATTGACTGAGATACAACAAGGTTGAAGTCAATCATGTGTTCTAAATGTTAAGGGTAGGTTTTAAAACCAACCTTTTAAAATCTTGCTCTAAAACAGATTTCAATGGTATATAAATAAATATCTATATAAATGTTACACAATGTAGTTAATACAAGCATACTTCTTGGAATGTGCTGCTATTTCATTAGAAAATTGTTAGAATTGTTATTTAAGATTCTAAAGTGAAGATTCATAAATAATACCTACAGTAAATTATTTTTGTGTGCCTTTTATACAATGTTTATACTTGGTACAATAATCAAGACTGTAGTCATGTAATGAGTTGTCATCATCCATCTGCTGAGCAGATTATACTCTTCAAGTCTGGCTACATTTTTCAGTTTTACACTCAGAATACATGCAGTAAATATTGGAGAATTATGATTTTAATTATTTCATGGATTATTGAAGAATTTAGAAAAAATGATTGATCACTTAGTAAAGAAATTGTTGTTGAATTATTAAAAATTCATAGAGTAAATATAAGAAGAAATTTCCTAGGAAAGACTCTCCAATTCTCAAGAAACAGTGCTTAACACGTCGAATGCCACAGTGAAAATTGCCATACCTAGTCAGACGCAGTACTGTTTTAAGTATAAACCGCGAAAGGATAAAATATTTTACTATTTGAACGTGCAGTACTTACTGTATATTATTAAAATAATAATAATGATGCTGAAAATTGTACAAGAATTCCCAGTCATTTAATTGACTAAAATTTGAGGCACGGGTCACCGGTGACCCCCATGACAATCAACGTGTTAATTCTCAAGAAACAGTGCTTGTTTAACACGTCGAAAGTCACAGTGAAAACTGCCATACCTAGTCAGACGCCGCATAATCTACTGTTTTAACACTTTGACTGCCGACTACGAATTAACTCGTACTGGGCAGTCAACGTGTTAGTTAAATAATTATTGATTGTGACAATATTCTCAGAATCTTACTTTGCAAAATTAACATAGAAAGACATGTATACGAGTAAATAAGTATTTAAACATTTTATTTCTTTGTAATTTACAATCAAAACAGCAATTTACGTCGTGTCTGATTAGGAATGGCTGTTTTCACTGTGGCAGCCAACGTGTTAAGTATAAACCCCAAAAGGATAAAATATTCTACCATTTGAACGTATATTACGTACTGTATATTATTAAAATAATAATAATGATGTTGAAAATTGTATAAGAATTCCTAGTAATTTAATTGACTAAAATTTGAGGCACCGGTCACCGGTGACCCCCATGACAGTCAACGTGTTAATTCTCAAGAAACAGTGCTTGTTTAACACGTCGAAAGTCACAGTGAAAACTGCCATACCTAGTCAGACGCCGTATAATCTACTGTTTTAAGTCTAAACCGCGAAAGAAAAAGATATTCTACTATTTGAACGTACAGTACTTACTGTATATTATTAAAATAATAATAATCATGTTGAAAATTGTATAAGAATTCCCAGTCATTTAATTGACTAAAATTTGAGGCGCCGGTCACCGGTGACCCCCATGGCAGTCAACGTGGTAAATCTCCCGAAAAATATTCCGGTGGTATAATCACGAGGAGTACCTGGACGACGAAAAGCAGGTACGCAGCGATGAAGGCTCCTCCAGTCTCCGAGCACCCAATTATTGTTGCCACCTATGCTCTCGTCAGCGTCCATGTAACGCATCCGAGTGTCTGAAAAAGAGAAAAGCCACGAAATAGAGTGGACGAAGATGGACGTGATGTCGCGAAGTGACGCGAAGGGTCTTTTCCCGTCTCGTCGGTTAAATGCAAATTAAGTGCACCGCGCCAGGATTAATCCCGTGGGATTACTATCAGCTGTTTTTGCGTAATTCACCGATATATTCGCCGGGACTTAATTACACCGTGAACTCGCCGGTGGACCAATGAGTTCGCCTCCCTGCTAAGCCGCGCGATAAAGATAAATGCTGTTCACCGTGCAATCGACGACGCCGAAAGCAAAAGCTGAACTAACTTAGGCCATCGGATATCCGGCTGTCAACGCGAGTACATGCTAAATTTATAAAGCCAACAGAAACTGGACACTGTCGTAGCAGAATATTCCTTTATTAACACTTTGACTGCCGTGTCGCCCGTATGCGGGTGACACTTAAATTCAGTTGTTATTTATCTGTCTGTGAATGGCAGTAGTAAACAGATTTAAAATTGTTTAACAGTACCAGTAAAAAATTATAGAGAATTACTGATGTTATGGATTAATCAGGGCATAGTTTCAGATTACTGTCATGCTACATCAAATTTTAAAAAAGTGTGTCGTTTACAGTCTATATAGTGTGGCAGTCAACGTGATAACAATAATTTTTCTTGCGTTAACCCTAGTGCTGTATTCGGGTCTCTTTCGACCCACTTCGTTCTCATTTCTTTTTATACTTTTGTTGTTATCGAAGAGATGCAATGAAATTCGTATCATTATGCTTGCTTATGTTCCCTTGACAGTGTATTAAAAGTTTCTTTGGGTTCATACGGGGTGCTGGTAACAAAAATTGTTATACATAATGTAAAACCTGTTGTGAATAAACAATTTGAGAAAAGTATGTGGTTTTTCTATAAGTAAAGTCATTATGATAGATGCAACTGGATGATCCTGTGCTTCCTTGATCCTCAAACTTTTATTATACAGCTGGAAATATGAGTGATATATTTATTGGGCCATTTTTGACCCGAAGACATTAATTGTACGGTGGAAGGGAAGAAGACTGCAGGGTTAAGATGGAATTTTCGAATTTTCCTGGTGGATGGTCGCACCTCATTCATTTCAGAATTTTATACAAATTTCTGGGTACTCCAGGTGGCCCAATTTCGTGAAATTTTATATTCCAAAAATTGAAAGCATATTACAGCAATGACGTATGTTTGTTAACTGTATGCAACGATCTGTAGGGGAAAGTGATACAGCGGAGTAACAATGGTACATAATACTCAGATTTGCTGGATCGAGAGAAACATATTTCATCATTACTGCAATATTAATACTTTTCAAAACATTATAAAAATTGCTAGTTACTTCTACCTCTAAATGTTTTTAATTTCATCTTCCAGAAATTAAAAAAAATGTTACCAATATCATATCAAGAACACCATAACAGAAAAGCAATGGCACACGGTACTCAAACTTGCTAAATCCAGAGAAAAATGGAAAACCACCCCTATGGAGATGACTTCTTTGTGAAGAAACATGGACGACCTTGAGAACTCTGCAGAAGAGAACCCTTTACGTAACTTTAAACGCATTACGAGAACCAGAGAGAAGAGAAGGTAACCGGGTGAATCAGGCTGTATAATTTTAAGAACTCCGTAATACTTTTTTTGTCGATGTGAAGTCGAGTTGACGCCATGTTGTCTTGACGCGTCCGCAGCTGGCAACCCCGCAGCGCGTGCTACAGACAGGGGATGAAACGGGTTCAAAGAAATGAAGAGGAAAAAGAAGAGTCGAGAGGGTTAGATAAAAGTGCTCATGAAAAGGAAATGCTAGTCGGCATTGAAGGGGGTGGAGATAGACCCCGTGGTCGAGGGCTCCCGGAAAACCGCTCGGTGATTTTCAACCCCTGAAGATTTTTCGAAATTTTTCGAACCCCCGTGGATTTGAAATTCCTTCCATCCTTCGAAGACGGGAAGCTCTTTCGCAGAGTCTTCGGTGATCGATGGAAAAACTCGGGAAAATGAACGGTGCGGAAAGGGAGGATTTGACTAGAATTTTAGCGAAAGAAGGAAGTTCGGTTCCAGGGGGAAGATTGCAGAAGTTTTATGGTGGTTCTACGGTGCAATGAGATTTGTCATTTATTTTTCCTGCAGGAAAGTTTGCTGTACTATTTTTAACTATTTTTTGGTACACATGAAAAAGGAAATAAAATATAAAACATGGAAAAATGTAGGTTACTTTGTTGCAAGAATTTTTCCAAAGTTCTATTTAAAATTCATATTTCCATTGTGGTGATATTAGAGGAGCTTGAAAAATACTTTTTGAAAATGTTACACATCGACGTTTATATAATTAGTTTTCCCATTTATTGTATTTGACTTATTACGCCAAATTAGGCTTGCTCAAAATGTAAATTTGACTTGTGTATTCGCTTACAACAGGCATGGAATCAGATAACAACTGATGCAATAGAAAAACTATTAAAACGAATGCCAAAATTAGTGAACACAGTGATATGTATAGGCGAGAAGAAAGTTTAATTTTAGTACACATAACTGATGAAATCTCTATTCAAATACTAAATATACGAATTCTTTGTAGTTTAAAGCAGTGGTAGCCACTGGAGCTGCGACCTTCCCCTACTCCAGGTACATTCTGTACTGGAACGAGGGGAATAGACTTAGAGTGGGGGAAGGCTGCAGCTCCGGTGGCCATCACTGGTTTAAGGTATCAAACTACATAATAACTCTTCAAAATTATTATTCTTTACTACTACATAATAATTCCTCAAGATTTTAGTAATTAATTAATAATATTTCAGGTTTACTTAATTTTGCATAAGTACCCTAATACTTATGGACAGAAGTGTACCTTGGAGCATACCTAACGTCCAGTCTTGTTTTTAAAATATGTGTGTAAATTATTCTGGCATATTATTAATGTCATATTCAAATATTATATTAACGAAAACCAGGTAAATGTAACAGTATAAAATAATAAAATCTAGCCAAGGAATTCTAGACATGTTCTAACATAGTAATCGTTTTGCTCAAAATGGGCAAGTGTCCAGTGGGCGGGGGTGTACCTCCGTATCAAAATATTCCAAAGAGAATTCTTTGGAACACGTGGTACATGTACCTGTGTACGGAGAACAGTGCCATGATTTGAGCCTCCACCATTTTGGAGGACATGTCACCGACGTGTGAACCAATTTTTTAATGTCAATTTGCCTGCCGGTTCACGCCCACGCCGGAAAAAGCGAACAGAAAGGGAAGAAGTACCACGGGGGAAAAAGGAGTTAGAGAAGCGTAGGTCAAAGCGACGCTGGGAAAATACAGAGAGGTGTGATACACATTTTTAATTTCGCGTCGGTTCTCCGGTCTCGCTCCTAAATACTCCGTTTTTTCTACCCTTTGGTTAATAACAACGCGCCGCGCGATGCAGAAGTAATTACACGAAATTGAAAAGTTTCACTTTAATTCGTCTTCGTTGAGATAACGAAGCCGCGATGCAATTTGCCGTAGAATTTTTGTTCGCACCCCGTTGTTCGCCATTTTCTCCCGTTACTGCGTTCCTCTCAACATAATAAAACATAGTTTCATTTTAAGTAGCCGCTTATGTGTCTGAAAATAACTTTGTAAATATTTTATCTTGAGAATTTTAATTTTCAGAGAACGTAGAGGAATGATAGTTATTTTTGGGCTTTCTGTGGACCCGATTTAACAGGGAGAAATAATTACAGGATGCAGTGCTTTGAATGCTTCGGATGAAAATTTTCTTCAGAGTTTTTAATTGGATAATGTGAATCGTTAAATGTGAGAATTGAAAATTATGGATGAATGCACAGGTAGCGTTGGGATAATTAACAAAAGGGACGAAATGTCCTTAATTACCCGAACGAGGAGCAGATAAGCGAGAAAGTTGGGCCAAAGTAGGCCGTGGAATGAAAAATGGATCGAGATGGTGGGAACTGCATCAGAAAATGGCCGGTGAAATAGCCGCGAAAGAAATTATGAGGCTTTTTCGATGCTGCTGAGGCTCTCACGCCTTCATAAATTATTGCGTTAATGCAAACTTGACGAGCAATCTACGACGGTCTTTTCAGGAACATCCTGAAGGGAAGGAAAGAATATTTTCTGATACGATATATCGTTTTATTCTACTTTTAAAAATTATTCATAAATTGAGTAACCCTACAAAACATTAAATAAAATCGCAACAATTATATTTAGAATTATTGTTGATTGAAACACTGCTCTCTAGCTATTGAACTGATAAAATAAAAGCTGTATAGCAAAATTAGTAGCACAGCTTTAAATTAGGTCACCAGTAGAACAAGAACGTACAAGTCAGACACAGGGAAGAAGTACCCTAATTTGCTTGTCGGGAATCAAACAGACATATTTCCTAAGTTTTCATAAATAAACTTATATATATAAACTGACAAATAGAAATTGCCAAAAATAAATTTATAGTATACTATATGAATTTATAAATAGAAATCATGAATAAATTTACAAAATTTTCAGTTTCCTTCTCACATCAATTTGGAACGAAAAACAAAATCTTGCAAAATGACATACAATTTGAATTCGACTTAAAATTTGTCAGAAACTGTGCGACGAGATCGCGAGGCGAATAAATGCAGAGTTAGACTGTTCGCAGAATTTGTGACGCCGTCGACAAGGCTGCAACATCGAAAAATTCTGAGGAAATTCGAGGAATTGACTCCTCGAATAAATTCCACTCGACAATGTTTCTGTGACTTCGTCTTCACGAGGAATTTGTTTCCTCGAAAACGGGCGGGAGTAATTCGTTTTCTGTTCAAATGTGTCACGGCATTCCGATCCATCGTTGCTAACCGTTTAGTGTGAATTGTAGTACCAAATTTGTGATACTGGTGCTTTAGATTTAATTTGAACAACTATCTACTGATTTTTTTTTATAAAAATTTGGGTCGACAGTAGCTCAATAATAATAATAGTAATACCCAATAATAATAATAGTAATACCCAATAATAATAATAATAATAATGATGATAATAATAATAATAATAATAATAGTTAGAAAATTTCTACAGCAAAAACACTGATATGAACCTGGCATAGCCAGTTCATACTAAATAAAACCACAGCGAAAACTCTCTGTTAAATATAGATAACAATAATAATATGAAATGTTAAACGTTTTAATGTTATATACAAGATTCTGGCACACCTTGAAGCTTTAGTTCCTGTAATAAGTGGAAACTGCCCTACTCGGTCAGACAGGATATAATTCAGTGTTTGTAACAAACATTATGAAGGCAAACAATATTTAAAAATTCAATCTTATAACCTGTATATCATGTTCTTATTGCAATGTTAATATTACTCGGAATGTTATTAAAATTAACAGCTACTCTGGCAGAAAAAATTTGTCATGTAATAATTTGTAAAAGAAAGTGAAACAATAGAGTAACAGTGGCTCACAGTATTTAAATATGCTGAATCGTGAGAAAAATCCAAAATTT
The DNA here is from genome assembly GCA_916610135.2 of Macropis europaea. Lineage (NCBI taxonomy): Eukaryota > Metazoa > Arthropoda > Insecta > Hymenoptera > Melittidae > Macropis > Macropis europaea. Next base: position 13,661,504 of record OU744351.1, on the reverse strand, counting down.
CACCCTTGAAACAAATTTTTCTCCTTGAGAAGTCACACAGACCTCGAAAACTCTGAAGAAAGTTGTTTTTGAAACCATATAAATTACATATGAAACTTTTATCGTATTGAAAGTACCAAAGAAAATAGTCTGGACACCCTACATAATTCTTCATCGTCGATCTAAAAATAGACGTGTCATCGTGTTTCCACAATTCAAACAATTTATTTAATACAAGATTCATAGTAATTTATCTGACAAATCATCAAGCTCTATTTTCAGCAGTAAGTGGAAGCTTCCATACATGGCCGGACACCCTACATTTTCTCCTCATTTAATATTAAATATCAACATTTTTTCCACAGTTCATAGAACGTTAAATTGTTAATAAATGGTATCCCTCAAGAATTAAAAAAAAACTGTACCAGTATCATGCCACCGAAAGCACTGCGCGGACAATCTGTAAAAGAAACTGGAACAACGGCGTAACGGTGGCTCGCAATATTCAGATTTGCTGAATCGGGGGAAAAATGCGAATTTCCCCGGCGGAGCGGATATTTCGCTCTCGAATTGCGTGCACGCGGTCATCTACATAATACAAACGAGCGGAATAATGGCGGGAACGATTCGATATCGATCCCACCGTGCGAGTGCGATCCATCGAAAGAATTGGCTCGCGCGAGACGAGGCTGTCGCTCGTGTTTACCCGCAACCCGAATTTATTTACACTCGTTTGAAAACCACGGCTCATTTATGCGACGCGAACGACACGCTGAATTAACGTGAATCAATGTTTCGTTGCTCAATAGGTTTTAACGCGTTATTCTGACGTAATCGATACGAAAATTTAGTATTTTTCCTGCTTTTAATTTTGTGCGAACGCAGCAAATTGCGGTGTTTGTGCTGACCAGACCGCGGTTGTTTATGCAACTATACTTTTTCAAGTTTCCATATTTCCTATGTTCATGTAGATTAATAAATGAAGTTCAACAAGACTGCATTTGCTGCTTGAAATGTTTAAAGAACGTACGTCAACTGTGTTTTGGTAAATTATTAAATGTCCATCATACAACAATTTGGATATAGTAAATTGCATAAACATCCGCAGTCTACTGATGACATTTTATTTTGCAGAATATGACGTTATTTTCAGAAACGTCCTGTAGAAAAGGAAATAATATTTTCTCATACGATATTTAGCTTTGTTCTAGTTTTAAAAATTATTTACGAATTGAATAATTCTGTGGAAAATGAAATAACATTGCAACAATTAAATTCGGAATTATTGCTGATTAAATCATTGTTCTTTAGCAATTGAACCACTAAAATAAAAATTGTGCACCGAAATTAGTAGTACAGCTTCAATTAGTTCGCCAGTAGAATTAGAACGTTCAAGTCAGACAGGTGGAAAAAGTACTGAAATTTTCTCGTCAGGACTCAATGAAACATACTTCCTGTAGCATTTCTGCAAGAAGAACTAGAAATTGATTTAAGAATGACTCAGCTCAGATTGAAAATCAAACTATAACATCATAACACAACATACTACAAGTTTGTTAATTAATAAATTAAATTACCCACTAAATTACCCACAAATTATTACCCTTCAATGTATCCAAAATCGTACATACTCACAATCAGTAACAAACTAAAATTAACAATTACAGAACTTACATCACTCCTCATTTACTCAGCGATTAAAATTATCAAATAGAATTAAAAAGAAATCGAAAAAAAATTCCAAACAAAATTGCAAGTCGTTCCAACAGATTCAAATGTACCACTCCGCTGTACTGTCCAGAGTATTTTACGATCCACGAAATTGTGTCCGACTCTCGAAAGAAAATCACAGTCAGCTCCCATCGAGGATGCTCGTCCGTTTTGAAAAAGATCGCAACGCGGCGGAACGAATGCAGCTTTTCTCGCGTGCTGTTTCGCGAGTATAGCAGAGCGGGCCGAGTCGGGTAATATATCTCCGGTCCCATCCGATTTATCTGAAACTTACTTTCGGTCGGATTGTTAGAGTTGCCTGGATAGATAACGACGGAGCCGCGGTTTATAGTGCGATTGTTATCCGAAACGTTTCGCCGCGGTCCCTTGTCGGACGATAATAGAAAACAACGGACCCGCAGCCATGCAAATAGACTTTTATTCCCCAGCACCGAACAAATAGTCCAAACAATGCCGCTCCTCCTTTGTCAGACCCTCCTGAAGCTCATTTCCAAGCGAAACGTACCGGGTCATCTCATAAGTAACGTCGTTTTATAGATACGACTCCATCAAACGTAAAAAGGTTAACGAGCGCAGTTATTTTTAATCATAACGAGTCCCACTCGTGATACTGATTACAATTTCCGTGGTACAAACACGAATTGTACATGCTCTGGAATTATTTTTACAGATCATTACAAGAGACTGAGAGTTATGTTTCTGCGAGTTTTATAACTAACATTACATTTAATAAACTGTTTATCAACCCTACCGGCAGCATGTGGGATTTACTCAAAATAATTCCTACAATACGTTTGAATTTTATAGAAGCTCTGTGTCGTAGCTTTATTGACTGTCAAACAATTTTCAGAGGCACGTATACTTTCGTACATATGTCCTGGGACATTTTACTATTTTTTGAAAAATTTGGATTGCGATACAGATTTGATTAGTTATTTCAATGTGAACGGTCTTTTTAAGGGGGTAGGTTACCTTTGACAGCCCTAAAACAGGCCTTTTTTCAAACATAAATTGTGAAGTGATAAATAAAGGTACAGTAAACAATTTTTCCCTTTTAGTTGTTATTCTGGATGATGGCTTATGGACGGGGGTGTACGTGCTGTATACTAACATGCACTAGAACAATCAAATACTATACTTTATCATACAACATAAAAAAAATCATAAGGCAGGGGGTTTATTATCAAGATACTGAGTGTTAATTTTAGTGTCCTTGGTTGACTACTTTGATTCCATTTTAATCAAATTTATATTATTCCAAAATAATTAATTTCAGGCTGATTTCGATCAATTAGTGTCATTGAATTTTTCTATCAATCAAAACGCTGTCGAGCTACCAAAATAGGTAGTAGTTGGTAAGTACAACTAATTTCGAGTGTAACAAACACCATCATGATATTGTTCCACTAAAACTTCATATTGTTTATAAAATTCTTAGCAACAGATCTCTGCTACGATAATCCAAAGTTTCATGGGCAAAATTCTAAACAAAGTGGATCCCTCACAGTACAATTTTTACAAAACAAAATAGGGTAATATAATCGCGAAACTTTTCGGAAGGAACAGACTTAAATTACAGGTAATTACTTATTTAAAAAGAATAATATCTGATCGCTCAGGTGAAAATGAGAATTTTTAGAAAATTCTTAAAGGACATTCAAGAATTTTGTTTGCTGTCAGTAAGGTAATTAATTGATATTTCTGTTTAGTTCTCCGTGTTTGCGGTTGTTTCTTGTCAGAAACTTTTCACAGCGCACGTTTCAGCGGCGAGTAATTTTTTAAACAATAGAACGCCCGGGTTGCTTTCTTTTCAGCGACCCGGCCACGGCTGTTCGAGGCTGTTTCCTTTCTTTCCTGCTCACAAAGGGGCTGAACTTAATAAATTGGGGTGCAACGAAGAGAGCCGTGGAGAAGGAAAATCAATTCTACTCAACCGAACGTATTGTCTGTCGAAGGGACTCGAACGATAAGGTTCAGCCCGGAATTGCACCCCGAAATCCAACAGCTAATTTTAGGAGAGTGTGCTGCTTCCTCCTTTGAGATCAAACGCCTGCGCAAAGCGACAGACACGAGGTTCCAGTAAGACTAAATAACAGAGAAGTCTATTGAGAACGTACAGTTCACATACGAAAGGAAAGAAACGTTTTTTAAAATTTGTAGACGTGTGTCTCTGTTATTTCTATCAGTGTGTTTGGTCGAAGAATTTAATTATAAATCTATTATTGAAAGAATAAATAAAATTATTTGCTTTGTGCATTTCACAATCTTCACTCTGGGATTTGGAAAAAAAAAATTAGAGATCAGGTGCTGAAATATCGCAGTCTACTTATCACAATTAACCATCTAATTACTTCATAAAAATTCATAGTAAATAATTTCTCTCCAGGCCTAAAAAATACAGAGCTAAACCTACCTATCGCTAATCCGCAAACTTTCCAAATAATGCAACGTATATTTTACACAGAATCGTTGACATTAAAATTAAGTGTATCCCTGCATAGTATGGCCCTTAGTATAGTTGTAATACTCTGTCGTTCCCTCTCAGCTGCATATTGGACCAAGTCAGCAAACTTCGGGCGGATTAGTCCGCTGCAACACCGCGGGAAGGAAAACAGACGCGTTCAAGATTATGAGCAAGTTCAGCCCGTGAGGGCAAAATTATTATTGTCACGGGTTTATGAGAAAAGTTGTGCAATACCCGTGAGAGACGCCCCCTCGAATCGCGGTGAATTTGGATGAAACGGAAAGCATATCGCCGAACAAGTTAAATTAAACTTCTTCCGTGCGTGCGAGGTTGAATGGGCTGTTTAAATTTCTTCCGCTAATTCATGCTGGACGATTGTGCAGTGATTCGTACGGTTTATTTATTTATTTCTCTAGCCACGACGAATACAGCGTAACGAGAATGGGCCACGTGCACACTGTAACGAGGAATTTGGGATTGCAGGGTGCAATTGTGATATCAGGAACACCGCGGAACGCAATAATGATAAGACCGAAGCTGTAGGAATTGCTGGCAGCTCAGAATCGGGGATAGACTACGAATGAGATTATGTTCGATACGGATTCGGTAGTTGGAGTGTTCTTCAATGTTTTGGACTCATTTTGATATGCGTCTTCTAGGATTCTTTTAACAAGCTGTATAAATGAAATGTGGATAATATAAAATTTAAAATGTATTAAATATGAAAATATAAGGAAGTGGAGAATGATACTCTCAGTGTCACTGCAAATGATTGTACTGTTATTTATTAGACAATTGTCGTTCGACATTTTGTGATGGACAGTCAGTAGTTTATACAGGGTGTTAAAGAAACAGGTGGTTAAACTGTAAAAGCATATACTACTCATCAAAGAAAGGAGATCGTTTAAATAATTGTTCAGAAGTGCATGTTTTTTTAGATACAAGCACTGAATTCTGACTCTGAACTGTGACTCTGAACTCTGACTCTGAACTCTGACTCTGAACTCTGACTCTGAACTCTGAACTCTGACTCTGAACTCTGACTCTGAACTGTGACTCTGAACTGTGACTCTGAACTCTGAACTTTGATTCTGAGCTCTGACTCTGAGCTCTGACTCTGTGCTCTGACTCTGAACTGTGACTCTGAACTGTGACTCTGTCTCTGAACTCTGACTCTGACCTGTGACTCTGAACAGTGTCTCTGAACTGTGACTCTGAACTGTGACTCTGAACTGTGACTCTGAACTGTGACTCTGAACTCTGACTCTGAACTCTGACTCTGAACTCTGACTCCGAACTGTGACTCTGAACTGTGACTCTGAACTGTGACTCTGTCTCTGAACTCTGACTCTGAACTGTGACTCTGAACTGTGACTCTGTCTCTGAACTCTGACTCTGAACTGTGACTCTGAACTGTGACTCTGAACACTGAACTCTGAACTGTGACTCTGAACACTGAACTCTGAACTCTGACTCTGAACTCTGACTCTGAACTCTGACTCTGAACTGTGACTCTGAACTCTGACTCCGAACTTTGACTCTGAACTCTGACTCTGAACTGTGACTCTGAACTCTGAACTTTGATTCTGAGCTCTGATTCTGAGCTCTGACTCTGAGCTCTGACTCTGTGCTCTGACTCTGAACTGTGACTCTGATCTGTGACTCTGAACTGTGACTCTGAACTGTGACTCTGAACTGTGACTCTGAACTGTGACTCTGAACTCTGACTCTGAACTGTGACTCTGAACTGTGACTCTGAACTCTGACTCTGAACTCTGACTCCGAACTGTGACTCTGAACTGTGACTCTGAACTGTGACTCTGTCTCTGAACTCTGACTCTGAACTGTGACTCTGAACTGTGACTCTGAACACTGAACTCTGAACTGTGACTCTGAACACTGAACTCTGAACTCTGACTCTGAACTCTGACTCTGAACTCTGACTCTGAACTCTGACTCTGAACTGTGACTCTGAACTCTGACTCCGAACTTTGACTCTGAACTCTGACTCTGAACTGTGACTCTGAACTCTGAACTTTGATTCTGAGCTCTGATTCTGAGCTCTGACTCTGAGCTCTGACTCTGTGCTCTGACTCTGAACTGTGACTCTGATCTGTGACTCTGAACTGTGACTCTGAACTGTGACTCTGAACTGTGACTCTGAACTGTGACTCTGAACTCTGACTCTGAACTGTGACTCTGAACTGTGACTCTGAACTGTGACTCTGAACTGTGACTCTGAACTCTGACTCCGAACTTTGACTCTGAACTCTGACTCCTTACCAACTCATAACCAACAAACTCTCTCCCCATTCGCCCTCACACTGTATTTTTCCACCCCAATCGCCCTTCCTCTATCTCACACTAAACCTCGCAACCATTCCCAGAAATCCCACGGTGCATACAAGCCCAACAATCTCCGTATCATCTCATCTCAATGATACTCAGTCACACCCAAATAAGTTACTCGCCTACCCTACAATATCGTGAAAGGATTCAACATCTCCATTCTCCCTTAAAACGAGTGGAATACGTTTCTAAAATTTCACACCCTGTTCCTGAAACACCCTGTGCACATCGACTGGCTGAACCAGGCCCGAGGGCTCTCCTGATTTACACTAATTGAAACTTGATTGTAACTCACCACCGTGATAAGAGTTCCCCCGATGGGGCGTGTAGACACCGTTCCTGTGCTCGGGGACACAATGGCTCGGCGTGTAATACTGCATCGGGTGGTGAATATAGTTGTTCGGGGTGCTCGGCACGTGTACCGGGTGACAGTGCATGCATCTTCGCGGCGTCTCCGGCACACCCTGAGGAAAAGAAAGTCCATGAAAGAGGATGCGATGGTAATCGGGTGTGCAGGCGTGTCCACGTTCGATCGTGGCTCCGGGTGCCCTGAAATTAAACGACGCTCGATTTTGCGCGGGGCTGAAGCGTCGCGACAGGAATACCGATCAACCCTTCCGATCCCGAGCTGTGTCTGTCTGTTGATCACTATAGTGAGTGGTATTATAAAATATAGTGTCCAATTTTGAAGATTGTAAAAGGACGCGTGTTCGATATAATTATGACCCTGATATTTCATTTTGAAATATTGTTAATTAGAAAGAAAAGAAATTTACGCTATGAGCAATTAAGAATATAATATTGTTTAATTTATTGGATTGTGTACAGGCTTCTTTAAGTTGCTTGCCTTAATTCGTGTTATTGCAGTAATGTTTTACATAAACTTTTTCTGTTTTTTGTTGGACCACAGTAGTATGTGTCTGTGGTAGCTCAGACTTGAATCCAATCAGGAGAGGCACTTTGTGAGATAGAGAGAATCTGATGTCAAATATTGTACGACTCTAATATAAGAAAGGTTTTGTGTAGTTAATAGGAGGATGCAATGTTGGAAGTTCTAACGCATAAGTTCAATCTTCATCTCTCCTGTAGAGGATACCCTGTGAGCGAATATTTCATTATTATAATATGTGTAACGTTGATTCTTAAATTGTTCCAGTGTTGTGAAACTGCAAAATATTTAACAATATATATATATATATATATATATATATATATATATATATATATGGATTTTCGTAAGATAAAAGCCTTGTTTATATCACAGTTTTAAAAATTGTTGCCTCGAAGAAATATCAATGATAAGTAAGCATAATGGAACTACACCTTCAAAATAATACAATATACTCTATTTGTAAAACGTAACAAATAATAGTTATATATAATAATAATACGACAATAATTAATTACATAATAAGAATGCGTTAATAATTAGTTAATAATAGTAAGGTAAGTATGATAACACTTACATATAATAACTGGTTATAGTGTTATAATTATAATATCGAAATTGTTTCAACAGAATCTCAAAAGCTCATGTTTTGTTATAGTCACATTTTATAAAATGTCACGAAAAACGTGCTAATAACTGAACTACACGATTAGAAACAACAGTAAAAAAAAAAGTAAATGCTCTGTATCGTTCGAATAATTATAGACGATACTGCATGAATAATTACTACAATTTACAAGACAATAGAGCCTTCGAACAATACTGGTTCTACAGTATTAATTATCTCCGAAATCTGAACAGAAGCGTTCTCCGTAATAATCCATAATTATATATCGGAGTAATTCAAGGCACTTTGAAGATTTTTCTTTGCGGCTTTAAATGTGTCCTAAGCTTTTATGTGGGCGCACCATGCGGTTTTATGGGGTAAATGTGGCGCAAGAAACATGCTCTTCGTAAAAGCCGTGCATGCACAGTAGTGGTTAAGCCCTGCTCGAAGTAATTGCCGCGCAGGATGTCCAATAAGTGCCGATTCTATGGGCTCGTAATCAAGCTTCCACGAAAATTAGTGTTTCCATTGACTATTGTACCCTCGCCATCCTCAACCACGCAAAATCATAGTCGTTGGTACGTTATCGTTTCAATTATGAATATTAACCACAAATATAATCCCCGGAATATCTTACACAATTTATAATTAACAGAAATCTCGACTGATTAATATTTCTCTACAATATGCAGTCTTTATGACTCACATGAAAAATTAAATTTCTTTATGACACGAAGTCCTTCAAACGCAACATAATTCATTCAAATCCTTTTCTTTTAACATAAAAAAATCAGAATTTACAGGATTTTAAATGACAATTACTAGTCTCACTCACTCCGTGTACAAAATACTCACAAACAATAATAATAAAAGAAACATTAACACCCTCTCCAATGAGTGAGTCATTACAAGCCTCGTTAGACCGAGTGTATCAATTAGCAAAATCCTCATCAGGTCGATGTTCATCTTCCAAGACAAGACTCACTCCACGCAGCAACAAGGGTAGTTTTTTCAAGACAGATTAATAGCTCCATTCTCGAAAAAGCTACCCCTTCGATCAGAAGGAGAAGCAAATGGTTTTTATCACCTGCATGGAATGCTGGGATCGCAGCGATCTTATCGAACCGGCGGGATGAAGGGATGGTACGCTGCCCCCGAAGCTCATCGCAGAATTTCTACATCCACCAGGGGTGGACCAACCCCCTCTGACACTGGCCGAAGTCCACCCCATCCCGTTGCCGCAATCGTCCACCAACATCTTCACGGCAGACCGTGCATCTCACTGATCCTCCCCCGCGACTCCTTCCGAACTCACCGATCAACCCTTTCCGCGGGGATGATTATACCCCCGGCGAGGGTTCGCCGCGATTTCGATGGCTCAGCGGCGTTTATTTAACAGCCTGTGGTCGATACTTTGATCCTGCTCGCGAGGAATCATTTTGCTCGAGACGTTTGGCTGGCCTGCAACGAGAAAACACGAGGGGGTTGAAATTTTGTTTTCATTTTCGGAAGGATGAAAGTTGTAATTAAGGGAAGGCGATTGGGGATGAAGGTGTAAGCTGCGCGATGGCGAATGGCTGGGACAGTTTTGATGGATTAAATTCGTGGTTTCTCCGGAGGGTCTCGGGGAATTTTAAGGTTAGGTCTCTGTCGAGAGGGAGCTAAGATACATCGCTGTGATGGAAGAAAGTGGGACATCTTCAGATTGGATTGTGGAGGAATGAGAAAGAATTGAAAGTCTAATTTTTTGTGTTTATTAATTGTAGAGACTACTGACTGGATTAGGTTGGGTGGTTAGGTTGACTGAAACCAAAATGGAGGCCTTCTGGAAGACATTATAGTGGCATCTAGCTTTGTCTATTCCGTTAGTTAGCGTCATTCTTCTATTTATAATTTCTGAACTCAGTATGCAAATTTGATGTTAAGTAATCAGTAGGTTTTCAAATGTTTGTTAATTACAAACAAACTGAGTCTGGTTCTCTTGCAAAAAATAATTCCGCACAACAATTACAATGTTTAAAAAAAAATAAATATAATTGTATCCCAATCTCCTTTATTTAGCTACATTAAAGTAGCAAATATTGAAGTGAAAATTCAGTTAATTCAAAACAAAACTTTATCCTGCGTCTGACCAGTTATGTCTGTTTCCACTGTGAACGATGAGCGGAGTTATGAATGCCCCTGGAACACTGCAATCCGACTGTGTGCAAAACTTTGTATTACGTTGGGTCACGAATAACTTCCAATTTGTCTTGTTAAATGTGTTTGTTAATTTCTTACCATGTGATTACCTTCTATTAAGAATACAAATTAATAGTTTAGGTGAACCATTTCATTTTTGTAGGTAGAATAATATTTGTTATGTATCTAAAGTTATTTATGACTCAACTCAATATATTTATACCGTTAAGATTCAATAAACAATTATTATTATTGTATAATAGCTGTATTATTTTCTTCGATAAAACGTGTTCTAAAATACATGATTAAAACCATAAACACAGTGCTCGAAACCTTGCCACTTTTAGACCTGCACACTTAATTTTGTTAGTAGCAGTAAATGACACTGGGAATGTTCGTCCTATGTATTTTCAACTCACAGTCGCAGTTGTCGCAAGCACACTCGATTAATTATCGTTAATTCGTCGCGAAAATGGAAACAACGTTGCGCAAACTGTTCGCCTCGTTCGATTCCCCTCGTAATAGTTCATTTCTGCGCTGGAAACAGCGACGGAATTTCATTCGGGGAGAAGTGACTTAATCATTTCACAATTAGTTGCTGTGTAACAAAGACGGTTCCGCGTTGAATTAGCATTGTGACGAGCGACTCAACGATGTAAGTAATTTCGCGAGTAATAAGTTCACGACGGAGTCCATTATGAAAGCGACCCGTGCGATATTAATTTTGATCCTGTATACTCGTCGCTCCGCCGTTGTTATGAAAATAATTCTAATAATGGTTATTAATTCCGTCGTGGACCAGTGTCCCGTAATGAAGTTTCGCTTTAATCGAAAATTGCTTCGATGCGACACTGTAATTTTACTTTTCTGTAATAAAAATTAATCCCTGGATGATCATCCCTCGAGAAAAATTACTTCAGAATTTATACTTCGGTGTACGGAAATGTAATGTTCATTTTGTTTAATATAATCTGAAATTCATTTTGTTTAATCTAATCTACAAATTCATTTTATTTTACTTAATCTTAAATTCATTTAACCTAGTCTGACCTGAAATTTATTGTATTTGACCTAATCTGAAATTTATTAAATATAGTCTGACCTGAAATTCATGTTATTTGGCGTAACTTGAAATTCATTTAATCTAGTCTGACCTGACATTCATTTTATTGGACCTAACTTGAAATTGATTTAACCTAGACTGTCCTGAAATTCATGTTGTTTGACCTAACCGGAAATTCATTTAATCAAGTCTGACCTAAAAGTCATTTAATCTAGTCTGACCTAAAATTCATTTTATTGGACCTAACTTGAAATTGATTTAACCTAGACTGTCCTGAAATTCATGTTGTTTGACCTAACCGGAAATTCATTTAATCAAGTCTGACCTAAAAGTCATTTAATCTAGTCTGACCTAAAATTCATTTTATTGGACCTAACTTGAAATTGATTTAACCTAGACTGTCCTGAAATTCATGTTGTTTGACCTAACCTGAAAGTCATTTAATCAAGTCTGACCTAAAATTCATTTAATCTAGTCTGACCTGAAATTCATTTAATCTAGTCTGACCTGAAAGTCATTTAATCTAGTCTGACCAAAAATTCATTTAATCTAGTCCGACCTGAAATTCATTTAATCTAGACTGACCTGAAATTCCTTTTATTCAACCTGACTTAAAATTCATCTAATTTAACCCAACCTAAGCTATTCTAATCTGCTGTAACCTACATATTTCAGGCAAGCAGACTCGCTTGAAATCCATTACATCGTGCAACTTAAGGCAACTCGAATAATAATTATTAATCCTTAAATATCGATGTCTTGACCAAAATCGGATAACAATTAATATATTATAACATCTCAAGTACACAAAAAGAATTGAAATGTACCTGAACCCAACCTGTATTTTAAACAAATGATTCTGTAATATTGGTGTATTTTGCCTTATTACTTGGGAACATAAATTGGATTTCGTCCGACAATTAATTAAACAGTCCCAAACAATTTGCTCCAGGACTGCCGGGAACGGCGGAAATATTGTGTGGGCGTACGGAAAAATTTAATTCCTGTCATATGCATAAACAAAGCTCGCGTTTATGCGGAGACAGATTCCGTTCGAACCTTCTGCTTTTGTCCGGGCGGATTTATAACGAGAATGTTTTATGCATGCGCCTCCGCGCGAGCTTGTCGAAATTGCAAGCAGCACGCGGCCCCGCAAATTTCCAATTTCATTTACCGAGCGAAGTTTGTTTTAATTTGCGAGAAAACAGTCGGCCCGCGTTTTCATTCGCGCTCCTTCGCCGCTTCCGGCCCATCGAGCGCGCCATTGTGACGGACCGGCGTTATAAAACAATAAACAAAACACATTTACAGGTCGTACAACATGTGTATATTTTTTTTAAATATTCTATGTATAGTATCTAACGCGTTTATTAAATTAATCGTTTCATACCTTGTACAGTGGTAGTCACAAAAATAGTTTAAAATTGAGAGTTGTATCGGGAGATATTGCAATGTGTCAAGGCAGTAACGTGCAATTTTTGGCAAAAATAATTTGGCAATATTATTTTATTTCAAATTTAAATACGTCGGTATCTATGTACCTGTATACGAATGGATACTCCATGGAGCATCTTCAATCAAATTCAAAATATACTCAATGGTTTACTTGCTATGAGTAAGAATAGTTAAATAGTTAAATCCAGTTATTGGAAAAAGATTTGTTAAACAACGACCAGGAGCTCAGTTGACACAAATAGACATTATATAAAATAATATGGTAATGTGTACTTCATCTGAATAATAGTATCTGGATGAATTTTTCCGCGGACATGCTTACAAGTAGAGTCGCAGTGAAAACATCCATGCTTGGTCAGACACAACGCAGTCTGCTGATTCTAATACAAGTTATGAAGGAAAAACTATTTAGCCATACGATAGTGTACTGGTTTCTCTGTATTATTATTAAAATATTGATTTTGCTCAGAATTTGACAAGAATCAGTGATTACATATTTAAAAAAAATGTAAGACACTATTAACTGATCTATAAACTAATAATCATCTAGCTCCTTCATTTCAATTTCGCATACTCAATCTTTGACATTGAAATTATTTTAACATCACCAACGATCAAAGCAATTATATTAAAATTATAAACATGAAATAATTCAATTTTAATACGTTTATTCCTTTCACTAACATTAAGTTTTAGAACCTGAAGAAAATAATATACAGAGCGTCTCATTCTAATCTTAAAAATCACACACCTTTTCTTTCAAATATTTTTCGATATGGACGTCATATCAGTCCATTCTGAAAGTCCAGTCTCAAAATGCAGTTATTAAATGAATTTTTATTTTTGAGCACTCAGTCGCATCTGAGATCCTAGATATTCAACAAACATACATAAACAACTGTATGTTACAATAAAAATTCATTTAATAATTGCATTTTGAAAATTTCCCACTTCACTGTTGCACCCTGTATTTAAATTCCCTTCCTTCCACCGTTCGAATTTTCCAAAAAAGACGATCGTACGAGTCACGGCGGTTCGCCCGTACTTCGATCTGGAAATCGCAGAAAAATGGCAACGTTCGCGAGAATAAAACCGGGTGCACACGGCTCGTAACTATGCCAAGTTCTCGCAAGCATCGCAGGTGTTATGGATGCAGGTGCATTGGTATGCGACGGCGGCGTGGCTGTCGCGTCTACTTTTGAAATATCCCCAATAATGCTGTGCACGCACAGTATGTTAACCATGTCACGGCGCGGCGGTGTTAATTGGGAGATCACGTGCCTCCAGGAAGATTGTGTTGCGAAGAATTAAATATTGATCCTGTTACAAAGCTTTACGAACCGAGCCACTCGAATCCAATTTTCCCCGGCACACGACACGTTCGTTACTTCAGGGAAGTTTATGCGAACTGGAACTCGATCAGGAGAAGTTTCAAAGCTGCGACTTTTGTTATCGCGTTGTCCCGTAATTAATACCGTTCTCCATTTATTTTCAGGGCGTGTAGGTTAATTAAATAAATATGTGTGTATTATTTAAATTTTACTGCGCATTTGACGGAGCATGAGAGATCCTCGTCCATAAGAGTTAAGAGACTGATCTAGTTGGAAATAAAATTGAATAAGGTTATGAAGTTTTTGGGGAATTCGAACAGACTCTATTTTGTAATTTCTATGAGAAAAAAATGTATGTTCAATAGTACATTATAAATTTCAGCATGGAAATTAATTAAAAGTCAAATCATTATCTTCGACCTGTGTTTATGATTTATCAACTTTGGCATTCTAGTTGCGAATTTCTCATTTTTGGTAATACCAAATTCTTGAATTTTGTTGCACTTGCTATATACGATTTATTGACGTGACTTGAAAAATTGTTTGATAAATTTGATGATATTGGTAATTTCGAATCTGTTTGAAATAAATTCTCAGGCTAGAAATAAAAATCTTTTTCAACGTGGAGTTAAAGGATTGTTTAACATTTTGATTACCATGTCATGCATATTTGGATGACACTTGAATTTAATTGTTTATTTATCTGAACACGAATACTGTTAGTAAAATATTCTAAAAGATCTAACGGAATCAACAAGAACCATAAATAATTACAGATTATTTTCATGTTTTATTGAAGCCTAAAAAGTCGTTATTTAAATAAATAATTACTGATTTTATTAAAATTTTGAATAGAATTAATATTGTATTAAGAACAGAAGGTCAATACTATGCAATTAAATAGTTACATATATTTTATCTTCATTCTTTATTTTTGGAAACGAAATATTGTAGCATGTCTGATCAGGTATGGAGTTTTCCACTGTGGCAGTCAACGTGTTAAGTGGTGCAACAAGGACATCAAAAGTAATGGTCGATATCTCGATAAATAAAAGTACCTGCAATGACAATCATTAATTTATTTATGTTCAAAGTTATATTTAAAAGAGACATTGTTTACGGTACGACCTGAATGCGCGAAAAGTTGCAGCGATGAAAATTTTTACAGCCTGAAAATTCGCAACGACACAATTCCGCTGTGCGAAACGTTGCAACGCTAAGAATTTTCGACGCGTGCGAGATTGCAACGTTAACAATTTTCCACGTGGAAAGTATTACAACGCTGCGAATTTCAAAACGTTAAGTTTCAACCAGCGAAACACTGCGAGGCCATGAATTTTTGATGCGTGCAATATTGAAACGCCTAGAATTTCCAAAGCGCGGAACGTTGCAAAAATGGGAATTTAATGAAATGCATGAAAAATCGCAGGGCTGCAATTTCAGCGCACGGAAGATCGTCGCGTGAAAAATATTCCGGTTGTGAATGATTACCGTGGTAAAGGCGTAAAAAATGATCACGATATGCATTTCGACGCGTGAATATTTGCAACGCTATAATTTTGGACGCGTCGGATAGTAGGACAGCAGTTTGTGCGTGCAAAAATTTACAACGTTACTGATCTCGCGCATTTTACTCGATAACGATAATTTCTAGATTGTGAAAGATTACAATGCTACGATTTTTTACGTGCAAAAGTGTACAACACTGCAACGATACAATTGTTAAAGTATAAACGTTTGCAACGATACGATTTTTAAACTGCAGAGCTTTAGGAGGATACGATTTCAAACGTGTAGAAATTTCCAACGCAACAGTGCTGAATGTGCAAAAATTTGCAACGCTACGGTGTTCGGCGTGTGAAGCTTTACAACGCTAAAATTCGTGACGTGTAAACATTTATAGTGGTACGATTTTTAACCTGTAACAATTTGCAGCGCGACAATTTTCAACGTGTCAAGCTTTACAACTCTCCGACTTTTAACGTACGTAGCTTTTTTTCAACGGTACAATTTTTTACGAGAGAAAATTTACAACGCTACATTTTTTAACGCGTAACAATTTACAACGCTACGGTTTTGAACGCGTAAAAATTTACAACGCTACGATTTTGAACGCGTAACAATTCACAACGCTACGATTTTGAACGCGTAAAAATTTACAACGCTTCAATTTTTAACATCTGAAAATTTACAACGCGTAAGAATTTACAATGCTGCAATTTTTAGCTTTCAAAGTTTTACAATGCGACAGTGATTGTGTCCGTGGTACCCGGCAATGGCGATTTCCAGCGTAAAGGACGACACGATTTTCAAAGCACGGAATTTGACGACGGCCAATTTTGACCCGTCAGATCAGGTGACAAGGATTGACGGCAATTTTCAACGCGTGGAATCAGGTAATGACAGTTTTCTACATCTCCTTTCTGATAACAATGACTTTCGACGCAGTGGAACTGGACAATTTAATAATAATCTCTCATGGAATTACCCAATATGAAAATTTTTAATTGAAAAAGCTTGAACGAAAAATAATTATGAAACCATTTCAAAAATCTGTGAGTATTTATTTTATCTCATTCTCATACTTCTATATCCCTCTATAATTTAAATCGTCTATGATTTAAAGGGCGTATGTCCAATTTTCAAAATTTGACACCAGGCAACAAAAGCTTTACCTAATTTTGCTGAAAATCATATTTATTCGGTTCTTCCGACAGGAGATATCGATAGGAGGTATAAAAAGACACTGTTGATGTGTTGTTGGATCCCATAACCGAAAATTTAGGTTACCTACAACAATTTAAAAGCATAACTTAATTTTTCCCAAAACATGGACATACAAGAACTTCCAGCCAACCAAGATAGGACAAGTTGTCATCGCCTTGTCAAGCTGCGCTCGCAAATGTCGTGCTCGAAATGCCATGACAGCCCTACCTCGGTTGGCTGGAAGTTTTCAGTCCCAAATGCTCTTCCAGCCAACCGTGTAACATTGTATCATCCAGATTCTTTCCTATTTTACCAAAATACAGTGACTGTGAGTGTGAATTTGTGTACAGTGAATTTGTTCACATCATTATGTTACTTCAATGTTCTTCTACTTAACACTTTTTTAAGGCAGCGTTACTTGCAAAACTTTATAGTTGGTTCATTGCACTAGAATTAAGACAGATAACTAATTATGAAAGTAGTTGAACAATTTCGTGAGTCACTGTAGATGGTTGCTTCAGGGACACCCTGTATATTGCAGAGCTGTAAAACACCCCTGAAAAGTGTCTGACAAGATTCTGAACACGATCGCGATTTTATGAAAATCGTCTTTGCGAAAGATGAACTCGCGAATCGGTCACGTGCGACTCCTTCGGTGAGATATCCTTGATTCCGCGGGAATATACGATTTCCGGCGGTGATTCGATGACCGGTCCTGTCGTAAACTCGATACCACGGTTCCTTCGCCGAACTTCCGCAATAAGAAGCTGCGGGGCGGAAACAAATGGCGGATTTGTATTCGGCCACCGCGTTCAACATATATTTCAACTTCGCCGCTTGGTACGAGAACGAGGAGTCTCGCGAGAAGCAGCTGTAAATCTTTTTCTAAAACGCTTTTTAATCGAAACGCTCGGCCAACGGAGGCTCCACGGGAACCGGAAGTCGCCTGCCAAAGCGAAGACTTGATGAAAGTTTTACGTTTTACGTATTAAGTTAAAGCGATGTTGAAATAACAAAAGATTTTTTTTATTCCCGTATTATTTCTATCGCTGTGGTTTTTTAATTGGACTTCTTGTACAGTTTCTGCTGTTTTTGGATATTTTGAACGATGAAGTGAAGTTTCTCGGTTGAAAAGCTCCTGAAGTCTACTGGAGATATTTTTATTTTTGTTTTTCAGTCAATGTTTGAATTGTTTCGTTAATGGAACAATGCTTCTGTTGAATTAAATTTTGTTTCCTGGTCAGAGAAGGAGACTCGGTTCGAAATTGATTTTCTGAAGAGGGCTTGTCTAAATTAATGACATAATCAGTCCAGGTGGGTCTTCATTTGATTAAACGTACGTACAGAGCATTAGAAGGATTTCACAGAAGGCAGGAACACGTTTTCCATTATTAATGCGATGAATTCGCATTCATTTGAAATTCGTGGTATCCTACGGTCTATCAATTTTCTGTTGAATATATTTAATCAAAATTTTTACCTGAATTCTGTTAAAGAATATGTATTTTTGATGACGTTTTTTGGTTAAACTGGGTATGCCAGATTCAATATGTCTGACAAAGAAATTAGTATCCTTTAGAGTCAGTAATTTTGATAAAATTTTGCACAATAATAATAATATTTTATACACAGATTATTGTATTAAAATTATAGGACGCACCTATGAAGCATTTTTAAAGAATCACCTGTAGCTGTATTCGTCATAGGCGTTCAATATTGACTAGATATAATTTCTCAAAAACTTGGCAGATGGGTCTTACAATTTTTAATAATAATTTTGTATAAAATTTCACTGGAATTGGAGACGACAAGGACTCGCAGTCTCTTCTACTTACGGTCACTTCAAGGTCAACAGTACATGGTCTTTCTAATGAAACCTTTGTTTCTCAAAATGAGGATTAGATCACTTGCATCATTATAATTTTCACCCCCTCGTATATCGTTGAACTCGTCTTTGATACCACTTACTAATCTATGAAGTTACAAATATATGGCGCCATTTAAAAGACTATCGATGACCTTTAAATACCCTTGAAAACAACTTCAATCAGTTTATATCACCAGATTTACACCCTTCGACAGTACAGCTTTCTTTTTTGACATTTTCTCCAATCTTCAACCCTCACAGAGACACTTAGGTGTCCTATCACTCGCTACTCACCCTGTATACTCAGCAATTAAAATACTTATACATAGAAACACTTGATCAATTCCCTCAGTCATTACATTCTACTGTTTGCAAGTAATATTAATGGTCATCACAGCATTAAAAATACATTTTGGGTCAATTATGTCTCAATCTATAGCACAAACTAATACACTACATTCATTATATCTAATGTATATATCATTATACAACAATGAGCACTGTATATATCATACGTTCAGATTATAGCATACAAGCGTAGTACAGTACTATATATAAACCTAATATACTATAAACAGTGTAATATAGTAGTCGCCAATAACCCATGAGATGCATGCGACTCTAAATAAATAAATTAAACAAAAAAATGCGTTCTCAGAGAAACCGAATTTCTAATTTTCAATTTTCAGTCCACGGGCCACGGATCAGCCACGATCTTCCTCCCGCGATAAACAGCTCACACAGAGCCCCATGCGAATCATCACGTTCGCATTATCAGAGTAAAAGGAAGCCCATCGTCCCGACAAAAGACCCTGTCTACGCGTGTCCCAAGATCCACCTTCTGCCAAAGAAATCGCACGGGTGAAAGGGAGCCCGAGAGCCGCAGGCCCGCCAATCTCCCCCGGAGAACGTTGAAGAGAACTCCTCCCTCGGAAGGCGGCATAGTCTCCGTCGCGTCCCACGCGTTCATTTTCCCCTCGGAAGTCGAGTATTAGGCTAGTCTGGCTCGAAAGATTTCAGTTGACATAGGCTACGAACTTCCGATCGTGCCCAGATAGAAAGGGTGATGGCCACCCGGCGCCTGGATAATCCCGCTAGATTGAATCCAGGGTCCTGGTACGTGTGCACTGGCAGGACTGTGCACTGGACGATAGTCTAGCCGGTTTGGACCAGTCTGATTAGGTATGAAAACATTATTGTCGATCGTGCAGGGACTCTGCAGATCCAATGAAGGTTTTATGCTTGTTTTGGGTAGCCTCGTCTGTGATGTTTCTGGGATGATCTCCAGGTTTGAGGAAAGGGAAGTTGGAGGTACAGCATATGCTCTACGGGTTTTTCTTCTTTTTTAATTGTTTATTGCAAGGTCCTGCTGCATGAGTCCCTCAGAAGCCGAACTGATCGACTCCACTTTTACTTTTCTGAATTTCATCGGGTGAGTGGATGAATGTTTGTAACATCGTCACTTTGATCTAGTTTTTATTTTGTGGAGTTAATCAGGTTGGCTTGTGAGCGGCTGACGTGCCAAACAGAAGTTTTTACGGTAAAAAGATAAGAAATTATAGAAGTAGCGCTGTTGTAATGAGATTCATGTGCATCGTGTGGCGGTACTTCCTAAAAAAGCCGTCAGAGGGACATCGGCGCAAGGCGTGCTCACAAGTACCCGCGTTGCTTTCAATTTCTGTGTATATATCTTTCAATAATTTCTTTTAATAGAATCAGTGATAATTTAATCAAATAAAATTTAGGGCGTCGGTCACTGGTCTTCTATTCTTATTATAACATTAATTCTATTCAAAATTGTATTAAAATTGATAATTATTTAATACTTTGAGTGCTACGCTGCACTAGCTGAAAATTACATACTTTCGAAATGTTTATATAAAAGTAATATAACTATAAATTGCACCTGTTTTAATCAATAATATCAATAACTTTCATAATTTTTGTATTGCTACTATTAAACTTTATTACAGATATACATTATCAAATAAATAATAATTGAATTTCTGTGTCTCCCAAATACGGGTTACGTGGCACTCAAAGTGTTAATAAATTAAATTTGATGTACCGGTCACCGCTGACCCCCACGGTAATTAACGTGTTAATTTGAAGCGTGTATTAATTTTTATTTGAAGAAATACATGTCTGATAATTTTGACGTCTATACGGCGATGATGTCTGACCAGTTACAGGCTGTTCCACTGGGTGACAACATCGTTCACCATCTGCTACGGGTCACCGTACTGGTCCAGACACAGTTCTTTATTATACCTCAACTTATTTTATTAAAACACATATGTTTTGTTACGTGCTTTACAATTTTATAACGCCAAAACAACTAAACAATCGACATCATACACATTATTACAGTTCAGTTTAACACCTGTTCCATCGAAGAAAAACTTCACAGTGAATTCTGTACATTTTTTCCCAAAATTTTCAGGGCTCAAAGGGTTGAACATCGATTCCCCTTGCTGCAAACTCCCATTTCCCCGACGTGGATCTAACATTTCCGTGTTCTTGCTCCCCTTCTCCGCCACTTAGCCAGCCAAATATTATGTTTCCGCGAGCGGAAACATCCGGAGAAAATATCAACTTTCCCAAGAAAGAAAATATTACTCCCCGTTCGCATTATTTCGTAAACTTCGATGATATTACGTCGGTACGTCGAGCGGTGTATTAAGCAAAGGGTATATCGATTTATCGAGGAAACGTCAGGGAAGATGGTATGCCGAAAGCGCGGTGTCAGCACATAATCGAAAGTTTCGGGGTTTATTTTGTTCTTCGGGCGGTTCCTCTAAATCCGGAAATAAAGGAGATTCGATTTCAATTTCTTGCTGAGTCAAATTGAATTCCGAAGCTTAACGAGCGCTTTCCCTGTCTCTCTGTGTCTCTGTCTGCGGGGTTTAAATGGTTCTTCGGGGTCTCTCCATACGCCGACGGATAATTATTGCCAATCCACGTCGATGGTAACAGTTAGTACGCAAACGATCGCCATTATTATAGGCAACTGCGATCGAATTCGATTCTCGCCTCTTCCTCGATTCCCTTATTGAATCACGCAACCAGATCATTGAATTATTCTCAAAGTTTCATTAATTTTCGTAGCAACAATTCTAAAATATTCACCACCTTTATGTTTCTTTATTGTACTTTAGTAATTATGAAATTATAATTTAATAGTTGGACCTATGAATATACAGAGTGTTTCAGAATTATACTCATAGATAAAATTGAAGGAATTTTTCATTAATCCCTTTACTTGAATTTGGAGGTAGGCAATTGTAGAAAGTTTAGGAGATCTTTATCTTCTATTATTATTGATACAAAATTATTGTTTTCTTTATAATGTCAAGAAACGAAAAAGCTTCCCCACTAATTCGATGGATGAAGATATTTCTGACCAGGAGAACTCTAAGGAGCCACTGGTTGTTCAGATTTAAAGGCAACGTAAGGCGAGAATTTGTGTAGTATTTTTTGCATCACATCGCCATAGTTGAATAGAAGAGGTGATCGTATGGTAGACTCATGCTGAATTTGAGGAATGATAATAGAGAAATGTAGTCTGCAGAGTGTAACAGGACTTCTGACCCTTAAATTCATGGTGTTGCAATTTGGCAGCATGCCTATATTTCCTAATGCAGCGCAGGCATAAATATGAACGTATGCACGCTTACTGCATGGTGTGCTAGAATATATGCAGCATCGTTCATGTGTATTCGAAAGCATTGGTTCATCAAGAAAAATCATTATTATCATTGCTGTGGAATACATGTACTAGTTCAAACGGTTAGTTATGAACAACTTGTCAAGTAAAATTTTTTAAATACAAACTTAGTATCATTAGAATAATTATGGACCAGATAAAGGCCAGAAAAAGAAATAAATAAATATTAATAAATATAAAGCAGTGAGATAGGTTATTTAAAATAATTTTTCTATACCTTTTTGACCCATAAACTGTCAATTTCAAAATGTCGAGGAAAGACATTTGAAATAACTATAGCGGATGGTAGACAGTTTGTTGGTTTACAAATTGAGAGAAATAGGGCGAAGGGTACTTTGTTTATACATCAGTCAGCATACACGAAAAAATTAATTAAGCGATTTGAAATGGTAAATGCAAAAAGAATTGTCGTACCTGCAGAGCCAAAAAATGTGTTAATGCCAAATGAGAGTGAATGTGAGAAAATAACGAATGAACCGTACCGTGAGCCAGTGGGCTCACTTATGTTTTTATATATAGAGTGTATCACCCCTTATATAATTTATTATAATTATTCTCCTCTCAAATTATGTCTACAAAAACAACTCCACACTCTAATATAACTGACAAAAGATTATCTTCACGCGTGTACATCACAAAAAAGAAATATCAAAAACCCAAAATTGATTCGACGGCAAAGAAGCCCTGTCAAATGAGAAAAATGAGCAATCAACCCTCGCGGACCGAAGGTTTCGCCGTTCACCGGGGAATATTTCAGGACTAATAACCGACCGAAAAGTTTATCGACGTTCTTTCCAATTTTCCCCATTTCCGGCCGTTTCTTCATCGACGTTATTATCCGCATATCGAGAACGCCGCTGAACCGAACGCGAATTTACAGTTCCGTGGAACCGTTCCGGTTCCGCTGGAAAATGTTCCCCGGCCGTGTCGACGGAGCTTTCCGCGGAAGCACGAACGGCATTACCACGAGTCCCGGTATAAAGGGAATTCGTCCTCGATCTTATATACCAGATACATCGGAGTCGATTTTTCTCCGCTGATTGCCTCCGCCTTCAGCGTTTCCACGGAAAAATGGAAAATACCTTGAGCACGCGTGCCAGTCTCGCGGTTTTCCATTTTTCCGTCGCTCCAGATCGACGAACGGGTTGACTGAACGATTGACGACAATCGTAGACGGCCATCTTCTATTTCATGCACTCGTTAATTTGTTAAATGTCGACAGAGCCACGTATGATCAGGGCCACTGATATCGTTTAATGACACGTTGACTGCCTTGGGGGTCACTGGTGACCGGTACGTCACATTTAATTGATTAAAGTCGTATTGGGTAGTCAATAGGTTAATTAAATAATTATTGATTTTGACAATATTCGCAGCGAATTTTACATTGGAAGATTAGCATAGAGAGGCGCGTATATGTGATTTACAATCTAAACAGCAATTTACGTCGCGTCTGATTAGGAATGTCTGTTTCCACTGTGACAGTCAACGTGTCGAATAATTTTTAATTTTAATACAATTTTCAATAGGATTGATGGTGTAATAAGAATAGAAGACCAGGGCTGTGCAAGTGCTTAATTAAGTATTTGTTCTGCTTCGTGATTTGTGGTTGACATGGGATATTGTTATGTGTCTGACCATGTCTGGGAATTTTCACTGTGGCAGTCCACGTATTAAACTACTATTATATTTTATAAAATTCTGAATAGCATTGACAGTAAAATAATAATATGGAATACGAATTATATAATTAAATAGGTAAAAACTATTTTATTTTGGAGTGTATATTAAAAACAGCGAATAATAAATATGTCTGACCAGGTATGGGACTTTTCACTGTGGCAATCAACATGTTACACTATTATGTTTTATAAAATTTTGAATGTCATTGACAGTGAAATAATAATACGGAATACGAGTGATACAATTGAATAGTTAAAAACTACTTTATTCTGGAATTTATATTAACAGTAACGAATAATAAATATGTCTGACTCGGTATGACAGTTTTCACTGCGGTATTCAACATGTTACACTATTATGTTTTATAAAATTTTGAATGGCATTGACAGTAAAATAATAATGTGAAATACGAATGATACAATTGAATAGTTAAAAACTACTTTATTTTGGAATTTATATTAAAAATTGCAAATAATAAATATGTCTGACTAAGTATGACAGTTTTCACTGCGGCATTCAACGTGTTCGAAATTTCTGTGATTTACGATACTCAAAAGTTCTGGTATCAGAAAATACTTCTTCCTTGTGATATCAAAAGAATATCAAGTTTAATCTTTCCTTTGAAGATTTTCAATAAAATGACATGACGTCGAGGGAAAATTTTACATAAGTTTACGTATTAGCTAAAAATCCGTGTAAATTACAGTTGTTTGTAGTACTGCGTTTTTACAAGTGTAGCATTGTGCAAGTCTACTAGTCTTATGTGAACAGGTTTGATTCAACAGAGTATAGTTACCAGAAACGCATTACATGTGAACAGGGCGTCGAATAGTGTTCACTGTACCCTGTTCGCTTCTGTACTATCCTATACACTACTCTATTTTCAATTTACATCTAAACTATCTTAACTAAAAAATAAAATAGTAGAGTATGTAATTAAATTACTATCCCTGTACTCTACCAACTTACATGAAGCCCAACTATTTTTACATAACACCTTCACCTGCCTAAAAAAAAAGCTCATTGTCGAAACAATTCACACCGTGCACCATTCAATGACCAATATTTCTCTCAGTGAATAAAAACGGCGTTTCCTTAACGCGTCAGGCGAATATTTTTCAGTCACCGTTCGCGTGACAACTTCACGAAGAACGATCGCCGGTGCATGGAAATCCGCGTGGGAAATGGACGAGGCAAAAGTGTCAAGTTCACGCGACAGTTCGTTGGGAAACTGTCATCCGGGAGAAGTTGAAATGGTCGGGCCGTAAATGCCGGCCAACCGCAGATCACCGGGACGTTCGTTAAATTAATGCACAGGACAGTTTGAAGGAACGCTTTGCATCCAGTTGTCTGACAACGATTCACCTCGTTAACACCGCTCTTTTCTTCCCCTCCGGCGTTTCCACCCTGTTCGTCAGAGATTTGTCCATTTCCTCCTCCCCTCGACTGACCAACGTTGTTTCGTGCACTTCTCTCTCTGCCGTCTATACTGCGACTCATAATGGACAGAGCGAATGATTAAAAGTTTCAGGGACACTGTGTTGGGGGGTAGATAATGCTCAGTGAACTGACGGGGAAGGCTACCGATGTGGACGAAGGCACACCGACTTATCTAAAATAATTACTAATTCTATTAAAATTTCAAGTGAAGTCAATGTTAAAATAATTGTGGAAGTGATAAGTGTACGACCACATTGTCAAGTATTTTCATTCTTAAAGACAAGGATTTTAACACGTTAACCACCGAGCCACTCACCGGTGACTGACGCCTCAAATTTCATTTAATTAAATAATTATTGGTTGTCGCAAAATTTTGATCAAGCTTCATACTGAAACATTAATGTAGGAATAGAAGAACACCGTCAAGCAATCAAATGTTTTTTTTCTTTATGATTTATAGAAAATATAGTAAATTATATCGTGTGTGATTGGGTACGGCCGTTTTCACTGTGGCGTTCGACGTGTTAAAAAGCATTTCATATTGTGTCTGTCTAAATATGGTTCGTCTCAGTGTGGCAGTCAATGTTTTAATGAACGTATGCATCTTAATAGATCATGTTATTGCGAATCTCTCTATATATGGTTTTAGGCGTACACAGTCAATAGTTAAAACAATATAGGCCCACAACATAACTCCATACAATGTATGGAAACCATCGCTAAGGGGTTAAGGAAGACTTTTTGCAAAAGTACGGGTCATTTAGCTAGATCTAGTATACTTTTCAACTGTTTACTGGAATTATCATTTTGTAGCTATAATTAGTTTTATTAAAGACTAGCTGCGTGTACCAGGCGTTGCTCGGGCTTTTGAGAGGGTGGGCTACAGGTAAATAAAAAAATTTAGAAGATTCTTTAAACCCTCACTTGTTCAAATTTCACTTTACACATTCACTTCCCGTTTCTTTTTAAACCAACACTTCCACAATAAATTTTAAAACCATCCACACATTTTTTATTTCTTTAAAAGGTCATACTTATTTATTTTTTATTTTATTTTTAAGGGGGAGTATGTGCAGAATCAATTTTCCTCACATATTCCCCCTTAAAATTATTGAAAATTATTGAGCTACTGCACAGAAAATTACTCGGGCTGAAGTTAAGAGGGGGTGGACTTTAGAGGTGGTTGGGGGTGAGGACTCCACAGTTTGTTTTCTAGGGTGTCGAAGAATATTCATGCCAAATTTGGTGCGGATATGTTGAACAGTATAAAACCCTTTATCAAACGAACATATGTACATATTTTATATATATATATATATATATATATATATATAAGTAAAAAAGTTTTTATTGACACGGAAGGAAATTTATATATATATATATATATATATATATATATATATATAAAGATTTGGGGAAAGTTGTACGGGCGTGGTCAAATTTCCTTCCGTGTCAATAAAAACTTTTTTACTCCGCGTCTCCCAACTGGCACCCAACACAAATCCTAAAATAAAACAGAGGTCCTGATCGATCCCAGAAACCCACCGCAACGCAGCAGCATCGTTGTTTTGCAACTCGTTGATAATTCCCGCAGTTGCACGGAAAATTCGGTTTTGATCCCGTTGCAGAGCCACGGATACGTTAACGCGAATTTCGGTCCGGCGTTGAAGTTAAACAGCGAAGGTCTGTGTGCACCGGAGGGGTTGCATCGCGGTGAACGCGGCCGCTCGAAATGTCAGGGTTCGGGTGTTGTACACCGTGGAAACACGCCATAAGGCCGCCACCGAGACACACCGCCTCTCAATGGTGCTGTATTATTGATTTCATCCCACAGAAACACCACGCTCGCGTGCACGGTGCCGGTGCGTGTGCTCCTACGCGAGCAGCTTTCATCCGGACAGCTTTCACGGCCCGCGTTCCGCCTCCGCGCGCCCGCAGCCGTGAAAGCTTCGGGACATTGTTACGCGAAAACGGTTTTCATTGCGACGTCGATTCCCGGACGGTGGAAAGCCGCTTCAAAAGAATCGAACGCGTTCGCCGTGTTAACGCCCGATTCCCTGCTAATCGCTTTCGGGGAACAAGGGAGAACAATGAGCCCTTTGCAACATCTCCGGAGGCACGAATGAAAATGGAGGAACTTGGTTGCAATTTTTGATACAGAGCCTCGATTTCATGATATATAAGTGGTAAAAGGATGACTCGTTGTGACTGTGTTTTGTATAAAAATTGTAATCTTATTTTAGAATATAGAATATGTGTATCTATGTAGGGTGTTCACGTTATTACTAGCCAGCGTTTTTCTGGTAAGTGGTAAGTATTAGGAAGAAATGAATGGGGGAAGAGTTTTGCAGCTTTCTATGACAAATGTAATAGCGTGTATCGATTTTTGATATTTGCAATATTTTCCGAGAAACGAAGGTGGTGTTTAATTTTTTGGATGGAACGCTGTATATCTTTCTATGTCATATAAAAGCCTGTGTAAAACAAATATAAAAAATTGATATACGCTATTATGTTGGTCACAGAACGCTGCAAAACTTTTCCCTCTTTCATTTTTTTCTAATAATCACCATTTATTAGGGACACGCTAGCTAGTAGTAATGTGAACACCGTGTGTACAGGATGGCCCACGCAATAGCGACAAGCTGTATCTTCCAAATGGTTAGAGATGGATAAAAATATTATAAGTCAAAATTAGATGGTATCCAATGGTGCATAATCTGGAAATAATTTTATGCATTCTTATGCGTTGGTGTGCCTAGAAAATGCAACTGCATATTTTCTTTAACTTTTGAACTAACAGGTTCAGGGCATAAGTACCCTAGTACTTTTTTGTAAAAATTAAAAAGCTGCGTCGGGTAGTCCAGTCAAAACTATAGGATTCTATTTAAAAAAAACTTGCAATTGCATTTTCCAGCTGCACTAATTTGCTGCATCATTGGGTAGCATCTAATTTTGACTTATAGCATTTTTATCCATCTCTAACCGTTTGGAAGATACAGCTTGACCCCATTGCGTGGGACACCCTGTACAGCAACATAGATCAGCCGATACACACAGGTTCAGAGATTGATAAAATCGGTCCGTTCTTGAGACAGGGGTGGGTTAAGATGCCCAAGACAGTTGGACGTCGTTAACGAGAGCTTATCAGGCTTATTGTCGTCTCCGGTCGACCGGAAATCCTCAGTGTCCTCGCAAGGATGTCCGCCGACGGCGGAAAAGAAGTCGATCGCGTCAACATGTATCGCGTCTTATCAGGAAAAATTGAACGTCCTATTTTCTCCTGACTCAAAGGAAGCCCGATAGCCTCGTGTTTTCACCTGTCAAAGACACGCACAGCGGCGAACTTTGGCCGTGAGAACGGACCCTAAGGCAGCTTAACAACTTTGGCTTCCAGACCGGGTTCGTGTGAGTGGAGAAACGTGATTCTTCGTCCTTTGAGGAGCCACTAATTTAAGTGGAAACTACCACACCTAGTCAGACAGATTATGAAATATCCTTCTAAATGAATATTCTTAAGAATAACATATTATTAACGTAATTACATAGACTTGGTTTATAGCTTTGTGTATATGTACAGTTGCACGGTAATCAGAATTTGATCAGAATTAGTAATTATTTACCCCTTTCGCCACGGGAACGTTTGGCCAAAAACTATATTATAAAATATAATATTTATAAATATATAAATATTCTTCCACGAAGAACAAACTTCAATTTAAATGCAAAATTTAATTTAAAAAGCCACGACGCTGTGATAGCTGCGTTTTGGAGGGAAATGCGAAAAGAAGGGAAAGAGGAAAGAGAAAAAAATGTTTCATCCTGGGCCCGCTAGTGGAATCGTCAGTAAGGCTACCTAGCAGGCCCGTGCCTTAACCCCTTGCCTTATGATTTTTTTAACAGCTATCTGCACTGAAGTTTATTGTTCGAGTGTTCTAAGGGTGAAATCTAGGAAGAATATTGTTCAACATGTGCAGGTTTCTTCAGATGATCCTCTAAAATTGAGGGATGTTGTAATATACAATTTTCAAGAATTTATATTTCAGTGAAACTGATATTTATAATGTATAGTTCATAACATGCATCACGAGTGTGACTCGATATTATCACATTATGTACCGGTTCACTGTCGTGCTGGTGGGTTGCTATTACTTTTTAATAAAAATACGTTTAATATTAACTGTACTATTAGAATCACTGCTATAACTTTTTAAATAATTGCTAAACTACGTCCAGGATAAAAACAAACGAATTACTGACGACGAAACATTAAAATCGACTGATTTATGATCGATAAGCGCCGCTTGCGAAAAGCCTATTAACACGTTCCCTGTCACAGTAGAAAATTCCGTATCTAGGCAGACGCGCGAAAATGGCTATTCATTAATACACGTGGTTGTTTGTATAAATATTGATTTATTTCATATTGCACTTTCCATTCTTGCTATCACTATAGCGTGAATGTTACTCAAAAATTCATAAGGGTTGGTAATTATGCGATCAAATTGAAATTGATGCATGTACCGGAAACGGTACACGTGGCACGGAACGTGTTAACAGGCTTCCGGTAGATAAAGTGTTATAAAGCAAGGAATTAAGGGATGTGCCGCCACACGCCTAATAATAAATCAGGAGACCATACCATTTTTTTCTTTGAATGATTATAGTCCCTATAACTCATTTCACGAAGGACAATTGTAGTTGTTAAGGGTTAAAATCGAACTGCGTGGGCTGACGGACGTTCTTCATTTATCGAACCGCTCGAAGGGTTGAATCGTAAACATCGTCGCGCTAAATCATTACCAAAATCATATGACAAGGGGTTGACAGGTTCTTCCTCGCAAATATGTCGACGGACGGTCCGCCCGCAATTTTCCAGCCGTTCCTCCGCCGGTGATTGAATTCACGGGCCGATCGTCGAAAGTCGGGAAAAAGTTTCGCGGGGGTAGGGTGAGAGTTGACGAGCTCGAATTAATTCGATAATGCGCCGATCGTCGCGCATCACGTCCCAATTGCTCAAAACCCGGCACCGCTGACGTCTCGAGTTTTCCGAGAGTCTTCCGGAAACTTCAGCGAGCAATTTGATCGGACGACCGGCGGCCAAGCCCGGCCCGTCGAGAAATTCGAAGTTTCGGGGAAACGGTGATCGACGGGAAATCGAAACGGGGCTTGCCGGCAGTCTGCGAAGAAGAGGCGAAAAAACTCCACGAAAACACATATTCGTCGCGATTATTATTATTTGTTAATGAGATAAAGGGTTTGGTGAACGAGACAGAGGCTATTCAATTGTTCATATGAAAAATTTAACCCTCTATAACGGGCGTGTCCAATCCGTGGTCCCACAAGATCGTAAACTTTTAACATTATAAAAAGAAAAAATTACTAATACAAAATATAAAAAATAAAGGAAGTTTTGTTACTTGTATACATTAACTATATTATATATTTTACATGCGGCCCACGATAGCTCCTTTTCACTCAATACGGCCCGGGTTGAACACCTATGCTCTGGAACGTTATGTGATTTGAAAGTTACCTGCACAGGGTGTCTACAAATTTCTGCTGTTTGAAGTAACTACTAAATGGTAGATGATATGATCAAAATGTAACAACATTTTTTTTACCGTCTTTTGTGTAGAATATGATATTGTAAAGGACAAATTTTCAAGATCATTTGCAGATCGCTTGGTATCCTTTAAATAGAACGCATATTTAAATGGAACATATTTCACGAACATGGAACACCCTGTATACGTCAGGAGAATATTAGGAAACCCAAAATAAGAATTGAAAGCAGGAAGACTCAATTTCAATTGTTCAAACACGTGAATACTTGTATCCTCAGGGATGTACATTTATTCATAAAGAGATATTTACGCTTGTCTGGCTAATGACGGGGTATTCTACTGTGCACCTTGTACGCCTTGCTCTAAATTCTTGTGCTCTATGAAGCACGTAAAGGCGATTTCTGGGGACATGAATTTTTTTAATTAGCAAAATGTACTTTCTTTATAAACTCACTTGCAGTATGTACAAGGTGTCCTATAATATATGGAAAAGAGTTCAGAACCCAGTACTCGGTACTCGAAAATATTAAAAACGGTTCCTATAAACGTATCTCTAATTTGTTCTTGTTTTCGAGTTACAGTGACTCACGAAATTATTCAACTACTTTTATAATTACTTTTCTGTCTTAATTCTAGTACAACCAATCAACTACAAATTTTTTAAGCGTATTTAAAATGTTGCTTATTAGAAATGCTATATCCTTGCTTCAAATAACATTGCTTTAAAAAAGTGTTAGATAGAAGAATATTGAAGAAACATAATGACGTGAACAAATTGGTGAGTCACTGTATATTAATTTTATACCTTTGTTTCATGCATCAAGTAAATCTTGCGCCTAATCGCGACTGGTCTCCTGCATTTAGCTCTAACGCGTAGGCAGGGTTGTAACGCCGTTAGAAAAGTCAATAATCATTGCATAATTCAAATTTCTCGAGCGCTCATGGTACCTGCAGCCCTCCTTCGCTGTGCTGCACCGTTCTCCATGGGAAATTTTGTGTCTCTCGCGGCCGTTTTGGGAAACAATAACACCCCGCCGTTTAGCACGCGCGGCGAACTTGGAAATCTGGAAAGCTTCGGGTCTCCAGACGCAGAAACCGAGACGAAACTTTAGCCAACCCGTCGAATTGTCAAGCAGCTCCGCGCCCAATTCCGGCTCTTGTTAATTCGCCACCTCGAGGATACAGCCCCGAGCTGGTTGACGTGACAGGAAGCGAAGCGTGAATGAGAACGTGGCACCCGAGGCACCCGTGAATATTCATGAACCCGAAGATGCGGCCAGAATCCGCATCGTCTCGATTTTTCGTGCGAAAACGCATAAATACTTCGCTGAATTTGCAGAGTCTGCGTAAGCTCGTGCGAACTGTCCTGAAGATGTCCAAGGAGAAGATAACAGAGAGAGGGGGGATTATTAACCCTTTATCGTATGCAATAACGAGTTACCCGTGCTGCAGATCATGGTTGCATGCAGGATGTCTCAAGTTTTTTTTCCAGATCGTGTCAGTGTATTTTACGCGAAGGAATAAATTTAATATTGACAGTAGTCAACGTGCTAACCCTTAACCCTCTGTAACGCCACGTGACTTGGAAGCTACATAACTATATATATATATATTTTCATAGTCTTATTCCATTTATTTATCACTGTATACAATTATATCCTACGACTATACTGCCACTGCGGTGTCTGATCGGTTATTATTATGTTTATATCCTGCAATACAAACTTTATCATTTGTCTGATGTATTAATTTCGTCATACACAAAATAACTCCAGTTACAGAGGGTTGAATGCATAATTTCTCCGAAAATAATACAATATTTGTGTGCCACAAAACCATAGGAATATAATTGAAAAACCTAATTTTATTTCTTTATATATTTTCAAATAATATTTATTAATTTATTAATTACTTTTTACGCCGTTACCATGTTCATTGGTAGTATGTATGCATTCCAACACACCATGCAGTAAGCATTCATTAAGAAATATACATACAGTCAGTCCCATAAATATTCGTACCCTTGCTGTCTATAAAAGAAATTTATAATTCTATGAAGGAAACATTTTTGTTATCCATTGCTAAATTTTGTTCAAATTTGGACTGAATAAACTTTATACTTGTGTGAATGTATAGGAAAAGATTTATTGGAAAACCTCAGACGCATCACTAAGTTTGAACAAATTTCTTTTGTAGACAGCGAGGGTACGAATACTTATGGGACTGACTGTAAGTGTCACGCCAAATGGTAACGCTATGCAATTAAGGATTAACCATTCTAGTATCTCCTTGCCTAGTTGGCGCTAACTACGTCCTCGGTCTATCAGGGAATAAATGAAATCTCGCGATTTTTAGTAAATAGATCAATCTATCGTGCGTCGCACGGCGCCTCCTCCATTCCATCAGCGGAAATCGAAACGTTGATATTTTGAAAAATACACGCGGCACGTGCGGCGTGCGGAAATCAGTAGCAGTACGGTAGTTCATGTTTGATGAATTCCTGTCTGCTGGAACGCGAGCGATGTCGCGTTTCGCTCGGGAAGAAACAAAATATTTGAAGAACGACTCGGCCATTTTTCACGATAAAATATTTTCCCGACGAGCCGTGCCGCCGCCCGCGACAGCCTCTATATGGTTTTTCATAGTTTTTTCACGCCGCTCGCGCGGAATCCGACAGCTGAACTATCGAGTAAACAAATTCTTTCGATCGGCTGGCCTGTCGATTCTCATTCGTAATCGCCTCTTAAATCGCGGAGATTAATTCTGGGATTGTTTAACGCAGAGGTGGCCATCCGGAGCAAGAGATAGGCTCCGTCCTACCCCCACTCTGCGCCCATTCCCTTCAGGTAATAAGAAAGTTGAGATGTGATCTCTAGATAAAACTCATGTGAATATATAAAAAAATAATTATTCTTATCACGTTACCGTTTCTTGAGAAACACAGGGATGGCCATATGGAGCAAGACTTGGCTCCGCCCTACACCCACCCTGCGTCAATTCCCTTCAAGTAATAAGAAAGTTGAGATGTAATATCTAGACAAAACTGATGTCGTATGTAAAAATATAATTATTTTTATTACCTGACTGTTTTTTGAGAAACTGTACCGATGTTTTCGACATCATACCCTGACCGTAACCCACGTGAGGGGAATGGACGCAGAGTGGGGGGAGGCTGGAGGCAGGCCTTGCTCTGGATGGCCACCTCTGAGTTAGAAGCTAAAATTATCTTCACTGACCCTATGTATCTGATTGTATGCCACTGTGTATTATATATTCGAAAATAAAATTAGAATTTTATACAATACATAGTTACGATGTGAGTCATCCTTCCCCAATTATAGTTCGGATAATCAATGTTTCAGAGGTAATTTAATCTCTATATAATAGTACTTACTTTATATTATTATTAGTATTATAATAATAATCATGTTAAAAATTCCTAGTTATTTAATTGAATAAAGTTTGCAGCCACAGCAGCCGACGTGTTAATAATTTAATAATTCTAGAACGACATTTAAATGCTAAAATTCAACTGATTTTTTGAATAATAAAATTAATGTTAACGAATTTATAATTTCCAATTGATCCTAAATGATTGTCCACGATTACTATGAAATTGAGACGGTTGAGTTTTCTGCGACGCGTAGTCGAACCTGACGCAACAAATTCCTCCCTCGTCACTGTGCACCCCGTCTCCAGAAATGTTGTTCAGCGCAACGAACAATAAGAGGGTCGCGAAAAGTGTCGGTGTTAAGTGGTTCAACCTGTACATTTGCGCCCACACGAAAGAATATAAGGTTTCCTGGGTACTCGTTTGTTCTCTAGTCATCACTGTCTGGCCGGAAATGACTCTTGTATCGACATCCTCGACGCATTCTTCCGACACCCTCGCAATCTTCAGTTTCTTTTCATCCCCTCGCTCTTAATTTTCATACAATTTGAAGAATTCGATTTGAAGAATAACAAGGACAGTCCCCTTTGCAATTCGTTCGTTCAAGTAAAATCATAGTAAATAAGCTGATTCATTTAATATTTTATCGGTGACGATCTACAGTAGACAATTCTGCGTGTAGTCAGACACGTAGAAAATATTTTTTTATACACGTGTCACAGTGCGTATTTTATATTTTATATTTTATTATAGTAACTCCGATGTACCTCTGAGTTTACAATAATGTGTAAATTAAACAATAGCGTAGCAAGTAGAATAAGTAACTATAGTCAGAAATGAATTCTTAGAATTAGATTAACATTTAAGAATTATTTAAGGACTTTGAAAAAGAGTTTATAATTTTCATAATGTAACACCTTGATTTTTTAATTTGATTAACTAGTTTAATTGAATGATTAACCTTGTAAGTAGAATGTGCCAACCACGATCAGACCCGCATTTCTCGGTGAATATATAATTCCGACGAATCTATAATTCTCATTATGCAGCATATCAGTCTTTCGATTGGATCAAGTAGAATAGGTCGATCATAGTTAGACCTAAATTTATATATGAGCTTTGAAACATTTCTAAAAGACTTCAAATGGAGTTAAAATTTGCATAACGCAGTACTTTGATATTTAATTTATTCCTTCGTATCTTTTCAGTAGTTTCTAATGTATCACGAAATTTACGTTTAATTTCTAAGTAATTGTAAGTGCAACGACACCTGCGATACCGCGCCACAGAAACCGCTTCGTTAATTAATAAACAGACACTTTATTGCGACGCGAAGCCGTTTCAATTAACATCGAGACAACTCGAGATAGCGATTTTCGTACACGCGCATAGTCTGCGATTACACGAGTTGTTCGAACAATTCTCCGCAGTCTAACAAACCAATTTCGACGTGCCTGTGCTTTTTCTCATTTGTACGTATTTCATTAATTATGCCGTCGAAGCTGTCGCGGTGCCTTTAATCAGTGCAACAAAATATTTCCGATATCATTTATCAATACCACACCGTACTCGTTTCTGTTCGATATTATTTATTGCTTTCGCGCGATGCCTGTCTAATTAAAAGTTTCTTCCTGAATACACGTCGCTGAACACACCGAATGCCCGCTTCTTTTGAAAATAATCATTACGCAAACGTTATTTAGCGAACAAACGAGACTGGACCCTGCGAAGCTGCATTGCAAGGGATGGATGGGGTGGTCACTTAACAAGAAACTTCTTGCAAGCTGTGTTTCTTGATCAGACAGTATAAACAATAAATTTACGGCGTAACTTCACTGATCAGTATTATCAAAATATAATCCATAATTGGTGAGTATTTCAAGCACTCAGGTACTTTGTAAAATATTCAAGTACTCAGGTGGTTTATACAATATTTAGGCACTCGAGTACTGAGAAAAATATTCAGCTGCTTGGGTACAGAGTAAAATATTCAGGCACTCAGACGCTGAATAAATTATTTAAGCATTTTGACACTGAACCAAATATTTCGAGACTCAGCTGCTGTATGACACGTATATGCACTCATGTATTGCGTAAAATATTTACGTACACAGGCACTGAGTAAAATATTCAAGCAGTCGAACACGGAATTAAGTATTCAAGTACTCAGGTACTGGGTACAATATTCAGGTGTTCAGACACCGAGGAAAGTATTCAGATACTGTATAAAATATTCAAGTACTCAGGACCCCACTAAAATACTATGGCGCTCAGGTACTGAGTAAAATTCAGCCACTCGAACGCGGAATAGAACATTCAAGTACTCAGAAATCGGGTAAAATGTGTAGGTTAGTTCAGTTAAGTATTCAAGTACCTGATCACTCTGTAAAATATTCAGACATTCAGAAAAATAGTTACGTACTCGGATACCTGTCAGGAATCTTCAGATACTCGAAGAAATATTCAAGTACTCAGGCACACGATAAAATTTCAAGTACTCAGGTACTCTTCTTCGCCGTTTCTTATGTGTATCGACCATGCGGTATAGTAAGCAGGTTCCAGGATAATGCAGGAGTATCAAAGCTGAATAGTTTCTTGTTTGCTTAAACAGTTATCTGTACATGAGGTTCACAAAATAAACGGTCGAACTTGTAAGTAGGAAAATAGGTCATCGAACATGGAACAGGAAACGACAAGAACACCCGGAAAGTTGGACTGTGAATTTGATTAGTGTTGCCAACGGTGCAACAAAGTTGCCTTATCTGATCACAATAAATACCGTTATCGCTTGCGGCCGACACAAAGTTAACTTTTAACGCTGACAGTTAATGCTGTAGTCCGCAATTATACCGTCTATAGGGTGTAAATAAAGTCACCAGTGCACGGTATTAACGAAATCGTTATCGGTTTAATACTGACGAACTGCTTCATACAAATACGAACCTCGAATCTCCCTAATCGTTGCTTACCAAATAACTTGTATATTTACAACTTTAAATGGAAGAATTTCCAGACTTATCTTCGTAACCTGTATTTTCACCCCTGAAGTTCCTATAGTTAAGTCACCAATTTGAATAATAATGAGAAATATTTATAATGAGAATTTAATCGCGTATCTCTCGCAGTCTTGATAATACAGGGTGTCTAAAAATTAACTGCGTATTTTAATAAAATCGTATGAATTTTAAAAAAATAACTTAAGAATACTATTACTGGTTTATTTTTACGCTAAAAGAAAACTGAAAAGTTTATGTTTACAAAACTATTCAACACTTTCAATATATGATCCATCCATGCCCCTGCAGACTTCAAATCGATCAGTGGTGTGGCGAAGCACGCTTCAAAGAAATTTCAGAGGTTATGTCCTGCACCCCCGCCTGAATATGCCCTTTAACTTCAGTTAAATTGCAGTGTACATTAAAAAATTCGAAATATCTCTCAAAGTATTATTCTTTCTAACATTGCAGCCTAATACTTTTTTATGCAGAGTGGTCCAAAGACTCTATCCACCTAAAAAAAACATACACTTCCATTCAAAAAAACAATGGCCGTGCACTTTTTAGGTGCATTATTGCACTTATAAATAAATAGATATTCTCAAACCATTCAACTTTTTCGTCTACAACTTCTGTTTATCTCCTTTCAAACTCGAGTTATAAACCACCCCAATTGCATGACTCACCCTGTATACAGTGGCTCGCCAATTCGTTCACATCATTATATTACTTCAATATTCTTCTATTTAATGCTTTCCTAAGGCGGTGTTACATTTTAAATACGCTTGAAAAATATACAGTCGGATGGTCGCACTAGAATTAAGACAGAGAAGTAATTACGAAAGTATTTGAACAATTTCGTGAGCCACTGTATCGCTTTGCGTCAAAATAAACCCTGTGGCTGAGCAATTTTTCAAAATCCACCCTATTTCATCGGAACACGCGGTTAATTATGGGTCACGGTTCGTTTTAATTGCTTTCGCTTGTACGAGCTACTCGGTCACGTTTTTCGCCGATCGTATCGATGATCGGCGAGCAATTAAGCCAGCATCGGGTGCGTCGATTAATTGGCGCGATTCGCGATAGGAGCGGACGTCCGTTTCGCGACACGCGTCGCCGTTCCTGAGCGGAAATCGCTAATTAGCTGGCAGACTCGCTCGGCCGTTCGCGGTATCTTGCACGTCAAACGGGACGGATTATCTGAATACGGTGAGATACGATCGAAACACGCGGAATTGTATTGTCCCCGGGTACGCGTTGGCCATTATCAACGGGCGACAATTACACAATGGCTGCCGGGATGCAGGGCCAACCGGATTGCGTGTCCCGCTATCGATTTTCACACTGATTATCGTCAGTGTAAATGTTAACATTTAATTTCAAAGATATTCGCGCAGCGTTTGAAACGGATATTCGTTAAATCGTTCGCAAACGAAGTAATTAAATCGCGATTCAGCGTTTCCATCAAGTGGGATGCTGGAGTGAACTGGCCTGCAAAGAGAATTCGTTTGATCATTATGTTTGCTGGAAAAAGTTATGCAGTCTTTTTTGGGTATTATTGAGGCTGATGTTCTGTATTTAGTGACCCATACTGTATATCAATATAGAAATATCTATTTATGTGTTCAGTGTGCATGAATGTATACACTGTATCAGCATATCGTGGGTTTAGTACTGTAATTAGGTAACTCGAATTTTAGTGGTAAAACCACCTCACAGTTCAATTAATTATAACTGACTAATGAGTGACATTTGCATAAAAATTCTTATCGAAGTGATCCATTGTGGTCTCTTTAACCTGATTTATTGAACGAATGAGCTGTACAATACATTGCTGCTGACAAGTTAACCAATTAATTGAGGTACCTCGTTATACTGCTGAGCCCACGATATATGAGTTAGACCAGAGATGGCCATCCGGAGCAAGGCCTGCCTCCAGCCTACCCCCACTCTGCCTCCATTCCCCTCACGTAAATTGTGGTCTGGGTAAGACATCGACGATTTCTCAAGAAACAGTCAAGTAATAAGAACAATTATTTGTTATGTATTATATATCATTATTATAACTATCAAGCAGATCCGAATAAGTACATCTATATGATGTCAGCTGAGTTTCTATACGACAAATAAGGTATATTAAAGCAGAAATGTAATATTTGGATAAAACTGATGTCATACATAAAAAATGATTATAGTTATTACGTGACTGTTTCTTGAGAATCGTACCTACCAACGTTCTCAACGTTGTACTCAGACCATAATCTATATGAGGGGAATGAACACAGTACAATTTCCAGTACAATTTCATGAGGGTAGGCTATAGCTAGGCTTTGCTCCTGATGGCCACCTCTGAGTTAAAAACTAAAATTATCATCAGTAACACTATGCATCTGATTGCATATCACTATGTATTATATATTCTAAAATAAAATTACAATTTTTATGCAAAACATACTGTTACGAACACCGTGAGGCCACGACGAGATCGACCCGAAGGGAGCGTTCGATCTGTCGTTAAGGGACGATCGCCGATATTGATTAAACAGATCAATCAGAGAGTCGCATTGACAGTCGAAGAGACAAGACGCATAGACTCTGCCATCCTTACTTATTCGTTATTATAAAGTGTATTAAAGTTAAATAAAGCGAGATCATTACCAGTGACGACAACCCCCGGCGCAGCAATACTATAGTTACGATATAAGTCATCCTTACCCAATTATAATTGGAGTAATCGCTGTTCCACCGCACTTCAACCAACGTGAAAAATAATAAACATAATACTGTACGATGAAAAGTAAAGAGCACCTGACGAAATTGAAAGGAAAGAGTGAACCCGACGTGCCTAATCTCCGTGTCCCTGTGATAGCAGCGGGGGAGTGCAATAATGCGGACCAGCTTCGAACAGAATGTACCGTGTCCTCTCCGGTTCATGTAATCAAGAGAACGAGGTGAATTAACAGGAGAGGAGGCCAACAGGATCGTCGAGGCGATCTGCATCTTGTTTGCGGATGAACGATCGAACGTTTCGTAAACAAACGGAAATTCGCTGCTTGCGAACCGCTCGACGACCGTGCGAACGCATCCATACGATTCTGATCCGTTCGGAAGCATTATTCACAGCTTCCAATATGTACGTTCTGCGATCGATCGAACACTTTGCCTCTTATCGAAGCGTTTAATAATCCCCTCGCTGGCTGACCTTCTGGAAATAAAAGGTTTGCGCGTGTTCTGCGTGCTCCTCGAACGCGGACACGAGGAGTGCTCTGAAGATAGTCTTCGTCGCTCTTTGCAGTATAAGTGAGTTTTGTCGACTATAGTATCTCCGGTCCGACTTAAACTCTTGCTCTATGGTAACGAGTCACACTCGTGATGCACATTACGGTCCACAGGTTGAGGCATTTAAGGTAGGTCAGTTTTTAGTGATAACAGAAACTGCTTTAGACAAATGTTGATTGATTTCCAGGGGAACATAGCCTGATGTCAATAATTCTTTTATAGATGGAGGCGTACAGGATATACGATAGTCAACTTCATTTTTTTAAATGGAATTATATGGTTTTTTACTTATCTTCTAATAGAGTGTTTAAGGCGTGTACAATAGCCTATATTAGAAGATCAGTCAGACTCGTTGAGGTCAACTAGAATAAAACATAACTCAGGTCAATATTTGTCTGAAACCTTTTTTTTTATCACTAAAAGCAGACGAGTTATTCAGGTGGCCTGTATTAAAGGCCTCAATCTGTATAATGCTACCAGATCACATTAACTTGTATTAAAACGTCTTGGACACTCCTTTGGACCTCTCCTATGATTGAAAATCGCTGCTGTGTACTGTTCAGTACAGTTTCACTATACTGTTCAGTGCAGTTCCACTATACTAATCAGTACAGTTTAAGTATACTGTTCAGTGCAGTTTCACTATACTGTTCAGTGCAGTTTCACTATATTATTCAGTGCAGTTTGACTATACTGTTCAGTACAATTTCACTATACTGTTCAGTACAGTTTCGCTATACTGTTCAGTACAATTTCACCACACTGTTCAGCACAATTTCATTATACTGTTCAGTACAGTTTGACTACACTGTTCAGTACAATTTCACTATACTGTTCAGTACAATTTCACTATACTGTTCAGTATAATTTCACTATATTTTCCAGTACAATTTCATTATACTGTTCAGTACAGTTTCACTATACTGTTCAGTGCAGTTTCACTATAACATTAAGTGCAGTTTCGCTATACTGTTCAGTGGACTTTGACTATACTGTTCAGTTCAGTTTCACTATATTGTTCAGTGCAGTTTCGCTATACTGCTCAGTGCAGTTTCACTATACTGCTTAGTACAGTTCCATGATACTGTTCAGTACAGCTTCACTATACTGTTCAGTACAGTTTAACTATACTGTTCAGTACAGTTTTGCTATACTGTTGAGTACAGTTTAACTATACTATTCAGTACAGTTTGACTATACTGTTGAGTACAGTTCCACTATACTAATCAGTACAGTTTGATTATACTGATCAGTACAATTTCACTATACCGTTAGATACAGTTTCACTATACTGTTCAGAACAATTTCACTATGCTGGCACATTTTTTATCGTTCCTCTTGAAATGGAACACCCTCTGCAAACATTCTTCGGTGAACGCAACTCAGCGGACGAATTTCTAAAAGATCCGGTCGCCCAATAAGAAAGACGCAGGATCATGCTCGGTGCAACAGTTCTCTGTCCGTAGCTTCCGTTTTATTTCGCGACGAGATTCCAGCGTAACGAGAAGTTCGACGAGCCATTACGTCGGCGTCTCGCCCGGAAATTGGTTGTTTCGATTCCAGTTCGGCGTGCCGTGCGCCTTCGTGCGAGAACTTATCGAGTGGCTCGTTCGTTCGCCTTTTTACCCGCCGCGGCTGATCACCGGGGAATCGGTCGGAGAAAACGAAAGCACGTCGACGACGAATCGAACTCGACGTGACGTCGTTGCGACCTTAGGAAACTGTCGGCCCGAACGCCGTTCGTGCGAACTTGCTCGCAGTTTCCACCGTTCGCGTCTCTTTCCTCGGCTTCTTCTCTTCCAGCAAGCCTGCATCGACTCCTCAGGTCGTTTAGGGGGCCTGGATAGTTTGGAGGTGAGTTTCGAATCGACGAATAGGGCAATGGTAATGTAGAAACACTGGAAAAGGGTGAACTCGTCGGGGGTTGAAGACGCTGGCCTTTAAAAACCTTCGACAGTGTTCGAAAGTATTCGATATTTGAGCTCTTCATTTTGAAAGAGGTGTAAGTCGCTTTTCGAGTAGCTTTAACAGTCGAGTAGTCAGATGTGAGATGAGATATTCAAATACTCAGGTACTGGGTGGAAGATTCTGGTACTCAAGTGTAAGGTAAATATTTAGATACTATGCAAAGTGTGCAAGTACTCAGGTATTTGGCAATATGATCAATAAAGGGTCACGCTCCATGGAAGAAGATATCCAATAATATGTTGAAATCATCAGGTACTTGGTTAGATGTTCGAGTATTCAGGTACTGAGTAAGAGACTCTGGTACTTGGGAGCACAGTAATCATTTAGGAATTCGGCAAAATGTGCAAGTACTCAGGTACTCGGTAATATATTAAATCCAGTATAGTACTCCATGAAAGAAGATATCAAATAATATACTTTAGTAACCAGACACTTGGGTAGACGTTCGAGTACTCAGGTACTGAGTAACAGATTCTGATACTCTAGCATGCAGTAAATATCTAGATATTCGATGAAACATGCATGTACTCAGGCACTCGTCAAAGTACCCAAGTAGCCAGGTACTCGGTAAGATACTCAAGTACTCTGGCACTGAAGGAAATTTCAATACACGATGACTCAAATAAATATTCAGATATTCGACAAAATATGCAAGTATTCAGTTGCCGGTAATATACTCAATAATATATTCATGTATCCAGACACTCAGTAATGTATTCATGTATCCAGATATTCAGTAATATATTTATGTATTCAGATACTCAATAATATATTCATGTATCCAGATACTCAATAAGATAATTGAGTGCTCAGGTACTAAGTATAAGATACTAATACTAAGGTACACACTAAATATTCGGTCATTCGACAGACTATTTATGTAGCCAGATGCTCGATACAGTACTCAAATACTCAGGTACTGATTCTGAGCATAACACTCTATATTAAACAAATAAGTAAATAAATTTATAACTCAGTTAATTCTGTGAACACGTGTGTGTTACTTAGCAGCCAAAAATATATACTTCTTTTACGATAACTTGAGTCTTTGACTCAGGAGCAGACAGAACTTTTCAGCAGACCTAATAATTCAGCCAATTTTAGCCATTTCTTTTTGGTAGAAAGATTCAACGTTTCCTCCATTTCCACTCTTCTTTCTTCGAATTCCGGACGATTTCCTGCCGTGGATCGAACGCAATTTCCTAAGAATCCGCTAAAACAGGCAGCTTCCGGTTCAATCAATCGCGTTACTTTCTTCCACGTTCGCACAGGCGTCGATACCGGGGATATTCCTTCGAATGAACTCAATTTCCCCTTGCAATTCTTTCTGCAACACGTTTCGCCCCGATAGAAATTTCTTTAGCAGCTGCGAGAACTTGCGCGGGAAACTCGATTACACGAGTCAAAGAAAATTTTCTGGAAGTGCGTTTGTTCCCTCGATATTAAATGCTTTACTCGATATTAACTATCGAGCATTTTCATCGTCGGCCGGCCGAGAAACTTTCTCAAAGTGGCAAATTGAAACGGAAATGGCGCTTGATGAAATTTCTTCACCTTCTCGGGGTAATGGGCAGGGGTGAATGTAAAAGCACCGGTGCAAGCTGTAATCGAGAACGGTTTACAGCATCAAGATTAGTCGAGTAAACGACTGACTCGTAAATATGTTGTTCAGAAGTTTTATACTGTCGCGTGTACGTTGGATAAGTGGTTGTTTATCTGCTGAGTTGCTGCAACTCGAATTTTTATGCTTCGAAGGAGCAGCAGAATTTTGTCTCCGATGACAACGTAAAATATGTTGAGTAATAAAAGAGATTAGAAAATGTATTGGATATTTTTCGAGCCACTGCGTTTGCATAAATATTACATTATGATTTAAGCAACTGAATGACAACAAGAAACATAT
This sequence comes from Macropis europaea, assembly GCA_916610135.2. Classification (NCBI taxonomy): domain Eukaryota; kingdom Metazoa; phylum Arthropoda; class Insecta; order Hymenoptera; family Melittidae; genus Macropis; species Macropis europaea. The sequence continues at coordinate 13,616,928 of OU744351.1, read as the reverse complement.
ATGTTTGATTAATTTATTTATGATTTCATGGCGATAATTTATCATGAAAATTTCAGTGATGGATTGTATCGTTTTAATACTATAATCCGCACATGAAGTATTGCCATCCTGTGTGTCTGCCTGATTAAAATTAGTGTAATTAGAGTTTAAAGATTCATAGTGTCCAGTCGGCATGGTTATTCTTCATTCATTCTTTCTATGTTCAAGAGAAAACTTCTATTTTATTCAAGCTGTATATTTTGAGATTTGGAAACAAAATGTCGAAAGTACTGTTGCACGTTTTGTCTCAGGAATGGATGCTTGTTTCCGTTTTACGAATGTAACTTGTTTTCGCGAGACAAGAACGACAGCCGTATCAGGAATCCAGCTCGAGTTTCGACGTTTTGGGATTTATCCCTGTTATTCAAGAGTTTCCTGCACACTCGTGTCCAGATCTTCGTATAATGTAACACAAATGCTGGAAACTTGGAGAAGAATTTCTTCCGGATTTATTGGAAAGAAATGTTTATTTAAATTGAAACTCCTGAACGTCTACACTTCATTCTTATGCAATTTAATATATTCAGGCATAGTAAATATACTAGTTCTGCGAGATTATAGGATTAAAGGGAATATGCTGGAAATTTTTACGACAAGCCAGAAATTGTTCTATCTCTTTAACCCTTTGAACTCATAATTTTTTTTTAATTTTCTTTTCAATAACTCCCTATTATTTTAAGGGATTTATTTGAAATGTACTTCAAAAGACTGTTGGTTGATAGAAACCAATTAGGTACAAAGAATCATGTTCCCGAACACTTCAAGGACTTGTTTGTTACAAAAAAAGTCATATTCATTTAATGTTAGGTAAAGAAATATTACGAAATATAATACATATTTCCCTTGGCAATTTAAAAATTTCTACTTAAGTTTTTTAGGGCACAGCAAGGCATTAAAGAAATTTGTTTATTGCTTAGGGTTGTAACAGTGTGTGTAAGGGCTGAATGCGTCTGTGTTTGAAAGAAGTGACAGATCAAAGTGAGCTATGACACGAGAAAATTGACCTACAATGTACAGTCATATCGAATTCTGTGACACGTATATTTTAAATAAATTTTTACATTTACTTTGATGCTCAACATTCACCATTCACTATGCTGATAATTCCTCAGCAATTCATAAATCCCACAATAATTACCAAAAATGTATAAACCCGTTAATTTAAGATATAATTCCTTCACTCAATTTTTACCCCTTTCCAGCATACACGTGCGCAATTTTTCCATGAATTCTTTTTATTTTTTACATTATTATTATATACAATTATAAAATTGCGTCTGATGATCTCAAAGCAGGCATCAATACACAGCATACATATTTAATACCAAAGGAAGCAACGTTTGATTCTTTCATTACTCTGTAATAAATATTTGCTGACAATAACTGATGTTAGTACCTTTTCGCACACAGTGATTGATCGGTGGTGCATGCCTACAGACGCCACACGAATTAAAAGGCTTAATTACCCTAATTTCGACCGCTCCGAATGTCGTATATTCACCCTGAAGCATTACTTTCGACGTCGGGGCTCGTTCAAGGGGAGCGCGCGCCAAATTACAGGGGCGCGTTTCGGGAAAAATTCGTGTCACGGGGGTGAACTCGTTTGCCCTGACAGTAAACCGGAAAGGCTTAATTGAGCCGGTTACACAGTCCTATAATTTGCGTGCGTAAATACGCGATGATTGTCGTGCTGACGTTTATCGATCCGTCGAACTGCACGGAACGCTCGCAGCCCGGCAATCAACTCGTTTTGCTGCGTATCTGCACTTCCGATTGATCGTATATTTGATCAGCTGTTGATAAAACGGGAACTGGAGGCGCGTGTCAACAGATAATTTCGTGATTTTTTTCCGACGGCTCAAATCCGCCCCTCAGAACTGTAACACAGCATTTATCGAAGCTGCTTCAAGTGGAGAAATATCAAAGCTCGATTTTTGATGTTTGAACGAAAGCTTCGTTTACTGTGGAATTGAGTAACTTAATGTTTCGTTGTGTGGGTCATCGATGACTAGACAATTTAACGTAGAACATAAAATTGCAACGCCTGGCGTAACAACAATAAATGAACCTTTAAAAATGAATGAAATAAATAAATGTGAGAAATCGGATCGAAATTTATTTATTAGTTTACCGAATAGATACTAACAATCATTAAATTTTGAAGAAAATTATTCATTTACTTACAGGCTCATTTATTAAATTGTTGAAGGGTTAAATATTTTTATATCTTTTAAGTGGAGACATATCAAAGCTCGATTTTTTATATTTTAACGAAAATGTTATTTATTGTGGAATTGAATAATTTAATTTTTCGTTGTGTGGGTCCTGAATAACTAGGCAATTTAACGTAGAATATAAAATTGCGACACACGGCAAAATAACAATAAATGTAGCTTTAAAAATTTATGAAATAAATAAATATGAGAAATCAGATCGAAATTTATTTATTAATTCGCCGAATAGATACTAACAATCTTTAAATTTTGACGAAAATTATTCATTTACTTACAAACTCATTTATCAAATTATTGAATAATTAAATATTTTTATATTTTTAACGATTTATTTCTACCTGCTGTATTGACTATGAAATAGCTATTGTGCCAACGAATGTACCAAAAATTATTTATGGACTTCTCTGTACAATTTTCAGGACCTCTAATAATTATTAATCGATGAGCTTGTCAACGCGATCTGTGGTCCAGAAGTGATCGCAAGACATAAATTATAATCGAACTTGTAACATACAATACATAAGTAACTTAATACCGTCTGTGATCAGACACTCTGCTCTAACATAACCTTAACACTATACAGGCCGCTGATGCCGCGAATTTTTATGCACGGGTGGCCGCTGTGAATGTTATAAATTCTGCAATTTTTTAATTAAAAGCTCATTATCAGAATCCATACAGAATTTTCGATATCAGCTTTCCTGAAATTATATGACGCTAATGTGTTTTAAACGGCCGTTAACATTAGAATCACAAATGACGCATAAGTGCGCCAACGGCCTGTATAGTGCTACTATCCGACTCATTTTGCACTGTTCTAAAAATTCTTTACAGTAACAGAGTCTGTGACTACAGCACGAGTGAACAAAATAATGAATTATGCAGGAATCCATGAATTTTATTCCGATATCAATATGTCCGGGGCTGGCACGGAGATCATAAAGAAGAACATTTGAAAGACAACCGCATCCACGCCGGGCACATTCAATTCCTCCACTTTCCCTGTATTTCTCCAGGGTCTTAGCTCCTCGAATTTTCCACCGGCTCGATGAGAATATCCTGACCGCCTTTTCACGGCGTAACGCAAATACCGCGGCATAAACTCGAAGAACCAGCGCCGAACCATCGAGCGTTCTCCGGAAGTCGCCAGTCGTCCGGTTCCTGGAGACCTCGAAGCGAATTAAAACCGCGAGGTACAGTGACTTCACCAATTCGTTCACATCATTGCATTGCTTCAATATTCTTCTATTTAACACTTTTTGAAGGCAGTGTTACTTGAAGCAAGGACATGGCACCTCTAACAAATAACATTTTAAATACGCTTGAAAAATTTGTAGTTGGTTGCACTAGAATTAAGACAGAAAAGTAATTATGAAAGTAATTGAACAATTTCGTGAGCCACTGTATGGAAATGTAATTCGAAATGCCACAGTGAAGTTTTATACCTCGTCAGACATATTCTAACATGTTTTTTTCATTCTGGATACTTCAGGGCAAACATACTGAATTTTCTGCCACACGTTTTGACATTGATTTCAGTAGGAATTTCGTGGCAATTAATAATTATTTCATTTTGCAAGACTGCGCAGTAATCGATGGTAACCCTTCATGCTCTGACGGTACTTTGTGGTACCATTTATATTAAACTGCTGCCGTGAACCAAATATGCTTAAAACTCGGCTAGGAGTTATTAATACGGCTTCTTCGAAGTCCTCTGAGATGCTATGAAATAATACCAGCTCTGAGCGACACTATATTTAGTTACACAGACAGGAAGTTTCATGGTACGTATGCAGTTATGGTTCGTTTCGTTTCTACGCTGTTACATATTATTGTTTTTGAAGGCATTTACTGTTATAATTAATTTCTGCAGGATTGCAGTTCTATACAGGGTGTTCTACATAAAACAGAACAGGTGGTAAATATTTTAGGGGGTGATTCTACAGTCCAAAATATGAAAAGAAGAGAAACAAAATACTGTAAAAAATATTTCTACTTTGATTATATGTTATTTGAACAGTTTTCAAATATCTAGAATAAAAATTACGGTAAAAAAATAGCGATAACATGATTCAGGACTTAAAGGATTGAAACACTAGTTGGTGAGACCATTTACTTAATATATCAGCTAAAATAATCTTTCTGCTGAATAGGATACACTTACGGTTCAAGGGTAGGAACTATGATCACTGCTTGAGTAAATTACTGTATTTGTTATACTGAGTGCTCTAGTGCATTCAAAAAATCAAGCACTAAAATGTATCCATACCGACACATGTGAGGCCTACAAATCAACCTCGTTTACATCTTTAATTAATTTGAACTATTAAACTGTTATTCTACCCATTTATATAAACGAATTAGCAAAGCTAATATAAAACAGCAGAAGTATAAAAATTAGTTAACATATCACAAGTTCAAAAAACCCTGCAAGTGACCTAATATTTATTAATGTCAATGTATATTAAATAAAGGTGCTTCTCCCCTGTCTGACTAATTGCGGATTTTTCCACTGCGGCACGTACCGCGTTAACCCATTTCCTCCCAACGTTGCGTGTACGCCTAAGAAAATATTTTTTTCCCACCAAGTTTCTTCACCAATAGAAATTATTCTCACACCCTTATCAGACAATGTATCCTACTATACATCAATATTTTTTCCGCTATAGTTCCATGCTTGCTATTCGTTTTATCATTCTCTGAACATTACTCAAACATTTTCGTAAATGTTGAGTATACGCAATATTGGGAAGAAATGGGTTAATTCGAAGTAAACTCGCCGTCAGAGGATCACCGGAGAACCAGTTCCACGGTGAACAAGCCTCGTCGAAGGTCAAGTGCATGATTTTTGCTTGTGCCGCGTAAATCGGGGGAAAAACGGTGTGTGTCAGTCGAAAGGGGTTCAATTATGCGAGAGCGCGATCCGCTCGTTCGTGCAGAAATCATCCAGCGACCTCGTCGATCGCGATACGAGGGGGGAGAAGGGCTTTCCACTCGATGGAGCAAAGATTTAGGTGAACCGGAACAACGCGTCTGATAACCGCCGCGGCTGAAGCGCTTTAAAAGCTCCCGCCGCCCGAACAGCGCGGCCGAGAAACGGAAAGAAATAGAAAAACCGTGGAAAACGAACCGATGGGGACGGACGGAGCCAGACAGAACGGTGGAAGCTCGAGAGACACCGTTATCCCGACGAAATACCTCTGAGAGATCTCTCAAAGTCGGTGGAAATTAAGAGAAGTCGACGAGAAGCGATACTTCGGCCATGGAAAAGTGGCCCGCCGGAAGTTTCTCCGGGGAATAAGTCGAAAGAGACCTGATCGGAGCAACGAGATATTAAAGAACTTTCTGTGTCCTCGAATTTATTGCTGGAGTCTGTTTACTGGAGAAGCGGGTTGAAATGGCCGGTCAAGGTCACGCGTTTACCTACAAATCTATTTTAAGGTTTTCCATTTAACGGCCTGATTTTTTACATTACTTATTAATATTTTTTATTATGTCCTGTATTCAGTTTTATACTCTCGAATTGAAGATATATGAGTGCTTTTACAGTTGTACGGATATTCCGTATGTCAGATATACAGGACTATACTGATTGTGAGATGTACCTATGTTTGCTGGTTCTAATATTATATAAATTAAATAGAAGTTTAAGATGTACATATGTACCTCCACATGAGAAGATATATTATCACTTGAGGAATAAAATAAACAGTAGTATGTCAGGAGAAATCCGAGACACCCTCTATTAAAAGCTGTGAAAGTTACTAATAATACTATTGATTGCAAGGAGTACAATTTCAAGTTATATACATTTTATATGAACGTTTAAACAGTGGACAAAAAGTTTAAATTTACCTCTTATAAAATTCTGATTGTGAAAAGCACTAACATTGCAATAATATAAATTATAAAGTGTTTTAACACGTTGGACGCCGCAGTGGAAAATCCTGCAACTAGTCAGGCACGCGAAAATATCTTTTTATTAACATGCATCGATGAATATATAAATATTGATTTATTTAAAAATATACTTCTTATTTTGTACTATCCTTGTAACGTAGAAGTGACTCCAAATTTCGTTGAGGCAATCAGTGATTTGACGAAATTAAAATTGGTACGTGGGTCACCGGTGGTACACGTGGCGCTCAACGTGTGAAAAACAAAATGAAAGTACTGTTTTCTCTGTATCACCTGGTATGTATAATTACTGCAGTCGACCTGAACGAAATTATAAATTCAAGTTGCATCCTGAAAATTAAATTTTTCGTCCGAAATTGTTCTATTGCCTCCGACATTTTTGCCAGTCGCATTTTTGTAATGTTAAAATACAATTGTCGGTCAATTTCATTATTGGAAATTTTAATAACGAAGTATCAAATTTGAAGCTCCCGTCGCGATATTCGCATTCGAAAATATTCGGAAACATTTCGACCGTTTAAACGTTAAATTCCCGTAATTGAATTACGCCAGGGAAGCATAGTGCTGAATCGTGATAGAAGGAAAACCCTTTGATAAATCAATGGTAAGTATGTAAATAAGATTCTCACGGTGTCAGCATAAATCTCGCTGAAAGCAGCTTTTAAATCCACCCCGCGGGGAATGTGAGCACAGGTTGGGCTGGATGAATATAATCGAGATTTCGGGGAACTTAAACGTATGACTCAAGATCAGTAATCCTTTCTTTCGTCATCTATAACACTTTAAATAGCAATTTATAATAAGATTGAAAACGAAAATACTGATCTACATTACGATTATTACAAACTGAAAATATGTATATTTGAAAATTTGCAACACAATCGAAAATCCTATTAGTTGATATATTCTTTTGACACACATGCATCAAAATTCGATATATGGAGTATTTACTGAGTTTCGGGTTATATTTATACAGGATGAGCAATTTTAAGCTACAAATGCTAATATTTCGGAAATTACGTTGAATTAAAAAAGATTAAAATTGGTCACTCTGTGTATCTTTTATAATAGGACTGCAACTTCTGAAGAAAATAAGAAATATTAATTTTTGCACATTGTTTTGTAATATTAAAAATAACTTAAGCAACTCGGAGATACATACATCTGATCACTACAGAAAAATTGTGGAACGAGATCGACAGATAGCTCTGAAAAAGTTATCCAAATTCCAAAGAGCAACTGTAGAAAATTAGACGGAAATTCTGGAGGACCATTACCGACAAAAAATTAAAAATTTAATAGATATAATGTGTAAAACAGTCACAAAGTAGAAAGACAGATATTTAGATGAAAAAAACACTTATATAGTGTTCAATAAAAAAATACTTACAACAAACATCTATGACTTACTAACTTTAGTTATTTTTGTAACCACATAAATGCGAGAAAGCATGTATCTCGATTGATCATCTAAAGTATAGAGGGTACGAAAAGAATTACATTAATTATTAGCTTGACATGCGCATACACATAATTTTTATAATTCATTAAAGCATAATTATTGTTGCTTCTGCAGCATACCTAAGATTTAGAGATGCTTACTTTTTAATGTGAAGCAAAAATCAGTACCACAGACAGACTGTTCTATTTTTTAAAAGCTCAAAGAACTTTTGAGCCCCATCCCAATACATTCAAACAGTACTTATCCCTACCTTTTGAGCGACAGTGTACATTAATGATTCGTGCAAGATGGCGCACAAGAAACGATTTTAAACGAAGACACCGGACGCAGGTGTCGACGATAAGACAAAAACGGTTCATTACTCCCCGCTTACATTCCTTCCTTAATTAATAATTAATAATTCTCGAACACATTCGTACCACGGTTCTTTTCACGCGAATTTTCGCGGTTCGCTGCACTCTGTCCGCCCATTGATTAATTACACCCAAGGTGAGACATGTGATAAAATATAGTCACCGTGTATATCACCCTCCCGGAAATATTAATAACAGAAAAAAGACAAATTTGAGATATAGGAAACGAGATTTCGATTTATAATAACTAGACTGTGAATTTCTATACAAACATACATTTTTGAACTTCAATATTTTTGCTTTCCATCTAGCTGATGAAATGCAACTATGGTTAAACTATATTCTGCAGTTTAAATGCTTATAAGTACATTTTTTGTTTCACTTACTCTATAAAATGAGCATTCTTCTCGAACTTGAATTTATTGAATTGCTTAAAGATCTGCAGGTTAATAACAACTACACTGCAGATATTTATGCAAATATACATTTTTAGACTTCCACATTTCCAACGTTAATGCAATTAAATAAATAAATCTTCAACAAGACTGAATTTGCTCCTTCAAACGTTCAAAAAGATGTAAACTTTATTATGCTAAGTTATTAAACGTCCATCATTCACCAATTTGGATATATTAAATTGCATCAAAATCCACAATCTAATAATAATAATATATACTTCTGCTACAAGCGTGCACTCTCTTTGTCTCCTCAAGTGTTCTCTGTAACGCTATCCTAACACGGTTTTAACACCAGGTCGGATGGGATCGTGGCAATTAGGCGAGAATCGTCGAGCCAGGGCGCGAGCTGCCTCGAAATTAATCCTTCGGGATAATAACGTACCTCCACCATTTGCTTCGTACCTGCGGTGATAGCTCTTCGGCTTTGAATCCCAGGGATCTATTTGTAACATATAGCTTCTGGGTTCGGCAAAAAGTGTACGTCCTAAATCGTTGGAAGAACTTGTACAAGGTGACCAAAAAAATTTATGCAATTTAAGAATGAATTGTACGAACTTTTATGGTCACCCGATGCTCGAATTTTTGATAAATTTTCGGAGACTCTGTGCACTTAAAAAAAAGACATATCTTGCACTCTGTGTGTAACAGGGTATATGGGAATTATGTATAATAAATAAATTCTGGGTTTGAGAAGAAATTTTCAGTCTATAGGGTGTTCCGTTTAACTGGAAACGGTGGAATATCTCACGAGGGATTGAAGTTATCAAAAGAATGTTCTTACAAAATTTATCCGGTACACAGGGGAACATTATGTGGTATAAATAATTTTTCTGTAGGTGTAGTAGTGGGGGAGATACCAAAGTCCAGTTAATTTTTTTAAATGGAACCCTGTAGATTGCTAGAAGAATATTCCACTGCGTCTGACTGCTTATGTATGGCAGTTTTCACTGTACCACTCGATGCGCCTTTTTGTAGTGGACTTGAAGGAATTTATGAATTGGACTTGCACTCTATGAATTAAATTTTTCATCCAAAATTGTTCAACTGTCTCTAACATTTTTGCTAGTAACGCTCTTATACTGTTAACACATCTAGTGAATTTCAACATTGCTGATGCAATTGCGCAGTATCAAATTTAAAGGGCCTGTGAGTGTCCATTAACCTGCGCGAACATCAACGACACTGTTACTGATAGTTAAAGCTAACACACTTCCGAGTGTTTCTTCCCTTCATGGTTCAGTGATAAGTGATCGTGCAAAGTCCAACGGTTCACCAGAGAGTCATAGTGCAGGGAGTGCACCTTGCTGCGGGTATGAACCCGACTATTTTACAGTAATTGTAAAAGGGCTCGAAAAAGGAGCGTGCAGGATAGCAAGATAGAAAATTAACATTACTTTGTAGGCAGCGTCCAGTGTACTACATTTAGGGAGCGGAAATTGGTAGCAGGTTGGACAGCTCGCAAAGAAAGCTACCGAAGTGGTCGTGTTAAATTTTAATGAGCTTGCACATATTGATAGATCTCCTTTTATATGGTTCTTGGCGTAGACTGTTCATAGTTTAATAGATATTTAACGCAAAACGAAACTAGCCTAGACGACTTCTCCACGCTCTTGTACTCAAAGCACCTCTAACATTAGAGCAGATAAATCCTATCAGAACTTCAACATTGACTCTCTTTTAAACTATCCATCATCTACGCTCAAAACCATACACAGGGAGACTCGTAATAACATGATCTATCAACATGCAAAGCTCATTAAAATCTGAGACGACCACTTCGGTAGCTCAGCAGAAGAACAACCTGGCTAGGAAGCAAAAGATCCTGGAACATAGTCCACTCGATTGCAATCTCCCTCACAGTTCAAAAATGGAACTCACCATCGTGCTGTTAGGTTTAGCCTTTGAGTTCTGCGAATTTTTAATTCACACCTAGTCGATTTAATATCCTGCATTTAGGCTATCCAAATGAGTAATAGATTGGATACTTTACTGTTAATGAGACAACCAATAAACTCTTCCCCTATCCTGACATCAAGTATCCCCTGCTATCCTCTGTTCATCGACGATCCAAGCAAAATAATTCCACCGGAGAATATTCACTTCAATCTACTTCACATCCGATCGACACAAAAGAAAGTCCCCAAGCACTGATATAGGAGCAGAAGTCATTTTGAGCAAACAACCGTGCTATCCGCCGCTAACGTCGTCTGTTTTTCTTATTCTCTTTCCAACCGACCGTTTTATCGTACGCTCGTAGATTATCTTATCGCCGGGTCGTTTGATTTGTGACCGCGGTATCAAGTTCAGTCAGAATCCCCGATATTATCCTGTACCGGAGCCTGCTGAATAAAGCAACCTGCATAAAGCAGCGGCCGGGATAATGCGTGCGCAACGTGTTCGTGATTTATGCCTGCGTGTGCACGGGCCTCTCGCATTTCCGGTGGCTTTGGCACAGAGAAATGGCCCACGTTCCCATTACCGTTCTGCTACTGAAAGTGTCTCGGATCCGTTCATTTTTCACGCGTACCCTCGGATACGCTGCTCCTGCACGACTTCGTGTGATCATGCAGGGATGATGCAACGACCTCCGTCAGGTTTTATCGAAATATTCAATAACAATGCAAGCAATAAATTGTAAAATATAATTTGATACATTCTGTGATACAGTGGAAGATTCTGTACCTTGTCAGACTAGTGTGAATAGGTTTTTACTCATGGACAGTGGAGAGTAGAATTGATTATGAGTGGGCAGACATTAGCTTATTGTAATACTGATAGCGTCGCGACGTAAAGTCCAATTAACACGTTGAATATCACAGTGGAAAGTCCCACACCTGGTCAGACACCGTATACTGTGTCAATGAAATGTCAAAACTCTCATTAACGCGTTCGCTATTATAGTGGATTCGAGAAAAACGTCCACCATAGATCACGCTTTATTTTTATCAATTATCTCTGTCACACATGTGTGACGTGGAGCTCTCAAAACAGAATCGACGCGTCACACGTACATGGCGCTGGTAGCGAATGTATTAAGTCGCCAGCACAACTTGGCTTGGCCAGGTATTAACGAACAGTCCTAATTATTTGATTACTTACATAAATTCGAAGAACTAGTCAATTGTTTCTTTCGTTTCTGCCCTGTGAGGGGTTAAATATGAAGCCGTTCTGAAATAAGCATAAAAAGAAGCTAAGGAAGAAGATAAGCTAAGGGTAAGCATGGGGATGTTGATGTCTTTGGTTCAGATTCAGAGATAGAAGACGAAGATGCTGCAGTAATTAGGGAAGAAAGACTGGCAGGGAGAAAAAGTAGCTTTAGGGTAGAATGTACTGATTCATTTAAATCCCCAAGATGGCCTTGAGATTTTAGAAGCTGCTCCACCTCAAAATATTTCAATTACCATATACAACATACCCCTTTAACACTTTGAGTGCCGCGTCACCCATATCTGGGAGACAGATAGATTCAATCGTTCTTTATCTGTTCATGTAAAATATTAAAAATATACCCAATCAGCTCTAACAGAAGCAGTAAAAAAATGATGAATGTTACTGATATTATTTATTAGAAAAGGGAGAATTCATGGTTACATTCATTTTGTATAAAAATTGAGAAAATTTGCCATTTTCAGCAAATGGAGCGTGGCACTCTAAGTGTTGAACTATAGAATGTTTCAATCTTCCATTTTAGTCTTGTAACAGTTTAGGTGGCTCATCCTTCAGAGATGACACGACACTCAAAGTGTTGAAATACTTTTCTTCGTACCCCATTTGAATTGATATTCAAGCTACTGCTTTGTAGTCGTTTAGTTTCAATTTTACAGTGAAATTTTACACGTTCTGTGGATAGCTGGTGCAACGTTCATGGTCGAATTCGCAGGGCAGCGATAGGTATCGAAGTTGGCCGTTTAGCCGGAATTTCTCGAGCACGGCGACCGCAGCCAGCTTGTTCAGGATTTCCGAGTATCCGCCGCTCTCTGGATTTCGATTACAATTTGTAACTTTCTGCGCCCTCGACAGAACATTAACTTTTCGCCGCGCTGATCAACAGCGCCGCACAACGAGATTGCGTTTGTACAAACCCGACACTCTTCGAGCACCATTAACCCGTCTGTTACCGCGGAAGCGCAGCTCGAGTGTATTTAATTAAATAATTATTCATTTTTGTACAACTTTGCACATTTACTGCAATTTTAATAGTAATATTAAATGATGACTGCGGCATGAAATAATTAAACTCCGTAGTGCTGTGTATACAGTATTCCACGGTTGGTTGGAAAGCATTCGGGACGTAAAACTTTCAGCCAACCGTGAAACAATGTATCTGATACGTTCATGGTCCCTTGAATTGGAAATGTGGATCAAGTCAATTTTTATTGAAGCGTTTGTAAAGTAAAGAAGTTGTAAATGAAGAAAGTGAATAATGTATGCAGAATGTGTTGGGTTAGGTTGGTTCAAACCTGACTCTGTTGAAGCACCATTATCACGATTACCACAAATGAGAACAATTTTTATACAATTTTGGACCGCATTGATATTTTAATAGCTGTGAATTAGGTCCATTCTGACTGAGTATAAATAAATAATATAGATTGCATGGTATCAAACTTGACTCTCTTGAAGCACTATTACTACGATTGCGAGTTTAAATTCAATTCAGTTAAACAATTGCAATTTTTTATTCAATTTTGAACGACATTAATACGTCAATGATAATATAAAGTGACCACAATTGGATTAAATAATTAAATATTATGTTACTTTGTATATTTAACACATTCACAGACCCATGAATTAAATGTGGATGAAATAAATTTTTAATCGGACATTCGTAAAGTAAATAAGGGATGAATGAATATAAGTGAGTAATATAATTGTCTGTTATAAAGAAGAATACATTGAATAACATTTTAACAATCTCAAAAAATAGATTGCTCTTTGCGAGAAAATTTTACGTGTCTCCATATGCACATGTTGAGTAAACAGTAAACATTAAATTGTTAAAACAGAATATTTTGATGTGTCTGAGTAAATATGGCTGTTTCACTGTCAGAGTAATAACGCGTTCACTGTCATGAGCGTCACCAGTCTCCGGCGTTTCCAATTTTATTTAATTAAATAACTATTGATTTTTACTATATTCTCGGCAAATTTAGCATTGCAGCACTAATACAGATTCACGCGAACAAGACCAAATATTTCAGCACTTTTTTCCGTCAGAATTTAAACAGAAAAGAGATGGTTACATTGTGTCTGACTAGTGATGGTTATTTCCACTGTGACAGTCAATGTATTCAGCCTGATCCAAACCTACACATAATTATTCATATACAAATGTTTACGAACATTTGCCCACGTATAAAAAAATAACAAAACACCTGTATGTAGAAAGTTTTAAAACGAGTCCGCACTTGTTTGTTTACATTAGAATCGCACGTTTTCCATCCTTAATGTAAAACAAAAAACACAGGGCTTCTGTTTATTTAAACGTTTTTAAACGAATATGTGCAAACAGTTCTGATACTGTTTGTCCACAATGTTTATACACTTGATTCAGTGTTTGCGGGGAAAGGTATGTTGGTTGTAGACCAGGCTTTAAAGCTCACAGAAATTAAAGTACATCCACCCTGAAGTTGTTGCGCCGAATTTTAAGTTCCCCAATCTTCCAGCTGTCTCCTGTAAGGGATCATCATGTTTCGCATGACAAATCAGAAAATTATGATCATGATGGAAGTCTAGCGAATCTTCCCTCCTCCAGTAATTGTTCCTAGATTTTCTCTGGAGCCGTCTGTTTGGAGGAACGTTAAGCTGTTCGCGTGGAGGGTTCAAGGGGGCGTGATTAAAGTTCTTTATGCACCTCCCTTTTATTATGTTTCCCCGACAGCCGTTCACGAAGGCTCGAGTTTTATTAGTTCCATCGCGCGACGCGAAATTCCCTAGGAAAAACGCTCACCGAGGAATTAACCAGAGAAATTCCTCGCGACTGACATACGGATTTTTAGATATTCCTCGACCTTTCGTCGCCCTTCGCGTTGCCGTTTTCGTTTTTCTTTCCTTCGAAAGCCACTTTGAAAGTTGTTCTTTACGATCCTGTAAAAAATTCAATCTCCACCCGCGCGGGGGAGATTTTAATAAATCCGTCGCTTCTAAGGGATGGTAATAATTTAACTGATAGTTCGTTACTTTCCAGAGGAAAAAATGATACTTTCTTAGGAGTTTTTTATTCTTGCGTGTGAAAAGTATTCATGTAGACGCGTGAATTTCCATGTTTCAGCAAAATTCGACAACTAAATCGATGAAAGTTGCTATTTCGCGTTGTTTTTACCGAAATTTCAGTGATTCTCCATGAATTCGCGTAATTCAGGATGATTCTACGACTAAATCAGTGAAAGTTGCTAATTTCGCGCTGTTTTTACCGAAATATTAGTAAATTTCCAAGAATTTGCGTATTTCAGCATAATTCGACAACTAAATCGATGAAAGTTGCTACTTCGCGATGTTTTTACCGAAATATCAGTGATTTTCCATAAATTTGCGCATTTTAGGAAGATTATACAACTAAATCAATGAAAATTGCTAATTTCGCGCTGTTTCTACCGAAATATCATTAATTTTCCGTGAATTTGCGCATTTCAGCATGATTTTACGACTAAATCAATGAAAGTTGCTATCTCGCGCCGTTTCTACCGAAATATCAGTAATTTTGCATGAAATACACACGAATATATCAAACAATGTTTAAAAATTCTAGAAAAAAAAATCCTCGATGAATTTCTCTGGACAAAATAACAATCTCGGTTGATTATTAACCAAAATTGAAATACTAGTCTAAGAGCTTGCTGGATTCTCAATTTTCACGCTGTCAGGGCTTGCAGATTCTTGTAAGCCCCTGGCCAGCGTGTACAATTAATTTCTAAGTTTGCGGAGGCCCATGAATAATTAAACGAGGGAAAACAAAAGAGGATCCCAGGCTCATGCACGCCGGGTCTGACTTCTGAACCAACGGCAAGACAAAAGACTCCTCCAGGTCATAATTCAATCTCCGTATTGTTCTACACGAGTGTCACCCCTGGCCAGGTGTCGTCTTTCATCGTTAAGCCACACAGCTCGGACAATGGACGCGATTTAGTATTAAAGAGCAGCGGCTTCTGGTTAAATACCACGACGAATTGCCTGTTCGTCAACAAACAAGCCCCCGGAGCTCTCCGGAGGCCACCTTTGATCAATTAGTGCAGAAAACTGACGACTTAACCCTTGGCTGCTGACTTTTTCATTTCGAGCTTCATCATTTTTCTTTCATAGGAAAAATCCGCGAAGTAATTTGATTAACTTACTAAAAGATGGTATTGATGTTGACTTCCACATGACGCCATGTTTTTCATCAGCTTAACACTTTGATGTGGGGGACATCGGTGACTGGCGTCTCAAATGTAATGTAATTAAATAATTATTAATTCGTTTGATTGTTTAAGCAGACTTAATATTTCAATAACAGTACAAGATAGCAGCTGTTTGGATAAAGAATTAATTTTTATTTGAAACGACTTTACGGAGTGTCTGACTAGTCATGCCAGTTTTCACTGTGGCACGTCGGCCGCCACAGTGAAAATAACCGTGCCTCGTCAGACACGACAAAATTTACTGTTTCTTATATAAATCGTAAAGAAAAAAGAGATTTGAGTATTCAATCATATTGTTGTGTTGATATATTATTGTTACGATGTAAAGTCTGCTCAGAATTGTGTAATAATCAATAATTATTTAATTCAATTCAATTTCAGCATCCAACGTGTCAATGCGTAATATATTGGATTTTTGATTATTTAGTTACTTTTGCTGTTCATTAAGTTGTATCTGAAAATTGTTAATAAAAAATAGAGGAAGAATGTCGAATACTTAAACACGATCCTTACGGATGTGTTGAAAGGACATAATTAAAATTCTCATACGTAAGCTTTCTTAGTCTAACAATAAGTGCAGACTTCATCAAAAAATTATCTAAACTAGTGCAGTCTTGAAATCGAGCCTTTTTTCAATTTCCCAATTTTGTAAAAACACTGCAGAAAGAGGAATTTTATAAGTAGAAAAAAAAAATTGTTCCGTCACTAAAGAGCCACGTGGCCTACGTAGAAATTAATAATTTGTCCTTATTAAGCTAATACATCATTGTCAGTCAGGACAAAAATATCTCGAAAACCATAAGGCCTAGGAAGCTAAAATTTTGTAGGCATCACCTCTTACTCCAAAAGGGTGCATGAGTACCTCAGCAACGATACTCTCCCGAGGGGGTGTGCTACCCCCCGATTTTACTTAAAATAAAACTGTTGATTTTTCAACGGACTGTAATCTAGTCCATAATATTTTCAGCTATATTAAAACGTTAGTTCACAGAATATCATCCGTCATTTGTACAATCAATGCATTCTACATGAAACAAAATTTCATAAAATCAATAACGACCACCATCGTTAAACTTAACCACACTTTTCGAAATTCATTTCGCCAACAGACCCTCGTGAAAGCGTTCCCCGTTTATGCGCATAAATTACATACACTGTTTTACGAGAATCGCGCCAGAGATCCGCAGATAAAACGTGGTGGATGGATTTATAAACAGAAATGCATCACGTTAACAGGAATAACTGTATTCGAGGTCACACAACACCGAAACACACCGGCCGCGTCGCTTCGCATGCGAAAATGCCCGCCGGGGCGACGAACTAAATATTAATTCATAAAATTACAGCCAGCTGAGTGTTTAATTTCATTTCGAAGCTCCGGAAAGAACTTCCCGCCGAAATAAAACGTTAACGAACTTCCCACGCGCATCTAACTGCTCTTTGATCAATTAGGGTCGCGTTACTTTGTTTCACTTAATTAGCCGACAGCGTGTTGCCGCTATCAGCGGGCTGATTCAATTAAATATACATCGTTGCGCCTAATTAATTCGACGCGTACACGAATATAATTAACCGAAAGACTCCTGTGTGTGTTTGAATGATCCTGCGTCAGTTTCCTGTGACTTCGTTGGTCGTTTTTCTTAATTTAAATAATGGCCCCGCCTGTGTGCGTCTTATGAACACGCGGGAATAATTAAAAGCCTGTATACTGTTTGGAATATTATACTTCTCTCTGGAATTTCTTTTCTCTTGCTGTTCTAGGCAGACAGTAATTATTTTGTGTGTACACTGATGATAAGAATGTCGAATTTACTGAATTCCAAATGTATTTGTTAGATTGTGTGGGACATGGTGAAGGCTGACATAATTGGACACAATATGTGGAGACTACAATTTGTGTTCTTGAAAGAAAGAAATTATTAGAGGACACCTACGTGATATTAAGCCTTTCAATGAAAACGTTGCTTACAGGCGCTTGATAAAGCCGGTCACCATGTAAATATATCTGATAGGGTATAATAAACACAGTGACTTATATAACTGATTAAAAAGGGTATAATTTGATGTTACATTTATTCTGTACAAGAATTTCGAGAATGCGTTATTTTTTGATAGTGCAACCTGGCAGTCAAAGTATTAAAGAAATATATAATAATAATAATATAGAGAACTAGCAGTATTGTCACATAGTTAAATATTTTTTTGCTTTGCTCATGTGTACTTAAAATAGGATACTATGGTACGTCTGGTCAGGTGTGTCTGTTTCTACTGTATCACTCAATTTGTTAATGAACACAAAGGGACAAATTATGTGTGAATTTAAAATTTAACACAACTTACAAACAAACTCACTGAAACCAAGAAATGAACAGTCCTAAAAAAGTAGGACAACAAGAAATATTTAAGAAAATAAAATTTTAAGAGACTATAATAAAGATACGAAGTAGTGGTCGTTCACCGTCACTCTATCGATCATAAATTATAATAGACATGACATTTCTAATTTTTCATAACTCTGTTACTTTCATCAATTGACTACTGATATTTAAGCAATTTCATAAGCATTCAATTACAAAATCGATATCAAAAACACATTTCTCAAATTTCTAAATCCTGAAACAATTATTTTCTATCAAAGTTCCATATCTTTGCCTATATTAAAATATAAAATCATGCGTATTCCTGCAAACATCTACAATTTAATGATAAACTATCTAAACAGTTTCAGAAGATTAAATAAAAAAATTCAGTGACCGTGAACAGCCAATATTGCTCGCCTGTCCTACGGTTCCTCCAGTCAACGTCCGGCAACTTAATTACGGGGTCTTGAAAATTCCCTGGGACACGCTAACTTAATATTTCCCCGGGCGAGACCGCGAACAAGGGAACCAGCGTCCGTGAAATTAACGGTAATACCATTTTTAACGGGAATTTAACTAGGGCCCTGGTGTTCATTAAAAGCTAACGTCGAGCACGTAATTAACGTTTGATGCGCGGCCTCCTTTGTCGCGAACTCTTCGAGCAGCACGAAAAAAGTTCCTCCGAGTACGTGATGCGTAAGGTACACAGTCATAGTTAGTCAACGTCAACAAATTAGATAGTACTAACGATTCGTATACTCAACCCTTCACTTCGACTTTCACCGATAATCTCAAGAACAGCTTTTACTCATAATTAATTACAGGTCCCCCGTAACGTTACTACGATGATGCAGGGTGTCTCATTCTAATATTTCCAAATGAATATCTTCGAAACTGTTAACGACGTCGAAAAATATTGTAAACGAAAGAAGAATAATTAGGAGGAGGACATAATGACCTGTCGATAGTTTCTGTATGGGTTAGATAGGATTCTGTAAATTTCTGTAGCAGTGATGGCCACCTGAGCTGCAGCCTTCCCCCACTCCAGGTCCATCCCCCTCATATAGGCTGTGATCTGGGTCGACGATGGACTGAGGGGAACGAGGAGGAAACTGATAGAAGGGGAATGGACCTAGAGTGGGGGAAGGCTGCAGCTCCGGTGGCCATCACTGTTCTATAGAAAAGAAATTGAAAATACCCAACAGTATCCAGTCACTTCGAAGCACTAAAATTCAATGCAAAAGAGCTTTAACTTTCTTAAAAGAAATGGACCTCTTACATAGTTAAACATCACTACATTATACTACTGCCGACACATCGCTATGATTGGAGGGCAAGGGGAGAAAACAAGGTATGTTACAAAACAGATTTATTGAGAAAATTGTTAATACTTTAGTCCACCAGTAAAGAGACAAGGTTCAAGTAAGTGAACTGTATTGTTTATAACATGAGGTTGTACTCTGATTAAACAACAGGAGAAAAATAAGCATAGAAGTAATTGTTTTACGTTGTTCTAATTTTTTTTCAAGTTGACCACTGTACAATAAAAATGGACGTTGCCCTTCAATTATGGCACGTACATCATTATTATTCAAATACTTTACCGTGGAATGTGACCTTAAATAATTAAGTAAAAAATAGATAATCTTTCTTTAACCTGGAACCGGAGGAAGCCTTTAGGCATCTTGAGAGAGTGCAGTCTCTGTGAAAGTGTTGAACTTTATTAATGTAATCGTGCAAAGGTGTTCAAGTGTGAGCAATGTGTGTTTCATGGAAACGAGATCTACTGATTTGAATTTGCTTGGAAACCTGCAGGAACCACGTGACCGTTGTTCCGTGGCGATGCATTTATCAATCGATTACCAATGATATCGGATTACTGGGCCGATTATGAAATCGATCGCGGTGTCTATCGCCACTCTAAGCGGATAAGTACGCGGCAATCAGCATCCTCGAGATTTAAATGTATAATGAAGGCACTATGGAGCCTGGAAATCGGCTCAGAGACCGTTCGATGAACATTGCTGATGCCAGGAAAGGTTTAATGCCTTTTTCGTTTGTTTGCAACTGAAACGTAGAGCATTGAAGATTTTGTTGTACAGGGTGACCCAGATAAAGTGGTGCAAGCTGTTTTAGAGAAAATTAGCGAAACGGGAGGGGAGATTCTTTTGTTTATTATGAAATTTCTTATCTAATGATATTATAGTATACATTTTGGTAATTTATTATTAACTCCTTGACTTGTAATAACGAGTCACGGTTTATATGTTGTAAATAGTAGCTTCTCTCGAATATATATAAATTATTACAAATTTTCTAGTAAAAGAATCTTGATCTGTAATAAAGTTATTTCTTTATTACTTATTATTTGTTATTTTTTAGGGTGGTCAGCCCTTGAATTTTTTAAATGGAATGGTGTATGTATTTTTGTATTTTGAGACAGGTAACTATCAACTAACTTTTATCAGAAACATTTTCTGTGGCTTATGGTTTAGGAGATCTGAAGCTTCAAGGCCATTTTCCTCGAAGGCAAAGCTCCATACGATGGAAATATATTCCATAGTTTCGATTCAGTTTTGCATAAGGAATCATCCCCTTCTTGATTGTTCCACATACTTCACCGCACCCTGTATGTAATAAATAATAACAATATATACTCAGCGTGTTCTCTATTTATGACGTACCTAAATACAAACATTCACTGGGTGTTGAAAATCATTTTTAACAAATTCTTGACGCACATTGATGTAATAGGGGTGAAACTTTGACGTCCAAAAATTCTCCCAGAGAAAAATCTTCTAACCTCTTACACATACTGATCCAAGAACCTAATTTCACTACAGCCAGATCATCAGTAGTGGCAACATTTACTAACAACATTTTCTTATCAAATTCTGTCTTGCAGTAAACATTCAATAATTCAAACATTTAAAAAAATTCTCAGAAAATAATAAAAAGGTGTGTAGACCCAAACTGTTCCCTTCATTGCAACCTTACAGTTAACCCTCTAAATAGACAAACTCTCCAAGACACTTTTAGTACTTTCATATGTAAAAATTGAATTAATAAACTTTCTAAGTATCAACAAAAAATAAACTCCAAACTGTGTTGAAGGAAATTTATATTCCTCCACCCTCTTGAGTTTAGAACCAAAAGGAACCACGAAAAAATTTTCCAAATATCATATGCCACCTGTGCATATCCTAGAACTCAGTTCCCTTTCATTCGAGACCCCCTGTATATTTTAAAACAGCGAAACCGGAGGAGACGCGCCAGCCGCTAAAGTCACTAGGGACACCGTGTTATTCAGGCGAATCCCCCAGGGAACAATTCTAATTTCATCGATTGGATTTTAAGCAGGGTTTCGGGGGTTCGTTAACGAGACGAGGTGCAGCTGTCGTAAAGACGATTAGGCGTGTAGCTGCGGTTAAGGTTCATCGGTTCCGGGTACGTGGAGCGTCTCGAACTCCGGGGTTACCGCCGAGCGAAAATGGGAAGGGTTATCGAATTTGCTGGAATATTGGCAGCCGGATACGACATATCTCGTGTTATGCGGCCTCACACATGCACACACATCTGAGTGAAACGTACGGCTGTCTTGTAATTCGTTTTTCACCCCCCAGTCTCGCGAAGTCTCTGCTGTATTTTGTGTTCCACCCCTTACGATATTTCTGTCGACTGCCTCTGCGCAACGGTTATAATTTTTCTGTTGGTGAAGACAATGAATATTTCAAGGTCATTGGCGTTCTTTTTAACCCTCATCTCTCCTTCGTGTCAATTTGACACATTTTTCTCACACGAATACGAGAAATGTAAAATGCAATGTATCTTCCACATCGCTTTATTATTCGTGAACGATAAGAACAATCTTTTGATTGAATGTACAGAAATTTTATTTTTTTATTTACAATAAAAAAATTTGCAAATTGAACTATTTATCTTTCCGTTATTTTGAAGTTCCACCATTGTATCAATTTAATGCCAATGAATAAATTAAGTTCGAAAATTGAGGGACAGATGAGGGTTAAATAGAATATTCCATTTTGCATATACACAATTCGAAACTAAAATGTTGAATTCTAAATAAAACAATATCAACTTCTATTTATGCAGACATGAATAAGCAACAACCACATCGTTTAATACGAAGCACCCTCTATAATTCAAATAATAAATAATAATTCATTTTAAATATTTTTAAAAGGTCCTAAATAATAATTTCACACTGTTCAAAAGTGCATGTTTATATAATATGCTAATCGTTCACTATATAGATTACTTGAACCTTTTCCAGCATCAGATTTTCCTGGATTGCAACTTTAATATCCATCAGCGTATTTCCTCTGAATTCTTCTACCTTGATTAAAAGAATATTTACCAGTAATTAATTGTCCGGGGAACCGTCATCGAGATAACAGTTCCTGTAGTTAATCCTTTATCCTCTCCTTTTTTTACGTACAGGGCACAGCGCTGCGGAGCGGTAAAAACTCGTGTCAGAACGTTTTAAGCAAATGCACGCGCATTTGAATGTAAAGTACAATTTACGTCCCTCCCATTTGAAAGGGAAATGTTATTCCGTACAAAAACGTCACGGTAACAAAATACCTGTCCGGTGGACGGAGAGAAAGAGAGAAAGAGGGAAAGGAAGAAAAAAAAAGAGGACTTTCTAACCTGAACGCTTTTTACAGAGACATCAGAGCCTGTCGGAGTTATGCTTTATCTTCGCTACTGAGCTGCCTCATTTCAAGATACCCGCAGCCACGGTGAAGAGGAGGAAAATGTTGCTTAATATCGACCCCTGCTGATGCGAACCCCTCAATCTGATCTAGCAAATTTCGCCTGGAATGCGTGAAAATATTTTTGTTTATTCATTTTTGCTGTATTAATACGTGGACTGTCAAAGTGAAACGAACCATTATTGGTCAGACACGACATAAATTGATATTTTTAATATGAATCGTGAAGGAAAAAATATGTAAATATTTGATCGTGCACATATGTTCCTACGTTATTGTTACAATATTGAGTTTGCTGAGAATATTGTCGAAATCAATAGTTATTTAATTAGATAAAATTTGAGGCGATAACTCCCATGGCAGGCAGTGTGTTACAAACCCAGCAATAGCCTTCATTTAGACCTGTTAAAAATAATTTTAACACCGCAAAAGTGCAGAGTTCAATATTCTATGTTGACACGAAATTTATATTTTACCTTGAAAGTAATAATTAAAAATATTTATGAAGCTTAATAGACATAACAAATTTGATAAACGTACTTAATGCCTTAATCAGTCTCCTGTGGGTCTAACTATAAATAAGTAAAGACGAGTTAATTCGTCATACTGGAAATAAACACTGTAATGACATATAATATTGTTCATAACAAATATATAAGTAGTGATCGCTGCATGAGGTTCTTTCATTACTGTAAACGAAAAGAAAGAAAAAATATTAGAAGATACGGTACAGTGTAATGGGAGTAAAAAATAAATGGCGCAAGGACTCTTTCTGTGCAAGTTCATGTATATGGCTAATTACTCTCGTGACGAATTAACTCGTCGTGCCTATTACACAAACAGTTTTAACAGGCTGACTGTCGCAGTGGAAACAACCGTGCCTGATCAGACACAGTACAAATTACTGTTTTTAGTATGAATGATAAAAGAGAAGAATATTTAATTAATCGATCGTGTACTTGTATCCCGACATTGTTATTGCAATAATAAATTTGCTCAAAATCTTCTGAAAATCAATATTTTTTTAATTTAACAAAATCTGAGATACTAGTCGCCATAGACTCCCATGACTGTCAATGGTTTAAACCATACAGGAAGAAATATTTAAATATTTAATCATTTATATACGTTCCCATATTATTATTTCAATAATAAGTTCGCTCAGAATTTTCTGAAAATCAATATATTTTTAATTAAACAAAATCTGAGATATTAGTCGCCATAGACTCCCGTGACTGTCAATGGTTTAAACCATACAGGAAGAAATATTTAAATATTTAATCATTTATATACGTTCCCATATTATTATTTCAATAATGAGTTCGCTCAGAATTTTCTGAAAATCAATATATTTTTAATTCAACAAAATTTTATCGGTCGCCAATGGCTCCCGTAACTATCAACGTATTAAACCATACAGAAAGAAATATTTAAATATTTAATCTTGTATAAATGTTCCTATATTATTATTTCAGTAACAAATTCCCTCAGAGTCTCGTAAAGATGCACAATTATTTAATTAAGTAAAATTATGGACGCTGGTCACCAGTGACGCCTAGGACAGTGAACGTGCTAAATGACGAGTTAACTCGTCCGCCCCGGTTAATAGGTTAATCAACGTAATCCTAGGAGGGTAAAGACGATGGCGACACAGATTTCCGGGTTCATTAGTTCCAGCGATTCCGTCGAGATTACGTGGCAACGAGATCGTTCCTTTGATCGAGTATCCTTGCCTCGGATGTATTTGATCATGATTCGACTTCTCGAACGGGGGTTGCAGCCCCCGTTTAACGTTTCCTATTAGTTCCGAGGGAGCGGCGTGATCTGGTGGCTCAGATAAACCAGCAGGGAGATAAACCGAGCATTATGGGCTTTATGAGCCGAACGCTCCGGAAAAAGGACCCTCACGACCGGAAAATCCAGTTTGTTTTCGTTACTGCTTTTCCGAACACGGCGCAGTGTTTTAATTTTGAAAATAGTGGGTATAACTCGAACTCCTGTCAGCTAAATAGCCAAAACCGAAGCTGCGTGCACGAAAAGCATTCTTTTGTTTGTGTGTGGAAATGCGAGTTTAAATGGTGAATATTTGGGATGTTCGTTGTTTTAGGGGTGAACATTGTGTACAGTTGTTTGAAAAAATTATAGTACTTGGATATAGTGAAAATTATGTTGAGAAATCACATAAGCATTTAGAATTAGCAGAATAAAATTTGTATAATTTCAATCGTTCGAGAATCTTTCGTGTGCACCAGGTGATTGTTATTGATCGATTATTATTTAAGTGTAACTCATTGTCAGCTTAACTCAGAAATACGAAAACGTGAAGGGTTGCTAAAATCTTCAAAATTCAAAATTGCGTCGTTGCAGTTGTAATTTCATGCTTTCTAAACAAAGTAAAAATTTATTAAAAATTTAACACAACTCAACGCTACAAAAACATGAAGGATTGCAAGAATTTTCAAAATTCTGTACTTCTTCTAAATTAGACCTGCAGAATTGCAATTCGATGATTGATGGACAGAGTAAAAATGCCTCTAATTAAAAATTCATACAAATTGTGCAACTTTATACTCAACTAACTCAACCATATAAAAACGTAAACAGTTGCAAAAAATTCTTAAAATTTCAAGCTTGTTCTAAATTGAACCTTCACAATTGCAATTCCATCATAGGTGGACAGAGTAAAAATGTCTCTAATTAAAAATTCCTAGAAATTGTGCAACGTCATAATCGACCTAACCCAACGATACAAAGACTTGTAGTGTAGTAAAAATTCTCCAAATTAGAAACTCGTTCTAAATTGAACCATTACAACTACAATTACTCGATTCATGAACAAAGCCATAATGTCTCTAATTAAAAATTCCTATAAACTATGCCTCTTCATAATCAACCTAACTCAACCACACAAAAACGTGAAGGGTTGCAAAAATTCCTTTACAATTGCATTTCCCCGATTTCCAAAGAAAGGAAAAACGTTTCGGAGCAAAAATTCCCCGAAACGCAGCTCGTTGAAGGGAAACAGGTACCGTCTCCAGCCGAAATTTAAAACTTCAATTAGTTTCAATTATCTCGGTACCGCGGCTCATTGTTGAACGACGAAAAACGATCGCGTAATCTTCGGCGTCGCGCACGCGTTTCGCGGTAATTTATGATGGTAACTAATTACCGTAATTTCCAACGGTGGAACATCCTCGTAACGTTATTTCAGTTGCTGCTTTATCGCCGGGCGAACCTCCGTCCCTTTTTATCGTCCCTCGAACGGCAAGAAACGGCGTCGTCCCTTTCCCTAAGAAGTCGACTGAACCGTTCGCCGGTGACGGGAATTTATTCGAAGACGCTGGGAACACGTTGCTTTCGAGTCGATTCGTTTTATGTTCCGATGCTTCGAATCCGCGATGGTCAATGCGATGGAAATTAAAATTATTACATATTCATGAACGGTTCGGTGCCCCCCCCCGGAAACCACGTTTTAATTTTATTATTCCCACCGCACGATTTTCTTTCTTCCCGCCGTCTCGAAGCTCGTTTGAATGATATTGACTCTCATTCGAGAATTTAAAATTGCCCCCACTGAGCAATCGTCTATTTTGAATTTACAGTTAGTTTAAGGTAATTTTAACAGGGTGAGTTTTAAGGTTCCTTTTGACTAGGTCTGTAGCTATCGTTCATTTTTTATGGAAGTCGAAAAAAAGATTAAACTTGACAGCTTTGTGTACGTTTAAATAATTAGTTACATTTTCTTGGCATTGTTTCGTTTAATTTATATTTTTGTCATAAATTGACTATTGCTTCAATAATGAATTATAAAGTTTCTTTTGACTAGCTTTGTAGCTACTGTTCATCCATAATACTAGTCGAAAGAAAGATTAAAATTGATGAGTTTCACATATATAAAAATAATTATTATAATTATACTTCGTTTAAATTTGTATTTTCTCATCAGCAATTCATTTAATTCATATTTTAGTAGTAAATTATCCCCTATTAAAATAATGAATTTTAAAATATCTTTTGACTACCACTGTGGATCTATATACCACGTGAATCAATTTGGCAACTTTTATAAAGAGAATAAAATTTGCATTCTTCTTCCGAACTTAGAAAAATTATATTTTACTCCTCCAATTTTGTTATGTATAGAAAAATCCTATCTTATATATAAAATAATATTACAAATACATGGAATATAAATAATTCATATGCTTTAGGAATCTCCGGTGGCATCCCGCCAAAACGCCATTCGATTGTACAAAAACGAACCTTGCTAACCGTTAAGTAGATGCCAAGACTGTTTAAATCATGTTCAGTTCGGTTATCATCCAGAACAAGCAGTCCGTAAAAACAGAATGAATAATGATCTTCAGTTCACTCCATCGCCATTTTTATTCCACTTCTAACAGACTCGTATATTTAATATTCATGAGTTCCTCGAGCTCTATACTTACTATAACTACTTCACGAGTATTTGACGAATGTCAAAGGATAATAAATTACTTTTTAACTTACATAATCCATTCTTAATTAACAATCATCACTAGATCCTTTTTAGGGCCCATTCAGCTTGATGTTAAAAAAATTCGGTCAACAAAATTTTAAAAACAAAAATTGGTTTACTATTTTTCATCATCTGCATATTTCAGATTATAATAATATATAATTTCACTTCTTTTAATAATCATCACTAGATCTTTTTTAGGGTCCACCCAGTTTGCTATTAAAAAAATTCTATCAACAAAATTTCAAATAGAAAAATTGGTTTACTGTTTTTCATCTGCATATTTCAGATTATAATTACACATAATTTCCTTTCTTCATTCAACGCATTTATGGTACACCCAGTTTACAAAATTCAGTGTACATCCCCATATTGCTCAAAAAATTCTAATCGATTTTCCCGCCACATCTGGAGCAGGTAATTTTCTCTCTTCACGGACCTACCACAAGTTTGGTAAGGTCTATCGACGTGATTGCACATGTTAACGTTTTTCTGAACAAAAAGTATCGTTTAATATCCTGCTGGAAGGACCCTCTGGGGAATCGGATGTCACGTGATCGCCGGAAGATCGGAAGAACCGTTCGCCCGGTGTTCTTTACGCTCCCGGAACTCGTGTCTCTGCAAATATTTGACAGAGGCGATTCTAATACACGAAAAATCTCCGGAGACTTCCGAAGTTTGTTCTCGAGGAGCAATAGCGGCACCGACTTCCGCCAACGGCGTTGAAAGCAGCCTTAAAGCTCGATCAAGCGTGCATCGTTTCGATTCTTCATCTGCTAAAACAATATTATAAGAACACTGGCCGTGAAAAATCTTACTTAAGAAGCCTTTCGCCTAAGAAAATATTGAATTTGGATATATTTGATGCTTTTACATTATCGAGTGCCTTGAACCCTTGTGAATACACCCCTGAAAGGAGTTTTCTAAATTCGAAAAATTGCAGAAGAAAATTTGCCAGAAATACAGAGGTTACATGCGGTACACTTGATACAAAAAGAATACTGTATTTCTGTACAAGAAAAATTGTAGACATAGCTCAAAGTACCACTAATAAACGTTCTAAGTTTCATTTCAATAGCTCTGGTATTTTTCTAGCAAAAAATTCCTGAAGATCAGCTAAGTGAATACACCCCTGAGAGGATTTTTCTAAATTCGAAAAACTGCAGAAGGAAATTTGCAAGAAATACAGAGGCCACGTGCGATACACTTAAACCAAAGAGACTATTGTATTTCTCCACAAAAAAAATTGTACGCATAGCTCAATGTACCACTAATAAACGTTCTAAATTTCATTTCAAAAGCTCTAGTAGTTTTCTTCAAAAAAATTCCCAAAAATCAGCTAACAATAAGGGTGAAAGCTTCAAGAAACAGCATCGTACTACACCTTATAATTCTACCAATCCATCATTTTATATATTATTATTATTATTCATAAGCTACCACTGCTAGATTTATTTAGCTGATGGTGCAGTAAAATTATCGCAGCTCGGAGAGTTTCTCATAAATTTCTCCTTCGAGGTAATTGAAGCTGCTGTAAAAGCCAAGGAACTCCGGATGCGGTATAAATATGAATTCTGACGGAAAAGCGGGAAATTTTCATCCTTCGGAAGCGCGTGCCCCGCTACGGGCGCCGTAAGAAATATTCTAAATTAATTCTACGATATTTAAAGCTGTAATTCGCGTGTAACCGTGCTCTCAGCGTCGAGAAGGCTCCGAGAGAGCTTCCGCTTCTTCGGGATAACAAACGAGCCCTCTCGTAGCTCCGCCGCTGCGCCTAGATAGTTACAGAGGAAATTTTCCGGCGAATTGACGTCGTTCAAACTGAGCAATCTCAAAAATAGCCGCTCCCGCCGCATTGCACGCAATTTCGTCGTCGAAATGAAACGCGTGGGAACGTTAATAATTCAGGGACCGGTGTCCAATTCGCGGACAACGGGAGAGGCACCGGAGGATTAAAAATGCACTGGGGGCCAGAGTGACGAAACCAGCCGATTAGACCACCAGAAAGTTTCTCTGGAAACTTGGTTCTCAAGCTAGGCTGCTGTGAAAGTGTGATCGTTACACGTTTTTAGGGTATACCAGGAAGATGTCCACTCGACAGTCTGACTAGGGTATTGCACCGACCTCCCTGGATTTTGATAATACTTTGCAGGTTTTTAGAATGGCCAAAAATAAGAGACACCTTTTTTTTAGCTGCGGATACTCTAGTTTAAGGGGTGAAAGCACCTGAAGATTGACACCCCCGAGGCTATCTCGAAAATTATTAACACTAGATCTACCAACGATTAATGTACACCTATTTTATCGAAGCGATCAAAATGACACGTTTTAGAAGAAATACGTAATTTAGAGGAACAATGTTTATTTACATTTTTCTGTAGCTTTATTCGACGTCGATTCACAGTGAACATAATAGTCGTAAAAAATAAATCGAATATAGTAATATTGCAAACTAAAATTGCAATAAAAATATACTTCAAATTGCAAATTTGTATGGTCTTTTATGTATAATAATTTAGTAAAGATGATCTTCAGAAAAATTAAAAAATTTCGAAAATAGTGGAGGTAACTACCCTTAATTTATATTTTACCCCTTTGATGATAATAACTAAACATGATCTATATTTAATTCTGGATTCAACGATCTACTGGAAAACATACAGTAAAACCTCGATTATCCGAACACTGGTCTTGATAACAATATGCAATTAATTATATACCATAATATATTTTATATTTGAAAATAAAGTTTGAATATCTATGCAAAATCTAGTTACAGTATGAGTCATAAGGTTATTAATTACATTTCGGATAATCGAGGTCCTACTGTACTTTCTTACAGAAAATTCACTGCTCTTTTGAATTTTGATACAAAAACGTACGCATTCCATTTAAAAACTTCAAAATCACCTTGAACAAATAGATAATTAAAAAAAAACGTTTCCGCATCATACGTTCCATTCGATACCGTGCAATTCCTTTATAAAACACTTTTTCATAGAACACATGCTATACAAGTTATTCTAGGTGGACAAGTTATGTGACTCAGCCTGTATATAAAAGAAATAACATACTATAACACGCGTTCCCTGTGTCCCGCGCTTTTTGCCGGCAGCGGGTCGATCGAAAGTAAAAATGCGTCGAGCACTTGTTCGAAACGATCAATCGTAGCCGGGAAATACGGGCCGGAAAATTCTCGAGTGAAAAGGCTCTGGGGATCGCGGGAAGGCACGATGAAAACGCGGAGGTCCGTGAAAGCAGCAAGAAACGAGAGCTTCATCGACTCTCATGCAAATAACGTTTGGCTTTTTCTATCGCGTGTTTCGCCTGCTGCATTAGCCACATGTTCCTCCGTTCGTTCACTGTATTCATTTATTGGAGCCGCGCCAAGATATTACGTTATACACAGTGAATACGGTGAATTACTAGACCAGCTTTCCCTCGCTCCCGAGCTTTTCCACCGTTCGAGTGGCTGCACCGGTCTACTGATCATCGCACGATGTTATTTCATCAGCTTCTCGTCAATGGATCGTTCATTAACGAATCGTGTCGAACACACTGTTCCATCAATTGTCGGTTTATTTATTTTTTCATTAGGAGTAATGTAAGAATTATTTACGTGGCTGACTGCTCGCTAGAGCTTGCACAAATTGGGGAGGACCAGTGTTTGATTAGTTCACTATATAGTTCTGGAGATGAAGCTTTTGAAGCTTTGGATGACTCTACAGTGTGTTTTAATAATTTTCCTACCGGCAATAGCTGTACTCATACTGATTAAGAATCTATTTTGGCTTCGCTTGAGTCTGCAAGCTCAAACCACTTCCACCAGCGAGGTATCTCTTTTCAAAGGCGCCATTTTTGCCTCCAGATGTAGCATTAAAAAAGTAATTAAAAAATTGTTTTGTACACTGTATAAGTAGCTTAATAATGTAAAAAAGTTTGATATTATTATTCATTGGATTTACTGAGAAAGAAAGCTCTGAACATCGTCGAATTTTTCAGCTTGATTGCTGGAATAATTCCCTGATCAAAGTTAATGAGAATATTATTGATCTGGGTACCTGTCCATTAGAGCTTGCAAACATTTGTGAAACTTACTGCATTTATTAAATTAATCATACATTCTTCAGATGAAGCTTTCGAATCTTAATGGCTCCAGAGTGCAGAATGATAGCCCGCAAGCTTTCTTGTACATACATAATAAATTCCGAACACGAAGCTGAAGTCTTTAGCTGATAGGATCTGATCCTTTCAGGGCATCACCCCCGATGAGAACTGCCATCAATAACCGTGAAGCTTGCAGCACAGCTTACGTGTCTTATTAAGGTAGTTCGGAACTTTCCGGAAAACTCGAACGAGTTCAGGATTGCCTCCGATAGAATCATTCGTCGTGGATCCGAGGCGAGAAAATAATGCCACGGATAGCGTTCGGTTCAGCTGGACGGATCGATGCTAAGCGGTCCAGCTGGAGAACTTTTTGACTCATTAAGAAGCTCGTAAACTTCCGAAACTTTGAGGAACGTGGTCGAATGACCAGAAAACTCGACGAAAACACCGCCAATCCGAAAGACTTGAGAGCCTCTCGATAAAAGTTTAATCATTTATGACTGAGAAAGTGTTACGCCGTTCAGGCTATACATGTCTGACGCAGAATTTCATGCTTTGTATGCTGGATATGGTGAAAATGGCGTGCAGACTCCAGGAACGCCAAAAATTGAAATTTGATAGGAGATAAAATGATGCCGCCTAACGTAGAGTCATTTAGACTTTCTGATCAAAAATTTATTATTGTTGACAAATAAACAGTTATGTAGTTCAAACTATACCTATATTAGGTAGAATTGCACAGCCTAAAAACTGTCGTATAGGCCCCAGAGAAGTCAAAGATCGCAATTTTTAGAGGATAGGGTGCCTTCTCCTAATTTAGGGACGTCTAGACGTTCTGATAAAAAATTCATTATTATTGACAAAGAAACCGTTACGTAGTTCAAACTATACCTACCCTATGTGAAATTTCACACACTAAAAACTGTCGTATAGGCCCCAGAAACGTCGAAGATCGCAATTTTTAGAGGATAGGGTGCCTTCTCCTAATTTGGGGACGTCTAAACGTTCTGATAAAAATTTAATTATTGTTGATAAAGAAACCGTTACGAGGTTCAAACTATACCTATATTACGTAGAATTTCACAGACTAAAAACTGTCGTATAGGCCCCAACGAAGTTAGAGATTGCAATTTTTAGAGGACAGTGTCATCTCCCTATTTAGAACACTTGGACATTCTAATAAGAGATTGATTAGTGTTATCAAATAAACGTTACGCCGTTCAAGCTATACATATTTTACGCAGAATTTCACATCCTACAGAATGGATATATAAAAATTGTCGTATGAGCCCCAGACAAGTCAAAAATTACAATTTTATACAGGACAACATGATATTACCTAACTTAGGGACATTTGGACTTTCTGTTAAAAGATTCAATATTATTGACAAACAGAACGTTACGCCGTTCAAACTGTACCTACTTTACCCAGAATTTCACGCTTCACCCGAGAAATACACTAAAAATTCCATCGAGAATTTAAAAAATCTTATTTTTAAGGTAGACACTGTAACATCAGCTAACACGTTGACACTGAGTTTGCAAAAAAAATTCTAATTATCCTGTAGCTTAATAATTCTCATCCCGCATAATATCAGAGGCAATGTTTTATGAAAAATAGAAACTGTAGAAGCGTTCTTGGTGTATGCTAGAGGAATTTTCCCCTCTATCGAATACGATGTCCAAAACTTGAAAGGCGAAACTTCAGCTCCCTTTGGCGGAGGGTTCAAAGAGTCTAGGCTATTTCTAGGCGTTCGAATGGAGCACGTGAACGGTGCATTGTTTAATCACAGTCGATTAAGCGACAGAGGCCCGTCCCCCTGAGGCCGCTGTCCTTAATGAATCGATTTGGACACGGGTGGGATCATCAGTCCAGCGAATTCACTCGCGAGACACTCGGAACCAGAGGATCGATCAAAGTGCATGATCCAGCCTGCCATAATTAACGTAATGCGCCCCCGTCGACCAGAAACCGCCTCGTGGTTCCTTTATGGGCAAACACCGTGTGAATTAGCTGACCAATTAAGGTACACGACGTCCGTTTATCGTTATGTTATTGACGTTCCGTTTGTACATAAGACGTATACGTATCCGTGTCCTGTGCAGGGAGATTATGGTCCCTGGGGTCTCTAGACGCTACAGGAAGATTCACCAAACACCTGCGTAGACGTGCCTGACGGAATTTATAGTGCAAGTTCTGTGTATAGATTAACTTAAATGTATTAAATCTGGATGATACTAATAAATTTATTTGTGCTCGTAGTGTTTGGTGTAATTTTAAAATTTCGTTCGTATTCATAGGATCCTGAGGTAATTCTTTTAATGTCTTTGTACTCATTGATTCTTGGGGTAATTTTTATTCACTGCTCAAAAGAGTTAGATGCTCAGAATTTTTAATAATTACAGACAATTTATCAAATATCAGCAATGGAATAAAAATAATTTGTATGAGATATAATAATATTTGTATTTTTATACCACTGGACAATGTAATGCATAATGAATCATTGAAGTGTGTGGTTTGATTAACGGTATGAATAAAAATTTATTTATGCTCATAGTGTTTGGTGTAAATTTTTTAAATTTCCTCATGTTCTTAGTGTTTGGTGTAATTTTTTTAATTTCCTCAAGTTCTTAGTGTCTGGTGTAATTTTTTTAATTTCCTCACGTTCGTAGTGTTTGGTGTACTTTTTTTAATTTCCTCACGTTCTTAGCGTTTGGTGTAATTTTTTTAATTTCCTCACGTTCTTAGTGTTTGGTGTAATTTTTTAATTTCCTCACGTTCTTAGCGTTTGGTGTAATTTTTTTAATTTCCTCACGTTCGTAGTGTTTGACGTAATTTTTAAAACTTCCTCGTCTTCGCAGTGTTAAGTGTAATTTTTTTAAATTTATTCACACTCACAGCGTTTGGTGTATTTTTTAAAATCCCTCATGCTCATAGTGTTTAGTGTTATTCCTTTAAATTTGTTCATACTCACAGTGTTTGGATAACCTTCTTACTGTCTCCATACTTACACCGTTTAGTATAACTTTTCAATATCTTCTTCCCCGTAGTGTATGCTACAATTCCTGAAACTTCTTTACATCCACACTGTTTACCATAACTTTTTAAATTCGACCATACACTCAGGTCCACACTGAATATCGTCGCTCGATGCTAATCTAAGCGATGCACAGTTTGAATCATCGCGGCCTAGTTTCTTGAACCCCACCCGATTACACAAGCTATTGTCCATCTCGAATTAATTATCGAACGGAGAAAATGAAGCTTGCACAATGTTTTCGAGCAAAGCAACACCCGCTGCATTTACGAATCTGTCAGTTCGTTCTCTAAACATTATTTTTTCAAGAATATTCCAAAGTCTTGTTTATCTTTTATCAATCAATATCCGGTGCCAGAAACTGTATCCAGCGACTGTGCTTTATATTGTTCTCTTCCCAACGAAACAAACACGCTTTGCATCTGACTGTCCGAGTGTTTTTGAGATTTCTTTATCGCATTCACGAAACGATGTACCAGCAAACGCTGGCAAACCAACGCAAGCAGCTGAACGGAAAACCCGCAAAAGCTGGACACTTTTTATTACTTCGCGGGACGTTTTTAGCTTTTGTTCGCCGTGCACCAGAAACATTTAACGAGCTACCACGGACCACCGTATAATTAACGTCGATATGTCTGTTTTTCGGAAGCCGACATGCGTTCTCAGCCACGCGACACCTGTCCAATTAGGTTCGAGCAAGCAAAAGTGATATTTTGAATAAACACTTGTTCCAGCGAAATGAAGCGAAACCTCCCCAGGCACCTGCTCTAATTATACGATTTTTTTTTCTAAGGAAAATGTTTGTTGTATGTTGATGAAACTCATTTCGCTGGTAACTTGAAATAATGCAATGTTAAATTTTCTCCTTGATTAATGTACAATTCATTAGAATAAATACGGTGACCTTTTCTAGGAAGTTATTTTGCACGATATTTTTGTGTACGAAATTATATGAAATACAAACATGTTTCACGTGTTGAGATTTCAGAATTTTTGGTGTATTATGAAAATATTTTTTTCTAGCAGAAAAAGTTAATCATTTAATTTTGAAATTTGAATAAACGCATTTTTTCTAGTTCGAGGAATATTTGAGGCTTTCATACATTTAATTCTGTAAAAATAAAAAGATTTAAGAAGGTTTATTTCAGAATATAATTGTTTTATTTTAGATAAACAAAATTGGATATTCGATAGTTGAAAGCGCAAGATTATGTAGGTTAATAAAATCTATTGAACCTTTTGTTTAACATTGCCCCCAGCATCGCTCGTAAAACGTAAAATAATGTTTACGCTTATTGGAAACGGCTTCTGAAACTGAAATCAAATATGCTCCGCATAATATTGTATTTTACAAAACGACCAATTTAAACCGTCGAATACTGATGCGCAATACCCAATACGCTAAATTATTTGCGGTGCTTTTTCAGTCGTCGTCGCATATTTTGATGCTAATGACACTGCTAATGAACAGAAACCTCGAAACAATACTGCAATTAAAAAATAATATGATTATGTATTCTGATGGAATTAATGAAAAGTTATTTACTTCGAGCTTTCGAAAGGTATCAAAGAATTAATTTAAAAGCCCACCGAAGTTAATTAAAACACGACCGAGACTGATTGGAGAAAATTTTCGTTTCACTGTGTCGGAATATTTATTCTCAAATTAATATTAAAAATTCTGGACATTCAATTTTTCTAAATTCCTAAAATTGTCTTCGAAATGCAACAAAATAAACATAAAAGAAAACGCATCCTAAACTCTGGTTAAGAATTATATAAACTATAGTTAGAGATATCAAGTTTGAATCCTTCAGGGCCAAATCTTCACCCTAAAACAAAATTTCCAATTTTTAACATAAAACTTTTCTCCTCAAAATTTTCTCTTTCAGTCCCTCTGGAATAAAAGTAAAAATTATACTGCAAATTTAAAAAGGACCTCGAGGGGCTAAATTTCATTGTTTTTACAACAACCACTGTCTGATCAATAATGTGCAAATTACGATCAAAATTGCGGTGTTCAAGCTGAGTAACAAAAATGAATAAAACACGAGCGTCGGGTCATCGAACCGCCTTTTAATAATGCAAAGGACGCGATCTGCTGGAACCACAAGCATGGCCGCCATAAATCGTCGTTAGAGTCTTCATTGTCCGCGATAAAAGTCCCCGGTACCTGCAGCCCAATAATAACGTAATATCAAGCATTAAGATCGATGCGCGATAAAATTCGTGTCATGCGCAGAACACGGCCAACCTGAACCAAACTAGCATTCTCTGACCAAAAAATTCACCTATCAGTCCAAGAATGCTCCCTGTCAAGGGCCATCCTTGAGGATGGTATATATATATATGATCCTGGAGGATGATATATTCGATGGCTGATCCTGGCGATATTGGAAATGCATTAAATTTTGATGAAGTCCTTTGCATTCTTCCATTGACCGTCGATGCAGGTGGGCAGGCTAGGTTTCATATCAATTTCAAATGGAACACTTTGACAAAGTTGGGAGCTCCTAGATCAGGGGTATATTAGGTCTGATGTCAATTTCAAATTCAATAAGTGGACTGACAAGATGTCAATATCGAATGAAACACGTTAACTAAGTTGGAAGGTTCTAGATTAGGTGTATGTTAGGTCTGATGATCGGTTCGAGTGAAACACGTTGACTACTTGTAAGTTGGAAGGTTCGAACTTAGACCTAGATTAAGTTTGATGTCAGTTTAGAATCAAACAAGTTGTCTAAATTGGGAGGTGATGTATTAGGTTTAGATTACGTCTGATGTCAATTTAGAAACAAACTAGTTGATTAAGTTGGATGGTTATAGATAGGGGTAGGTTGGGTCTGATGTAAATTTCTGGACAAACACGTTGACTAAGTTAGAAGGTTCTACATTAGGTCTGGACTAAGACTGATGTCGATTTCGAATTCAGTAAGTAGACTAACAAGGTATCAATTTCAAGTGGAACACGTGGACTAAGTAAGAAGGTTCTAGACTAGGTGTATGTTAGGTCTGATGTCAATTTCGAATTCAATAAATAGGCAAACAGGGATCAATTTCAACTGGAACACGTTGACTAAGTTGGAAGGTTCTAGACTAGGTGTATATTAGGTCTAATGTCACTTTAAAATCAAACAAGCTGATTAAGTTCTGACGTCAATTCCTAAAGAAATATGTTGACTAAGGTGGAAGGTTCTAGACTAGGTGTATATTAGGTCTGATGTCAATTTCGAATTCAATAAAGAGGCAAACAGGGATCAATTTCAACTGGAACACGTTGACTAAGTTGGAAGGTTCTAGACTAGGTGTATATTAGGTCTAATGTCACTTTAAAACCAAACAAGCTGATTAAGTTCTGACGTCAATTCCTAAAGAAATATGTTGACTAAGGTGGAAGGTTCTAGACTAGGTGTATATTAGGTCTGATGTCAATTTCGAATTCAATAAATAGGCAAACAGGAATCAATTTCAATTGGAACACGTAGACTAAGTTGGAAGGTTCTAGACTAGGTGTATATTAGGTCTAATGTCACTTTAAAATCAAACAAGCTGATTAAGTTCTGACGTCAATTCCTAAAGAAATATGTTGACTAAGGTGGAAGGTTCTAGACTAGGTGTATATTAGGTCTGATGTCAATTTCGAATTCAATAAATAGGCAAACAGGAATCAATTTCAATTGGAACACGTAGACTAAGTTGGAAGGTTCTAGACTAGGTGTATATTAGGTCTAATGTCACTTTAAAATCAAACAAGCTGATTAAGTTCTGACGTCAATTCCTAAAGAAATATGTTGACTAAGGTGGAAGGTTCTAGACTAGGTGTATATTAGGTCTGATGTCAATTTCGAATTCAATAAATAGGCAAACAGGAATCAATTTCAATTGGAACACGTAGACTAAGTTGGAAGGTTCTAGACTAGGTGTATATTAGGTCTAATGTCACTTTAAAACCAAACAAGCTGATTAAGTTCTGACGTCAATTCCTAAAGAAATATGTTGACTAAGGTGGAAGGTTCTAGACTAGGTGTATATTAGGTCTGATGTCAATTTCGAATTCAATAAATAGGCAAACAGGAATCAATTTCAATTGGAACACGTAGACTAAGTTGGAAGGTTCTAGACTAGGTGTATATTAGGTCTAATGTCACTTTAAAATCAAACAAGCTGATTAAGTTCTGACGTCAATTCCTAAAGAAATATGTTGACTAAGGTGGAAGGTTCTAGACTAGGTGTATATTAGGTCTGATGTCAATTTCGAATTCAATAAATAGGCAAACAGGAATCAATTTCAATTGGAACACGTAGACTAAGTTGGAAGGTTCTAGACTAGGTGTATATTAGGTCTAATGTCACTTTAAAATCAAACAAGCTGATTAAGTTCTGACGTCAATTCCTAAAGAAATATGTTGACTAAGGTGGAAGGTTCTAGACTAGGTGTATATTAGGTCTGATGTCAATTTCGAATTCAATAAATAGGCAAACAGGAATCAATTTCAATTGGAACACGTAGACTAAGTTGGAAGGTTCTAGACTAGGTGTATATTAGGTCTAATGTCACTTTAAAACCAAACAAGCTGATTAAGTTCTGACGTCAATTCCTAAAGAAATATGTTGACTAAGGTGGAAGGTTCTAGACTAGGTGTATATTAGGTCTGATGTCAATTTCGAATTCAATAAATAGGCAAACAGGAATCAATTTCAATTGGAACACGTAGACTAAGTTGGAAGGTTCTAGACTAGGTGTATATTAGGTCTAATGTCACTTTAAAATCAAACAAGCTGATTAAGTTCTGACGTCAATTCCTAAAGAAATATGTTGACTAAGGTGGAAGGTTCTAGACTAGGTGTATATTAGGTCTGATGTCAATTTCGAATTCAATAAATAGGCAAACAGGAATCAATTTCAATTGGAACACGTAGACTAAGTTGGAAGGTTCTAGACTAGGTGTATATTAGGTCTAATGTCACTTTAAAATCAAACAAGCTGATTAAGTTCTGACGTCAATTCCTAAAGAAATATGTTGACTAAGGTGGAAGGTTCTAGACTAGGTGTATATTAGGTCTGATGTCAATTTCGAATTCAATAAATAGGCAAACAGGAATCAATTTCAATTGGAACACGTAGACTAAGTTGGAAGGTTCTAGACTAGGTGTATATTAGGTCTAATGTCACTTTAAAACCAAACAAGCTGATTAAGTTCTGACGTCAATTCCTAAAGAAATATGTTGACTAAGGTGGAAGGTTCTAGACTAGGTGTATATTAGGTCTGATGTCAATTTCGAATTCAATAAATAGGCAAACAGGGATCAATTTCAACTGGAACACGTAGACTAAGTTGGAAGGTTCTAGACTAGGTGTACATTAGGTCTAATGTCACTTTAAAATCAAACAAGCTGATTAAGTTCTGACGTCTATTCCTAAAGAAATATGTTGACTAAGGTGGAAGGTTCTAGACTAGGTGTATATTAGGTCTGATGTCAATGTCGAATGAAGCACCTTGTCTAAGTTAGGAGGTTCAAAATTAGGTCTAAATTAACTCTGATGTCAACTTCGAATCAAACAAGTAAACTAATTATAAGTTGGTACCTTCTGTACTAGGTACATATTAGGTGTGATGTCGCTTCCAAACGCACCATACTGACAGTGTTGGAAGCTCCTTGACAAGGTACACCTACACTCTAGATCTCCACTGATTCTAATATCAATTTCTACTGAAACAATTCGACTAAACAGCAAACTTCTAGATCAGGTCCGGCTCAAGTCACCTGAATCCTCCCGTTGGCCATCGACGCAGGTGCGCAGACCGGCAGACCTTTTGGGATAAAAAAAATATACACGCTGAGAGGTCTCGTGCAGGCCGGAAAAAGCGGAGGAATATAAAGAGGGCAGCTCCGGCTGTGGAAGCTCTCTCTGGAGAATTCTGAATAGTCTTCTTGCTCGTGACAGATCACGGGGCCGGGCTTTTGTCGTTTTGC
This sequence comes from Macropis europaea, assembly GCA_916610135.2. Classification (NCBI taxonomy): domain Eukaryota; kingdom Metazoa; phylum Arthropoda; class Insecta; order Hymenoptera; family Melittidae; genus Macropis; species Macropis europaea. Next base: position 13,576,346 of record OU744351.1, on the reverse strand, counting down.
GTATCAATGATGAAATATGAGCCCGTTGCATCTGCCGCCGGACAGACCGGCCTCTCGTTATGGAGCCCCGGAATACGTGAATTGGGCCGTGACGTTCACGATTTCCCTGATCGTCCCTCTGTTTTTTTATCAAAGAAGAAATTTCCAGGAGCGGATGATCTATGGTCACTCTAGCGTTAGGGGATTTTTTAACTCTTTAAGAAAAGTTTATTCGTAGCTAAAATGAGGATGAATGATATTAACCCTTAAATGTATTATTGGGGCTGTATCGGCCCTGTGCAACTTCGAACTAATATTTATTTAATTTTTACCGAATAGACAAAACAGAAATCAATTTTCCTTACAGCATTAGAAGCATAGTGAGATAATGGAGGATTACATAAATCTTCAGATAATTATATCAACATGTGTTAAACAATTGTTAGTTTGAAGTTCCACAGGGTCGCTATGGCCCCAATAATCCACTTAAGGGTTAAATATTGCCTGACTTCAGTGGTTCTCAGAGTATTGTTTGATGAATATGGGGCACCTTCATTTTTTTAATGCAAACAGCTCTTTATTCGTTATCTCTGTGGGGACGATGGACGCATGTACGCGTTCCAAAAAATTTAACGTGTGCTACGGGCCACCGTACTGGTCCAGGCTGAGCTGTTTATTTTATGCTTCACATGAATTGTCATCTCAGCTTATTTTATTAAAATATATTTATTTCGTTGCATGTTTTGCAATTTTGGAGCACTAAAGCAACTGAACAATCGAGATCCTATATATTATTATGATGGAATATTCAGTTTAACGCATGGTCTACCAGGAAAAATTTCAGCACAGGGTGCACGCTTTTCCTGAAGTATCCAGGGCTCAGAGGACTATAAAAAGTATTTAAAGTGGAGTATTTCTGTCGACATTTATTAATTTAGAAGATATTTTGATTTTAATAGTGTAAAATACTCCTCATAAAGCTTTTTTACATTCAAAAAATTAAAGAAATATTTACCAACATACGTTCACCGAAACATTCTGTTTAAATCTTTGCTATAACATAGTTAACCCCCTAAGTGGATTATTGGGGCCGTAGCAGACCCAATAATGCAACTTCAAACTAATAATTGTTTAACATGTGTTGATATAATTATTTGAAGATTTACGTAATCCTCTATTATCTCATTACACTTCTAATTTATTTATTTATTTATTTGCAAATTGTACGGGTATAAACCCAATGTGTACACATAAGTAAGAACTATAACAAAAATAAAAGAAATGAAGACAGTCACACAATGTAGTATTAAACAAAAAGGCAATTGTAAAGAAATTATAATAAAACATTATCTAAGCAGTGCGCAGTGCTAAGTGTAAAGATTTTTTAAAGCTAGGAATAGAGCCACTGAAAAAATCAACCTTATCCGTAACTGTGTTGGCAGATTTTAATATACGAATAATTGGATCACTAGAACCATATTTAGTTTTTATGGTAGCATAATGAAATACATGACTTCTTCTAAGATACCTTGTGGGAGCATAAAAGTGAATAAGTTCTAATAATTGAGGACAGGAGATTTGAGCATGTATAATTTTGAATAAAAAAGATAGATCAGTGACAATCCTGCGATCATACAAAGAAGTCATATTAAGTATCTTTAGTAATGGGTCATAATCATGATCATTGCGCAACATGGGTCTGTTTAATCTAAAAGCAATATGCCTGATGAATTTATGCTGCACTCTCTCTAACATTAGGTTATATTTTGAGAATTCCGGAGACCAGATGACTGAAGCATAATGCTGTAAAGAAAATCGATTTCTATTTATCTATTCGGTAAATATTAAACAATTATTAGTTTGAAGTCGCACGGGGCCGCTACGGCCCCAATAATCCACCTAAGAGTTAATGAGTACTGTCCACCCTCGAAGTCCTGAGTCCTCGCTAAAATTCTACATAATTAAATCAAATAATTGTTGGTCCCCTATTCACTAGTACTTCATTATTAATTTTGAGAAGCAATATACGCTCGGCAATGTTCAGACAGAACGTCAGATTCAGCCGTGCGTTTCAACCCCCAGGAACCACTGACAATTCAACACAGCACGTGTTCCAGCAAACAATCCCGTTTGAGTCCCCGTTTCATTCATTTGAAACGGAGACAAGTAACTCGCAGCCTCCGACCGTTTCAATATTGCATGCAGTCCAAGGTTGCGGGTGCCTCGGAACAGAGTTTGGAGATGAGCTCTCATGGCAAACGGTGTTCGTGGAATATTGAGGAACGTGTGAAAACACGAGGTTACCAGTGCCATGGTGTTGCACAACGGCGGAGGGAGGGCTCGTCAAAGGGAGAATTAAGGTGGGTGGTTTTCATGACTCTTAAACAGCCCTCAAGACATCGCTGGCATGGGACATTAAAAGTTCCGGGGGCGACGACGCGAAGGAAACAGCCGTGACACGTTTCTCGGCTCGTCTGCGCGTGTTCGCGCAAATGTTTACGGAAAGTTGTTAATTTTTCACCCCGTCCGGTCCCTCGGACGGCGGGACCGACCGGGAAATTATTTCCCTGATGGCTCCGCGAGGGGCTGGACTGCTACGAATTTCATTTCAATTTTCAGATCCTTCGTTTACGGACAACTGGATGAGCACTGCGTTTAATCCGAGGAAAATTGGTTTCCTGGTGGAGGACGCGGCGTGACAGTTATGAGAACTTCAAAGGGACCGGGATAAATAAATTTCTTTACGGTGTCGTCGGGTTTTGTGGTGGTTTCGGTGGTTGCTTTGTACGGGAGATAATTTCAAGGGAAATATGTTGATTTTGAGAGAGAGAGGAGGATACAGGGTAGGTTTCATATCAACCCTTTGCACTCCGAACATTTTTTGATACTACCTACCAGCAACTCCGGCACACTTTTGCTGTGAAGCTCTTCGGAGAAGGAAAGTTTTGTTGTGAAAGAAAAAATTGTCATGTATACTGTATACGGTATAGCGTCAATTATTCGAACCAATTAGGACCGAGGTGGTTCGGAAACTCGAACAGCTCGGATAATGAAACATGCATGTACTTGCCCAGTTTATAACTATAGGAATTAAACCTAAAATTACTTATTAAATACAAGAGTGCTACTGCTGTAATTTGCAAAATATTAATTCATTTTTGAAGAAATGCTTTGAAGTAACAATATACATTTATTACATACGTGTGTAGATATATCCTTTTACATGAATATAAAAACAAATATGTATGTACAATATATAGTAATTACATACGGTTGATGTTAAGAAAGTTTATTTTTTAAAGTAATCTTTTATTTTTATTCTTTTTGAACCATCGAAGACCGTCTTTTCTTTGAACTGCTGGGGACAGTGATGATGCAACAGTGGTTCTGATAATTGACGCTCTACTGTACTACTTGTCTCTACACTTTGCAATCATTGTACAAAAAAAGGGATTTTCCCGTGTACTGTAATGAATTAAATGACTGAACAATACCCCTGAAAAATAAATTTTGTACAGCCACTGCAATGGCGGCAGGAAGAAGCAGTTTGTTCGAGGAGTATCGCCGTAATACAGGGAGAAATACACGTTTTAATGAGCACCGAAAGCGTTCTGAAAACGTACCCCGGTCTCTGCTTTGAAAAGACGAAAGCTCGGTAACCGAAGATTTTTTTCCCCGTATTTGCAGTACATTCGACCGCGAGCTTTACGCCGCGAATGCACGCGATTCGAGTCCTTCGAAACCCGTTAGGAAGTTTTAATGACCGCGAGAACCGGTGGCCTAAAAGCCTCGAGCTTTTCCCATGACGAACTTAAATCACTTTATCTAACGCGGACGGATCCTTCGTGTCGCAGGATTTCCCTGGTTCCCCACTTTACTCTGACCTTGGCTTCGAACACCCCTCGAAGACCTCCGACGTTCTAGAGAAGATTTTATAATAACGATGATATGGCTGAGAAAACGGAACAAATAGAAAATGTAATATAAAATTTGTTTGTAAGAGATTTTGTTGTGAAGAAACTTCATTTTAAACAGTCATTTGACTAGCGCGTACTTGGTCGTGTTGTTACTTGAGGCGCTGACTGTCATGGCGGCCAGCAGGAACCACCACCTCGAATTTAATTTATTAAATTACTGTCAATCTGAAGTACTGAGCAATTTTCACATTACAACAATCGAAAGTATGAAGTAGCAAGCGTATGATGTAATAATTCAATATTATTCTTGTATTGTTTATCGAGCTAAATTTATCACAAACTTTTCAAGGCACAATCACGTGCACGACTGCCGGAGTTTTCAAAATTTGTTTGAGCAAAAATGAGGAATTTCTTTCTACATTTTCTGTTAATTTTCTTGCATAGAATGGCTGTCCTTCCGATTATGTTGCTTATCATGGGGGAGTTGTTCGTGTAATTTATGCGTTTCGAGAGGACAAGTGTCGTCCGATATATTCCGTGTCTCTGAAAACGTTCCATTTGGTCCCTGGCATCATATTCCCGGCAAATATTCATTGGCTCTGTACTCGATTATGCAAATAATCGGTTGATTGCGCGACTAATCGATACAACATCGGCAGGCCGGGGATTATTTTGAGTCATCGACTCCCGTTGTGTAGTTATTGAACGACGAAATAAAAAATATACAACTAAAGAATCCTCTATTGTTCCAGCGAGAATCTTTCTATTTCTCTCGAACGAGAACATGGAGGCTTAAATCGGGTCAGTGGGATACTTTTGTGTCGATTATTTGACGAGAACATTTTCCCTACAGCAATAACAGATGATCGATATATTCCAAACGAAGAATCTCTGTCCATTTCTGTTTTAATTTACATCGAAAACGATAATAAATTACTTACGTATTCTCGCGGTTCTCATTTATATACAGGGTGATTTGTTTCTCATGACCACTCGAAATATTGTCTAGAATAATTATTTTTAAGAAAAATTTATTTCATGGGTTTATACAGTTTAGAAGATCCCATAAGCTGATGATAACAGTTTTCCAACAATCTTTTTTAACTTAATATAGATTTCAAGGTCGTCTTCATGTCTTTAATCTGTTAACTGGGACATTCTTTGTGTAGGAATATCTATTGTTTGTAGTTAAAAATTAATAAAAATAAGGTAAGTGGTCTTGTCCATCGCAGAGACACATTCAAATGAGATCTTCAATCGTCTTCTTGGATTAACACGTTTAAATATTCATGAACAAATAACAGGCGCTTCGATTGCGACAGAGCAATTTTCACAGGACAAGTTAACACGTCTTCCGCAGACAATTTTAGCGAAACGAAAAGAGATACGCCTTTCTAACAAAAACCAGCGTATTTGGCACGAAATTCTGCATAAGATAGGTGACTCTCATCAATTTCGAATCACTGCAGTCCGAGCTAGAAATTCTTAATTGATACATCTCGATTGGTCAACCAGACTGGACTGACGCAGCCCTCCACAATTCTTGAGTGTTTATTTGATAAAAGCTTGCATAGAAAAAATATTATGATCGGAACTGCCATAGCTCTATGAAGACAGTGTGTTATTTAAATAGAATTGGCATGTTATTAATCGCGAAAGCGTTGCAGCAGACTGTAAGTTGTTCGAATTATTCTTTAATATAAACAATGCATTAACGATTTAAAATATCAAAAGTGATATTAAAATTCAACTAATCGTGTTTAATCGTAGTACTGGATCACGCTTCGATATATCGAATTAATAAAAAATAATTAAAATCGAAAATTCGTTACAAATTCAAACAATTATTTAAATTGAATCCCGAAATTGTTTAAACGTATCGAAACACCAAGTATGTAAACGAAGAAGTCGAATGTGTATACCGGGTAAGACCACGAAAACCGGTAGGTAAGATCCCAAAAATCGAATAAATGAGAAATAATTAAAACCGAAAAATTATTTAAAAGTAAAATAATTATGTAAATAAATCCTGAAATTGTTTAAATGTACTAAAAGACCACGCACATATGTAAACCAAGAAGTCGAATATGTATACCGGTAAGATCACGAAAACCGGTAGGTAAAATCCCAAAAGTCGAATAAATGAAAAATAATTAAAACCGAAAAATTATTAAAAAGTAAAATAATTATATAAATAAATCCTGAAATTGTTTAAATGTACCGAAAGACCACGTATGTAAACGAAGAACTCGAATATGTATACCGGGTAAGGTCACGATAACCGGTAGGTCAAATCCCAAAATATAGAATAAATGAAAAATAATTAAAATTGGAAAATGATTAAAACTCAAAATAATTATTTAAATGAAACCCGAAATTATTTAAATGTACCGAAAGACCACGTATGTAAACGAAGAACTCGAACATGTATACCGGGTACGATCACGAAAACCGGTAGGTAAAATCCCAAAAATCGAATAAATGAAAAATAATTAAAACCGAAAAATTATTAAAAAGTAAAATAATTATATAAATAAATCCCAAAATTATTTAAATGTACCGAAACACCAAGTATGTAAACGAAGACCTCGAATATGTATACCGGATAAGCCCACGAAAGCCATTGAGTTAAGTCACGAAAACACGAATTAATTAACAATAAAACAGTATTAACTAATAATAAACAATAGTGAATAAATGTTAAACGAGAGCAGCAGTGAATATTAAACGCGATGAATATTGATTAGAAATGGTTTAGAAGACGAAAATGTAATAGGTTAAGCGCGAGCTGTCAAACGATGTTCGCGGTAGCGCGGTCCGAAGTAAAGTGAGGCCCCGCGCACAACTCAGCCGACGCGCAACGCACTGCGCACTTCTGTGTCACACCTGACTACACCTGTCACCCAGCAGCTACTAAGCATATTTTCTTATCAGTCGAAAACTTAACGTCTACCGTGCGTGCGTTCAATTGTTATTTATCGCTCCAACAGTTTTTTCAACCCCCTCGCTGACATCACCAGTGCACGTTAGTGATCAGAAGTGTGGGTGCACCCGGTGGACAATGAAGTGGTTGCTCGATAGTGCTTCACTGACAAGTCTGTGATTTTTAATGACTTGTGACAAATTTTCTTTTGCGTTTATTTGTTGGATTTGATACTGTTTATTGTACATTTTATTGTGACTCATCAGGAAAGTTCGTGAAAGTGTTAATCACAGATCTCGTCTGTGATATTATTTAGGATTGATAACGTTGGGTATGATACGAAAATGGTAAGGGTGTTCTACCACCCCCGAGCCGTGTGACACAAAAACAGATTGAATGAGTAGTCTATTTCATACATCGTCTGTGATGTAACATACATATATTTTTTTTCCAGTATTTTAAATGTTAAGATTATTATAACAATTATTGTCAGAATACCGTAAGGAAATATATGTTAGTGTTAAACGTGAATGCGGAGCCATGAAAGCCCTTGGAACATCTATAATCATATTATTGTAAATCTGTGTGTGTGTACCGTTAAGGTTCAATAAACAATGACTATATCATTATGTACATATATTTTAATACGATCATTTGAGGTGATAATTCATCCGAATACATACAGTGACACACGAAATTGTTCAAATACTTTCATAACTACTTTTCTGTCTTAATTCTAGTGCAGCCAATCAACTACAAATTTTTCAAGCGTATTTAAAATGTTATTTATCAGAGATGCCACATTCTTGCTTCGAATGACACTGCCTTCAGAAAGTGTTAAATAGAAGAATATTGAAGTAACATAATCATGTGATCAATTTCGTGAGTCACTGCTGTGCCAGTACGGTGGTCTGTAGCACACGATAAACGATTTCTCAGAACCCATATACGACTTCATCGTCTTCAAATTCTTAAATCCTATGATTTCGATTATCCACCGTTATAATATAAATTAACAAAGCAATTCGAATCGGCTATTTCACGAATCTCCATCATCACCCTCCTTGTCGAGAGAACCAAGTTCCCCGGAAGAACTGATTTGCAACGTCGCTCATCGCGTAATTAGAACTTTTTCCCGCAGCTTTCGACGAGGTGGGATGGCCGGGTGAATTGCAAATCCGCTCATTAGCCCGCGGCTTTCTTTTATTCATCGCGCATAACTAATTCCCCGTTCGAGCTGTTTGTCGCGTTACGGGAAAATTGATCGGGAGCTTTCCGCTCCCCCGGGAGTTCGAAATCCATTTGCGGCTCGGTTGCCGTGCGCGGGAAATTCGTACGAAACCCTCGAGCATCGCGTATTTCCCATCGAAGGAACAAAGGTCAAGCATTATGGGGGCACGGCACCTTGTGACTTTCAAAAAATTGAATTTTTCTTTCTGAATTTCCTGAAAGTTTGAAGTTTCAAGAGTATGTTAAGACAAGTCCGATGTTGAAATTCCAAAAATGAGCGAAGTTACATCAATTTATGCGCACACGGGTCAGGCTGTAGCGCGCAAGCAATTTATTGTGTTTTATTACCCATAATGCGACATTTTTAGAATGTCAGTTTAGATTACATGACAAGATTAGAAGTCATCAAGCCCATACATGAGGATTTCAGCTGAGCAAGCTTTCTGGAACGATGTGAAGTACGGATTCTAAAATCCGTAGGCTTCATTTTAGCTACAATATCTATTTTTAAGAAAATAAATCATTCTTTTATTTTTGATCATCCAGAACCGAGTAATCTGGCCCATGAACCCGGACGCCGGCAGAGGACCTTCACGCATCAGGCTGTAGCCGCCATGTTTTTTATCTTTTTTTAATAATATTCAGGCAACATATTGCGCCATGCTTGAATAATATATCGACGAAAAATAAATTGTTTCTGATAAGTAGTTTCGAGTAAACAATTTGTTGAATTTAGGTTTAATTTAAAAGCTACCAAGGTGGCGTGTCCCCTTAAGGGGGAAACAACGGTGACGGCTGAATATAAAGGCCATTTTCAGGGATTTCTTTTGGGCAAAATTAGTTTCTTTTTTAACAGTATTTAGTGCCTTCAGAAAGTACATTTCTTGAGCAACTTTCTCTAAAAATTTCGAGTCTATCCTCGCGAATTCGCGGGCTCTCGCTGCAATTCTGCGCCGTCTCCTCGAGAAATTCGGAATCCCGCGGATTCGTTTCGCGAGAACGCCGCTGAAATTCATTCGATTAATCCCGTTTAATTTCGTCCGCACCGCCGTGGCCACCAACGATTTCGCGAATTAATTCCGTGAGCTGGCGCGAACTTTGAAACAGACTTTCCCCCTGGACCCTGTAATTCGCGAATCAGAATTGCCTTTGATCGCTCGCTCGAATTACGCTTATTAGAAACCCCGACTCCGACTCGCTTCACCGAGAATATCCTCGTTATCGCGCGAATTATTGCCGTGGAGATGAGTCTCGACTGATAAGAAAGATTGGGAAAATTTCTGGTCAGGATGGCGCCTAGGTTGGGTCTCCAGTCAGCTGTTCGGTGGACCCAGCGCCATATTGATTGCTATGCTTGAGGATAGCAGGACTCTGGAAAGGATGATGTCTGTCACTTTTGCAAGATTGCTTAAATAATTAGAATCAATAATAATTGTTAAAGAAAATCATTTCTTTGTATTTGATTCCAGAATTGTTTTCATATTGTAAATTTCTGTGTTTTGGAATATTTGAATATTTAGATGTTTAGCTTTTGTTTCACGAGTCAACTGTGACAGTGAATAGTTACGTACATAAGCAGAAATATCGTACTATAGGTACACTATCGGACAGTCATCATTGTCCATTATTATTTGCACACTTGCTATTTCTATAAAGTATTCTTACATTTTATTAAAAAAATCTTCAACGAAAATAACACTAATATGCAGACTGTCTCATTTACGGCTAACACATTGAATATCTCCATTGTTTTCAAAAATACAGTAAAATGTCTCAGAAGCAAGTAATTACATTCAATATATAGCATACGAAAAAAATTCAAGAACGAAATTTTCATCTCAAATTATATGCAAAAAGACTAAAGATATAAAAATATGTTCTTATCTATCGGCTCCTGAAAAAAACGCGTTTCTGCCAACTTTTCCGGGTTTCTGAACCACTGTGCAGTATAATGGCCCGTAGCACACTGTGTACAATCGTTCAAATCTCACAACCGAGTTCACAGAGCCGAAAGGGTTGAGTGTGTCATCGTAAATGTATCAAGCGACGTTCACGCGTGCACAGTCATTCGCTTTTATCGTTTATCGGGTGCTCGAACGGGCGGAAGGGTGAAATCCCGTGAAAGGGCGGTCGATTTCGAAAGTTTCGGCGATTCGTGACGCGGCAGTTTAAACAGCGTTGCCTTTCCCCGGGAATCGCGTTGATTTCAACGGAATTGCTTCAGGGGGAAGCGATTCGGCCCGCGGGGGTGAAATCGCCGTTGCGACCGGTTGTTTTTTCGCGTCGAGCGCGCGGAATGCGTTTTTCACGGCCCGTTGCCGTCGAAGGGCTTCCGATGTAACTCAAACCTACCCCCTGCAACCCCCTCGATTTAATTCCTTCCGATACATTAGCGTGCCGGTCGAAGTTTTTCGCGACTCCGCTCGCTCGCGAAGTTCAATTTAACGCGCCATCCGTTCGCCGCAAAGATTCCGGACGCGGCGAGTTATTTGTTCGCGGTGTCGTTCGTTTGCTCGGAAGCAAATCGCTGGAAGAGATTGGGGAATCGATTTGGGGAGCCTGGGATGAGATTGGAGCGGAATCGTGGTTTAAATAATTTTATTTAACACGATGAGCGCCGCGCGTATCAATTTTAATTTCATCAAATAACTCGTTACCGCTATGAAATTTTCAATGACATTTATGTTACGATGACAGTATAAAATATGTAAATATTTATATATTCAACGATGTAGGTTAATGAAAAATTATTTTCACGTGTCTGACTAGTTATGGGATTTTCCACTGCATCGTTCAACGTGTTAACTTGATTTGTATACGAGAAAATGTATTATTAATTGTGTAGGAGAATTAAAAAATTTGGTCTGTATAGAATCTATCCACCTGTTAACGCACTGAATATCGTGGGATTCGCCGGCACCACTGACGTAATTAAATTAAATAACTGTTATGTGTTATGAAGTTTTAGAGAGTATTAACAGTGATATAATAGTAGAAAATATAAATAATGTGGTAGAATAGTTGAAAACTTTTTTCTTGCAGGATTTATATTAAAAGGAGCAGATTATGCGGTGTCTGACTAGGTATGACTGTTTTCACTGAGGTACTCAACGTGTTCAATAATTTCTGAATGATATGACAGAACTAAGAGAAAGTATTTATGTGTTATATTTTATGACTAGTTTCTAATAATTAGAATTTAATATTTAGTAATTTCCATTTTAGTCGCCAGTAAGTATTGCAGTTAATGCGAATGAATATGGCAAACTCGTGGCGAAATGCAACATCAAATGGTAATTTTAACTGATTATTAATGGATTCATACAGAAATGCATGAATTCTATATATGTATATCCGTCAAAATTGTTGATATTTCGATATAAACAGGTTGAAAATGCAGTTTCCATGAATTAGATTATTTGATTCCATTGATTTTACATCGATTCTTGCTGAAACGTTTAAATTGCAACGTATTTCACGCGAATCCGTCGAAATTTCGCCAGAGTGCATTGATTTTGCATCGACTAACATCCGAGCACAAAAATTAAAAAAAGTTGAAACATGTCTAACAACCCCTTGACGTACAAAAACGTCTGGGATACGTCATTTGTTTATTGCATCACTGTAAAGCTTGCATAACTGTTAAGTTGCGATATACTCGTATTAAATAACATTTTCTCAGCGCATCGAGTTTCATTTTATTTGTACGTCAGAGGGTTAATGATTCAAGCAATTAATACGTCAGTCCTCTGTCCCCAAAAATGGTCCTTTTAATTCGTCCCGATTCATTTGACTGCAGACGGTGCTTCCGAGTCGCAGCCTCGAAGAACAAGAGCTTCTTATCCTCAATGCAAGCAATTCAGCTGGCCTGCGAACAAAGGATCGCGAAGTTCCTGCGAAAACAGAGCGGAGAATTTACACGGTGATCGCGGGGTGAAATAAATGGGGCTCGATCTTGTCGCCTTCGAGGCGAGAAAATAATCGAGGACGACCCCGAAGACGCGTTTAATCCGCTCTTCCATCGTTCTTGCAAATTTTCAACGGTTATCGACGAGCTGTCGAATTTCGTGGACGTCGTCCCGGGTAGTGCAGACGGAAAATAAGGATTACCGTCGCGGCGAATTCCTCGGGACGATGAAAATATCGTCCGACCCGGCGAAACTATCGACCGAGTCATCTTCCTTCGCGCGTCGGATAAATACGTCGTAATCCTGCCAATGAAACGGCCATCATCCTGGCGACGCAAGATTATCACGCGTTATAAACTTCTTAGCACCGAGAACTTACTTCAGTATTAGGAAGTATTATAGTAATTTTTTAAATATTAATAATAATGTCGAGTCCATGGCAAGATATTTTGCAGATATACCAGGCTATAACAACAAAAAAGAAACACAGATGTGTAGGTATATGATTGTGTAAATAAACAATAATTTCAATTATGTTGAATGTACGAGATTCATTGCAGTATTGCTGTAAATAGTCAAGCAGTTAAATAATCGTGTTGCAAAATAGTGCAGTAGTCAAGTAATCGAGTAGCCAAATAGTGGAGGAGTCGAATAGTCAAGTAATCAAGTAGTCACATAGTGGAGGAGTCGAATAGTCAAGTAATCAAGTAGTCAAATAGTGGAGGAGTCTAATAATCAAGTAATCAAGTAGTCAAATAGTGCATGAGTCGAATAGTTACGTAATCAAGTAGTCAAATAGTGGATGAGTCGAATAGTCAAGTAATCAAATAATCAAGTAATGAAATACACGAGTAGTCAAGTACTTCAGTACTTAAATACCTAAATACTCAAGTAGTTAAATTCTCAAGTACACAATTGCTCTAGTAATTAAATTCTCAAGTACACAAGTACTCTAGTAGTTAAATTCTCAAGTACACAAGTACTCTAGTAGTTAAATTCTCAAGTACACAAGTACTCTAGTAATTAAATTTTCAAGTACACAAGTAGTCTAGTACTCAAACAATCAAGTACACAAATACTCAAAGGCCCAAGTGCACAAGTACTTGGGTATTCAAACAACCAAGTATGCAAGTACTCAAGTACTCAAATAGTCAAGTATGCGCATCCATAACCAAGAATACACTAATTTAGTTCATGATAGAAATTGCAATTAGTAATAAACTACCTTAAATTAATATTGTAAGAAGTCACCATCATTCTAAGCAAGAAATACTTCTAAAATTTATTTATCAGCCACCCGAGTAAATAATATTAATAACTTATAAAAAATCATTTACGAACACATACAGGGTGTCCCAGTTTCTCTGTTACAAGTCAATATTTCCCAACTCATTGAAGATACAAAAAAATATTTTACGTGGAAGTTGCATGGTACGAAAAGCCACACATTTTAATAAAGACACTTCTTTTTACATTATTATTTGAACAAATATGACGGTGAAGTTCGTTTCTTTAAATAGAACTATGTATTCTTGTTCAGATCATTTGATACTGCTTTTCAAGAACAACTCACTGACCTTTAATGAATACACTCGATTTGAACTGGTTCGCATATTTTTTATTTACAACAACACTTCTCCAAGGAGTTGTCTGCTCAATAATTCACAGCTCAACCAACAGCAATATTTAATAAATCTAATAAACCCGATCGGTATACGTCCCGATTCGTCTCGTCGTCCTCTTTTGATCCGAAAGTCCGACTGAATGGATGAGATTCCCGTTCGCTCCCCCGACGGTGTATCGTATTTAATATCCCTAATGCTCGGCAGAGGTATCGCGTGTTCGGGGAGTCTTTGAAAAAGAAAAAAGAGGAGAAAAGAACGAGCGGAACGAATTTGGGATATAAAACCGCGACGGAACAAACGCACGACGCTCGCCGCGAAACGGGAACGTGTATTTTCGCCATTCGTATCTTATAATAAGCAAAAATGCGGGTGCACAGAGGTAGGGAAATGGAACACGATGAACACATAGGGATTCGCCGGCAGCATAAACGGCCGGTAAGCCGACGTGGCCGTTCCGCCGGCTTCAAAATATTTTCCTTCAGAAACGTTCAGCCGGGCGTCTCCTGTTTTTTTTTTTCTCTCCACCGGGAAATTCGCCTCTTCGAATGCGGTCTCGCCGAATAATCCGAGCGTTTCGTACGACGCTGGAAATCGGCTCGATCGAGTCACGCACGAGTTACTGTGATCCAGAGCTACTCCGGAGAAGAATGAAAAAGACTCCGAGCAGTAGAAATAGAAAAGCAAACGGAGGAAAAAGTTGTCGCGCGTAGAAAATGCGAACGATATTTATTCAGCTCTTTTAGAAATGATGGAAGAACAGCGCGACGTCGTAGGTGTTCCGATAACTTTTCTTAATTTGTTAACATATTATTGACCAAAGGCGTATTAATACATCTATTTAGAGAGTGATACAATTGAAATCACCGTGCGAAGTTGTTAGAGCTTAAAATCGATGACGTGTTCATTATACAATTTGTTATTGTGCTTATCATTCACATTCTCCCCCGTTAGCTTTTGCTTGTCAAAAAAATTATTGTTTATTCTATCACACGCGGGTGTTTTAATATTAAGCTGTATGAAAAACAGCCGGTTACTGGCGATAGTTTTTGCAAAAATCCCCCGATTTAATGAAAGGAGTTAATGAAAGGAGAAGACTTAGAGAAGTATATAGATAGTTGAGTGACTTGAAAGTCACATGGCGTTATAGAGGGTTAACTTGTTATTGAAGAGAGAAAATCGTTGTTGAGATTCGAAATCGTTATGGTTGATCTGGAATGGTGAATTTATCTATGAATTCTAGAGGCAGGAAATAGTATCTACGTCACGATATCAATAACACCGTGATGTTGTATTCTAATTATAATGTATGAATGGAAATCGTCGCGTTTGAATAATTTAGTTTGATTATTATAATAACGTGGAATTAAATTTAACGAACCGGAAAGACGAGTCGCATGTAATGCAATGAATATTAAAATGCAACAATAAAACGGATGATTACGCGTAATACGGTAGATATTAATGAAGTAACGAATGAAATCGTTCATACTCGACGGATCTCTAAATCTCATTTCTCATTCAGTCAAATCTTCCAATTATATTTTCGTACGATTAACATCTGAATTTTTGGGTAATGAATGTTGTAATATACTGTCAATTTTAATTTTATTTTAAGCAACATTTCTAATGGAATTAAAACTTGTAATTATAATTTGTTTTAAGCTTTGGCCACTTAATGAATAGCAGGTGGGACCCAAATTGGACTCTAAACTTTTAGAATTAACACTGAGAAAGTTTTAAGTTATCAGGAATGGAGGTAGGACCACACTGAGTTTATAAGACTTAATTTCAAACTCTCTGAAGTTGTAATTCCCTGAATAGTGGATCTAATCCAGTCAGAACTTGCTGAAATTAGAGAGTTAGATTTAAGCCATCACGGATTTGTAGAATTCAAGATGGGGCCACTCTGAATTCGTAAAATACGAGTTGGGACCTCTTAAATCCAGGAATCTGCAGTAGAGACGCTCTTGAGCTCAAGAAATCCAAGTTAGTCTATACTAAGTTCGTGTAACACAAGTTGGGACCACCTTGAATCATACAGAACCCAACATAGATCATTCTAAGTTCGTAGAATCCAAGTTGAGATAATCTCCGGTTCATAGGACCCAAGGTACACCATTCTAAGTTCATAGGACCCAAAGTAGATCATTCTAAACTCATAGAATCCAGATTAGGACAATCCCCAGTCCACAGAATCCAAGTTAGACCTACTCAAGTTCATCAAACCCGACCTAACAGCCCCAGTTTGTACACCCAAGTCGAATCATCAACATTGTGCCTGATTCTAACCAATCAAGGTTCATAACACCGAAGTTGGAGTCACAACGAAGTGACTCAACCTAAGCTACCGCTATCTGGGCGGCCTAAATCAAATCCTTAAACCTTGAAGGTCAGATCTGCCTCCTATGAATCCTCACAGTGGTCTCCAACTTGAGTCTTCCAAACCCAAAGTGATGTAACTCACAAATTATCAGCTCCTACAAATCAGTTGCATTTCTTACACGGTCCAACGAGTCTGATGTGCTTCTAGCTACTGCCCTACACCTCTGGGGTGATCCAGTTAGGCCCTGATAATCACACCAATGAATCAATGAAATTAATAATTCGACAGTGTCTGCAATATGGCCTCCCATCTGAACGCTACAGCAGTCACCAGGACTGAAGAGAACGGTGAAACGGATCTCCCAATAAAACAATGACGAAACACGGTAGAAGCAGCATGTGTTTCGGCAGAATTGCAGCCTCAGCTGCGACTGTGACAGTGGTTATTACCCAGCGTCCGCGTAACGCAACAATTAGAAAATCTAATTTCCCGGCCGGTAGGACCGCAACAAGCCGGAGAGGTTGGTGTCAAGGTGCACTAGACTATGCCAACTTCCCGGCCTACGGAACGGCAGCGGAGGAAAAAAAGGAAGGGGGTGGGTGGCTGAGAGGGTGTGTGCAAGAGGGGAAAATAAAGGGGGTTGGAGGAAGAGATCGCGCCACTCCACCCACGCAACGCCACGCAACCCAGTTTCTATAATGACGACGCTGCAGAGACGGGGAATTGTTTTTATCGACGACAGAAGACCAAGGGAGCGTTTTAACTGAAAAAGTTTATCCTCCGTGACGTGCATTCGTCAATTGTATTGTTTTTTTTATTCCTCCGGCTCCTCCGCGCACGAGATGGAAGGATTTCCATGTTCGACTCGAGCGAGAAATAACGATGATGACGAATGAACCGACGAACGGCCGTGTATTTTCGGTCGAAATCGATCTCGACGCAGCGTGATCAGAAAGAATTTTTCTTATACCGATTAGTTATCGTTTCCACGTCCCTTTCTTGTGTAAACAGTTAGGGCGCTCTCGAGAATTTGAACTTATATTCTTCGTCGCATCGAACTGGAGTATATTTTATGTGGATAATTCGACTGTATCTCTGCTTGGTACAACGCAACATTGTTACTGTAATACTAATACAGTTTCTTTTACAGCTATTAAGAAATAAGTAATGATATAGGTAATAAAAGGACAGGAGAAGTGCAGAATTTGTATGCGATGGAGGTTTAGTTAGTTAAGAGTCAAGCAGTCGAGTAGTTAAGTAGTCAAGGAATTCTAGTGGGTAAACAGTCAAATAGTTAAGTAATGAAATAGTGGAGTAATGAAGTAGCCAACTGGCTAAGTGGTCCTTTGATCCAATAGTTAAATGGTGAAATAGTCAGGCAGTCGAATGGTAAAGTAGACAAGTAGACAAGAAGGCAATTAGTCGAATACTCAGTCGAGTAGACAAGTATTCAGGTTGTCAAACGGTCAAGTAATCAAGTACTCAGATACATATGTACTCAAGTAGTCAAACATTTAATCAATCAGTTACTCAAATGCACAATTATCCAGGTAGCCAAATAGTCCAGTAATCAATTACTCAAATACACAAGTACGCAAGTAGTCAAACAGTTAATCAATCAGGTACTCAAATGCACAAGTACCCAAGTAGTCAAACAGTCCAGTAATCAACTACTCAAATGCACAAGTACTCAAGTAGTCAAAAAATCAAGTAATCAAGTACTCAAGTAGTTAAAAAATCAAGTAATCAAGTACTCAATTAGTCAAACAATCAAGTAATCGAGTACTCAATTAGTCAAACAATCAAGTAATCGAGTACTCAAGTAGTCAAACAATCAAGTAATCAAGTGGTCAAACAGTCAAGCAGTGAATCAAACAGTGAAGTAATGAAGTACTCAAAAAGTCAAGCAGTCAAGTAATGAAGTACTCAAGAAGTCAAACAGCCAAGTAATAAAGTGCTCAACCAGTCAAGTAATCAAGCATTCGAGCAGTCAAACATCAACTATCGATAGAGAATTATTCATAATTACTGGCGAACGTTAGCGACCGATTTGCCATGAAAACTTGAACAAACCACCGCAAACAGCAAACTATTACCGAATTAATCATCAGTGCGGTGCAATCTAACAACAAGCAGGAAAATGGAAATTAGTGGACCGTATCGTATTCGTGACAACGAACGGATCGCGCCGGCGAGATTGAAAAACGTAAATCGTTTATCGAGGCTTAATTAAAATACGGCTACGAGTTTAATATCGCCGGGAAAATTGCGTGGCGGCGAGAGGACGACGCAAATGAAAAGCTCGCAGCGGAAATCGCATGCGGAAACAATCGAAAGGCCGACGAAAAATTAACCGCGATGATAATTGCATCAATTTCGAGGCGGAGCCGACAGGGCGCCCGTTACTATCGATATTTTTGCATCGATAATGAGAAAGACCATTTTTTCCCCCCCTGAAGAACGAGAGAATTTTTAACGGAAGATCGTGAAAGACGAGGCAGAAATCGGAAACAAAGCCGATATTAAAACCGCCGAGCACACGCGGGTCTTCGTATTACACGGAGAACCGTGTTCTCGACACGAAAACGTAAAAGGTGCACGTGCTTTTAATATCGGTCGGGATATCGATCTCTAACAGGGTTTCGATTTATTATCGATTCATTTAGGGGGTCTATCCGAATCCAATTGACTCGTTAAAAGAATCCAACGTGATTCCTTAATAGAAACTAACGTGACCCAGTAATGTTGAAATTGCTATTCTTTACTCTGCTTTTGTGGAAATATTATTATTTATTGAATACATGATCCAATGTAATATATAGATTGCGGAAGTTTACGCAAGTATAAATTTTTATTTCTTAATATTTTTACATTGAATACAGATAAGCAAATGAGATGTGGAGAATAATTGGGTCTGGTTTGAGCAGATATTAAACATGTACATTTTATTTATGTTATTTGCTTCAGACAATATATTTTATGTACATGGATATATTAAATTGCATAAACATCCGCAGTCTAGTGATATAACATTGTGTCACATAAATTAGTTTTTTTATTTGTACTGCTTTATTATACTGTCTATATGTATACTATTTTATATTTTATACTATTTTACATAATATTATAAGTTCTAACACGATCTAATTTGGATTTTTAATCTGCTTTTCTATTTAGACATTTCTATATGTTACTATAAGATGTTTAGATATTTTTTTAGTACTTAGAATTTGACTTTAAACACAAGCTCGATGAGGAAACTCAATCCTAAATTATTCACTAAATTTATTTACTTGATAAATATAGTATAGTATGCAACTTTTGCATGTACATATATACGTAAGTAGATAGGCGATTGCGCTGTAAACATTTGATTACCAACAATTTGTCTCCGAGGCAGAAATTCAGTGTAACAAATGGGAACATGTGCTTCGCCCCATTTATTGTGACTTGTAATGAATACTTAGCCAGTTAAAAAATTATTTGGTCACAGAAACTTAAATTCACAATTTCATTAAAAACATATAGAATAGAATCCAAATATTGGAAATATTATATTGATTCTTCTAAAAATACTGCGTCACTAAAATTAATAATTATACACTGATTTAGAGATAAATTGTTCACACATTTATATTTCTGTTGAAATTAATAGATTATAGTCGTTCATATGATTGAACAAAAATGTTGCCTTAACAGAGGAGCATTCTTTTCAAACTTCAAAAATATATAGTGTACGTACATGTAGGTCTATAAACTAATAACTAGAGTATTCTTGAATATTCAGTAACAATTGTCAACAATGACACTCAATTTATAGGCAACCTTAATAAGAAACCATAATTCTCTTCAAATATCCAATAAAAATATATATAAGTATACCTGCATAGAGATCTGTAAACTAATAACTACAGCATTCATAAATATTCAGTAACAATTGCCAAAAGGGGCACACTGAATTTATAGAAAACATCAATGAGAACATAAACAAAACTAAAAAAATCCGTCGAAAGAAAAATACTCCCCGACTCGACAAATTTTTTCCCCCTGAAATTTCCGGGTTCGCATAAACTGAACTCCGTTTCAGCGCAAACCGTTCCGTAAAATCAACCTCGCATTAAAACGTCAATTCGGAAGAGCTCTCTCCTCGAAAAACAGGTGCCCACAGAAATAATATTCAATTCGTACTAACCGTGTTCTTGTTCGACGATGGAATAACCTTCGAAGGGAAATCCTGTTAAGTAACGTGCTGCGAACACATGGCACTCGAACAGAGGTCAACGTCTCGTTGTTAGTTCAAAAATACTATACTTAACGGAGCACGGTGTTGACGAACGAACGACTCGAGCAAACTCCCCCCTCGATCAAATATTTCTTCTAATTAAAAAGCAATTTTCCGGTTGCTCCGAGCCATTTCTTCATTATATTTTTCATTTCGTTCGACACGCGAAATTAGATACGGCGGTGCCAACCCCATCCACGAATTCGCCAACGCAAAATTTGAATAACGTCTGAATCGAAACTAATCGATTTCTGTGATCGTTATTCTGGAGTAACAGAAAATATTCCCAGACCTCCTGGATTTTGTAGAAAAAATCAAGGAAGGGGTGCGATTTTGGGGTGTCAGAGATAGAGATTGCATAAAATACAATCTTCATGAGCCTCAGAATTGAATTAGAAGAAGCTATTCATTTCTCCATAGAAAAATGCATTTGTCCATTCTCAGGGGACGATTTTTGTTATTATTATATGATTGGTACAAGTATAGCAGCCCAGAACATCACAGTAAACGTCTGAAGTATAATAACACAAGTTCGATGGTGTTACAAATTGTATAAACGATTGGACGATATGAAATTACGATAGACCTTCAGGTGATAAACTGATATCACCGCGAAAGGAATGTAAAAAGAAATAGTTTCCGAATAAAACATCGGTCCTTCCGCTTGACGAGCAGCGGAAGAATTCCCAGTCCCCGGGAGGAGCTGAAAAACACCGGAGACCTTGAATTCGCGGGAAATTGCGCAATGCCAAAGTAGACGCGAGGGTGCTCCCCTTAAAAAGAGCAAGAGGAACCCTTTAAACTGGGAAAAATTGAAGGAAACAATGCGGAGGGTTTTGCGTTACATTTTCTTTCGACGCGGCTTTAAAGCGACGCTGTCCTTGACCCGGTGCTTCGCTCAAAGAAGAACGCTTCATGTGTGCCACGTACAATCCCTCGCGTTATCGTTCGATCGGGTTATCAACACACAATTACTCTACTAATTACTATAAAGAAACCTTCAGAGAAATTATATTCCTTCCAAATGTTCGAATCTGAACGAAAGCTCCAGCAGAAAACAGGAATCGATGATCTAGACAAGCTTCGAGGAATTGAACACCATGACGTCAATGTTGAATTGTTATTGGTTATTTATAAATTAGTGAAGAGACTGTGTACCAGTGGGCCGGGGAAATATGTTTTTGGTATGAAGGGTGACTATAGTAATTTATCAGCGAGTGTTTGGTCAGCCAGGGAATAGTTGTCAGATAGAAATACATGCTTGCTTATGTAACACACATTTCAATGACTGAGTTTTAGACAAATTTGAGAAATTAAAAATGCCTAGAAAAATTGTACACATGTGTCTGCTATTTTTTAGTTGATCTCTGCTACTGTACTGAAGAAATTTGGCTTTAAAATCGACTTCGAACCTTCCAATGATCCAGTGTCGACCACTGGTCCATCAAGAAAGTACTGTAAACCACTCTTCAGCGTCAGAGCTCGAAGAAAATATGTAACACAATAAAAGATCGAATCGATTGTCTAGAAGAAGCTTCAAAGCTCCAGAGGGTTTGACGTCCGGGGAGCACAGGTGGTTGCAACCAGGACGAGCAGTCAAATAATGAAGCAGTCAAGTAGAATTTAAGAGCTCAAAACATGAAAAATGCTCAGAGAAATTGCACACATCTGTGCTACTTTTCGGTTGACCTCTACTGTACCTAAGAGATTCATTCTAAACTCGATTTCAAACCACTGTTTCGCCTAAAAAATAGTATAAACAACTCCTCGGCATGAGAGCTCGAAAAGAACTACATTGCACAAGAAAAACTCGAGTCGTTCGTCCGAAAGGAGCTTCAAAGCTCCAGAGGGTTTGACGTCGAGGGAGCACAGGTGGTTGCAGCCGCGCCGAGACGCAGCGAAAGAGGGAAGGATGATGCAGGAATTTCGACACTAACCGAATGCACTGTCACGTAGACGAGTCACGGAGAGTTCGAGGAACGATCGTGGCGATCGTTTAACGGAAACATCGTGTTCGCGAGATGGTCGTTCCTCGATGAAGAGGAGCTCGATCGACTGGCCGGGGCGAAAGCCGTCGCGCGACTGAAATCGCTCTCTGCCCACAGCATCCCCCGTTTGGCACACGGTCATCCCCTACCCTCTCTACCTGCCTCTCTCTCGCAGCCTCTCTCTTTCAGCCTCTCTTCGAACCCTGCACGCGTGATTCTCCCTTATTTTACCCCGGCCGCTGTCAGGCGTATTCAACGCTCGCTGGGATTATGAGACGGGCTTGCCAGAGCTGAAGTCGAAGGGATTTCTTCGGATCTTCATGGCTATCGCGACTCCGACTGCTTCTGCTGGCTTATTTCCAGTCGCATGGGACACGCGTGTAGCTTTCTTTTTGCTTTATTAATTAGAGAATTGCTGAACTTATCCCTGTTGCTGCAGAGAAAATGTTCCTCGGGATTATGAGACCCTGCCAGAGCTAAAGTCGGAGGGATACCATGGCTGCAACTCCTTCTACTGGCTTAGTTTCAGTCACATGGGACACGCGTGTAGCTTTCTTTTTGCTTTATTAATTAGAGAATTGCTGAACTTATCCCTGTTGCTGCAGAGGAAATGTTCCTTGGTATTATGAGACCCTGCCAGAGCTAAAGTCGAAGGGATACCATGGCTGCAACTCCTTCTACTGGCTTAGTTTCAGTCACATGGGACACGCGTGTAGCTTTCTTTTTGCTTTATTAATTAGAGAATTGCTGAACTTATCCCTGTTGCTGCAGAGGAAATGTTCCTCGGGATTATGAGACCCTGCCAGAGCTAAAGTCGAAGGGATACCATGGCTCCGACTCGTTCTGCTGGCTTATTTCCAGTCACATGGGACACGCGTGTAGCTTTCTTTTTGCTTTATTAATTAGAGAATTGCTGAACTTATCCCTGTTGCTGCAGAGGAAATGTTCCTTGGTATTATGAGACCCTGCCAGAGCTAAAGTCGAAGGGATACCATGGCTGCAACTCCTTCTGCTGGCTTATTTCCAGTCACATGGGACACGCGTGTAGCTTTCTTTTTGCTTTATTAATTAGAGAATTGCTGAACTTATCCCTGTTGCTGCAGAGGAAATGTTCCTTGTGATTATGAGACCATGCCAGAGCTAAAGTCGAAGGGATACCATGGCTGCAACTCCTTCTGCTGGCTTAGTTTCAGTCACATGGGACATGTAGGTTTCTTTCTGTTTCATTATTTAGAGAATTGTTGAAATTATTCCTGTTGCAGTAGAGAAAATGTTTGTTGGGATTATGAGACAGGGGTACCAGATCTGAAGACGGAGGGATACCGTGGCTGTAACTCCTTCTGTTGGCTTATTTCCAGTCACATAGGACATATGTGTAAGTTTGTTTTTGATGTATTAATTAGAGAATCGCTGAACTTATCCCTGTTGCTGTTGAGAAGATTGTGCTCATGGATTACAGATACATGGACTTTTCTTGGTGTTTCTTCAAGTCGTTTATTCTTTGACTGTGTCCAACGTTATTTCTTCTCCTTCTTCTTTGGATGTAACCTAGCATCGAGTGCTATGATCGCTTAGCCAGGGGACTTACAGTTTTAGGTGGAAAACCACCTATTTGTCTCTGTATCTACCTATTGTCAACAGAATCACAGGCACAGTAAAGACGATCACCCATCCTAATGCTAATGTCATTTTTGCTCACTGGGAGAATTTCAATAGTGTATTATTAGTATCATTAGGTTAAAGTTCTATCAATCATTCAATTTTTTGAATCGTCCATTGTTACTGACGATCTTCTTCCATCTATCTAGCAATCTGTTCATCCCATCTGCATAAAGTGTCTTGCCTTTACTGTTGAAATATTCTTCCAGTGGAATGTTCCAGCGAAAGAGTTATGCTATGATCTAAACAGGTGGTAATCAGACGATGCAAGATCAGGATTACATAGGAGATGATTTACTACTTCTCATCCTAATTGACACAACTTTTACTGAATCCTTAACGATGTATAGGATCGAACGTTATCATGGTGGAGAATTCCCTTCCTATTTGTCAGTGCTGGACGTTTTTCTGTGATTCTTCCATTGAGCTTGTTCAATTGATCGCAGTACTCCTCGGTTGTAAATGTGTCGTCAGGTTGCAGTAACTCATAATGTATTGGTTCCTCAATATCCCACCAACCAAACACAGAGCATTCTTTTCTGCTGATGATGAGGTAGTTCAGAGACAGAAGGAGCTGATTGTCTGGGTTGAAATTAAGCTTGACCATGGTACTTGTCAGGTGTGACTGGTTCCCCAGGTTGCAGCAACTTATGATGTATTGGTTCCTCAGTATCCCACCAACCAAACACAGAGCATCCTTTCCTGCTGATGAAGAGGTAGTTTAGAGACAGAAGGAGCTGATTGTCCGAGTTGAAACAAAGCTTGACCACAGTACTTTTCAGGTGTAACTGGTTCACCAGGTTGCAGCAACCCATAATGTGTTGGTTCCTCGATACCCCATAAACACATAGAATTCTCTTCTGCTGATAAAGGGGTAGTTTAGAAACAGAGGAGGTTGATTATCCAGCTCGTTTCCTCTTCTTGGTATTACATGTTATCAATGTCTCGTCTCCAGTTACAAATCTGTCGGAGAAAGGCCGTGTACGACAAGAAAGAAGCAGTGACGATGAAATTCTGATCCGATCAGACTATAGAATCGGTTGGACGACAGAAATTCCACGTCGCTCTAATCAACGTGAGCTGTTCGCGATCGATCGATCGGAAGAACGGAATTTCTTGTCGGACGCCTTCGTTCCGTCTCGATCGGTTGACGAAAGAATGGCCCCGATATCGATCCCGGCGAACAATAGCCCGCCATTTTCGGCATCGCGACGCATTGTGCGATCGCCGGCACTCGACATTGTTCGAAACATCGAAGCTGGATTAATCGTAGCCGAATATCATTACGTTTTGCCGGGAAACAATCACCGGGGACTGGAGTCGGGTTTCTGGCCTCGAAGGGTGCCAATTAGGCGCAGGTTGCTGGGATACCTGGAAGATCAGTTGATTAATTGCATACGTTGAGAAAACGATCGGTAGACCGCGAATGTTTATGCAAATATACATATTTAGGTTTACATATTTCTGATAGTGACTCTTTGACTTTAATGAGAAGACTGAAAATTACAAACTTTTTACATCTTCATACAGAATGAATGTACCCAAAAATAATACGTTCTTTAATGAATAACATTAATTGTTCTATTGGTTTCATTCAGCCTGCTTACATATATTTATTATAAATAAGTAATAATTGAATCATTGTGTCACCTACATATGGGTGACGTGGCAGTCAAAGCGTTAATGGAGTTAAATAAAAGTTCAACAAGACTGCATTTGCTCCTTGAGTTGCTTAAAATTTGTGGGTTATTGAATGTCCATCATTCACTAATTTGGATATATTAAATTGTATAAACATTCGCAGCTTAATAATCGTAGGTTGCCTGATTCTGCAGGTTTTTAACGCGATCGTAGAAAATTTATGACGTTCTCGATCTTCCAGTACAAACATCAGTCTGTTAGGTCAGGTACATCAGGTGCAGTCAGCATGTTAGGCATCATCGAAAGAATTAATTAGCAATTATTCATTGCGAATTAATTTTTATTTTCCTTGCAGATCATATGTTTATCTTAGGAAACATTTTTTTTGAGAATATAAAAAGAAATATTAGATTGTTTGGAAAGATCATAAGGAAATTGAATGCAAACTTCAAGCTTCAAGAACACAATCCTGAGTTCTAAATTTCGCGATCACTTTGGCGATCTCATAGTTCGCCTGATAAAAAGGGTTTGTTTGTTAATATTTTAAGCTATCAACGACATTTCGAAACACTTTGGTGATCTCACAGTTCGTCTGATAAAAAGGGTTTGTCTTCTTAATGTTTTAAAATATCAACAAATGCTCAGTGCAGAAACCCGTTTTAGAGCAGCCATCTCATGAATGTTTGTGGAAGGTTGCTCAGAACAGTATAGAATTAAATTATTGCTATACAAGTGGTGGTTTAGGCTGAAATTTAATATCAAATCACCCAAAATCGTTAGTCTGGCCACTGCTGCGCTGACAGCCTCAATTCTGAGTTCTAAATTTCTCTCTCAACACAGAAATCACTTTTGCAACCTCATAGTTCGTCTGATAAAAACGGTTTATTTTCTTAACGTTTTAAAATATCAACAAATTCTCAGTGCAGGAGCACGTTTTAGAGCAGTCATCCCATGAATATTTATAGAAGGTGGCTGAGAACTATACAGAATTAACCCTTTGCACTCCAAGTATGGCTGTGAAGCGTTCCACTTCAAGTATGCCTCTCAAGCACTTCGTTGGTTTGTCAATTTCAACTACTAATTTTTGTATACCGTGTCAAAAATGAAATATTTTTTAATACGTAAAACTAAGTAAAGCGTAAACATCTTATCCCGATGCAGTTTTCTTGGAATATGAATCACTGAAAATTAACATTTGCTTGCAGTAGCTCGCAACCATATTGCTCGCATCATCGCATTAGTTATGTTGGAGTTGCTGGTCTATCGTATCACCAGATACTTGGAGTGCAAAGGGTTAAATTATTGCTATACAAGAGGTGGCTTAGGCTGAAATATCAAATCGCCCAAAATTGTTAATCGAGCCACTGCTGCGCTGACAGCCTCAATTCTGAGTTCTAAATTTCTCTCTCAACACAGAGACCGCTTTTACGATCTCGGTTCGTCTCAGAGTGTACACCAGGTGAGGGAGGTGTAACATTGGTCTCAGGAGTGGTTTTCAAGGGAACCGTTCTCGTTAAGAACCTTATCGTTCGGTCAGAATCTCCGCTTTTATCGCCGACACCGCTTTTACCCTTGTTCACCGCCGTTAAACGATGCTACTCTTGGCATCGGACCCTGCAGGAGCCCGTGGACGCCGTCGAAACTTCGGACGCGTCGCCTGGAGATCGAAAAGTCGAACGAGCAAGGGGTCAAATTGAAACTGCCATCGACTTTCCGATGTTCTTCTCTTTTTTTCCTAATTGAGAGGGAGTACGGATTTCTCCAAGTTTCGGCGAATTTTCGAACGAGAGCTTCAGGATAGCGGCCGTGGAAACTTCAGACGCTTTTATCCTCGTGCACCCGTTTCCATCGTACGAACCAATCGTTTCCATTGGAGTTTCTCCTGTGAGCTGTTTTTATTAGCAAGGAACCACTCTCGGCGGAAGTTCAACGAATTCTTCAGCGTTAAAGGAGTAGAAATTAATGTACATCGACGTTTTTCTGGACTATAGTTACTGTTGGAGGTGACCAGTTTCACCTGTTCAGGAACGAACTTATTAGAGCTCATCTATTATAATAATATAGATAATATTCTTAATACTTATTCGCACTGAAGTATAGCAGACGTAGAGCCCCACTGTGAAGTTTTGATGATTTTGAAATAAAGTTGAAATAAAAGTGAAGAATAATGGATATTTTAAAGTGAATAGTATTTAACGAAGTGAAGAGGGGACAGTGGCCTTGAAGTGCCTATTCTCTATGTCTCCACAATAAGTATTAAATCGAAAGAAAAAAGAATTGAGAAAATTAAGAATTATTTGAGGAAAATGACGTACATATATCATATATAGACATTGGGTGTTCTATGTTTATTAACAATGTTACTGTAGATTAAAATTGAACTTATCCTTCAAGAGATACATCGTTTGCAAATAAAATATTCAGTTCAATAATGAATAATTTCTGTCTTCTTAACCCTTTGCGAGTTAGACGCCTATGGGCGTCGACAGTACACGATGAGAGGCTCTGTTAAACGTCGACAGCAGTCAAGGGGTTAAATTAACTGTTGAATTAGTAGTAAGGATTAAATTAACTGTTAAATTAGTAGTAACGATTAAATTAACTGTTAAATTAGTAGTAACGATTAAATTAACTGTTAAATTAGTAGTAAGGATTAAATTAACCGTTAAATTAGTAGAAGGGGTTAAATTAGTGAATTTACTGCAGAATTTATCAAAGGATGATTTTTTATTGCTTCAGCAGGATTATGAGTTTCAAGGCTCACCTTCTAATATGGAATAATAAACAATGGCGTATAGGAAGTATTTAAACTATTAATTGTTTACTTGAATTATTTCCAGAAAGATAGAAGTCTGTTTTGAATATTTTGAGTAATTAATGGAAATGCATAGAACTTTCAGGTAGTATTACGGTAATTAGGGTAACAGGTGCTACGATTTATTGTCCGCTTCCATAATTCCTTGGCTCGTGCACATAATTCGCTAAACAATCTTCGAAGAAACGTTAACAATGGAACTGGTAATCGAATCGACTGTGTAAGGTCGTTCGACGTTAACGAAGCAATAGCTAATTAACTCCGAGCAATTAGTTGCAGATCGATCTTCGCTGCAATTACTCGCTGAAATCTGCGAAAACCTTTTTCAAATCTTCACGCGTAGTTTCCTTCGTTATTCTACTTCTTTTTCCTGATTAAAAGATTCCTCTTCCCTGGACTGTTTTAATTTTTTAACGTTAATGGTCTGTACATTTTCAATTCCTGTATAAATTTTGTTCATTGTTTACAAAGTTACTCTTGACATTTTTGAGGGAAAAAGGAACGAAGGAGCATTGAAAATAATTAGTTAAATTATAAATTATTGACTTTTTTGAGTATTGGATTTGAATGATTTTCACTGAAAAATAGAATATGGAGTTCGTTATTATAAAAAAATCAACGGAGTTAAAACAGCGTCACTGATAGAAAATATGACAACCCTGATTGTTATTAAACAAATTTATAAATCTCTAATACTTTATAAATATTTATTATTTATTTAAATCTTTCGATTCTCTGTTAATGGCAGTTTCATAAAGTTTCAACAATCTAGTTACGTATTCTTGTACTTTTTCAGTGAAGTTGCTATCTGAGAAAACTTCAAAGAAATATAGATGTTTTATGAATCATAAAGTTTCCATAACGAAGAAACTAATTAATCTTCATTAAATCCCACGCAGACCTCTGACTTAAGATCGTAAGTAGCATAAATGTGCAATTACTATAATTTGCTGTACAGCTAATTGCTTGTTCACTACTTCAATCCTTTTTCTCGACTTTATTTGTATCTTTTGAAAAATTTATCCTAATTTCTATTTAGAATGATTCATCTACGTAAGTTAACTTTTTACTACCTGCTATTCGCTTTTATTAGACAGTTCTCGAAAGCTTCCATGAATTTAAGTGAAACTAATTAATTACATTAATCAGTGAAACACATTCTTTATTAAATGCTCTATTGAAAAATATATTATAGTAAAAATAGACTAATTCGGATGAGTACTGTACATTGGTCACGCGTTTCCGGTAGCACCTTCAATTTGCCTTCTTTAAACACTTCTGTATTATTATTTTTCTATCGCTATGGTAATAAATCGAAATATCTATGAATTTAAATAAATTAAATTAATTGAGTTAATCGACAGACCCCATATTCCATTAAATTTTCCGATTCCAGTCACTACTGTACACTGGTCACATGCTTCCGGTACCATCTTCCATCTTTTTTCTTCAGACATCTACCTTCTATTATCTTTTTAAATATTGTTATCGTAACTAATGTAAATTTCCATAAATTCAAATAAATCGATTTAGATAATCAATAAAATTCATACTCCCTTAAGTGTTCTATTCTCGAGAATATAAACTACCCTGGGTCAGTAGTGTACATTGGTCACATGCTTCCGGTACCAGCATCCATTTTCTTTTAAATACCTGCTTACAATTTTTTATATTATTATCATAACTAATGCAACTATCGACAATTACAAAATCAGTAGAATTCATGCCCCATTAAATATTCTATTCATGACAGCAATAAGAATAAACTAACCCTGATCAGTAATGTACACTGGTCACGTGTTTCCGGTACCACGTTAGCTCTCCACCAAGAATTTGTCTCCCCAATTGATAGATCGCAATATCAGACACAGAGCTTGGCACTCGGGGTGTCCAAGGACGAAGATCGATATCTCCAGTGACAAGCTCCCGCTGTGACCTTTCAAGGTCAATTCCGAAGCTGATCCTGGCAAGCTGCAACACACATTTCTCATTTCTGAGCCCTGGACGTAAGACATTCGTCTTGCCACGCGGCGATGTCGTTACGTCACGTTGCAGGGAAAAAGTTCGTTCGATCAATAAGCCACCCTGTATACCGGAAAATTAGCCGAGCCAGAAGTTTCCTATTGTTGCAGGGTTTCCTCGAATGCTACGTTGTTTCCACGAGGGTCACGTTGCTACCGATTGTTTTCGCGACTGTTGCTGAACTCCGAGCCTGAGCGCTTAAGAGATATCGGGGATTCTCATGGTAGCGGCACTGGCAATCTCAGGGAAACTCGATATGATGGATAGTAGGTGACTGAATTTCAGAGAGGATCAGAGACAGTTTTAAAAAAGTTATTTATAAATTGATAATAAAATAAGATTGAGTTCTATTTAGTCTTTGAACACGTTTACTGTTAGGGGAGATCATCAGTGATGAGCACTTTTGATTTAATTAGTAACTCTTGAGAGATACAAAACTTTGAGAAAATTTAAAAACACTCACCTCATTTGAGAATATTTATCTCACTAAATATACATTTTAGAGACTATGCTGATAGGGTACTTTTTTATTCTGTTTTACCTCTTGTGTAATATTTCTTGAGGAGACTATTTGTTTGAGAGACACCCTGTATGAACCTGATGAACATTACTGGAGTAGAATTATAAAATTCTGTACGCTTAAATAACTACTTATTTTTAGAATGTTTTAAGTGAATTTAGCATTGGAAGAATACTGTTGAAAGACAGATATGTTGTTGATTATTTAGATATTTTTTCTTTCATGATTTGTACTATAAATAGCCAAATATACAGTGTCTGACTAGATCTGGTCATTTCTACTTAATGACCTCAGTGATTACCTGTAGACTTAGATTCCAGCTTGAAGCTAAATGATACCAATTAACATGATACTAATAAACTATGTAGTAATAGACAGTAACTAAATGTACTTTCAGTGCTGATTCCTGTATAAAATCTGAGACTTAGACTAAGTATTCTTGAGTTCAAAATCATGGATAATATGGAAGAAAATTCCAAGCCTACACTCTATACTAATGTAAAGTACTTCAATGACATCACAATTATTATTAAATAAATATATACACCTGAACAGCCAAGAGAAACATTTATTTTTTAAATATATTCTCCATAAAACTAAATTGTATTTCAAAGTAAACTTTATTACACTGAAAAGTGTGACTCTGAACTTAACAATTACATAAATTTCCTTACAAAAATATCTCACACACTTATCTCTTAAATTTGTCCCTGATGAAACCAAAATCAAATTTAAAAGTAAACATTTTTTCTAAACAAAATTTTGATGAATGGTGACTCTGTTTATAAATGCATGTCACTTTGTTAATGACTGCTGGCTGTAGGTGCTCTAAGTTATTACAGTAGTACAAACAACAGGACAGTCCAGTGTCCTTGGTTAAAAGCTGACGTTGAAACAGAGAAGGATCCGTGGAGCCATCAAATATTCATTTATTTCTGGTAACAACTATGTACACACATATACATACATATAGGCGTTATTAACGTGTACGTAAATGCAGAAAGTGGTCCATGCTTGAACGTGTGTTTGAATAACAAGTCGAGTTGCTTCCGCGACGAGGACTCTTTGCTTTCAAAGATGGCCAGATCCGAGTTAGACGTTGAAAAACGAAGTGTCTCATGTGAATTCAACGTGAAGACGTACTCGTTCGGTAAAAATACTTGAAGGGGTTTTTCTCCGGTGTTTTCTATGTCCAGAAAGAATTCCAGAACTTAGTTGGAAGTTCCATTGATCCTTTCTAATTTGCTTCTTCCTTTTAGAACATCCCTGTTCGTTAGGCCATATTGCTGTCCGTTTGCATATCGGTTTACTCGGAATTCTAAGGCCCCTTTTTTGGCACGCAATTTACCTCGCAAGAGGAAGAAGGACCAAATCGTTGAATTCTCTGAAGTTACCATTCTCAAAATTAATCATCGCGGCTCTGCCACTCAGAATTCGATTTCTCTTGCAAATCTCTTGATGCAATAACGATCTTCCTTCGACGACGTAAATCAAGAATTTCGTTCGTTCAAAACGATTCTCGGTGAAATCGTTGAAAATACAATTCCTCGGTGTATATAATACGTGTTGTGTGTAAAGTTAAAATACGGTTTCTTCTTCTGTAAAAATAATCTGTCTCCGCGAATCGTATAGATCAGCCGGACGCTCTGTATAAGTTGTATCTTCCTCACAGAATGTGAAACTTTCATCCAAGACCCTTACTCCTATTTTTATTTAAAATTTGTAGATATGGTACAAAGTGTGTATATTCGCCCGATAATACGTGGCGTTCGAAACGATCGTCATGTAGAAATACGTATTGTGATCGTGTCTGATGACCGTGCAAGTCAGATATGTTGCTCTAGAATCTCAGCAGAACGGAGCAAGTGTGAGAAAATCGAAATTAACAGTGACCATCTTAAATCTCTATAATTTATGTCGATTAACGACGCGTTTCATCCGTTCCACGAATTATATTCAAAGTTAATTCAAAGGCTAGACTTTACGATTATTTGAAAAACTTATCCTGGGAATTATAATACTCTACCGGAGTTTCAATTCAGCTACTTTTATCGAGGTTAATCCCTGATAAGATGAAATGCTTCTGGTAACTATACGTCCAACCATCTGACTCACTTTTTCGGAGTCACATTCAGAGCGACAAATACGATGCTGAAATCGTGGGCGGAAATAGGAGTAAAAGTATCCAAAAAGGCTTCTTAAAAATTCGAGAGTACGACACATAGTGAACTTTTCGAACGAAAATTCAACTATCGGTGTCTCGGTTTCCATTTTTTTCCTTCTATCCGTGAATTCGGTATCAAAAGGGACATACTTTCTCCGTGGACGATTAATCGTCGAAATCGTACATCTGATAGGTCTTCCAACCGAGTTTCTGAAGGGATCTGCAATCAGAAGACATGACGCATTAATACAAAACAGGGAAAATCGTTCAAAATCATTTGATAAAAAATAGAAATATTTAAAGTAGATTGGATCAAAGAATTAAAAGTCTTCTGCGCTTTCTTAGCAGTGAAATCATTTGTAAAACCGTCGGACAGCGCCATTAATATTACTTTTTCGCGGATTGCATGAATTCTCGAGGACCACAGGTGAAAATGCACGCTTCAGGGGAGTTTTCAGCGACCAGTTCCTTCAATAAATCGTCGGATACCGTGCCGCGTCTGCCCGTCCACGTGCTTCCAGCTTGCGATAGGATATGTGTAACTTTCAGCCTGCAAAGGATCAAGATGTCAGATCATGACAAACAGAAGTAGAATAAAAAGATATCTTATTGATCGATTGGTGTAATCACTTCTTTTCTGCGCAAACTTTGTCCAGCTGCGCCACGTAGAACATGTTGTCTTCATCCTTGTTGAAGTTGATGAGGTTTATCGTCTTCCTAAAACAATCGAAGGACTATCATTAAAAGTATGCAAGAATATAGAAATTACAAAGATGCTATAACCATACTGTCTTATACATCCTAATTTCTTAACAAGCAGTCTTGTGTCACAATTAAAAAAGTAGCTATGTGCAAAGGAAAAGGTGAGACGTCTCAAGGACTGCTGCAGTCTCAAGAAAAATACGTGTGCTCCATGCCAGATTGTCTTTTTATAAATTGAACTAGATAGCCTGACACAGAGACGGATGAGTAAATTGGAGCACAGAAGGTCAGGAGTGGAGAGAAACAAAAAATACTAACACGTTGCGCCTGGCCAAGGCTCGCTGAATAATTCCAAGCATCGCGGTCAACCCTGTGCCGCCTGCCAGCATGTGGATGACAG
Organism: Macropis europaea; assembly: GCA_916610135.2. Taxonomy (NCBI): domain Eukaryota; kingdom Metazoa; phylum Arthropoda; class Insecta; order Hymenoptera; family Melittidae; genus Macropis; species Macropis europaea. The sequence goes on along the minus strand of OU744351.1, from coordinate 13,542,248 downwards.
AGTAACGATCGAAGGATTCTACTACGAAGGCACCTAAAGCATTGCTCAACATTAGGGTCTGGCCGATTTCAAGGTTCGTTATGGACGGACTCAGCGCGCCATTGGGGTACTTCTTGATCATCAGACATATGCAGTCCGACTTGTAATTCGGCGCCACGTCGTCAGGGTGAAGGCACGGTGGGACAGGTGTGTACGATCGCGATACTTCCATTCCTGAAACAGAAATTGTCTGGTTGTTAGCATAGAAGTCATAGAAAGAGTACTTCTACTAATGTAATGTGAGTTCATATGCAAAACTGATAGCTGCTATTTAAATAGGATTAAATAGTTCTGTACTCTTAACTTGAATCCTTAAATCTGACCCTAATTTCCTCTTGTAACTACAAATTTCACTATAACTCTTCATGTAGTCAATAAATTAATGCTTCAAGTTCTTTAAAGATACTGATCTGTAACGATAGGTGAATGCCTGATAAAATACTTATTCCTATGTAAATATTTAGAGTAAGCTACTAGAAATTGCAGTCTAAAGTAACTTTTGACTGGTTAATGTTAGAAGATCATTGTTTAATGAAATATGTTCTGCATGGGGAGTTTCATATGACAATAAGATGTTTATTTATTTGTGCCTTGTACTTTGAAGACTTTAACAGATCCCAAAAAACATGTAGCATCATTTAAACAGGATATATTTCAATAGAGAATGAATGTTTAACATTAATAAGTCAGAAGACACTTTCAGTGGCAGCTTTTAGTATCTCAACCTGTTCACACTTAGAGACAATACTTCTCTGACCTTAACATGGATGTTTCTACATATTTTATACATTCTCAATTCAGAGAACATTCCAAGCATTACACCATCTAGTATCAAGTTTGTTTTGTTAATCTTTTGAATAAAATTAAAGTTCAAGATGATATTTTTGATGATTTGAAGAATGTCTAAAGGCGTACCCATCACGTTCACCTTGGCTTCTAAATGCCTGCCAATGGGTACCAGTTCCAAAGAGTCTTTCGCTCGTAGAACTAACAAATGAACTAGTTTAGAGAGTGGCTTGTTGGTGAGTACTTCATACTCTTTGTACGTTCTGCTATTTGTGTTTGTTTCCCTGGATATCATGTGGCTTCCCTGGGACTTCCATATCTCCTTTGTCTTCTTTGTGAATGTGAAGTCAACCTGCAAAATAGACATCATAATAATATTTCAATTCCTCCATCTGATACAAGAAATTTCTTTGGAAACACTGATCTCCAATTTGACTTTGAAGCATCATGTTTGCATTAAGAATAATTCAGAGACTTAATCATTAACACAAGGTACAAAAGAAATATTTTTGTAGTGTGTTACCTCCATTGTGTCAAAGTTTCTTTTGCACACAGGTGGCCATTCGATACCAGCCACTAAATCGAGCTCATGTGTAATTATATCCTTCTCAAAAAACAACTTGAAGACCAACTTGGAGTCACTTATCCTCCTCAGCTGATATGACACGCCAGGATAGTCACGCACCGTTTGATAGAAAAGCGTGATCGAATTGGACGTTTGCCTCCAATCCATCTTGATATTGGTCAAACTAGACTCTGACACGTTCTCCTGACTTGTATTGCGTGCTGAAAGTCATTAACAAACAATTTGCATCAGACTTTCTGAATATTACAGTATTAATAGCAAGTAATGCCAAACATATGACCATCAGAGCAAAATATTTGCAATTTTACATAATTATAATACACTGGATTGTTAAATTAGATTGAGACCATGTCCTGCATGTGCACAAATGTTTCAAATTGCCTGCTCTTAACAAAGAAGTTCAACTCTCTTAATCACTAGCAATTTCAGATCAGGATGTCTTACACATCTAAAGACACTTGCTCCAAACATGCTATGTGGTTTAATTAATTCATTTGGTGTTTCTAAACAACCTACTCTCTTCTGAATGAAAACAGTACAATATTATATACACTGTTGACAACTATCAGCAATCTCTCAATAACTGAATCAACTCATTAACTTGAGCAATCTTCTAGAACCTATTACAACTTCTCTTTTGATATAAGTTTCTCTTTTTCCATAGAAGGAATGAACTTGAAATCCCAGTGTATCTGGACTTTTGTCTGAGGGGTCGTTGGACGGTCACACCGCTTACTGGTGCAACTTTTGATCAGATCCAACGTGGCGGATGAACAATTGATCGTGTTCGAGACAGTGTTCTCCGTGGTCGATGACGCTGTGCTGGCGGAACCGCGGCTCAACCTTCCAACCACGCATTTCTGAAGGATGCTCTGATAATTGACCCAAGCGTGCACCTGCAACAAACGATCTATGGGTACGTAAAAATAATCGTCGATCAGCGAGAGTCATTCTCGTCGACCCAAGGTGTTTCGAATCGTTTCGACTCACGTTTTCGAAGAGCTTCGTCGCATCCTTGCCCACGCCTCTCATCAGTTCGTTGGTCCCCCCTGGATGAAAGTCCATGTAACGTGTCACGTTGAAAACGATCCCTGCAATGAACATTTGTCGAGTTATTAAACTCTATTTCATTGGGATAATTATGAATGCAATAATACAAGAGACAAAACGAAGTTCAGACATAATTTGAATTAAATTTTCTTAATGTCCTTAGAGTCTTGTATGTTGCAATATCTGTGTATGCTGATAGGGATAAGCACATGGGACTTTAAGAATAATTTTGTTCTGTCTTGGGCAGATTTTATATAAACAATTTATAGTCTATTTCAGTGATGGTCATCGGAGCTGCGGCCTTCCCCCACTCTAGGTCAATTCCCCTCATATAGGCTGTGATCTGGGACGAACAGGGACCGAGGGGGAACTGGAGGGAACTGAAACGAGGGGAGTGGACCTAGAGTGGGGGAAAACCGCAGCTCCGATGGCCATCACTGGTCTCCTTGTTACTTATTACTAATAATAAAGAAAAACAATTCAGTAAAATATTTTTTGTTCTATCTCTTTTATGTGTCTCAGTGAAAATTCTCTAAATATCATATGACAATTAATTTTTGTAAAAATGTCTAATAGCTCGAGGTCCATAAACGTGAACAAAAATAATAACATTTTATAGCGTGTAATTTCCCAATGGAAATAATCGTATCGTTCCATTAATGTCACAAGCCGTGGAACAAGGGAATTGAAAACACGTCAACGAATTTCAGAAACTGAATTAAAGTAGATCGATAAATGTTGCACGGACGTGGACCAACGAGGAAAGTACGTTTTAATCAGGCTAAAAGCGGACGTTTGTTGTTACCGGGAAACGTTAGTCTTTGTTTCTCGTGACCGGTGCACATTTTCCATTCGAAACACTAACAGTAAAGCTTTCGATAATTGCTCGCCGTAGAAACAATTTCTGTAAACTTTTTATTACCCAGCCTGAGAAACATGGAGACAGAAATATCAAACGAAAAGAAAATTGACATGAGTCGTTGGTTTCGAAAATAGTATGAGTCACATTCCCCCAAAAATGGGTCATCAAAAGTCTAGATGTTAACTGGGATTGCAAAGCAGTATATAAGATATTTTGTTTATTTTCAAAAATTGTATATCTTTGTTACTATTGAATTTTTTAATTCTGAGATTTTCTTCAATCAATTCATTTGAAAATCAATTTACTATACATGGGTGATTTGATCGATATCACATACAACAATACTTTTAATAAGAAAAAACGTGTCTCTATGAACTTCTCGAAAGCCACCTCGATCAATTTCATGAAATGGGAAACAGAGAAAATTAATAAAATTATAACATCATGCGGTCAGGTACTGAAACTGAAAGATTCGCAGAAAATGGTTATCAATTTAACTCCAAGAAGGTTCATACGTTGCTATAAAAACATATCGACGATCCTAAAAATTCGAAAAAGAATACCTTGATAAAGAAATCCTTAAATTAACGTTCCACGGTTTTAAATAAACAAATGTCTTCGCAGTGACGAGGACAAAGAGGGCTGCGTATTATCGAGTTACTGTAGTTGAATGAAACCTAATCTGGAATTAAGCTTAACGTCCCGTTGAACTAAATTACCCCGTTTTACTCAATTTTACGCGTGCGATGACTGTCTTGCGCAACTCTGACATAATTCTGCAGATGCCGTCGATTTTAATTCCATCGATTTAATTTCGCGTAAATGGTCTCGTCTGAGTGTTTTCTCGTGCGGCTGATCACGATCGACGTGCAATCCAATCAGCAGAAACTAAGTTTTATGGCCCGAGTGGATCGTTTCCATCAACAAACGCGGATCTACGCGGGATTTAACGCATTCGAGACCGATGACCCAGCATATGAGTCGTGTAATGTCTCGGACTCGATCTAATGAATAGACGGCTCAGCATGTGGGTCGTGTACACAGATTACATAATTAGAATAACTTTTACAGTGAGTGTAAGGACAGTCCAGGTTTATGTCTCAAGGATCACCGTAAACGTCTACTATGAATTTTATTACCTGTAAATAAAATTTTGATTGGAATCTAACGCGTTGAACGTCGCAGTGAAAACAGCCATACTCGGTCAGACACGCTGTAACTTGTCGTCTTTAATATAAATTAAATAGGAAAAGAGTATTTAAGTATTTCATGGCATACGTCCAGGTGCTTCTATAGTATTCGTGTGAGTCTCAATTTCCTTGAGATTATGCAAGAATCCATAGTGATTTAATTAAATTAATACCCACGACAGTCCACCTATTAAATTTATTATTATATGTATAAATATATCTGTATATTTTAATCAAATTATTATTCTCTTGCAGTCTTGTTACACATTCGTTATTTTTAGCAGGGTAAAATAATTATAATAATTTTCGTTTTTGTAAAATAAATATTAAGCATGTTAAATTCTGTTTATTTTTGTGAAATATCGACTGAAGTTTGACTGGTTTAAGAGAGATTGTACCTCGAATCGCGATCCAAGCATCATTCTGCTTGTTATGGTTGGCCAGTTCGGACAAAGTTACAACTCGTGGGATGCCACCAACGCCGGTTAAATCGACGCCAGAATTTCCCAGTCGGATCCAGTCCATCAGACTGTGGCCAGGTGCTAATGCTGTCTTATTTCGAGGGTTCCCTGTAACAATAAACAAACATTTATTTATTGTATTTCAACATCGAAACTCAATCACTGGATGCGTAGTAAAATCATGCCCATGATGAGGAATATTTATACAACCCGTGCGGGTGAGCGAAATTGGTGGTCTTTAAGTATGCTCTGTAAACGCCCATGGGCGTCATCCGCACGCGATGTATAGGTCGTTTTATCAAATTTCAAATTATTGTTACATTGAAAGGGGTAGTTTGCAATTTTGTCAGGCTCTACATTTTAGTACTTAATTAACCCCTAGCAGATTTCAATTCTTAAATAATATCAAATGTACTGTCAAATTGGACTTATAAATTGTATAATTACAAAAACAATTAAATTTGTAATAATATTGGTCTGATAATGTCTGCGGGTAATAATGTCTCTACTGAACACACAAGCTATATTGTATACTATATTTATATGGCAATAAGAATTTTACGCAATTTTGGTAACTGTTTTTACAATCATTCTCACATTATTAACAATCCTGATAGATTACGGTATTATGTTACAAACAAAAGTACCCCAACAGATTATGAAAAATATACACATTGTTATTACTTCATCAAATATAAATTGTGTAAATAACAATCCGTAAAATTCCATAGAAAATCGTAAAATACCCAGTTTCCATACACAAATATCTTTTTGATTTTTATTTCTACAAGGTTCGGAGTACAGAAAATATTTACTCGCGAGAAAAATTCTGCAGCAACATTGATGTTCGATCAAAGCGCAGAAGGCCGTGGCACACTTAAAAATGAAAAAAGAAGACTCGACGGGTTTGCTGGTCTCCGAAGAATAAAAATTCAAAGTTGGAGCGCGGAAAGTTTACGAAAATACGTTGAACAGATTTGCAGAAACTTTCTAAACGCTTTCCCGTGTGACGGAAAACAGATACGCTTCCGGAATGGCGGACAGAAACCGCAAAATATCTGCATTCGCGATCGTAGAACTTTTTCCTTTGTGCATTGTTATCTGCTGCGAAAATTCCCTGATAAACGTCTGCGATACGTCGCTTGAGAGTTTCAGTCGCTTATGAAATTTCCCTAGGATTTTTCTAGGGTCGACAGAAGTTATAAATTGCAGGAAAACATGGATCAGATATTGCATTAAACAAAATAGACATTGTGTTTTATTTTAGTACGTTTCAGATTAATTCTGAACCAAAGAGAACGCCAATAAGTTCAGTTAAAAATGAATGGTGACGAGTTAACTCGTCTTGCCTACAAAGTGGCTCAGTTTGTTTCTAATGAATGAATAAATAAATGACGATTCTTGTCTGGAGTTCATCAGTATAATGAGAGTGAAAGGTAAGCGACGAGTTAACTCGTCATGCACACGACAGACACTTTGAACTCCTCTTCTCCATCACAGAACATTTTCCAATAATAATTTAACTGGTTCTGCCGAGCTCAGAAGTATTTCCAAATGACGAATTAACTCGTCTTGCACATTATAAAAGTATCTGCAAACGACGAGTTAACTCGTTTCGACTCAGACGTTTTACGAAACGATGAGTTAGCTCGTCTTTCCTGTTGCAAAGGTATTTTTAAATGACGAGTTAACTCGTCTTGATCACTATAAAAGCATCTTCAAACGACGGATTAACTCGTTCCAGCTTAAACGTATTTCCAAACGACGAGTTATCTCATCTTACCTGTTTCATAGCTATTAAACAACGACGAGTTAACTCGTCTTCCCTGATTGATAAAATCGTTTTGATCACCGTGAAGCTTCTTTTATAATGACTTTACGAAAAATGGGTAAAACGGTTCGTTGAAAGTTCAACGACTACGCGATTAAACGTTCGCGGGGACGAGCCGCGGGTAAAACTACATAATTGGCAATTATCGTTAATTACTGACCGTCCTGAATCTGCAAACCGAGACTCTGAGGGGAACCGTCGCCGTCCATGACGGAAACCAAAGACGCACCGCAGCATCGTGGCATTTTCTCATCGAAACGTCAGAGTCGAGGGACTTTTAACCATCCTCCTGCATCAAATCGCAAACGTAAGACCAAACCTCATCCGACCTCTCAATCTCCAAGGAAAACAACTGAAATAACTATGTATTATACATCTCGAGCTGAGTCCGCTCGTACATTTCCGGAAAGCCTTTTCAAGAGACTAAAATAAAATTACCAAAAAAGAAATTTAAAGAAAATTGAAGATAGAACGAGCAATCTGCCCCTTCAACTGTTAGGCTACAAAGAAATATTTTAGAATCAACTATTAAATGAATAAGTAACAGAAAGGTGTAATTTCATTGAGCAAAGATTTACTGCAATTGGAGCAACAGACATTTAAACACAAATATTCAAACGTTCGAGCACTGAATATAACCAAGAACAAACACCGCTGGAATATTAAACCATATTTACTCGACAGATGACGTGACGTTTAGCAATCACCAGAGTATATTGTCTCACAGAATATCATACCATTAAACAAACAGAAACGGTGCTGAATCAAAGGACACTACTGTGCTGGACAACCGAACTGGAGCATCATCATAAACTGTTCAAACATCGTGAAGCACGAAACTTCCTCTAGGAACACGAATTTGTGCAAGTGCATGTCAGGTGCGTTGTCTGAGAATATTAAAACGACTCACCGCTCGAGAAAACCAAACAGCGCCGGGATAAAAACGAAAGACTGCTCTGAAATGAAAATGCGTGAGCCTCCAGACAGTCCGGTACCAGCGGGTACCAGCGGTACCACATAAAACGTCCAACGACGTTACAAAAAGAAAAAAGGACGAGATAAAAGGTACAAACAAAATTTCAAGCCTCGATCACAGCAGAACCGGATGACACCTGACCGCAAAACCGACGGAACTGGCGGGAAATCCGCGGACGTACCTGCACGAAACCGCGTTCACGTCGAAAACCGTCATATATACTCCTCTCTGTCCTCGAAATCGTTCCAAATAACTGGCACAACCTATCACGATCCTGTTTGATCACAGAGCGTCACCATAGACCCAATTGTAACCTTCAGAAGACCGATGTCCCCATCAAGGTCGAATTCTAACGAAACGATCTTCTCCAAACACTCTGACACAGAGTCCGGTCATCTGCAGGTAGATGTATGGAGAGATTCGTTGAATCGTTCAGATTGCAGGATTTCTTCAGCTGATGTCTCAGACAAGGTTCTGAAGGGACGTCTTGAGGAGTTAGAGTGTTCGAAGGGTTAGAGGAAACGTGATCACGATGACGAGAAGCTGCAGGACGAGATGATGGTCTCACGGTGGCGGACTGGAAGGTACTGCACCGAAACACGCGGACCGATATAGCCCTCAGACAGGTAGATCAATATAGTAGCTACGACGTGCCTAACACGCAGGATCTCGCCAGTGAGCGCGTGGCTCGCAGCAAAGATCGACGAAGCTCTGTTAACACCAACCCCAGACACACATTATTAACCCCAGGTGGTTGTTAACGGATTGATGACCGCACGATGGACATCTGTCAGGTTGTTTCATACTTAACGCGTTTCTCTAGCTTATGCAACGTACAACCTCTTGACCGGGGAGGACGAGTTAGCTGGTTGTTTAGAAATCCATCTGGAGTGGGCATGACGAGTTAACTCGTCGCGAGGAAGAGTAGATATACAATTTATTTTTCATTTTCTTTACACGCTGCAGTTTGTCTTCCAATATTTTTCGTTTCTTTTTGTTTATACAAATGAACACCAAGCAACCACTTATTCATTTACTTGTTAGAGATAAATCAAGGTGAAATTATGGGTGTGACGAGTTAACTCGTTTTTAAATGCAGGCACGGTTAACGGATTAAATAAATAAATTATACATACATATACTGTTCACAGCGTATGTTAATTAGAAATTGTTCAATCCCGGTGAAGCTATAACAGCCTAAAAGAGCTTGCATAACTAATTATCCAAATAGTTATGATAAACTATATCAGTTGTAGTTTGCATTAATCGATTGGAAAGAATAGACGTCCGCAGATAAGTTCAACCATGTTTTACACATGATTCTTGAAAAAATTAATCATTTTTCATGTAAACGGTGTCTCGTATTCGTAAAAGCTTCCTGTCGACTGGTCATCGGAGTTCTAAGGCTTTCATGGCCCGGGTTGTTACGGTTATTACCGTCTGAGACTTCCGGTGGTTAGAGGTGTGCAGTAAGAAAACGTACCCAACGTTTCGCCAGCATTGCAGCTAGCTTCATGACGATGAATCGCACATGATGTTCGGATAATTTAGGTTCTACTGTACTCACGAACTCGGCGAACGAATACGTTTTAACGCTGTTGCTTGAAGCATCAAGACAATCACCTGTCCAAGATTAGTAGTTGGTCAATTAACACGTTGAACGCCACAGTGAAAACGGCCGTACCTAATCAGACACGATATAATTTACAATATTTAATATAAATCGTAAAGAAGGAAAAGATTTAAGCAGTCAGCCGTGTTATTCTGTTCATACATTATTGTGTCAGTATGAAGTTTGCTCAGAATTATGTGACAATCTATAGTTATTTAATTAAATTAAATCTGAGGTGTGGCTTGCCGGTGACCGCCACGGTGTTCAACGTGTCAAGTGGTCAATGTAATTATAGAAATATTTGATTAATTTCAAAAGTTTGCGGCGATTCTTCTGAAACGTTCGATGCTGCATCAGAGGCTAACTCAGAAGGTAGCCAAAAAGATCATTTCCATTCGATTTTACACTGCGTTGTTATTTTTCTTCGTTCCAGGAGTTAGGATCTGAAGACATCCATAAGCAATGCCAATTTCCTTTCATTTGTTATCGACTGAAATAATTTTGTAGAGTTCTAAACAGGTGACAGTCTGTCGGTGCAATGTCTTGACTATCCCAACCAAATTCCTCTAATTTCAAGATTGCTGAATAGAAGAGGACAACAGATGGCTACAAGTGGCAAGAAGGACGTTACAGAAATTAGAGGAATCTATTTAGGAAATAATGATTCATCCAGCATATGGTCCAGGCATTGCACCAACAGACTACCACCTGTTTAGGAGTCTACGAAATGAATTTAAGTGGAAACAAAATGGCTAACATCGAAAATGTTCTACAAAACTTCTTCACCACAGCGCCTTGGATCCTTCACAAGACATTGAAAAATGATTACTATCAACCCATTGCCGCAAATGACGGCTATAGCAATCATCCTGTAGGAACAAAGGCACATTAAAAGAAAGTATGTTCCTGAGGCCGATCTAAAAAAAAGTGTGCGTCTATGGATTAAATTATTAAAAATAAGTATCAGAAAATATACAGAAGTCCAGTGGTTTTATGCTTTTGTATTTCACCTTCCAAGAACATGAAAGGAAATTCGCATTGCTTATGGAGTGACCTAATAACTTCGCGGCTGTGCAAATCTATGGAATAAAGGATTGGAAGCGAGGAAATTACGCGAATCCGCGTCAGGTCCCACGGGAGAGAGCGTCAACGTGGACGCAAAAGCGGAAGGGAAGCCCATTTCCCAGTTTCCTGTGAACTATCGAACGATCCTCCGTCGTATCATCGTAAATCAGAGAATTCATGCTCCGTTCTCGGAATAGATCATCGATAACGATGATCCACGACGGTGCTGCGTGCGAGCCGCGATTTCACCGGCACTTTCGATGGAGGAAATGATCAATCGGTGTCCGGTAATCGAGAGAGATTCGATTCGTTGATCAACAGGACTGGAATATCGAAGAAATCGATCCTCGATAATTTTCTGGGCGGATATAAAATTATGTAGGACACGATCGGATAATTTTCCACGTTGCACAGATTATCCTGGTGTTTCTTGTCATCAAATGGCGATTCTTCAAGGTCTGAGCTTTGATCTAATGAAGTACACTGTTAACCCTCATCTACCCCTCATTTTTCTAACTTAATTTGTGCCTTGCTTTCAAACTGACACAATAGTATAAAATCGATATAATGAAAAGATAAACAGTTACATTTGCGAATTATTTTATTGAAAATAATATAATGAAATTTCTGTACGTACAGGTTTAAGCTTGTTCACATTATATCGTATTTTTGTGACGAAAATGTGTCAAATTGACGCAAGGGATGGATGAGGGTTAATAATAGCGGTTCGCGTGAATGATTTATTGTCTACTGAGGGGTGGAATATTATGGAAGCTCCAAATACTGCACAGGGTGAATATTGATTCGAAATGTTATCATTAGACTGTGGATATTTATGTAATTTTATATATCTAAATACGTGGAGGACTTGTGTAATAAATGAAATAAAAGATACGTTTGTTAAACATTTGAAAGACAAAATACAGTTGTCTTCAATCACATTAAGGCAAATAATACTGAATTTTAAAAATTTATATTTGCATAAATATCTGCAGGCTAATTATAATATTAATACACAATATTACCTTTTGCTAATGATATTTGGAAATTACTGAAAATCGTGAGCCTCTGTTTTGAATATATTGTGATTCGTCGGTTCAATTTAACTTGTTCACCGAAAATATCTCCGTTATTTTTAACAAAGCTTGTCAGATGGGAGGGTAAATATTTTGTTTATCACGAAATAGTTTCCAGACCTCTTTCATCCTCCTTAATGACATAAACAATTCATATCTCAGAGTTTACATCCAATTGGTCATTAAAACAGAAACAAATGATTACAATAATTAATAAATAGAATATAAATAAAATTCGAAACAAACACAATTTGCAACTGCACTTAAATTAATTTATTGACACATGAATGCTAAAATACAAACACAACACAACACAATGTTTCCTATTAAAACATTAACTGTCATTCATACAAAATTAATATAACTATAAATTACACAATCTCATTTATAATTTTTCCAATTTTCTATCCAGTCCAGCTGCCTTGAAAAACATGTTGTTTATGATGAAAGAAGTAATAGAATACATAGTCGAACATAAGTGCCACTCTCACATGAGTGACAGCACTCAAAATGTTAATTTCATAGAGAAAAACAGATTTTCTAATATTAGAAAAATGGAGCTTGCACAGAGTCTGCGACATGACCATGACTCATTGATCTGCATTGATGTCACTGTTGGTTCAATCTAAATAACAAATCAATATGTAACAAACTTTTTGTTATGCCTCTCCAGCTACGATTAAGCATGCCTGTATTTATTTGCAAACCACTTTTACGTTCAAGGAGAATCGATCAGAACCGCAAGAAAGTAGAGCGTATAGAGAGGCTTTGATCAATATTTGACTAAATTTATTGACGTTCAGAATTATAAATAGAATCGTATCGAGCAGCCACAGACAGGCCAAAGGATGCGAAACATACAAATGTGTTGTTCAGCTTGGGAACGATAAACATTTTTACCGCGGTGTTTGTTCACCGCTGTCTCGGCTCCCTCGGGAGAGAGCTTCTGAAAGCGTTTGTTGGTCCAAGATTTCTGTTTCTTTCGAAAACAGAAGAACTGGAGATGCTAGAGAAAACTTCATGCTCTTCAGCACTTCTTTTGAATTGGCAGAGTTAATGGAAAGTAAAAAAATTGGTATTCGAGTATTTTGGAATTTTTGGTGATGGAAATAAATTCTAAGTGATTAGAACAAGCATGAATTTTGTTGTGTTACAATGAACTTCTGTCTACTCTGAGATTAAAAATAATTTTGTTTGAATTTGATATGAAGAATATTTTCAGTTTTTGATATAACAACTTGTCAAAATTATTTTTGACTGACTGAAATTATGTGAAATGTACAGTGGAATATATCAACTACAAATACACCCTGCTGTCAGTCATGTTATTTCATTGTTGATTGTAAAGATAGAATTTCTGGAATCTTTTCTATAAAGCTTCAATTATTTGTTTTTGGAATCTTGCTGGCCTATCAGGCTACTGTTGTTCATGATTCTTTAAGAAAATTAAATTTAGTTTAACTAACAGAAGTACCAAACAGCTAGGACCACTTCTGCTCATCTAGCTACTCCAATACACTTAATTAGAATTGCTAAACTAGGACATTTTTAGACTACACCAGATCAAAATTAGTCTTGAAAAATTCTATCACCTTCCCTGTGATTATAACAAACTCTTGACTCAATACACAATGTTTTGTTACAGTAAACTAACTTAGTCAAGCTCCAAAGTGTCTAGTTTAATCTCTAATAACTTACTAGACAGACAAACTGTCCTAACATAATTATATACATATCTATTAAACAGCTCATAAAGTATCACTCTGTCTTACAATGTCAGCTTTCCCTTTTTTCTAAATTAAAAGGTACATCTAATTCGTTCTAATTAAATAAACGAGTAACCTAATCGCTTCAGAGGTTTGACAATAATGTGAATAATTCATGAACAGGATCCAGCACCGATTCTCACTATCGGGACAGGACAGGGGACAGAATGGTCACACCGATTGGCCCTGCCCTACCCTATCCTGACCCAATAATGCAAATCGGGAACGATTACCAGATACTGTAGTCAAATTACAAACAAAATGTTGATCTCTGCCGCATGGTGTACAGTTCCTCTTCAACTGCAATGATTCTATCGTTGAATAAGACCGATTCTCACTATCGGGACAGGACAGGGGACAAAATATACTCGCCAATCGGCCCTGCCCTGCCCTATCCTGACCCAATAATGCGAACCGGGCATAATCCTGGCTAGCTTATAGAAAATCGATTCCTCTGGTGAATGGTGATGCCTCGAGTGTCGAAGTAGCCTCTGCTATCCAATAGCTTCACGCGACCATGAAAAGCAAGTTTGTACGTGAATCGAAGCGATGTGTGGAGAAACGCTGAAAGAGGGTCTTCTGATGCCAGCACCGGTTCGTTTGAGTTACTTGTTGTTCTTATAATGTAATTTTAAGTTTAAACTGGTCGTTTCCGGATTTCTAGGTAGAATGTTTTGTAGGGGTGCTGTTGCTGAAGACTCTGTTTAACAATAAATGTCCTTGCTTGATGTGTTGATAAACTTCTTGGAACAGGTATCTTGTAGGTTTGATCTCTTGAGAGTCTTGTTAATGGTTTAAAGGTGCTCCTTGCTTATTCAGACTTGAATTTTGCAATTGTATACTTGCAGGAGTGTTAGCTTCAGTTTCATGAATTAATAAAAATATCTGAACCACTTTGGAAACATTCTTTTCGTTTCCTTGAATCTCACACTAAATCATACTGTAAGTATCAATTAACACAGACACTTGGCTCCTTGCACATAGTATACTTTTTTACAATTCTTACAGAGACTCTATGTCCAAAGTTGCAACATATTCTGACACAAGAAGTCTCATAAAATATTCTCAGAGTGTTATATGATCTAAGTACCAACATAGAATCCCATTCAATATAAAATTAACTTAGCCAAGACCCTCAATTTTACTACAATGTACAGAAGGACCTCAACATTACATACTATACATTTCAATTGTTCAATCAAATAAATAAATAAGCCATTATACTATGCTGGTGTTTCCTTTACAAGATTATTAACTCTGGGAGAATCCATTCATCAGTACATCAAATATAGGACATGCAAGGATCAGAAAGAAACTTGAGGATCTTGGCCAAGTTCAGAGTCCAATGTTCACCTACAAAAAACACCAAAAGAAGACGGGGTACATATATAAAAGTATAATAAATGTATGAATATGAGAATTCTATATGATTGCATGCAGCAAGTTGAAAAATGAATGAGAAAGGATGAAATGGATGCTCACCGGTAGCCGAACCGGAGGAGGATGATCCAGCTTGATTAACTGCCCTGGCTGCCTCAAATTGTTTCACTCTAGCAACTCCACTGGGCAGGAGTACCGTATTTTTCGCCAAGAGGCTAGCCGGTGAGGAGGATTTCACGTCGACCTTCTTCATCTTCTCCTGAATGACCTTCGCCTCGTCCTTGCCGCCTCCTTCGTCCGATCTCCCTTGCTCCTGAGCCTTCTTCATTTCGCAATACTTCTTGCAACGTTTTCGACAGAGGTGACTTGCAATTTACCGCCTGGGTACTATATCACAGCAGCCGTTCGAATCTGAAGACACAGAGGACTAACTTTCGCACTCGTTGACCCGCGTCCGAAGAGCGGTGCAATTACGCGGTAATTACTGGATCAAGGTCCGGGCGGTTTTCATTGAATTCAGAATGACAAGCGGAGTGTTAATTACTTGTAACGTGAGCGTAAATGGTTTGATGGATTTCCAGGGAAAATTGAAAGGACGTTTTCATTCGGAACTCCTCGTGGCAGTTGAATTGGAGGAAAGTGACTGTAAAATGAAGGTAAAAATTAATGATATAGATCCAATTAAAATAATTGCAAACTGCAATGAAGTAGGAAATAATAAACTCTAATGGATATGATGAAAAACGGAGGTAAAAATTAACGATAAAGATCCCATTAAAATAATTACAAACTGTAATAAAATAAAAAATAGTACACTTTAATAAAAAAAAAAGTATTATAATAATAAATTGCCATGACAAATATAGTGATAAAAAATATAGTAATAGTAAACTGCAATGCGAAATGTAATAAAAAAATTCTGAAAATTCTTCTTTAATTTGTTATCAAACGCTCTTCGGTGAACGATAGCAAATTTTTCATTTTCTTCTGCAAATACTGAATTTGTTGTTCGTGAATTTCACAAAGCGTTTCACAGAGCCTGCTTCCACATGGAAGAATTGTTTAACAGATAGCGGATATTTTGTCACGCTGGCTTAAATTTATTCGCAGAACGATGACCGTTATGCCTACGTATGTGAATGTGTGTGTGAATGATGAAGAAAATAATTATTGTAAAATTCAGAAAGCGGCACACGTAAAAGTGCGTTGACTATTCGCAACGCTTTCACCGTAGGTTTCGTAAATAATAAAAAATCATCATCTACGGATGTTATAGAAAAAATGTGCCTTTTTTCCTCACTGAAACTTCGTAAAATACATTTCGACAGAAGAAAAGACAAAATTCGGGGAATTATAAATATCATCGAAAGAATATTCATGCGATCATTCCTTACTCCGAGTTGGCAACAACAAAATGTAAAAATAAAAATGAATAATGCATTGAAGACATTTCGTGTAAATGATCGTCATCTGTATTATTTTTGTATGAAATGCGACATACAAAATAAATCATTTTGCTTATTTAAACAACAAATTGTACTTTAGACTGAAATGTTTGTTAAACCGTTATTCCTGTTTATATACTTCAGGTAGGGATATTCAATCATAATCATGAATATATAGGGTGTTCTAAAGTTAATAATCTTAACTGTGAGCATACACAGTACCCAACTGTATAAGCAAAAAGGTTTGTGTAAAAATCCAAAAATTAACAGTTTAGAAGCTGTAATGAAAAATTTAATGCAATTTTATTTTAGACATAACATCGTTTAGTATTGAATCAAATGTTTGTATACCTTAAAAACAATTAAATTTTCTATGCAAATTTAATACAATTTTTTTTTGTATTTTGCTGAGTGCCATACGTATCCATACTTGGAAGTATTAATTTTAAGAGACCCTGTATATTATTCTAATTACTAACGCACAATATAAACTGTCGTTCGAGTGGCCCAGGTGTCAATAACACCGTAATTGAATAAACGCGCCAGCAGAGGAAAGAAACATACGATAACACGGGGTTAAGGAATCGATAACGACATACCGTAAGTAAAAGCGGCGGAAGGAAAACGAGACAGCTGATTGAGCGTCGTAATATTCGCAACAGATATTATGAAATGGATGGTCGAAGTGTATAAAAAAATGCAAAATGAGCGAAAGCAGGACGGAGAAAGTTGAACGATCGAATTATTACGTACACAGAACTTTTTCAATAACATCGACGCAACAGAAAACATTAAGAAAACATTATAAATGAGTCTAAACGAGTACAATAGTCCACTATAAAATGAACATGAAAAATAAACTTTCCACAATATTGAACGAATGTAAAAAGATTGCATTGTTTTTGTAACAAGATTGTATTACTCCATTTGTCCGTGCTAAATGAACGCGTTGAGATCAACAAATATTAGTAACAATTCATTGGCAAACATTACGTAATTCCCAAATAAAACGAAATTCAGGTAAAAAGGAATCGAACTACATTCCCAATTTACATTCCTTACATCCCTACTCATCTCTCCATTCAAATTACTTCGCGTACGAAAAAGTGCTTCCGGTAGCTCTCAATCAGACAGACCCCAGAAAACGCCGAACAAACGAACGGTGAAGTACTCTCGAAAGCAACAAAAGCTATAGAAGCGGCAGCACTCCCATGTGGAAGCATTAACCCTTTGAGCAGCACGTCCACTTGAAAGTGCTCGTTCATCCCGTGCGTATACCGCCGATGGGCGTTCAATGGACAAGCTCGATCAACGCGGTCACGAGTGATCCGCACGTGGCGTACGGCGAACGTGCAGGGACCGTCGAAAGGGTTAACAGAATGTTGATAATCGTAAGTCACGTTGACTGGGAGTGGGAGTGAGGTGGAATGGTTGATTCGCGGCGACACCCAAGATCGTTTCCGGTTCGAACGATCGAACGAATCGTGTGCTGCTTTTCCAAGTGCAACAATCTCGTTCGATTATGCGAGCGACCCGGTGATAATGAAAACGGAGAGGAAACATACGGCCGGGAACGGTGGAGAACGTTGTCACGGTCGGGAGCTAACCTCAAAAAGACGATCGGTGAACGTGAGCCGCATTTCAAACGTACGATGCAATCTCTCACCGCACTGTCCGCGTCGTTAACTCAGCACGAGACGCGGCCAATAATAAAATCACCAAGGATAATGAGCGTTCTTTGTCGAGTGATAAGGAAGCAAGTGGCCACAAAGTGACATTCACCCTGTCGTGCACACACACACACACACGTGCGCGCGCGCGCTCATCGACGCCATGTCCGTCAGACGCCCCCCACCACTCGCCCGCCGGTTGCCGGCGACATCTGTCGGGCATGCGCGAATCAGTCGTCGAGCGACTCGTTCCGAACGAGTTTGTGGACGGGCTGTGCGAACAACACGAAGATGAAGAACAGATGAAGTGAATCTAGAAGTGTACGATTTCGAAAGTTTTTGGTGACACTGAGGCATTGAGAACTCGCAGAGCTTCAGAGGTTAAGGTAACGTACGGGAAATATTGTTTTTGTTAGAGAAATTGTGATTGTTCCAGGGCATACTCGCTAAACAGTGTACGCTTCGCGTAGGTACACGCTTAAATTATTAAAATTGTGGATCATTCGGTTCTGTTTGACGTATAGCTGAAAATGTTAAGCTCTTGATTTCATGTTTATAGTAATTGTTGAAAATTATTTGAATGTTTTATCGACGGTGCCGGAGGGTTGAGTACTTGCAGTTTATAAGGGAAGTGAAAACGCGAATGTGCTGCAAACTGATTCTTTTAATAGAAAAACTGATAGTTCGATATAATGAGTGTTATTGTTTTGTGATACTATTTTTTAAAGTCACAGTTCAATACTAGCACGTACAAGGAAAGAAGGATCGGGGAATTTTACAGCAGGAAACAATCATTGTTTTCTTACGGGCTTGACGTTGAATATGCATGGCAGTTGCGACATGTTCTTTTTCTATCGTTACTTTTTTTGCTTGTGGTTTGTTTACTATGTACAATCACTGACGCAACTTTTCTCGATACATCTTAATTAACTCAAACGCGTACTGTACAAAACATGTTCGCTGATTTAATAAAGCAAATTACTGCTTATTGCTCTGTAAATTTCCACACGTATACGTCGTGTTCACTTTTTTTTTTAGATGCAATAGTTTGATAAAGTGAAGTTGTACGCGAGAGGCATAATTTAAACGTTTATTGAGAAATAAGTACTTCTGAAATTTGCATGTTGTTTTACTGGTAGTCAAGATCAGATTAATCGCTTGCCTTAATTTTATAGCGAGCTCGTGAACTTTATACATGGTATCACAAAGAACGTGTTGTGTTTTGAAAGCTGTCACCCGCGTAAGTGGTTTCATTAAGAGATAACAACCTGTTTGTCATTAACGTCGTGTCCAACGTGAAGTTGACTGACAGTGCCATTGAACGCGCGCGCGCTTTTCGAAAGATACACATGTATGTCGAAAATTATGATTCTCGGAGCAGAATCGATCGTGTCACCGGCACTAATTCAGTGAAAACTTTAAAAGTAATCAACAGGAACCCCCAAAACATGATAAACGTTCACGTGCACTGATATCAAGCAAAAATACATTTGTTGCACTCACCAGCTATCGATCGTTGAATATTCAGCGCACACAGGAACTGACGTTCACAAACATTATATAATTGAAATACAAAGTACATAATGATTAACGTTGATATCGCGCATCTTATCACTAGGTGAGATTAACAGAATCAATCTCATAGATTTAGTACGCTTTACTACGCATAGGGTGTTCTAAAAAATAATAATTTCAAATTTCCAGAACTTCCAATACACATCTGTAAATACAGGGATGACCATCTTTTTTCATACAAATCTACTAATAATGATGTACATAGCAGTAGATAAATAATATTGACGGCTCAAGATCACTGGTATAATAATATAAGTTTACCATTCCCTTTCTCGAAACTATTTAGACAACCTATCGCGTTAACAGGCACACGAAAATCACATGTAAACACATAATGTACAATCGATGAAGTGTCCTTGAACGACTAACGCTTTGTGCTTCTACAATAACGAACGCCTCGATACCAACATACATTCTTCTTTATTGACAAACATCCATGCTGAAGTGGTGAAAACAGCCCTCAAAGTTGGGGTTGCAAATGCTATTTTATCGAATATATCGAAAAGTATTAGGTATAGACCATTCGGGTTATAATAATTCATAGAATTTTATTCGGGCGAGTCTATAGAATCATTTCGCGTAAAAAGCAACGGAATAACTATTACCGTTGAATCACAAAGCATCTTTGAAGTTGAAAATTTGCATTCCTCTGTTAAAATTGAATTTTATCAAATAAAACGGTTTGCAGATTCGTATCCAGCGTACAGAAAACTATAAGAAACGCCTGTTGAATGTCAAAAGTCAAAATGTATTTTGATCAGTGTAATTCATGTAAAACAACATGTTATTGTTTGCGAAAGAAACGATATCAATTTCTCCATATCTGTCGGTGAACGTGTTCGACGAAATTATCGATATAGCTCGCGATGGCATCATTCCCATCGCTAGCCGGCGGCCATGTTACAGCCTATCCCCAACCTGCCGAATATCTCCGGCGCATAAAAGGTCGTAAGTCCCGAGTATAGCGATTGCGCGTATCCCGTATAGTCTGGCGGCGGTGAAGGTGCGAGTTAAGCTTGCGACGACAGTGTCAGTCGACGCGAACTAGTGCCGGAAAAAGCGGCGTCACAGCGAGCTTTCGATACTGCGCTGTCGATGACTCCTGCTGAGTCAAATCGATCGTTTGCTACCGGTGAGTGAGGTGTTGGACGGTGTTGATTCAAGCCATGTCGTCCAGTTCACGTTCGTAAGTACATACAGTCGTACTCGATATACGTTCATAAGGAACCGTCGACTCGAAACGCACCCGACGTATCGATCGTTAATCGTTCAACGAATCAAAACTCTACGTGGGCGATTTCTCGATCACATAACCCTGTATCGATCGATCGAACGCGTTCGACGCGACTGAAGCGTCCGATCGTTCGTTTTATCGACGGCTCTCCCTATCGCACGGAATACTCCGACCGGAACTTCCAGACCGGTGGAAAACGCCCGTAAGCACCGGTCTGAACACGCCGCGAGTCACTTCCGCTTTCTGCCACTACGTGTTCCCTTCCTGGCTGCGACGACTGATATTGTTGACTTCACTGTGGTCAGAAAGATCAACATTACGTGATGCATTGTTGTTAACCCTTTGACCGCGGACTGCTTGGAAGCCGGGCGAACGATGGGTACGGCCGAGCTATAGTAACACGCGGTGAGCCATTGCTGCGAACGCATATAGGCGTCGACAGTACACGATAAGCGGCTTTGAAAAGCGCCGATAACGGCCGAAGGGTTAAAATATTTGTATAATCTGTAGACGCCCGCATGTCAGGCCAGGAAGTTTAAATATCTACGCAGAATGGTTTTCTGCTGTTGCCTAATCATGATAAGAAACTGCTATTCTATAGATTTTAGCAATAAATAAATTTGGAAAAAAGTCGCTTCCTCTCGATAGGGAGCACATTGTCAAGGTCACATGGTATTGGTCCGACAGCCTTGACGCATAACTCCGAGATTACATCATTTTATGGTTGGTGAAATCATCGAGCCGGTGTGTACCGTTGACATTTATTCGGATGGTTGTTGATCGATAAACACCGGCGTTTTTCATAAAAAAAAGCACGATTGGACAGTTTGAAGCACAAGGTCGACCGGTTAATTCGCCGCTAGGGCGGTCTGCAGGCGCGTTGTTAGCATAGACACGAACCAGGCGTTTCAGACCCTTATCCTGGATTTTTATCAAATAACAGTGTTCGTAAGATGTTATCACCAGACCGCGGATGTTTATGCGATTTATCGCAGTGGATCACAGGAAGCGGTTGCTGTTACATACTTGCGTGTACTTCAATAATCCTATCCAAATATTTATTCTTCAGTTTCGTTTTGAAGGTCGTCACACACAGAGGAATAATAATAACAACGATTTGTAACGAAATTAATCCCGCTTAAATTACGGAGCTTAATTAAAGAAACTGGTTTAGATAATGCTGAACCTTGACGCGGCTAATAAACGACCCGGCATTTTTCGAGGTCGATCTTGAAACGGGCGTATTTTACTCGGCGATTCGACGGATTGAACGAATTAGTTGTTTGCAATTATAATTCGTCCCGGTGTGTATTAAATTATACGCTGTTACGAGTTGTATCAGCACGATGCGGTGACCTCTTTCAACGACCATTAAACGACATAATGACAGAACCGTTTATATAATTTACAGTAAGCCCGTCGATTTTCTGCGCGGAGAAAATATACAGTATGTTTCAACAGGAATGGTCCAAAACGTATAGTAGACGAAAATAAGAATAAGAAAAATAATAAATCAGTAGGTCCCAATCCTTGGAGGATTATGGTTCGGTAGAATGATATTCTATGATATTCTAATGACATAGAATGCTTATAAGCGGTCACAGCACTTAGGGGTTAATTTTCAAACCCTACGCTCGTTAAGCATGGTCTGTCACCCTTTTTGTAATAACTGTAACTCCCCAAATATTTAGACAATTTTTTTGTAATATCGTATATAGTCGTTGTTGCATTCGATATGGTTATTTCGAAATTTCGTCCTATCATTGAAGTCGCCAAAATTTCAATGAGTCACTTGTTATGGCCAGTAGAATATTTAATATCCCGGCGTGCACTGCGAACGGTTGCCGAGCGGAAATATTTTTTATTAGAATTTTTTATGACCCCGGTGCGACCACTGCGACGTCGCTTCGAATAATAAAAATAATCGAGCGACGTGAATTACCGTGTGTCGGGTTCTGTTTTACTAGAACTCTTTGCCTAAAATTTTTTCTCTCTTCTTTTTTTTTACGTTGTATCCGTTCGTGAATTTAATCTCAAGACAGGAGACTGAGCGTGATCGTACTTTTCGAACATAAACGTTAACGACTCATGTAAACAGAGTCGAACGAAATCCTAAATACCTCATGCAGATTAGATGACACAACGTTCCAGGTTACAATTATTATGTTTATTATCTTCGACTAAAACGTTTCGAGGATGCGTATTTTTGCAATTTGTTTTCTATTTCTGATGAAGACGTTAATGTACTACTAAGAAACTTGTGGTATCAATGATTCTATAAATACTATTCCTATATATAACTGCAATTAGTGTTAACTACTGTGTCATCCTGTAATGAATATATCGGTTTTTTTTTATTGTGTCTTATATTATGCAAACGTTAATTCTTTTCTTGTGTCTGAATTTTGTAACATTTATTGGTTTTGACAATATCAATTAATATCAATTTTATTTGACTTTTTTTCTCTTTTTTTTTTTCAGAAAAATGTCGACAAAGAAGAACAATCCCTGCAGAGGGCACAGGCAGAGGCAGATATTAAATATGATTCATCGTGTGATTGAAATCATTGGCAGAGGAATATATCTGTTCATTGCATTTATCAGTGGTCCTGCCAAATCTCAACCGCCTATAAAAGATTTAACTCTCTTGCATAGTGCAACCACCTTAGCTTTTAAAATTAGAAACGGACAGGTGAGTCAAATTTTCTGTCTCTTTTTCTGAAAATAAGAGTGCTAAAGTGTTAAGATAAGAGATAAACATGCGTAATCTATGTTTGTCTACTGATGAATGTATTCTACTGATACATGCACATGCACACTTCAAATGGAGCACTATGTTTACAGTTAACATCAGAAGAGGTGGTACAATCGTACATAGATAGAATAAGAGAAATTCAACCAGTATTAAACTGTATGGTGGAGGAACGCTTTGAAGCAGCTCTGAAGGAGGCAAAAGCATGTGATGATTTCCTGAAATCTGAAAATGCCCCACCAGCCCAAGAAATAGCCAGAGACAAACCATTCTTTGGAGTGCCATTCACAACAAAGGTAAATTTTGTGAAAATTAAATTGTATTATTACATTGTCTGAAATGTTATGCACTAAAATATTACACTCTCTGTTGTCTTTTACAGGACTGCATTGGTATTGCTAAAATGAAACAAACAGCTGGTCTAGTCGTTCGTAAAAACACTGTTGCCGAACGCGATGCGGAAGTAATAAGATTGATGAAGGAAGCAGGAGCCATACCATTGGCTTCGACGAATGTCTCCGAAATGGCAATGTGGTGGGAAACTAGGAATTGCTTGTACGGTACTACAAGCAATCCTTACAACACCAGGCACATTGTTGGAGGCTCCTCTGGCGGTGAAGGCTGCATACAAGCTGCAGCTGGTTCGCCATTGGGAATAGGATCGGATATTGGCGGTTCTATTCGCATGCCATGCTTTTTCAACGGAATCTTTGGACACAAACCCTCCAGAGGCATCGTTTCGAACGATGGTCAATATCCTAGTGCTCAGAGCGAACACCAGGATCGATTGCTTGCAATCGGTCCAATGTGCAGATATGCGCAGGATATGCATGCTACTTTAAGAGTCCTTGCTGATAAAAACATAGACTTATTACACTTAGATGAGAAAGTAGATATATCGAAAATTAAGGTATCAATAATGTACTTGGATTATAATTAACACGATTGAATCAGATTTGTGACGAACGTTTCATTTTATTCAGTTCTACTATATGGAGGACGACGGCGGACAGGCCTTAACATCTCCAGTAGAGCCGGAAATAAAGGAGGCTATGAGCAAGGTAGTCAATTACCTCGAGAAAGCGTATAAAGTTAAAGCGACCAAGCTTCACATTAAAAGAATGAGGAAGAGCATCGATCTGTGGATGGCGAACATGAATTGCAAGGAAGACAAAGAATTTACTCACGAACTGTCGAACAGGGATGGTCACATTACACTCTGGTGGGAGTTCTTGAAGTGGACAGTATTTTTAAGCAATCACACACTGATAGCTCTTCTGACTGCCGCATTTGAGAGGTTCACGGTTCCGAAGGGAAGTGAGAAGCACACTAAGCTATTACAAGAGAGTAGGGATCTTTATCAAGAATTTAAGGTAGGGATTACGAGATCGTGTTCAAATTTATATCAATGTACTCTCTTATGTTCTATAGACAATTTGTACTGCAATATCGCATATTGTTAAGCACCTATAATGTCACTCATCAGGGCTGGGATTGGCACCTTTCTTCTTCGCCTATCATGTATCAAGATACTGATTAATTCTTACGATCGAATTGCGGGACTGTACTGTTTCTTAATGGATGTGATTTCTTTCTCGAATCTATCGTGCATACTGATCAGACCAGTCTCTGTC
The DNA here is from genome assembly GCA_916610135.2 of Macropis europaea. Taxonomy (NCBI): domain Eukaryota; kingdom Metazoa; phylum Arthropoda; class Insecta; order Hymenoptera; family Melittidae; genus Macropis; species Macropis europaea. The sequence continues at coordinate 13,517,258 of OU744351.1, read as the reverse complement.
TGTCACGGTACAACGTGTTTCTCTAATAAGTAGCGAGAACATTTTCGCCCTGCATGCAGAATCAATTCTTCTATCCGAATAGTAAAAGCATCTTGTTTTATAAATCATTTTTCACCTTGTAGTCGTGCGGATAGAGTGAAGCGTGTGAATTTATCCGGAAGCATGTACACAGAGACATCCAGACTTTTTCTTTCCTGCCTCCTCATGTATGAAGACGTCTTTCTGAATGTGTTTCTTGTTTTGTAGGACTTTTTGGGTGAAGACGGAGTGTTCTTGTATCCCACACATCCAACTGCAGCGCCATTGCATTGCGAGCCTTTGATTAAACCATTCAACTTCTCATATACTGCGATTATTAATGTTATGGGGCTGCCTGCCACTGCTTGCCCCCTAGGTCTGAACAAGGAAGGGCTTCCTATTGGTATACAGGTATGCTTTCTATACACCATTGTTGATAAAATCAATTTTAATGTCATGCAATTGCATTCACAATAGGTTGTCGGTGGCCTGTACCAGGACCATTTAACGCTAGCAGTTGCCGAGGAGTTAGAACGCGGTTTCGGAGGTTGGGTTCCTCCTGCGATCGTAGCGTGAATCCGCTGCCTCTTAAACAATAATCCAGTGCATGGTACAATACGTAAAACCTCTCTATACCATACCCTGCCATCGTTATTTTTCGACAAATAATTTACATGTGAATGATTCGTAACAGAAAATCATACAGTGAAGTACAAACTCGTATTCAGAAGGTAGATGTCTGCATTTAAAAGTTCCAAGTTAATTTGTACGTTTGCAAGGAGATTAGCCAGGAAAGCGTAGAACTAAGCAGCTTTCGAGATCGTACGTTTATGTATTTGTGTTGATAAGTTTTTTTTTGTAAACAGGGCTCGGTGTCCACGGAAGTAATAATAACTGTACATAAGCAAAGTATTGCATTATATTCGACTACTGTTTTTATATACCTCATCATAGATCTCTGTGTAGGATTTTCTATTTTCATACGAACTGCGTGAAAGAGAGGGAGAGCGTGTGTGGGAGAGAAAGGGAATAAGCAGAAATTATATGGCAGCAGGGTGCTTTCGGTGATGTGATAATATATTGAAGTTTCTATGTTTATAACGTGTATTGATGTTAAGATCACATACATATATTTTATGTAGTAAAGTAATAAATTTTTATTCCATTCTATGGTAACTTCTCTGTCGACGTTCGAAGTTTATATGCGAATTCTACTGGAAATTTCGTTTTTAATTTAACTTCGCAATGCGCGTTCGTTACGTAACAACATTAATGTAAAAAATAGTAATTTATCCTCTTGGTACAGTAGGCACGGACTGTAATAATTTGTAACGATTTATCCATTTTTAACGTAAAAATTACGGCGACCGGAGGAAAATGTTCCGAATAATAAACTGCATTTGTATTTAAAAAATATATTTTTTGGGGAGAGTATTAAGAAGATATCTGTTACATCTAACATACCTAAATTCATAAGTACACAATGTTTAATACGACACTTTTGCAGTATATGATGTGAGATCAAAGATCTTTAATTCCATGGTACATTTTATATCAATAAATAATTTAATACATATTTACAAAACTAATACGAATTGTTCGTCATGAAAATCCTTCTAAAAAATATGGATGAAGATATGAATTTCATGGGTGTAAACGCGTGTACGATCAGAGAAGATGATGTTCCCCATACTCACGACTTCACAGGTTTCGATAAAAATTGTCTTATTAATTTACATGAATAAATACATTGTAAGTTTAAATTCGCAATACCAGTACTTGTTGCAAGTTATAATACTATTTGTATATTATGTGTATTACGAACAATAAAAAAGAGGAACATTAAAAATATTCGTTTCTTTTGCAACTAACGATAGCAGCAATGTTTGTAAATAGCAAGACAAGAATTATTCTTAATATTATCAAAAGTAATTTTCTTGTATACGTTATTATCCTCGATGTTTGTATCGCTTGTCTAATACCTCGCGATAAATAGGCAGTGGGGCTTTTTTATTTAAAAATGGATTGGTCTTTTACAATAGTGAGACGTTGAAAGAAACAATGAGAAATTTATGAATTTGTTATCATGTGAAATATGGACGCATGCGTACTCTCCTATAGATAAGTAAAAGAGCCTCATAAACGTTTAAATACTTTAAAAATGACGTTTACCATATCACAAGATATTTCTTAAAGTCTACAAAAATAATAAAAATTAATTTATAGTAACCTACTATACTTTGTGGACCCTATGAGCTACCAACAATACTTTATACTACTTGATTCTCCCCTTTCGTCAATCAGAAGTATTAAAAAACAATTTGTTTCAATTGTTACTCACAATCAGAATATCATACTTTATAAGTCCCCCATAAAATGTATTTGTTTATAACTAACAGCTCGAAGAGATATTACGTGATGAGATTCGTTTCTTCCGAGGGCGTCTCAACCTTACCAACCGATTCGATAAGGGCATTTTCTGACCTATTATCTAAGGAATTGTCTTTGCTATCGTCGCTGTCGGGCCTATTCGATATCTCATATTCGTTCGAATTTGCCTCGGACGGAAACGTTAATAAGTTATCTTCGAAATCTTTGTACTGTTCTCTTTTATCGTCGAAGTAATCGGTATTTCCGTTATTCAGCATTCTGTCGTGACTCCGACTGTATGAATCTTCATTGTCTTTGATCGTTCTCCTTTCTTCTCTTTCCCCATACCTTTCTTCGCGCGCGTTGCTGTGATTAATCAAATTCAGCTCCACGTTCGTCCCTCCAGGTTTCTTCGGAGACTGATTTTTTGTCGAGTTCCCAAAAGGATTGAAAAATCTCCTTCCGTTCTCTTTGTTCGCCGCGTTGCTCGATTCCATGGCGTCCGCCTCGTTCCTCTTGTGGTTCTCCACGTTTCTGGACTCAATAAGCTTTTTGTCGCCGGACCGTTCCGCGTTTTCGGCCTGCTCTTTCTCTTTCTTTATTGCGGCAAGCTCAGCTTCCTTCATGGCTGAATGAATGACCGGTTCGGCCCACAGTCCCGGATTGAAGGCAGGTCCCGTACCACCCAGTTCCGCTGGCAATATGTCAGTGGGCAGGTGTTCGTGCAGAGTGCTCAGATTGTTCCCATGCAGATAAATCTGGAGGTATGAATGAAGCGTTTATAAGTTTAACCGTATCCATTATAGAAGCATTTGTTAACGCTGAAATTTTACAAATTGGGCCAGTTCATCGGTGATACATGTTATCCTCTGACTCTTTTGAACAGAACATGAGTAATGCGTTATGTCAATCAGGTTCTCGGAAGCTACCAGATGTAATAACTGAAGATAAATCGGATATTTCATACAAAGGGATTGTAGTCGCTTTACCAAATCTCTCGACAAGGCTGACTAATGCTTTTTTAACTGAACTGCTCTAATTATTCCCACTTGCGTGTAAACATTGTAGAACCTCCGAGGGAATAGAATAGCAAATTATCTTCTGGTCAATATTTAACTCCTCCTATCTCGAGACGTGTATGCAAAAGCGTTTGAATTTCTGTGTCGGGCCATTAAACGGGAGGTTACTGTTGGCGTAATTATACAATTCTTCTTGTAAAACAATTGATGCAACTGTAATTAGCGTAATTAGTATATTCTGCGTTGAGCGACTGCCCGTTATTGAATCATATTTTCTTCTTTTACCAGAGTAAACTGGAATTCCACATAAAGTCTTGTAGCACTATTTACGCGAACGGATACTATTACAGAGTGAATCATAATGAGCGTTTGTTCTAGATTCAATGTTGCGTAATACTCTGTAATAAAGGATTACCCTATGATTTCATAGCTTTCTAAATTTTATTATTTTATCATTCTTGGACTTCCCATGGCAAAATTTGAAATGGAGATATACGTCATTATGATTCATGAAAGGTTCATACTACCTTGTTCCGCGTCTTTTCGTCCAAGAAGGGTTTCACAAGGGCCAACGTGGCTTGAACGTAGAGCGGTGCTGACAGGAAGTGTATAGCTTTGAATCTAGCCGGAAATCGTCCCCGAAGAGCAGCTATTAGGTTTCGCAACGCTGCTGCACCTAAGGCACCGCCCTGTCGCAAGGAGAATCCGCTCCAATCTATCACTGCCACGAAACCGGATTGCTGAAAGAATTGGTACACCCTTAGCGATATGACTCGGAGGATGTTCTTCGTGTAGCGACACGACTGGATGTACAGGCCGACCGGTGTAAAACTGAAAGATTCATTAAAGTGTAGCTTGATATACCTGATTCCTTGGATCTTGTATGAGGATCTCAAGGACCAAGAAAAGAGCTCGTTGCACTGACAACGCTGGCACCGCGAGTGGATCCCATTGCGAGGCCAGGATGACCAGCACGCATCTGCCTTTCCTGAATTATTAAAACAAATATTAATTCAAAAGAATCTTAAGTATTTTGTTGGAGTTTGTCTATGACCATCATGAGCCAATATTTCAGAGTTTTCCAGAACCGAATGGATATGTAAAATTCAGCATATAGTCACCTATCGCGAGCAGGAAGAACTCCCGGTATTCCCGCTCGTAGCGCTCGTTGCAAAGCTGGATCCCTCGCAGTTAAATTGCCGAAGATATCTTGTCGATGCGCTACTTGCGCCTGATAAGCGACTATCAGGGCAGCAGCTTGTTCCGTGCGATACTTCCGGGCCAGCAGGAAGCGCGTAATGTATTCATCCGTGCAGTGCTTCAAGTCTAGGAGCAAAGGCGGGTCATTGTAATGCCTCGCGTGAAAAAGTGGCCGGCAGGAAGCCGCTCGAACGCGGATATATTATGCCGGAAATTCGAGAATCGATGCTTGGAAAACGAATCAGACGACACACGCTGCCTCACAACCTTCATTTACTTGCGCCGAACGTTTTCATATTTTACTATAACGGTAACGCATGCGGTCGAACATAGAAACCAGTCTTTGCGCAATGATTGTCGGTCTCGTTCTCGCTCTTACTAATTAAATAGATTTTCCAATTATCAAGATAAGACGCGAACATATGAACACTATCTTCTCTACGAGATATAAAAATTATTCCAGACTCACAGGGTGGATGGTACTCAACAATCTCATCTATAAAGAATTGTACATTGAAAAAACTGTTAAAAAAATTGTTGATAACATGTGCGGTGTTGAACTCTCGTTGTCAGTATCTTGTACACTCTATCTACTCTGTGGGTTCTGAATACTTTTTTTTCTGAGAACCAGTGGAGATTTGAGAATGACTCATGGTTGGAGACACGAGCGACAGTCGTAGGTGTCCTGAACGGTCAGTCGCTCGGTTGACTTCAGGGATAGGCGGAGATAGTTCTCGGGCGTGTATAATACAGAGGTGTTCGATCTCCTGTTCCAGGCTCGGGTACTCGAAAAATTGCTCTGGCAAGACGAACAAATGGAAACGAAGCAGGGGGTTTCAAGCGTGACGACGGATGTAGCAGTTTTCTTACCTACATCCGGCATTTCTCGTAATATCGCTCGGACGGTCTTAATGGCCAGTTTCTTGTCGCGTCTGTCGAACCTGGCCTCCTCTTCGTAAATGCTGCGTGCCAGGGCGGTGCTCGCGTGACCCCTCGTTGGGTCCCACAGGTACTCGCAGTACTCGGACATCTTGCAGCTTTATCACGAACCTGAAACGGAGTCACGATAATTAGATCTCGGGAAATTTTTCAACCTTCACCGTTCAAGATCTTTGAAGTTTAAATTGCGTCTGGCACGGATGCCGCTTAAACGGTGGCCATTTTAAACGGCCACTTACTGCCGATATTATTTCGCTATCGGTACTGTAACATGGTTTTTTTCTCAAATAACTTCACCCTTGTATTGTTACAGTAGTGGCATATTGTAGTGTAATTGTTTATAGTTAGTAATATGGTCGTGTAAGGGTGCTGTAAGATTGGAATAGTTGCAAGTTTCAGTAGTATAGTGTAGTTGGTATAGTTAGTAGTAGACCGCAAGGTGTTACGATATTGGAATAGTTATAAGTTTTATACTATAGTATAGTTAATATAGTTAGTAGTATAGTTGAGAAAGGTTGATTTATGATGTAACTATACACACATGTAACAAATACATGCAGAGTAGAATTACAATATTATGTATACCTGAAAAGATTTGAACAAATTTTAAAGCTTTCAAGCGTCTTTGAAAATCAGAAAATTAATTTGGAATTTTATCGTCGTATCGTCGAGTGTTCGAATACGAAGAAAATTCGTCCCTTATTTACAAACGTTGCGGTCGTCCGCGCAAGGTGTATCGCCGAAGGTGGACGTTAAAAATGGACACTCCCACTAAGCAAACGTGGCCTTATGCAATCAGGATTTATCTTGAAACGTTTTTCCGAGCGAAAATCGTCAACCGAGAACGTCCGGTCATGCATATAGATATTAAACACAAAAGAAACTATCCGTGCTGCAAACATTGCACGAGCCAAAGGTAAAGAAACTTCCGAGTTTTGCTTTTGCGTCCGTCGCACCTGATTCATCGACTTTTCGTATCAGGTCACGCGTCACTTATTGTTCGTCTCCCTGGTTCTCTCGTTGGTACGAGGGTGTACCGCGCGTGGTAAAAGACAACGTTAATTAGTAAGACATCAAACAAGGTGAGCGTTGTGCCGGGAATGAGTCATTTCTAGGTGAAGCACCGTTCGGGCGCAACATCTCGCGGGAGAACTCCTTCGACCGGTTCGCGTAACCGCTCTTTCAAACTTTTACTTCGGCTCTTACGATCCGCACGAAATCGTTCGTGAATGACGTGTACCGATCGATATGATTTCTTTTGTACAAACAACGCGAGCCTTCGTTTTCGAGCCGCAACTCGCCTCCTTTAACGAGCTCATTGTCACGCGCAATTGAATGCACCGAACGGCGACCCGCACCGAACATATGCCCAGAAGCGGCACGAGCTTCGGTCGTGTTCGCTGTTTCGTACGTCAATCGACTTCGATCACTCGTACTTGAATTTTGCAAACGGAAAACTGGCCAATCCGTGCCATATGCACGTTCCACGCCGTTCGAATCGTTTAATTGAGCAAAACACCTGAACTGTGAGAACATTTATCATTATTGAATTCCGTCGGCACAACACTCCTCGTTTCGCTTAACTGGAACGAACTACAGTTTTAATGAAACGTTGACTGAAATAGCGTACGAACGTAAGTTCTACCGGGAGCTACGTGTACAGGCGTCGAACTTACAAGTATATATTCAAGAAACGTCAATCACTTCGAGCTATACCACAGGTTCGTTTTTCCTTTCACGTGTTTCTTGCGTCACTGTAAGGCTGTCCGGTGTCGCGCGATATCTCGATTAATCGTTCACAGCGGGGTGCGATGAGGATGAAACTACATTTGTTCGCGAAACTGTTACAAATCACAGTGTGATAATGCGTTTTTCACTGTACCGTGTGAATTATCGAGACGAAATCAAAGCGGAGACAAAGGACTCGTGCAGTCGCTCGGACGGTCACGAGCGAACGGCGCGCAATGAAGTCGCCTGTTGCGATTCGCTCGAAAGTGTTGGAGCATTGGGAAACAAAGGAGCGAGAGAGACACTCAAGGAGAGACGATCGAGCCGTTGGGGGAACAAGGACGGAGAGTCGCCCGCGGTGTAGCGATGGGCTCGAGACGGTTCGAGTCCGATCAAGCGATCGACAGAATTTTCGTATCAAGATGAACCAACCGTCTCGACTTCAACACTTCCACTTGCACGGATGGAATAAACGTGCCAGTGACCTTTCATTGTTACAAAGAACGTCTTTATCATCTCGTGTTTTTCTTTTCTCGTTTTGTTTGTACTTCACTGACTCACGCGGGAATCATCACTGCACGACTTAAGTATAATTGCATTATCTTGGAGACGTGAGTTCAGAGCTTCGAAATCTTCACCGGGTCTGCAAGTTTTGCATCTGTAATGTTATAGTTTTCAATATACGATTCTACTCTATTTCTACACTTATTCCAGCTATAAACAAGCTATTTAATGTTCATTTTTCTGTTTGGCTTTATAGTAAATAACCTATAACAGTCACACTCGTGCGCTTCGAATTGAAGATGCTTCCACAAGGACAACGCATTCAGTCTTTACTCAGTTGATTACTTTCTGCGATCGCAATTAGTCAAAGCATACTTGCAGATGAAATAAGTGAATTCACGATACAGTTATAAAACTGATATGATCGATGATAAGTACAAATTTTAAAATGAACTTATCATTGATTATCGAACGCACAGCGTGTTATATTATAAGTACCTTAAATAAATGGACGTCCGATTCGGACCATTGCTACTCCACTGGGATTGAATAAAAACAAGAAACCAGCATGTCAGAGAAGGACAGAAGCATCCAGCGAGCCGCGAGCGAGAAAAGGTAAGACGATGCCTGTAGAAAGAAACGGAGAATAAGTTGCGCTGAAGTTGAACGGGAGGAACAAAGAGGGGTAGAAACCTGGAGAAAGACGAAGACTGAAGACAGAAAGGAAGAAGCACGGTGCGAGAGAGAGATGGAACGTCGACGAAGATGGAAAAGGGTGAAGCGCGAAGGAAAGAGAGAGAAAGAGAGACGAAGCCGGTTACCGGTACGGCTGACTCACCCGATCGTTCTTGTTGCGCTATCATGTAAACCCGTTCTCCAAAAAGTGCGAGCGTCCACTATATAATAGTAGAAAATATCGAAAGCAGGTGAATAAAATTCGATTGCATAATTCCACGCGGAAAATCAAAACTGAACATTCCGAACTGTTAAGCATTCTTTTCCCACGGTATGTTGATGTTAGTAACGAGGTTTCATAATTCGTTCTTAACGACTGCTTTGCTGTCTTTCGACTTCGACAAACGGAACTGCGAACAGAAATTTTCGTTCGACGACGTAAGTATTATAGCGTTAAGCGGTCAGCAGCTAACAAATAACAGGCATGTCATAACATTGATGCATGATATTATCGAAAAGGAAAGGAGTGAAGACGAGTTTCTTCGGGGCGCACCTGTGACCGAGGTTTCTCAGAAAAATTAATCGAGCAGATGCTTCGCGTCCGGTTTTTTGTCTGATCGGTCAAACCGGAAGCGAATGAACTCGACAACTTTTTCCTCGGTACAGGTTTTTTTCACCCTAGAACCGAGCACGTGAGGTCATGCTCGTCCAAAGTTCGTCCAGGCAAGTGTTCGAAGGCTCCAAAAAGAAGATCCTCTATCGTATCACTGTTACACGGTCGTTCGTCATTCGCCTGGCGAAATAATCAGCCGAGTCATGTAATTAATTAAAGCGCCCCATTACGTCGAAGCTCGTGTCACATCGATCACTATCGGATACGTCTTCAACGCCGATAATTGATATTAAGAATTGCAAAATGATCCTTGAAAATGAGACGGGTCTGCGACAGCCTCGAGATCAAATAAAATTTCTGTTACTGATAATTTTGCAATGATGTTACGTGTCGGGAACCGACGACGCAAGGTTGAAAATTGCGACAGAATATATTCCGTCACGATCGATATTTTATTTATTTGACATACGAAAAAAGGTAAAAAGAAATTGAAGATGGAAGTATAACTTCTTTCAGGAAGGAGTTTATTAATGTCGAATCGAAATTGTATTTATTAAATATAAATACAGAGATGTTAAGGGAAAATACAAAATTGAAAAAAATAAATCTCCAATGCAATTTTATATCGTTCTAAAAATCGGAACGTAAGATGGCAAATTTTTGAAGAATTGCACGAGAAAACCATTCGGTATTTGACACGACCTTGTCTCTTTGGAACGAGTACTTTGGTAATTGGAATGCAACTGTATATCCGATCAAGGAATAAGATCTTGTTTTATGGCACGAAACCATTCAATTCTTCCATCGATCGATCCCGTCAAGGACGAGGGTCGGCGATATCGCAGTTTAGATTAAGCACGATAATCCATGGTTGTCGGCACGGCCAAAGTATGCTACCATAAGTCCCCACTAACCTAAATTCCGAATTAAACGCATCGCATGCATGTTCTTTTAATTCATAATTATGCTTGCGATAATCATTTTCATTGAAGTATCATTATTGTTCCCCCTTTACAGTCTGTTCACTAAAACTCCCTTAACACATTTTGTTATTTATTTCTTTATTTTCTATTTGGTTCTGGGAAAATGCTGTTTCTATTAGTTGATAATATGTCGTGTTTATTTATGTTTTCAGTCTGTGCAGTTTCTCTGTGACAACGACGCAGTCGGGCGAACCTCCAGTACCTGCGCCATGTTTAATTTAGTTCAATGAAACGATGAACCTGCGAACGAGTCCTTCATGGCGCTCAAGTTAAAGATGGCTTAACCGCGAACAAGTAATTCATACGACAGACGGTACGAGACTCGTCATGCTTGAGTTTCACTTCGTGTCTAATAACGTATCATTTCAGGTTAGGTACGAAAACAGCGTAAAACTCGAAGCATCGGACGTACGAATGACCACTCCCAAACTCGCTGTACCCCAGGCATAAGTTGTTCAAAGCAACGAAGTATCCTGTAAAATTCTGTTGAAGTACAGTTAGCTAGCTCATAACATCCTTTCTAAAATCAGTATATTATTGTAAGCACTTCAAGAGTGCCATTTACAAACTTTCTATCCACAATTCTCCTCCGTATGTGACCACACAAAAGACCAACTCAGGAGTAGGACCTTCACTATTAGAAACCTTTTCCGTAGCCTCACTCTGACGCTCTATCTTCTGAATTTGTACTGTAAATATCTCTTAAAAATTCTCTCCAACACTGAGTTGCTACAGCGCGATAAACCGCGGGGTCGCAACAGTATTTGCACCAGACAGAAGTTTCCGCGCGGGTGGAAACGGGCATTTCGATTTTTGTAACACCTCGAATCGGGAGCCTGTGTACTCGCGTTTCAAGCGACGATTGCGAAAACCGGCTGTATTTAATAAACGAACCCGCGGTTTTGAAACGGCGACACGTATAGAAGCTGCTGATTTTTTGTTGCGGTGCATCGCGAGCATGGTCTGCACACGAAGGACGAAAACAGATCTGTTCGGGTAACGCCGCGATGCATTACGCAACATAACGGTATAGAGGCATGAAAAAGAAGAAGACAGAAGTTACCGGTTTCTTTTGACGCCGTAAACGGCGGCCGCAACCCATTTCTCGGATTCGATACGTTATACTGATCGAACTTCACTGTTAACTCCCATCACTGCTAGCTCTGATAATAATACAGACAAGCCATGCTGTACACGGCGAAATCGTGTTGGACAAACCTCTCAAAAAGCCAAATCGATCACCTCCGCTTTAGGGAAATATTTCGATGGTAGTTATGGGAGGATATGCAATCTTTGACTGCTATAGGCACCGACAAAGCCGCTCACCGTGTACTTCCGACGCCTATGGGCGTTCGGTGCAATGGCTTACTGTGTACTACTGCAGTTCGGCCGCACGCAGCGTTCACCTCGTTTCCAAACAGCCCTCAGTCAAATTGAACTTATGATGAGCTTATCTCACGAAGTCGTACAGACTTGAAGATTTCATTCTGGAGAACAAAAAGACAGTATATGCAACCTTGATATGGTTCATACATGTTACATCAAAACTGTGTTGCAAGGTGTGAAATGTGGGAGCCATTTCTGAATCGCCGGAATTGCTGACAGCAAAGAAACTTATCGACGTCGAGTAAATACGTCAGAGGGATAATCCTTTCGTGAATCGAAGGATAACGGTCGGTTACGTCGGTAAGAAAATATATGTAACAGGTGCAGGGGCGTTGATCGATTTCTCTTCCGTCATACGTTGGAGGGAATAAGCATCGGGACGCGATTTCAACTGCAAAACGAAAATGAAAGTCGTAATTACGTGTTTCGCCTTCTAGGGGCGAATCATCGCGGAACAGACTCTAGGAACACGTAATTATTACGCTTCGTGTAACTCAGACTTACTAATTGATACGTTTCCATTAAAAAAAAACTACTCTGAGCGTAAAGTTCTTTTACACCGAGTCACGGTCTCGCATGCATTTACCTCGAGTGATAAGACCAGAACATTTCCTATGTTAAATATTCATACATTTAGCATGGACAACCGACTTCGTTGCTATTTGGCTGTTTTTACTGGAACCCAACCATTTTTTAGCGGAGGTACAAACATTCGAATGTCAAGGATTCGTGCACCGATTGAACGTTCAAGGCTCGACGGACCGTGACAGTTACAAAAGGCCAAGCAGAACAAAAGGTACTGCGTACTCCTGCTCGTACGTGACATAGAGGCGGTGTATAGTTACCTGCTTCTGCTACGACGTCAACAGTGCACGGTGTAGTGTACACGTAACCACCAGCAACGCATCAAACGCAATCACTGAAACGCGACAGAAAACGAGGAAGACGGGTTCGTCTGTTCATGAACACGCGGTTCCTCAGGATCGTACCGCGAGGAGGACAGTTCCGTGTTAGATCAGACGAAGGAAATGTGCGGCGCGAAACTGTCGGTTCGAAACTATCGGTCGACCGATTCGATCGTGAGCCCTCTGTGGATTCCATTGCTACTAACGCGAGTTGGTTTGCTCGATGGGTAAACTTCGATGCTGAAGACAGTGTTTCCCAAAGTGGGTTCCGCGAAAAAATTTCGGGGGTCTTTCAATCAAATTTATTGGAGTCCGACCAGCAGGAAGATTCTTCGTATTTATCTACGTCTTATTAATTTTTTTTTGACAACAATTAGGGACAGAGTTGTTTTTTATTTAAATGTTTCATTTATTATGTTTTTTTTTATATGAATAGATTCTCATTTTAAAACAATTTTTGTTTGATTCAATGTCTTATTAAAATTAAGGTAGTAGGTGTTTTTTGTAAAATAGAGGTATGGATTTTTGGACAATCTTCTAAGGGTTCCGTGGTAAAATGAATTTGGGATCCACTGCTCGAAGCAGACAATTTTTATGAAATATTAATGTACATTATGTAATGTTTACTTTTTTGCAGGTGGAACAGGAAGGTTGAGATGTGAATGTGGAGTAACGTGTGTCGGTGGAGAACAGTCAATGGTACTTGAAGCACACCTGGGTGAATCTGATTAATGAATAATATTGATTAATATATTCTATTTTAAATAATGTATTTCAGAGTAGTATTTATGAATAATTAAATGCACTTAAAATAAAATATATAATCAACAAAATAACGAATTAAGAAATTATGTATGTTTTAAAAGAATACTCGGAATAATAATTTCAACATTTATTATTAAATTATGCATTAAAAACTGTTTCTTTAGCTCCCACAACGATATTGAAAATGATGGATTAAAATGGTGTTTCAGAATCTGCTTTTAGATCTGTCTGAAGCAATTTCATTGTCATAATTTTGGATTAACTCTATATATAATAATAATTTGTGCTATATCAATATAAAATATAATACGAATAACGCGTCACGTGTTGGTTATTCAATTTCATAACAGTTTGTGGAATTTTCAAAGAAATTTACGCTTTGTTGCGCAGGATAATTGCCGCGTCGGCAAAGTTAGTTCCATTAAGTTCCGCCCGAGGTCGCCACTAATAGGGAAGGCGGGTCAAAGAATACAATTTTAAAAAATAATGGTTTTGTTTATTTGTCAATATTTTAAATGTTTGTTAATTTTTATTAGTGTTAATATAACGTACATATAGGTAATACTCCATAATGTGTGTTGCAATGTTCTGAAATGTTAATATTTAACATTAATACTAATTAATATAATACAAGGAATTTGTTTTTGTTAACAAAGCTTATCTCTACGATTGAGTGAAGTATTTTCATATGTTAACTTTATATATTTTGAACTGCAACAAATTCGAGGTTACAGAGCGTCATTTGATAAGACGATTCGTAATATTTTGTTAAAAATACGAAATATCGCAGATCCGGGTGTACCGGATAGCCCTGTAACATCTGGTTTCTTTTAAAGACAGTGACTCTGCAATTCTGTTATCTGTGCAGATAATGGACAGCATAATGATATTAAACACAATATTTCAGGAAAACCGTAAATAATTAATGGGTGCCCAACGCAGACGATAATACACTTCACAGAACGAAAACTCGAGTTCCATTCAAGGTATCTCTACTACGATGCAAAAAATCAAGAATGCACGGTACAATGATTATTGCAAAAATTACATTTCATTTGTAGAATAACGTTGCGATGCTCTCGACTACCGATTTTTCCTTACATAATCTAATTTTTGTGATTTACAACTTGTAAGTTAATCATGTATCGTCTTCGCTAAAACTACGCTGCATAAATATGTGCGTTATCGACCATTTAAATAAAGCGTTTAGACATAACAAACAATAAAGATACGATAATGACGAAGCATGTATTGGAAATGTTCGATGCGTCGAAGATATTAAGGTATGGAAATAAATATTTGAATTTTCGAACAGATACATGCGGAACATCAAATTTTTCTGTGATAAAAGTTTTTCAAAGTCTGCGTTATGTTGACCTGCGATGCATTCACAATCAGCAATATGAAATGGAGCATGGAGCATCGAACAATTTCCGGGAGTACACAGGGACTACTTGTTTGTAGTCCGGGAGTAAACAGGGAGTACTTGTTTGTAGTCTGGTTATGTATGATACTAAAATATCGAAGATCACGTTTTATTGCAAATACTACCTTGAACATAGAACACAATTAATACGCTGACTATTCTTTGACTCATAAGTAGTTCAGAATAATTGTAACGTGAAACCCTGAGTGCTTCAGGATATATAATTACTTTATATAAACTTATAAATGATACACCTGTGTACAATAATTTAAAAATGCTAACACGTGATGGACGCCAAATAAAAAGCAGTCTCATTGGATTACCACAAAAATGGTCCTGAACTACATGTAGGTCAGGGTACAGTGAATGTGTTAATATGCTGACTAAATCACGGTTCTCAAATTTTCATACAAAACGAATAAATTTCAACTTGTATTGCTACTCATCAGACTTATTTAAAGTTTTTGCAGCTCCTTACTGATTTGACTGGATTTTACCAAAAATATTGACCAACGTACTGCTCAGTACAATTAGAGAATTCGTTTCTGGATGATTTGAACAAACTGTCAAGCATTAAAAATAGGAAACCATGTTTCACCTACAAGATTACAATATTTTCACCACATGTCTATTAGACAGAGTTTTTCAAGTATTAGAAACTATTTGACCCTCAGACTATTCTAAGCAGTGTATTCATTTTCACCACCATTCGCGAATCCCATAACAGTCAAAGTGATAAGGATTCATACGCAGTCAACACTTTCTACAATGAATAATAAATTACATAAGTAAACATTTCGTACTATGACAAATAATAATATCAGTGACCCCAGTATACAGTTCACCGATACAGGTCAGGGTTCACCGGTGAACCGTAAAGTCTTTAAAAGCCATGATTTTTGTGACAGTCGCGGTTTTAATGAAGCCAGAATCACGCGTATCAAAAGCGTGTCGATAAGAAAAACCGCTCCGAAAGTTTGCGACTGTGTTGGCGAATCAGGGAACGGCGGTGGAGGCTTCGATAAAATCATCGTCGCTCATCGTTGGTGCCGCCAAGCCGTGGGGCACGATCACTTGTTAGTTCGCGACCGGCTTTCCGTCGAAATCGTTCTGCTTCGTGGATCAACGAGGCTTGCCATTTGTTCGTTGACCAGTTTTATTGTGCTCCACGAAGGTTTAACGGCCCTACAGAGGCCCACGGCACCTGGAGAGCTCCTCCTCAGTCCTCACTATTCTGGATTGGACCCACTAACCAGTAAGGCTGAAAGAAGTTGTTACTGTTAGACAAGAATCGCATCCACTTTCATAGAGAGTTAACAGTTGAACCTCAGACACTTTGTTCTAGAAGTTAGCGGCATATTTGATTCCTTCTATAGACAGAATAGTTGAAAGCACTTGCAATTTGCTGTAAATCCTATTTTTTGAATTTGTATTTTGAAAAGTAAGAGCGTACCTGTAAAGGAGTACCTAGATGTCCTGTGGGTGAAGTGTTATGTTAGGTGTTATTTTCTCCATGTAGAGTAGTGAAAAGGTAGCTGAAACTGACGAGGCAGACGCAATTGTGTTAAAGATCCTTGAAGCAGGTAGTAAAATATATAAAAATCCAAATGTAATCGCCTAAAATAAGAACGGGCCAGTGTGCATAAATATTTATACCTTGGGAACGGTTTAAAGGTCTCTGAATCACTTCGGTAATCGTGAAACGTTTTTTTCTTTCGTAAACTGTGCATGGTGTCGAACATCAGCAGGATGTCGCAGGGTGTTAGAACTCGTCTAATTTTTCAATTGGCCAAGTGGAGAGGAACGACAACGTGCTTCCAAGGAGCTTGATGGAATTAATAAGTTATTTCCTTGAGGTACAGAATTCTGCTTGAAACACGTAGTCGACAGAACCAGTTCTCTCATGCGCACGTATGTGTGCAAACACGTAGTCGTGATGCTTGTGCTATGCAACAGAGAGGATGTCCGACCCGTCCGTCACGACCCATACGCGGTGCAATAATTATTCGTATTCACCTTGATAATGGGCCGTCAGTGTCAACCTGGTACAGTGCACGCTAGAGGAAACTTTCTGGAGAAAATAACAGGAAAAATATTACCAAGTACGCACGCACAGGAATCAGTTGATTTACAATCGTGACGGTCAAATGCTGTTTGAAGGATCCTGCGATTGGTAGCAGCATCATAAAAGCAGCAAAAATCTTATGTTTATTTTTATCTTTGTTATCGATTTTTTTGTCTTGATACGGGATTATTGGTCGATTATGTTGTTAAATAATTTGTGGAACGATAACAATACGTTACTCGTTTACAGAAAGTGAAAACAGATAAAAGTTAGATTAGATCGTGATTGATATCGCTCTACTCCAGACGGTGATGTCAGCAAATTTGGCATAATGCTGTATCTTGAACTTTATTTGTATTCCTCGTGGTGCTCGAGTGATTCATTGATGAAATTTAATTTAATGCGAGTGAACATCGAGAAAGAAGCGATTACTTGCTCCAAGCTTGAAAAAATCTTGACGATTGCTTGAATCTGCTGATATAACACCCGTTGCGTCGTACTTGCTGTTATACTATTTTCAGTAAAATATTCTTGTTTCTTTGGTATTGTTTTTATACCAAATTACCGACAATTATGTCCTGGCAGTATTTGCAGAAAAAAGCGATAATGCATTTTAAAACTGAGTCAATAGTCTTGCGCACTGAAAGACTATACTTAAAGTCAACAAGGGATAGAAAGGTAACAAAATATGTTCATATTGAAAAATTTCATGGTTTATCATACGCGATGACCAAAAATGTAACATTATTCTCAATTAAAAAGTATTTGACATATTATTCATTAAATCTTCCGTACATACCTAATGTTATGACTAAAAAATGGTAAATTTTCCCAAAATACAATGTACACCTCATGGTACATAAAATTGAACATTTGTAAAAATTATTTCGTACAAGTTCGAACATAGATTCGTCCGCAAATGCTCTATCAAAAGTTTCAATTAATTCTGCGAATTGCTTTTATTTATTTTCAATTCTAAAAGTAACTCCACGAATGGTGGATGGTATCAGTAAGATCAGAAAATCTGCAGACGTTGAGAAGAATTTTTTTACATCACATAATCAGTCGCATTCACCTTGGTTGCCCCTCTCCCATCACAACGACCTTGCCACCGTTGCTTTGAAGGATCGAAAAGTGACTACAATTTTTCGAAACCCGATACCACTGTGGTACGAACAAATTCCACTATCGAGATCAACGAGTTCACGGGTCGAACTATAAATTATTTTCAGTAAAAGTATTTATTAAGAGTTAAGTAACGCCAATAAATAATGATTACCGTTTGACCGGCGATCGAGGCTCCGCGCAAGATTACAATGCTGCGAGAACTCGGCCGACTTAAAACTTAAAATCAATTAAACTGAAATGAGAATTTTAGTCGCGTGACGTAACATCGTCAATTTAGTTTGCTTTTATGAACACGTACACTAGGTTATTTAAAACATCTTTTTCACCGGAATATATTATTGAACAAAACACTAGTTGTCGACGTACTAAATAATTACATGCAGTGAATTAGCCTAAAACAAAAAAATTAAACATTCCTAGTGCATATGAATAAAATATATTGGCTTCGAGCTACAAGTTTTTATTCTGCCTTAATTGTATGCAAATCACTACTACATTGTGTTTGCTCTTAAGTAGAAACCGTGTGACGATATTAAACAGTATGATTCGATCAATACTGATTCATCGAAGAAAAGGATAGTTTTGCATAAGTTAACATCGAATTGTAAATGAACGCTAGACGTAGTAAAGTAACGTGACATTTGCATGTTACAGACTGCTTAATTCTATCTCGAATTATGCGAAAGTGTGACTGTATCGTATTTTTTGTAATTCAATGCGAACTTGCTTTTCTGATATATAATCTGTGCCTCGTTGTTTTGTTTAAGATTCCGTAATATTAACGATTAAGTGCGTCTGAGAATGACGATAAGGTTTCTGTTTACATATTTTCCGGCGATAATTCACGCAATGTATAATTTTAGGAGTTTCTAGTTGATTGAAGAAGCGTTTCGTTCAGGGTTCAACTTACAACATTTTTTTTTATATTATCAATATTTTTGTATGAGTTCAACCTCGACCGATATAATTCGTCATCATACATTTCGTACTTAATATTTATTATTTGTATAAAAACATGATTTCTTACAAAACTACTACTATACTATACAATATATGAGTTCGACGTAAAAGCTTTTATAACTCCCTACTGCATTCTATAAAAACAATTGGTAAAACTTATCAGCGGATCTGTTAATGTTGAAAAAGCGGGATAATAATAAGAATGTCTTTGTACGTTCTGGATGACGTCGGAGAAACGTTCACGTTATCGATTTTCGTTTGTCAATTGAACCTAACCTATAACGACGTAATTGCCGAAAAACCACGGAAAAATATTCGAACATGGGGAGCTGTCGAAGCAGTCGTAGTAGACTCAGTAAAAAACGGCTTACGTCGAAGCACACGCGTTCTCTAAACAAATTCCTTAACATTTTACAGCATCTCGGCAGAATGGCGTACACGATGACCCAATTGTTTCACATGGGGATGTTCCTGACGTACACGATCACCTTGTACAAAGCGTTCACCATGCTCCATATACCGATGGTGATGGCTGCATTCAAAAATTTTGATCCGGGTCAGCTGAAATACCTGACAGTCTGGGATGTGGTAAGTTATGTGTTTCTCATTATTAATGAAATTTGCATTAACCATGAGACTGTGTTTTCTTTTCTCTTCACTTATTACTTCATTATGCGTGAATGTCGACGACCGTGACTTTTATTAATTGCGAAAACTTTTTCGATTCTGTTAGGGAGGTATTGAATAACGCTGATGAATATTTATAAACGCAAATTTCAAATCATCCATAAACATTTAACCATAATTTCGGGGTGATAGAACTGTATTCATGCGCATTCATCGTGATGCATCATCTGTAGCGAAAATATTTGTCACCGCCCAATAGATACGTCCCACCTTCAGATCTTCAGACTAAGTTGTTGAACTGTATCAGGAATTCTATGCTTTCGAGAGTTTTCTAAGCACTCCGCATTAGTTAAAAATTGACGTTAAATATGTACTTTTTTTTTAAGACTGTCGTAATATAAAAACGGCAAAATGTGAAAAGTAATTGTACATTGAAAACAGTTTGCTTAACGATGATGTAGATTCGTTTTTACATACAGTTGTACTACCTGTTTGATTAACTATTCGAGTTGTTGAATATACAACAGTCTAATTACACGTACTGATGATCTAGTATGAAAAACTGTCGACAAAGAAATAAAATATTAATTTTTATTCAGAATTCATTAAGATTATTTTTATCTTAAGCACTTCTAGTGAAGTGTATCATAGGTTTTCTTTTACAATGTCGAGGGAATACCAAGAGATGGCGCCATGTTTGCATTCGACTCGCATAACTAAAAACTTGGCATCATAATTCAAGACACTGTGTGTCTACGTATCAAACAGTAATGTTGAATGTACGCTGATATTGTGATGTACGCCGCAGACATGCTTCGTTGTTTTAAAAACAATGTCATTGTTTCGATAACAATGTCACTTAAATTAAAACAAAGCTACGAGTCAATTACTGTAAAATGTTGATGCGTTAATATCAGTAGAGATATAAACTTTAATTAATTCATTCAGAACAGTATCCTCTGGAGGGAACTATTTCTGCAATAAGATGATTGTACCAAATTAATTCTTTTAATAGATCGAATTGTTTGTTTATTTTGTGAGTTCTATTGCAATTACAATTCTAGGATTAGGACTAATTTCTGTTCATCTGAAACAATTTCCTGGACGTTTCATGGCTATATCATCGTTGGGTAATAGATGTAATATTATATGAAACAGCTACGTGTATCTTTAATCCTCCTTCCATATTTTTTACTACTAGCAATCTCATGAATAATAAATAAATTACTTTGATTGTAACTTACAAAAGTGTTATAAACTATAACAATTTCAAAAAAATAAACTGCTCTATAATCTAGAAAAACGAGTGCAACAGAAAGATTCGTATTATCGTGATTATTTGACCTGCATCTCTCCAATCTACTTGGTCTGTCGGTTCAAACAGATCGATGAAAATGAGTAATCAGACTTCTATTTTATAGGTATCAATAGAAGATACAGTGTGCCCTAATCAATAGTAAAATATATTTTACTAAACGTGCGTCTTCCGATTAAAAGGTTTTCCAAGAAATTAAATAAAAAAAGTACTTTTCAGTTCGAATGAAAAGTCCGGCGGAAGTTCGACAGGTTGAAGTTTGAAACGGGCCACCGTGTGTGTGGTGCAACCGGCGTCTGATAACGGGAAGTGAAAAATCACGTAACAACGTTACAGCAATCATTTCTCTCTGTAGTCTTCGTTCGATCTCCCGTAGAACAAGCGACGCAACATGTTTCAACGAAACGACTTCAGACTTTTAAACTTCAATTAGAAAGCGCGAATCAAGTTGAAACAAGTTTTCCCGCGGCTACTCTATACGATGAGACAGGAGTAGCGCGTCAATTTTTTTCTTGTAACCTTAGAACTTCCCGTGCCGGGATCGCATGTTCGATCGCAGCCAGAACATTCGCTTTAATAGATTCCAACAGCTGGACATGACAGATTCATTTTATCTCTCGAACGATAAAAAAAAACGTACGAAAATAAATCTGAATTTCATTTCTATCCATAGAAGGGAACGCGCACACCGTTCGCGCACATCAGCCACTTTTTTCGTCTCTTTCTTCCCACGGTTCCTCTCCATTTCGTGCACGCCCCTTCTTCCTTTGTTTATCCTGTCCTATATTCCCATTGCACCATGTAATGTTTATTTACTTCCTCGAGTCGATGTACCCTTCGTTCGAGAGAAACAGAGGAAGATGAAACGTGTGCACACTGGGTGGTCTTAACATCTTTGGTTAAACTTTACAAGCGTGGTCTACGACTGATATTGATGGAAAACATACAGGGTGTCTACAAATACCAGAACACTAGCTTGAAGTCTGATACAAAGTTTGAGTAAAAATGTTCTGATAAATATACATTTCCAAACGTTTCTTTAAAAAGTTATGACTGAGATACCTGTCGTTAATTGTTATTATATACAGTTTGTTGTAACAATTTTTGTACGATAAGAAATAACGCGAACAATGGACGAGATTCGGCGTATTTTGCATAAAACCTAACCTTAATACGCAACTTTAAAGGGCTACAACTTGGAAATAGAGCATTCATGGATTGATGCTTGTATAACATTTTTCCATCAGTATGAGTAGTAGAATATGTAGGCAAAGTTTGATCAAAGATTTTAGGGACATCCTATACATGGTGCATCGTTTACCAGATATAGGCGGGTTCGGCATCTCTGTTGGTAACGAATACGAATTGGCAATGAATGGTCCGTATTGTCACTCACACAGCCGTCTGATTTTTCGTTCAACCCACAATCAGTAGTGTTGTCGATGAGTTACTCACGAGTTTTCAAACATTTTTCATTACTTCGCTTGCTCCAAAACTCTATGCAAAGCGTTACAAATTATTAACAGGTTTGGACACTTTCTGTGGTAGTTTCTGTCAGGATAATATAAATTCATTTGATGCAGTTAATTGCGGACCACCCATACGGTTCGAATCAAAATGTCTTTTCATAGGCATAGTTAAAAAAACTCCCTGTAAAGATGAAGACTGAATGATCTATGAAAATATCTCTGTAAACGAAAGATTGTCAGTTGGTCCACGAGCTGGTTACCAATTTTCAGTCAAATTCACCGAGTACTGCAAATTCTTCAACTATTCTTTCCGCTTAGTGCATTTGAGGAACAGTGCAGTGCTTCCACTGAAATCTGTTATTTCTTTTAGTGGTGTGGAAGAAAAGGGCTCCATTGGTGGACAGCACTGGTATAGATAGTGTCTATACACGTTTTCTTCTGCTCCCTCTCTTATCGCGTCTCCGTCCTTGTCGCACCCGCCGGCGAGCTGCGGGTTTCGACTCGTGGCGTCTCGCTTGCTCCGGACCCGAAGCCTCGTGCACATGGCGAACTATTTCTCTCTTTCCCGTGGCGTATTTTCGCCTATCCATCAGTAAGTCGCAGACCGTCAACGCGGTCGATACCGTCGCTGGTCTCGCGTATACATGTGACCGGAAAAGCCGGACCGTTTTCCCGGGAAAGGTGCACGCGTTTTCTCCTATCATCAGGCACGAGAGATTGATCGAACACCGCCGGGGTTCAGTCAAAATAAAAGAACCCGTGAGAAACCGAACAGAAGTAGCTTGACCTTTCGACGCTACGCTGACCGACGAGTTACCGGGAGATTCTGTAAGATCACAACAACTCTTCACAACGTTGGCACGATGGAGCATGTGACTCCATTTTTGACAAACCAGTGTTCACGTGGATCCCCCCTTTTCTCGTGACTGCAATTTCATATCCGAAGGATTACTGTTAAAGAGACAGATAACGTCACGTTGTCGTGAACTCGATGTTATTTCGTGCCATGAGGACTATGTGCAGAATACAGGAACGTCTTTATTTGTTTCGTAAATATTAGCGTTTTACAAGGTAACGCCGGCTGGTCCCTTATCGCTCGCATGTCATTGACGAGATTACGTGTAAACGTTCATTTCGCAGGTGTATCGAGAGATAAAAAAAGTTTACGGTGGCAGAACTTAACAGTTAGAATTGCACAACGCGTCGTGCAGTTCCATGTGCCTTCTTTATCGATTCGGATCGGTGACTCTCGCTCTAACTTATACGTACCGTTGACTTCATAATTGACGAGCCGGTAGTTTTTATGAAGGTTGTTTCTGAATGAAACCTCAGTGCTGAAGTGGAGTGAAAGCGAGATTGTAATTTTATCATTGATTTTGCATCAAACATTTTACCAGAGTGACGGTGTATTCTCGGTTAACCGTTTCATACTATTTTTCAGTGCGAGGCAGTTAAAACGTTTCCATGCTGCCCCTTTGATCTTCAGCTTTGTTCTTTTCACGATCATGCACGGTGTGTCGTGCTTTTAGCACAGCGCTTTCAATCACAAAGTGAATGGTAATCTCTCTTAACGGTGTCACAAATTGATTTACTCAACGCGTCTAATTGAGACTTAAATAATCGTATCAGTTGCTCCTATAGTATATTTTTGATAACTTCTACGTTGAATCGTGAGGACTGTCAAATTTCTAGACGAGATAAGCAAACGTCAAGTCACTGATATTATCATTAATACTTTTGATTGTACGATTCACATGAAATGACTCATTGCAGATTTCTATAAAATGACTCATTGATGATTTGTCGTGTCGCCGTAGGATTTACACAGGGCACAAAGATAAAATTGCTACGGTTATATAGAAGTTTGTAGTACGACCGCAAAATACAGTGGTTCGCGTATAATTCCGCAGAGTATTGCATACCCTTGTAATACAACTTCGTTACGTACAATTTACGTAATTCGAGAGTAAGCTTTCTTACGTAATTTGTAAATACAATGTACGTTCGTTTCCTTGTAGGTTTTTTTCCCAGTACAAGTAGGAGCAAAATGTAGACATTCGTACAGCAAACGTTCCTTCTTGACTCGACGACCGCCGAAATAGTTTGTACAACTCTCGCGAATTTGAAAGAAAAAAAGGAAAGCGCCTGCTACGAATTCCACAAACGTCAGGTGAAAGATTTCAGAACAGAGTATTGCTGTTTTTCCAGTTTGGGGTCGTCGAATTGAAGTTGTTACTGTTGTTAAAGTTGAATGAACGCACAGCAGCCGTGACTATATTTAGCGTGTCACACAAGTGCGACGATCGCTCTAATTATAACTCAATTTATGGCTTGGCTATTGTGTGCCGGACAAAAAAAATTTCACCACGATGAAAATGGGGGATCCCAGACCTAGAGGAATTCGCACGAAATTCCTGGTCACGAAGCAGGCCGATCTGGCGTGTTTCTTTTTCTGTTTTTCTTACTCAAATACTACAAATTTTTTCGCAAGGAGGGATTCAAAGTTCATTGTAAAATTAAAAAAACGTGATTTTCTTTATGTTTTATTTTTTGAATCATGGATACAATAAACAATATTTCAGTTGATAAAAGAAGTTCCATTATAATCTATAGTCTCTTGCCATAGATTTGCAAGTGTGTAAAGCATGTATTTATTTTTTTTATTACAATGCACACTTAAAAATGATAGATCAGAACTAACAAGAACATTTTTTCTGGGACGTTCTAATAATGTACGAAACTTTGAAAATAAATAGGGACTGTCTCCGTTAGTAAGGCGCTCTTTTTGGGCGCGAAAATTAAAATTGAGCTACATATAGTTATTTGAATCAGGAAACTCTCTGTTGTTTCCTGTACTTTCATCATTTTTTTTTTAATTTTCCAATGAGTTGTGAATCTTCTTTGTCGAAAGGTCGACGTTACAGAGATTCCTTGAATCGTTTCAGAGTACGGAAAATATTCGAAAGACACCTGTGCGATGCGGGAGGCCCTATTACTCGGTTTCCACGTGATCACCTGTGTGCAATTCTCTTTTTCGGTGTATTATGATTACATGTACACCGTGGTGCCTCCAAATGTTGCCAGAGTGTACGACACGTTCGGCGGGAAATTCAAGTTTCTCACTTTCTGGGACGCGGTTAGTATCATGACACTATGCCCTGGTTTCGTTATGCGTGTATCTTCTTTTTTTTTGTTATTGTAGACAGTTTAACCGACTAACCTTTTACGCAATCGCGATACCGAGTCGAACGAGAGTTCAGTTCGATTTTCCAGTGAAATCGACGGTCAAATAACCGTTATGGTTCATTGTATGATAATTGACACTTTACTCGACAGTTATTCATTTTCCACTCAAACAGTTGCAACGTGACATATTGATAGAGTAATTGTACTGATTACGAAATATTACTGACTATGAAAAGTTACTAACTAATGGCTAATGAGTGTGTACAGATCTGGAATATTCAGCGGGTCTGACAAGATATTTTGGTAGAAAGTAGTTTTAAATTTTAACAATGGATAAGAAATAAAAATTACTCAGCACTGTTACTGAAGCATAAATGTGTAAGAATTCAAATTTACTGAAAACAAAGGAGAAAAGACTCGAGAATTCTAAAATTTGTATGTGTAAAGTCATTTTTAATCAAATAACAATTGATCGAAACCTTTTAACCCTTCGACTGCTATCGACGCTTGAAAAATCCGCTCGCCGTGTACTGGTAACGCCCATGGGCGTTCGAAGCAGTCTCTCACTGTGTACTATTGCAGGTTGGCCGCACGCAACGTTCGCCTCGTTCCCAAGTAGGCCACAATCAAAGGGTTAATGATCCAAAATTTCTTTATACTGACAATGGACTAAATTTTAAACTCAGTACACTATAAAAATCTGTGATCCCTATCTCGGCCTTTCCTCGTTAGAAACAGGCAATTACTGTTCCAGAACTAATGATACTTTAGCTTTACATGTGATCGTTTGCACGCAATGTGAATGTTACTTTTAATAAACAACGAATGTGGCGACATAATGGAGATTGGAGAAATTTGATAAATGAATGAGGAATAACCAAGGAATTATGGCTGTGCCAACCATGAAATTCTTTTTTTTTTCGTGTCTTGTATCACAGGATTCTTCTAACGAGCGATTGCCCCACGTATCTATTACACTATTATGTAACAGTGAACATCGTTTGAGGAATACGTATTGTATACGTGATTAGGGTAACGAGGAGGGTTCAAGAGTTGCATTAACACGACATTCTTTCAGGAAACATGATTGAATCATTCAATATGACAACAAGACAGGAAAAACTGCTAATGACCTCAAATGACTCTATCTTCTTCAGAAATACTAAAACATTAATTTTCTAATTCAAATACTATTGACAGAAAAAAACTTCATAAATTATTTTCAATTGAAAAGAACTTTTAAAAACAATTCAGATTGTTTGTTCACTTCTTAGTTTAATAGAAGAAAGTTGAATTATTATTTTACAATTTTAGTAAAATTCGTTCCTGAGGAAGGTAGTTATAGTTAGTATTTCACATAACAGGAGCCTTTTGAAAATTCACAGATAAATTGAAGTGGCCACTCAATTCATTTTTCTAGCCACTTTTCATCCAATAAAACGATTTCACACTGACCATTTTATGTTTGTACCGCACATCACCCAGCCCGCCGAAGAGCTTCAATTATTTGAGAGCACTCTATGTCATCTCCCAACCATGCCACGCGTCATGTCTATCACCTTTAGTAGATCCAATGATTCTCATTATTTGATTGTGAATGTTCACGAAAGTACATACTCTTACATATTACTTATAGACAAAAAAGTGTAATTTAAACAAAAATTTGTATATTTATCAACCCTCTAGTCACAGTTGATTTAAATATAGAGATATAGCGCAATTCAATAGTAATATAGAGCGTTTTATTAACAGTAGTAAATCATTTCTCGTGCACCTCATCAACATATCCTTTGGTCGATATGAAAAACAGTTGATAAAACTGTTGATAAGCTAACAATAATCTCCCCGCGTGAGCTACCGCAGTGGCGTGCCGTTCTAAACGATCACCCGGCGGGAAGCCACTATAGTGGCGCGTAGTAGCCAAAGGGTTAAACCAAATGAGAGTTCGAAAGGGCTGTCGAAGGAAAGGGTATATTTCCTTGTTTTTCCATTTAAAACGGCACCCTGAGCGAGTGCACGTGACAAGCACGATCGAGTAAGTGCGCGTGTCATGGACTGACACGTGACAGACCCGCGTGAATGAGTCGACCGACGTGTGTATAACGTAAATAGGCCGCGATAATTAACGTCAACTCAGAACATGAAGCTGATATTAAAAAGCCTCTGGAACTTTAAATATACACTTTTGCAATTTTTTAATTAGGCTGTCTCTTATACCTCATTAATAACTTATAATATTTTTTGACACGATAACACACGTTGGATACAAACATGTATAATGAGAAATATGATAACGATGAAAGGTATAGTTACACAGTTAATACGGTAATGATAATAACAGAATTATTCATCAAGAAAAATTTAAGTGCATTACTTGCAAAAACAATTGATAATCGTATCTGTTTCAGATCATTCAAGCAGTATTCTTCTTCATATGCGTTCTGAATGACTGGTTCGGTACAAATGCAGTGAGTCCGAAGAAGCCGCCATTAATACGTAGATTAAAAGACTATGTGCACGCGGTGCTTAGTTTTCCAATCGCCATGGTGCGTATAACTATAGTCGAGGCGCGGAGTATCGGTGTTCAAGGTCACTTGTTCGAGTGTACACTATAATGGTCACAACCACTGCGTTTATAATCTTCATTGGAGGCCTTGAAGGACTGATACTATTTGTTTCTTTTATAAAAAGGAATATGCAAATTCGAGGTTCATTGTTATTTAATTAATTTATTATTTGGTTCTTCTTACAGTTCGTCGGAGTGACCTTCTGGTCTCTGATGTTCCTGGACCGCGAACTGGTGCTTCCGAAGGCCCTCGACCCCTACTTCCCCTGGTGGTTGAATCATTTGATGCACACGATGATCATGTTCTCCACGATGGTGGAAACTGTCCTCACGCCGAAAAAGTACCCGAAGAGATCGAAGGGATTACTTGGCCACGCAATATTCATGTTCATTTATTTAATTTGGTACGCGGGAAGTTCCAAAGAAAGGTCACAACTGTTGGGTCTGATGAGTCAAGAAGGAAAATTAAGGGGACGCAGAGTACTGAAAATAATTAGAGGATCATGTGGTTAAATATTACACATTTAAGGAAGCTTCAAACACCTGAAAGCTCCACTGTGAAAATACTGAAATATTATACTTGTAATGATTCTGATCTTCTAATTCTTTTGAGCATTACATTTGGCTAAACGATCAGACACTTGGTCCCTATTTTCCTTTAATCAGCGCTGTGACTTTTTCTTACAATAAGCAGTACTAACATGTTCTCAGTCTCATGAACCACATGTGTTATAAGCAGAAAATACCATAAACTCTTGTATGAAAATACCAAGTGGTCAGTGAACATGTTAATACCTGTAAGCAGTAGAATTGCTATTTACTCAGACTATTGTTTCAGGGTTCACATAATCTACTACAAGAGTGGAGTCTGGGTGTACCCTGTGATGGAGGTACTGCCATTACCCCTGCGATTGGTGTTCTTCATAGTTCTGATATTGTTCAGCATGACCCTATATGTTATCGGGGAGTACTTGAACAACTTCATTTGGGGTAAACAATACACTGAACTTCAAAAGTCTCATTCCAAGAGCAAATAGCCTCGCCGCGGTGATCGTTAGCTGCTGAACTTCGATCGTGTTCTACCTCCCCTAAGGTGATGGTGAATAAAAAAAAAAGGCAAAACGTTTTCTACCCCCCATCCTCTAGCCCCGTTACAGCATGCACCCGGATGAATCGTGTTTGGAACCCAAAATACATAGTAACGTGCATGCACTTAAGGAGCGCGTGTTGTTTCACTAGGCAGAACGCTGGAAGGAAAAACACGGTCGTTAACTCGCTCGAGAGGGTTTGCTAAAGCATGTAGGTGATTTCTCGTATGGCTTTGTATCTCGTGTGCGCTGCAAGGGAAGACTAATTGCAACGATACCGTTTACACGTTAGTGCCTGAACGCTGATGTAAATAATAAAAACCACTGACTACACACGTACGTACACAAGACTCGGCTACCTCTTCTTTTGTTACGTCACCGGTGAAATGAAAAAAAGAAAAGGAAACATGAAAAGACACGGTAAACGAAACGGATGAAAACATTTGTACGCGATGGTGCACGCTATGAAAGAGAATCAGCAAGACTGGTGGTTACGTGTGTGGAATAGATGTATGTCAGCGCGTTTCTGAGAGCGTATTCAGAACACCCTACATGCTTTTCTACGAGACACTAAAATCAGGATGTATTTGTACCGAGTGTAGGAAACAAATACGTAGCTGAGAGTATCGGACCAGATTTGAAAGCGTAACGATGTGCTGCGAGTCGAGCAAGAGGACCGTGGTTTTGCGGACCGATCGAACAGAGAAATCGTTAACGTGCGTTACACCTGTTCATCGAGGCGATGCCGTCGAGGGCTCGTGCTGAGAAGACAGATTTTTAGTGAGATATCCCAGAAAATCGAATCTGTTGATCTTGAAGGGTTTATTTAATTATACATCTCACGATCTTAGATAATATAGAATGAACTTTAATAAGTATATCGCAAATGTTGTTACATTTAGGAACAACCGGTGAATGAACTGAAAGAGAAGAAGTATACACGTACAAGGTGTTGAAGAAAGGGTCCAATACTTAAAGGGCTTATAGTACTCATTGAGAGGAGTAAAAACTGTCAGTAAAAAATACAGAAGCATTTTCACATTTGTTACAGATGTTCGATATGTCTTCCTTCCATTTCAATACTAAACTCATTATTATTTATATCTTGTTTTTTAGACTCACAATACTGAACGCTAATAAATAATAAAAGTTGATTTTACACCAGAAGGATTGCTTTTGGGACCTATGTTCATTAGACATTTTTTACTCCCCTCGGTGAGTACCATAAGCCCTTTAAGTATCGGACCCTTTTTTTAACACCCTGTGCATATATAGTTTGAATGAAATGACAATTTAAAGAATACAAGCAATAACATGTGCAAACCAACGTAACATGAAAGAAACAAAAAAAGAATAAATGTAACATAGATTACAAATATAGAATTATATGACTATACACAAATATAAAAAGAAATAAATGAACTTATAATTAATTTCAACAGAATCGAACGACCCCTTGCTTCGTATGAAATAACATACTTAGTCGACGGAAAAAAACACAGGGTTTGTTGATACTTTTTGTTATCTAGAAGCCAGAGTTGAATAAAAAAGAGTGTTACCTTGAATAAACGTTCATAGATCCGTCTGATAATTTTAGGATAGGGCGATGAAAGTTCGCTTTATACTCTGTGTGGAAATTATCAATTATCAATAAACGGGTAGACCTTTTCTATAATTATATGTAAGCTAACCAGTCTCAGAATAAATTTCCACGGAGATTGTGACAGCATAATATGGATATTTTAGTGAAATTTTCATTCGACGTATTTATGTCTTATGAAACGTTATGAAGAAACAGACGTAGAGAAATAATTTTGTACCATAATGTTTGGCGAATGTACTGTCTTTTGTCAAGAGATTGCGTGCGCATAAACATTAATATTTCAACAGATTTTTTTTAGATAGAACTGCCTTGCGTAAATCACGGTTTTATACGATTTTTATATAAGTTAATTATTTTCATTTCGTATATACATTTTTCGCATGAACCTTTTACATTTTCTTTCTGTTGATTTCTTGATTCTGATCCGAATCCATAGAAGCCACTGTGGAATACTGCTTGTTTTTTAAAGAAATGTTTTGCATAATTCAAGGACTTGGCATTTTTTAGTAGAGATTATTTAAACACGTATATTTCCATAATTAATAATGTTGATTTTTATATTTTTTGACTTCTTGTAGAAATAAACATTAACTACTTAGACGATACGTTGGTAGGAATATTAGAAATGTAAATCCGGAGACGCAAGATGCATCGTAGTCAAGTATACGTAACGAACATTTGTATATAATCTATGTACACGCTGGAAACAATTGTAATGTATTGTAACGTATGTACAGAGCAATATAAAAAAATAGACTTAGATTGTTCTGTATAAAAAAAATATATTTATAACACGTTTATACTTTTAGCATCGTAAATTCGCTAAATTATCGTCTTATTACGCTGAGATTTTTACCACTATTTTACCGATAATAAAACGTATAAAAGTACTTAATATGCATTACTTAAGCTTACGTTACTCTAAAATATTATTTACATCGAAAGTCATGCTATTGCACCATTAAATATGTATAATTGCGAATGGTAAACAGCACGACGAGTAACATACGATTTTGGCACGATTCGATTGTCATGCGATTTCACTTTCTTTTTCAGGGAACACTGTAGTATCAGGTAAGAATAACAGGAAGAAAAAGTTACAGTGAAGAAGAAAAGGCAGGACGCATTTGGCAATATAGTAAACAGATACTCGAATAAAGAATGATTCATGAAGTTCACTTTGTCGCAGACACTTCCTCAATACGTGCTGAAGAAAGTAGAGTTACAGCTACGTAGCGATGTTTTTATTCTTATGTAACTGCGGCGAGATCTGCGTGCCTTTCGAGCTACAATGTCTACTGTTTATGATCTCATCTATGCTCTGTTTCAACTCCTCCATCTCTAAAATATCTAACGGAAGAGACGTTTGCGTTGCCATTTCCCGCGCATTAGCCGCCTGCCCTTCAGACTGCATCAGTCTCGTCAGTTCAGGGCAACAGGAGGTAAGACTAGACGCCAGATTTCCCACTCCGGCTTTTCTGTACGCCTCTTTTATCTCAGCGTCGCTCTTCAGCTTGATGTCGCCAGTCTCCTGAAGTAGGTGCTTCAAAATCGTTTCATCCTGCAGCAAGTATTTGCTCCTGCGGCCCTCTCTGCTCCTCCTGACGCTCTCGTGACTGTAACTTTTCGAGCTCTTGTTGCTGGTTTTGCTCTTGCTGCGTTCGTGCGGCTCTTCAGGCTCCAGTATCTTTGTCTCCTCCTCGGCTCGACTGTCGTCGCTGTCGCTGTCCTGGTCGTCCTTCTCAACATTGCCTCCCTCAATGTCCACGTCCTTTCCTGTCATTCCTTCGTGACGTTTCTCCTCACTGCTTAAGTTCTCGTCGCTGCCGCTCTGTCCAGGGAACAGGAACGGTAGAAGCATACCCGCGTTCTTGCCATCGAACAGTTTAGGATTCAAGGTACGCTCGTCCAGACCGGCACTCGCTGATCGTCTCTTCATATTGGGCACTTGAATCGGCGGAACCCTCGAGTTACCGCCTATCGTTAAGGCTGACAATATTTGTGCACCGAGTTGACTCTCTTGCGATGTCGTGCTGCCTCTCCTGAACAGCGGGCCCACTTTGCCCGATCTCGACTTGCCGAAGTCTCGTCGACGTTTTCCACGACGACCACGGGAACTGCTCGCGACCTTCCGTGTTGTTTTCAGCTCGGCTATCTGAACGGATATCTGAGAGTCCAAGGAGTTTCGTCTGGACTCCACGGACACTCGGCGCACGCTGAAACTGATTTCAGAGTCCACGGAGTTTCTTCTATTGCTGGACACGGAACCAGTTGTTCCGACGAGCGCGCCCCTGCGTGTAACTAATTTTGGCAAAGCGGCGGCCCACGTCGAACTGAAGTCCTGAGAAGCTACGGAATTCAGATCGAAGTTTAAACCGACCGGATCTTCGTGAGTATTGTGAAAGCTGATAGACAAACGGCCAGCGTTGTTGAATGTTTTCCGTTTCGCGAACGCTTGAGCGATTACTTTGTGTTTTTTTAATCTGATTGGCTCTTCCGTCTCGCAATTAAAAGTTCTGAAAACGCAAAACAGATGCAGTCTTTATTAAAGTGAATATTTTATACGAGATCGAGTCTAAATCTTACCGCCTAAGAAATCTGGTCCAGGTGTCTACGGTGGAACCGGTCCAAACCCACGAAGACATGAGAATGCCAGCAAAGAATGGCGAAAGTAAATGCAACTGCATTTTAGCTGCACTCGGTCGAATTTCCATTTTGCATTCCGAAATATCTAAATATTTTGTCGTTATTGCACATCTGCGGACAAAGAACAAAATGTTACAAGTGTAATATCTATGATTATAACTTAATTCTTTGAAATACACCAATATAATTCTTACATCATGTATTTTCTAAAACTCTGACGCCATTCCCAAGAGTGTTGGAATTCGTAAATGTGGCAATAAAACGTGACTATCACGGCAGCAAAAGTGAAAATCGAAAAGAGACCCATGCGTACAATAGTCTCTCGTATTTTAGAACTTGCCCTTTCAGATATAATTTCCTGGCTACTTATTTTTAATCGAATCAGAGTAATTAATCCTGAAAATGAAAGTCAAAGCGTTAGTTAAGTTACAATTATTTCTGAAAAACCTATAATCTCTCAGATTTATTCGAATCATACAAAAAGAAATACTCACAGACTTTCTTCTTTAGGAAAGCATATGAGAAAATATAGTTTATTATTTTGATTGTATAAAACAGAAAGTTTAAATAGACAAATACAGATGTAGGACATACCTCTGGATAAAAAGTATCCCCCAACCAGCAGCATAATCAACACAGGTCCAAGCAAAAACCAAGCTCTGACCGCATGATTAGTGTAACCCACAAAACATATACCAGTAACACTATTTCCATCTATCTCCCCTAGTGCCATGATTGTGACTGTAAGGACGAGTGGTAAACACCAAGCAATTAAATGAAAGTAAGCACCCTTCTTATCAATTCTATCTTGAATTTTGCCTAATGCTTGAAAACTCATGTGCCAAGCATATGTGAGAATCACAAACCACACCATAGCTGCCATAAGGGAATAATACACAAGGACAAACACTACGACGCATGACAAATTTTCTCCGCTGAAAATACATTAGTACACAAGTTTCGTTTACATTCGACTTAACAGTTTTAAACAAATACAAGGAACTTTACACAAAGCATATCATGTGTATGATATGATTGCAAATTACCTTGGTTCACTCATTCTTAATGTGCCATCTTTGCGACAAACAATTACTTCTCTGCTTCCTGGTGTGAACTGAGCAAGCCATCCGATACAAGATACCATGAAACAACAGTTTATATAGAAAATGACCAAAGCTGGATATTTATTTGCACTTCTCCAATCAATTAAAAATGTCACCTGAAACAAGAATAATGTATAAAACGAAACTTTAAAACGAAATTTTAAACATTACACTCCTCTGATCATGCAGTACTCACAACTGTAAACAAATTGAATGCACCACAGATTCCTGCAGCCCAAGCAATAAAAGAATGAATTTGTTTATGTTCATCCGGCGTGAAAAGGGGATCATTGCACTGTGTCCCACAACCTTCAACTCCTTCAAAAATTGCTAGTGCATTGTCAGTAGGTACCAAAGGTTTCAAGCATTTGCCTGAAATATTAAATTTCAATTCCCTGATATCATTTTTGCACAATTTAGGAAACAGATCCTTATTTTCACAATGAACAAAGCTCGGCCATATAGTATGATTGAATACAAGCCTGCAAGGGCCTGAGACCATTTTGCACATTTCTAAGGACGGAAAATCTACTGTATTGTTGACACATTTTGGCATAAATATTGAGCACAGGAGGGGTTGAACAACTGCCCAACACTTTGGCATATGTCTTAATGCTTGCAGCACATGCAATCTTTCCTAAAAAATTGAAAAACACATGATGTTTAATCAAAATTAACATACAATGATAAGAAACATGTACTTCTTTATAAATAAAATTTACTTCAAGAAATAATACAGAGAAGAACAGGCTTGCAAATTGTAGAGCTTGAAATTACTTATGAATAATAGATTCAGGCCAGGAAGTACCTGAGGTGATTTTAAATAGGGGTCTCCCAATACCTGAGGCCAGGTATAAGGACACAAAGGGGAGAAGTAACATTTTCAAGCATTACCTCTTACAGTTAGAAAGCAAGAAACATATTTAGAAGTACACAAAATATTCACTACAGTACACATACAATATAACAAACCTCTATGATGTCCTGGGTCACATGTTCGGGTATGAGATCCAATGTGGTGCTGCTGTATAACAATCTTGTACCCATGCATGTGCTCTTCTGCATGTTCACACATTTTGCCTGTTTAGAGCAATTCGAGGAGTCGGTGTAGCCGGTCATCAGGTAAGGTCTGTTACCGACATTGGAATTGGCTGGAAAACCAGTTTGAATCTCCGACGACGCTCGGTGGAAAATTAGGAAAAAACAGATCAGCAGGCGGGTCATCTGAAAACAGTCAATCTTCACTTAATATTCTGTCTTGAAGGAAAAGGGAACAAAAACAAAGAGTCGTGCATCATGATAACGTGCAAGCAACGCGTACTTCCCCGGTACGCTATCGGCACGAGTAAAAACAAAACGTCACGTGCACGGTGTGCAGATAAACAATGCGAGCAGAACGGGTATAAAAATAGTACCTTCGGGCGCTTTCAGGCGAGACTAAACGCAAGCTGTTCCTCGTACGATTATGCCCCGCCACGGAGAAAGCTCTCCGTTTCGTTCGAACAAAGCGTCTTGCATCTTCTACGCTCGCGACAGCCGCATCCAGCATACGAACGCTCGGACCACACACGCGCCGCACTCGCTCTCGGGCCACCCACGACGAACCTGATCAACTTGCTCATACCTCTTTCCGGTGTTTGAATGCACGGCAGTAATAGGCTTCGCGAATATCCCGCCGGCGGCACCACCGTCGCCGCTGCGCACCGCGCTCCGCGCAGATCGCGCGGCACGTTTGAACCGAAATGTCAGCGACTTCGCATGACCTATGCAAGAACTTGCGAATTTCAGTATGAATCAATGGAAAGTGCTATTTACTGCCGAGATATCAACGATCTGGTATGAAACAGGCATGAATTTACATATTTCACCACAAATCGATGGAAACTGTCATTTAGTGCTACTTCTACTGAAATGTCAGCGATTTGGTATGAAGGACGCAAGAATTTGCGTATTTCAGCATGAATCGACGATTAAACCAGTGTAGACTGTCATTTTCGGATATTTTGCATGAAGTACGTAGGGATTTACGTATTTTAGCATAAATCGATGAAAACTGCTATTTCGCGCGATTTCTATCGAAATATCTGCGATTTTCAGGCTGTCCCGCTTGCAGCGTTCGTTGAACTGCGAAATGCAGTAGAGGTATCCTGATCGAAGCCGTTTGATGTCGTAATTTCGATTGTAATTGTCATTTTTTAATATGATCGGTTTTTTTTACAGTACTTCGGTTTACGACTTTGTGTTTTTATCGTTCTTGCTGCGAAAGAAGGGAAAGCTGCACCGTAGACAAAGAAATGACCTTGACAGAACTTTATTATAGATGCTACATATGAAAATTCAGGGCGAAAAATGAAGACATTCGTTTAATAGCATAGAAGTAAATAATAAATAAAGTATTTATTAAAGGCAAGAGTACGGTACAACAATTTAAATTTCTATTCGCACATAGTGCTTAGCTTTCATTTTAAACATTCTGTAGTAAAAAGCTTCATTCAGACGATAATTAAAATTTCTTCATAAATACATGTCTCATCGAGTTAAGAACACCTCACGAAAATGGCTTTAATCAATTTACATTGGAATCTAATTATCATTAATAAGATCCATAAGCTGTCTAATTTGCATAATCAATATGGCGTAAGAAACGTGGTATTTTTGAATTAAATGCATGCGGCAGACCGTCCGTAAGGAAGAAGAATACAAAGACTTATAATATTTTTTTTGCATAATCATGCATGACAATTTGGAGTATTCCAGCGTTTTACGTATCAATTATTATTGCTAGTGTCGACCTCTGCGTGTGTTTTCTTTAAGCACAGGTGGACACAGGCGTGCAAATTGTCAAACGAGAGTAGCGTGTAGGATTCCTCGATGACTGATTTAGTTTTGCGGCTTTGACTAATGCGTAGCGTTGATTGACCGCGTTGTAGGGTCTAGTCTCGTCGTCGAGTCCTTAGAAAACGCGAAATTTTATCTTTCGTTGGTCGACCTTTCGTTATTCCGGTGTAACAGGAAACATGATAATTGCCCGTATAGTTGATTAACTGCTGGTGTTGATAATAACATGCTGCTAATGTATGATAAGCCTGTGCCGTGTACGTCTGCACACTACCCGGAATTAATACCGACGGTACAATCAGTCGACAGTCTGCGATCGGTGTTCGATAGTAAAGCAATCCATAAGGTGACAGATGTTTCGTAAAATAACCTGAACGATCCGCGCTATACACTCCAACGTTGCCACCTTATCTCGTCGCGTGCAAACGATAAGGTAGGGATCATTTGCAAACTAACTGTTAAAGTACATAATCTTCCATCGCTGGTATCTTGTAGAATGGTTTACATTGTGATTGTCTTTTCCAGCTAAGATGTTCGAAATCTTTTACCTGGGAATATACCTGCTGCTTTTTGGAAACTGCATCGGTGACTACTCCGACTGGGACACGAAATGGCAAATGCTCTGTCCTGGTTTATATCCCAGAGTTTTCACAAGCTACACGCCTCGTGGAAATCTTTCCATCGGGATCTATACTAGTCAGCCGCATCTGAGCGGACTGAAACACTGTGTAGCCGCGTGCTGCACCAAGCCCACGTGCAATGTGGCTTTTATGTATAATAGTACTTGCTACCATGTGCAATGCGAAAGTTCCAAAATGTGTGTACCTTTGTACAGGATGGATTTAGCGAATGATAATCCTCCGAGCATGGTCTTGGTGAAGCCTGTGGAAGATGATGAAATGTGGAGTGAATTGTTGGATCAAATGAGTGATGATACTGGGTAGGCTTTAAACTTTGTGTAATGTTTCTAAGACATTCTTTTATGATGTAATATCAACATTTGTACTAACATGTTAAAATTATTGTTTGTAGTTCTTTGCTTATGGATGGTATAGAAAGAGACCAAGTGCTTTTTGGTGCATCAACTGCAATAAGTTGTATCACTCAAACAAATTGTTTGGAAAATGAGATCTGTGTTAAAAATGGAGATAAATCTGATGTTCGAATTTGTCAATGCTCCATTGGATATAAACGGAATATTGCAGGTATCTACAATAAACTTTGTTCTGTGTGAATATAATTTTGTAGTTTGTTTCACATTTTCTAAGCAATATTTGGTGTCATAGGTATTTGTACTTCAGTGGAGGACACAGAACTTGGTGTAACACCACAAGTAAAATCACTTAATGCAAAAGACTCTAGTACTTCTATGAAACCACCCATGAAAAGGCTATTAGTGTCTGCAGTTTCAAAAGAAGTACGTTTACCAGAAAATGAAGTAACATTGTCTGCCTATACTGTACCTGCAGAACAGGAGAATGAACACTACAATTATGCCTGGAGTCTTCTAAGTCAGCCAGAAGGTCATACTGGCACAATGACTGACCAAAATCGTATGACTGTTAAATTAAGCAATTTGTCTGAGGGTTTATACACATTTAAAGTAGCAGTAAACAGCCCAAATGCTTATTTTGGTGAAGCATACGCAAATGTCAGTGTTTTACCGCGTAAGTTATTCACTTGTATTCACGAATCTTCACTCTATTTACAATGGTACTTCATTAGAATTATTAAATTGGGGATTTCATTATTAATTGCAGCTAAACGAATAAATCAAGCACCGATTGCAATAATTTCACCTGCTTCACAAGTTGTGAAACTACCCAATACAGGAGCTGTATTAGATGGTTCATCAAGCAAGGACGATGATAGAGTCATTTCTTATCATTGGGAACTGCAACAAGGTCCTATTGGATATCAGCCTAACCTAGTTGATACACCCACATTACAATTAGACAATCTCATTCCTGGCAATTATACATTTAAGTTAGTATCGTTAATTATAATGCACAATATATATATATATATATATATATATATATATATTCGTGAGGTTTGTAGGAATTTGGCAAATGTTTAATATTTTCATTGTCTTTCTAGATTGACTGTTGAAGACTCTGATCACATTGCAAACTCCACAAGTGCTAATATAACGGTCTTGAAAGTAACCGACTATCCTCCTAGCGCAAACGCGGGCCAGGACATAATTATATATTTACCTCAAAATACACTGACACTCAATGGTAACTTAAGCACAGATGATCGCGGAATAGCGAGTTGGGAATGGACAAAGAGTCCCTCTGATCAGAACAAAGCCGTGGACATGCAAAACACGAGAACACCGTATTTACAACTGTCTAACTTGGAGGAGGGAATGTATACATTCGTGCTAAAAGTAACAGACGATTCTGAACAGTCTTCTACAGCTGAGGTACACGTGTTTGTGAAACCGCCAACAAATAAACCACCAAAAGGTGATTACAAAGTTTTGTAAAACGTACTGCTAATAATAGTAGTTCATCCCTTTCATATTAGTATTAATATGTATGATTTTACACAGCTGACGCCGGCGAAAATATAACAATTGCTTTACCAGAAACAAGAACTGTATTGGATGGCCGGAAAAGCAAAGATGATATTAAAATTGTATCTTACCATTGGGTGCAAGTGAGGTACATTTAAATTTACATAGTTGTTATATACTTAATTTACTTTCTTGTCAATACAGTAATCAACGTTTTTTTTACAGTGGACCTAACAATGCCGAATTCTCTGCAGTTAATGAATCAATTACGAACGTTACAAAATTAACAAAGGGAGACTATGAATTCAAATTAACCGTGATCGATGATAACGGGAACAAAGATTCTGATATTGTTAAAGTGAAAGTTACACAAAGTGAGCATACAAACTGTTTATACTTATATACATATAGTTGGCATTAATTTACACTTTTATGATTTACAGACAAAAATGCTCCTCCCAAAGCAAACGCGGGTGGTGATCAGGTCGTCGTAGAACCCATTAGCGCACTGATCATTAATGGATCTCAATCGACTGATGATTTAAGAATTAGTCAGTGGATGTGGACAAGAGAATCGTCGAGTCTTGCAATAGGTACTATAGTCCAGGATACAGACAAATCACCAGTTTTAATGGTAATAACATTTAACGGCGCATAATCAAATTTTCTTGAATTTAAGACATATACGTGACTACTACATACATTTACATTTTTAGTTGACAGATATTGTTCCAGGCAGATATATTTTTAGATTAAAGGTAACGGATGATCAAGGACTCAGTAGTGAGGACACCGTATCCGTTATAGTGAAGTCTGGTAGGTAGAAAATAAATAGGAAAAGAACACAAAAGTATTTTCTACGAAATCCTTTAAATATATCTGACTTTTATAGATCCGCAATTATTGCATTTGGTTGAATTAACGTTGAATATTGGAGCGAACATGTTAACAGTGTCCCAGAAAAATTCTTTGGTAGTAAAATTGCAAATGTTATTGCGAGATGAAGCTTCGATCGTTGTCCGAAGTTTGAGGGCAGAGCCGCATACAGGCAGAGCAGTTTTAATTTTTTACGTTGAAAAGAAAGGAGGCAAATCAACAATGCCTGGACCGGAAGTGGTTAAACGGTTGAAAGAAAAGCTCAGACAGGATTCTGGGCTTCTTCAATTATCCGTGGCGAATATCGATACTGCTGTATGTCAAAATAATTGTTCAGGTAAGCATGTCTTATTATCCCGAGTACATACTTTTATTATACTAAATTGTTCTCTGTACAGGCCACGGAGTGTGCGATCAAGAAACAAGATTATGTATGTGCGAAGCATTTTGGATGCAAAATTTAATACAGAAATATTTTGGCAATGGTGATTCTAACTGCGGTATGTTGACTTATATGTTTGAAGTAAACTGAAATTCTGAAATGTGAAAGAATTATGAAGACAATAACTTTTCAGATTGGAGCATTTTGTATGTGATAATAGCGTTGTTATCATTAGTTGTGTGTTGGGTCGGTCTGATTTGGGGCCTTGTTTGCCTCTGTCAAAGAATATGCGCAGGAAAACGGCGTTCACTTCGACCTAAGAAGAAACCACCACGTTACTCACTCTTACAACCGGAACCAGAAGACGACAGCAGCACATGTACGACATTTTGTCTTATATTTTAATTGAAAGTAACATAATACGACCAAACTGTATACAATTTCGCTTTTAGTTTCAACGCATAAAATGGTGCTATCCGAATCGGATACAGACTCTGACGACGTCCTGTTCGAGCATCGCAAAGCGAAAAACAGCAGTCAAGTAAGAAACGGTAAATCTCGAAACGGCTTTATTAAAGTGGGTTCTAGAGTGAAAACATGAGGTAACAGCCAGAACCTTCTAGCGCATAAATGGACTGTGTTTTAAGTAAGTTGTAATTTAATCGCACGTTTCAGGGATGTATAGAACGTAAGATTTCGTTAAAACGACGCACATCCGTGTATGTTGGCCAAAACATAAAGTACTAGTCAGTTACAGGGCTGTAATACTAAGTATGTACCTAAAGAGAACGATACGATTTCTCAAACAGAAATAATTGTCAGCTGTAAAAAACAAAAGAGAGAATTTAACGACATAGATGTACTTAAGTACTGGTTAGAGAAATACGGAGAACACGCTCACTTCATTGCATCTTGTTTGATTTATTCGAAATATTATATATATATAATTTGACTGTATTGTGTACTTGAATTTGAGGCTTTTATTATGTAATCGTAGATGCACCGCTATTTGTACACGCAAGCGGTACTATAGCACAATGATCGAACGCAGTTTGATCACGGCCTTAGAAAGTATTGAAATTAGTATTTATCTAGTAATCATTCCGTAACTATATATTCTTTGTATGTAATACGTGCTCTTTAATATGTATATCATCAATATTATTTTTACACGTGTATGGATAAATAATAAAATTTGTTATCCATATAGCTGATCTGTGAATTAATTTTACCTAACATTTCTGTCATCAAGCAACGTCCAGTGCTAAATAGTAATTTGTAATAGTTACGTATGCTTTTAGATTTCAGTCTAAATGAGCCGCAATGACTCCTGTTTCAAGCTTGATTAATTCTGAATGTGCGTAATAAGTCAGAGGCGAAGATTCGGAATTCAGTATAAAGCAGTCACTCGATTTCGCTTCGCATGCGCCCGCTTTAACGTTATTTTTAACTCATTACGCTATGGTAAACGCGATGTAGTGCAAAAGGTATTCGTACCATTCGTCGACGAGTTTCTGTGCGCATTACGAGCAGCATACATTTTGCTTCATACTGGTGAGTTCTTTTAATTCAATTTTTTAGTTTTGCCGACTATTTTCTGCAAAATTTTTCCTCAATTATAATACCATTTACATTTTTCAATGGCGCACGATTATCAACTATTCAGCTTATGAAATTGCTCATGCTTTAATCTTTATAATCAATTTGTATTAAATTTCATTAATTTGTGACTCAGACTGGCAACTTAAGGTGTTTATGGATTTTGCTAAATGTTCAAAATATCAATCTATAAAGAGCTGTTGCGGTGAAGAAACGTCGATGGACAATGAAAATGGGGGCAACCAGTTTCATAACAAGGAATACACATTCTCGATACGAACAGACAAAGCCGAAAAAGCACATACCGTTATTAACGCAGAGCCATTGTGTTTAGCTAAAAATGAACGGTGAGAACTATTTTTAATTTCTCTTGTATACCAGCAGCATTTTATTTTAAGATTATTATAAAGATAGATGTAACACTGACATCATTGGCTTCTGAAACATTGTTCTAAGAAGCCAGATGAATCATACAGGTCTCCAATAAAAGAAAACCCCAAATGATTCCTTAACACAAAATTACAATCTACCAAATGCAGCATGCGTTACATAATGTAACTTAACAATGTCTTTTTGTATAATTAAGTTTCTTCTCTTTTTAGTTATGAAAATTATCCAAAAGCACCCTTATCCTGGAGTACTAACAGATCAAATTCTGTATATCAACCCTCTTCTGAAGCATCCTATATCACAAACCAAATAAATCATGAATATACGGAGGAGGAGATATTTTCGTCTCTGAAGAATGGGGAATACAAAGACTTCCGATGTCCTAGATGCGGTAAACGAATGCAAGAGCCGAGACTTCTTCCTTGTCTGCATCCTATATGTTCACCCTGTGTTTCAGATTTAATGAGCAAATGTAAGGAACAATTCAGTCTTTTCTAAGCTTCTTAAAATTTCTTCACAGTCTAAGAATGTAATTGATCTAGTCAAATTTTTTCTTATACTTGTAGCTATTTGCAGTTTCTCAACGCACAGTGCTCAGTCTGCAGATCGGACAAGCAGTTTCTTTGAAATGTGCCCTTTATGCGATTATCGACTACCTAACGCTAATTCGCCTCTTCCACCTCCACATTATCCTCTTCAGCATCGTCTGGTGATGGATGCCATTCGCTGTAGACTCGTGAATAAAGTCCTTTGCGATGCCTGTCCGGATGAAGTGATTGTTAGTATTGCATTCTTTCCCTTCTACTGTACAATATTATTTATTTTTAATAAATTGATAAATGTTTACTTTCTGAAGGCACTTGTACAGTGTTCCACGTGTCTTCGCAATTTCTGTATGGATTGTGGGATGGAACATCAGCAACAGGTCACCATGGAGTTAAGACAGTCGAAACATTCGATAAAACCGCTTTGGGAAGCTACGAAAGTACGACGTACTGCACTTTGTCAAATGCATCCTACACACGCACTGAGATTTTATTGTGTCGCTTGTCAACAGGTTCATAATGGATTTTATTGATCATGTAATTATGTCATGTTTGGATGAAGATATTTAATAAACGTGCGAGTGTTTTTTTAGGTGACCTGCAAAGAATGCATGTGGAGCACTATGCACAGAGGCCATGCAAGCGAAAATTCCGCTGGAGCTGGAAAAAGGGTTGCTTTGTACTTGACGACAGTACTGCAAAGAGCAAAGACCCTTTTGAGTATGCTTTTGACACAGTATGATCAAAATGCATTTTCAAATGGTACTTTTGAAGAAATGAAAGATACTTTAATTTCAGCGGATCATCGGTATGTTAAATTAATGTTTATTCTACTAAATTTGATTCCTTGACTTGTTGAAGTTATTAAGACTGATACACATGAGGTACTACAGTAAACACAAAGAGTGTATGTACAATATGTTTCTAAAGAAACTAG
The DNA here is from genome assembly GCA_916610135.2 of Macropis europaea. Lineage (NCBI taxonomy): Eukaryota > Metazoa > Arthropoda > Insecta > Hymenoptera > Melittidae > Macropis > Macropis europaea. Next base: position 13,472,880 of record OU744351.1, on the reverse strand, counting down.
GCACATTCTGAAACAAAAGACTTATTAGGATAAGAACTGAATTATGCATGCATATACGAATTGTCATGTGATGGTACAAATTACATGTTCTACAGCTGCAAGTTGCAGAACTAATTATAAGAGAATACTATAAGACTGTCATTTGAGGTTCAATTTAAACATTCCTGCAATGCATACAAAATATCTGATTAAAAGAAAAATTGAACAGAATATTATTCTGTTATTTTCTAACTAATTTTAAGAACAATATGAATTTTGTACAATGTATGTGAAATAGTATTATATAATTTTACCGTTTATATGTAATAAAGGCTTATTTGAAAGAGTACTGAGATATGTTCATGAAAAAATAAAATTTATTTCAAACCATTTCATATTAAAATAGCAGTTGATGTACAGATTTTTGAAAACCTAGACAAGGTCCATGATGCAAAATTGATCCACAACAAGACCAATGGCTAACACCAGGATGTCCAATGTGACCATGTCCACAACCTTGATATCCACCTTTAATTTAAAACTCCCTATTTAGTACATAGAATAAAAATACAAATATATATTATATAAAAAAATGTATACATTACCTGGCATAGTTCCTCCACAACCACAGATAACTTCTTTTTTACCACCACTTGAACAAAATGTACAGCAATGATAGATGCCAGTATGAAGAGGCTTCAATATTGATGCCCTTGCATCTTCATCAGAATTTTCTGCAAGCACTATATTTTATTCAAAGAATGTACATGACAATAAATAATAGTTCCTTACCTAGCAGTGTATTAAATACTCCTAAAACTTTGAATCTCCTTATTATTGTATTAGCAAGACTCAGTATTTCTACATCTGAACCATCTATAAGTAATTCATTTGTAAGGGATATAGCATCTAGAAGATGCCTTGCCTTTTTCAATCTGTTGAATTCCTGAATCCTTTCTTGTGCTTGCTTTGCATGAGACAATGATGGGTTACATCTCCAAGCCTTTGTTCCATTATTCACAAGTTTGTTGAAGGATCTATTTAAAATAAATTATTTTCTTTTGACATTATTTATGTTCATACCACAAATTGTACAAACAAAATATAGAATTGTCATGTGATGCACATTTCTTAAATTACATCATTACTTATTCCCCTGAAGGATAAGATAATAAATGTTTTATATTACTGTCATTTGAGGTAAAGGTATAATCTTTTCATTTTTACCTAATTATATATTACCTGACAATACATTATCAAGTACTAATGATAAGAATAAATTTATGTCGCTTTTCTTCCTAAGCATACGGCATAAGCTTATACTTTCTTTCATTACAATACATCTGTAGTCATATCAGATACTTAAATAAAGATACATTTGTTTTACAACATACAAAAGTAGTTGATAAGTTTAATTTTCAATTACTACTTTAGAGAAGTGTCAAAATTATGTAGAGGACACTTTGAAAGGTATTTAAAATTGTAGTATGCTTTACACATTTTCAAATTTGACCCTTTCAAGCGAAACATTCACTAAATTTAGATTTTCACATACCACAAATCATCTCAAGACTTGATATTTTTTAGTATTTGGATCCAGGAATGTAAATTCTTTTCTCTGAAGAAATTTACACCCAACCATTTTACACTGTTTAGGTGCCATTACTAAAAATAATAAAAGAATGTAAAATTAAACTGTACAATCTTACATATATATGTAGCAAGTGTTAAAACGTACTATTTTAATTAAATTTTAAAAGAAGAAACATATTACAATGAAGTACATTCACAAAAATTTATTCACTGATGTTATCAAATAAACCTAAATTAGTGCAGGTTACTACTGGTCAGTAGCGCCATCTACACAAGCTATTTCATTTTTCATTGGTATAAATGAATTGAATAATTCTTGCATAATTAAAATACTTTATTATTATTATAACATTTCTTTAAAAAGTTACTTTAAAATTATTTATACCTAGAAAAATAGGTAGCTGTGCTTCTCATTATATGCAGTAATGTACAATTGATTTTTAACTTTGAAAAAATAGATCTTGCAGTACTAAGCTCTAAATATTTCTAATGTTTCAGATCAAATGAAATTAAATACAATGGGAAAGCTAAAATAGTTATCAATTAGTAAAAATAATTATTATACATTGCAGTTAAGGGCTACACCTAGAAAGTCTTCAAATCCAATATTAATTTGTCCTGTTTGATCTGTGTCCCTTACTCGAAAGGCGTCTGGAATAAAGAATTAAAAACAATGCATGTATATAATTTAATTTTTAATAACTGTATTTATATAATAAGCAAGTATATATATTAAATGTTCTTGTAATATTACTTACCTGTGAATCTTTGAATCTGTACACACAACACAATGAACTGATCAATTGTAATATAAGAATGACCAGTGGGATCACTTTTCTTTATAAGAAATGAAACAAACTCTGGACTTAGCCTATATCCCATGTGTGTTAAAGCTGCATTTAATTCATTTTCCTGTATACTTCCCGAATTATCATGATCAAAGCCACGAAAGACACCCAGCCACGCATTAATGTAATTGTAAAGAGCTTGAAACTCAAGTAAATCTATTGTACCAGTTTTTTCTTTATCAAACATCCCTATGAAATAGAAAGAAAGACTTTTAATCTATATTGAATCATTTAAATATTTTCAGGTGCCAAGGTATATTATATTAGAAAAAGTAATGGTTTTCAAGTGCTGCTTACTATTCATGACATAACTTTCAATGTTAAGAACATACCTATCATCAGCTTACAAGCGGTATCTGAAAACGTGCCTCCTTGTCCATTTGCAAGCGCAGCTTTCAATTCATCAGCAGTAATTCTTCCACTGCCATCCCTATCAACAGCAGCAAACCATTGTTGCACTTCTGGACTCACTTGAGTTTGTGAATCTGTTGCCCCGTACATTGTGTTCTAAAAATGTTAAACATTTATTTTAAATAGAATGAAACACAAGAGAAACTGTAAAGAAATACAGTCACAGAATTAAATGGATGTCAGAGAGAAAAGTACAATTTTACTTATTCATGGAAGATATATTGATATAAAATGCAGAATCATAGTTACTGGATATGCCATAACTGCAGTCTCTCTTCTGTCAAATGGTATTAATTACAGTGTCTTCAATTGCTGTCAGGATCACACGATGCCGCATGCGATGCAGTGTATCGAATGTGCAATGAACGCACACTATTACGTTAGACATGTGCAGTCTACTGGCTACACACAAACATGGCTTATATACGAATTCAGTGTATACAGTACACGTTCAACCTTGAAAATTGCATGCAAAAACATAATCGATGTGAATTCCTGTGATGTGAATTCCTTGTATATTATTTTATCAAATACTTCAAAAAACATTTAAATTTCTAGTTAAATTGAATTCTATTATTTGACAACTAAATCTGGAGCCTCGATAGAAGGACTTGCACTGGATTAAGGATTATCAATGACACGCTTGCAGATTTCGAAACTAAGTTGTAGCACAGTATAATCCACAAGCCACATGTAGTGGCATAGCATACAAATTCATGTACTTAATTAATTTTTTCTGGCGTTCTTCATTATTTACTTTTCTTATCTATTGCAACCATTACGTATGGGCGTGGCCACAGCCGTCAAGTCACATGACTAAGTTCTCGGACAGTACAACTTACCCGCTAGGAACGATGGAAGCGCCATCTTACGTGTTGTTTTGTATTTATCAAGTTCGTGTACACAGAGAGCGGAGGGTGTTCGCCAATGTTCGCTTGTGCTTGCTTTTCTGACAGTAGTGTTAGGAAAGATTAGAACCGCTGGTAAACGTTGTTTTCACATTAGCTGAGACGCTGTTAATTCCAGCTCGAACATGGACGACTTGCAGAATTACAAATTGCAGCTGCAGCAGGTGAGACTTTCGATCTTCTCTTAACCTTATCCGAACAGTGGAATGGCGAGTCCATTTTTGGTGATTCCTTCGTTGTTTACGGGGATGTGACAATAAACGATGAACGAATTTTCGTGTTTCGTCCTTTCAGGTAGAGGCAGCTCTTACCACGGATCCCACTAATGAAGAATTGCTGAAGTTGAAAATTGATCTCGAGGAAGTAATAGAGCTGACACATGATTTAATTAAATCACAACAACAGGAAAAAAGGCAAGCCAATGGCATGGATGCTAAAGATCCTATTTTACTTGCAGTTCTGGCCAATAAGTGGAAGGTCGGTGATCAGTGTATGGCACCCTGGAGCGAGGATGGCAAGTAAGCAGTTGTCGGTTATGTTATTTATTTGACGAAGGAACGGACTAAGTATCCATAATCTTAATCGGCGAATACAGTTGCTGTTTGTGCGATGATATACATTTTACTACTCTTCTTGAACTGTTTTCAGATACTACGAGGCAACCATAGATGCTATAAGCGAAGATGGTGTTGTTAATGTAACATTCAATGAGTACAAAAACACGGATGTCACAATGCTTAGTCAATTAAAGTCAGTAGCTAAAAGGCCAGCCTCTGATTGGGCAGATCAGAAGTCCAAGTAAGTTGATTATAAAACAATATACATTGGTTTTATTTATATATTAGTAATTATTATTAATACGATCCCCCTGCAATTCTGATCACATATCAGTTTTTTGAGGTACGTTGCAGAATAAGTTTTGTAAGAAACAATGATTACTAATCATTCATTTTTCTCCTTATTCCTTTATTCCCAATTGGCCACAATAATCACTCTACCGTTTGGTGTTCCTCAATCCGAAACTCCATTATTGTTCATTTGTGTCGTGGTGTCACATTGTCCGTGTACATCGCCGGAACTCAGGAAAAGGTAACAAGAAATAATAGATTTTTTCATTGACATATTGTTTTTATCTTCAAGTATAACTGTACATAGCTGATGTGTATATTACATTAGATTAAACTAAAACCAGTATGATACATAAAGTTTTTAAGACTGTATAATAATTAATATTTTGATACAGTATAAGCATTGGGATAATTTATGAGATTAACAGTGAAATGAGTTTCACATTGATTATTTACAGCAATAAGTTAGTTGGCAGAATAAAGTTACTTCTACTTCACTTTCTGGGCTGCAACTCTGGAATGCTAAATGTTACCCGAATTATCTGAAACAGTTTAACTTTTTGTTATATAACACTAAGGAATTTTAGGATAATTAACTCCAATTTTTATTTATTACCGAATAAGTATCATTCTATGTATCTAGCAGAAAAATAATACTTATATGACAGTATGTTATCCTGATACAGGTTTACATTCAGTAATAGGTTTGTTAATTTACAGAAAAATGCAAGCTGCCGCAGTAGCAGGCTCAGATCCTAATAAACAGAGAGAGTATCTGAAGAAAAAAAAACAAAGGAAACTCCAACGATTTAAAGAGCTAGAAGAGGAGCGTGAGATGGAGAAAAACAAATGGCTAGCATTCACTAATAAGGTATCATTGGTAAACACTTAATAAAATTCATAAATAGGTCAGCTGACGACCGATACTTTATTTTCAGTCTACAAAAAAGGGTGTCATAAAGAAGAGCATATTCGCGACACCGGAAAACGTAAACGGCCGAGTTGGAATCGGTACATGCGGCGTTAGCGGTCGAGAAATGACCAAATTCAGCAATGGCGAAAAGTGGAGGAGGGGAGCATGAATGCTATTGTAAATACATAAATTAATACTTCGTGAGATAGAACTATCAATTATTGTTATATTATACTGAACTCGGTTCTGAAAGGAACTGAAGAAAGTACGTTTTGTGTTGTGAGAATGTTTCAACAGAGCACATGAATGAAGAGTGTTTAGCGGTATTCTCAGACTGTGAGTAGACGTTATGTTTATGAACGAACAATGACCTCAATAAATCCTGAACTTTTCTGGATTTTCTACCTTCACGGAACGGAAAGTGAATGCAATGAGTATGAATGTATTTCTAGATTAATACATTTATGTGGGTATGATTTGTTTATAAACTATAATTGATATGAATAAATGTATATTTTAAATCCAAATTGCGTTGAAATGCTTCAATGAAACATCAGATAAGTTCCTTTTTTTTTTACAATTAATTTGCTTTAGTATAATAACCTTTTCGTAATTTGCCCTTTTAGTTTTCATGAATTACATGGTTAAATAAGTAATTTATCGTTACAGAAAAATCGAAATCCGTGTACTAGCGAAATATTCAACCAAAAACATCACAAAGCATTGCTGAGATGAAGTAATCACCTCCTACGCTACGTGCTTATACCGTTAGACAGATAAAAAATGGTCGTTCTATCTCGTAACACGTCACCAGCAGGTGATATATTTGAGGCGATAAGAGTGATATAAGAGGTCGATAAACTGCAAAAAATGAATTTATTCAACTACGATACCACTGAGGAGGCCTATAATAGTTATTACTTCATTTAAACGTAGGGGTAGTGTTCTAACCTATATTAATGAATGTTATCAACAAACATTGTGTACATTTGACACCCTTTCATTGCTGTGTCAATAAAATAAATTCACGTTCGTTTAACTGAAGTCACATTGGCAGCTGCAACTTTTTACTATAAAAGTGTTGGAGAACACTTTGCATTTCTACAGGTGAAGAGACATGAAGATTTCCGAAAGATATTTTTCTATTCGTTTACCAATCTATCACTTGCCACTTTTACAAAGTTGGAATTGATCACAAAAGCAAGACTGATCTAACTGTTAGTAAACGGTAGCTGATTATTGTACAAAATATTGTATTTATAAAGAACGAAACCATGGAGACGAATGAAAGGAATCAATTGCCGAACGGTGATGCTGTGAGCAATAGGGACATCGATTGGTCTAGGTACGGATTACACAATGCAGAAATACAGAGAAACAATGAAGCGAGAAGGAACAATGGAGAATACGAAGAACTTGGGCCTGACATGTATCAAACAGGAGCAAATGAATTATTTGCCCAGGAATATGTAAGTAACTATAATGTAAAAAGCAGTTGTGTGAGTTTGTATTAAAATGCATGCTTTTCAGAATTCTGATCCTTGGTGGAAATCAAATTTTTTTATTTCACAACCTGTATTATTTGGAACATGGGATGGTGTATTCACATCTTGTCTTATTAATATTTTTGGAGTGATTGTATTCTTGAGATCAGGGTGGATAGTAGGTCAAGCTGGTGTTCTTAATGCAGTACTAATAATTTTGTGTACAGGTAAAAATGATTACACTTCTATGCTTGTAATAATCAAGTATGAACACTTTTGGAATTAATATTCATTACTTTTTTAGTATGTATTGCATTAGTGACTGTGTTGTCTGCTGTTGGAATATGTGAACGATGTCGAGTAGAAAGCGGTGGAGTATATTTTTTACTATCTCATGTACTGGGATCAAGATTTGGTGGATCTATTGGACTATTATACTGTTTTGGACAGGTGAGATGATTTGTGTTTTGGTAGACACTTATTCAGAGAATGACATTAAAATTTTGTTCTAGGCGGTGGGTTGTGCTCTAAATGTTCTAGGATTTGGTGAATCTATGGCTGGTTTAGTAGGCTTAGAATCTGCCTGGGCAGAACGTGGTTTTGCTTGTGCTGCTGTTATCTTGTTATCTGTAATTAATATTGCTGGGGTTAAATGGGTTATAAAACTCCAATTTATCCTTCTGCTAATTTTACTTCTTGCTGGTGTAGACTTTGTGGTTGGAACTTTTACTCATGTGAATGTTGGTAAGAAAAGATATTTACATAATTCATCTAATCTGTATTATTACATTAATGAACACATAATTCTCCAAATTTCTTTTAGAGGCTGGTTTTCAGGGTTGGCTATTTGAAAATTTGAAAAATAACACCTTTCCTAACTATCAGGATGGATATAGTTGGTTTACCGTTTTTGGTGTGTTCTTTCCAACGGTAACTGGTGTTTTAGCTGGTATTAATATGAGTGGAGATTTGAGACATCCATCAACTGATATTCCTAATGGCACTTTGGCAGCATTAGGAACTGGGTAAGAATCAAGAAATATAAACCTTCATATTGCGGTTACATTTAAACAGTTAATCTGAAACTTTCGATTTTATTTCAGAACTTGTTTGTATTTATGTTTTATAATGTTTCTTGCGGCAACTTGCACTCGGAATGCACTTCTCACGAATTTCATGATAGCATCAACGGTATCAGCAATTTCGGTGCTGTTGCTGGCAGGTCTTTATGTATCATCATTCAGCAGTTGTTTGGGTGCCATGTATGGAACACCCCGTGTTCTTCAATCTATCGCTGGTCAAAACGTAATACCTGGAATGAGTTGTTTACAAAGAGGGGTATGGATGTTATTCAAATTAACTTTTTCATTTTATCGACAATGGGTAGATTTTTAGTAACGAAACTTAAACTAACTACATTTTTTTTAGAGAGGACCGAACAAAGTTCCCGTGTATGCTATGCTGGTTGTTGCTGTTGTTACATTGACTTTTATTATTACTGGTCAGATCAACACGCTCGCGCCTATCGTTACGATGCCCTTTCTCTTGACGTACGCGTGTTTGGATTACGCATATTTTGCTCTTGCGCAAACGTTCGATATACAATTGTCCAGAGAACAAAGATTTCGTATACAATCTCCTACATTTGATCGTAACCACGGCTCTGCAAGTAGGAATAATTCGATAACGGATACAGACAACGATTTAGATAATTTATTTCCCGAGAGAATAAGGCACAAAAATCTTGTCGTATGTATATGCAAATATGTAACTGATTATTATGTCATTAGAGATCCAAAAATAGCTTTTTTTTTATTATTTACAGAGAAATCCCAGTCTCTCTGAAAATAACGTTTATATAGACTCTTCTCCAAGTATCGAAGAAAACGGCAGCGTTGCAGATAACTCGGAACGCAAAGTTCATATTCATAACAAATTAGGAAATTGGTACAGTCCATTGTGCAATAGATGGTTCTCATTATTGGGAGTAAGTTCATTTTACACATACATCAAATGAATCACGCACAAACAATTGTCATGTAATTTTATCTTACAGTGCCTCGTAAAATTGCTTATTATGTTTCTCGTCCACTGGGTCTACGCTCTCGCCAATATCATTGTCGTTTTTCTCGTTTGGAGTTACGTGGGTCATGCCAATCCAGCTGTTAAGCCGGGAGTCTCATCGGAATTTCAATTGTTTACGTGGCTCAGGATGTCTTTACTCAGATTGATGGGGTAATTATTGTCAATGCTGTTACAACAATCCTCTACTGAAATCAATTATGAGAAAGGGGTAACTTGTAAGTTTAAAATCTCGTTTCCTGGACTCTAGGAGGAAAGTTTATGATTATGAACAAATCGTGGTCACTCCTATGCATCCAGGCGTTGAAACCTGTTCGGCGCAATTGAACGAAGAGAATGAAGATTTTGCTGGCAGACGAAGATATCACCAGACAGCCACGGTCACAGGACAATACGTTAATATTGACTAAGTGCTGCGTGTTGCAGGATCATTATGAGATATATCGAATTGATGACTATTTGAGATCATACTAATTTGATACCTTAGGATATAACGAAAGAGACGTTGCGACTTGCAACGGCATTACCGCACAAAACTAGTCTAATCGAGAACATTTCATATCTTAGGCACAAGGAATTTTTTGTACAGGGCGTCGTGGTAGCCTTAACACAACTAATAATTCGTAAGAAGATGTCATACTGACGAATATGACATTGTGTGGAAGATATGCATTATACTGAAACCTGTTACACAACATGCAACAAAGCCAGGTCGTGTACCATACACCCAGAAGCATTTCTAAAAACTGAGGGTCCATTCGTTCAGTAAATTATTTTAATAATTGTCTCTTTTCACGTGAGATTATTTATTCTTTTAATGTCCTAATAATTCGTAAGTAGAACTGAAGGAAGAATTAATAAATAATATAACGGATACGATGACTTTGTGATATCGTACCATTTGTAACGAATACTCTGTAAATATGTAGCGATTATATATTTATATGCTATTTAACATTTTTATAAACGTCGATGCACCGACGAGTATGTTATTAACAAAATATACGTATAGATTGATAGACAGTAACTGCATCCGTTTCTTCTACTTTCATTATTTCTTTATTTATATAATGATAAGTATAATTCTTGTTTATTAATGTATAATGAAATTAATGGAAACAATTTGTTGTATTCGATGGTCCATTCCATACCCCGTCTGTGATGGTACATTGACTTTCTTCCCTGTGAAAATGATTAAAAGTTATTGGCAACTTGTCAGAGTCGATTGAAGACGGTTCATATCGTAAATAGCGCCATCTCTGCCGGAAGCCCGGAACTATGTAGCGACGGTGCAACTGGCGCCATCTCTGCCACAGGCCAGGAACTAAGTAGCGGCGGGATAATTAGTGCCATCTTTGTCAAAAACTTGGAAGTGATTAGAGAAATTCAAAGTGGCGCCATCTAGCGAGAAGGACCCGATTATTTACAGAAAAATTCGCCGGGGCGCTACGAGCGCCACGTCGTTCGGTAGTTCCAGTTGCAGGCAGAAGATGGCGCTGATGCACCTCTAGAAGGCACAACTCGAAGTGCCGCAACATAGTTCCACGCTTTTGTCAGAGATGGCGCTAGATGCAAAAGCCATCAGGACAGGGTTCCAGGCTTTTTTCAGAGATGGCGCCAGATGCAAAAACCAGCGCCGAGGGTTCCAGGCTTTTGTCAGAAATGACGTCACATACGTTACCGGCGGGTCGAACGCCGCGTGCGGCCGAACTGTGTTAGCATGTCATGAGCCATTGCAGCGAACGCCTATGGGCGTCGGCAGTGCAGGATGTGCGGTTCTATTAATCGCCTGGACGTGACAGCGGTAAATGTTTAATACTAATCACAGACGAGCTATAGAACAGTGCTGGACGAAACAGTATTCGGATACCAGGTAGTGGATAAGAGTAACGAATAAAATTTACAGTTTTATATTATAATTTGTCGCTGAATCGAAGAATTCCAAGTGGCATGGCTGGACAGACCGATGCAGACCCCCACAATTTTTGACTTTTTGGCGAAACGAAAAGAGATACGCTATTCTAACAAAAATCAGCGTGTTCGGCATGAAATTTTGCATAAGATAGGTGACTCCCATCAATTTCGAATCACTGAACTCCGAGCTAGAAATTCTTACTCGATACATCTCGATCGGCAGTCCAGACTAGTCTGCGGTCCTTCAAAAATCTTGAGTTTCTGGCGAAACGAAAAGAGATACGCCATTCTAACAAAAATCAGCGTGTTCGGCATGAAATTTTGCATAAAATAGGTGACTCCCATCAATTTCGGATCACTCGACTCCGAGCTAGAAATTCTTACTCGATACATCTCGGTCGACAGTCCAGACTAGTCTGCGGTCCTTCAAAAATCTTGAGTTTCTGGCGAAACGAAAAGAGATACGCCATTCTAACAAAAATCAGCGTGTTCGGCATGAAATTTTGCATAAAATAGGTGACTCCCATCAATTTCGGATCACTCGACTCCGAGCTAGAAATTTCTAATCGATACATCTCGATCGGCCGGCCAGACTGGTACAGTGGTACAGTAGGACGTGACACGAAAATGGTAATAAAGCTCTAACTCCAAATCCGTGTGACATAAAAATACATTCGCTGAATGGTCTATTCTATACCTCGTCTACGATCCCGTGTATTTTCGTGTCACATGGATTTGAGGCTCTAGAGCCCTATTACCATTTTCGTGTCACATCCTACTGCGTCGGTCGGGACTGGCTTTACGTGACAGCGCTATTAATTCATAACAGGTTCATTGTGATGCCAACAATCTACCTTAAGCAGAATTTCATACCGAACACGCTGGGTTTTGTTAGAATAGCGTATCTCTTTTTGTTTTGCCATAAATTCAAGATTTTTGAAGGACTGCAGACCAGTCTGGACTGTCGATCGTTCTTAATCATTTGCTTGTTCATTTAATTAACCTTTTAGCTACGGCGGGGCTGGCCCCGGAGCTGTACCCCTGTACGTAGAGCTCCTCCGCGGACTGTGCGTAACCGACGTATAAATGTCGTAATTAGCAAGCAATGTAGATTGCATCGATAAAATTATTAAATTATTTATGCGGCACATAAGTAATGTACACGGTTTTCAAACAACAAGTGAGCCTCTATAGTGGCATATCGTTAAAAAAGAGGACGCAGCGGTAAGCCACTATAGTGGCGTACCGTCCAAAAAGATAACATAGACGGAAGCCACTATAGTGGGGTAACTAAAAGGTTAACCCATTCACTGCCCACTAGAAGATATCTCGCAGTTTGCGCTACAAGTTTAGATTGACTGCAATTGGTCAAGGAATAAGTTTATAGCCGTTTGAGTTAGGAATTATTCGAAAGGATGAACGAAAATATATTTTTTCGGCCGGGTTTCTTCCGTTAAAAATCGGTAAATTTGTAGGCGCAATATATGGAAAATCACTAAAAATCGGTTACATACATTAAAGGTCAGTGAATTCGTCTCGAAAAGCACTGTCGAATGATCTGAACGAAAGTACACAGTTCCATTTAAAAAAACGAACTTGACCATCATACCTCTTAAACTAATAATCTAAAAAAGTGTTCGTCCTCGTTAAAAAATTTGCCCCCTTGCACCATGCAATTTTCATATAAACAATCTTTTTGTATCTTTAATACTTGAGAAATTACGGGCCTGTATCACTTTGGCGCGGACACGCTGTCTATCTATATCTGTATCTGCGACTAAATATTAGTAGATTATTAGATTCTGCGAAATTCCATGGTTTCCTTCAAATAAAATCTTGGCGTCCAGGGCAAGACGCTATAAATTTTCCTGACAGGAATTGGTTAAGCAGGCTTGCCTTCCGTCCCCGGCTCACAGGTGCTACCAAAAAAATAACAGCATCTCGTCGATCCTCTCACAAACCCCTGATTAGGATGATCACGACACAACGCTTATTTACGTGGCCGCTCGATCTACATTATAATTTGGATGTTCCGTTTGTCTTCGCGAGTATTCACTATGAATCGCTTCGGGAATCCTAATCGCGTAGGGTGGGCGAACCTCTGCGGGGAGCTTTGGAAGTTACGAGGTTCGCGGTGATCTCGTGGTTCGCCACCACGGTTAACATTCCCCCGCGCACGAGCCTCTTACCTGGTTAAAATCCTCCACGGCATTAGGAGCCGTGATAACTATGGCACAGACACCGAAATCAGGCGCTTCAAGGTCACATCTCGTTCGATCAGGCAGAACAGGGCAGGTCACGCGCGACGGCCCACTCTGAAGGCTACTTATCATCTTGAACACTGGAATTATGTGAACATTAACGCGTTCCATGCCACAGTGGAAAATTCCATAACTAGTCAGACGCGTGAAAGTAAGTTTCTACAAAGACATAACGTGAAAAACGCAAACATCGAATCGTCTTATGACTAGACTGCGGATGTTTATGCAAATACACATTTCTAGACTTCCATATTTCCTATATTGACGCAGTTAAATAAACGAAAATTGAACGAGACTGCATTTGCACCCCGAAATATTCACAATCTGTAATTTTTATTTTGCAAAGTTATTAAATGACCATGATCCACCAATTTGGATGTATTAAATTGGATAAACATCCGCAGTCTACTTACGACATACCATTCATTTGGTACTATTATTGTGGCGTTCGTTTTAATCGGAATATAAAGAGTATTGCCATTTATTTAGAATAATCGAATTTGGCGAGTGGGGCGCATACGACCCACGCGGCACGGAACGTGTTAATAGACACCTATCCATTAATACCTTGCCTTGCAATAACGAGTCACACTCGTGATGCAGATTATGATCTATATGTTATAAACATGAGGTTCACTCGAATATGAACTCTTAAAAATTTTGTTTTACGGTACCGTTGAACTACAGAGGATCATCCGAAGCAAATTGTACATGTTGATAAATATTCTTCCTGTGTTTCGCTTTTGGAACAGTTGAGCAATAAACTTCGGTGCAGACAGCTATGAAAAGAATCATAAGGCAAGGGGTTAATAGACATTTCACGAAATTATGAAAAAGAAGTGACCTTGAGGTACCCAATCTCTGTGTCTCTACAATAATTCCTTCGTATCAAATATTTTCGATTGATTATACGTTTATGGATACCCGCAGACATGTGGCGTGTCATTTTATAGTTCATGCCAGTTTCCAAGACTCCAGAGTGCAGTGCATTTAATTCGACAACTCCAGGATGGTTCATCTTCAGTTTGACGAGCTCAAGGTGATGTGAACTGGGTTTTAAGACCTCCAGGTGACCTAGACTCAGTTTTGACAGCTTCGAGGAGGTCTGAATCAAGTTCGACGTCCCTGAAATGGTCCAACACTTGGGAGTTATAATCCCAGTGTGATTTGAATGCGTTTCTACAATCTCTGACTGACCTAGATTTAAATTTGAGGACTCTAAGGTGATCTGAACCGAGTTAGGTGACCCCATAGCGATGCATCCCGAGTACAACAACCCTGAGCTAATCTGAATATGACTCTGTAAAGTCTAGGTGACCTAGATACAGGTTTGACGACTCCAAGGTGGTCTGAATCAAGCTAGATGACCCCATAGCGATGCATCCCGAGTGCAACAATCCTAAACTAATCTGAATATGGCTCTGTAAACTCCAGGTGACCTAGACTCTCATTTGATGACTCTAAGGTGATCTGAATGGAGTTAGAAGACCCCATAGCGATGCATCCCGAGTACAACAACCCTGAGCTAATCTGAATATGACTCTGTAAACTTCAGGTGACTTAGATACAGGTTTGACGACTCTAAGGTGGTCTGAATCAAGCTAGATGACCCCATATCGATGAATCCCAAGTACAACAACCCTCAGCTAATCTGAATATGGCTCTGTAAACTCCAGGTGACCTAGATACAGGTTTGACGACTCCAAGGGGGTCTGAATCAAGCTAGATGACCCCATATCGATGAATCCCAAGTACAACAACCCTCAGCTAATCTGAATATGGCTCTGTAAACTCCAGGTGACCTAGATACAGGTTTGACGACTCCAAGGTGGTCTGAATCAAGCTAGATGACCCCATAGCGATGCATCCCGAGTGCAACAATCCTAAACTAATCTGAATATGGCTCTGTAAACTCCAGGTGACCTAGACTCACATTTGACGACTCTAAGGTGATCTGAATCAAGCTAGATGACCCCATAGCGATGCATCCCGAGTGCAACAATCCTAAACTAATACGAATATGGCTCTGTAAACTCCAGGTGCCCTAGATACAGGTTTCACGACTCTAAGGTGATCCGAAGCGACTTAGATGACCTCATAGGGGTACATCTCGCGTAGAATGACCCTGCAACACTCCAAACGTAAACTACAATCATTTTGCAAGTTGTTACATCGTACAACAAATGCTAAACAAGCCTCAATTACAAACTGAAAATATTGGTTGAAGGTAGATAGGTCCGAAGGCTATTACACCCCCAAGTTCCGAGGGTGCGCGAGGGAAATTCTGATCACGAAACGATGCACGATATTTCCCCGATAGTCGAGTATCTTCAGAAATTTATTCAAACGATCATTGTGTATATCCACGGCGGAAGGGCTCGCATAAATGCTGCGCTATCCGAGGGGCCCGGAAAAGTGGAGAAGCGAAAGACACGTTCTTAGCAAGTCACAGAAACAAGAAGCCGTCGCGTAGGGCAAAAAGTTTCCACGGACTTTAAACTTCTAGGAATCTACTATCGTGGAGATCGCGGACTTCCCCGGGATCCCGTTCCTCCCGTGGAAACGCTCTCGGAAAATTCCTAACGTCGACGGAGACTTACGGACAATCTTCGTGAACTATCTCCCCGCCGACAATGAAATACGTTTCCCCCGGGATAATTTCGAATCGTGCGGAGAAATCGTTTTAACGATATGCGAATAGTCGACGCCGATCGTCCAGCCGAAGTTTTCTTCAACCCTTTCGAGGACGATGAACGCGGGCATGCGTTTTAAAAATCGTTCAACGTGTGCTACGAGTCACCGTACTGGTCTAGGCGAAGATGTTCGTTTCACGTTGTAAATTTATTTATTTGGATGAATTATCGTCTGAGCTTATTTTATTAAAATATACAGGGTGTTTAAAAAGAAACCATTCAATATTTATATGGTACATAGGACACACCATACTCAGTAAAAAAAATCTTAGTGAACCTAAATCGAAAGCTCAACCGTTTCTGAGATATAAACAATTATTTATGTTAACATCATGATTGTCTTACTACTGGCTTCTCGATACTTACAGAAGGTGTTCCACATGTCCTCCTTCCATTCCCATACATGCTTGGCATCTTCTTCTTACAGAGTCGCGAACTCTCTCGAAAATTCCAGATCTCCGTCGAATTGTTTGACAAGCATACTGGATTCGGTTACGTAATTCTTCTAAGTTATTTATCGGCGAAGAATACACTTTGCTTTTTAAACATCCTCATAAAAAAAAGTCCAAGGGATTTAAATCAGGGGATCGAGGGGGTCATGCGACTGGTCCACCACGACCAATCCACCTTTGACCGAACATCGTGTTTAAGTTTTGACACGTAGAAGCCAGTATGTCAATCATGATGCTAACATAAAAGAAGGTTTATATCTCGGAAACGGTGGAGCTTTTGATCTATGTTTAGTAAGTTTTCTTTGACTCAGTATGGTGTGTCCCGTGTACCATATAAATATTGAATGTTTTCTTTTTGAACACCCTGTATATATTTTGTTAGACGTTCTGCAGTCTTTGAACTTTAAAACAACTGAACAATGGACATCATACAGATTATTATAATGAATTATTCAGTCTAATGTCTGATCTATTGTGGAAAATTTCAGCACGCTTTTCCTCGAAATTTTCAGGGCAGAACTGGTTAAAAGAATCGATCCATGGCGATTTTTATAGATATTATTTTGAATATGTTGTTATACTCGGTTCTGAAGTTGGAAGAGCCAAAGTATCGTGTAATTTCAATTTCTAATTTAACGCAAGAGTAGCGCAGGGAGTTTATTGTTACAATCTGCTTTTGGTACATTTACTACCGTTTTTATAAGTTCCATTTTCGTTTGAGATTATGTTCGAGCCGATCGGACGGAAAATCCGCATATTGGTTTCTTGGATCAGTTGGAGCTTAGAGTAATCGAATGAAAACATGTTGTACCAGGGTATCAGTATTGTGAATGTCCATTCAAAGTGATATTACATCTTCAGAAGATAGTTAAAAACTGGGAAATATGTTACTGCCTCTTCATATCTCTAAAATAATCTATGCAAATTGAAGTCCAATATTTCTGAGGGAAATTACATTGAAGAGGTTTACTTTTGGTAATGAAAAAATAATTGGTCTCAACATTTCTGCGGAGCTCACGTTGCAGGAAGTCATACCTGCGTTTAATCAATTTCTATAGACAGAGAAAAATAGTCTGCACGCTGTAAAGTGCTTGCACCAGGACAAGAAGGGAACTTCCTGGGTTTTGCAATGGACTCATGAAAAGAGATAAGAGAGGAAGACTTCCAACACTAATTCCAAGATGGCATGAATGTATCCAGAAGGGAGTTTCTGCAGAAGGAGCATATATTGAAGAGGATTAATTTATGTAATGACAAGTTTTAACAAAATTGGGTTAACTAATTCATCTCATCAGTTTTGTAGAGTCTATGGTAGGAATTGTATAAAGGGTAAAACTCTTGGTATACTTAACGAAGGAGATAACCAACTGTACCAAGTGTTATGTCTCTGCTACACCACCACATAAGTCACTGCTTCCAGCAAATTCCTTGATACAAAAAATTCTTACAAATTAAAAAAGGAGGTAGAACTCTTTTTACCCTGAATCAAGGAATGAACCAACTGAACCAATTGTTATGTCTCTGCTACACTACCACATAAGATTCGGTGCTTCCAACAAATTTCTTGACACAAAAAATTCCTGCAAATTAAAAAAAGGGGTAGAACTCTTATCTCACTGAACCAAGGAAAGAACTAACTGTACCAATTGTTATGTCTCTGCTGCACCACCACATAAGATTCGCTGCTTCCAACAAGTTTCTTGATACAAAAAATTCCTGCAAATTAAAGGAAGGGGTAGAACTCTTATCTCACTGAACCAAGGAAAGAACCAACTGTACCAATTGTTATGTCTCTGCTGCACCACTACGTAAGAGTCACTGCTTCCAACAAATTCCTGCAAATTAAGAAAAAGTGGTAGAACTCTTGTCACCCTGAACCAAGGAAAGAACCAACTGTGCCAATTGTTATGTCTCTGCTGCACCACTACGTAAGAGTCACTGCTTCCAACAAATTCCTGCAAATTAAGAAAAAGTGGTAGAACTCTTGTCACCCTGAACCAAGGAAAGAACCAACTGTGCCAATTGTTATGTCTCTGCTGCACCACTACATAAGAGTCACCGCTTCCAACAAGCTCCTTAGTACTAAAAATTCCTGCAAATTAAAAAAAAGGGGTAAAACAATTATCACACTGAACCAAGGAAAGAACCAACTGTACCAATTGTTATGTTTCTGCCGCACCATCGCATAAAAATCATTGTATCCAACAAATTCCTTGATAAAAAAACATTCTTACAAATTAAAAAAGAGGGTAGAACTCTTTTTACCCTGAACCAAAGAAAGATCCAACTGTACCAATTGTTAGGGCGTTCTTCACTCATCCACCGATCGCTCCCTTTCCCTTCACACCCCCCGAAGACCAGAAGAAACTACTTCATCCGTGCTCACGTCCTCGCGCGCCTAGTAGCTGGCTAGGTGTCAGGTCTGGGTGTAGGTGACGGTTTCGAGTGGCGGGAGGGTTAAAAAGGGGGTTGTTCGTCGATGCTGGGTGGCGAGCCGGTTGGTGGGGTGGTCGCACGGCGGTGGAGGGGGTGTGGGATCCTAGTTGGATGCCGGATCCGCGGTGGAAAGTTCAGTGCGCGATCAACCACCGACGTGTGTTTACGGTCGGAGCTCCTGCGAGGGCTGCTGCCTGCTGCGGGGGGTGAGCATGTTTTTACTCATGTTTACAGTGCTCTGTCATTTCGTCCTCTCTATTTGTCCAAGGAGAAACACTCACCGCCCCAGAATATTTCACGAATTTCACGTATCGTTCGTTTTTTTTTTTCGAGTCGTGCTAAGTGCTTCTCGTGATCTGTGAAGGCATTCGTTCGGTGAACGACGGGCCGGGGGGGAGAGGGTGTCTCGTTGTTCGCCACCGAATCGCCACGTGTTCGACGGGCACGGCTTGTGCGAAGTTCGTGTAACACTTGAACACCCCTGTCGTCGGACTTTTTGGCGGCACGGAGCTGCGGGATGGAACCGGAGTGAACCAAGTCCACGAGTGCACAGTGAGAATTTTCATGGTAACCAGTGAATCATATTGCTAGATCTGTAAATCATTGTATCGTATCGTAGAATTCGTATGTTGTTCATCATCCGGCGTGTACAGTCGAGTCAGAGTTTTTTTCTTCTATTTGTTTGACGAAGAGCGTTCGAAGCTGCCCGCGATGTCAGTGTTTCTTGCGGATCTTTTTTGAGAGTCGAGCACGTGAAGAATATGGCGGAAATGTGGACTTGGTTCATTCTAACGTGGGATTTTTGCAATTCAGTATGTTAATTGCATTCGTCTGCGATGTTGAATGATAGTCTAAAGTCATGCGAGAGTCGAGATTCTTTTTTAATTCGTCGTTTAGTGGTCGTTACTGAAATTGTATCAATTTGAACTGACTATGTTTTAGAATTCATGAATTTATTTTGTCTCCTACAGTTTTTATCAGTGAAGTTATATTTTATGTTCGGAATAGTGTGACGAGTCTGACGACTGGTCGAAAATTCAGGGCAATAAAGAATGAGGTGTTTTATGGTTACTATAAAATTGCAAATGTTACGCAGTGGTAGATTCATTTTAGAAAGGGAAAAACACGAATAATCCTTTACCACAGAGTTAATACTTTGACTGCCACGGTGTATTAGCTAAAAATAGCGAACTTTTTATATTTTGTACAAAATAAGCACACTCTTGAATTATACACTTCGTAATCAACAGTATTAGTAAATTTAGTAATTTTTTTACTGGATCTATTGAACCTTATTAACACTTTGGCTGCCACATTCTGTCGGTTGAAAATGGCAAACTTTCTAAATTTCTATACGAAGGAAACATAATCTCAAGTTAAAATCTTTGTAATAAAAAATATTAGAAATATTCACAATCTGTTTGTTGGTACTATTAAACTTTAGCAAATAAATTTATGAATACTACAAATGATCAAATAAATAATGACTGAATCTAATTGTAAGTGTCACACATATATGGGTGACATGGCAGTCAAAGTGTTAAATACATTTATTAACACTATACATCATAAGATAAGTAATGTTTGAATCTAAGTGTCACCCATATATGGGTGACATGGCAGTCACAGTGTTAAATACATTTATTAACCCTATACATCATAAGATAAATAATGATTGAATCGAAAACTCAAAATGTTCATTCTTACCGTGTTATATCGACGCTTATAATTAACACTGTATTTTTAACATCAATTTAAAAAAAGAACTCGAGATCAAATAATGATCGAGTTTAAGTAAACGTGTCAATTTTTATCGTATTATATCGAAACCTATAATTCACACTGTTTCTCTAATGCAATTTTAAAAAAATTCGATTATGCCTGTTTATAACTCCCCTTTACTATCATCACGAGACAAGTTTCAGAGTTGTCTGAAGGTTAAGAAGTTCAATGCCTCAGGAGGGTCAAGTTGTCCGTACAGAACACCTAAACGCTGCTATAACAGAGGAAAATTCACTCTGGTCTACATCAGTGTACAAGAACGATTCAAAGCGAAGTCGCAGATATATTGTTTACCGCCGAAATTGATATTAAAGACAAAAGGGTGGCAGAAGATAACTTTGGTGTCGTTTGGAATAAAATCTTGGTTGCTACGTCATCGATCTTCGTTCGGTTAACGCGGCCGAGGAGTATTTTCGTGAGAATTTTTCCGTGGAAAGTTTGATTCCAATCTGTCATTCGGAACGAAGGAAGTAGGTCAACCGAACTGTTTTCGAGCGACTGTCGCGTGAAAATTCGCAGTACGCGAACCGGTAATCGTTTGATGCTGTTATTAAAAAAAATAGCACGAGGATGTTTTGATGTGACCTGCACGATCCTCTCTGACAAAATATTTAGTATCTTCTATCTACAATTCTTGAAATAACTGGTAATTTTAATACTTTGACTGCCATGTCACCCATGCAGTGACTCACGAAATTGTTCAAATGCTTTCATAATTACTTCTCTGTCTTAATTCTAGTGCAACCAAGCAACTACAAATTTTTCAACCGTATTTAAAATGTTATTTATTAGAGATGTCATGTCCTTGCTTCAAATAACACTGCCTTAAAAAAGTGTTAAATAGAAGAACATTGAAGTAACATAATGATGTGTACAAATTGGCGAGTCACTGCATGTGGGTGACAGTTACAATTAGAATTAGACTGAATCATTATTTATTTCATGATGCATAGCATAATAAATATGTCTAATCAAGTCTAACAGAGTCACTGAAAAATGATGAAAATTACTAATATTATTGATGAGGGCGTGTGGAGCTTAATGTTATACTCATTTTATATAAAAATTTAGAAAGTCAGTTTCAGCTAATAAAGCGTGACAGCCAAAGTGTTAAGACCGGTTTACAGGGTGGTATAAACAGGGTGCAGAACTTTGAGGGTAGATAGTACTCACCAAATGAAGGAAAAAAGTCGTCATAAACGTGGATCGAAAAATGAATATTATAGAAGTTACAAACAATTTTTCCATTTGTCGAAAATAAAATCGTGCGAAAATGTGAAGTATGTGTCGAAATAGGATGACGACATGCAGAAAAGCTTCTGTAAACTTTGGAATTTACCGAATTCTTCTTATTTCTTCTTGTGGAAGAAGAAATTGTAAGATAATCCGATTTTTTCACCCCAAACAAGAGCACCAAAAGCGAGCAAGTTACCTGCTTTGCTAATAACGTAAAATTGTTTATATCTCCTACAATCTTCACTTTTCGACGCATGTTTGTTAGGACTTTTTCCCTCCATTTGACGAATACCATATACCACTAAAGTTCTGAACCCTTTTTTTACCACCCTGTGTTTAAAAAAAATCAAAATTGTCCAGATGAAATATTATTTCACATAAATATTTTTTCACTTTACAGTGACATGTTGAATATTATAATCGAAATACGATTTAATTCAGAAAATTATCGAGTAGTAGCGGTGATACAATTGAAATTTATATAATACTCGATGGTGAAGCAGGGGCAGTTTTCTCTGGTGGAGAAAAATTAAGAGACGAATGAATTTCTATTTAGGGGAGTAATTTCGCTCGATCCAGTTCGGTGGATCAATAATTCAGGGATTCGTACTTGCCGAGGTTCCTACTGACGAATGGTTTTTCGAGTTCCTCGTAAAAAAATGCACCATGACTGTTTTTATTTCAAGCTATAACTACTTTATTCGCGGCGGAGCATCTATAAAATGATCGTAAACCGTCACGGACAGGCATAAAAAAATATTTCGAATTTTTGCCTTTAAACCGTCATATACGAGTGATCCCAATCGGCGGTCTATATGTTCATTCATAAAATTGTTTTTGTATCAACGAGTATCACTGTACATTTAATTTTGACGCAGAGGTGAACATAAATTCTATTCCATGGTGTGTCATCTATTTATGAGTATTTTTTAAATGTTCACTTTTCAGAATATGAAACGCTGTTAACTGGATATTTTTTATTTTACTGTAACAATGCATAATGACAAATTTATACAGATAAGGGGTTTTCGATATCGATTCTTTTTATATAATTTAATATTGCTTGAGATTTCGACTGATCCGATGGAGTATCCAAAAAGTTGCAACAATCAGTCTGTTTTGAAAATCATCGAAAAAAATTGGAATTCCACACGCAAAGTTGTTAGAAAAATAATTGTTTGTATCAGATAGGGAGATTGTACCTATATTCACAATCACCCCAAAAATGTGTCGTTGCTGACAATCACGTTTCAACTTATTTGGTTTTGTCACCTCCCATGTGACACACGTCCGATGCGGTAGGAACGCGGTGTCATCTCAGATGTGGCATTCGTACGACCGGTAATAGTTAAAAATGAGTGAAATTGTCGAATTATGTACGCTTGAGATCACAATTAAAAACGACGTTACCTATGGGATGATCTGATAATTAGATTGTGAAACTTTATGCAATTCGACATATTCAAATGCCTGAAGGATGCAAATTTGTGAAAAAACAAACTCGAAGACCTCAGTAACCCTACCGTTCCGATCATTTAACCTCGAGACATTTGCATCTGACAGTAATTAAAATTAGTATGTAAAGCTATGTTTACGTTCGGGTACGAATGTATGTATCGATGTTCCACGTGGATCTTCAGGAAATTTTAATTACTCTCAGATGCATATATATTGAAATTAAATGATCGAAACGGTAGGCTTATTAAGGTCGTCGAATTTGTTCTTTATGCCCTACAAGAATATAGAAAAAAGAAATACAGGGTTCCATTTAAAAAACGAAAGGTGACGTTGATGATTTTGAAAGAATATGATCCACAAAAAATATAATGCAATGAACCTGTAGGTTCTTCTAAACGAAGGTATTTAACCCTTTGATTGCAATCGACGCCTATAAGCGCCTGAGAAAGGTGCTCACCGTGTACTGTCGACGCCCATAGGCGTTCAGTTCATAGGCTCTTTACATAGTATAGCAACTCGGACGCACGCAGCGTTCGTCTCGTTTCCAAGCAGCCCGCATTTATCTAAAAATATTTTTCTAATTATATATTAATTTTTTTTTCTCTCCTCCCCATTGAAAATGCTCAGTGAATATATGTATCCAGTTTGAAAATAAAAATAAATGGAAATGAAAACAACACTGGGTCTGAGTGACCCGGTGCCCCCATTGGAGGGTTCAAAAAATGAATTTCTATTGGGGCAGCAAAAATAGAAATAATTAAGGTGATCAAGTTACTTTGTCCACCCTGTCTATGCAGAAACATTCACAGCCTACCGATAGTTTTTAAATTTATAGATCAGCGAGTTTGTTATATGAGGGGATAAAAATCATAGTGGTAGAAGTCACCTAATTCTCATTATGAGAAACAAGAGATTTCATTAGACTGATTGTAATAAATTCCACGATCACACGTTAACACTTGGATTGCCACGTTGCACTATCTGCAAATGACAAACTTTCTAAATTGTTATACAAAATTAATATAACTATAAATTGTACTTTTTTAATCAATAATATCAACAACTCTCATAATTTTTGTACTGCTCCCATTAAACCTTATTAAATATATTCATCAATATATGATCAAATAAATAACGATTGAATTCTTGTGTCACCCAAATATGGGTGACGTGGCACTCAAAGTGTTAATGATCGTAACGCATTCGATATTGCTATGAGGTGCTATTATAAGTAGTTGGAACCACGCAGGTCAACACCTCAAAGAACTTCGCTTGCACCGCCGTGGCCTTCACCCCCTCATATCGATATGTTGTGCGAGAGATCGGTACGATGTTGGGGGTAGTTTTCAGTGTCAAGGTGGCCGTTGATGAACGCACCGAAAAGGGGGTCGGGGTCGAGGAAGAGGAGTATTCGAAACTCCTCGGGTAAGAACGCCAGGAACGCGGTACCAGGGGGTGCCGTTATCTGGTGGGTGGTGGTGGTGGTGCCGGGGTTTGCGGTGGAACACGTAACCGACGCCGGTCCGCCCTCCTCGTAAAAGTGGTGGTAGTATCCGCGTGGTCGTAGTAGTAATAGTAGTACGATAGTAACTAGAACGCTATGTCTGGCGAGTTCATGAATGAACGACCACTTCGCTTTCGCGCGAACGCTAATGGGCTTCCTTTCCACCCCCCGAACCGAACCACCCCTCGTATTTTTGTTACGCTCCCGTCTGTCGGCACCTGTTACCAGGATAACGAATTGCCCTCTCGATTGGTAATCTACTGTTACGGGCGACTGTTGATCACTGATTCCGGACGATGACGCGAGCTTTTTTGCGATTTTTTGGTCTGCTCAGGGTTGTTCTGTTTGTGATGCTGCGTAGGAAATGCGTGGAGTAGTCCAGATTTATTTTATATATTATTTGATATAGTTTTGGATCTTTGAGGTTGAACTCATGTTGTTGATCATAGATTCTGGTTGATGGTATGAGCTTTTTGTAATTTTTTAGTCTGCTCAGGGTTGTTCTGTTTGTGATGCTGCGTAGGAAATGCGTGGAGTAGTCCAGATTTATTTTATATATTATTTGATATGGTTTTGGATCTTTGAGGTTGAACTCATGTTGTTGATTACTGATTGTGGTGGAGGACGGGTGCTTTTTTGTAATTTTTGGTTCTGTTGAGGGTTGTTCTGTTTGTGATACTGTGTAGGAAATGAGTAGAGTAGTGTAAATTTATTTTATATATTTCTTTATATGTTTTGGACCTCCGAGGTTGAACTCTTGCTGTTGAATATAGATTCTGGTTGATGGTATGAGGTTTTTGTAATTTTTTAGTCTACTCAGAGAAGTTCTGTTTGTGATGCTGTGTCAGAAATGCGTACAGTAGTGTAGATTTTTTTTTTGAATATTATTTGATATGTGTTGGATCTTTGAGGTTGAACTCTTGTTGTTGATTACTGATTCTGGTTGATGGTATGAGCTTTTTGTAATTTTTTACTCTACTCAGGGAAGTTCTGTTTGTGATGCTGTGTCAGAAATGCGTACAGTAGTGTAGATTTTTTTTTTGAATATTATTTGATATGTGTTGGATCTTTGAGGCTGAACTCTTGTTGTTGATTACTGATTCTGGTTGATAACATGAGCTTCTTTGTGATATTTTAATCTGTTCAGGGTTGTTGTATTTGTGACGTCGTGTAGGAAATGTGTAGAGCAGTATAGATTTATTTAGTACATCGCTTGAAGTGTTTTGAACCTTTGAATCTTAACTCTTATGATGTTTAGTACAGGGTGTTTCCTTTAAATAGATACACGTGAGTATTATTGAAATTGTTACAGACATTTCAGACAGCAGCTATCTTCGAAATTTTCTTTAAGAAGAGTACATTTATCGCCAGCTAAAACAACTACAACAAAGTTCCTCTATCATCAAAAATATAACATTACCGTTTCTCTGCGAAGTATTAAATATT
The DNA here is from genome assembly GCA_916610135.2 of Macropis europaea. Classification (NCBI taxonomy): domain Eukaryota; kingdom Metazoa; phylum Arthropoda; class Insecta; order Hymenoptera; family Melittidae; genus Macropis; species Macropis europaea. The sequence goes on along the minus strand of OU744351.1, from coordinate 13,446,632 downwards.
TCCAGAGTTCAGTAAGATTTTACAAGCTCTCTGTCCTCCTAGAGGAAACTTCTGGCTTGTTAATGCCCGCTTTTTTCTCAAACACCTCCTCACGGTGTCTTCATGACCTGCGAACTTTGCTTTTTAAAAATTACGAGTCTTCTCCATTCTCTGGTTCATTATCAACGTATACCTTTTTTCTCTTCGTCAATCAACAATCGATGGTCCAATCGGGTCCACTCGTTTCGCGGCTTGTTTTTCTTCGTTAATGAAAAGCCAATCTATTTACCCGGTGACCGTTCGCGAACGGCACCCTTATTTTTCTATAATTATTTCGTTGATTTAATATTCAAACGACAGGCATTTCGTTGTTATTGGTAGGACGCATATGAAACATTGAATTTCTGTGAACTGAAAATGTTTAGATCTACATTTCAGTTATATTGTTATTTATTGTGGTACCCTATGCATTAATTGCTCTGTAAATTTCGTTAAATTCTTATAATATTTCTAGATAAATATAAATTTATTATTTACATTTGTAGTAAATTCTTTTCATTCGTTGTACTTGCCTACAGGTCACCATCTGCTCAGAAAAAATTCAGACTTACAAAAATGTCTCCCAGAATTTTTAAGACCTCGCTATACCTTTTCCAGGTACAGTGGAACCTCGATTATCCAAACACCGGTCATCCAAAAATTCCTCTTCCAGGGGAATTATAAATTAAAATTATCACCAATGACAATGTCTACTTCGTTTTATTCCACCGTGTATTTTTATGTTCTAAACTAAAATTAACACGTTTATGCGGAACGTAGTCGTAATGTGAATCATCTTGTTCCCAATTACAGTTCGGATAATCGAGGTTCCACTGTACCATATTTATAGTGACTCACGAAATCGATCACAAGATTATGTTACTTCAATATTCTTCTATTTAACACATTTTTAACGCAGGGTTATTTGAAGCAAGGATGTCGTAGCTCTGACAAATAACATTTTAAGCGGGTATTCGCTTTTCAGGGCGCCACAACTAGGTAACATTCGTAATTTTTTTTTAATAGAAAAAGACACTGTACAAGTTGAATCTTTTTACAGTGTTTTTATCAGCTTTCAGATATGACGTATAAAAAATTTGGCTTAAAAAGAGTCAATACTTTTGACGTAACAGCGGTTTGATCTTGGTCGGGTGGAGAAAAACTTAAAAAATTTGTTCTTGTTTGGTTGCACTAGAATCAAGACAGAAGAGTGATTATGAAAATATTTGAACAATTTGCTCTCAACATTCTGAGTTCTGAACAACATTCTCAGTTTGCAGGCTAGAAGATTAGCATCGCGCCTCAACAAATTCTGCTTTTTATTAATTACTGCAGTTATTTCGAACGGTAGTTTCCAGCGAATCGCCCGGTGTATCTCGTGTCGTTCGCTGAAAAAACGGGAGCCGGACGTAAATTTTAACGACGATACTAAAATCCTGATAGAATTTGTATGCGATTTCGGTTAGGCGTATCCTGGGGTCGTTGGACACGCTCGTAAACCAGTTCGACGTGTGCTTATATTCTGCCGTGCATCCGGTGTTTCATATCACCCCTCTGTTTCACCCCGTAACGCCATTTTTTTTCCTCTTCGACCCTGTTTTTTTTACAGCGCGCCCCTATCGCCATTTTGTGAAATATTTTATTCCATCTTCGCGGAGGCGCCAAACGAAACACAACTCGCGGTAATTCAGTTATTTAATATCGCTTACCCGGTTCTAATTACATGCACGTGTACGGTGTAAATATTCCTGTCGTTCTCGTTAATTGCTCGCAGCTTTCGATGCAAATTATCGCCGCGCGCTGGACACGCGTCGCGTTGTATCGCTTGAATATTTTTTAAAACGTTATCATCGACCGTGATGAATACGAGTCTGTTGCGAACAATTGAGAGGATGGTGTATAATTAATTTTTTCGAGGGATAATGAAACTGAGGATGATTGGATGCTCGGTTAATCGTTCTTCATTAGAGCACTTTATTGTGAGAGCGAAGCAAACTTTTTTGGGATATTGGGGAATTTAATGTTTTGCGTTTGCATGCTTTCGTGGAGAAGTTTATGTTATATTGGTTTTCTTGAGGGGTTGTAATTATATTATTTGGCAGAAGCTTTTGTGAACACCTTGTATATATGCTTCGTGGTAGATTTTCGAGGACCAAGTGTGAGGAACTTGAACAAAAGACATTTATATTGTTAGGATCCATCTAGATTCAAGATTTTTTATTGTATCATTTTGCTAGTATTATGTACCTCTAACGTTTGCCAGAAGCTTTTGTGAACAGCTTGTATATATGCTTCGAGGTAGATTTTTAAAAATCAAGTCTGAGGGAGTTGGAAAAAGGACGTTTCGAATTTTAGGATCCATCTGAATTGAAGATTTATTATTCTAACATTTTGCCAGTATTATGTACCTTTTATGTACCTTATTTATGTACCTGTAAGTGTGACATAATTTTTTGTGAACGCCCTACGCACTGGTTTCGTGATAGGTTTTTAAAAATCTGGCGTGAAGAAGTCGAAAAGATAATATGTTGAATTTTAGGGCCCATCTAGATTTAACATTTTCCATTGTAACATTTTATGAGTATTACATCCTTCTAAAGTCTATTACAAGCTTCTGTGAACACCCTGTATACATACCTCGCGGTGGACTTTCGAAAATCAAGTCCGAGGAAGTCGACGAAATCACATTTCGAATTTTAGAACCTATCTTAACCGATTGCCTACAATAAATTAGCTGAAAAGACAATGCTTATAAGGGTTAATTAATACGATTCCTATTAGTTTTTAAAAAAAAAATTATGACGGTAACATGTGCAGAAATTTCGCCTGATGAGTTTGTTGTTGTTTTTTTTTGTTGATTTTTGTTAATGTGCTGGCAAATGATGGCTATAGCAGTCATGTATATTTTTGCTAAAAAAACAACAAACTTATCAGGCGAAATTCCTGTACATGTTACCAGCATAATTACTTTTTTAAAAACTAATAAAAATCGTATTAATTAACCCTTATAAGCATTGTCTTTTCGTCTAATTTCTTGTAGCAACAAAGGAACATTGAAAAAAAAAGGTGTGTTTCTGAGGTCGATCTAAACAAAAACAGAGTGCGTCAATGGGTTAAATTAAACATTTTGCGAATATTACATGCCTCTAAAATTATACACAATCCTCCGTGAACACCCTGCACGCTCGTTTCATGGCGGACTTTCGAAAATCGTGCGCGAGGAAACCGAAAAATATCCGAAACCCGAGTTTTCGCTCGTTACGCAGCCGTGGAAGCTTTGGTCGCGATAAAAGTGCAGTAAAAGGATCCAAGCCCGACGAGCGTACCGACGTCTCTGCCGCGTTAATTGTAATGGTATTAATTACGATAATGGAGCCCCCCAACCAGTCTCTCCACCACTTACTCTCGTACCCCTTTACCGCTTTTCCTTCCTCCATGCACCCCCCCTCGTCGTCTTTTCTCATCCCTTCGCGCGGAGTCAATTAAGTGGATATCTCAAACGAAAAATTCTAATAAGCTCGGCTACGGAGCCGGGAGAGGATCGTCGCTACTGCGACACACAGAAGATCATTATTTTTCGTTCCCTTTTAAAACAATTACGTTTGTCCTTTCCTCCACTAGTTAGTTTTCGACTAAATTTAATGGCGCTTAATGATCCCTCGGTTATTCCGCTATCCCCGCGTTTCATACGGGATTATTTCTCCCGTTTCTCCTGCTCGTTCCTGATTTATTCAGAGGGAGCCGTGCCACGGAAATGGACCTAAACATTGATCGATGCAGGTTCTAAAATTAACCCCTGAAAGGTTAGAGAGGATCAATTGTCGTGGGTTCAAAATAGGATGAGTGGTTTTGCGTTTTAGATTGACACGTTGACTGCTATGCTGGGTTATTACTGTAACATTAACGGGGTAAATAATTATTAACACGTTGAATGGCACAGTGGAAATTGCCAAACCTGGTCAGACACGATATAGTGTTCTAGTTTAAATATACATAAATCATGGAGAAACAGAATATTTTACTCTTTGACCGCATAGGCGTCACCTGATACTATTATTGCGACATTAATATTATCCTAAAATCTCACAAGAATTATTAAATGTTTAACGAAAGAGTTTTATGAAATGTTGATTGATATCAGTGTCAAAATGATAACAAAAAATGACAAGCATACTTAATTGATGTAGTTCACTGTCTGAATACAAAAAGAGAACTTTATAATGTGTCTGACCAGGTATGGCAGTTTTCACTGTGACAGTGAACACGTTAATAATTGATGGTTATTTTTGTCTGTGATTTTTCTCAAATGGTATATTAATTTTTCTTTTCGATTTTTAATACTGGTGATACACAGCATCATCATTACTATATTACTGCTCGATACTATGATAACAATACACAATGGGTGTAACGTGACTTACGAACTTGATCAGAGATTATCTGAGGGAGATCTATTAACCTCTTTACTAGTGACAACGAGTCACACTCGTGACGTAGATCGTGTCTCGTGCGTTAGAAAAACATGACGTAGATTTGTATTGATTTATAAACATTATGATATGGGAAGTTTTTTGGCTGTCAAAGGATATTTAAAGTGTCGTTATTAGTTAATATATAATAAATAGGTAACTGCAACGCACTTGGCGATTAATAAAGTCGTCTGCACATAATCAAGTGCACGAGTATTTAATGAATTCTCAAATATGTTAATAATTAAAAAACAGTATCGTATGATCAAACGTAATACGTATAAAATTTTGGTATATATTATAAGAAGTAAGTTTATATTTAAATATAAATTAATATTAGGTATCAATTTTTTTTAATTTTATGTAAGGTTATTATATAAAATAACATCTCGCTTAGACAGTCATGGAGCAGCCTGTATAATCCTAAAATTTATGTCTGGCTATTATAAAAATAACAATAATATCTACTGTGTCGTGAAAATTAAAAATCCTAATTTATCTGTATTTTTTCCGTACAAAATATGATGAAAATAATCCCACGTACCATAAAAAAAGTACAAAACTAAGCCAACTTTTAATACATATTTTAAATAAATAAATACTGTAAAAATCTGCTTACACACGATTAAATGCATATTTAAAAAGACACAATTTACATTTTGAATCTTTCATCTACATTCAATATGAATAAAACAGATCTTTCAAACCCAACTTTGAGGGTTGTTTTCACCCTTCCAACATCTATGTTTCCCAATAAAAAAACACACACACATATCGAATATTTTCTCGAGTTCTATATCATATTATAATTGCATTAAAACTGACGTCTGTCAGCTCGGTGACGTCCTCTGCCAGACTTCACTTTCTGAACACCCTGTAGACTGGATTTCCCTCGAAACGAGCCCAATAAAGGAGAGCGGAGAATTTCCCATATCTTGGTCGCGGGGCGGAGTAAATTCGAGAAAACCGCTAACCCCTTGGAATATTCGTTCTATTCGTATTCAATGTTCCCGATAAAACCGATGCCGCTATATAAAGATACTTCCGGCATCGATCAGCCGCGTGCCAGCGTGCTCTCTTGGTATCGATATCACGCTGATCTTTCGTATCAATCTCGTCGTGGCACCCATCGTAGTCGATACGTAGCCGAGTGCCACTCGACTGCGTTCCATCGGGACTGAATTCCCGAGGGGATGCTGTTCACGGGGGTAGAAAAGAAAGAGGGACTTCCGAGAATTTCTACATTCCCTGGACCAGGAGGACCCCGGCTACACCCTCCGGTTCGCGGAAGAATGAAAAGAAGAATTGGCTGCGGGGGGTGTGCAGCTGAAAGTATTTCCGAAAAGGCAAGTGGGAAGCTTTTGTCCGGGCGACAGCATGAAAAACTTTTGTTCTTACCCCGTTTGTGTCGTCGGTATCATCCGTCGAGGAGTGTCAATCGTACGCGGGCACCCTCTCGGGTGAGAATGATGAAAGAATGATTGTGATGATTGTCAAGGTATTCTTTGATCAGTCGTAGGGGTTGTTTGATTTAATTGATGAAGGTTATGGATGTGCCTGTTTGCTCAGTGTTGGGGAATATATCATGGGAGTTGTGGAGTCATTGGTCGATTGATGGATGAGGGTTGGTGTGAGCATGTTAACGTGAGGATATGAGTATGGGCATTTCAATATGTGGAAATGAATATGAGTATTTAAATATGTATGAGCATGAGTACTTGAGTATGTGTGAGTATGAGTATTTGAATACGTGTATGTGAGCATGAGTACTTGAGTATATGAGTATGGGTATTTGAATATGTGAAAATGAGTATGTGTATTTGAATATGTGAAAATGAGTATGTGTATTTGAATATGTGAAAATGAGTATGTGTATTTGAATATGTGTATATGAGCATGAGTACTTGAGTATGTACGTGTATATGAGTATATGATTATCAGAATGTCTTCATTTCAAGCTCATTATAATTTTTTTAAATGGTACAATATATACTTTTTTTTTTGTATAGTAGGAGCGTCTCTTAGGGAAAAGACGACGATCTATGATACAAGAAAATTCGACATGATAGAAGTATACATACATCATTCCCTTTAAACAAATTTTAATAAGCTCGAAATGTCATTAACCTTCCGTCATACGACAAACGTAATTAAACTACATAATTTCCCCCTTGAAACTGGACAACTTTTGTCTAAAATATTTTATTCTGCAATGAAAATTGTTAGGTTACTTTGGTGGCCTGTTTTAAGTTTTATTCCGTATGAACGTGAGTATAGGAGTACGCGTATTAGTATTAATATGAGCATGAATATAAGGTTGAGCCTAAGTCTGAGTATGAGATACGCATGAGTCTAAGTCTGAGTATGAGTATACGCATAAGTCTAACTTTGAGCATGAGCATGTGTGTTGAGTATGTGTATATGAGTATGTCAGAACATGATTGTATGAGTATCAGTGGGAATGTATGAATAGCAATATATGAGTATGCGTATAAGTAGACGTATGAACATGAGTATAACGCTGAGTATAAGTCTGAGAATGAGTATGAATATTGAGTATACCAGTACAGTAGGACCTCGATTATCCGAACTGTAAGTAGCAGCGCATTGGCTCACTATGTAATTATATTTTGCACAAAGATCATAATTTTATTTTAGAATATAGAATATATTAGTGATGTAGAATTTAGTATACAGTGTCACCAGTGATAATATTCACTTGCAACCGAAATAGGATGATCAATTTTCGGGTAACTGGTATTCAGATAATCGAGGTTCCACTGTACTTAAGTATACGAGTATGAGCATAAGTAGAAGCACGTGTACGAGTATGAGTTTGAGAATGAGTATGAGTGCATCCCTGTGAAGTGCAAAGGGTTAAACATTCTTTTGACTGGCCCCGTATCTGCGTCACTGAATGCTGCATTTGTATTCGAGTCAATCACTGAAAATAGACGGATGTTCTTTAATCGTTCACTGAAAGTTCAATTCCCGAGCTGGAACGAGGCGTCCATTACCGTAATCAACATAGTTGGAGAGTGTACCGCAAGCCTGAATTCCTTTCAAGACGCGTTTATATAGCCAAGAGAGAGAGAGAGAGAGAGAGAAAGAGAAAGAGAAAGAGAGAGAGAAAGAGAGGAATAGAGATAGAGGAAGGCTCGTTTCGAAAAGTCGTGGATTTCCGGAACAGCCGGTTGAATAACGCGTGTTTCATTCCATCTCGTTTCATGCTAGTCATCCCTTCGTTTTTTATCGCCGGGCCTCATTGTTGCCCGGCGTGAACAACCTCTCCCCTCCGTCCGTGTTCGAAGAGCGAGCACATGTTTTACGGCGATTAACGTTCCTCCGAGTGTAAACCCGACACATAACTCTCATTCATTAATTCGTTTGATAAATTAATCCGCGACGCGGAGACGGCTGATTAATCTTCCCCGGCTCGGTTAGCAGGATCGATGGATCGTCGACGTGAACCGTCATCGGTGCGGTTCGCCATCGTTAATCGCGAGAACAATACATTCCGCGATAACCTTTCCCCTGGAAACTTGTTCCATGGAAGGTGTGGAAATTTCAGAGGAATGAACCTCGTTAATCTCAACGACATTCCGTCAGACGTATATTATTGAATGTTTATAGTTATCGTGCAAGCTGTACGTTGCTGACTACAAAATTCTGATCTACCAGACCAGTGGATCTCAACCTTATTTTTTCGCGACACTCCTATATGATTTTCCAAAAATCGTGGGATCCATATCTACATTTTCTGGACAGCCTCTGCTAACCTGATTTTAATATGACATAAACGAAATAAAAATTGTTTTAGACAGGATGCTCAGAATGCTGTGACAATCAATAATTATTTAATTAATTTAAATTTGAGTGTCGGTGACCGGTGACCACCACGGTATTCAACGTGTTAATGACAATAGAACAAATTATTTATTAGAAAAATTCGGTTTCTTACATTTTTATTATAAACTATACTACCCATTTTACTAATAATGTATACAAGCATATTATTAGGACGATAAAAGATTGTTGGACTTTCCTTTCGAAAATCGTAAATTATTTTTTATTACATTTTCAAGAGGGATAAATAAAATGCCTGCCAGATGAAGAACAAATTATTTTCGATAATACCGAATTGACTTTCTATGAAAAAATCCACAAAAGACATTCACTCGGTTATCACAAAATTTTAATTACCATACCACCGCGTTCTCCAATTACTTCGAGTAATCGACGTCCCACGGTACAGCACAAAGACAAATCCGCGTTACAATAATTATTCCGCTCAGACTACTCGCGAGGTTCTGAATATTAATTAACCGGATGAAAGCCTCATCCTACAAGCTGATTCGTCGCCACGAATTTTTTCTTCTTCCGGACGACTGTGTCTCGCCTCGCCGCGGATTAAGCGCTAATCGTTCGGGTGCAGCGGTTGCAACGAAGTTATGGTTTTAAATTTAAGTCAGCGTGTGCGGTCCAGCGTGGATCGTTTTTCGTTAATAATCGTTTCGCGTTATTGTCCGGCCGTCCCGCGAACCGGAACGTTTCCGCGTTTTCGCTGACACGCCGTTTTTCCGGGCTCCTCTGCTGACCCCGTGTTATCATCCCCCGGCGAAAATTCTGATTTATTTGTCGATCGGGCAATTTTAATAATCCCCCGATTTTTTTCTCCTCTGTTTTTTCCCCCGAATTCACGCGAGCCCATCAAGCTTTTCGGTTCGCCGGGAAACGCGTTAATTCGCCCGGCCGTTTTCACCCGGCCGTCGTGTTTTCGTTTCCGATGAATTTGAATCGGATCGGAAAAATATCGCGAACGTTGCAAATAAACATTTCATGATGCGCGCAACGGGTCCTTGGCAACGATCGATCCGATCGATCGGACGAGCATAATCGATCGACACCCTTTCGCACAGGGTTCCATGAATATTTCGTCTTTTTTTTGGTTCGGACGCAAACGACCGCCCTCATCGGAACGAGCTCGAGTCGGTGTCGATTCAAATTTTCGCGACGTGCTTTGGAATTGATCATTAAAAATGATTGGGATCGAACGTTAAAATACATGTCGATTGTGGCTCTGAGTTTGTTTTACGGGGTTGGTACGAAGGTACCTTGATTATCCTCGCTAAAATATTTAAACGTCGCCTGGAATCCGCGTATTTGCAGCACTTTGAACCTGTTAGATGTGTGTGACGAGTATACTCGTCAGGAAGAAATGGCAATTTTTTGTGTTATGACGGGTATACTCGTCGTGAAGAAGTGGCAATGTTTTGTGTCATGACGAGCATACTCGTTTTGAAGAAATAGTAATGTTTTGTGTTATGTCGAGTATACTCGTCATACGGAAAAAGTAATTACCGTTTGCTATTTACATTAAAATTTTAGTGAAAATTAAAACATATTCGTAAATTTCAGACATTTTAGAATATTTTTAGATAAAAACGAAATAAGAAAAAATCAAACAAGTTTATTCCATGTATTTGATTTTCCTTGTTTGTTTTTTAATAATGAATGTTTAAATTTTGTCAACAACATCAATGAATTTGAGGAATAGATTATTCATTTTTAAGAAAACCAACTGCCATTTCGTTATACATTAATTCAATTTTACAGCAGCTGCATATACTCTGTGTCTGACGAGTATACTCGTCATCTCTTCATTTTTGCGCCACAACGTAGATACACCCTTTATAATAGGGCTACATGGCTAACGGGTTAAGTACAGATTACTGCACGTGATATTTGCGATATTTAGAAATGTTTGAGTAAAAAATTTCTTCAGCAATAATTTTCGTGACGCAGAGGAATTTTTTTACATTGATGTACGAACACAGGGGAATATGTAAATTCTTCATTGTTTTGAATCGAAACAATGCTCAATGGAGATAACAGTTTATTATGTAGGTTAATGAAGTGCAGGGGAAACAATGAAACGGGATGTATATATATATAAAGAAATGCGGAAAAAAAATTTACGAGCCATTAAAACGGTGCTATGGCAGCGTGTAATTTAGAGTGTAAAAATTTACGATCGTTCGCGCCCCTAGAATTTCTCTCCGAATTTCTCTGTCTGGAGTACTATAACGCGGCTGGTCTGTAGATTTGCAGGTGATATTTTTTATAATTAATGTACACGGTCAGCTGTATAAAAAGTTTGGGCAAATATAGAGGCTAAATCCTTGCTTTACTTTTTATGTTTTAAATATCCAGAAGTTGCGGGTGGTTAAACCCTCAATTTTTTTAAACGAACTGCCTCATCAATTTTCACATTTTCAGATAGCCTCTTGTAAAATACACAACATTTTTTCACATCAAGCATTTAGTCAGGAGATACGTGGCTTAGTTTTTACGCTGAAGGGTGAGAGGGTAAATCCTCAAACAGTATTTTATTTTAATAAATGTTCAAAGTGTTATGCATTTGTTTCTGAGCACTTCTTAAAATGTTTAATACCATTAAAGACAGTCCAATAACATTTATAAATATTATACTAAAAATTATGTAACCTCTTCAGGGAGGAACTGATGAACATTCAATAAAATTGATTTATTTCTATTTGTTATACAAGGAATACAAAATTTAAAAAATATAGAAGTCCCTGAAAAAAATCTGCTCATGTGTCAGGCTGCATAATATTCAACATATTTAAAAAAAAAAATGAATTAGACATACCTGCACGTGGAATTATTTCGGAAGTTAAGTTTGTTGAATTTCTTAATTTGTATGATACAAAAAGAATTTTTATAATTGTATGATATGTTGCAGAGAATTTCCTTCACTAGATGATCCTTTAATTATGAACGGTATATTGTATTAATTTTTCACAATATGTGTCTTATGAGTTGAATGCACTGCATATTGTACACGTTGTGTAGAGCATTATATACATTACGTATATGCTAATGAAGTTTCCTTCAAGTTCGAACGTCGTGGTTTGTAAAACAGTAGTTACAGCTCGAGCGAGTTTAGGGTCCTGTAACAGGCAAGTTACATCATGCGAAATAAATCCGGAACGTCGGTCTTTTCAGGCAGTTGTTACAAGATCCAACTAATTACACTCGTGCTTCGCTAGATTACTACGGAAATTAACGCAAGATTTCCACGATACGTTTTTCCAGTCATTGTCAGATTTATAATAATCTTGTTTTCATAAAATCTTCAATCTTCATGGACCACGTAATTTTTAATTTCTTAATTATTTTATATTTTGTTACATAGACTGATGTTTTTTTACACATCGTGGCTGATAAACTGTAATTTCATATACGTTTTTCCACTCAGAATTTTGATAGTCTTGTTTTCATAAAATCTTCAATCTCCATGGACCACGTAATTTTTAATTTCTTAATTATTTTATATTTTGTTACATAGACTGATGTTTTTTTACACATCGTGGCTGATAAACTGTAATTTCATATACGTTTTTCCACTCAGAATTTTGATAGTCTTGTTTTCATAAAATCTTCAATCTTCATGGACCATGTAATTTTTAATTTCCTAATTATTTTATATTTTGTTACAAAGAGTGATATTTTTTTACACACTGTGGTCGACAAACTGTAATTTCATATACGTTTTTCCACTAAGATTTATGATAATCTTGTTTTCATAAAATCTTCAATCTTCTTTGACCATGTAATTTTTAATTCCTTAATTATTTTATATTTTGTTACAAAGAGTGATATTTTTTTACACACTGTGGTCGACAAACTGTAATTTCATATACGTTTTTCCACTAAGATTTATGATAATCTTGTTTTCATAAAATCTTCAATCTTCTTGACCATGTAATTTTTAATTCCTTAATTATTTTATAATTTGTTACATAGACTGATATTTTTTTACATGTTGAATCATTTTAATAATTTTTTACTTTTTATTAAGGCAAAGTGATGGACAAACTGTAATTGAATCTTTATGAATCACTGTAGTATTTATGAAACGATATTTTAATGATTAATGCTATGTATGTACTCTCTATTTAACTGGTACTACAGATATTGGTGTTTACTCGAGTATTTCATTACGAATTTTCATTTGCAAAAGCTATTTGCATTTTCGAGTGAATTTATATCAATTCAATCTCGTTTTTGTGCGTACTTTCCTCGTTTCGCATGCGAGTCGTTAACTGCAAAATTTTAACCGTCTTCATGCGGTTGCGATTGCATTTACTTATGCATCTGTGCAATTTAAAATGTTCCTCGACGAGCGAATTTTAAGAGAAACTCGTTTCTGCGGTTGTCTTTATTTAACTCGAAGGGTCTCGCTTCTATCAGACATTCTGCCAATTTCAGAACACCGAAAAATAATTATTAATTCAGGAACTTTTTAAATGCAAACGCAATTTCAATGAAACTTCACCGCGATCCAAAATAAAAAGCAATTTATCATTTCTCGTAAAAATTTACACCGCCACGATGGGGCAGAATTTTTCAAAATCTCCACGCACGTGCGCCCCTTTTGAATTGCGTCACATTTTTTTTCTCGACGGCCAGAGAATCTTCCTGATATTTATAACTTTGTCAAAATGTTCTCTCCTGTGTTTTACCGTTGACAGGATACATCGGGAGAAATAAAAATTGCAGGAACTTCGGAGGGTGGTTTCGCCCTTTGCTCGAGTGAATTTCCGCTGGGAAAAGCATTGTTTCTTCCGCGTGCGCGAAGTTTCATTGAAATCAGAATTTTTGAAAGCGTCTACTGTTTGTTGAATTCAATATGAAAGATCTGATGCGATGCGTCTTGCAGAATTTTATTTCTTTGCTACTTGCAATTTTATGTAGTCCTCTCGGTGAATGGATAGATTATTATAATGTTGTACAGTGTTCATTTATTGGTTGGTTTTCTTTAAAATCATTGAGCGTGACTATGAATTTTTGTTCTATATTAGCAGGTGATCAACGAAAAATTATCTACAAAAATTTAAGAAGATTATGACTCATCTCAATATATTATATTCTCTTTTATTTATTTACTCAACGAATGCCCGACTAAAAATTGAACTAATTCACATATGGTTCAATTAGTTCTGTAAACCCGTTAATTGTGGCAATTATCCTTTAAATAAAATTATACAAATACACGCCAGTATTCCTGAATGAAGAACTTAAAATATCAACAACATGCAAAGAAATTATTTCAATAAAAGATCCTGAAATTTCAAGCAGTATACATTCTATTTATTACACAGCATAAGAACTTAAATGTTTCATCCACGCTTTTAATTAAAAAAAATGATCTAATAAGTTTAACACTTTGACTGGCATGTTTTATTAGCAGTAAATGTGAAACTGTTTATATATTCATACGAAATGAATGTAGCCTCAAATTGTACTGATTTTAATCAACAATATTAGTAACGTCTATAATGTTTTACTGGTTCTATTAAACCAGTGATGGTCACGGGAGCTCCGATCTTCCCCCACTCTAGGTCCATTCCCCTCCAGTTGGCTACTCGTTTCCCCTCGATCCATCGTCGTCTCAGATCACAACCTATATGAGGGGAATGGAGCTACAGTGGGGGGAGGTTGGAGCTCCCGTGGCCATCACTGTATCAAACCTCATTAACTCCCTATAACCATAATTTATTTGCCTATAACGAAAATGGTGCATCTGGTAAATAATGAAAATAAATAATAAAGTTTGTATAACGGGATATAAACATAATAATAATCGAATAGACTCCTTGGTGGCTGTATAGATCTAGAATATAATTGCACACAGTAATAAATCAACGAAAAGAGACTTAAAAGATACAAATATACAGGTATGCAACTTCCAAGTCACATGGCGCTATAGAGGGTTAAGAGTCTCTATTAATACTATACGTGATCAAATAAATAATTGTAAAATCTAAATGTCACCCACACACGGGACATGTGGTAGTCAAAGTATTAAAAAAGACATATCCAAACTCACTCATACTGTAATATAATTTGATTAAAATTGTTTTCTTCCACTTACTGTCTGCATCTACGAAGAACCTGAAGGAATTCAACAAAATCTCGTTAACCGCGATGAAGTGCGTTCGAAAGAGGTCTCCAAGTGAACTTTCATTCTTCGAGGAGCATATCTTAACAACATGTTCACGTGCTAATAACGCGTGGCCGCTCGAACGCCCGCGATTTTTCCATTCCCTTTGACGCTCCACGGGGCTTTTTCATAGTTTTCCCCTGACGGGGCCGAGACAAACATCAGAAAATGATTCCGTGCATGCGGCCGGGGACGAGTAATCCATACGTATTCCGTTGAAAAGAAACATTCCGTGATTCAGGGTTTGAAAAAAAGCTGCACGTAGCCGAGATGAAGTCAGCTTTGACGTGCGGCACCGGCGCGGCGTCGCCTAGAAAAGCCGCTCGCATTTCCCTACGAGAATCTAATTCTTGTCGTCCGTTTCCCGCTCTATCCTGGACTCCTCTCATGAATATGCCCGGATCGGGTCCAGCCTGCAAATATTTCCACGGGAAATTTGTTTTTTACGTCGTTGAAGCGACGCAACGATTGAACCGTATGCCGCGTCCACTTAATTATACTTCCTGTTTGATGGTCTATTTGCCTCTACTTGCGCGAAATTTACTTTAGAGTAAGACTCTCGTCTATGGGGAATTTTCCAATTTTTTCCTCAATTTTTCAGTGAAAGGTTGAGGAATATAATTTTTTTTGGAGTAGGTAATTGAGTCATCAGAAATTAGAATACCTTCTGATTTGTTAGTGTCGTGTGATCCTCTGAATCTTTTGAACAGTATATAAAACAAGCGTTTCACAAGTGTCACAATATATTCTTCAAAATGTTGAATCAGTCTGCTGAATCAATTCCATCTGTGCAGAAATAGAATATATTAGGTTGGCCAATAAGTAACGTCAGACTTTTCTGTAAGAGATAGTTTCTGCTGTTTTTAAAACAGAAGATTATTCGTATCCTATAAAACGCATGTATAGTCTGAAAGCTGAGATTTTACTATATAATATAAAAAAAAAGTTCATTATATTTAGTTAAATAGTTCAGTGTTTATTTTAATTTGAAGATGAAAAATGAAAAGATGTAGTTTCGTGCAATTATGCTTTTTTATTTTCGCAAAGGTGAAAATGCGGTAGAAACAGCAGAAAAGATTTTTTATGTGCATGGTGATGGTGCTATGAATGACAGAATGATGCAAAGATGGTTCAAAACGTGTCGTGACGGAGATTTTAGTCTTATCGACGATAAACGTTCTGGCAGACCCATCGAGATTGATAACGATCGAATTTCCAGTCTAATTGAAAATAATCCACGTTATAACACACGAGACATTGCTGAAATGTTAGGAAAATTAAAATCCAGCGTTGAGAACTACAGGTAATCCCTGTATAACACTGTCTTTAGGTTCCTAAAAAATGTCGTGGTATACGAATTCGTATTATACAAAACCATATTATTTCCTTCTTATACCTAACAATAACAGAAGTATGTTCATTAAAACAATTAATAATTGAACAAAACCATTACATATTAATAGTGAATAATGTTTTTTCTCGAATTCTCGAATCGTGTTAGAGCGAAATCGTGCTGTAGGAGTGCCGTGTTATACAGGGATTTCCCCAATTCTCGAACCGCGTTGGAGCGAAACCGTGTTGTGAGAACGCCGTGTTATAAGGGGCTTGTCTATATTTTCATCTGTTTCTTACCGAAAAATCCTACACTCCTTATTGGCGAACCCAATACATTATACTCGATAAAACCACTGAAACTGTGCCGTAGTCTGCGACGCTTTCCAAATTTCAATGAACTCTGGTAGCAAACGTGTCGAAGAAACTCTTGACACTGAAACGCTGAACAATAGTAGAACTGTCCCATTTAATTGACACAGGTGAATTTTTAAACGACAGATCGACTGACCCGCGACTTCGTCGCAGTGAAACAGCGGAATGTCTCATTCCTGACAGAGCTATCCTTCGCGACACATATCAAAGCGTTGGGAGGCAGCAGCAGGCAGCGTAGGTGGGTTCGGGTAACTCGGTGTCCCGTGTATGTATTATGCAATGAAGCTGGAGAGCAGCTCTCGACTTGTACTCGGCCACCACCCGAAGAGGACCAAAAGACACGGGGGCAAGAGGAGAGAGAGAGAGAGCGTGTTTGAACAGACACGCGACACTTATGTTTGCCCTCTCTCTTCCCTCTTCTCCGCGAGCCATCGCGCGTCGTCTTTCCACTTCTACCCTCTCCGTCCCGTTTCGACGCTCCTGAATGTCTCTCTCCCCGTGTTCTTTCGCTTTATCCTTCTTCTTTGTATCGCTTTACAATGGAGCCACGGAGATCCCTCGCACCCTGACCCCCTCGTCCTATTCCTCTCTCCCTCGGATTGAAGTGCCATTCATTTTCGAGTTGCGCGAGATTCCGCGCGCCGAAAGAGACCAGTCCTCCCTTCTTCTCTCTTCTGTCTTCTTCTTTTTTTTTTTATTCTTTGACGAGCGATTCTTGCTCAGAGTGGACCCGTTCCGGAGGAAAAACGCGTCGAATTTTCACGTGATCGAGCGGCGGAGGGTTCATTTCTCTTCCGGGTTGGACATCCATGTCAGAGGGATTCTAAGAATGTGATACGCTGAGGTGAGATGGAAAAGGGTTGATTATATTTCTGTGTTTCGAAGAAATTGTGGGGGGACGGGTAATCCTTGAATAACAGGTTTATTGGAGACTTGCGCAGGTTTTATAGAAGTTTGGGGATCGTGTTCTGTGGTGTTAAAAATCTTGTACGGTAGTTGTGTTCTAAAGGAAAATTGTGAGAAGGGAGGATGCGGGATAGTTGGATGTCTCTTCGAGCAAGCAGTTGCTTCTGCTGATTATGAAATGTTAGAGACTCCTGGAGGACCTTGCTTCCTACTTTTCTGACATAAATAATATTAATTACAGACATAGAGGCGTTATGTTGGTAGTTTTACTAATGCAAAATCTAATAGGGACATAACTTTCAAAAAACCCGGGACATGGATGAGGATGTGGTGTGGTATAGTTAGAATTAAGTCTGAGGATATATGTAAGAATGGAGAGTTGGACAAGTACTTGCGAGAAAGTGTCGCGGATGATCCCTCTGGTGGTGAGTGCAAGAAGTAAGTCATGAACAACTATTCTTAACACGTTCCAGGCCACAGTGAAAAATTCCATAACTAGTCGGACGCGTGAGAATAAGTTTCTATAAATACATAGCGTTAAAAACACAAACATTGAATCGTCTTATGATATACCATTCATTTGGTACTACTATTGTGGCGTTCGTTTTAATTGGAACATAAAGAATATTATCATTTATTTAGAATAATCGAATTTGGTGAGTGGGGCGCATACGACCCACGCGGCACAGAACGTGTTAAAGCACAACGAGCTGCTGACTAGCATGATCCATCCACAATGGCTCCACGTGCAAGGCCTGGAACAAATGATCCAATATAATGGTATTTTATCGAAAGTAAACTTTCTGATTTCCATTGAATCGTTATAAACTATTGTAGAAAGACTATACACGGTCACACTCTATATTCTATTCATATTTTTCTTTCATTCAACCAACATGCCAGACAACTTCCCAGTCAAACTTTAACACCATATTCTAAGACTGAAAATAAAAAGAATTGTTAGAAAATGTAAACAATCATCTAAAAGCTATAATAAAATTATCGAACGGATGCACTTCAAACAACAGAATAACCCTGAGCTCTTCGATCCGTGTTTCTAGACCAATCAGACCACCATAAAAATTGCGATATTTACATAAACCGAGCACGATAGTCAAAATATCATAATAGAGGCATAATTGTCGAAAGCTCGACTCCACAAAACTAATTTCGATGAACTTTTCAGAAGTAGAATTTCGTATCTACGTTTCACTCGAGTCGTCAATAACTCGCGATCCATTCCATGGGGAGGTGACTGATAAAAGACACAGGGATGCACCCCATCGCTCCACCGTAAAATGCACTTTTACGGAAGACGTTTCGAGGGTCGTTCGGGCAGCTTATTAATTATGGCGACTTTTACTGTCGCGACATAACGAATTAATGGCCGGGAGGGAACGATCGTAACACCCTTTACGACACATAATTATGTGCAAACACGATATAAGGATCGCGTTGACCGCAATATCCCTCGAAACACTGGCGAAGGAGTTAACGCGAACACCGACGAGCGTTTTCATTTTTTTTCCACGCGGAAACAAGCATGATATCAAAATTCTTTCTGCCCACTCGACGACGCCGTGCAAAGAGCTACAGAGCACACCGTGCGACCCTGTTACAGCAGTGAAAATCACTTTTAAAGGGTCGCCACGCAAATTGTGTCACCAGCTGTCCTAAGGGCTGACCTCTTAGACGTATTTCACGCTTGAAATTTGACGGAGACGACGTGTTTCCTCGCGACGGAACCGAGGAAAAAGTTGTGGAGACTCCGGCGTCTGGCGACGACTCTCAGAACGCCTTGCAAGAAACGCTGGAGCGGAAAAAAGATTTTAGGTGAAATCTTGTCGTTAGGATGAACACTGCCTCCTTAACACCACCGTCTAACGTCATCTTGCCCTTTTTCGATGAATTAGAAACTTCGAGGAGTCGTCGAATTGAAAAGCTTCACACGTTCCATGCCAGAGTGAAAAATTCCATAACTAATCAGACGCGTGGAAATAAGTTTCTATAAATACATAGCGTTAAAAACACAAACACTGAATCGTCTTATGATATACCATTCATTTGGTACCATTATTGTGGCGTTCGTTTTAATTGGAATATAATGAATATTACCATTTATTTAGAATAATCGAATTTGGTGCGTGGGGCGCATACGACCCATACGGCATGGAACGTGTTGATATGTAAATTTTTCATTGGTCAGAGGAGATTTTTGGTACGGTTCTCCTGTCTAAATGTGTTAGTGTACCATGTGCTTCGATGCAGAGGTGCAATGTCGAAAAGTATGTTCGTACAAATTTTACATAGCAAGAACTTCCAATATACAGGATGTTTCATTTCAAGAAGAAACAGCATTTTGTTATATTCACGTCATCATACTCATATTTCATAAAACATATTTGTTCGGATATTAATAAAGTGAAAATATTTTGATTGACAATGAAACATCCTGTACATTAAATGCACATATCCAACGCTATTAAAGTTCCTGCTAACAAAGGAGGAACTGTGAAAATGGAAGATGTCTTTCAGCAAGTTTGTATAAAAGTTTATTAATTAGTTACAAATTAATTACAAATTATTATTTGTCTTACAAGGAAGGGTACTGGACCGTCTCCTCCCTATTTTGATAAAATTTTGCAGATTTGCAAAATAGCCAAAAATAAGAGACACGTATTTTTTTTTAGCTGCGGATACTCGAGTTCAAGGGCTGAAATCACCCTCTGGAAATTGACACCCCCAAGGCTATCTCCAAAACTATTAACTATTTTTGAAAATCTTCTTTATCAAATTATTGGTAACGCAGCTTCAGAAGCGTGTGCTATATATACTAGCAATTTTGTAAGACTAGTCAGGAGAAAGGAGAGTGTAATGATCGGACCCCTACGCTGTCTGAAATAAAGTCTATAGCACGAATAGTTCTCATAACTTAGATTAATCGATATTCGAATCACTAACACAAAATTAATTCGGAGTGCGTGGTACTTTCGAGTTCTTGCAAATGCTGGTGACGAACACGGTACGCAAGATACTCCATTCAAAAATTATTCATCAGAAGATACTTCAGATGACAGTTTCTAATAACCCTATACAACTTTTTTTTAAAGTGAATTCCCTAGGAGAAACCCAGAAATATCATTCTGACGCCTAAAGGCTGACCTCTTGGACTCAAACGACGAGTCTGGCTGGTCACAGTGACCCAATGCAACAGTATTTATTATAAGTTTCACAATAATTATAAACAGGTTCAGTTTCCCTGGCCATACGTGCAAAGCAGTAGTTTCATTACGGAATACAGTCCGGTAATGTCTGAATTAAATTGTACATCAAGGCTAATGCGATCTCCCAGCCAAAAACAGTCAGACGGCGAATACAGGGAGCCTGGAATCCTTGGAACGGTTCGAACATTTCAGAGACGATCCCAATAAAGCAGAGAATTAGTTCCGCTGGTATTTGTTACGTTCGGTTCTAAAGAGGCACGAGTAAAGTCGGCCGACGGTAAAATGTTTCCCATATAACAGCGGGGGAACGTCTTATACCTCTCGTAAAGCAACGAACGGAACGGTGGTTCGTAAGTTCGGGCAACGTTAGCGAAACACCGTGCTGCAACAATAAGAAGGTGGAAGGAAAGTGTCGGTGGAAGGACGAGAAATTACAGGGGCGGCGTAAAAATGCACCGCTGGACGATTTTACGCTTCGAATAGAGACGCGAAATCCCCCTTTGCTGCTGCACGTATATCTAACAACAGGGACGCAGCCTTGGAGCGAACATTTGGCGAACAGGGGTGCCTTGACCGTCGAGAGCAAATGAATCGATGAGTCGAAAAACGGTACAAGTCGAAAATTAGCCATTTTCGAACAATCTCGAAACTGAATGTAAAAGGTATGGAACTGCAGTGGTTGGATAAAATGTCTAACAGGGACGTAGCCTTGGAGCGAACATTTGGCGAACAGGGGTGCCTTGACCGTCGAGAGCAAATGAATCGATGAGTCGAAGAACGGTACAAGTCGAAAATTAGCCATTTTCGAACAATTTCAAAAGTAAATGTAAAATGTATAGAACTGTATGTTGGGACCAAAAACAGTGCAAAAAGGTACCCTGTACTCGTGTTTCTTCAGTTTCATGAGTGTAAGAACAGTATCTGTCATGGATTTGTACTGTTTCAACAAGCTGTTTAATAATAACATTTCATTAAATAATTTCTACTTCAGTTATGTTTAAAGCAAGTTAATAAATGTTTTAAATACTAATTCTGAATAAACCTTTTTACTCATTTTGCAGCAGCACAAAGACAATTGCTTCCCTTCTTCTTCAAACAAAAAGTGGAATCGATGAGTTGAAGAACAGTACAAGTCCAAAATAAGCCATTTTCAGACAATTTCAAAACTAAATGTGAAATGTATAGAACTGTATGTTGGGACCAAAAACAGTGCAGAAAAGGTAGCCTATACTCGTGTTTCAGTAGCCCCTTCAGTTCCATGAGTCTAAAAACACTATCTGTCATGGATTTATACTGTTTAACAATCACTTTTCATGGAATAGTGTCTACTTCAATTATGTTCGAAGCAAGTTAATAAATGTTTTGTTTAGTACTCTGTTATTTTTTAAACTTCTCGACTAAAAAGTGACTTCAGTTGAGAAACAGTACAAGTCCAATGGTTTTATTTTAATTATTGGAAATGAATATGAAACTGAATTAATGTTTCCAACATACGTAATATACAGTGACTCACAAAATAGTTCAAATAGTTTCATAATTACATTTCTGTCTTAATTCTAGTGCAACCAACCAACCACAAATTACTCAAGCGTGTTTAAAATGTTATTTCTTAGAGCTACCACATTCTTGCTTCAAATGACACTGCCTTCAAAAAGTGTTAAATAAAAGAATATTGAAGTACCACAATCATGTGATCAATTTCGTGAGTCACTGTAATTTGAAACGAGGGTGTGACTCATGGTTGCAAAGCAAGGCGTTATTACAGTTTTGTATTTGTACTTTTTTAATAAGATTCATGTCTGGGTAGGTTATCATCATCTCTTAATGGCAGTCAATCAATTTCTTTCAAAATGGTAGAAATTCTGAAAGAAGGGGGCAGAAGAGCGTACACCCCTTCCGTTGGAACGAAATGCGCACTCGTGAGGGTCGTGGAAAGAGGGTCGGAAACGAACTGCCTCACCGTGGAAACATTTTTAACCTGCACGCTCGTTTCTCTCTTTAAATCGCTCGATGCCGCCGCGATACGTTACCGAGATCCATGGGTACGGGCACGGTTACTCGTTTCTTTCGTCTCCAACGGGGATCAGTTTCCGTCGTGGTCACCCTTATCCCCTCCGGATAATCGTGCCGAGATCTTCTCTCATTCGTCTTCCTCCGGTTTTTCCTTCTATCTTCGTCTCTGCCACCGTCTCGACACGAAATCGTATTTAACCCGTTGCCTAGTAATAACGTATCACTCTCCTGCCGCAGATCATGCTTTGTATGAGATGAATATGAGTTTCACTGAAATAGACATTTTTACGTACACTGCTCCAACAAACTAAAGGCTCACGAAATTTTGACCGAAAAAGTGTCGATTTTTGAACTGCTGTAACTAAATACACACACCACGCAAGCACTAAACACACACACTACGCAGGAGGGACAAGTACACTCGTGCAACCCCCTCGTGGTGTACCTTAGGTTGTAACAATGCCGGTAGCTTACTTTTCATTTAAAGTGCGATAAAACGGCGACAAAAAATCGGACATCAACTTTTTAGAGGTCGTTGCAGAGGGGAGGCTTCCCTTTACAAAGTTATTTTTCAAACGAATCCCGAAAAAAATTTTTTAAACTCCGTATAGTCGTTTGAATTTGTAAAATTGAAAAAATAAAGGAACTTCAGCTTTTCACTCTGTTTTATAATATAAAAGGGTCTTTGAAAAAATTCACTGCAGGGATCTGAAAGTAGAGGCTTTACCCTTTAAAATGAGCCTGGGTAGACTGTTGTGCGATTTTTTCTCACGAAGTTACAGCAGTTCGAAAATCGACAATTCTTCGGTCGAAATTTTGTGGGGTAGTGTAATTTCTATTTTACGGGTACGCGGACCTCCTCACAATTCTTCATGTTTTGGCTTCCCTATTGACCTGACGTAATTTTGACCTATGCCATCTTAAAGCACATGAAATTCTGCGTAAGATAGGTATATTGACAGCTGCGTATCGATAGTTTTGGAAATGTAATTAAAAAAATTGTCAGACGAGTCGCAAGTCGGCACTGAGATAGGGTCGAGTACCCCCTTGGAATTCTTCATTTTTTGGCTTCCCTGTTAACTCTGCGCAATTTTTACGTATATCATCTTAAAGCGCATGAAATTCTGCGTAAGATAGGTATATTGTCAACGGCGTATCGATACTTTTCGAAACATAATTAAAAGAATTGTCGGACAAGTTGCAAATCGAGCCCTGAGCCGCGCACGCGCACCCCCTTAGAATTTTTCATTTTTTGGCTTCCCTGTTGACCTAACGCAATTTTGACCTATACCGTCTTAAAGTACGTGAAATTATGCGTAAGATAGATATATTGACAGCTGCGTATCGATAGTTTTGGAAATGTAATTAAAAGAATTGTCAAACGAGTCGCAAGTCGGCACTGAGATAGGGTCGAGTACCCCCTTGGAATTCTTCATTTTTTGGCTTCCCTGTTAACTCTGCGCAATTTTTACGTATATCATCTTAAAGCGCATGAAATTCTGCGTAAGATAGGTATATTGTCAACGGCGTATCGATACTTTTTGAAACATAATTAAAAGAATTGTCGGACAAGTTGCAAATCGAGCCCTGAGCCGCGCACGCGCACCCCCTTAGAATTTTTCATTTTTTGGCTTCCCTGTTGACCTAACGCAATTTTGACCTATACCGTCTTAAAGTACGTGAAATTATGCGTAAGATAGATATATTGACAGCTGCGTATCGATAGTTTTGGAAATGTAATTAAAAGAATTGTCAAACGAGTCGCAAGTCGGCACTGAGATAGGGTCGAGTACCCCCTTGGAATTCTTCATTTTTTGGCTTCCCTGTTAACTCTGCGCAATTTTTACGTATATCATCTTAAAGCGCATGAAATTCTGCGTAAGATAGGTATATTGTCAACGGCGTATCGATACTTTTTGAAACATAATTAAAAGAATTGTCGGACAAGTTGCAAATCGAGCCCTGAGCCGCGCACGCGCACCCCCTTAGAATTTTTCATTTTTTGGCTTCCCTGTTGACCTAACGCAATTTTGACCTATACCGTCTTAAAGTACGTGAAATTATGCGTAAGATAGATATATTGACAGCTGCGTATCGATAGTTTTGGAAATGTAATTAAAAGAATTGTCAAACGAGTCGCAAGTCGGCACTGAGATAGGGTCGAGTACCCCCTTGGAATTCTTCATTTTTTGGCTTCCCTGTTAACTCTGCGCAATTTTTACGTATATCATCTTAAAGCGCATGAAATTCTGCGTAAGATAGGTATATTGTCAACGGCGTATCGATACTTTTTGAAACATAATTAAAAGAATTGTCGGACAAGTTGCAAATCGAGCCCTGAGCCGCGCACGCGCACCCCCTTAGAATTTTTCATTTTTTGGCTTCCCTGTTGACCTAACGCAATTTTGACCTATACCGTCTTAAAGTACGTGAAATTATGCGTAAGATAGGTGTATTGGCAAGGTTCTACTGCAACTTCTCGAAGCAAGAATCACAGAATTGTCAGACGAGTAACGAGTAACGAGTGGCGGTCGTTGAGACAAAAACCCAGAACTCCTCCGAAATTGCAAATACTCCTTTGGTTTGTATGGTACCACAAAGGCAAATAGTATTTCCTAACCTATGCCCTTTATTTATGACAATTCTGGGACATTTAAACGGGGCTGAACATTGCGCACTTGGCGATTGATAAAATTGTAAAACAGTGGGGTTGAACGCGCTATTAAACGTGAACCTAACCTTCTCGCTCTCTGCAACCTCGAGTCTCTTTCGAACACTTTAAAATGCTAATCGAATCAGTCCCGTCACTAATCGGATCATGGTGTTTTTCGCCGTGCCCCGATACGATGGCCGAAGGAAGGAACGACGGATAATAGGATATTTTTAAACAGATCGCTTCAGACATCGCCCCGGTGGAGATTCAGGATTGTTTTTCAACGCCGTGGTCTCGGTCTCTATTAAATCTGGCGTTTCGTTGGATTCAACTGTTTCGTCTCGATCATTGTGTCCCGGAGCGCGACGGCCAATCGGATTTACCAACTTCCTATTCACTTCGATCCCGTGCTCCCGGAAGGAAGAGCGAACAAAGAGAGGTGTCTGAGAAATGCTTGTACTGCAAACCCGATGATGAAAATTGCTCGAACGGAAGAGATACTTCGCTCGTATCTGGAATCTTTATTTTCCTCGAAGGGTCTTGGCTTAAGAACGCTCTATTATCCGAACAATCGATTTCGAGGGAAACTGATTTTCTGCTTACCAACTGTACGAGTCTGGCAACCAACATTTTCAGAAAAACAGTATTCTTTGCTCATCTTCTTTAATTCTCCATTACTTTTTCCGATTTTTCTTCTGAATCTTGTTTGTACATACATTCGTTCGCTGTTTGGAATGTCATTGGATTTATCTAATTGTAAGTTAGCTGGAAACAGTCATAGCAATAATTCATACAGTGTTATCATGGGAATTCATGGCTTCAATTTTCGAAAGATCCAATATGCGTTGGTGTGTAACAATTTCTAGACTTCTAGAAGGGGAATTATGTCGAATTTTTAGTGATATAGAATTGGTAAATAATTCACAAAGGAGACAATGTCGAGATTTACGATCCTGTCTCTCGTTTTTCAGGATATTTATATATTTAAATTGGTCACACAGTTTTCGAAATACGGTTGCAAAGTAAAGTGTCTGGAAACTTTCAACAGGTCAAAATATATTCTGATGGCTTCAATATTTTGTCGTATATTCTCTCGATAAAAAGGAGTCTGGATAATTAGAAAGGTGATCAGTTGGTAAAAGCTGTAGAGAACAGAGTGGATAGGCAAGGGTTTCATATTATAGCACCAGTACGGGTGCTATAGACTTTCATATTATAGCACCAGCACGGGTGCTATAGTTTCAGGACACACTCTGTACGTCTGTTTACCGATGACATATCTTCCCATGCTAATTATCCCGATGAAGTTCCGCGAGAATCATCCGTGCTTTCCAATTAGCTTGATATATCGAGAAGTTCTGTTCATTAGGACGAGTCTGATAAAAAAATCAGACTGCATCAGCACTGAACGGTGTCCTCATTATATGTCGGCTGATTAAAATCCTGCGTATCCACTGAAGGTCTGAAGAGCACGTGACGTTTACTACGCACGTCGCCGATTCGCATTCATCCGGACGGATCATTGAACCATCGGCAGTGACATTCGCGATTTCCCAGGAAAATTTACAGAGAACTGATCGAAACATTCGCGATTCTAATTTACGATTGAACAGAATTGAAAATAACAGTAAAATATTATACTGGATTTTTCTTCAGGCGATAGTTTATGCTGTACATCGCTAGATTGCCCGAGGTTGCATCTCCAGCTTCAATAAAACTACTTTCGATATCACTATTGTTGACCGGCAAAAATCTAGATAGAAATCTTGAAAGAAAGACAACAGTTTCTTTAATTAGAAATTTAAAGTCTCTAAAGTGTTTATTAGCGGTTATAGACACTATAATTTGCATGTACACTATACAGGGGGTGATTCAGGCAGATATATATCAGTGACGGCCACCGGAGCTGCGGTCTTCCCCCTCTTTAGGTCCATTCCCCTCATAAAGGCTGCGATCTGAGGCAACGATGAACCAAGGCGGAGCTACAGGGAACTGTGTCGAGGGGAACGGACCTAGAGTGGGGAAAGATCGCAGCTCCGGTGGACATCACTGACACAAACAATCAACAATACTATAATGTCAACTTACAGAATTTTTTACTTTAACCCTTTGCACTCCAAACATTGTTTGATACCACCTACCAGCAACTCCAGCATACTTTTGCAGTGAAGCTCATTGGAACAGAAAAGTTTTGTTTTGAAAGGAAAAAATTACAAGAGCTTATGAATTTATTTATTCTTACTTCTTTGGGAAATCTCCTATATTGTAATGTAACTAAAACCTGAATTTTACATTAAAAACAAACTAAATGATAATTTGCACTCAAGATTACCAAAGTAACAGGTTAAACGCAGATACACACTACGCATGTTCCTCTAGTGGAGTCAGCGGAGTTGTGACATATATTTTGAATGTTCCTGTAGCGGGACCAACGGAGTGCAAAGGGTTAACAATTGTATAAGTTGCTGCATGTGCAAACAGGAGTACACTCGTCGATCAACAACGTCTTAACACAGTTTCACACCTTCGATTATGGTGAAACCGAGATTCTATCGATTTTTCGTGCCCCCTTTTTCGATTCCATGACGTCGAATCATCGACAGGCGACTCGTCCGCCCGGTTCGTCAGATTAAAACGCGTTTTCGCGACACTCGGTGGCAGGCCGCGACAAGTGTGCCCCCCGTTCATTTTGCAGGTACATACATCACCGAAATGTCATTTGCAGCGTTCGCATACTCGCGTTGGGCGTGTGTATTATGTAATTCAGTGCTCGCAACCGGGTCACATGAGTTACAGTTCTGTGAGTATCTGGTCGCCGTGGCCAAACAGGCCGCGCTAATTACAACGCAAACCGGTGCGCATAATCAAACAGGTAACGCAGTAGGCCGAGTGGTCGGTCCACGTATTAATAAACACTTAAGATCACTTCCGGTTGCACCCAGGCTGCATGCCGCCTGGTCATCGTTCATCTGGAGGGTCCTGTTCCGCGTGAAAGCTGTTGTTGAGAAATTTCTGCGATTGCGTTAGGTAGACCTGCTTTCGTCCCTTGAATTACGATTTTTATAATGATTTCGTGCGGTTAACTTTATTTTTCAACTCTTCGAGTGGTCTGATGAATGAGAAACGTCTATCGGTGCAGACAAATCGTTTTTAGCAATCCTCTGATAGTCAGAGGTCTCACAGTGCAGACTTTTAGAGACTTCGTACATCAGTAGGACTTTTATTTGTAATATATGGACCATACTCTGTGTCACGAGTGTGACTCGTCATTGTAAGATAAGGGGATAACAACGATTATTAATTTCAAGGCTTTCGAATATAGGTAAAACTCGACTAACATGGTTAACTGCATCTGTAAGGCTCAAAACCGTGTTGTTAGGATTCATCAAATTTTGGGGACTGTTGAAAACGGTGCAATTCGAGAATCTGTTCATAAAGAACTATTCACACTGGATTATGTCTCGAAATCGTACAACTTGTGCCTGAAATGTCTTTGGACGTCACTAGTAGTTTCGAAGATATTCGAATGGTATACACGATGATTCTGGCAACTGGGCAGGCTATAGCTCTGTTCCAAGTGAAGTTATAGAAAATCGTAAAGGAAAGAAATTATAGAGCTTGTTAAATAGTACAAAATTTTCCTTTACGATTTTTTTCTAACTTCACCCGGAACAGAGCTATAGCCCGGCCCAGTTGCCTGAATCATCCTGTATAGTGTACATGTAAATTCTGTTTACAGTCGCTAATAACTGGAGACTTTAAATTTCTAATTAAAGAAACTGTTGTCTTTCTTTCACGATTTCTATGTATATTTAAAATGAACTATATACAGGGTGGAGACAAAGTTATGGTACAATGAGACCACCAGTGATTCTTAAATAATATAATAAATATTTTGTGCACTAATAAACTGAAAATTGTAGAATGTTCAATATAGAGACTTAACCCTCTACAATCGGAATTTTTTTGCGTAAATGATACATCAGGTAAATGATAAAGATAAATGATAAAGCTTATATCTCAGGATATAAACATAATAATAAACGAACAGAATCCTTGGTGGCTCTATAATTGTAGAATACAATCGTACACAGTAATAAATAAACGAAATAAGATTTAAAAAATATAGATATATAGGCATGTAGCTTCCAAGTCACATGGCATTATAGAGGGTCAAGAATTTTTGCAAAAATGTCCAAAAATAATTACTATTATAATGCAATCTTTTTCCAACCTACCCCGACTCACACTGCAACAGGAATAGTTAAAACACCCTACACTATTCCTGAGGAATATATTTAAAGCCACAGAAGCAGGGATGGAATTTCAAACTTTCCCCGGAAAAGTTCCCAAAGAGATTTCACATTCTTCGCATCCAATTTCGAATTCTTTAAACGGTCTTATATCCTGTCGGGAGATCAAGACACGAATATATCGTGCGCGTGCTCGCACGAACTTTTTTTCCTCTCGCTGCTGCGAGGAAACCGCGGCGGGAATTTAAATATGAGCCACGGTCCATGAATTAGCATAACCGCAACGATCTTTCACGCGTTCTCGGCGGAATTTCGCAAATTTTCGTGCGAGGAACGGCCCTCTCGCACTTTCGGTATGTAAATCACTGGTGAATTAAACGCAACCCCGACGAGGGGGCGAGTTCCATAGGCAATTTAAGGACTCGATTCCTTTTGCGAGAACGCAATGGCGTATCGACGATTACGCGGTTAAACGGTCCGGAAGCAGTAAGTCGATTTTAACTGCGACAAAGTGGATTACCGGTGTACCATAATCTCGATCGTCGACTTCTGCACTCGCTGAAGTCTCACGGATTTTTCGCCCCGTTTATGGCCGATATCAACGAGCCCCTCGAGCGGATGATGAAATATTCGACGGGGGAATTTTGAATGGCACAAAAATTCCGTTTCGATGGGTAGGAGATTAGGGTTAATCAGTGAAATCGGTGTCTGTAAAATATTGGTGAAAGTGATTACGTCTTTAATGTTTAGGTTTGTAATTGTAAAAAGTAAGGATAAATCTGTGGAGACGATTTCTGAAAATATGTTTGATCGAATTAATTTGTTTTCTAGTTCGTGCAGCTGGTTTCACTTTTGTCCAAAAAGGGTTGAAGGTTGCTCTAAAAATATGGGTTTTAATATTCTATGATCCCTTATTTTATTAGTAACTTGGAAACAAAATTCTGATTCGAATCTGATTTTTTTGATGACGTATTTTATAAATATAATGATCTTGAAATTTTTCTAAATATGATTTGCATTAGAACTTCCATCTTTTTTGTCATATAATCGTCTTCAAACATGAGACACTTCATTCGAAAATTTTTTTCTAAGATCAGCGTGTCAGAAGATAGTTTAGATGGCAGTTTGTAGTGACACGCTCTGTATAAAAAAATTCCGTATAGTTTCATGACTTCATCCAGGCATTACAGGTGAATTTTAATAGTTTAGTTAGTGTGATTGTTAATACTTCATGAATGTGAATGTTTTACTTTAAAATGTAATAAATGTTAACGAAAATGGTAGTAGTAACTCTGCATTTTTGCATATAACATTCATACATCTTTCAGGTCTCTAAAACTGATAAGGAAATGTTAAAAAAAACTTTTCAGAAGCATTATCTCGAAAATGACATTTATACCATGCACCTTCAATCGAAATTCAAATATGTTTAAGAAACTGTACAGCCGCTTTCAAAATAACTAATCCCTTATATTTATACAAAATAATACATTTCAGAAACTCAATCAGTCTTTCAGTAACTTCCTGAGCGAAGAATAATCTTCTTGACAATCCAAATGATT